>CM042014.1:63024427-64272531 GCA_023525715.1 Cichorium intybus
TCATAAACACACATAACATGTTACAACTAACATGTAAGTAGAGTTACTCACCTGTTGTGTAGTTCGGTATAATCCTAGATACTTCAACCGGTAGGCACAAAGTGTTCCTTCAACACTTTCCAACACCTACATCATATCACATAAACACCACACATATGTGAACACCTTGTATTCACTTGCTATAGTTCTACTCACTCAACTATAGATTATTTCACACTTAGGGTTTGAATCACAATCCAAATCGGAAATTACTTGCTACAACTTCCATAGTTGCAGCCTGGAACCAAACCTTTCCAAGCAATTCAAACAACCAGTTTGGAGCTAAAATCACGAAATCATACCTCATAGATGCATGATATCAACTTCTACTTCAATTCCTTGATATATTGAGCTTCAATTCGACCCCTAATGCTCCTACACCGTTTCTAGGGTTTTAAGAAATTACCTCATAGATGCAAGATATCAACTTCTACTTCAATTCCTTGATATATTGAGCTTCAATTCGACCCCTAATGCTCCTGCACCTTTTCTAGGGTTTTAAGAAATGTTTCCAAGTGAAAAATCCCCCAAAACCCGTAATTTTCGCAACTTATACTTTTTTAATTTTCAGTCGGCACACGGCCCGTGTCTTGGTACGGCTTGCTTCTGATCACTTTTACACGACCCGTGTTTCCTGACACGACCCGTGTAAGTCCGAAACAGTACCGAACAATGTTTTTAAGCCATTTTTTTGCAAAACTAAATCCAAAAGGTGTTCTAAGCATCCAACCACATTTAACATCATGCTACATCTTAATTATACTAAGATCAACATGAAAATACTTACCAAAAGTAACGTGGTGTTACATCAGTCATCATCCTTGAACCGATTTCTTTACATGCAACTGAGAATCTCAAGCCACTTCAACCATTAGAAGTAGATTTTTGAAGTTACCGTTTGAACCTGTCCCAAATCAGAAGGAATGAGAAGCTTGAGGCTGAAATACTTCTTGAAATCGGACCAAGGAGCTCACTCTTCAGCCACCGGCGCCGCTATAGTCTACGACGACCACCAAGACGCCGACCGACGCCCCTTCAACAGCTCGACAGCAGCTTTTGCTGCTTTTATTTCTCTGTCATTCGCCACTCAGACCCTTGATTCCTGAAACTCACGCATTATCTCTCTCACCGGCTTCAAATCGCGCCTGATTATCCATCCTTTCGATCTTTCTATTGTGCATCTCCAGCAGTCTCTCAAGACTCGTTCGCGATTTCAAAAATCAAGCAAATGTACCATCAGTACGTGTATGGGTGTTGTGCTATCACGATCTGCTCGCAATCTCGCTCTCATTCTCCACATATCTCCCTCTTGCATTTGATATCTCGATATCAGACTTTGAGTGCGATTTGTGTTTTGTCGGATGTGCAATCGTACACCAGAAGCTTCACGCACATAGGAAAGGGGAAAACGGGGTGCTGATTTGTTTATTAGGTCTTATTTGGAAAATGACAAAACTACCCCTCCTTTCTGCCTTAGAAATTTTTTTCTATCTTTTGCTTATTATATTTCCTGAGCTTTACGTTACCATAACTCCCACATACGACATCGGATTTTCGCGAACTTTATATCTTTAGAAAGGTGAGAATGAGCTTTACAACTTTCCTTACTGACTTAAGTCTGAATCTTAATATATTTTTTGCTATAAACCCTTGAAAATGACCATTTGGTCATTTTTGTCGCTTTTGGGCCATTTTAAATCCATAATAACTCCTTTGTTACAATTTCAAATCACCCGAATCTTTTTCCTATATATTTGTTATCTCCAGTATGACTAAAGTCACCTTGATGACTTTTTCTCAATCCCCTTTACATTTCGAGATATTAAATTCCAAAATTTGCACAATAAACTTTTCACTTTTGGTCCTTTATTTCAAACTTTTGCTTTTGGGTCGTTAAAGACAACTACTAAAGGAAGTAATATATCATTTGACTTAATAAAATGGCTTAACCCATACATTTCCATAGTTCACCTTATCTGACCTTGTTGCTCATCCATAGAACGTTTAAGCATCAAATTGAATCTTATACGCACAATGAAATTTTTTTGTTTTCACAATTATCTACCTCTTAAACAGATTTTGTCCTCGGAATCACTAATATTATAATGGGATTAACTTACAACTGCATAGTCTAACATAAAATAGAATTTCTTACTAAGTCCTTAACAAGCAATTGACTCCTAGTCCTCATTGCTTTGTGAATACCTTTAGTAGTCAACCTTTTGACGTAATCCACTTTTACTTCTCATGTTCCATTCACTTAACTCATTATCACGAGAATGAAATTTGACTAGAATCCTTGAGGACTCCTAACTTTATATGTCATAAACAGTTTGACTTTTCAAAGTCAACATGTTATCCATTTACTTTTTCTTAATTACTTGTCACCGAAGCATAAATACTTCCCCAAACATAAATGCTCTCCCACGATGGAGTGTACCAATATTCATATAATAGCTGTCTGACTATTTACTCAAAGTAGCATTCTAATTTGTCATTCTTACTTACCCGTCAGTCATAATATTTTATCTCCATGAGTCTTGCTTCTTTTTTTGAATTCTTTCATCATGTGTGACTTTGACAATCAGATTTTTCATGTTATAGTATCAGTTCAACCTAATACGTATATCTCCTTTAGCTTTCATCATTCTCTCATCTAGTATTTGAACTTTGCTAAGTTCCAATTATCCTTGACCATTCCAATTGGTCATCGTATTTCTTGTATTAACATGATAGTGTTAATGTAGATGGTTAGAGAATCATCTACCTTCCTGTCTGTACATATGTACCAGCAGATCAGTCACTATCAGTGACTTTTGCACTAATCCTTGCCTTTAGACTTTACAATCACCTTATATAAGTCGGGGATTTGTAGCTACTTGACTAGATTCACAAGTGAGCTTTCATCTTCTAGATGCATCTTGTGATGATCGAAAATCTTGCTTGGACGTTTCGAGCATCAAAAGTCAACAACGGTTGACAGTTAGTTCTTAGTCAATGATTACGATCGGGTCGACCCCTAAATGTGCACTAATCACATGGCTCGCACAACAATCTGTTTCAGTGATAGGATACAATCATTTGCATCATCACCACACTGATAACATGCGTACGTTAATGTATCCTATAATGACTTTTGTCATCTCCTGCTCTCCTGTTGCATTACATTCATCAAGTCTTTGGACTTGCATTTTCACTAATCCATCACATGATCATTCATAAAACCAATCATCCTAGGTCTTCCCATCTACCCCTTAAACGAAAAGGAAGGGCATTTTCGTTTAAGGTCCAATTCTTTACATGACTTTTACATGTCAATAATCTATCTTGTTTCATCTTTCTATACCTTCCATGATTTCATCATAACCTTTTGACACCAATAAAATGTCACTGTCTATTAATTCTTTACTAACTCCATACGTGATGACATGAGACTAACATGTCATTTGAATCAATTAACTTCCCAATCAAATATCACCTTTGTGATAATCAACTCATGATGAGGAAACACTAATTTCATTAGAGTCCTCGAAATACTTTCCTAACTATCATCCTTCATGTGCTAAATCTCGCACAACATTCATGATAATCTCACTTATCTAAGACCGTTCTAATGCACTTTATAAGTTGTAACTCAATAACTTGCATTTCGATGTCTTGTCATTAACCCTTGGGTTGACACATCATACCTTCATTGACTAAGCTCATTAATGCATCGCTTCATCTTAAATCTAGCTTTCGGCAACTAAAAGCCCCCTTTTGTACACCCAAGAAACTTCAAGAAGTCCACCACACATAGACAACTATAACTCAGTACGACCAATATGTTGCTATCTTCTAATATCACATCGCGTCCATCTAAGCGTTGTGCCCTTCTTATTTTTAATATCTCGTCCATGACTAATCCTTTCGAACACCGACCTATGCTCAAACATAGCATCACGATCTCCACGTAGATGCGCCATGACACTTGCAAGCCCATTTAGATGTCAATCCTTTGCACATTAGCTTGGGCAATGAACTTTCATCCCTATACGCTACGATGGCAACCAACTTACCATCTCGTGGTGAATCTCGTATGATTGCGTCGCGTAAAACAAGGCATAATATCCTTGTCTTGCTTAAATCTTCTACCTTCTGAATCATGATAATTTAATCTGCCAAACTTTGACACTATTCTTAAAACATATGCCATGACATACTTAGCTATACAAACATGAAATCTCCACTAACCTTACGCATAGCTTAGGCTTATATAGGCACCAAAGCTACAAAAGAGTATAGTACTAGAGATTTCATACCTTTGTTACTATTCCATTTCCAGTTCTTTCCCCACTTTAGGCATTTTTCTTGTTATCTTACCTGATAAGTCATCATACTTAGGGCATACTCGCTTGCCCAACCTTCAGATACTTTTACTCGTTATAGTCCTTCAGCTTTGTAAGTTATAACTTCCCCCTTCTTGACCATTTTTCTTTTTTTTTAATCTTCTCGGGCACTTTGCTTGTCATATTTTCCTGTTAAGTCATCATACTTATGACTTAACCATTTGCCCAGCCTTTAAATGCTTTCACTCGTGGTACTCATTCGCGTTTGGAAGTCATAACTTCCCACTTTCTTGATTATCTTGCTATCTCCTATCTTAGCTCGTATTATCATCTTGGGTTCCTTGTCTTGACTAGGCATCTTACATTCATCTTCTAACCAACATGCAAAATCTTAACTTTTACTAGTTATTTTTGAGCCCCATGGTAGTCCCTGAGTGGCACTCATGGTTGCTACCTTCAATCTTTCTTCTTTAATTATGTCATATAGCCATAGGGTTTGTATCCAGAAAACAAAACCCAACTCTTTATCTACATTCCAAGCTAAGTGCTTCATAATTCCCATTTAGGTGGCACATTTTCATCATACTTCTTTAAATGTTCTCATTCATACTTCATATTATTTTGATATGCATACTTATAGTGCTACTCAACCTACATAAGGTATACCAGTTACCATATCTGTTCATTTCGGGTTTCCGAACTACGTTATACATATCCATTATATTATCTTTAATAATTTTCAATCATACTTTAATATTTCAAGTCATACTTGACCTTAACACATACGTATTACAATCCTACGTTATTCAAAATTTCTACTTATAACCCCTACCAGATTCCAAAATCCCTTTGTGAGTTGTAACGCCCCAAAAACCAACATCCAGTATATACATGTTGTTAGCAAATCATTACAAATTATTGGTACAAATAAAATACTCGATGTCTTGGAAGTGACAAGCGGATATCTTCATATCGTTTCAAGATCTAAACGGGCGTTACTATACCTAAAACCTATCAAAACAACACAACAAACGACGTAAGCATAATTGCTTAGTGAATAACTATACTGCATCGAGCTAAACTTTACAGCAAATTTATAAAAATAAACTCCGCGTTAGAATTTCACTTAAGAATTTATCACTTGAAAATCCAATACAAATTGGATAACTCATAACACCTCAAGTTACAATTATTAAAAACACAATGTATTTATGTCAAACACCAATATTAAAATAATCACAAAAAATCTTGGGCTTTTCACCAACCCGAAGATTTGTCACCAACATTCGACTACATCAAGTTATCACCCATCTGAAGTTACACCGTATGGTTGTAAACCATAGTCATGCAACAATATTAAAACAATGTAAAACACCAACAAATGTCTACAACTACAACTTCACTAACCATATCTAAAAACAACTACTATGTGAGGTTCACCTATTTTTCACATAAGAGTTATTGTACTATTATTCACCAAGATAGTTAAGTTTAACACCTTCTTATGATGATATAAATATATTCACAAAAAAATACAAACTACATCAAAACACCAATTAAGTTGAGTAAAGTTACTCACCTTGAGGTTTCCGGTGTGAAATGAGTTCCATGTAGCTAGTTTCCTTAGTCTTATTTCCCGTCCCCGAATCTGTCCACACACAACAACATTTACCCTTTTATATTTTCTGTACAGCCCCCTGTTCAAACATATTTTTACCCCCTTTTTACCTAGAATCACCTTCTGATTTACAAAATAAAAACAAACTAGACATTCATAAGCTTCTAATGCCTCTAACCTCATATTGTTTTGATTTTTCTATGATTTACTATGAATTTTTCAATACAGCAACAATGTGCTGTCATAAATCAGCCTGACAACATCATTGAAATTGTGATTTTCACCTATCTTTAACATGGAATTCGTTTACAATGTACGAACACTAAATAAACTAGACATTCAAACTATTCTAAGGCCACTTGAATCAGACCCAAACGATTTCTCTACTAATTTATATGATTTTTCTTAAACAACGTAAAAACATAGCTTAATGGTAAACATTACCTTCTGTCCATTGAATTAAAGCCACTGCAGAATTCTGTAGACAACACCAATTCAGATCTCCACCGTTCAGATCGAAGAATTACATGTTAGGAAGCTACCATCCACAGTTCATGACTATCCAACGGTTAACGAAGGTGTATTGTATTTTTTTTCCATGACTGCACACATGATGACGAAAATTAAGTTCTTATTTCCTTGATTCCATTCCACCCTCCTAATTCCCACATAACCAATTGGAATCATTAGGAACAACTATATGTGGATTATTTCATCTAAAACACCAATTATAACCCATTAAATTTCATTGAATTCATATGTTGAACAAAACCCCCAATTTCTAGGGTTCTTGTAATCAAACTTCTAATAATCATGCTTCTATGTCATCATTTTGGTTGGAAATGAGCTCCATGAAGCATAGACACATGAATTATTCACTTTAGATCATAGGTAAAGACCTCCCCAACTTCTGAAAATCGGATTCCAACCCACCACCAAGGCACCAACCCAAAAGACCTCCATCTTACCATTTAACGGAAATTCTTATGTTTTTAAGTTTTACCCCACATATAAAACTTATTATCCTTCTAAGTCCTTGTTTAAATCAGCCTTAGCCCATAGTTTCGCTATTTTGGCAAATATGGCCCTTCTAACAAAATTTCTTACATTTTGGTCCCCTTTTCCACCAAAACGACCACATCATCATCTCATCATAGTATGTACTTGTTTATATACATATCAAGTAAATTGTGGTGTTACAAGTGCTCCCCTCCTTTAGAAGATTTCGTCCTCGGAATCATGAAATTTATGCTGGTACTTCACACTAATCTCCTCCCCGGCCCCTAAGCCACATCGGAGATTATATAATAATGCCACCAAACCCTTTATACATTGGGTCTCCTTGTTTTACTCATTACTTCCATTACATCTTCCACATACTTTGAAATAATTGGTTCGACTGCTAAGGAAAATGATCCTATCAATCACAACCATCATTGGTTCCCCTGCTTATTCTATCCATCTTCACCAATACCTGCACCTCAACTTACTTCACGTACACATATATGTATAGCTAGTTCTTAGTGAAATTTAGCATTCTGCTAATGCACCCTATAGATCATATTGTCTATAGTTAACTACATATAACTTTATAACCATCCAAATCATCACTCCATTTAGTATGTATAACACAAAACTTAATTGTAAACATACTCCAATTATATAAATATAAGGGTAATTTAAAGCCAACATTACCGTAGAAATGAATTATTACTACTGACACCTGCACTAAGTATTTAGTTTGACAGCTATAAGTCTACTAGACAATTTAATTCCAACACTACCCCTTGTCATCAATGCATACATACTAATCAACAAATACATTCCTGTCATTTATGCCTACACATGTATCACCAATGTAAACACATATAAGTGATGACATTATTAATCACTACTATTATAACACAAATTTAAGATTTTTATCAAGCAACATATGTAATTACCTAGCATAAGGGTTTCACACCAACCTTAGATCATAACACCAATAAGGACGGAGGCCTTTCACTGGCTTAGAGACTTTTCACCAGTCTTATGAATACAACATATAAATGTGAGACTTTACACCAGCCTTATATACGTATAGGCTTTTCGCCAGCCTTTGAGACTTTTCACCAGTCTCATATGGGAAACCCTGTTAGGTAGAGAAGATTTTACACCAGTCCTGTTGTATATCACCCATAGGGTCTAGGCTATACACCAGCAGATTCCTATAAGTTAGAGGACTTTACACCAGTCCCCCAAAAATGCCAAATATGGATTATGAGAATTTACACCAATCGCATAATGTATCATTCCATCGGATGTCATCGTGACATACCGCACATGCAATCCTGCATAAACATAACACCATATACATACTTACATCAATGGGTTATGATTAACAAACACACAAACACCATTATCAATGAATAATGCTATATCCACATTACTACGAATACTCATCGAAACCAATAACAAACATATACTCGACCATGTGCCAACCGATACCTATGTTGTGAATAAATCATCACACCATACCACACACCAACTAATAGCAAGTGTATCACCCTAAATCATACCACAAGAAAAGAAATTATTTTTCACCTATGACTTACAATAACACCCGCCACACATGGTCATAGTCTACTCATCTATGACTTAATTAACACCCTTACGAACAAATTCCTATAATTTTACAGTTTCTAGTAAAACATTACTATACAGTTCCACATCATAGCCATTAGGCTAACACCATTCCTTCGAGTATACCTTCCACCAATAATCCATTAATTACTAGGATAACACATGCTGCTAGCATAACACCAGTTATCAAAACAACACACCGATTAAATCTATTATTCACCTTATTAATTTTACGACCAAGTATAACCCCTCTCATAGTCAACTCTTTTATTCATATAACATAAAACACCGTAATCTACTTATGCATAACATAAGTCTTCTTAAGCTCATCAATAGTAGTAGTATTCAACTACCAGTTGAATATACAAGATACACCAAACACCGCCAAACCATTATCTTCCACAATAGCACTATCATCAAAGTCTTACATGAAGTCTGTTTCAACAACTAAAGGAATTCCTTTGTTGTAATTAAATTCATACAACCTCTCATTCTTCTTCGTTGACTTCAAAATCATTCCATAACAAGAAGGATTTACTTCCCCCTCATTCACCAACAAAGTTTATCATTCTCAAAGAATTCCATAACTCTAGGGATTTTATGAAATCCCTCTTCTTACTACTGTTTCAACCTTATTAGGTCGAATCCCACCACAAACTTATTAACCACAGAAAATGGTTATTTCATGCTCCTCCTAACCTTTGTAGTACACCACAAATCTGGTCAAGAAATTAATGATACCTCTTTTACTTCAGCCAGAGAAATCTCTTGGATTTCACTATATCACAACTAGTCACATATTGCTAGTCGGGACTCACCTGGTACCTTCGCCAGTACAATCTCCTTACTATGATTTCCATCACCATAAGCGACCAATCAATCAATCTATGCCAACCCTTAATTCCACTTCTTTATAAGAATTTAACTTCAAATTCATAGGAATTAGGGTCCCATGAATTAAAACTAGTATTCACCCCACTACTCAATAATCAGCATACAACATTCTTATGATTTTCGAACAATACTATTCCTTATAGGAATTAAGAAGAAGTATCGCCACCTGACTTAATCACCACACACATTAAAGAAGAATTCAAAGCATAATATTCTGTCATTTCACCCAACTTCAGCTTCTTCCGTTGAAAATTTTAAAGGAGTCCACTTTTGTGTAATACTCCCTCCATTAACTATAGCTAATGAGCTAATAAACGATCTTCATTTTCAACTGATAGCAACTGCAACTCCAGCTAGTACAGTTAGAACTAACTGCTCCAACTCCCACCTTTGGAACACTTCAAAATTAGTGTACCACATCCAAGACTTTAACAATTTCTTCCATCTCTGAATACTCCACATGCGAGTCTTCTTGATGTCCTAACGTGTCCACGTGTCTAAAGTTTTCAAACTTCAGATCTGACACCAAATCTTTTACGTCTTTACTCCGACACGAATGACTAATAGTCAATCTTTTTCATCACTTAGTCAGTTAACATCGAACTGACGGCATTGTTCATCCTTATGTTACTTCAACTAGACATCCACCATCCCATTATCATACTTCAGATGAGACAGGTCATCTTTTCACCATTAACTCCACCTATGTAACACCCGGTTTCTTATATCCGAAATACACCAACTTAATCTTACAATAATCTCAAAGGATTATGGTGTAATCAAAGTTAAGCAACAGAAGCACAAGTAGTTATCAAAAGAACAAGTATTTACATAAACATGTCCCATATACCGGGTTACAAAAGACCATTCTTACGAAAAGTTATATATACAAGTTCAAAGACTGTTTTATAGATCATACAAAAACTCAAAATGTCTAGTCCCAAAGTCATGTCAATTTATCCCTCTGCAACCTTATTTCCCCTGTCACCTAAAACACATACAACACAACAATAATTATGAGCCGATTAAGCTCAATGAGAAATATACAATACGTACTAACATATAAGCTCATTGATCTGATTTTCTTTGACTATCTCGGTCAAGAGCATATTTATTCACATGATATGCTCAATATATGTTCAACAAGAAATTCTCTATCTTGTACATCTCATACTAATTGGCTATCTTGACCAATTTAAAGTTCAACAATACAATTACAATTCAGTTCAATCATAAATATGAATTAGAACTACTCACCTGAAACCTGTGTAGCTCATGATCCACCCGTACCTTGCGTATCTCCTTCCCTCCTATGAGTATCCGCTGAAAAATGACATCATCATTCATATCTCAAACATTCTCAGACATCTCAATGATATTTAACTCATAAGATTAAGAACTCAACAGCTAACAAGGATCACAAACAGTAAATAGCATATACTATCAATCAAAGATCCCAAATTTCACGGGTTTACCTATTCAACCGTTAAAACTTCACAATAATAACAACAAAGACTCAATATAACGTATATTAACAACCTACTAACAACACATGAGCTAAATCAAAGTAGAATTTCAGATTTAGACATCTGGGGTTTAGAACCCTAAAACTCCACACCACTAACCTCTTCGATCTAGAACCCGAGAATATGTTTTGAGTGTTAAATCCGGCTTCTCTAACCTTCTCTATGCAACACCCTGATCAATTTGACAGAATTTCGCACCTGGAGCTTTGAAAATCGCCTAGGATAGATTTTGGTTCGAAATGGGCGAAATAAGGTTTTGCTATCAAATATATCCCACTTACGACCCGCGACGCGGCCTTTTAAAAACCGCGACGCGCTACTAAAACATGACTCGTGTCTCTGAAAACACGACTCGTGTAACTTACGGTATTGCTTCATTGATAAAAATCCACAACGCGACTTTTTAACAACCGCGGCGCGCCGCCAAACACGACCCGTGCTTATAAAGCACGACCCGTGTAACTTACTGCAAGCTTCAAAGGATCACAAAAGTTTCCTACACGACCCGTGCAAGTCCGACACGACCCGTGTTACCTCTTTTGACATTTTTAAAGGTTTAAACCCTTCCCGAATGAACTTCTAACCATCCTAACTCATTTAACAACTTAATGAACCTTATCTACACAAAAATTAACTCAAATTTACTTACCGAATTTATTACGGCGTTACAAGTTATCTACCCCTTTAAAAGATTCCGTCCTCGGAATCTCTTGAAATAAACGAGGGTATTTAGATCTCATTTCTCCCTCGGGTTCCCATGTGACATCTATACCTCGATGATGTCTCCATTGCACTTTCACAATCCCAATTTCTTTATTCCGCAACTTCTTAATCTTTCTATGTAGAATTTCCTCCGGTTGTTCTTGATACTGTAACTTCTTATTTAATTGTACCTCCGCCAAGAAAACTCGTGCAGACTCGTCATGTAAAGTCTTATAGAGGTGTGATATATGAAACACGTTATGGATTCCTCGTAATTCGTCAGGAAGTTTGAGTCTATAAGCTACAGCTCCCACTCGTTGTATTATATGGAAAGGTCCGATAAATCGTGGACTCAATTTTCCTCGCTTACAAAAACGGATAATCCCTTTCCAAGGAGATACTTTTAACATTACCATATCTCCAACTTGAAATTCTAGTGGTTTCCTTTGTTTATCGGCATACTCCTTTTGGCGTTGTTGAGCAACTCTCATTTACTCACGAATGCTTTTAATCTTCGCCTCAGTCTCTGTTATAATTTCAGGACCCGCTATTGCCTTTTCTCCTGCCTCTGACCAATATGTCGGTGTTCTACACATTGATCCATATAGCGCTTCAAAAGGTGTCATTTGGATGCTGGAATGATATGAATTGTTATATGTGAATTCAGCCAAAGGCAAATGATCGTCCCAGCTACCTCCAAAATCGATCACCGAAGCTCTAAGCATATCTTCCAATGTCTATTAATACTTGATCCACATAACTCTAAGCAACGTTGCTTCCAAGCATCCTTCGATCTGTATTAACATAATAGAAGTTTAGAACATACTAGACAACTAAACATATAGTAATTGTCTAATCATACTTGATCTACTACTAGCCATCAACTAATCGCATTCCAATGACTAAGAATGAGTTTCAAAGCATATCAACCATTTTGGACGATTTTACCCTTTTGTCCCATGTTGACAACTTAGTCCAAAAGTCATGTAAACTTTTTTTAATTCATTGTTATATAACTCAACAATGTCCCAATACTTTTAAGAACATGTATAAAGCTTCATGAAACCTTTTAAACCATTTTTCGTTTTGACACTTTTTGACCGTTTTCTCATTTAGGCATCCTACTTTGCCTAATTGTGTCTTCTAGGGTTTTAACATGTAATTTTAGTAACTTTATAATTCTAACATACTTATAAAACACTATTAATTGCTTAGATGTCAAAACATTTCTTGTTTTGCTCTTTTATGCCGTTTTAATAAATCTCGACCATGAAAGTTTCCATAATTAGAAATTTTTGCAAAACATGTTACTTCTTATTTGCTTGACTCCACTACCTTACCAATATTTCAGAAAAGTCGCTTCAATTCAATTCTATAATCTATACATGTCATTTTTTTGAAAAATACCAAATATTGTCCCAAAAGGGGGTTGGAATGCCTATCCAACACTCACTATTAAATATATTGCAAACAACGAGTATTAATCACTACTTGCATAAAAATTAGTTAATATTTCTTGATATCCATTATACTTGTAAAAATATCCTTTTTATAGTCATGTTGACCAATATAAGTAAAACCAGCAATCAAAACTCACAATCTTTACAAAAAATCTCCAAATTCCTATTTTAGACCTTGATATGTCTGTATTTAGAAAAAACGCAAACCATATAACTCTAGCATCAAACCATTTGTATTTGATTAATCTTCATCATATTAAACATGACTTATGAAGAAATCAACAATCCGTGACTTTTTTTCATCATATGCCTCTATGTTATAATCATGGGCATCAAGGTATAAACATGGAAGGAAAAATCAGCCCCTTTGAATCAAGTAAACTCATATTAGTTCATACTTTCAAGGTAATATTCAACACACCACAAGTTCAAGCAAATTTCTAGTTTAATCGAGCATTCAGTCATCATCCTTGAACCGATTTCTTTACATGCAACTGAGAATCTCAAGCCACTTCAACCATTAGAAGTAGATTTCTGAAGTTACCTTTTGAATCTGCCCCAAATCAGAAGGAATGAGAAGCTTGAGGCTGAAATACTTCTTGAAATCTGACAAAGGAGCTCACTCTTCAGCCACCGCCGCCGCTATAGTCTCCGGCAACCACCAAGACGCCGACCGACACCCCTTCAACTGCCCGACAGCAGATTTTGCTGCTTCTATTTCTCTGTCATTCGCCACTCAGACCCTCGATTCCTGAAACTCATGCATTATCTCTCTCACCGGCTTCAAATCGCGCCTGATTATCCATCCTTTCGATCTTTCTATTATGCATCTCCGACCGTCTCTCAAGACTCGTTCACGATTTCAGAAATCGAGCACACGTACCATCAGTGCGTGTATGGGTGCTGTGCTATCGCGATCTACTCCTGATCTGGCTCTCATTCTGCACATATCTCCCTCTCACATTTGATTTCTCGACATCAGACTTTGAGTGCGATTTGTGTTTTGTCGGATGTGCAATCGTACACCACAAGCTTCATGCACATAGGAAAGGGGAAAACGGGGTGCTGATTTGTTTATTAGGTGTTATTTGGCAAATGACAAAACTACCCCTGCTTTCTGCTTTAGAAAACTTTTTTCTATCTTTCGCTTATTATATTTCCTGAACTTTACGTTACCATAACTCCAACATACGACATCGGATTTTCGCAAACTTTATATCTTTAGAAAGGTGAGAATGTGCTTTACAACTTCCCCTTACTGACTTAAGTCTGAATCTTAATAGATTTTCTGCTATCAACCCTTGAAAATGATTATTTGGTCATTTTTGTCACTTTTGGGCCATTTTAATTTCATCATAACTCCTTTGTTACAACTCCAAATGACCCGAATCGTTTTCCTATATTTTTGTTATCTCCAATATAACCAAAGTCACCTTGATGACTTTTCTCAATCCGCTTTAATTTCGATATATTAAATTCCAAAGTTTGCACAATAAACTTTTGACTTTTGGTCCTTTATTTCAAACTTTTGCTTTTGGGTCGTTATAGACAATTTCTAAATGAAGTAATATATCATTTGACCTAATAAAATGTCTTAACCCATACATTTCCATAGTTCACCTTATTTGACCTTGTTGCTCATCCATAGAACGTTTAAGCGTCAAATTGAATCTTATACGCGCAATTAAATTTTTTTGTTGTCACATTAACGTCGTAAAATATACCTGAATAATGATAGTCGAAAATACAGATGTTACAACATCCCTCCTCCTTAGAATAGATTTCGTCCTCGAAATCCGTATATGTTAGTAAGTAAAGGTAACATTGTCTCGACATTCTATTCTAAAATGTTGATTTTAGAAGGCATGACGGGTTCTTGTACCGGTTCATATTTGGTTACCCGAAACTCGTCTATCTTATTCTCAGGTTCGTATGTCATTTTAGCACACCCACGATGCTTTCATTTAATTTTTAATTAACCTATTTATTTTCTACGCAACCCTTTGGTCACTCTATCTAATATGGCTATGGACGTTTCTACATACTGAGCATTGTCATCAATGTGGATGTCTGGTGGAGGTATGTCATTCTCCCCTTTCTGCTAAACATTTCTGTAGATAAAATACATGAAAGATATTGTGAATGCCTTGTAACTTATGTGGTAGATCTAATCGACATGCTTGTGATCCAATAATTTCTATCACTTTAACAGGTCCAAGAAAATGGTACCAAGTTTCCGACACTTCCCAAATCTAATCATTACTTTCCAAAGTGATACCTTGAGGATAACTTTTACATTCACTTAAAACTTGATTAGGCATCTTTTCTTTTCTGTGTACCTTTATGCTAGTCTTGTGCAAAAGTTTTGACGTTCTCAAGTGACATTGACTTTATCTTTCATTTATTGTACTATATCAGGTCATGTGAACTGTTTGTCTCTAGACCCTAACTAGTAACATGGAGTTCTACATTTCCTACCATAAAGTGTTTCAAATGGCTTCATGCCAATTCTAAAACGATTACTATCATTGTAGGAGAATTCTACCGATGATAAGCGTGTATTCCAAATTCTACTAAAATCGATAATATGATTGAAGCATATCTCCAACAGTTTAGATTTACCTTTCACTTTTTCCATCAATCTTGGGACGGGGAATTGTACTTAAGACCACTCTTATCCTTAACTCCCTTTATAATCCTTCCCAAAACTTGGAGGTGAAGCGAGTATCTCTATCTAATAAAATAGATAATGATTATGCCTTAAGATAATTTCATCAACGTATAACTTCCCAAAGCTTGTCTATATACCGAGTTTCTTTCTTTGGTAAGAAGTATACACTTTTTTATCAATTTATCAACAACTATCGATATTTAATAATAGCCCTCTAGTGGTTGCAAAAAGATCTTAAATGATCCATTACGAAATGACCCCATTTTCCAATAGGGTTGTCTAATCATCGTAGACTCCTATATAGTCGTTGGTACTTAGCTTTCATCTATTGACATGTCACACATTTCTCTACGTACCTAATTATGTCCAACTTTATCACATGGCACCAGTACTATAACATAAAATCCGACATATCTTGGTGCTTCATGGATGAATGTAATACCTTTTCTTTTGTGAGTCTTCTAATAGCATCTTAGAGATGTCTCCAAGATTGGGCACTTAATTGCATCCTTGAAATAATTTTAAGCCTTACCTATTTTCTTATAATAATGATTTATGTTTCACTAATACCTTAATTCTTAGATTCCATTCTTGGATATCTCCAACTTATGCTTCTCTAAATCTTTCTATGACCTTTATTATTGAAGGTCTAGCTAGAGTGATACATAATGCTCCTTACATCTTAATGTATCACTTACAATAAAAGCTTTATTTAGATAATACATAATTTTTCGTTTGTTTTCTTAATTGTCTCTAAACAACATTCTGCCATGTCTCTACTTATATCATGTTTCACTCCTAAGGTTATCATTCTATCATGACATTACAACTGAATCTAGCTCATAC
The DNA here is from genome assembly GCA_023525715.1 of Cichorium intybus. NCBI lineage: Eukaryota > Viridiplantae > Streptophyta > Magnoliopsida > Asterales > Asteraceae > Cichorium > Cichorium intybus. The sequence goes on from CM042014.1 coordinate 63,041,134, forward strand.
TTTCTTGTTTTAACTATGACAGTTAAGGCTTACATAATCCATTACTTCTTACCAAGACTAAATTTGTGATTCATACATAACCTTAGAATTGTCAATCTTTTATTTTTTCTTAATCCATAAGTCATCAAATATTCCTAGATCATTACTTATCCATACTTAACCTCATCACAGTAATCATTTCCTTAAACAACATATACCTGCTTAATGCTCAGTTATTCAAACGCTAACCATTGGCATATCTAATTCACCTTATTTTTATTAAACATAATCATAGTATCCTCAAGAACTTTATAAATATCTTCCTCTTTATATATTCCTACAATAAGCCTATTTTTATATCATTACACTAATTCTGCTCCCAAAGCTCCCGGCGGTTCTTATAAAAGAACGTTCTTCTAAATATATATTTTGTAAGCCATTCTTTCTTACCATCCCATTGGTTAGTTCATGTTTCCTTCATGGAATACTATCATTTCCTCATATTTTAATTCCAAACTCCTAAGACATATGGAATAGGAAACCATTCATATATTTCTATAGGTTGCTTACTCTAACAACTCCAGAATCAAACTTCCACTTGTGATTGTAATCAACATTATATCACTAATTTCCTTAACAACACTAATAGCCTTTGTAGACCATAAAATATTGATTCTACTAATGGACTTCAAATTCATTTCCTAGAACCATATCAGATCATTTACTATTAAATACCATGATCTAGTCAATTGGCTTAAATCATGCAAACACTTTCACATCGTTCATGCCATTTAGATTGTTCAATACCTAAGCTTTTCATGTATGGATTACATCTTCTTAGGTAGTTTCTAGCCCTAGAAATTTAACAATAGATTCTAAGGTAAACTGTCACATCTATCATTTCCTTAATCCTTATATCCTTGAAATATTATAGATTAGATGCATATTTCAAATCAATGGGAGCACATATTTATTAAACCTCAGTATATCCTTTCTTTTTAACCTTAGTCTCTTTTCCACAATACATCTAAGATTCTTATGTCTCCATAACCATAAACATAATATAAAATCCATTTTGCATTTCATAGTAAAACATCAAATACTTAACTAAGTTTATACCCGGAGATTCTTTGAGGGTTCCTAAGTCTTTCTGACTTTTATGTGAGCATCCAGCCTTAAGTATTGCTTTCTATAACTAGACGAATATCACTCATTTTTCGTTATTCACATTCCTACTTGTGAATAATCTTGTAGAATGTATCCACCATGTTTGCATTCATAGCATTCTTTTATAAGTCTCGTTGTCTCTTTTGTGAGAGTCTCCTATTAACGTTTATTTCAAATCTTTCTTGGATGGAAGTCATCTTCTAGCCATTGCAATCCTAGGATTGCTTCTTGTAAGGTTATTACCTTAACTTTCTTATTTCTTGTAGTTATCCCTTATGGTATCATTTTTATTATTCAAAGGAAACTAAACGAACCATACATATTCTAGAGTATCTACTCGTCGTTCAATATTTCATCATAATACCTCAAAACTTTCTTTCCCCTCTTTTTAAAGGTTCTTTAGGAACATAGTTCCTCCCTTATCATACCTTTAAATATGCAGCTAGTCTTTTAAGTTAAAATAATTGAACCTAATACTTGATGTGTAATGTTAAACCAATTGAAGACTAAATTTTTCATTATTTGAGTGGCATGTAAGACTTTTTGGTGGTCTATACATCCACTTGATCCTAAGATTTACTCAATTTCACTAAACCAATCCTTATAGGCTTTATGATTACTATCATTATGAAACTTGGATGGTTTACTCTTAAGAAAGATGTTAAGTAGAAAGTACTTACTTGTATACCGACTTAGCGGATTATTGATAACATCATCATCGACCTTAATGATTGATTCTTTTAATCATTTTCACATTTTTATATGTGTGATATCTTCCATATATTGTATCATTTCAACTATTGTTGTAGATTGGTCCTCTACTCTCATGGTAAAAGGACTTTGATCATACGAATTTTGTAATCGAGGTTCCACACTCCTCGTAGTAAACCATATGGGAAATATTTCACTTGTTGACATGGGGTTGAGTTACTTGGCTTCCTGTTACTACTAAGATTTGACGATCATCATTTATCATGATTTTTTTCAAGTTGTTTCATAATATAACATAACTATAATTACTATTACTGTAGCATAATATATGTAACAAAGTGTTAGGTAAAACAATTCGTAAAGAAGATAATCACAAATGACTATTGACATTACCACTTCTCACCAATCTCCTTTGCTTCCACATAGAATAGCCAGGTAGGTATCATGGGTGGCCAATCCATTTCAACTTTCCTAGATACCGTTTCATATGGTTACACCACAGATCAATAATTAGTGAAAAGATCATAGTGTTCTACCTAGTGTTCCCCAGTTTAAGTCTAAGTCATCCTATCTAAGGCAAACTTAGTTCACTTAAACTAAAGCTTTGCTACCACCTTGTAACGCCCTCATTTCTTGGAAGACAGTAATTTTGAAAACTTTAAACATTTTATTTCATTTTCAGAGTAAGCTAAGTTAGAAGTGAAATACATCTGGCTAAACTAGCCTACAAACACCACTTAAACCAAAGATTTGATGATCATCATTTATCATGACTTTAAACATTTTATTTCATTTCCTCAAAAACTATATTCCAAAAAGCATTCTCCTTTTAGAAATCCTACGTTTTCAAGCAAACCGAGTCAAAATGTTGAGACTTTTCCATAAACTTGACACGCCTAGGTTGTTATGCGGTAAAAAATAGAAAATAAACATCACATGCAAACTAGTATAGTAACAGCAAGGGTCGATCCGTGGGAGTCAAGTGGTTGACGCTCTGTGTCGATAAACCGATCTATAGTGTCACTCTATAGACGACTGTGTTTCCTTCACTTCCCGAAAAACCGCATAAATCGAATAACAAAAAACTGAAATAATCATAAACTAAACTAAACTACTCCAGACTTTAAACTAAACTTACTTACTGATTCCAGAAAATCAGAAGCAACAAACAATCTAAACCATTCAAATAAACATTCAAACATAAATAATACCTAAAAACATGTAAAATAACTGAAACCGAATGATTATATTGAATCAAAGTCAATTCCAGAGACTACAATGTTCAAACTCCGAAAATAATCCAAACATAACTTGTTCCAACAGATCCTACACTTCAGAATCGCTGAAATCAAGCTAAAACTAAAACTAAGAAATATTGAAATAAACAAGAAAACATAAAAATACCAATGAAAGCTACTGAAATCCGAAATATGGAGTCAAAGAATACTAGGTTACACCCTTTGGTCGATTCTTCGCTTCTGAAATTCGTCTTAGAGACCTCTATATATAGTTGCAAATTAGGGTTAATCGTGTCACACAAGGCTTGGATCTGCGGCGCGTCTTATCCATTATCCCTGTATTTCGCACTTTGAATTTCAATACACCGCCTCATCTTTGACGTTCCGCGTGGCGCGTGCTCTTTATCCAAACTACTTTTATTTTGTCCATGTTTAGTCCATGTTTTCATCATTTTCTTGCATACAAGTACTAGCACAAAAAGTGAGTACTACCGATATATATATATATATATATATATATATATATATATATATATATATATATATATATATATATATATATATATATATATATATACACATATATATATATATATATATATATATATATATATATATATATATATATATATATATATATATATATATATATATATATATATATATATATATATATATATATGATATAATTTCACCAAGAATAGTTCCTAACAACGACTAAAATACTTGATATTGATAGGCGTTGTCAAACACCCCACACTTGTGCCTTGCTTGTCCCCAAGCAAGAGAGTTTTTAACAAATTATCATCATGACTCAAACATTTTTGAACATTTCCAGTTTCAAACTATATTTTTTCCAAAAGTTAGATTGAAAATGATTTTTATGAAAATTACCAGAATACCCTTTGGAATTCACGACTTTCTAAAGAACCCTTGATTACAAATTTTTAGTATGCAAAAGCAAACTTACTCATTCAGATTCTAAAGGTCGCTAAGGAACTATCCATGACTTTCGATGTTGTCCATGTAACGAGCTTTCAGAAATACTATCCTAGACCAGACGATCCTAGGTAGTAAGGTGCATAAGTGCCCTTTCAGGGCCACCTGTTTCAGACCTACCAGCTCAAACAACAAAGGCCACTGATTGACAATTCCCTCCTAAATTTCAATCCTCAAATATTCTAAATCTAAAATTTTCTAACTCCTAAAAACTCAACTTATTTGACTAAATAATATCATGCTCACAACTAAACATTATCTCTTGAAAAATACCAATGCTATAACATTCAAAAGCTATTCGTTTCAAAATTACAATCTCTTAAAATTTTTGAAAAATTGCTAAATTTTTTGAAAATTACTCGTTTTCTGCAAAAATTTCAAAAATAAACTCTTTCGACCATCCACACCCCACACTTAAAACCTTACAACGTCCCCGTTGTACATAAGAATATTTCAGAATAAGGGAGAAAGAGTTACCCCTTTAGACGGTAGACTGCTTGTTAGAACTAGTTGTCACTAGATACAAAAACACATACACACGATTCAGATTCCCGGAGTTGTGGCGCAACAGTGAACACGCCGAAGTGCAGGGGTACAATGAGCCCACACTTGCATAAAACAACTCCTTAGTAGATTTCCATTGGTACTTGCACAAAAAACTCACAAAACAAATTAAAATGCAAAAAGAACATACACATAAAAGATATTAAGAAGTTATGTACAATGTTTTCAAAAATATCAAAGAAAAAGTACAATCACTCATCATGCTGGGTCAAGGATGGACCAGCCTCATCATCGTGGGCTCTGGTAGGGAAAGGTCGTGTATGGTGTCCAGACTGAGTGAGGAGCATGAGTAGTGTGTCTCCGATCCATGCCTGCTGGTCCTCCAAAAATGCCATCCTCTCACGCAAATCCAGCAAGGCAGCCTGCACGTCTACAGGCTGTGGTGGTGACTGAACTGGTGGTGGTGGCTGGACAGGCGGGTCCACTCTTCGGCGATGGGCTGGTTGATGATCCCCATAAGCTCAAAATATCGTCCTAATGCCAGTGTGGGCTCGGTCGGGGCCAGACGGGTAATGAAGTGCCCACCGACCATGGGGCTCTTGGCGGTCGAGCCCGCCGCCCAGGATACCAAAGAGACTGCCATAGCGAACGGCAGATTGAGGAACTTGTTGGGGTCAGAGAGGAGCCACATGTAGTAAATTTCCTCTCGGGACACTTTCTCGCATCCCCTCCTCTACATGATGGAGGTAGATATGATCCGGTGCGTGAGTCGGTGTAGAGGGTCTCGAAGCTGGCTATCCCTAGTTGAACCGGCCTCGAACATCTCGTTGGACATCGCTGCCCAAATAATCGTGTTAGCCTCCCTCTGAGGCTGATCTCTGAAACAGGCGGTGAAGAACGATGGAAAGTGAAGACCACCCATCTCCTCCTTGGTGTAAAGCCTGATACGTCTGCCAAAGTCCCGGAGTGTGCACTCCCTCCTCTGACCACCCAACCTGAATCGGATCAGCTGGGATCGGGGCTCCCTCGATGCCGGTGTGTATTTGCAAGTAGAAAGGAACTCCAGCACGTGAAAGTGTATGCTCCATCGGGATGGCTCCAGGTGCGATGGATAAAAGGCAGAAGCTCATCCCACAGTCCACCTGGGTCAATACGGCCCGATCGAAGCTGATCGCACAAAGGACTAGTCGGGTACGGAGCTCCCCGAGTCAAATGCGGTAACGTGGCGTCTCCTCTAACATGTCTAGGAACTGAAGAAATGGGTGTCCGGGTCTGTAATCACCCATCTGCACACAAGTCACAATAGACAAGAAGTTTTGTAACATTAGTCCTTGTGCGTCACCCTGATACGCACGGCGCGGCTCAAGAACATGGCGCGTCGCGTCATAGCTCTGTTGCGAAAAATTTCCAAAAAAATACCCAAATCACCTGGTTTAATCTCAACCCAAGCAATAACAAGGCATCCTAACTACCGACTAGCCCCTCTAGGGTGAAGAATTTTTAAATACAACACCTAAGAGTCGGCATTGCCGATTTTCTAAGTTTTTCTACTTCTACTAATTAATTTAATTTCGCACGTCAAATGGATGTATTAACTTGCAAGAATGAGTTCTAAGTGACGTACCTCGATAGTAGATATCAGAAAACACAAAAAAAATGCGAGAAATGCTTGGTTGATTGGTGCTCTGTTTTGCACGACGTATGTATTTGTGCGTGTGAGACGAGTGTTAACGTACCTTAATGACAGTTTCCGACCGATCATAATCCTCGAAGCGCGTAAAGGTGTTGTGCGGCGCGCGTGTCCCAATTCAACCCCTGCGCATCGGGTTATTTTTCGAACGCGCGGTGCGCTTCTATCCATTACGCATCGCGTACTTCAATAGTTTCAAAGTCTTCTGTTTAACCACACACTTGCCTCGTGCTACAAATTTCTGCAATGATGACGATTGATTTTCCTAATTACTTCTAAAAACAAAAATACCTAACCTATTTACGAATGGGTTGCCTCCCAATAAGCTCTAAGTTTAACTTCTTCAGCCAGACGTTCTTCTTCTAATTCTTCTCTATCTTGTGTTGGTACCATCCTCCTCATTTCGGGCGCAAAATCATGAACCAATGTCGCAAGCAGCGTCGTGAGTTACGTCATGTGATCGCTCACCCGGCTGATCCACTGTTGCTGAGCGTCCAAGATCTGAAAAATCTTTGCCTCCCTGCATCTTGTGTCTTTTTCGTACTATAGGTGCTTTAGTTCCATCATCTCTATCATGTCTAACAGTTGCATTTTATCGACTGAGGCTAGCGGATGCCCTTTTGCTCTCCAAAGAATCTCTTCATCCTCACTTTCATTTTCCTGTGCTCGATTCTTACCTTTACCACTCGCCCGTGGTGCCATTAGCCGTTTGTTGTTCAGGTATTGACTATCATATCCTGGTGGCAAGGTCATCGGGCACCCGAACATATTCAATCTACGCTTCCGTGTCCCAAAAGAGATGTCCATATCCCCAATCTTGTAGTCCATCACAGCCCCGACTGTGGCTAACTGTGACAATTGTAAAATTAATATAATGAAGAGTGGATTTTGTAACCTTTAGAAAGTATGATAATGCATTATAATTCCATGTGCACAGTTACCAGACAAATACCTAGCAAACTGTACAACGTAGCAATAAGGTCATGCAAGGAAAGGGAAATGCATCCTCACAACGGAACCGATCCCGGACCCTTAAATTATCATTCGAAAACGATTTCGGATACCCCTGGTCTCCGAAACCACCCTCGGAGTCCACGACTTCAGAAACTAGTCTTCGGACCCTGCAACCTTCCGAACCTACGAGACTGACTCCAAAACACACCAAGCTCAGAACTTCCACGTAAAAACTTTCGACATCAGAGACTATCATACTCTGAAATCGCCACTCAATTCAGAAGTGACACTCGGAGAAACTTAGGCTTCCGAGTGATACTCAGAAAACAATCCTCCGAAGATCCAACTTTCTAAGGTCAGAATATTTAGAGGGTCAAACCTTAAACCCCTACTACCTGAGTTCCGAAGGCACCATTTTTGGACCCCATGACTCCCGAACTTGTCCCTCTTATGACACGTCCACTTCTTGATAGGAGGCCATTTTTCCTAATCCTCACCCTTAGTACCTACTAAATAACGAGTTCCAAAGCCAGTGTCAATCAAATCACAAAGTCAGCGGCTACTAAGTATGCCTAGGACTACACGATTTGACATAAAGCATAACTAACCCCTTTTCTTTTATCAGTTCCCGATACCCATCCAATCCATAAACACACGACTCGTTTATTATTCTCTCAACTCTCCCTCAGTTTTCTCTAAACTCTCAACTCCCACCACCTTTCTCTCTACTCACTGCCTCAACAACGTCGCCGTGAACAGCAATCCTCTGCCATTTATACGGTGTAAAACCTCAAATCCTTGGTAAGTTAGCTTCCTTTGACAATTCTACACATCAATACCCAACTCATATTTCATTTACACACACTAACATTTCGTAGAACCATCGAATAATAGCTTTATCTAAAGGTCCTTAGGTTCCGAGAACCGCAGGACAACATCCTCCTGCTGCTGAACTTCCAAACCAGCACCCCTTCTACAGCCGATCATGCTACAAGGGTGAGTTTCATACCCCTCCTTTTTGTTTTCAGAACCTTTTAGGGGGAGAATACAAGTTACTATGTATTAAATATCTTGTTATACTCGTTAAACACGCTTGTACACGTTGACAAAGAATTTACACAACTTACACTAGTTCTATGCGGGATAAGACTTCCGGTTACGGATCCTGTTCGGAAACCAGAAGCCATGTCCCCTACTGTTGGGTTTTGAAATATGAGATTAGATGAACTAATGTTGATATGCAATCAATAACACAATCAATCACACGATGATAATGCAACAAAGCTAAATGAACAATGTGATATGAATAACATGTGCCGAATGATTTGATTAGAACTTGGTTTTACAATTGGGTTTTCTATCTTGGAGATATACAATTCTCGTAAGTTAATCTCGTAATCTCTCTCTCGACACGGTATGGTATCACTGATATTTATACTGAATCAGTGATACCAATAGTACAACTTTTACAGAGAATATCCTATCAGTGTACTAGCCAATAGGATAGAAGATTCATGCAACACGTATTGTACTATACGCGTGCACACAAAAGACAAGATGACAGACTGTGAAGTCTTCGGATCCTTTATGCATTGCACTTTGGAGTTCTTAGACTTCGGAGTCTTCTCTTGTTTATTCACTTCGGGGTTTCTTCATGGGTAGGACTTCGGATATATCAGCACTTCATCACAAAATATCTCAACAATCTCCCCCTTTGTGTGAAGTGCATCCGAAGCCTATACTCTAAAGTTTCTCTTGTATGCCCGCTTCAGAGTCTTCCTTACTGCAAGATACCAGTTCATATGATCTATGAACTTCTTCTTCTTCTCAGTGGAATTTGCATGGCAGGCGTTCACGTGAGAAATCATTCCTGAGATAAAAGAGGAGGGATGGAGGCCTATGTAGTCTATTTCAAAGAACTTGATTGTGACTTCGGTTTCATTTCGAAGTCCTTTGAAAACTACGCCATATGGTTCGTCTAAGATCTCTCCATTTTTGAATCTAGCTATGTTCCGAACTACAACAGGAGGAGTGTTTAAGGGTTGTCTGTAGTAGGAACATAGATCCAGGTCATGCTTTGCGAACCGTAGAAGATAATTGTTGAGGAAGCCCAGAAGGTGATTTTTGATAGCGAGGGTAGACACTTCAGCATGAGCTGCACCCCCGGTTCGTAGAAGATCAAGAATCTGGATGAAGTCCATGGGATTCATGATGGGGAAGTCTGCTATTGAGAACCTGGATTCAACTTCATCTGCCCCCCTAAGCACAAAAAATTCATAATTTCTGAAGCCCAAATAGACTTCAGTTTCTTTTATTGAAATGATTTTCTTGATCTTGTTTAGGCTCCAAACATAGCTTTGCCTTTGAATGTATTTGGCATGAAAGTTTATTTTATTCGTCCAAAAACTTGCTTTCTGATCTTCTGGCACCGAAGAGACGAGTTGAAAGAAAGCTAAAGTCTTCGGATTGAATGGAATGTCAAGCTGGATGTCTTCGGAGTCAACATTTGCAAAACTCCGAAGAGGAAGTCTATTAAGTACATTTAGATTTTGAAATCCAAATAGCTTGATCGTCTCAACTGTCCACTCACCATTATTTCGAGCAAAATCATTTATTTTGATCATCAAATTGTAGTCTGATCTTCTGGCCTTGTATGTCTCTTCCATGTGTGGAGCAATTAAGTTCTCCAGCGATCGGTCTCTTGAGCTTCCAGCTCCAGCCGATCCACTAGCACCCATGCCAGTGGTTGTGATGGTTGAGGTTGTAGGACCTGCTGTGGATGCAGGGATCTGTCTAGGCAAGCCCTGTGGCCTAGATAATCTGTCAGAGAAATTTATCAAAGGCTGAAGTGCAACTCTCAGTTTTGTAATCAAATCTTGTGTGAGAGCTGCATTTGTTCGTTGCAGTTCCTCTGTAAATTTGCTGACATCCGAAGTGGTTTGGGCGGCAGTGAGCTCTTCAATTTTTGCTCTGGCCTCATCAAGCTGTTTTTCAAGCTTGGTATTTTGCTGGATTTCACTCCGAAGTCCTTGCAAGGTTTTCATGACTTCGGAGTTTGTTTTATCGGTTTTCTCAATGAAAGCATCAACCTTCTTGTTGATGGAGGTGACAGCGGATTCTAGCTTCTTTTCGAAGGAAGAATGGATCTTATTTTGTTCATCCAAGAGCTTCTTCTCAAGACTATCAACAAACTCCTTTATTCCTTTGGATAGAGTGAACTCCAAAGATTCTATCTCTTCGGAGATATCACCAATGGTTGGTTTTGTGGGGTCAAATCCTGTTTGAGCTTGAATTAGGGTGTCAAGCTTGGAGTTGAGGACTTTGTACTGTTTCATTAGTACAAAGCCTTCATCTGGTAGGTCTTCTTCTGATGCTCCTTCAACATTCAAGGGATCCATGTGAAAGGCTTCGAAGAGTGCTGCTGGAGTGGGGTTTTGTCTTGGTGGTGATATGGGTGATTCAAACTCTGGTAAAGAGAAGTCGATACCAGAGACAGGTATTTTGGAAGATGGAGGAGCGGTTGTTGGTGGAGGTGGAGGAGGAATTGTATGTGGAGGTGTTTCAGGTTTGGTTGATTTTGGTGGTGATGGAGGGACAGTTGTTTGAGGTGGTGTAGGTGGTTTAGTTGTTTTAGGTGGAGATTTAGGAGAAGGAGGTTGATCAGCAAATATTTCTTCTTCTTGTTCTTCTTCATGGACTGTGGATGAAGTCCTTTCTGAGTCCGAAGACTCATCCACAACCATGATCTTTCTTTGCCTCTTCGGCTGTTTCCTCTTCGGTGTGGTTTTCACCGAAGTTTTTCTTTTCTTCTCTTCCTTTTTAGGACCACTGGGTCCACCAGCCATTTTTCTCTTCCCTTTTCCTTTAGGGATTTCTTTCACAGATGTCTCCTTGCTCAGGTCACGGGTAGGATAAGGAATCACCAAGGTGTTGCGGTAAGAGCTTACTTCAATACATTCCATGGGAACCTTGGAGAGCATGGCTATAGGTATTTGTGCACAGTAGACTGCGGGTTCATCATCCAAAGGTGACACAGTGATTGGAGTGTACCTCATTTCGGGGAGAGAGGGGTCTGCCACATATCCAGTCTTTTGATAATGGGCATGAACAACCATTGCCCAGAACCTTGCATTTGAAATTTCAGTCCCCTTCAGACTGTGATTGATATGTGAATAGAAGTCAGCCCATAGAATAGAGGCGTAATCAACTTTGACATCGTAGTAGATTCCGAAGAGCAGGCTCTGAAACGCCACACTTGCAGAATCTAATCCTGAAGTTCTTCTAGATAGACATCTGAGGAAGATACTAAAGAAGTATCTCCACAAATCGGGCAGTTGATTCTTCTTAAACAAGCTGATCTTCTCGAGTTGAGGAAAGTATCCCATTTCATTGAACATATCGACGAGTTGCTCAGCAGAAGGAGTCACAATCTCCTTAGGATCGTAGATGGGAAGATGAAGAGCCTCAGCAAATTTCTCCTTGGTCAGTTGTACTTTCTTTGTTTTTCCCTTTACATCTATGGTTTCGAAGAATACAGCTTTTACTTGATTGTTCGTGTCGAACAGGGCATTCGAGGTGTAATGTGCCCTGTGTACAAGTGTTGCTGGAATTGATGGTGTGCAGGTTAGGGCATAGCCAAGAATCGATCTCTTCAAGCATTCGACAAGAGCATCGATGGGCTTAGGGTAGAGTTGAAGGTTGGTGCGTAGTACCAGATTTGCTGACTGGCTTTTGAGAACAGGTACTGAAATAGCTTCAGTGGTTTGAGAAGATCCTTCAGCGGCCATTGTTGGAGGTTTGATGATGAAGATGATGTATGTTGTGTTTGCAAAGAGAATTAGAGAGAAGGGTTGCTGAGTGAAATAAGAGTGATGTTTGCGTAAAGAGTGCAATGGAAGAGATGGAAGGTTTATATAGTATTCGTGGTCCTTAGGCCATTTAATGCACGTTTAAAAAGGTCCAGTAGTAGGTGGACACCTCATCACCTTCTCGTCCCACTTTCTCTGCAAAAAGGAGAAATATACGGCTGTCAGTTACAATGATTCAAAATTTGAACCGTTAACTTTTTTTGAGACGTCATTATGATTAATGTTTTTCATTTAATTCTTATTGACAGCTGTAAGCAAACAATTAAAACTCAGGGAATGTTTGTCTCTGTTATTTATCATAAATGTGAAAATCATTTGAACATTTAATTGACTTCGCAGTTATGAAAAATTTTGACCGTTGAGATAACACTTCGGAGCATAAAGTTCCTTACTTCGGTGTGTTTTTGCTATGGACTCCGAAGAGTGTTCTGTCACTTCGGTGATTAACAAATGATTGCAAAGTGTTCACCAGTATACCGAAGTACATATGTTTTTCTCTTTGTTTTTCTATAAGTTTTTGATTGTTCTTTTGACTGATGCAGTATGTCATTTAACCTTAGTTTTCATGAATATTATGAAAAGACGATTTATTCGAGTTAATGATCAGAGTCGTTCGAATCATATTGGAAGTCCATTTTTCAATTGGAAGTTTGTTTGATTCAATATCGATCATGAATCTTTAAGTCTAATCACCCCATCACTAGCTTGATTTCGCATTAGGAAACATGTTTTGTGTTGTGCTTATTTGCTTCAAAATTTTCAAATATAATAAAGATAACATCCTTTGTATTTGAAATTTAAAGAAGTTTTCATTCATGAATTGAACATTAGAAGTGTTTCAGAAGGTTTGATTGGATTGTTTTGAAGATTTATTTGAAAATTTATTCATTTTCATCAGTTGAAGTGTTTGGATACTAAGCTCAGATGACAAGCCTTTGAGCTTCGTACACCACTCCTACTTTATCATTTAAGACAGACTACTTGAAATGTTCATATTCCTCTACAAGGTACTCGACTATGTTATAGGAGCTCCTTGTACTGTTATTTAAAACAGAGGAATAAGCTTTTGAATGCTTTTTTTTTTCTTTTTTTCTTTTTTTTTTTGCATTCCCTTGGTTATCTTTTGATCTTTGTTTGTCTTTTTGTTTTTGTTTTAAACAATCCCTGTGAGTGAGAATCTTCATATAGTTCAATTTTGTATCATTTAATTAAAAGAGATTTAAATTTACTTATCAAACGATGTTGGTTCTATTTGATGAAAACTTCGGAGCACTTTGAATTATCCTTTGTAGTTTTGAGGCTACATGATTAATTTGAAGTTGAAGCGAGTCAAGTTTCGAAGGGTGGTTAGAAATAGACATTATGTTAAGATTATTGAAATCAAACAAGGCTTCAAAGTGTAAAATAGCCTTAACCTCATTTCGAAGTCTGTTTTCTTACCAATGTTTCAAGTCGATTCCCAAATACCTTTTAGTGCAATAAGGTATGATTTTCAGAATCTAAAATCAAAGTTTTGTCCTTTACTTGGTTAATTCATGAGAGTAAAGTTAAATTTTGTCATTTACATCAGAATTTTCTTTTTGTTTGGTGTAAGTTTTTCTTGTTTTTGAATTTTCTTAGTCTTAAAACAACTTTTTATTTTTATGAAGTTAACATTTGTTCAAGTGGTTTTCAAATTTGAAGGATTTATTTTGAAAAAGAGTTTGTTCCGCAGACCTCCGAAGTGATATTTTACTTCGGAGTAGTGCGGGGAAGTGGCAAGTGTTTTTGCTTGTTTTTCTCCGATGACCTACGAAGCCAGAATTGACTTCGGGGGACTGCGGAGTTTATTTTTGTGAAATTTCAGAACAGAGTAAGAGTGAACAAATCTGAAAATTATTGAAGAGTTGATCCATCTATCATTCCAAGTCCTCGAACGATTCTTGTGAATGCTTCTTCATTTAGAGTCTTTGTGAAGATATCTGCCAATTGTTCTGTAGTGTGAACAAAGTGCACCTCAATATTCCCCTCCTCAACATGACTTTTGATGAAGTGATAGCGAAGAGCTATATGCTTCGTCTTGGAATGTTGAACTGGATTGTGGCATATACGAATTTCACTTTGAGAGTCACAGAACAAAGGAATTTTTCTCATATTAATGGCATAGTCTTTCAATTGACTCTGAATCCAAATGATCTACGAAGTACACGCTGCAGCTGCTACATATTCAGCCTCTGCAGTGGAGATAGAGACACAAGTTTGTTTCTTGGATTGCCAGCTTATAAGTTTTCCATCTAAGAATTGACAACCCCCCGAAGTGCTCTTGCGATCAATGGAACATCCCCCAAGATCGGAGTCTGAGTATGCTTGGATGTAGAAACCAGAGTTTGCTGGATACCACAGACCATAAGCAGTAGTTCCATGAAGATATCAGAATATTGTCTTAACAGCAGCCAAGTGAGGTTCCCTTGGATCAGCCTGATACCTTGCACAATTGCAGACTGCAAACATGATGTCAGGACGACTGGCTGTAAGATAGAGCAATGATCCGATCATACTTCGGTATTGCTGTATGTCGGTCTTTGGTTTGTCCAATGATGGATTTAACCTTGTTCCTGCAGGCAAAGGAACTTTTGCTTTGGAGCAGTTAGTCATTCCGAAGCGTTCAAGCAAACTCTTCGTATATTTTTGTTGATTGATGAATATTCCCTCCTTAGATTGTTTGATTTGTAAACCAAGAAAAAAGTTTATTTTTCCCATCATACTCATTTGAAATTTGCTTTTCATCAGTTTTTCAAAGTCTTTTGACAAATTGGGGTCAGTAGATCCAAAGATTATGTCATCAACATAAATTTGAACTAACATCAGGTGAGATCCAACTTTCTTTCTAAAAAGTGTTGGATCTACTGATCCCTGTTTGAAGTTTGATTCTTTTAAAAATTTGGTCAAGGTTTCATACCAAGCTCTTGGAGCTTGTTTTAAACCATAGACTGCTTTGTCTAGCACATAACAATAATTCGGATGAGTTTTACTTTCAAAACCAGGTGGTTGTTCAACAAAAACAGTTTCCTCGAGATCACCATTCAGAAAAGCACATTTAACGTCCATTTGATAGACATCAAAATTTTTGTGTGCAGCATAAGCTAAAAATATCCGAACTGATTCGAGTCTGGCAACAGGAGCAAAAGTTTCTTCATAATCAATCCCCTCCTGTTGACAGTAACCCTTGACAACCAACCTAGCTTTGTTCCGAACTACGTTGCCTTCGGTGTCAAGCTTGTTACGGTACACCCATTTGAGACCGACAATTGAGGCATTTGCAGGTTTTGGTATTAGCCTCCAGACTTTGTTTCTTTCAAATTCTTCTAATTCCAATTGCATTGCTTCAATCCAGTCTGAGTGATCAAATGCATCTTTGACGTTCTTAGGTTCTACCTTAGAGATAAAGACATTGAACATGCACAACTCTGAATTTTTGTTGAGATCTAATTGCTTTTGGTGAAGTTGTGCACGAGTCAGTACTTTATCTCGAACATCACCAATGACAAGTGATGGAGGATGATTTTTCATCCATTTGTCCAAAGGAGGATAGTTTGGATCAAAATCAGGAGGTCCTTCAGCATCGATGTCTTCAATGTCTGAGGGATATCCCGAAGTGGAGGGAAAATCACCCATTAGCAAGTGATTATTCGCATTTGTGTTGGTTTGTGGTGTGTGTAATTGTGAGGTTGAGTTTGATATGTGCTCCCCCTGGACGTTTGTTGGAGTTGATGAAGTTGTAGCTTTATCCGAAGCGATTGTTGTGGCTGAATTCGGAGTCGCAATCTCTGGCTCCCCCTGGATTGTTGGATACATGGATATGTTATTTGAAATTGACTGGGGAGTTGATACAGGAGAGTTGGATCCTCTTGGACTGTTGGTTGATTCACCATTTGTCCTTGAATTTCCAGCACAATGGTTTGATGGCTCCCCCTCAACGCTTACATTTTCCAAACATTGATTAGATGACTCTTCCTCAATAGAAGATGGTCTTTGTATGCTGTTTGTAGAAGAGTCATCGGGTCCGTCTGTGAGCTTGGAGAGTTCGGACTCATGGTTGTCTGGTGCTCTGACTTCGGAGTCCACAGCTCTTACAGGTTGGTCAAATAAAAGTGAGAAGTCTGTGTCAAATGTTGTAATTTGAGCAGCTTCTACAGCAGGGTTTGGAAAGATTGAAGACATAGGAAATGGATGCAGTGACTTCTTGATGTAGTAGTCATCAAACCTTAGATTAAAGGTTTCTTCGATTTTGCGAGTTTTCTTGTTCATGACTCTGTAGGCTTTTGAGTCTTGAGAGTAGCCAAGAAAGATGCCTTCTTCTGATTTGTTATCGAACTTGGTTAAGTGATCCTTCATGTTTAAGATAAAACACCTACAACCAAAGATGTGAAGGAATTTGACATTTGGCTTTCTTCGGTTGAGTACATCGTAAGGTGTAATATTGAATCTTTTGTGAATATAGGATCTGTTTTGAGTAAAGCATGCAGTGGAGATTGCTTCGGCCCAGAAGTACATGGCAAATTAGCAAAGTTGAGCATTGTTCTTGCAGCTTCACACAGGGAGCGATTTCTTCTTTCTACAACACCGTTTTGTTGAGGAGTGTAAGGTGCTGAGAAGTTGTGGTCAATCCCTTTTGTTTTCAAGAATCCATCAAGAGTCTGATTTTTGAACTCCGAACCGTTATCACTGTACACAGTTCGGACTTTCTTGTTGAGCATCAATTCCATTTTCTTTATAAAGTTGATGATTTCTTCAGCTGCATCGGACTTGTTTCGGAGGAACATCACCCAAGTAAACCTTGAATAGTCATCAACAATAACCAGAATGTACTTCTTCTTTCCTATTGATTCTATTGCAGATGGTCCACATAAATCTATGTATAGAAAGAAAAGCAGTTCGGTGATTTTTGGGTTGATTACTGTAGGATGTCTTTGTTTTGTCTGTTTGCCATGTTCACATGCCGAGCAAAGAGAATCATTGTCAAATTTGAGAGCTGGCATCCCACGAACCAGATCCATGGCCACCAACTTGTTCAGATCTTTGAAGTTCAGATGGGCAAGTCTTCGGTGCCATAACCAGCTGACATCGGAGTTGGCTTTGGAGAGAAGACATAGAGATTGCCCACCTGTCACTGGCTTCAGATTTAAGGGAAACATAGATCCCTTCCTCTCTGATTTCAGTAAGACTTCGTTTGTTGCTTCTTTGGTGATTACACTCCCTTGGTTGTTGAAAGTTACAGCGTTTCCCGTTCCAACCACCAATTGAGATATACTCACGAGATTATGTTTTAGTCCTTCAACAAATGCCACTCGGTTGATAGATAATTGGCCATTTGTTATTTTTCCATATCCCCGAATTGGACATGTTTCATTATTACCAAAGCGTACGTTTCCAGCATCATCTAAATTCCTGTAATCCCTGAGATATTCCTTTCTCCCCGTCATATATCTTGAGCAGCCACTGTCCATGTACCATTTTGAGTCATACCGCTCATCAGACATAACCTGCAATCAATCAAGAAGGACTTGGTACCCAATCAATCTTGGGTCCTCAGGGTAAGCAAAGGATTCTTGAATCCATTTTTCTACGGCCTCTTCAGAGATTTCATTTGCATTTAAATTAATCAAATTCTCCGAAGCCTTATGTGATGAGCATGATTCCGAAGTGTTTGAGCAGGATTCAGAAGAGTTTGTAGTTAAAATTAATGAGTCCGAAGTGACTGACAGAGTGACAGACTTCGGAATCCATTTTTGAATGAAAATTTTTGATTTGGAGGATTTTGAAGATTTTGAGGTCTTTGTTTTTGCAGTTAAGTTTTCTTTAAGATCATTTCTTTTCCAATTTTGTTTTGGTATTTCCATTTTTGACTTTGTTGAAATTGAGCTACATAGCGTAGACGTACAGAGATACTCTTCGTATGCCAATTTAAAGTCATTTAATGAGAGATCTTTATCCTTGAACATTTCCAAATTGTTGTCCAGCCATTTGTGGAATGTATCTATCAGATTGTTTCCTTTTGAGAATGATTTCTTCGTAGGTTTTCGAAATTTAGGATTTGGAAAGTTAGGTTTCGTTGGTATAAAGGTTGGCTTTTCATTTTGATTTTTAACTTCAGAGATTTTTGAGCAAACAGGTTTTGTACCAGAAGTGGAAGCAATTGCTTCATTTTGTTTCGAATCTCTAAAAGGCGTTTTTCTTTTCACAAGATTTATGATTTGCTTGGTTTTTGAATTCTCAACAGTGGGTTTTTGAGATGATTTTGAAATCTTCACTGCTGATTTTGGCTTTTGTAGAACTTGTTGTGCAATTTTGTTTGTTGAAACTTTTGATTTTGAAATTTCATTTTCAGGATTGTGTGAAAAAGGGACACATTCACAAGATTCCATTAATTCTAATACATCCATCTTCGGAACTGTGGGTTTTTCCACAACCTGAATTTGTTTGTAGTTTCGATTAATGTAAATGTGATCGTCGTTTTTGAGATTTAGTAAGTGTGACATGTTTTCGGGCACTTTCTCCTTTTCAAAACAAAGACGATTATATACGTTGTGGCCGTATAGTTCTTGTTTCCTTATATTTATTTTTACTTCCATTTTCTCATTTAATTCATTCTCAATTATTTTGGATGATGAGAAAAATCCTTCATTTGTAACTGTGGAGTTATCCTTTTCAAGAAGTTTTTGCAATTCGTTATCAATTAAGGATAATCCACCGGGTTTTACGAAAATTGAGTTTTTGAAGTAAGAAACCTTAGGATAGATACATGCCAAATGGACTAGCCTTTTTGAATTATCCTTGAGATACTGATCGTAAGAGACAGATTCATCTGTGATTTGAAGTTTCTTTGGTTTCAAGAGTTTTTGATTCACAATTCATTTTTGTTTTTCCTTTGTCCACCGAAGACATTTGTGAGATGTCTTCGGAGGTCGATTCGGATATGGAGGATGACTTTAGCAAAATCAAAGAAGAACAATCAATCTCCTCCATGTCCGAATCACTTTCAGAATCTTCTTCAGACAAGTTATTGGCAATTTCTTTTTCTTCTGTTTCAATTTGAGGTATAGCCTTATTCAGGATTGGAATTTCTTGAGGAAAAATTTTCAACAATTTATCAGCAGTTAGATGTTTTTCCACAGATATCAGGCCATGTTTATATGATGGATTAGTAACTTCGGAGCCTGATACTATAGATTCGCGTTCATAAGATATACTATCGACTTCCTTTAATTTAAACTCAATAAAAGGCAATAGTTGTCTATGCTGGATATTACAAACATCGGCTGAATGATAAATTCTTGTAATATGCGCATATAATCGTTTGGCTGTTTCACAAAATATGTTTCTCTGTCTTAAGATTACATCATGATTGTTTAAAATTTTTTCTCTATTCTCTTCTAACAAGGAGATTGTAAGATTAGATTTCTCTAAAGCTAGCTTCAGGTTCTCTACTCTCCCCCTTAAGCTTAGAAGCTCCTATTCACTGAGTATTTCCCTATTTTTTGCATCAATGAGTAATTTATGCATGATAGAACAATCACGTGTTATTTCACTTATAATGGGAGCAGATTGAGAAGTAGGAATTTTAAAAGATGAAAGAAGTTTTGATACCTGTTCTGGGATTGTCAACCGGTTGTCATTTGCCATCAAGCACACTTCCTCATCATCATCAGAAGAGTCTTCATCCCAAGTCTTCGGAGTATCAGCAGCAGTTATTTCCAGTCCCTCCGAAGTCACAAACCCAAGACCCGCAGTTGCGTCAATCTTCATCCACTTCTCTTCATTCAACTTCTCCGAAGTGTCTTGTAGAAAGCTCTTATCGACATCATAGGCCATGAAAGCACTATGAGATGGCTTTCTCACTTCGTCATCATCTGAATCAGAAGACCAAACTTGATATGATCCTTGACGATCATCAGCAGCCATTAAGGCTAGGTCTTTGGTCATTACTCTAACTTCCTCCATTTTTCTTGCGTAATAGGCTTCGTCCTTTACTTGTGGTTTCTTTTCGTTTTGCTTCCGAAGCATGCAGTCCTTTGCAAAATGATTCTTGCCATGACAATAATTGCAATCATAACCAGAATCACCTGAGATTTTCTTCTCTTCGGACTTCTCTTTAGATAACTCCGAAGCCGGTTTTTCAGATGGCTTCGGGGTTGACAGTTTCAAGTTATCCTCCTTCGGAGTGTATATTTCAGGTTTGGGCTTGGAGTTGAAGTTTGATTTGTTAAAGTTTTTCACAAATGGCTTTCCAGAATTGTTTTTGAAGAATGGTTTCTTGAATCTTCGATTGTTGGAGGCATAGAGAGCAACAATGTCTCCATTATCATCTACCATGTAGGCAGCAACGTCTTCATCACTTGATTCTTCCTCTTCTTTTGATACGAGAGCTAGTGGTCCAGAACTAGCCATTTCACTTCTTCGAACTACCATATCGGGTTCATGTGATTTCAATAGATTGTATAGGGCAGCCAGCTTGTATTTCTCAATATTCTCATAGGATTTGACCATGAGCATGATTGGTCTCCATTCCTTGGGAAGACTGTAGAGAAATTTGATATTTATCTCTTGTTGGCTTCTTGTTTCTCCATACTTATCGAGTGTGTAAATCATGTTGCTCAAACGTTTGTAGCAGGCTTCCAAGGACTCATTTTCTTCTTGCTTAAAGTTCCCGAAGTCTGCAAGGATCTCTTGAACTTTGCTGGTATGAAGAATTTTATCTCCTCCGAAGCGGAGTTCAAGATTGTCCCACATCTCTTTTGCAGATTTAGCATCAGCAATGTGGTGACTGACATCGGGACCCAACCCACTTCTCAGTTCGCGCATGGCTCTCTCGTCGTTTTCAAGCTTTTTCATATTTGCAGCATTAAGAACAACAGCTTCTTCTCCGTCAGGAACAACGAATCGACCAGCAATGTCAGTGTGTGGATCTTCAGTCACAGACCTCCATAGATCTTTGTCCAGTCCTATAAGGTAATCCTTCATTCGACCAGCCCAATAATCGTAGTAAGAAGTTACTAGAACAGGGGCCTTCGTTGCTGAACCGATGAGGTTTGCATAGTTAAGCATATTTGCATAAGTTGCTGTGGAATCAGTCATCTTGATGTATTTCAACAGGATCTTTTCAGTAAAAAAAACGGGTGGTAGAGAATTGCAACAGATGCGGAAGACTAAATCTGAGAATCGATTCAGATTTAGAGCTGAAGCAAACGAATTTGAACTCTATCAACAGGTTTTTGAGCTGACCCGCTCTGATACAACTTGTTGGGTGTTGAAATATGAGATTAGATGAACTAATGTTGATATGCAATCAATAACACAATCAATCACACGATGATAATGCAACAAAGCTAAATGAACAATGTAATATGAATAACATGTGCCGAATGATTTGATTAGAACTTGGTTTTACAATTGGGTTTTCTATCTTGGAGATATACAATTCTCGTAAGTTAATCTCGTAATCTCTCTCTCGACACGGTATGGTATCACTGATATTTATACTGAATCAGTGATACCAATAGTACAACTTTTACAGAGAATATCCTATCAGTGTACTAGCCAATAGGATAGAAGATTCATGCAACACGTATTGTACTATACGCGTGCACACAAAAGACAAGATGACAGACTGTGAAGTCTTCGGATCCTTTATGCATTGCACTTCGGAGTTCTTAGACTTCGGAGTCTTCTCTTGTTTATTCACTTCGGGGTTTCTTCATGGGTAGGACTTCGGATATATCAGCACTTCATCACAAAATATCTCAACACCTACTGAATCATATATCTTCGAGTAGCAGACGGTTAATTTCAATTTTCTTACAAATCAGTGGTTCCGAAGCGTACCTATGCACTCTTTTTATGAGGAAATTACACTAGTACAATTGAAACAACTATAAATAAACTATTATAGGAATAGTTTTCGAACACTTGAGTTTTTTACGACATACGTGCGATACAAAGCCTATTATATAGAAGTATAATGATTCTATATTACTACATTATTTTGGGTAATAAAATAACGACGGAAAAACAATGGATTTTCTAAACAACTATACATAAACAAGGTGATAATACAAAATTTTGTGAGACGGGTCTTCGCAGTACTTTTAAGTACTTATACAATAAGTCCTAACATTTATAACGAGAGTCTCGGGAAGAGAGCGTGATATTTGTGTATAGATATATACGGGACTGACAATCCCGCACCTGAGCTGCTAGCTACAGCTAGACCGGCAGGTCTGAGGTGTTCAAATGTCATAACGATCCGACGCCTGAAGAACGTCGAAGAGGCATTCACGGTCATAGCATGGTTATGGGTTTTTACGACTCACAAGGAAAACTACTCAACTTTATACATTTATTTACGTGAAACTACTACTTATTTAACTATGTTGTTGCAAAGATATTTTATGAATTAGTCTTGGACATTTAAAGGCCGGAACATTTTATTAGAAAATATTGGATTTTCTTGGGCTTTCACTACTACCTTTTTACAAGAAATGGTTTCCCTAATACCAAAAAGCTTATCAACTCACCAACTTAATTGTTGACACTTTTCAAAACTACTTGTATTCTAAGGAAATCAGTAAGTAGGCCGACAAGCAGTGACGACGGGACGTTACGACGTCGTTTCTATGTACTTTTGAAATCATATGTAATTGTAATGGAAACAGCAAACTTCAAACTCATGTAACTTTTACAATTATATTATGATGGTTGCGATTGCTTGAATTTACTTTGACATTGTTATGATATCATTCATGAAGTCATCCACCCTCGAACGTTTCCGCCAATACGGTTTGGGGGTGTGACACTAAAAATGGCCGTCCTAAAATCAATGCAGGTGCCTCTTCCAGACCTTCATATTCCATTACCAAAAAGTCTACTGGATAGAAGAAATCGCCAACCTTGACAATCACATTCGTCAATTTTCCTCGTGAGGCTTTTGTAGACTGATTTGCCAATTGTAACATTGTTTTCGTGGGTTCCAATTCCTCATGTTTGTATTTATCATAAAGGTACCCGGGCAGAACATTAACACTCGCCCCCAAATCCAATAGCGTATTCTGAATGATCACGTCACCCACAGTGACAGTAATTAAAGGTGAACCAGGATCCTTTTCCTTTTTGGGAATGTTCCTTGCAAAGCCTCACTCGCTTTGACAGTAAGTCGCACCGTCTCTGGTGTTGGCATCTTAATTTTCTCGTTTCTCTTGCACATCTCCCTAAGAATTATCGTGTCTTCTGGCGCATTCCTTAGTTCATCCCATAGCGGCTGATTAATCGACGGCCCGTTTGGCATGCTGGGTACTTCTTGCTTCTTTTTTGCCTTTTTGTCTTTCTTTTTTCGCTTTATACCGGCTACAATTGCTTGTTCCTCTTCGTGGACATCACTTTCATCCTTAATTTCACTTTCCTTTCCTACCAGGTCTTCCACCGTAACCTTCCTCCATTCTGTCTGTACAGCATTGACATGCTCCATATCGGCCCTTTGCGTATGGTTCGGGTTTGCTTCTGTGCTGCTTGGAAGCTTGCCACTATCTCTCCTTCGCTGATCCTCAACCATTTGAGCTATCTGCCTTTCCATGTTTGCAATAGCTTTAGCATTTGCCTGTGTCTGCTGTTGACTAGTGTTCACAAGCTCATACATCTTTGCTATCATATTCTCCTAACTTTTCGGGGCACTATGATTATTGTTGGTGTTGGTTGGCCCCCTGTTGTTGTTGTTACTTCCGCTGGGACCACTGTTACTCACGGTCTGAAACTATCTTGGTTGATTAGAAGGCGGTCCTTGGTAGTTTTTTTGACGGTTGTTGTAGGGTTGATTGTTGTTGTAGTTTTAATTTCCTTGGTTATAGGGTCTATAAGGTCGTCCATTATTATTGTATTGACATTGACCTTGCCCATAAACTTGATTGACCTCTTGAGCCTTTGCCCTTGTTGATTTTGTGGTCCATTTTAAATAGTGGACATCAATCTATCAAACTTCCTATTCAGATCTCCTATCTCTTTCTTAACCTCCTTTCTCTAATCGGCATCTGTACCCACTGCTGCTGCAGTGCTAACTGGCTTCCTTGCAGAAAAGTTTGCTTTAGACCCATTACTTAGTTGCTCCAAAAACCTCCAAGCGTCGTCTGGTTCTTGCATCATTATTGTCCCACTAGATGAAGCGTTGATCATAGCTTGATTTGTCGTGTCCACCCCATCGAAGAATAACTTCACAAGTTGACATTGTGTAATGTCATGGTGCGGACAGGTTCGCATCAACTCCTTTAATCGTTCAAATGCATCGTGGAACGCCTCCCTCGGCTTCTGCTGGAAGTCCTGAATAGCTCTCCTAATCTCCGTCGTCTTGCTGGCTGGGTAGAACTCTTGGAGAAACTTTGCCTTTAATTGCTCCCATGTAGTGATACTATTGGGTTGCAATGATGTAAACCAATACTTTTCTTTATATTTTAAAGTAGAAGGAAATAGCCTCAATCTAAAAATATTCCTACTAGTGTTTCTAGGAGTATTAGCATTAGCTATGGCCAAAAACTCGTAAAGATGATTGTAAGGGTCATCTTTCTTATATCCTCTAAATTCAGGTAAAATACCTAACAATTGTGGTCTTATCTCTACCTGGTTGTCTACATTTTCCGGAACATAAATGGGCAAAGCATCATCATACTCCCTCGGGTGGAAGTGTGATGCAACCGACAGCCCCATCAATTGTGCAAAGTACAGAGGTGGAACGAAATTACCATCATATAACTCATTGTTATAAAGTCACTGCCCCTGTTGTTGATACCGCATCGGAGGTCCACGACCTCGGTTCCATTGCTGATGTTGCTGTACTGGATGATTCGACATCCATCATTCGTCTTCCTCGTCGTAGACTGGATCTACTTCCTGGTACTGGTACTGTTGTGGTTGTGGTGGTATAGGTTGAAAGGGTGGTTGTGGTTTGTAGACAGGTGGTTGTTGTGGTAATGGTTGTGGTTGAGAAACTGGTACTTGCTGTCGCGGACGTGGGGTGCCATCACTGGTCGGCACTCCCCAAGCCATCGCAGCAGATATGAGATTCCCTAAAGGGTTTGTAATGGGTTGATTTAAAGGTTGAACCAAAGGTTGAGTGCATGATGGTATAGGTGCAGGGGCTGAAATTGCACCACCACTAGCATTGGTCCTACCTATATGAAACTTAGAAACTGGGGGTATAAATGATGCTTCCCCGATACCTCGCCCGTAGGCTCATTGGTAATATTCTCTACTACTACACTGTCGGGACTAATGTTGATCAAACGCCTACGCACACGGTTTCTGCGCACGGTTCGTTCAATTTCATAATCAAATAACAAAGGTGATGATTGCTCACCCCGACTAGTACGCATGCACTAGTGCAAAACAACTGTCAAAACTAAAAATCAATTATTAAAGCAACTAAATATCCAAAACTAAATCAAAAATCAGAAAACAAACCACTGACCATCTATCTTAAGCGCACAACTCCGCGGCAACGACGCCAAAATTTGACACGCCTAGGTTGTTATGCGGTCAAAAATAGAAAATAAACCTCACATGCAAACTAGTATAGTAGCAGCAAGGGTCGATCCATGGGAGTCAAGTTGTTGGCGCTCTGTGTCGATAAAACGATCTATAGTGTCATTCTAGAGACGGGGGTGTTTCCTTTACTTCCCCAAAAACCGAATAAATCGAATACCAAAAAACTGAAATAATCATAATCTAAACTAAACTACTCGAAACTTTAAACTAAACTTACTTACTGATTCCATAAGTGAATTCCAGAAAATTAGAAGCAACAAACAATCCAAACCATTCAAATAAACATTCAAACATAAATAATACCGAAAAACATGTAAAATAACTGAAACCGAATGATTATATTGAATCAAAGTCAATTCCAACTACAATGTTCAAACTCTGAAAATAATCCAAACTTAACTTGTTCCAACAGACCTACACTTCAGAATCGCTGAAATCAAGCTAAAACTAAAACTAAGAAATATTGAAATAAACAAGAAAACATAAAAATACCAATGAAAGCTACTGAAATCCGAAATATGGAGTCAAAGAAGACTAGGTTACACCCTTTGGTTGATTCTTCGCTTCTGAAATTCGTCCTAGAGACCTCTATTAAGACTTTATTGAAGATAAAATATGTTGAGATTTTTCCGTAACATATGCCAAAATATTAGGACTTTATTAAAAATAAAACATATAGTTTAACCACTGAAAATATTAAAAAGAACTAACTTGAATACTTTTAAATGACTTTTATGTTTTTTTATGACAGTATTTTCCGAAAAAACATCCAAAATATATGGGCTTTCTAAATATTTTCCTTTTGTAAAATGGAAAAGATTGATATTCCAACATTAATTTCCAATTGTTAAATTGTTGACTGTTTCGTTTTCAAAATTGGGATCATCATGTTCTTCCCTTGATGTTTATATGAGGCTTATATAGGTGTGGGGTAGTATAGACAAATCCATAATATAGTATTTTTCAAGAACCTTTCGAAAAAGCTATTCTTTTGAAAAGATTTTCACCACATTGTGTGAGTTTTTTTAAGAGGGGATCTATTCATATATCTTATCTACTAACTACTAAATGGTTTTTAGGAATATTTTAGTTGTTTGTTGTTTAATTTCTAATATTTTTGTATTTTTTATATTATTATTAGTTTTAGGGTTATTATTATTATTATTAGAAATAAATTATTAATAACAATCAATTAATTAATAGTCGTAAAATTAAAAATAGTTATTCATCACAGATAAATCAACCTTATCAGTATATATTATAATTATTGTGTGTTCCATGTGTGAAACATAGATTAACAAAACCTAGGCAATAACAACATATGTACAAACCCAACCAATCACAATATGCCACGTGGCACGTGAAGTTGTAGGCACCTTGACTTGATAATTACGAGCCAAATATATAATTTTGTGGGACTCTCAAATAAAGACAACTATAAATTTTTCGGCATCAAAACTGAAAACAGTTGCCGATAATTACAACCTCAAAGTAATGCTATTATATTTTAATATCTATTAAAAATATCTTTTCCTATTCAAATTTTCTAACACTTTACTAATAAACGAAAGCCTGTTCCAAAAAGAATTTACATTGAAAAAAAATGATAATATAATAACTGAAGGCAGCGCACCTTTAAAATATTTTTCTTATTGAAATATTAGAGGGTATCGTCATCTTCATATTTCCACTATAAATGGACACACCATCACCATACAGCCATACACAAGCAAGTAAGAGAAAAATCAATCCATATGGACATCCTATCATTCTTCCCTTCATGGTTTCTTCCCATAACATTACTTATCTTCTTTCCTTCCATCTTCATGTATATTATTCGACTGAACAAATTATCCATTAAGCTTCCCCCAGGCCCTAGGAAGCTTCCCATAATAGGGAACCTTCACCAGTTAGTGCTAGGTAAAGGAAGTGTCCAGCAAACCCTATGGAACCTCTCCCAGAAATACGGCCCAACTATGCTTCTTCATTTTGGGTCCCAGCCATTCCTTGTCATTTCCTCTAGTGAAATGGCCGGTGAAGTCTTAAAAACTCATGATGAGAAGTTATGTACGCGTCCCTACTCTCAAGCTTCCAAGCGACTGTCATTTAACTACATGGATGCTACCTTCGCCCCACACAGCAATCATTAGAGGGACATGCGTAAGGTTTTGGTAGCTGAGTTCTTGGGTCCTAAAAGGGGTAGACTATATAAAAACGTGATGGATATTGAGATAGAGCGTGTGCTTCATTCTCTATCATCACATTCCTCTAGCACTATGGTATGTGAGTGTAAACACAAACTTGGTCTCACCAACCATTGCAGCCACCAACCCACTTACCCACCATTGTTGAAGAACCAACCCACCATTGTTGAAGAAGGTGGCAAACTTTGTTTTCTCTTGTTTAAATTCATTGAATGTAGTAGTTGTCATTAGTATTTGCTTGGCTATAAATAGAGGTTATAGCTTCATTTGTTAAGCACCACAAAAACATAGAAGAGAGTGTTTAGATAGTTAGCGAGAGTAGTTATTTTATTGTATTTCAGTATGAGTATTGAATAAAAGAACATCTGAGTTCCAACAAGTGGTATCAGAGCTTGGTTAAGCTTCCGGGGCAATTCTCTAAACACCCTCGGTTTTTTGGTCAAAATTTTTCTGTCTCAAAATCGTTTTTCGAGAGCACCATTGGAAAGGTCTCGTTCTCAGGATTCCGAATATATATTTTTCGGAATTTTTTGACCACCGGAAGACCTTCAAATGTTCGGTCAAATGTTCGCCGGAATTGTTGCCGGAAAAACCAGTTCGCCGGAGATCTCGCCGGAGAAGACGACCGGAGTTTCGAAATGTTACGTTTTGGTCCCTGTATTTCCCAAATATTGCAAGTTGGTCCCAATTTTTCAGAAAAACTTCAAACCAGCCCCTATACTTCTAAAAGTTTCGAACCAGCCCCTAAAATTCTGAAAATTACATTTTGGCCCTTGTAATTTTCATAAATTACTCGTAGCTCCCCATTATTTTTGAAAAATCTCAAGATAATATATGCCAAGAATGACTACACCAAGCTCGTCGTTTTCTCAACCCGAAATTGAAAATGTTCAAAGGACCGGGAGGGATAGTAGTGTTACGTTACACTATCCGTTGCTTACGAAAACAAACTACGCGGTGTGGGCTATAAAAATGCGAGTGAATTTGCAAGCACAAGGAGTGTGGCATGCAATTCAAAATGCAAGAGTAGATGAACGAACAGATAGGATGGCGCTTGCGGCCATTTACCAAGCGATTCCAGAGGACGTACTTCTTATGTTGGCCGAGAAGGACACGGCTAAAGAAGCATGGGAAACGCTTAAGATGATGCATATGGGAGCTGATCGGTTTAAGGAGGCTAAAGTACAAACGTTGAGAAGTGAATTCGAGGTGATCCGAATGAACAATGGTGAGTCGATAGATGATTTCGCCATGAGATTGAACACTATTGTGACCCGTATTCGATCTCTCGGTGAAAAGATCGAGGAGAATACGGTGGTGAAGAAGTTTCTTCGAGCCGTCCCACTGCGATTTATACAAATCGTAACATCTATCGAGCAATTTGGAGACATGAAAAACATGACGGTTGAAGAAGTTGTATGCCGTCTCAAGACCCACGAAGAGCGACTTCGAGGGTATGAAGAACGGGAAGAAGGACCTTCTCTATTGCTTACACATGCCAAGTGGGCATCTCAATCTAAGCAATCCGACCAGGGAGACTCGTCAAACACTTCCAGGGAAAGTGGAAACCAAGGCCAAGGACGCAGTCGAGGTCGTGGGCATGGCCGAGGAGATGGTCATGAGTATGATGCAAACCGGAATGACTACAATCGTCCTCGAAAGGACAAAAATAAAATAAAATGTTTTACTTGCGAGGAATATGGTCATTATGCATCAGAGTGTCCAAACAAGAAACGAGGTGAGGAGGTGAACCTCACCCAAACTAATGAAGATGAAGAGCCCATTTTAATGATGGCGATCTTGCAAGAAGATACACCAGGTACGGTGCCGCCAAAAGAGAAGAACGACGTTGATATCCCTGCATCCGAAGAAAGTCAAGTTGATTCCAAGGAATGGTACCTTGACAACGGTGCTAGCAATCATATGACCGGAGATCGTTCAAAGTTCCATGAGTTAGACGAGAACGTGACGGGTTATACATAGTTCGGAGACGGGTCAAAGATCAACATCAAAGGAAAAGGTACGATCTTGTTTGATTACGAAAACGGAGATCAAAGACTACTTAACGAGGTATATTACATTCCTAGACTTAAAAAGAATATTATAAGTCTTGGACAACTAACCGAAGACGGGAATCGAGTCGACATGGATGGTGATATCTTACGGGTATTTGACAATAGCAATACTTTATTTTTTGAAGTAAAAAGAACCCGTAACCGACTCTATAAGACACTTTTAAGGACGAGACGAAAACTGTGTCTTTTATCATCCCAAGATGATTCCGGTTGGTTGTGGCATCAACGACGTTCGTATGCCAATTATTATACCATGAAAGTTAATGGTTATTTGGAGCATGATAAAATTCTAGGTTCACATCTAAAGAAATTAGATGATTCGAGTGAGGAAGAATTTTATGTTGAAGTTGAAAAATGTGAAAAAGGACACCAGTTTTTCGACGCACGGAAAAGGAAGTCACGGATAAGACGAGAAGGGTTCTTTGGTAAACGGAAAAGATGGACTTGGACCGAAAAAGCAGCTGCCAGTTTTCTCCAACGTAGTCCCAAAAATCGAGGTATCGATTTTCGTAAGATGATGCAGAAAATGGAAGACGTGTCTCTAAAGAAAACGGCTTATGCTAAAAGGATTTCGGGGGAGTTTAGTGTGAGAGATTGCATTCCAACAACTTGTTCCAAGGATGCAAAATTAAAACTCGAGAAAGATAAAGACAAAGCACTTGTCGATTATTCTGTAGTCGGGGATGGCATGAAATGCTCAACATGATCGGCGTAACGAATCTCGAGCCAAGTTTGGTTTAAGGGGGAGAATGTGAGTGTAAACACAAACTTGGTCTCACCAACCATTGCAGCCACCAACCCACGTACCCACCATTGTTGAAGAACCAACCCACCATTGTTGAAGAAGGTGGCAAACTTTGTTTTCTCTTGTTTAAATTCATTGAATGTAGTAGTTGTCATTAGTATTTGCTTGGCTATAAATAGATGTTATAGCTTCATTTGTTAAGCACCACAAAAACATAGAAGAGAGTGTTTAGATAGTTAGCGAGAGTTGTTCTTTTCTTGTATTTCAGTTTGAGTATTGAATAAAAGAACATTTGAGTTCCAACATGGTAAACCTAGATGATATGTTTTTAAGTATAGTAAATGAGGTCGTGTGTAAGGTTGCATTCGGAGATAGCTACAGTGAAAAGAAGTTTAACGGTAGAACATTAAAAGAGATAGGTGATGAGACCCTAGTCATGCTCGGAGGTTCATTTTCCGATATTTTTCCAACATTTGGGCCGATTTTAGACAGATTAACAGGGTGGAATCGCAGGCTAGAAAAGTGTTATGCTGACCTTGATGGGTTTCTCGAAATGATTATTGATCAACATGAAACAAAAACAAGTGATCGTGAAAAAGATTTTGTTGATGACTGTGCCTCTCGGTTGACTAACGACGAACTGAAAGCACTTTTGATGGTAAACTAAATCTTTAAATTATTTAATTTTCTATACTTTTGCATAGATTTCAGTTTTTGCTATTTCATGCATCTTATTTGTGAGAAGCATATACGTAAATGTGAGACAACTCTTGTGAATAAATATTCCAGAATGTGGTTGAAGGAGCACTCGACACAACTTCTATAACCTTGGTTTGGGCAATGTCCGAGATCGTTAAGAATCCTAGAGTTATGCGAAAGTTGCAAAACGAAATTCGAAGCTGTGTTGGAAGAAAATCGAGCGTAAATGAAACAGATATTACCAAGATGACATACTTGAAAATGGTGGTAAAGGAGACACTACGATTGCACCCACCTGCTGCGTTTTTGCTGGGACGTGAATGTGTAAGCCATTGTCAGATCGGTGGATTTGACGTCTTACCTGGTACGAGGGTCATGGTTAGTGCATGGGGCATAGGAAGGGACCCAGGAAGCTGGAAAGAAAACGCGACCCAGTTTTTTCCGGAGCGGTTTGAAAATACTCAGGTTGAATATTTTGGAGGTTCTAGTTTTGAAATGATCCCATTTGGAGGAGGCAGAAGAGGCTGCCCTGGGTATAACTTGGCCACTTTAACTGCCGAATTCATTATTGCAAACCTTCTGTACTTCTTCAATTGGGAAACACCACAAGGAGTGAAGAACGAGGACTTGGACATGGAAGTGCAAGGCTACCTGTTTCTTCGTAGGAAAACACCTCTTTGCCTTGTGCCCATAAAGCACAACTGGCAAGACTAGTAATCATCTCTTTGTTTCCATTGAATAAGATGTTGGCTGGAGTTAATCTTGTACACAATCTTGTGGAACATTAATTATATGTAGCTTATCATCAATTCATCACACTCGATTAAAAGGTGTGTCTCGTATCATGATATATCTTTCAATGTAATATTAGGCTAATATCTGCACTAAATAAAATTATATAACTGAACTTTTTTTAAATATATCTTATTGAACATGACTATTTCATTGAAATTAACTATAAAATCATGATTTTTACACTTAATTGATATATACATTTGTAACTAACTAAGAGATATGTTAAGAAAAATATATATTTTAATCACATCATTTAATGATTTCTATTTGTGACTTGTGCATAAATAAAACTAAATAAAATTCTCGATTTATTACATTTTAATTATTGTAATGTTTAAATAATTTAAATTTTACCTATTTGACCATTTGTTAGTTTTGATCATGATACTTATTTGAAACATCAACAATTTTTTATAACGCATCATAAATGTAATCTATACACTTATGTTAATATTAATCATTATTATGGTTAATTAATTTTAATACCATTAATTGCTATTTAATGTAAGACCATTGGAGAAAGTTTTAAGAGCTTTTAACACTACAAATCAGTTTATTATAAATCAATTTATTATTAATTATAATATTATATTAATTTTAACTATTGTTCTTAATTGATTTAAAACTCACTTTAAAAATGTTTCAGTTATCATAAAATTAGGTTTTAAATATTTTTTTAGTTAATTTGACATTTTGATTTAGGGTTTATGTTTAACAAATTGAAACATTTAAATTTAAAAAAAAAAGTCTTATATAACTTTTTAAATTTATTTGATAGGTTTTTTCATTTAATTTCATATTTAAATTAACAAATTAAATATATTATATTGATAATTCAAAAGTTTAATTTAGATTTTGAATTTAACATTATATCTAAAATTAACAAATTTAATATATTATATTATAATTGCCTAATTAGTAATGGGTTGATATGGGATGGATTCAAGTTCAACCCATATATTAATTTGGTTGGAGATCCCCGGCCAACTCAAAGTATTTACTTAAATAAATTGATATTTCCAATCCAATACAACATTTTCGATAAATAATTTGTCATCAGGTCGACTTATTTAAGTATTTGTCATCCACCATGTTAAAAAAATGGGTTGAACCCTGAGTAACCCATTTAGTTTCAAACTTAAATAAAACTAGCGGGAGCCCGTGCTCCGCACGGATTCGGGGTTGCTGGAGCACGGGTCCGGATAAATGCAAGAAAAAACAGTGTACTCTGCCAAAGAATAGCAATGTCATAATTGGGTTGATTTTTAAAAATAGATACACTTCTCAAAACACAAAAAGAAACATGAAAGTGCAATGCTGTAATAGAAAGAAACAAAAGTAGGATGCTAAAAAAAATTAAAGTACATTGCCATTTATGGAAATTACCGGGACAGATCCAAGCATCCATACCCCGAACGTCTTGGCGCCAACTCGAAGGATTAGGAAAGAAGCGTGCAACTGGTAAAGCGATGAGAAGGTCAAACTCACAATAAAAAGACAATTTAACCCTTTCTTACCCTATGATCCAAGCTCCACCGGTCACAAATATAATAACCGGCTTTGGGCTATAACTAAAAAAGTCTACTGTATATATAGAAATGTCATCTGAAAACTAAGCCACGATCCAATCGAGTTTCATCAGGAATTCGTCCAACAGCTTTGATCCCATGGCAGCAAGCAATATGCACGATTCTCCTTCAGTTCTTCACACGTAGGCTATCATCTCTTTAAATTCTTCACATATAAATCATTGTTATGTATCTCCGGTACATAATCTTTTCTGGTATATGCCATATATGTAAGATATATGTTTTAGCTTAAAAATTGTGTACGTGCGTGCTTTTGTCGTGAATCCAAGTCTACTATCAGATTAAATTCCGACAATCCCTTGTTAAAAAAACCTGCAAACATGTTATACAACAAAGTCAGACTTTCCATAAAGTACTCAAATTTTATAACTTAATCAACATCTATCTTTAAAGAGAAAAATAGAAAGAAAAGAAACATGCCCAAGTCGAAGACATCGTGCGAGTTGTCTGTCCATAGCCGGTGGAACCTAAGGCTATCATTTCCGGTATGCTAACTCATTTAGAAAAATGTAACATCCGTCCATGCGGCCGTAGTTGTAGAACTGAATTTTGAGGACGTGTAACTCGATATAAGATTTTCTAATCATACGATTAATAATTAAATACTATTTTAGTTAGTGAACAATAAAAGCAATTATTAAACCTTACAAAGCAAACTTATGGTCGTATTAAACACACCAGCCACATAATTTTTACTTTGCAAGCCACCTATAAAAATGCACAAATATGTATAAAAAAATCTTAATATGGAATTAGGAGACAATCAAATAAAAATAAATAATGTATAATACTCTCTAACCTTTTGAATGTACTCTAACCTTTTGAAAGTAGAATTTGATCAGCAGGACCCATTATATATGTATGTGCACACACACCTGTCAAAAGAATAGATTACAAAGACCACTAAAGCTATCCACAATTCCACACCAATCTTTAATTGGGGCTACATAACAAAATATTAAAAGATTTTAACATATTAAATAAAAGTGATAGTAATTTGTAATAAAAAAAAGATGTAGTACACCTGAAGCTCATCATAACCCCAATCATACTTTTTATATGAGGTTCATTTTGAGAGTTGATGTTGTATATTTTCAGCAAGTAATCCAAGAATTCTCATGTATTGAAGTTCCCAATCATTAGAAAAACTAACATCCAAAAAGTAACCCATTAAGGAGAAGAACCAAATTGGAACGAAAATCACGCCATAAGCACCTTTTTAGAAAAAAATATTCTTTTTTGGACTGTACCTAGAAAAAGTGACAAACAGGATAGAGATAGACCATAAAATACCAAAATAAGAAAGTAGTACTTTACTTACATCCTTGAGTCCAACATATCCAG
The DNA here is from genome assembly GCA_023525715.1 of Cichorium intybus. NCBI lineage: Eukaryota > Viridiplantae > Streptophyta > Magnoliopsida > Asterales > Asteraceae > Cichorium > Cichorium intybus. The sequence goes on from CM042014.1 coordinate 63,076,258, forward strand.
CGTCCACACGGGAGTTCTTTTCAAAAGCTTGAAATATGTTCCAACCCCATTCTTGATAGGTCTTATTACCAGTAAAAACGCGAGAGATAAAACAGGGATTCAACTGTTTCTGGTCTCAATATGTTCCATGATGTACCCATAGTCATGTCCTACAATAATATTATTCATAATATTACACAAGAATTTTGTAAAACCTATAATTTCATAAACCATCATCTCATTTCTTCATTTTATTTTTTATTTTTTAAATTCATTAATAAAAACAAAAAGTATTCGACTTACATTTCCACCCGCAGACCGGATAATAGCCAACATAGTATTCACAGGAGGCTGCACATGAGCTGCAAGACATACTTCAAATCCTTTAAGCAAAGCTCCAGGATTTGCTCTTGCTTTTACTACTGTATTCTTTAAATTGGTCTTGTACTTCACCTCATATTCATCATCCTTCACAATGTAATCCATTTCATCTGTACATTTTAGAATAAATTTAGACTAAATTACAAATTTGGTCCTCATGTTTTGGATCTTTTTCTAGTTTGGTTCCGAAAAAGAATCTTTTTGCAATTTTGGTCCTTATTGGAGGGTCTCATATCAAAAGTGGTCCCCTGGACAGTCAATTTGACAACCCATCTGTTAAACTAAAAAAATGACCATTTTGCCCTTCTATAATGTACTAAAAGCTTCGAAACTCACCTACGAATCTGCTTTCTCTGAAGCTTTCTTTTAGCCAAGTAGGAGATATCACCCAAGCTCTGTGTAAATGATTAGACTTCCAAATTAAACCTTGTAAGTAATAAATAATAATTAAGCACCAAAAATCTATTTTAAAAGCAAAACGCACCCTGAGCAAAGAGCTGTACAAAAATTCAAAGTTTTTCTAACTTTTCCAGTTATTACATGTGTGCTTACTCTTCCATCAGATGTAACAGAGCCACCAAGGTCCTCAATTATCTGTTATTTTTATAGACATTAAAGAAACAAATAAAGAGACAATTAAAGAAATAAACCAGAATATTTTACCTTTGTGAGATTTGACTTTTTAACATCATTAGCAATGTTCATGAGCATGATTTTATAGCAATTTTGCTTATTTGTTGTTTTATTACTTCTTGAAACACAACCATTTTCAGATTGACAAGCAATCATATGACCTCCTTTGACTTTTTTGACTTCAGTGAAGTATGAAAGGATTCCCAAGTCCTCTTTTTTGCACCAAATGAAGAACATGAACAAAGTCTAGCATCAAAATTAGTACTAATTTTGATGTCTTCTACATTGTTTTTTGTATTCATGCATTCAAGACTATCCATACAGACAAGATCTTGGCAACCTATTTTTAGATTTTCAACTCCAGGATGTTGACTTTGACCCACGGAGGCAGTCGTTGACTTTTCATGTGACTTTAAAAGAGAAGAAACTTGTAAAGAGATTGCAGAGTTGTAAGAAGATTCTTTTTGAAGATGAGAAATCATGAGAGTTGAACCACCAGGAAAGCATAAAGCTTTCCTAATATCTGCTTTAATCGGTAACTTTCTAGCTTTACCCTTTGTATCTACTTGACCAACTGACACAAATCCCAGTCAATTTCACAAAAAATGTTACAAACATAACAAAACAGATGCATGACTTATCAACAGAAATGCTAATTGGCTAGTTTCTATGAGAAAGCATGAGGCTAAAATTATTTTACAATTACCCAAAAATACTAAAAATATCTCACCTATAAAGCTTCACCTCTGTTGTTTTGTTTCCTTGTATCCAAACTTTAAGTAAATACTCATAGAACCTGCATCTAAATTTACATTTTAATTTTCGAATCAAACCATTGATAGAATAGTGTAGAAAAAGATTCAATCCCATTATGTATAAGCTGTGAAGAGAGTCGATTAAAGTTGCACCAAGACCAACAAATCTATCTACCTCATTCTTTGATTGGGGCTACAAAACAAAATACTTACAGAAAGAGGTGATTGCGGTGAAGAGGACGGTCACTTGCGGGGTTGAAGCCCTCCCCAAAAGGAAGTACATACCAACAGTGGTATCGGAGAGTCGAGGAAGGAAGGAGAATCCGAGAAGTGGAGCAGTGGAGCAGAGATACGAATTCCGATTTGTTTACGAATGAAGTAGCCACCAGTCGCCAATCGAGTAGCAGCCGAAAATACCTTGGCGACGAACAAACAGAGGCACGATTATGCTAAAGAAGGCGAAATCGGACACATGCAAAGTGAGGAAACCGTCAAACGATAAGCACAGACGGAGATTTGCTGTGGCGAAAGAAAGAAGCCTGAAGTCGCTATCGCCTTCCCACCGCAAATCCGTACGACTCTTGCTCCCCTTCTTCCTCGATTTGAGTTGTCTTTCTTGCTGGATGAAGGTGGAGCGGTGGGTTAGGCGGTGATAGTGTAGACGACGCAAAACCCACACAGGTGTAGAGAAATCGAGAAACCTCGGGATAAGATTGGCTAAGCCAAATAGTTCCGACCCGAAACCAGATCCGAAATTCAACTCGCGTGTCACAAAAAAACGTTACAATGAAGAAAAAAATACGCTAATTAAACAGATGTATTGCCAATGGCCTCTTGGCCAAGTGGTAAGGCGTCGCCCTCTAACCTTGAGGTTGAGGGTTCAATCCTCATTAGGGGAATAGGTGGATTTAAGGTGATTAGAGTAGGAGTAGGAGTAGGATAGATTTGCCGTTCCAAAAAAAAAAAAAAATTAAACAGATGTATTAATATTAAAGTATGACAAACACACAATGTATCACCCATCATTAAGGATTTTTATAAAAACGTCATTTATACCCTTTAAGTTTTTGTCAAATGTTAAAATATTCATATGCTGGAACTTTAGTCCCAAAAACATCTCAATGTGGTTTATTTAGGTTTTGAATACTATTTTAAAATCCACTGGGTTTTATTTAAAAATCATTTCAAAGTTTAAGTTGCAAAAAATTATATGATCTCACTTTTAAAACAACTTAGTTTGTTTGTTAAAGAGCGAGGTGGTTACAATTTGAATACCCTTAAGACAAATATGCCATATCATTAACAAATACCATATCAAACGCTATTATATCATTTTCATTATCAAGATTGGTGCTTTCCACATCGTACACAACCACACTTAAATAACCCAATTATCTTTCAATGCGTTAAGCTTATTAATCTTATTATATGTCATAACAATGGTGAAATCTCTAGTAGAAAATGAAGTATTTTCGTGTGGTTGATGTTAACTATTCATAATAAACATACATTTAATGAAATTTATCAAATTCCATTGAATATTTAATTTACGTCATTTATCTTAGACGACTATTCATACTCACGGACACGAATAACTGTGGTTTATTCTTCATCGGTGACATACAATACAAAAAAGAGGTGGCAATGGTACTAGAAGTAGTACTTCATTCAAGGACCTTTTCACTCATGCCTTTGCATCTATTCTCCTCCTTACTTTTTAGTAGTATCGATAGTAATACTTTAACCTTTATTTAATATAACCATTTCGCCTGTTGTATAGTCTAATATAATAGATATGATGATCTATAAGTATTAAATTATTGTCTCTAAAGGTAGGTGGGGGGAGTGGAACCCTCTCAAGCCTCTTTCCACATCAATTTTTCTCTCTTTTTTCACTTTTATCTTTCAACATCTTTCTATCATAGAAACAGATCTATCTTAGCCCTCACAACCTTCAATGTCATATCATATTTTCTATATTTAAGTTGATTAATTAAATTTAAAAAATATCATAGCATTTAATTTAATATTTAAAATAAAATAAATAAGTAATAAATAAAATAAAAAATTTAAATAACAATTTAATTAACAAAGCACATCATTATAAGAATTAAAAAAACTAAATACGAGAAATTAAGACCTAAATACGATCATTAAAACCTAAATACGATAATTAAAACCTAAATACAATAATTAAAACCTAAATACGATAATTAAAACCTAAAAAAGAGCAAACCACCGAGGTGTATTTTTCACAATATTCAACGCTTTGATGTGCATAAAGTCTCTGTTGTAGGACTTCTTCAACAACCTCATCATCGGTTGTCCCGTTTTGTCGGTTCATTGATAGGTATAAGCAAAATTGGTTAAAATTTGACATTTTTCGTGACAAATCCTTCGAGTTGCTGTGAAGATGATGTTGTGTCCTATTATCTATTGTGTACCATCTTCTATGAAACAATTCCACCATACATTCCTAGAAATGGAGATTGGTTTCCAAATGCACCTCTTCATTGATGTTGACGTATGTTGTTGCCAAAGCCATCTCTTCATTTGGAATCCATCCCCAGCGAGTATTTCTATTTCCTAAGCCAGCTATTTTTTCTAAAAATTTGTAGATAGTTTTATATTTTATAGAGTTGACAAAGACTAGTGTGATTTTTAAAGGAGGTAGAGAGGGGTATTGTAACGCCCCAAAAACCAACATCGAGTATATACAAATATTTTAGCAAATCAGTACAAATTTGGTTTTACAAATACAATACTCGATGTCTTGGAAAGCTTCAAGTGGATATCCTCAAGATCGTTCCACGATCCAGCCGGGCGTTACTACAACTAAGTCCTGCAAAACAACACAAGACAAACAACATAAGCAAAAATGCTTAGTGAATAAATCTACTGCAACTAAATGTAAATCTACAATAAAACTTGTAAAGCCAAACCACCGTTTGAGATATCACCATACTTTTACTATCTGAGCAAGAACACCAGTAATAACATTTTATAACACCCATGTTGTAACACCCGGTTTTTAATAAAACATATTCATTTAAATAAATATCAATTTATTCAATAATTAACATTTTGAAGATATTTAGAAATGATTTAAACATCAATTCACCGCATAAATCTCCACATAAGTAGCATCAGTGTGTACCCGTCATGCCTGTCCGTCATTTTCACCTGTACAACCTGAAATGGTAATTTAAAAGGGAAAGGATAAGCACACGGCTTAGTGAGTTCCAACAACTACACAGCATATCAGCTACACATACTTTACCCCTAACATGAAAAATACAACCACACGTCACATAACCTGCTCTACCCAGTATATTGGATTATATCATCCTATACGTATCTGCTCAGTAAATCTAATTCCCCGGCTCAGCACTTAGAGCCGCGCATACCCTATACGTCGAGTCATGCGTTTCTGCTTAGTGTCTTTTGCTCGTATCTCTATATTACTCAGTACGTCGAGCCCACACACACCATAACCCAACCCATACAATTATAACAAAAAGATATATATCAATAATATACACATAACTTGGTACTATTTACCAACATCTTATAAACATATTATTGAAGGGTTTCTATGCAATCAATGAACACAAAATTTCCTAAGGTTCACATGCAACCCTAATATAGATCTATGTTTTCTTCTATGAAGATTAGAACCAAGAACTTAAAGGATACAATTCAATTCTAAAGCAGAATTAAGAAAACCAACCTTTGATCTTATGATCCTTTTAAGCAGCAGCAAAATTATCCTGCCTCAGATGAAAGTCACACCCAGGGGATGGAAGAATTAGTCCAGCAGAGTAAATCCAGAGAGAAGATGGTGTGAAGAATGAGGTGCCAGGGGGTTCCTTTTATAGCCTCCTAGGGTTACACCTGAAACCCTAAGGAGCCTCCAATTGGACAAGGCTTTTGACCACTTGGACCAGGCTTACCAAACCCTAATTAGGGTTTCGCCAAACCCTTGGAGGAGCCTCCAAGTTGGCGCCACATTTGGTCCCTGGTTTTTCCTGGCCAGTTATTCAACTATTGAATAAATACCAAACCAGTCCCTGCACCTTTTAATTAATTAATTTAATCTCCAAATTAAATCCAATTAATTCTAGATTAAATCTCAATTAATTAACATAGTTTCTAATTAATATATTAGCACTTAAATATATTAATAAACCATATATATTTTCTATTGATTTATTATACAATTAATAAATCAACTATTCTCTCTACTGAACTATCTTTCCTCCACCCATGAGGGCAACCCAAATGGACTTTGCTTTTAACCATAAGATAAAAGTTCAATTACAAGTCATGGCTTAGACACCTAATCCAACAGTCTCCCACTTGGATAAGTCTATGACTTTAATTGTCTGAACTCTGACCCAGTCAGTTCTGTCCAAAGATAAGTGATCAGATGATCCTCCGTCCAACAAGATATTTTCAGACCCAAGACATGGATAAAATCAATCTGGTCTGATTCACTGTTCCTCGATTTCCGATTTGCATATGACTCTTAGACTACCAATTTAGTCCCGGTTGGCCAACCATTTTAGTCAACTTCAAAATCATCGAGAGGCCTACAGATATCTGTTCCCCGTTAGGGTCAAGGGACGAATAAACTTCGACTCATATACTTATGTCTTTTACCAGACAAATCACTCACAACAATACGTTTTATAACACCGAGTTACCGATGCGTTTTCATATTATCAATGAACAACCGTCTAATAAATCATAACTCATATGTCTTAGCTTAAAGATCAAAAGATATTATCGTCTCAACATTGCTCGTGATGTAATCCATGAAGCAATCCATTGAGCGCGGGTTTATCCAATACTCAAATCTCCATTTCCAAGTACTCACGAATGGTTCAGCAATCCAATTGCAATGTCTAACTCCTTAGACAATCTATTACCAATTCATGACAGTCTTACTTCACACTTACTCCCTTAAAGTGTAATCGACTGTGGATATTTGAATAATCCAATTATTCAGGAAGTAAAACATGCAAAATGAAACACAATGATAAAGTACTGACAAGAGTAGTAAACCATAATAAATCTCTATTATTAAATCACAAGAGTCAAATACAATACATTGTTACAAGTTTCGAACCTATCTAATTACTAAAACTTATATCATCTCTTAATCCAATGCTCCTAGCATGCTGATTATGCTTAATCCTACTCAGAGCCTTTGTCAAGGGATCTGCAGGATTATCTTCCGATGATACCCTCTTTACAAGGAGGTGACCTTCTTCTACCCTATGCCTGATGTAGTGGTACTTTCTGTCGATATGTCTGGACTTTCCATGATCTCGCGGTTCCTTTGTCAAGGCGACCGCACCTTCATTATCGCAGAACAGTTCCAAGGGCTCCTGAATACTCGGGACTACTCCAAGGTCACCGATAAAGTTCTTCAGCCAAGCCGCTTCCTTTGACGCTTCACTTGCTGCTATGTACTCTGATTCGCACGTAGAATCAGCCACTGTTTCTTGCTTGGAACTTTTCCAAGTCACTGCTCCACCGTTCAAAAGGAATACCCAGCCCGACTGAGACCGACCACTGTCTCTATCCGTCTGAAAGCTGGCATCTGTATATCCTTCAACTCTCAAGGTATCACTGCCACCGAGGACTAACACCATGTTCTTTGTCCTTCGCAGATACTTGAGTATATTTTTCACAGCTATCCAATGCGCCCTTCCAGGGTTACCCTGGTATCGACTGACCATGCTTAAGGCAAAGGCCACGTCAGGGCGAGTACACGTCATAGCGTACATGATCGATCCCACAGCCGAAGCGTATGGTACTCGACTCATCTCAGCTATTTCCTCGTCTGTACTCGGACTTTGAGTCTTACTCAGCTTCGCATTATTTTGGATAGGCAGCTCTCCCTTCTTGGAATTTTCCATACTAAACCTCTTTAGTACCTTATCCAAGTATGTACCCTGACTGAGTCCAATCAGTCTCTTCTTCCTATCTCTCAATATTCTAATCCCAAGAATATAGGCAGCCTCTCCTAGGTCCTTCATGGCGAAACATTTCCCAAGCCAAGCCTTAACATCTTGCAAGGTTGGAACATCGTTTCCCATGAGCAGTATGTCATCGACATACAGCACCAGAAAAGTGACTATACTCCCACTAGCCTTGACATATACGCAGGACTCATCCTCGCTCCTAGAGAAGCCAAACTCTTTGACTTTCTCATGGAAACAAAGATTCCAGCTGCGAGAAGCTTGCTTCAATCCGTAGATTGATCTCTCAAGCTTACACACCTTATTAGGATACTTTGCATCGACGAAACCCTCTGGCTGATTCATGTAAACATCCTCAGTCAGCTTCCCATTAAGGAAAGCGGTTTTCACGTCCATCTGCCAAATTTCATAGTCATGAAATGCAGCTATGGCCAGCATAATTCTAATAGACTTTATCTTAGCTACTGGTGAGAAGGTCTCGTCATAGTCAACCCCTGGGGTTTGAGTAAAGCCCTTCGCAACCAGTCTTGCCTTGAAAGTGTGTACCTTTCCGTCCATGTCTGTCTTCTTCTTGAAGATCCATTTGCACCCGACTGTCTTTCGACCCGGTACATTGTCAACCAAGTTCCAAACTTGATTGTCATACATGGACTTGATCTCGCTATCCATGGCCTCTTTCCACTTGGCAGACTCAGGGCCCGCCACTGCTTCCTGGTAGTTAGCTGGTTCATCCAAATTTATCAGTGTCCTATCACTGACAAAAGTGTCCCCATCCGAAGTTATATGGAACCCATAAAACTCGGGTGGCATGCTAACCCTACCGGAACGCCTAAGAGGTAAGGATACATCTGTCGGTCCAACAGGAACTTCATCCTCATGTTGGTTGCTAGTTTCTCCTAAGGTTGCGTCATCTGATGACTCTTGAATTTCTTCCAGATTAATGGTACTCCCACTGTCCTCTTTGAATACGAGCTCTCTCTCTCGAAAGACTGCTCGTCTAGCTACAAAGACCACGTCCTCGCTCGGTCTGTAGAATAGATATCCAAAGGACTGTTTGGGATAACCAATGAAGAAACACCTTTCACTTCTGTCTGCGAGTTTGTCTTGAGTCTCTCGTCTAACGAAAGCCTCACAACCCCAGACCTTGATATGTGCCAACGAGGGAGCTTTCCCCGTCCACATCTCATGAGGTGTTTTCGCAACCTTCTTAGTTGGGACAAGATTGAGGATATGGGCGGCAGTCTCTAAGGCATACCCCCAGAAGTGAATGGGAAGTGAAGCTCGACTCATCATGGAACGAACCATGTCCAACAGGGTTCGGTTGCGCCTCTCTGCAACACCGTTCAACTGTGGTGTCCTGGGAGGTGTCAACTGCGAAACTATTCCGCATTCCTTTAGATAGTCTAGGAACTCGATACTTAGATACTCTCCGCCTCTGTCGGATCTGAGCATCTTTATCTTCCTGCCTAATTGATTCTCTACTTCGTTCTTAAACTCTTTGAACTTTTCAAAGGTGTCCGACTTGTGCTTGATCAAGTAGATGTAACCGTATCTACTAAAATCGTCGGTAAAAGTCACGTAGAACCGCGTGCCATCCTTTGTGGTTGATCTGAATGGACCACACACATCCGTGTGAATAATGTCCAATAGACCCTCACCTCTTTCAAAAGACCCTTTGAAAGGTGATTTAGTCATCTTGCCCAACAGACAAGATTCGCATACATCATCCGACTTGAGGTCGAATGATTCCAACACTCCATCCTTTTGGAGTTGGGCGATGCGTTTCTTGCTGATGTGCCCGAGCCGACTATGCCACAGACATGCCTTTTCCACGTCACTAGTAGAATCAATATAATTTACACTTTGTCCTAGATTGTCAACACATTTCACAGTTTCATACACACCATTACAAGGATAAGCAGTAAAATTCAAAATACCATTTTTGAAAACAGAAATAGATCCAATATTATTATCAAAAGAAAAATGAAATCCTTGTCTGAACAATGCGTGAAATGAAATAATATTTCTTGCCATTTCTGGCGAATAGCAACAATCTAATAAATCTAAACAAACTTCACTACTAAGCACTAAACTATAAACTCCAATCTTGGTAACAGGGGACGATCTCCTATTGCCCATGATCAAGTTCAGTCTACCGTGCTCCACCTCCCTGCTTTCCTTTAGGCCCTGCATATCAGAACAAATGTGAAAACCACATCCTGTATCAAGGACCCAAGAATTAGAAGATGGTGAGTTTTTAGAGATAGTGTATATACCTGCTGTCGATGGCTTTACTTTCCCATCCTTGACATCCTGCAAGTATTTGGGGCAGCTTCTCTTCCAATGACCCTTTTCTTTGCAGTAGAAACAGTTTGCTTCATCGGGGTTGGCCACACAAGGAATTTGGGAAGTCTTGGTTCTCGAGCCATTACTGGATGACCCGGCCTGAACCTTTTCCCTCCAATTTTGTTTAGGAGGGCCCTTCCTTTTCTTTCCTCTGCCACTTCCAATGGCTAGAACGGGCTGATTAACCGAGGGTACACTTTTACCCTTCATCCCGTCTTCAGCTACTCGAAGCATGCGATGCAACTCAGTCATATTAGCCTGATTGTTGTTCAAATGATAAGCCAGCCTGAACTGGTCATAAGAACTCGGCAACGAGTTAAGCACTATGTCAACGGCCAACTGTTCCGGTACAGGCATCGCAAGCTTTCTAAGCCGCTCCACGTAACCTTCCATTCTTTGCACATGAGCGCAGATGGACTCTCCATCTTTGGGTTTGCTGTTCGTGAAGTCCTTGACCACTTCGCACCTTTCGATGCGCTCTTGCTTGCGGAACTTTTCCGCTAGCTCCTTGTGCATCTCATAGGGCCAGTAGTCTTCGTATATTCTCTGCAATTCGGGGTTCATTGTGGCGATCATGATGCAGGCCACTTTGGTTGCATCATCAGTATGTTTTTGGTACGAGGCAATTTCCTCGGGAGTAGCAGTTTCGGGGTCGACATCGACAAGCTCGGTCTCGAGAACATACTCTTTGTTCTCATACCTCAGAGCCATCTTGATGTTTCTAATCCAGTCATTATAGTTTGTCCCGTTCAATTGAACCCTGGAACATAGTGAGAGGATTGAGGGAACACTGGAGTTTGATTGGGGAGCGGATTGATCAGCAGAAGACATCTATAAAAGAAGGTAAGTTTAATTAGATACTTGTCGGTCCTTATAATAACCCAATATAAAATAAGGCTAGGATCCAACTATAACAATTTGCAACATAGAAGAGGGATGCCGTAATCTATAAGCAAATTTTTATAAAGGTAGGCGAATGACGATTCAGCCGATTCCACCGCGGAAAAATAATCTTATTATAAATGGAATTCCTAGTTTCTTATGAGATTTATTGAACTGTTCAATAGCATGTTTAATCTCGGATATGCCCCACCGTTTGTGACTGGGATGCCGAGGATCACAAACCGGGTGTGAATAACCATGCAAATTAGCTTGGTGCTCTCGGGGTCCATTATCATCTCAAATTGATGTGCCGGTAAACCACACACGCTCCATCAACAATGATAACACCCGAGACACCCATTGCCACTCTTTATGAACCCCTATTGGTGTGCCGGTAAACCACACACGCTCCACCAACGTTTCATAAAGTGCAATGTGCAATTTCATGGGGTAGCATCAAATTCACATTTTCCTAAAGTAACTAGATTGGGATTTGTTTTAGGGTTCTAGTACTTTCAATTATAGCATTATACTTTTAAGAGGCTTAGCGGTTCTATCATACCCGTTCAGCTAACGACACTCGACTGACCAGGAGAGCGGTGGGTAAGAGTAGATACCCATTAGACTAACATTTTATAGTCAGTCGCCTTATACCCTCTTTATAGGACAGTTTTGTGAATGAGGCTTACTAGCGGTAGACTAACCAATTTTCTTATACATATTAAATTAACTTTTAATTTTAAATATATATAAGATATATTTTAATCTTATTAAAATATTTTAGATTTAATTTTCTAAGAATTTTCTCAAATTAATTCATAATTTTCGAAAATTTAAATTAAATCATTAAGCAATTTAATTGGTCTTTTAATTAAACAATTTAATTAAACTAATTAAATTTGGTATGGGGAAACACAAAATTAATCCAATTAATTTTTCTAATCTTCCTATTAATTTCGAGATTTAGCATGCAAAGGAAAGGGTTCCAGTTATTTAAATAAGCAGCAATTACCAAAAATAACAACCTACTTCCAAAAAGGCATGCAAATCGAAAAAGGAAAGGGAGGGAGGCTAGGGTTTTGAAACCCTAGCCACCATGAACGAAATTGGCCTCCTCAAGGGGTTAATTTCGAAAACCCCATGATCATATCAAGCAATTCATAATCAAACACAAGAAAACAAGCCATAGCTCTGATACCACTGAAGGGTTTCTATGCAATCAATGAACACAAAATTTCCTAAGGTTCACATGCAACCCTAATATAGATCTATGTTTTCTTCTATGAAGATTAGAACCAAGAACTTAAAGGATACAATTCAATTCTAAAGCAGAATTAAGAAAACCAACCTTTGATCTTATGATCCTTTTAAGCAGCAGCAAAATTATCCTGCCTCAGATGAAAGTCACACCCAGGGGATGGAAGAATTAGTCCAGCAGAGTAAATCCAGAGAGAAGATGGTGTGAAGAATGAGGTGCCAGGGGGTTCCTTTTATAGCCTCCTAGGGTTACACCTGAAACCCTAAGGAGCCTCCAATTGGACAAGGCTTTTGACCACTTGGACCAGGCTTACCAAACCCTAATTAGGGTTTCGCCAAACCCTTGGAGGAGCCTCCAAGTTGGCGCCACATTTGGTCCCTGGTTTTTCCTGGCCAGTTATTCAACTATTGAATAAATACCAAACCAGTCCCTGCACCTTTTAATTAATTAATTTAATCTCCAAATTAAATCCAATTAATTCTAGATTAAATCTCAATTAATTAACATAGTTTCTAATTAATATATTAGCACTTAAATATATTAATAAACCATATATATTTTCTATTGATTTATTATACAATTAATAAATCAACTATTCTCTCTACTGAACTATCTTTCCTCCACCCATGAGGGCAACCCAAATGGACTTTGCTTTTAACCATAAGATAAAAGTTCAATTACAAGTCATGGCTTAGACACCTAATCCAACAATTATAAGCACACAAAAATACGGTAAAGGACATATAACGTCCACACAATGTAGTGAGAAACTCACATTATTATAGTCGACTATAGCGTTTATCTCTGCTTCGTATTCCCTCTTTAACTGTTAACACAGTAAGACATTTATCACTCTTTACTCCTTAACTATACCATAGTTGCACCACTAAACCCTTCCATAATTCCAACATAATACCTCGTGATTTATCAAGTAAAGGATAGCCAGGTAGAAGATTAGTTGGGGTGGCAGGATCCTTTCAGCATTTTAGCCTTTCGGAAAATCCAACAACCAGATCCCAAGTAATCGGCCTAAACACCATCCTCGTAAGTAAATCACTCGGTATTATTTTTGGAATTACGAATAGTATAACCTCTACATATTATAGTTTAACACTTATAAACTACTAGAGAAATACGATAGTGATTACTCACTTAAGATTGGCGTTTTCGCAAAGCCTTGGCACGTTTCCCGTTCCGCTCTTCCAACACTTCCCGAGCACCTCGTTACCAGCTACCGCTCGCTCCTAACTCCTCCCGACCTATTTTCCTCACCAGAACACTCCTCGATATCGTAAGGTTCTTTGGTGTTTGTTGTGGGTTGAAATGAAGAGGTTGTGCCTCTATTTATAGGGCTCAAAAACACTATTCACGACGTCATCACGACATCAGCGACACTATTCACGACGTCATCACGACATCATCGTCGATGTCATCACGAGGTAAGCGCTTACTTCATTTCTCGGTTACTATTCACACCGGAGTTACTATTCACGCCGGAGCACTATTCACGCCGGAGTTACTATTCACGCCGGAGTTACTATTCACAATTTTTTTTTTTTTTTTTTTGAAAAACGGTCGTTATACATGTCATCATTAGTGTAATCACAATCCAGATAAGACTAACACTAATAGTGTAAATATTCACCAAATGGTCTTGGGCTTTTCACCAACCTGAAGACCTATCACCAATATTTTAAGTACACCAAGTTGTCACCAATTTCTGGTTTCACCGTTAGTTGCAATGAAATCCTCATGCAACTAATAAAACACCATATGGAAACACACCAACTATAACATAGTCAACTAAACTATACCACTAATAACTAGAGTTAACTACTCCTAGTTAAACACATGCTTCACCTTTCAATATCAACCGCACTACTGTGCATTAGGCATTTAATCAAATATTATTACAATACATATATAGGCACCAATAACATAACAACAATAAAAACTTCAGTCTAAGCTGAGTAAAGTTACTCACCTGTTGTCCAAGCTTCAAAAGCAACTAAATTTCTTGTTTTGTAATCTTCCTTACACCTTCTTGTAAGGGAACAAGATTTAAACCTTCCTTAGACACCATACATCACCAATACAACTTATTCAACTAAATCCATGAAGATATCATGTTGAGGTGTCAAACTCACCAAATAAATTGATATATATATATATATATATATATATATATATATATATATATATATATATATATATATATATATATATATATATATATATATATATATATATATATATATATAATTCAAGTCTTTGTTCACTGATTAATTTACTATTAATATAGTATAAAGTAAGCAGGGTCGGTCCACAGAGACATGAGACTAAAGCAAATGCCGATTATCCAACATAAGATACAAAATAATGGAGGGGCTTTTGATATTTGTAATTTAGAAACTAGTAAATTTAACATGCACTAATTTAGAAGATGTAAATATTCAAGTGAAACAACATTCCGATTATGTCGTTTATGTTTGACAAGGATTTCAATCAAGACTATGATTTAAGTCAATATTATCTAAGATGGTTTACAAAAGTGTTAAAAAGCTCTAACACTTTAAGTTCACACATTTAATTTAACCAAAATGAGCTCTTTGAATTAAAATTATTTTTCTTAAACATAAACCAAATAAACTCTTGATTTATGTTAGAAAAACGCATTAAAGTTCAATTGAACAAACCAGTCAATGTTTAATACTCCTCAAATGCTCGGAAGCGTAAAGACATGCTAGTCAAGTTACATCGATATTAGTTTTGAATCAAAACAAATCCCAATGGTGATGCTACTAATATTTCTCCACAAAACAATTATGGATTTTGTAGATAGATTAGCAAACATAATCTAAACGACAATTCAAATGGCCAAATTGAAATGACATAAGAATCAATTCAAACATTCATTAAAAACTTGAATAACTAGATAAAAACATGACAAAAACATAGCCAAATGATTGATCATCCAAGTCACATGTTCAAACAGAATCGGAAAGCCTAGAGATCTAACCACACATGCTCGGGCTAGAATCTCTAAAACACAAGCGATAGAAAATGTCTAAAATGTACTTACAAAACAAATATTTTAACCAAGATCAATGTTTCCCAATGTTTGTGAAAGTTAGAATCTCTCAAAATTCGTCCTTCTCTTGCAGAAAATGAAGCATGTCAAAAACTACCCCCAAAAATGCCTTAAAATCGTGCATAAAACTGCCAAAGAAAGAGCTTTTTTGCGTTACATGGCTCGTGTAAAGTTACACGGGTCGTGTTCTTTTCATCAGATCTTCAACTGGGCATTACACGACACATGTTGTACGGGACACGACCCGTGCTAGTTCTTGTGAACTTTTGGTGTTTGCAGGGTTTTACACGACCCGTATTCTGTGTAACACGACCCGTGTTATGACTGCAGTCTTCATTTCTTTATCTTTCGAACTCTAATAAGCGTCCTTCTTCAAGTTCAATGCTCCCAACCTGTTCCAAAGCATTCCAACATGTTCTATGCCATCATCCAAGTGCTCCAAAGCCATGTTCCAATCTCCATTCCTTTTAAGCTCTACTCCTTAGCTCCATTTCAACCTAAAATCACACCACATTTATGAAGTATCGTTGTCCCCAGAAAATAAACTAAAATGCTTGAAAATAACTAAAAATAGAAATAAAGAAAGGGTAAAAGGGCTTAGAAAAGATGCACAAAACGTATCTAACATATCAACTCCATACTAATTAGCACCGCTAACTATGAACGGTCCAACTCTCCATGTATTTTCACATAAAACTCCGTTTTTAACTTCCAAACACCAAGGGATTAAAGAATACAACACCATATTCCATTACACACCTAAAACTTCCAATTTCACAACTTCGATATCAATCAAAATCATCCAATTCAACTAATTCAACTTAGCAAATGCACACATAAGAACATACTAATATTTGATTTGTATGCAAAAGCCCATTGATTTCATGTTAATTTCATGGTTAGAACACTAAAAACGAGCCTGAAAGGTGTTTTCGTTGAGTGAAAAATACCCACCAAATGACCACTTTCACAGCTTAAGTGGAATCTGCCAGACACGATGTTAGCGTCGCTAACACAAGCATTAGCGTTGCTAATGTGTTAACGGCGCTAACATATACTATAGTGTCGCTAATATTAGATTTTCCCCTGGTTTGTACTTTTGACACCATTTCACCTAATAGTAACCTACTTAAGCATTGCGTCGCTAACCCTTAGCCATTAGCGACGCTAATGACTCTGAGAAATGATTTCTTGCATATTTTTCATCTTTTTGGCCTATAATTTCCAACTTAACATCAAAACTCCATATTAAGTCATAATATAGACATCTAAACGTAAACATGACACCTTAACACCTCAAATTCCAATATTTGGTTAAATCTTCATTTTTAACATTTTAGTGCCTTTTTCTTTAAAAACACCCATGAACAATCTAATACTCCTTTAACACCATCAACATGATATTACAAGTAGATAAAGAATACATACATGCTCCCTGGTATTACAAATTCTCCTCCCCTTAAGAAGATTTTGTCCTCAGAATCTCTCAGGAACACCTCATCACAATCCAACTACTACACACACGCATTTACCTTTCATACTAAAGTTCAAATCTTTCACCAGGAACTTTACAACTTAGTTCACTTTGCTACTACTCCACAATTCAACTTCACCTACCTCCTTCATCTTTTACACCTATGGCAGTGATGGGTTCGATTGCTAAGGATATGCTCCTATTAATCACAACCACAATTACTTTCTACACCATTCTTGCTCAAGTACACTAATTAATGAGCATAAGAACTTCCTTGTATACATTAATCATTCAACATACTATCTGAACTTAATCATATACAATGGTTAATACTTTCAACACCAAATCATTATATCAAGCTCTTTACTTTTCATCACTTTGAGCAACCACAAAAGAGATGATCACCTTCTCATACTTAAACATCTTAAATCAATCTTAAGAAATATTTTGCCTCACAACTAAACTCATGACAACGACAACACCTAACAACTAGAGTTTTAACACCATCACTCCCATCTTTTTGCATGTCAACTTTTCAAAATTTACACTACTCTCTCTGTGCAATTGAGGTTTCACCTACCTCAATCCTTCTTCCTATTAGCTGATAATTAAACTCTTTTTCATTCTCCTGTCAACTCCCTACTTGTTAAAAGTATTGAAATTTGAGATTCATACCACATCTCCATTTGAGGTTTTCAAACCCCAAATTTATCAATCAACCTTTCGTTTATCCATGTCCTTTGAGGCTTCACCAGCCGGACTTTCAACACGAACATCATCGTATACTCCATATTACTTTTCCACTTTTCTAGAAGTAAGAACTTATATTTCAACTATCATCAAGCAACCCCAAAACTACACTCCTTGCTAGACGTTACCGAAAACCTCACCCACATAGTCGTATCTGCCACCTCAATTCAAAAGTACAACTCATCACCTTTCACCAATTCTGATTTGTCTTCCGAGTAGATTTATGGCAACCTCTACTCAACCCACTTAAGCACACTCACTTATTATGAAAATCCTTTCAAAAATAAGTTAGCCAACTTTTTACTGTTACGAGACCACCCCAGACCAATATGCTCCAAAAATTTACAAAAATGAAACTTATTATATATTCTATGGGCGGTTCCCAAATCTCTTCATCCTTTCCAAAATCACCGATATCACCACTACCTTCGCTTTCATTTCTCGTAGCAAGTTCACTTCGCTGATGACTCGTCATAGACAGAATCCATCACACCACCTTTGCCACTAACTCCACTCAACATGTTGAAAACAAGCCAGTATTTCTAGCTGTAGTAGATCATTCTCTGATCTACGCACCAAATCCTTTAAACCCGATCGACTTTCATAATGTCGAATACTACCACTATCCTACATATAGGAACATCATCCTGGGTCACTCACACCAATTTTGGTTATTTACCAACAGTATTATTAACACTCCCTACTGGGCAACATATAATTATCATCAAATTTTATACACACACATAATAATTGTAAATTTTAAAATTCACCAATACTTAAGTTTCAAATTAAGTATTTATTAAGCAACAACAATTATAGATTGTTAGATCATGTCACCAGTATCAGTGAAGGATTTGCGCTAGACTCAAAATACACAACATGAAAGTAAGACTTTTCACCAGTCTTATAAGGGAAATACCAATAGATAGATACAAACAGGATTTCACACCCGTCCTATTGTATATCATCCATAAGATTTTAGGCTTTACACCAACCATACTCCAATAAGTAAAGGATTTTAGACCAATCTCATAACACATAATTTCACCAAATACCATCATAGCATATAACACCTAGAAGCCCTGCACAAACAAAACACCATATACATATGTGTACACTAACATGTTATTATTAACATGTATACAACACCATTTCGTTATTTTACACCATTATCATGAATAGTCATGTATCAACATTAAAATGACTATTCATCGACACCAATATCAAAACAAAGACTCAACCATATTCCCACGTATATATACCTACGTTGTGAATAAATCACCGCACTATACCACTCACTAACTAATAATAAGTGCACCATCTTCCTAATTTTACTATCGAGTAAAGGAATTATTATTCGCCTATAATTCCACAATAGCACCTTTCACGCATAATCACATGCTATTCTTCTGTGACTATATTAACACCCTTCCAAATAAACTACTATAATCCTCTAGTTAATAATAAACATAACTAATAGTTCAACATCATAGCTATTAATGCTAATGCCAATCTTTGAGTATACTTTCCACCAACATTCTACTAACCACCATGATAACACCTGCTGCTAGTGTAACACCAATCATCAGCACAACACACCAATTAAATAATTTATTCACCTAATTAAATATACAACCAATTATAATACTCCCACCTTCAATCTTTTCACAATAAACACCGAAGTTAACTTATGTTCAACATAAGCCTTCTTAAGGTCATCAACAGTACTAGTATTCAACTACCACTTGATTGTGCAACATTCACTGTACACTACCAAATCATTATCTTCCTGAAATAGCACCATCATCAAAGTCTTACATGAAGTCTGCTTCACCAATTGAAGGAATTCTTTGTTGTATGGAAATTTATACAACCTTTCATTCCAAAGAACCCCATAATTCCAGAGATTTTACAAAATCTCTCATCCTACTACTGCTTCAACTTCATTAGGTCAACCGCCACAACTAGATTATTAACCATAGTGTATGGTTGTTTTATGCTCTTCCCAACTTTAGCAGGATAACACAAAAGACTTAATCAGACAAAGACGTCACCACCTATTCATCCATCCAATGAACGTTGCAAGTGTTCACATATGAAGGTAAGAATGCAATCACAACTTACTCCGTTTTTTACTTCGGTTGAAATAATCACCTGGGTTCGATTGTATCACCACCTGTCACCTAATATTAATTGAGACTCACTGATACCTTCACCAGTACCACCTCCTTATTACAATTTTCCAACACCATTGTAGGTCCCAAATTCTCTATGATCTTTAATAAGGTATTAATCAATCCAATATGAACACAATCAAAATCACCTTCAATGCACTCTTGATTAAATCAAAGACTAGTACATATCATGTTTTTGTTGCTTGAGCATGAAAAGGTATTTGCTATGATCTTCTAGAGCTCCAAAACAACCAAAAATGACCAACCCTTGTAAAGGATTACTCGACACCTACTTATACATCACGCCTACAGATCGAACAACCAAGCCACATGGGCCGAACAAAGTGGACGAGACCGAACAACCCATAGGTTGTTCGGGCCACACCGGAAAACCTAAAACTAGCCTATAACTTTGATTTTTAACATTTTTAGTCCCTATAAATAAAGGATTAAACCAACTAAAATTTATCCTAACAATCTCCCCCTTGGTTTATTGCTTTCATTTATATCTACAGGCTTCTCTTAGGCTTCAGTTGAATCACTGCAGAACTTTTCAACAAACTCCTCCTTAATATAACAATCTCCTCCTTAGTAGGAAGACCTTCCTCATAGCAGGTGACGGAGTGAATGTTGATAGAATTCAGCACATTACAGCAACAACTTTGTCTTCGGCACTGGTTGCCATCAGCTAAGATCCTAAGGGATAGTTGTTGAAGATAATGAGGCTTCATCCGAGTCTGAGGGTGTTGGAGGTGATGGTGAACAAGTTATTGATGATTTGAAAATATTTTCTGATTCTAGTAATGCAGGGAGTTTGGGAGGAACGGTTGCAGGTGGGTTTGATGTGGGAGGGAGAAGTGGAGTTAGTATCGGTGGTGGTGATGGGCTTGATGGTGATGGGCTTGATTCTGGGGTGGCGGGGGTGCTACTATAGGTACCCATGTTTGGACCGATTATGTATCCCTGCCTTTCGTTCCTGATTGGAAGCTTGTTAATGGTTCCCGTTTGGCTACACGATAGAACGCCATTGATTTTTCCCTTCATGCTTTTCCTCCGACAGATGACTCAGAGATGGAGGAATTTTCGCATGATAACTTGGTAAGTGCCTTGAGGTTTGCATCTACTCAGTCTACTTATTATTTGGCAGCTGCAGCGAAGAGGATATAGCATCTGTCAGCTTCTTCCTCCAGCCAGGAGTCGATCAAGTTGGAGGCTCGCAATACCTTGACAAAAAATGCATGCCTACATGCATCGGTGAAAGAACTGGAGGCACAAGTAGCCCGCTTGGAGAGTGCTGCTCGCGAGTTTGATCACAAGTGCGAGCTTTTGGTTGCTGAGAAAATCTCTGTGGAAGAGCAGTTGGCTGGTACCCAGGAGAAATTATATAAAGTTGGCTAGGAGAATGAAGCCTTAATGATACGTGCTTAGAGTTTCGATGCCAACTTGTGTGAAAGAGATCGTGCCTTGGAGGAAAAGGCTGCAACTTTAGTGAAGGTGGAGGATGATTTGAAGTGGATGGTGGAGGAAGGCATGGTTAGGATAGTAGAGAAAGTCTTTATGATCCCAGACTTCGTTCATGGCATTAACCGTATCAGGCTGACAAGCTACGTGGCTGGGGAAGAGGCTGGACGGCGTGGTCTCCAACAAGAGCTGAAGATCAGTGGTCCTGACATTGGGGAAGGGAGATCGAGTTCTAGCTATGCTCAGGAGGTTGAGGATTCCATGGAGGACTTTACTACTTTAGATTATGTTGGATTGCTGGCCTGGGTGTGGTTGGTGTGGAAGATTTGAAGGAGTTGTTGAAGACGGAGGCGGATGAGTAAGTTGTTTGACTTGTGATTATTTGATATGGTTGTAATTGGTTAACTTGCTTGGACAACTTTGCTTTGGTTTTTTTTCTTTTCTTTTCGTTTGTGATGATGCCCGAATATTATTCGTTGTTTTGTGGGCAGGTGGTAATGGAACAGTTGCCTTGTTCATGTGTTTTGTTGGCTTTCTTTGCGCGTTATCTTTGTATGCTGCATTAGGAGGTGTGGTGCCTGGCCACAAGTGTTAGAGTTTCGATTTGATGTAACGTATGTGGTGCTCGGCTATTAAGATTTGACTTAATTTATGTGGTGCTCGGCCATATGCATTAAGATTCGATGTGGTGCTCAGCCATATGCACTAAGATTCGACTTAATTTATGTGATGCTCGGCCATGCGCGTTATGGTTTATTTTCGTTGAGTAGTGTTAGGTTACTATAGATATGCATGAGTCAATTGTTGGTTGGGTGATCAATCCAACCAACTTGCCATTTAATTAAGGAAAAACGTGCGAGATATGAGTGTCATACATCAAGGGCCCTGGAACTCGGTTCCTTATGGGGCTAAATCATTACAACGATTAATAAAAACTTGCTATTGTTGGAGTTTGTGTTGTGAGGAGTCTTTTTTTTAAAAGTAGAATTTCCTCAAATTTTGGATGTTCCGGGTCCTTGGTATTGCACCGCCGTCGAGAGTCTCCAATATGTATGCGCCATTTCGATGCGTCTCCACCACTTTATAAGGGCCTTACCATGTCGGTCCCAGTTTTCCTCTAGGTTAGGCATGACTTACTTCATTCTTCCTGGGTGCCAAATCCCCCACCTTGAAGGCTTTTCCTTTCACCCGCTTATTGTAATACCGTTTTGTGTTAGACTTGTATATTGCCTACCGGACTCTCGCGAGCTTACGCTTTTACTCCAGCAAATCCAAGTTGTATTGTAAATATTCCTTCGCACTTTCAAGGGTGAAGGTAGAGACTCTTAAGGAAGTTGTTGTGAGTTCCGGTGGGAGCATGGCTTCCGTCCCATACACTAGACTGAATGGCGTTTCTTAGGTGCTTATCATTGGGGTTGTGAGATAAGGCCATAAAACACTCGGCAGTTCTTCTACCCAATTGCCTTTGGCCTTCCCTAACCGTTTTTGATTCCGCTTACAATGGTTCGGTTAGGTGACTTCTGTTTGGCTGTTTGATTGCTGGTGGGCCACAAATATGAACTGCTGTCGGATTTGTTTCTCTTCACCATCCTCGGAGTGGATTTTCGGCAAACTGCAATCCGTTATCTCTGGTTAGCAATCGTGGCATGCCAAATCTGGTAAGTATGTTTTTCCACATGAATTTGATAACGTTGCGCCCCGTGATGGAAGCTAGTGGTTCAACTTCTACCCACTTGGTGAAGTAGTCTATCGCAACGATCAGAAATTTAACTCTTCCCGGGGCCTCTGGGAATGGTCCGACGATGTCTACTCCCCACTAGAAGAAGGTCCAGGGGCTGCTAATGCTCGTCATGGGGGCTGCGGGTAGATTCTGGGCTGGAGAGAAAGTCTGGCACTCTGTGCATTTATGCGCTACTTCTGTTGCGTCAACTTGGATGTCTGGCCAGTAGATTCTCATTCGTAAGACTTTACCTGTTAATGCTCTTGCCCCTTCATGGGCTCCTGCCAACCCTAAGTGAATTTCGTCTAATATCCGTTGCCCTTCCTCTTTAGTTATGCATTTCAACCAAGGGGCCAAGTATCCTTTCTTGTATGGTGTCCCTTCAATGATTCTAAAGTTCGGAGCTTTGACTCTTATCTTAAGTGCTGCTAATACTTTTGCTCTGTTTTCAATTGCTAATCTTAATCCAGCCAGCAAAGCCTCATATTTCGCCTCATTGTTGGAAGTTCGAAAGTCAAATCTTAACGCGTACGTAATTTCTTCCCCTGGGGACTTTTCAGGATTAGTCTGGCACCTGACGCCTCTTTGCCAACGGCCCCGTCGGTGAAGAGGGTCCATTCGCATGGTTGTTCTGCCGTGAGGACTTTTTTATCGCATGGAGTTTCCAAATTTGTTTGCTGATGGATTTCGAAGAGAAAGTCGGCTACGGCCTGTCCTTTGATGCTTGTTCATGGCCGATAATCGATGTCATGTTCCCCTAACTCTATTTCTCATATAGCTAGTCGGCCTGAGTTTTCTTGCTTTAGGAAAATCTGCTTGAGTGGCTGGCTGGTAAAAACCTCGATATGGTGTGCTTGGAAGTATTGACGGAGGCGCCTGGCAGCATGCACGAGTGCCAACACCAATTTTTCGAGTATCGGGTAGTTAATCTCTGGGCCCTGAAGCGCTCGACTTATAAAGTATAGCGGGAGATGCGTGTTGTTTCTTTCTACCACTAGTACTGCTGAGATTGCCTCTTGTGATGCTGACAAGTAAACATACAAAGTTTCTCCTAGGACAGGGCTGGCGAGTGTGGGTAGGTTGCCCAGCGCTTGTTTGAGTTTTTGCCATGCCTCGTCGGCTGCTGGTGTCCACTTGAATCCTTCTTTGTTAACCTCGCCTTTTAATGTGTTGAAGAGTGGTAGAGCTTTCTCTGGAGACTTCACGATGAATCGATCCAGTGCTTTCGGCTTTCCATTTAAACCCTGCATTTCTTTCAGTGTGGCGGGAGGCCTAGTTTCCAGGGCATCCTGTACTTTTACGGGGTTGGGCAGAATGCCCTGGTTGGTTACGTAGTATCCCAAGAATTGGCCCTCTTCGACACCGAACACACATTTTGGCGGATTCAATTTCATTTTCGCCTTTTCCAGTGTTTTGAGTGTTTCTTCTACATCTGCTATTAGCGTAGTTTCCTTTGGGCTTTTGATCACCACGTCATCGACGTAAACTTCAATGTTGCACCCAATTTAGTCTCGGAACAGTTGATCGACTAGTCGTTGATATGTCGCTCCTGCGTTCTTTAAACCAAAGGGCATCTTCCTATAACAGAATGTCCCTCTGTCACTATAGAACACTGTTTTTTCTTCGTCTTATTTTCTTATTTGTATCTAATGGTAACCTTTGTATGCGTCTAAGAAGCATTTCCATCTGAACCCTTGGAGCGATTCTACCTTCTGGTCTATTTCTGGCAGAGGGTAACAATCCCTAGGGCATGGTTTATTTAGATCCGTATAATCTATTCACATTCGCCAGCTACTGTGACAACCAAAAATTTGATATGAGAAAAAATCAATAAATATAAGTATGATTAATGTTTAATTTTTATGTATATCGAAAGTATAATACAAAGGGAAAAATGGTCAAAGGAGGTAAAAATATGAGAATTTATGTTTAAGACATTTTATTAAGTTATAATGAAGCATTATTTCATTTGGAAAATTGATTTAAAGACCCGAGGACTAAAATGGAAATTTGGGACTAAAAGTGAAAAGATTAATTGTAAATCTTCAAAAAAATTAATATCTAAAAATATGTAAGGAATTGGGAGAAAGTCATAAAGGAGACTTTTGTAATATTTGATGTAACAATAATATAAGAAAAAGATTCGGGTCATTTGGAATTATAACGAAGAAGCTATGACCATGTAAAGATGACCAAAAAGTGACAAAAATGACCAGAGGGTCATGTTTGAGGGTCTATAACGTAACCTCTAGTTAGATTCAGACCTAATTCAGTAAGAGAAAGTAGTGAAGCTCGTTCCCACCTTTCTAACGATATAAAGTCTGCAAAGATCGGGTTTGATATGGAGAAGTTATGCTAGGGTAAAGTTTGACAAAAATCAGAATTAAATGTAAGAAAATTCTCTTGCATTAAGTGAAGGGCATTTTGGTCTTTTGTTGTTCCTTTTTGTCTAGTCCACGTCTGGAACCTTCTTTGCCCCATTTTCTTGCTATGTTCGTAAAAATCAGAAAGGGAAAAGAAAGATCACGATGAAGTCGGCATTACATACACTCGATTTGTGTGTGTGTGCATGCGTTCTCGTGTACGAAAAATCGAGAAAGGGAGGTCGTGAGACAGAGAGGACAAGAACCAAGCAGCAGATCGTTGCTGGTGGCAGAAACGCCGCCGATCACGCCGGACATGGACGGCAGGGGGCCGTCGGCAACAGTGGGGGTTCGCAGGGACTTCCTTGGCTTCGTTTTTAGGGTGATGCAACTTCAATTTCCGATTTCTTTGCAAGCTTGGACAGATTCAAGGTATTTCTTAAGCTAATTTCCAAATACATGGAATTTATGAGATTTCTTAGTGCATGCTAAGAATTGATTCAGGAACAATGTTAGAATATCTAGATTAAATCAGAAAAATCAGTTTGGGATTTATGTTCATGATAGTATTATCTTGAATTTATGAACTTGTATAGATTTGAAACTAGGGATTTAAACTCTTGATGTAAGAATCGGGTTTTACTAGAACTTGTGAAACTTTCTTTTGAGTTAGGGAACTTGAAAATATACTTTTTGAACCTTACCATATAATGGATTGCAAAACATCAGAGGAGCATATATTTGGTGTTCTTGAGGTAGAAGATGATGAATAGTGATATTGACTTTTTAATAAGTCAAATCTTCACATCTTATGAATTTGAGGAAGGAAATATAAGAAAATTTGTGATATTATTCGTTGTTGGATACATGTCTAGGAACATATGTAAAAGAAAGATAATAAAGTTTAAAACTTGAAACTTAGATCATCTTTATGTGTTGATTTCATCATTTTAAAATGTATGAAATCAATGGTAAAACGCAATACTTTGAGATATACATTTGGAATCGAACGGGACAAGTTTTGGAAAAATATGATTTTTATGAAATATTGAGAATATAGTGGAGTCAAGCAAATGAGAAATAAGGTGTTTTTCAAGAACTTCTATTTATAGAAACTTTATTGGTCGGGATTTGCTAAAATGATATAAAAGAGTAAAACGACGGATGTTTTGACATCTAAGCAATTAGTAGTGTTTTACAAGAATGTTAGACTTATAAAATTATCTAAATTACATGTTAAAACCAAGAAATTCATAGTTAGCCAAATTTGGGATAAAATGGCAAAAGTGTCCAAAATGAGTATCATACTTTAAGAATCATGCCTAATGATTTGGAATAGAATTAGATGATGTTCAAAAGAGTTCACATATGATTTAACACATATTATGTGCTTAGTTGTGTAATTGGTTCTAACCTCATAATAAATTAATAATGGTTGAAAGATGTTGGAAGCGATTAGAGTCAAGGCATAGTGGATCTTTGTAGCCAGACATACCTAGCTACCGAGGTGAGTACATGAGGACTTTTCTGGGTACATAGCAACAAGTTTTGTTTTTATGCTAATTGTTTTATGATTAATAGTTTGACAAATGATTTTCAAAAGTTATGTTAAAGGTTTCATGAATAATGGTTTTCGAAGTGGTTTTCAAAGCATGAATTATTAAGTATTGATTTATGTTGACTGATTGAAATGGTTTGCAAATGACAAATGATTCTAAAGTTTTAAAGTTTTAAAAGTTGTTTTATGCAAAGGTTGTTATGATTTCTATATGATTTAATGATGTTTATGATCGAGACCAACATGTAATGAAATGATAAATGAAATATGAACTAAATGTAAGAAATGTGAAAGACGTTCGGACAAGGATCTCACCCTAATGAGGGGAGGTCAAAAACACTTCTGGGATGGTACCTCCCGTCACGAAGTAGTTGTCTCGGCACGCCCTTATGGATAGATTTGTTCTAATCCATGAAGGGAAGAAAACTATCACGCGCTCACGGATAGATTGGTTCTATTCCGGGGAGGAAGATACGGGGAAACCTATATGAAACCAAATAATAATAAATGAACCATGAATTACAGTTGGTCTATGTTTTGATAAGAAAGGGTTTATTTTATGTTTTCTCATGATAAAGTGAAAAACGTAATGTTTTTATGATGAAGTAATGACTTATGTTTTATTGTTATAGCAATGAACTTTTGTTTTGATGATAACTAATGATTTTATGCTTTTGATGATCAAACAATGTTTCTAAGATTTGATGATGAAGTATTGATCTATAATTAGATGTTTTGACAATAAAGTGGATTTTGTAGGTTATCAAAAGAAAGGAAAGTTTCTTGGTTTTATTATAGTTAATGATATTCAAATTGATTTAAACTTGTTGGGTCTAAAACCCATGTATCTCACGAGACTTTTGTCTTACGTATGTTTGTTTTAAAATGCTATGTACTCAGGAACATGATGTCTAGCATTGGATTAAAGGAGTGAAGAACTTAGAAGCTTTTATGTGGATGGTAGATAGAGAAGATGATCAAGGAGATAGAGTTAATCCAAGTGCGGTATAGTTTATTATGTAATTTAGAGACATTATGTTTATGGTTTAGAAATAACCTTGTAGTATAAAGTTTGGTTATGTCCCGTATTGTTTATGGGTTGTTTTATTGAGTCGGGTCAGTATGGATTTGACCATATTGCCCAAAGGTTATGCCGAATTTTCGGTAGAAATGTTGGTTTAATACGGGACATAGCTTTAAGCTGTTTAAAAGCTTTACTATGATTGTTTTGATTTGAGTTTGTAACCCCCAAAGTTATTATAACTTCAATTATTTCTAATACGATTGTTTTATTTAGGACCAAAAGTTTTAAATAATGATTTAGTGTTTAAAAGAAAAGTTTTTGAAAGAACGAAATTTTTATTTATAGTGTTTTATAAATTATTACACCAATTTAGGTGTATGAAAGATGGGGTGTTACAATTGGGTATCAGAGCCATAGTTTAAGCGAATTAGGTGTCGAGACTCGAACCTAGGCTTAAACTGTGTGAGGATGATGTGAGAATACGGACTTAAGATACGATCATAAGCAGAAAAATAAGAGTTGTCATAGGATGTATCGTAAGATACGTTGTTGAACCTAAGATCCTAAGATAGGATGTGGACCTATAGGATGGTTAAGCCGATGAGTCTAAAATAAAAAGAGTGGTAGGGAGTTATATGTTGACCTGAACAGATGGACCAGGAGATCTGGTGGTGATAACATAAACAAATACATATAGGTGGTGATAATAATATGGGCCCGTAGTATCATAACCACAGGATATGTATTTGAGTTTGGTGGAATCTGACAACGCCTAGTGATATGAAGTATTTTAGGCGTTGTTTAGCCCTATTCTTGGTGAAATTATATCAGATATACTTTGGTATTCTCACTTTTCGTGCCAGGACTTGTTTGGAAGAAAAGAATGAAAACAGGGACTAAAAGCGTGCGAAAGGAAGAAGTTTAGAAAAGAATGAAAAATCAAGAAAATGCGCACGCGCGCCGCGGAATCCATAAAGGCGCGACGCGGGCTTAAGGCGGTGGAACCCATTCAAATGCCGAAGAAACAGGAAGGGATAAGTACGCACGCCGCGGGTTTCACATTTGCGCGGCGCGGCCTCGGGAATTTTGTAACTATAAATAAAGGCTTTTCAGCCGAAAACGCTAGCAAAGACCGGGTGTAAAATCGATCTTGAAGCTCTTTGACTCCAAGATTTCGTTCTAGAAGCTCTTCAATTGGTATTTTCATGTTTTAGCTTTTATTTTTCAATTAGTTAGATAGTAGTAAGCTTTGGTTTGTATCCTTGGGAGTGACACCCACTGATATTAGGCTTTGCTTTCTGTTTTAGCAACATTTGGTTACTGTTTGGATGTTTGGATTTGAGTTTGGTTTATGATAAGCATTTTGTTACAAGTAATATTGGTATTTCAGTGTTTTGGATGTTTTTGTTATGTTTTGAATGTTTGAATGTGTTTGGATGTTATTTTGACCTTGTTTGGGACTGTTTTCCTTTGCTGAAATCAGTAGGCAACTAGGTTAGTTTAGACATTGAACCTTAGCTAGTAACTATTCAGCCAGAACCTTAGTTATTGGTTGGTTTATGATGTGTTTTGTGTGGATGTTTTGGATGCCTTTGTTTGCTTCTGATTCAGAGATGTACTTCTGATTTCAGAAAGTGACTAGGTTTTGTTTGGTTTAAGCTTAGTTTATGCTTGACTTGTATTTGTTTGCTTATTGCTTTTTGGTGTTAGTAGATAGGAAAATAGAAACTAGGCCCTCCGACTGTAGCGTGACACTACTAGTTGGTAATCTGTCATCTGGTCTAACCACGAAGCTCCTGCGGATTGACCCTGACTACCACTGTGCTAGTATGTGTGTTAGGTTTCTCTTTATTTTTGACCGCACGACGACCTAGGCGTGTCAAATTTTGGCGCCGTTGCCGGGGAGCTTTGATCTTAGATTAGGTGATTAGTAGAAGCATTAGTTTCTTGATTTTCTTGGAATTTTTCATTTGGTTATTTTCTTGTTTTGTGGGCGTGTGGCACTAGTGCATGCGTACCCGCAGGGGTGAGCAATTATCCCCATTGCATTTTGACCCTGAGATTAAACGAACCGCGCGCAGAATCCTTGCACGTAGGTGTTCCAATATCATGAGTTTTAGTCAAGTTAGCAGTAGTCCAGTAAGTGTTGCCCAGGAACCATCAGGTGAGGCAACGGGGATGTCGTTTATTCCCCCAGTGTCAACGTTTCAATTTGGGAGCACGAGTGCTTCTTGTGGTGCAGTTTCAGCCCCTGCACCCATACCATCATGCACTCCGCCATCTGTGCCACCATTTACACCTGTTTCACAACCACAATCTACCAACCCATTCACTTCTGCTATGTCTTGGGGAGTGCCGGCTTGTGAGGGTACCCCAGTGACTAGACAGCAAGCATCAACTTCTCAACCAATTTCTCAACCACAACCAGTTCTATTCAAACCCCAACCTACTTTTCAACCCGTAACACAACCACTACAATAACAACAACCTCCTCAACAACACTACTATTATCCAGAGGCAGAGGAGAGGTATGATGAAGAAGATGGAGGCTGGGTTCCACCACAGCAACCATGGGACAGAGGTCGAGGACCTCCACGAAAAGAGCAACAGCATCAACATCTACAAGGTCATCAACATTACGATAATCCTATCCGACCTTTGTACTTTACACAACCAAAGGGGCAATCGGTTGCATCACACTTCCTGCCAAGGGAGTATGATGACTCGTCGCCCATCTATATTCCTGATAATGAAGAATTCCATGTAGAGATTAGACCTCAATTGATAGGAATATTGACTCAGTTCAGAGGATATAAGACTGATGACCCATACAATCATTTGTTTGAGTTTATAGCTATAGCGAATGCCAATACTCCTAGGAATACTGATAGGGATATTTTTAGATTAAGATTATTTCCTTTTACGTTAAAGGATAAGGCCAAGTATTGGTTTACATCTTTGCCGTCTAATAGTATCACTAGTTGGGAACAGCTTAAGGAAAAATTTCTACAAGAATTCTATCCAGTTAGCAAAACCACGAAAGTCAGGCGCACAATCCAAGAATTTCAACAAAAGCCAGGAGAGGCTTTCCATGAAGCGTTTGATAGGTTGAAAGAATTGTTACGATCCTGCCCGCATCATGAAGTTCCTAGGTGGCAGTTAGTTAAAATATTCTTTGAGGGAGTTAGTGAGACGCACCAGGCTATGATAAATGCCTCATCAAGTGGGACATTTATGTGGAAAGAGCCTGAAGATGCTTGGAGATTCCTGGAGCAGTTGAGCTTAGGATCGAAAGTCAGTGGATCCATGAAGGACAAGACGGTATATGTAGCTAACATTGAAGCGGAGAATAAATGGAAGGCTAAAATTCAGAAAGAGCTCAGCGCTGTAACAAAACGATTTAATCAGATGCTTGAAAGGTTTCAACAAGAAAAGGGAGCATATGTGTTGCATGGGCAGGTTATATGCAATACATGCGGAGAGATAAGACATAATCATAATGAGTGCTCGATGACTCATGCAGA
This sequence comes from Cichorium intybus, assembly GCA_023525715.1. NCBI lineage: Eukaryota > Viridiplantae > Streptophyta > Magnoliopsida > Asterales > Asteraceae > Cichorium > Cichorium intybus. Next base: position 63,107,621 of record CM042014.1, read on the forward strand.
AATTAGTCAAGTTCACGGGTATGGTCGGTTTCAGAATGCACCACGACCATTCCGAAGTAATCAGCAACGAGAATCGAGGCAACCACCCATGAGGCAGCAGTAGGCACAACCTCCATCTCCAGCGGGGGGTACGGACATTGGCCTACAGGAAGTCTTTGGGATGTTAGTCAAGCTGCAGGAAGTGGAGAATTCTAATACAGAGGCAATCCTGAAATTAGGAGAATTGATTGTTAAGATGGGAGAGAATAGATCGCAGGAAAAGGAGCAGCTGTCAAAAGTGCAAGTTAATGAGGTAATCACACTTAGAAGTGGGAAGAAGGTAGATAATAAGGTTGCAGCTCCACCAGTAGATGAGGATAGCGATGTTGAAATAATTTTTGATGAAAAGGAAGAATTGGAGAAAGATGAGAATAAAGGCAAAGAGGAACAGGCGAAGAAGAAGAAGCAGGCAAGCACGTGGGAGAAAGGAGAAACAAGTGGGACAGTTCCTTTTCCCGCAGCTTTGGAAAAGCCAGAAAGGAGACCATATGGGAAGAAGGGACCACAAGCAGAGGAAATGTGGGAATTATTTAGTCAGATTAAAGTTAACATTCCCTTAGTTAAACTTATTAAGGAAGTTCTTTCATATGCTAAGTTTCTCAAGGATATGTGCATTCATAAGAAACACATTCTGTCCCACTTACCTAAAATGATTAGCTTACCAGAGAATGTTAGTTCTATTCTAATGGACACTTTACCTCCCAAGATGAAGGATCCTGGGGTCCCTCTTATTTCTGTGGATTTAGGTGACGTGCACATTAAGAGAGCTTTGTTAGATTTAGGTGCTAGTGTGAACATATTACCAGGGCAGTTGTTTGATAAGCATGAGTTTGGCACCATGAGATCTACCGATGTAATTCTGCAGCTGGCTGATAAGTCTACCAAGATTCCCAGAGGAATGCTCGTTGATGTCATCATCAAGGTGGAAGAATTTTATTATCCAGCAGACTTCTTAGTTTTAGATACTTGTCAGGCAACCAGTGGAGAACAACCCACGATTATCTTAGGGCGACCCTTTCTAGCCACGGCTAATGCAAACATCGATTGTCGCACAGGAGAAATGGGAATATCCTTTGGGCATCAACAGACCAAGATCAACATTTTCAATGCTACTACCAAAGAGAATATCATGGAAGAAGAGGAGTGTTATCAATTGGATATTATAGACAAGTTAGTGCAGCAGTACACCCCCGAGGTGTTACAATCAGAAGCAATGGAGACTCAAGAAGAAGAAGAAGGCGTTGAAAGTGATGAGCAGGAAAAAGAGGTAGAAGAAGAGAAAGGTTTGAAATCTGAAGAGTGTGCTCATATAGAGAAGTTACCAACGGAAATTCCAAAGACGTTGAAACCTTCTTTACAAGAACCACCAAAGTTGGAATTAAAACCCTTACCAGAACATTTAAAGTATGCCTTTCTAAGGGAAAAGGATACTTTACCAGTGATTTTGGCAGCCAATCTGACCGAGGAACAAGAGATAGAATTGCTTAAAGTATTGTCCAAACACAAGGAGGCTATTGGGTGGACGATTGCGGACTTAAAAGGGATTAGTCCATCCACATGTATGTATCGCATTATCACAGAGGAAGGAGCTAAACCTGATAGGGACACGCAGAGGATATTGAATCCCAATCTAAAGGAAGTTTTCAAAAAAGAAGTTCTCAAATGGTTGGACGCAGGAATCATTTACCCGATCTCTGACAGCGAATGGGTCAGTCCAACACAGACAGTGCCGAAAAAGTCTGGAATAACTGTTGTGGATACAAAGGATGGGGATAAGGTATCCACAAGACCCATAACTGGATGGAGAGTCTGTATTGACTATCGGAAACTTAATGCTGCCACTTCCAAAGATCACTTTCCGTTGCCATTCATCGATCAAATAGTGGAGAAGTTAGCAGGACAGAAGTACTACTGTTTTTTGGATGGGTATTCTGGGTACAATCAGATTGCAATCCACCCAGAAGATCAGGAAAAGACAACTTTCACTTGTCCTTATGGTACTTTTGCGTTTCGCAGAATGCCATTTGGATTGTGTAATGCGCCTGCGACATTTCAACGATGTATGATGGCAAAATTTTCTGATATGATTGGCGATGCATTAGAGATCTTCATGGATGATTTCTTAATTTTCGGGCCGACATTTGAAACTTGCTTGGATCAATTGGAAAAAGTGCTGAAGAGATGTGTAGAATCAAATTTAGTGCTCTCCTGGGAGAAAAGCCATTTCATGGTCAGAGAAGGGATAGTGCTAGGTCACGTGGTCTCCGAGAGAGGATTCGAAGTTGATCGTGCTAAAGTCAAGGTTATATCCACATTACCACCCGCAACATCAGTGAAAGGGGTCAGATCGTTCTTAGGTCATGAGGGTTTTTATCGTAGGTTTATGAAAGACTTTAGTACCATTTCTAAACCCCTTTGTGGTCTTCTCTTGAAAGATGCACCATTTATTTTTTATGAGGAATGTGTAAAATCATTCAATATTCTCAAGAATAAATTGGTCGGGGCCCCTATCCTTAAGCCACATGACTGGACTCAACCTTTTGAGATAATGTGTGACGATAATGATTATGCTGCTGGTGCAGTATTAGGACAAAAGGTTGATAGGAAACCTGTCGTTATTTGCTATGCTAGTAAAACTTTTTCTGAAGCTCAATTAAATTACACAACTACTGAGAAAGAATTACTTGCCGTAGTATTTGCATCAGATAAGTTTCGATCCTATATTTGGGGATCCAAGGTGGTGGTTTACACTGACCACAGTGCTGTTCGGCATTTACTTGCAAAGAAGGAGTCCAAACCCAGATTGATTAGATGGATACTCTTGTTGCAAGAATTTGATGTGGAGATTAAGGATAAGAAAGGAGCGGAGAATGTAGTGGCAGATCATCTCTCTCAACTGCCAGCTGAAGGATTGGAGGCTAGAATCAAGGACTCATTCCCAGATGAGCAGCTTTTGGAGGTTACTGGAGCTCTTTGGTATGCAAATTACGTAAATTTTCTGGCCACAGGAGCGATACCAACACATTGGACCAAACAGAGGCAAAAGCAATTTCGCACGTATGCAAAGAGATTCATCTGGGACGACCTAGACCTTTTTAAGGTAGGAGAGGACCAGATAATTCGCCGATGTGTGCCTGACAATGAAATTGGTGAGGTACTGGATCACTGCCATGCGTCAGCATGTGGAGGGCCCTTCTGTGGAAATAAGACAGGGTATAAAGTCCTCGAATCTGGATTGTATTTGCCGACTATCTTTCGAGATGCACACAAGACTGCCAAGGGATGCATCAATTGCCAGCAACTAGGGAACATATCAAAAAGGGATCAAATGCCCTTGAATCCGATTTTGGTTGTAGACATTTTTTATGTCTGGGGAATTGATTTCATGGGTCCATTTCCCACATCACATGGGTATGTTTACATTTTGGTGGTAGTAGATTATGTCTTTAAATGGATTGAGGCCGAAGCAACTCGTACAAATGATCATCACGTGGTTTGTAAATTCGTGAAGAAAAATATCTTCACTAGGCATGTAATTCCTAGAGTAATCATCAGTGATGGAGGATCTCACTTCAAGAATTTGAAATTTGGAAGGCTGCTGAAACATTACGGGGTAAACCATCGTATCGCGACACCTTATCATCCATAGACAAGCGGCCAGGTGGAAGTGTCCAATAGGCAAATTAAAGAAATTCTTCAAAAGACTGTCAAAACTGACAGGAAGGATTGGGCGTTAAGGCTAGATGATGCATTATGGGCATACCGCACTGCGTATAAGACACCGATTGGGACTACTCCATATCGGTTGGTTTATGGAAAAGGATGTCATTTGCCAGTGGAGCTCTCCAATCGTGCCCTATGGGCAGTTAAGCAAGTCAACATGGATTACACAAACGCTGGAAAAGAAAGGAAACTTCAGCTGTTAGAATTAGAAGAATTACGAGACGAGGCATACGAGAACGCAGCTACCTACAAATCAGAGATGAAACGATATCACGACGCAAATCTTTGATTGAAAGTTTTTGAAGTAGGACAAAAAGTGTGGCTGTACAATTCGAGACTGAAGATGTTCCCCGGGAAACTACGGAGTAAGTGGAATGGTCCTTATGAAGTAATCAATGTCACAGACTATGGAGCAGTAGAGATTCAGGACTTGAAAGGAGGGAAATAATTTAAAGTCAATGGCCACAGGCTCAAACCTTATATTGTTACGGGCACATTCCAGAAGCTAGAGGTGGAGACAGTTAAATTTGTAGCAGATATTCCAGCATACACTTCATGAGATAGTAAGTGAACGTCCGGGTGAAGACGTTAAACTTAGCGCTTGTCGGGAGGCAACCCGATCGTCATTTGTATAGTTGCATATTTTCTTAATTCATTGCATCCATTTGATCACGGTGAGAAAAAGGCAAGTGTGGCTTCATTTTGGTAATTTTACAATACCGCGACGCGGGATTTTTGGATCCGCGCCGCGCGTATTGAGTTTTCACGATTAGATTTAAAAACAGATTTTTATACGCGACGCGGATAGAAGCTTCCTGAGCCGTGGCCTTATCTTAATTTGAAATTAAAGATAATCACTTAAACAGAGCTTTTGAGAGTTATCCAAATTCCCGCACTGCATTTAAGCAAATTACGTAAAATTGTGATTCTTTTCACCGTGCTTCAAGCCTTCAATCAATCACGGCGTCTGCATTCATCTTTCATTCACAGAAATTCAAGTAAGTATCTACTTTCTTTCTCTTAGTTTTGTAAGTCTTGAAACTTGCTAGATGATAATGTAATTCGCAATGCTGTAATTAATTGACGAAATTGATTATCAAATTAGGATTATAGTACTATTCTACATAAAACCCAAGTGTTAGATTAGAGAAAGTGGACTTAATTTGGCAGAAGGATCGACTTTTTGACTGAAAACGCTCGTCACGCCGCGGTCTGCATAGTCCACGACGCGCCTCTTGAATGTTCATCTAGCGCGTCGCGGGTCGTTATATGCACGACGCGAGGATCGTCTGGACAGTGCAGTAATTGTCAATTTTTGTGATTTCTGCAGGCATGATGTCTTCTTCCGCAAGTTCAGAATCAATTGACTGGAACTCCTTGGCTACCGGAGTTGGCAGAACACGGGCTTACAGCTTCTACAATCGTCGATCCGTGCAGCAACACAAGAGAATCCTTCCCGCCCGGCCGGTCAACTGGGAGTTGACCAAGGAATCGGGAATGATGGATCATTTGCAAGATTGGTTGGTCCAAGGGGGTTACGATAATGGCGAGCTTATCTACACTTGTCGGGCCATTGAGAACGTGGTTAACATGGAGGAACCTATTTATCGGGAGGTGTTCTTGCAATTTCTTGCAAGCTACCACTTTGATCATCAGCCGATAGGGATGGACACTGAAGAAATGGTGCAGTTCCGGTTGGGTAATCACAACCGAAGCTGCAGTCTACGTGAATTTGGTTATCGAATCGGGCTGTATACTTAGGAAGAATCGGAGGCATCGGGGTTCGACACTTTCCATCGATGTGCTAACTATGATGCCGATGACTCCTTCTCTCCTGCTGACTATTGGAGTACCATATCATCTACGCGGTATCATGAGAATACCGTACGCGAGAGGCTGATGCATCTACCGGCGCATCAAATGTTACATCGGTTGATATCAACCATGATCTGGCCTCGTGCGGATGAGGAACGGGTCCTACCACGTGAGCTACATCTCATGTGGTGGTTGACACGGATGCTCCAGACGTGCAATATTCCGTATTTCGTGGCTGACTACTTCAAGCAGGTCACCGACGCACCATTGAAGCAAATCGCTCTCGGCGGGGGATATTATGTAATGAGACTGGCCCAATCCTACGGATTGCTATCCGAGCATACCACCCAGGGACTAACTTGTTCAGCCAGTCCCCTTCAGTCTGCCAACCACCATCTCCCGAGATGTGATTTATGTTGACGATGGGATCACAGCAGCGGAGCGATCACCATTTCCGGTATTGAGGACCGAGCCATCAACTTCCAAAAAGCGACCGCGGGTGACTATCAATCTACCCCGAAGACTTTCCCCGGCCACCATGGAGTCACGATACTTGGCCGATAAAGTGAAGGAAGTTCAAAAAGCCTTACAGACCCACATGAGGGAACACCAGATGCAGTCGGCTGTAGCACAGGAGATTAATAAAAGAACAGAGAACATGCAAACACAAATCCTTTGGCTAGCCGATTGTATGATTACATTCATGGCGAAAAGCAAATGTGTCCCACCAAGACCCCAACCGACGATTCAAGAAGAGGAGGAGCCGATGGAGGAAGATCCCGAGGAGGAAGAGGAAGATGAGGAGGACGATACAGCCCACAGTTGAAGGAAGAATGCATGTAATTATTTCATTTTTAGTATATTTTCTTAGATTTTCATTTTATTAGGATTTTATTGGGATATTAAGTTTTAGGAATTGATGAACGAATAAGCCTCTTAAAGGCAGCAAATAGTAATAATAAAACAGTAGTTCATTTGTGTTGAATTGTTATTGTGAGTTGTTAAAGTTGGAATAATCTGTTGAAATTACCGCGCCGCGGCACCATTAAAGCACGCGACGCGGTCTTTTCCCTTGACGACGTTGGTTTCAACTCACGTAATTACCGCGACGCGCGTATCTCAATCACGCGCCGCGGTCATCCGCAACACATACATCACTATCTTATAATTTATTTGTTATGTGTGCGTTTAATTTGTTTGTTGAGTCATGCATGTTGTACCAAATGGGGAGGAGTTGTTTCAAACAAGTGTGGGGTCACAGTGCCCCCTCCACTTGTTTTGACCACCGGCGTCTTCACTGTAGCGCTACAACTCCGGAATACGAAATCAAGGATCGGTTTGTTCGCAATTATACCTGTGCACCATCCGAGCAATCTACTGTCCAAAAGGGGTAACTCTTTCTTCCTTGTTTTCAATTAATTTTTGTACAACGGGGATGTTGTACGATTTTATGTGTGGGGTGTGGACGGTCGAAAGAATAGTTTTTTTTTAAATTTTTGCAGAAATAATCGATTTTCAAATTTTTTTTAGCAACTTTTTCAAATTTTTAATAAATTGCAATTTTGATACGAATGGTTTGTGATTGTTGATAGCAGTGGTATTTTTCAAGAAATACTATGTAGTTGTGATCATGCTATTAGTTAGTCAAACAAGTTGAGTTTTGGAGTTAGACGATTAGAGTGTTTTAGGATTGGATTTTAGGAGGGAAATGTCAATCTGTGGCCTTTGTTGTTCGAGCCGGTAGGTCCGAAAAGGGTGGCCTCGAAGAGGCATTTATGAACCTTACCACCTAAGATCGTCTGGTTTGGGATGATATTTTCGAAAGGTCGTTACACGGACAGCATCGAAAGTCATGGACAGTTCCTTAATGGCCTTTAAAATCTGAATGAGTAAGTACACTTCATTGTGGACAGAAAGTTTGTAATCAAGGGTTCTCTAGAAAGCCATGAATTCCGAAGAACATTCTAATTAGGTTTTCACGAACTATTCCATTCTAACTCATAAGGCAATAAGCTTTGAAACTGAACTCAGTCAAAAATTGTTTGAGTCTTTGTTATAATTTGTTAAAAACTCTCTTGCTTGGGGACAAGCAAGGCACAAGTGTGGGGTGTTTGACAACGCCTAGTGATATCAAGTATTTTAGGCGTTGTTTAGCCCTATTCTTGGTGAAATTATATCAGATATAATTTGGTATTCTCACTTTTCGTGCCAGGACTTGTGTGGAAGAAAAGAATGAAACAGGGACTAAAAGCGTGCAAAAGGAAGAAGTTTGGAAAAGAATGAAAAATCAAGAAATAAGTACGCGCGCCGCGGAATCCATAAAGGCGTGACGCGAGCTTAAGGCGGTAGAACACATTCAAATGCCGAAGAAACGGGAAGGGATAAGTACGCGTGCCGCGGGTTTCACATTTGCGCAGCGCGGCCTCGGGAATTTTGTAACTATAAATAGAGGCTTTTTCAGCCGAAAACGCTAGCAAAGACCGGGTGTAAAATCGACCTTGAATCTCTTTGACTCCAAGATTTCGTTCCAGAAGCTCTTCAATTGGTATTTTCATGTTTTAGCTTTTATTTTTCAATTAGTTAGATAGTAGTAAGCTTTGGTTTGTATCCTTGGGAGTGACACCCACTGATATTAGGCTTTGCTTTCTGTTTTAGCAACATTTGGTTACTGTTTGGATGTTTGGATTTGAGTTTGGTTTATGATAAGCATTTGGTTACAAGTAATATTGGTATTTCGGTGTTTTAGATGTTTGTTTTATGTTTTGAATGTTTGAATGTGTTTGGATGTTATTTTGACCTTGTTTGGGATTGTTTTTCTTTGCTGAAATCAGTAGGAAACTAGGTTAGTTTAGACATTGAACCTTAGCTAGTAACTGTTCAGCCGGAACCTTAGTTATTGGTTGGTTTATGCTGTGTTTTGTGTGGATGTTTTGGATGCCTTTGTTTGCTTCTGATTCAGAGATGTACTTCTGATTTCAGAAAGTGACTAGGTTTTGTTTGGTTTAAGCTTAGTTTATGCTTGACTTGGATTTGTATGCTTATTGCTTTTTGGTGTTAGTAGATAGGAAAATAGAAACTAGGCTCTCCGACTGTAGCATGACACTACTAGTTGGTAATCTGTCATCTGGTCTAACCTCGAAGCTCCTGCGGATCGAACCTACCTACCACTGTGCTAGTGTGTGTGTGTTAGGTTTCTCTTTATTTTTGACCGCACGATGATGTAGGCGTGTCAGAATCACACAGGGATCATGGGAATTTGGTAAGGGATGCATGTAGGGGGTAAGGAAGAGAAGAAAGAAGACTTGAATGACATAGGATTAATATACTTATGTAATAAAATCAAGTATAACTGAAAAGGTTGAAAGTATGATTAAAAGTAATAAAGATAATAAAATGAGTATGTATTATGGAATTGGCAAACTCAAAAAGGAATCAGTTAAGATAACTGAGATACCCTATATGGGTTGACTACCATTATAAAGTATACATATAAGAACGAGAGTAAGTATCAGAAAAACTATTAAGAAAAGTATGATCAGTATGTAATATACCAATTAGTTGAGGGAAATATGGAACAAAATGTAAGCTATATACTGATCACAAAAGCCTCCAATATGTATTCACGCAAAAAGAACTCAATTTGAGGAAAAGTTGATGGCTCCAGCTTATTAGTGATTATGATTGTGAAATCATATATCACCCGGGGGAGGCCAATGTTGTGGCGGATGCCGTAAGTCGGAAGATTCACGAGAAGAAGATTAAAGGAAGATCGATGAGGATAGACTTAGTGTCTAGTATAATTGGAAGAGTCACAGAAGCCCAACGAAAAGCTTTGTCAAATGACAATTTGAAGAATGAAAGATTGGGTAAGAAGCAAGAGTTTGAAGAAAATAGTCAAGGGTTGAAGACTTTTAAAAATTGAAGAATCAAGCTAGAAGTTGGGATTTCCAAGCAATCTAAGGTTAGAATTTCATCTTTGTAAGCTATTTAAACCATTTTGGGTTATTTTGAATGGATGAAAACAAATTCAGAAGTTGTGTGAGGTTTGTTTTAAGTTTCTAACCTTTGAATCATGTGCTAAACATCATTGGAACTCAATTCCACCTTTGGAAACAATTAGAAGCAAAAGGAATTGAGAATTTTGTTCAAAAACCCTAGAATTTGGGTTTGTGAAGATTGGTTTGATTCTAGTGTTTATGGGGTAATAAGTGTTGTTTAGGAGGCTTAGAAATACTCTAAATATAATGTTTTGACCTTCCATTGAATCGGATTTGAGCTGAAACCATGCAGATTAAAGACTAAAAGCTGTACAGAAGATGAAATGGGTCTCTAGGTGAAACACGGCCCGTGTTCCCCCTGACACGGCCCGTGTCAGTGTCTACAGAAGAATTGGAAGTTGAAGATCGCGAAGTAAGGCGTAGTATGCTGAAGCTCATTCTTCTTAGTGTGTTTAAGCATGATTAGTGGTTTCTGAAGATAAAGAAGGAAATTGACTAGTGAAGATTTCGTATCAATAAGTTGAATTAATGAAGGTATGACATTCTTTTCTTGGTGTATCTTCGAGATTAGGAAGTTACTATGAACTATTAGTTCTACAAGTTCATACCAACCGTTAATGATTATTATTGGTGAGAGTATAGCATGTTATTATGACATAATGATATAGTTGAAGACAGCTGTTCAAGATGCTAGTGGTTAATTAACCATCTGTGAAGCTTCTCATGGGAGATTATTTTAACAGTAAGCTAGAATTAACACCTTGATGAAGATAATTATTAAAGGTCTTTCATGGACTGTGATGAGATTAATAACTTCTCACTAATATATGACTATTTTGAAGATAATGCAACCATTGACAAGATGGTTTATGCATATAATGGCGAACAACATGATAATCCGGTTGCACCACAGATGAAACTAGTTAAGGATGAATGGAAAACACTAGCATAAAAGTATCTAAAGATTGATATGAGGAATTGGACCTTAAAAGAAAATGATATTCATTTTCTTTTAAGGGGTAGATGTGAATATTTAGATGTTTGGTCTTTTGATGATTGTCTTTATAGAATGGTGCAAATATAAGTCTTGAGACATGTTGAATTAAGTTCAGCAAGCAACTCAGGAGTGTCTAAGGATATTGTATGATACTTGAAGTGTTGTTCTCTATAAGGAATTTGTACAAAAGGTTAGAATTCTATTTTTGAGATAATTTTTTGCAAAAAGACATTGTATAGTGATTGGATTGTGGTTCATGTGAACTGAAAAAAAATAGATGAATCCCTAATCATCTATAATAGTCTCAATGTGGCATTGGTGGAGCATAGTAACCGAATCGAATGGTCAATGAGATTTGGAACTTAGTGAGACTCATGACTAAAGATATAAATGATAAGAAATGTCTAGTTGACTATAATGGAAGAACGCAAAGTAAAGAAAGACCCATAGAGATAAAGTTTAATGATTGGAAGTTAAGCATGAATAGTAATGTAGAATGCTATTTTGGATAAAAAGTACAGAACTCTATTATATGAATGTTGGTGCATTCGATCATTGAAAAACAAGAATGTTAAAGAAATAGACATGTTTGAGTGCTTAGTAATGATGAGAAAGTAATTGAAACACATTTTGACTTTAAAAAGTCAAACTTACTATGACATGTAAGTAAATATGTTGTTAATGTTCAAATGGAATATATATATATATATATATATATATATATATATATATATATATATATATATATATATATATATATATATATATACATATATACACATATATATATATATATATATATATATATATATATATATATATATATATATATATATATATATATATATATATAGGTGATTTCGACTTAAATATGGGAAAAACTCGATAAATGAAGATGAATACTGTTGTCGCCAAATATTCTAAGTAAGTGCGGAAATGAAAAGTGCGGAAAGTAAGAGTCCGAAACTTGTGTGTTTCAGAGATGGACAAGTCCGAAGACTTGAGATGGACAAGTCCAAAGACTTGAGATGGATACGGAATTATAAGAAAGGGTTAATACTTAGAACAGATCTTAATAGCTCAACAATAAACAATAATGATAAACACTTAAGTAACAGGAAGATATAAATGCTTTAAGTAAAGGTACTAGAAACGTAAAGGAGATAAGGAATGCGGGATGATAACAAGAGAGTTGATGGAATGAGAGAATATATCGATAATATAACGTGTTACAAGAAGTCTCTCAAACCATGAGGATTGAAGATGGGTTGGGTCTCCCTTTTATAGAGTAAGGGAGGACCTTCAGATAATAACCTAAGGACTGAAGAGGAGACAACACGTGTCTCTTCAGTCAGATAAGAAAAGGTAAATCTATTATAATAATACAATGTCAGACTAGGGTGGCTTGTCTATAATATAATAATACTTTTAAGTGCAGGGACATGCTTCTAGATAGCCACGCATGATCTAGTCTAATCATATCCTATAAGTTGAGGTGCTTATCCTTTGCCTTATCTCTTAGATGTTCTTTGGTCTTCAATCTTCTTTGTTGAATGTTTAAGTATGATATTTCCTTAGATATGTTGACGTTGATAGTCCGAAATCCTGAGTGGATTTCCGAGTCCAGGCTGATATCATCAGAGTGTCTTTGGAAATATGTATATGTATGTTCTGATCTTTTGATACAGTTCGGAGTGTGAACTTCCGAGCTCATTCTTCTGAGTGAAGTTCTTTCTAATCCTGAGTTTCTTTAAGTGACCGTGTCCGAAATTCATTACTGAATTTCAGATAGATTTAATGTAGATAGGATATAGATTATCAGAGACAACATACATAAGATAAAAGTAATTGTTCGTTTCTTGAAAACATTCAAAAGAAAGTAAGTTCATTCCATCAAAATATAAAGTTTGATAATACAAATCTAAGACTATCAAACTACGAGTTGGTCAACGATTGACTTTCAGCACTAACAATTCCCCCTTCGGTGACCAATCGAGGGGTTTGATGTAGTATCTTTATCGTTGATCCAGTATTCCTTGTTTTGCAGCATATCCCCAGAATTTTCTGACTTCCAGTAGCCAATTCATTCTGATGAGGAGTTCTTTCTTGGCTTGTGGTTCCGAGGAGTTTGACTTTTCCACAGCTTTGATGTACTCTTTTAGCATTCCATTGGCAACTCTTCTGAGTTGATCAGCACGAAGAAAAACAAAATCTCTTCCAATCTTGTATACTAAGCCCAGTTCTGGATCGAAGGTAGCACCTTTCTTCCAGTTAGTTCGATTGTCTGGCATGCATAGGTCTGGTTTGGGTATCATCTGTGGTTCTAGATGTTCTTTGAGGATTTTATACATTTTTACATCATTGTAGCAGAATTCCTCCACTAAACGATGTAGAAACCTCCTTGCTGCGACGTAGGCTTCTCTGGCTACTTGTCCTTCTTTATGAGATAGTCTCATGGTTATTGAGAAAATGTCGGCTGGGTTCATGTTTCTGAAGTCAGCTTCTGTTATACGAATAGAGTTTTTGGTGTTACCGTTTCTGACTAGCTCGTATTCAAAGAATTCAGCTTTCTGAAACTGTTTCCTCTTAACACTTCGGACTGCTGTTACAACTTCATTTAACCAGGTTTCGGCTTGAGGTTTGGTCCATTTCTTGAAGAATTGTAGGTTTCTTTCGTAGGCAGCTTGGTCTTTGTAAGGACCTGGAGCTATCGTGAAGTTCAAAGTGTACCGATATTTGTCTCCGTTGGGAGCCAGTGGAAAATCCCAATTGTGATCTTTTGATGGAGGAGGGTTGTAATATTTGAAGGGTTGGTAATCCGAGTCGGTTATCAGTCGGTAGTTGTTGTTTGAGTAGATGGATTTGCTGGGGCCCGTTGGATCATTTTGATGTTGATCAGGTTCCGACTCAGTGCTAAAATCTTTAGCATGTTCATTAGCTTGATCCTCAAAGAATTTCGATTTTCTTTCCTTGATTTCTGGGGGATCAGAATCCTTAATTGGCGAGTATACAAAGATCTCGTCGTCTGTGTGAGGGTATTGCTGATGAGGTGGGGATTTCAGAGGAGGAGAAATCGGAGGAGGAGATTTCGAAGTAGGAGATTTCGGAGTAGGAGAAATCGGAGGAGGAGATTTCTGAGGAGTGGTTTTCGGAGAGGGAGATTTAGGAGGAGGAGAAATCGGAGTGGTTTTCGGAGAGGGAGATTTAGGAGGAGGAGAAATCGGAGGAGGGTTGATCGGAGGAGGGTTGATCGGAGGAGGATTGATCGGAGGAGGATTGATCGGAGGAGGATTGATGAGATGATCATCTTCCGATTCCTTGTTCTGATTTTCGTCTTCACCGCCTTTATCAGTAATTGATTCACCAAGTTGAATGTTTTCTGGATCTTTAGTTCCACTTGGACCAGCGGTGGTATCTGATATCATGTTGGTGACTTGGATGGTTTCAAGTTTTTCGTCTGCCTTTCCCCCTCCTGGGGCACATGAAGGGACGGAAGGAGTCACAGGCAGGTGGGCCAGAATGGAGTCGAGCTTGCCGGACACGATGGTAACTTCCTTTTTGATGCACTCAGGAAGTGGTGTGTCGTACATGGTCTGCAGGGCGTCCATGACTTCCATATTTAGCTTGGTGCATAGTTTGATTTGCTCTATAGGGCCAGACATGGTGCCGGTGATGTTCTGCATGGTTTGGGTAACCATTTGAAGGAGAACAGTGTTGGTTCTCCTAAGGGAGTAGTTTTCAGCCAGAACACCATTTAGGTAATTGGCCATGTGGTCCGTGGCTTCTTTGAGTTTGAGTTCCATATTAGACAGGAGCTCGGGGACTTGTTGCTGACATTTTTCAACGTCGGTCAGCATCTTTTGGGCAGTCTTCATCATGTTGGCTGCGTCGGTTTCTCGTTGAGCATCTAGGTTTGCGAGCCCATCATTGATGATTTGTTCTGCATGAGTGTCGCAATGGAGAAGAATGTCTGTATCTTTCTTCTCTAAGGCAGCAACTCTATCCGTAATTCCAGCGAGTTCGTTGATTAAGGCTTCCTGATTTTGGGAGGACTTGAGGTCAGTCAGGAGAGTGGTCAGAGCATCGACTTTTTGATGAAGAGAGTCATCCTTAAGAACGGAGTTGACAGATTGAGGCTGAGTCTCTTTGGCTGCTTTGTCAGAGGAGGAGTTGGTGTCCCCTAATAAGTATGACCTTAAAGAGAGTGGTCTTTATTGATATATAACATATAAAATTGCACTAGCTTATCCAAGATCTGACACTGATTAATTAAAAGAAGTAGGTGAACGTGAAGATAGATCCGCACTAGAGCTTTGTTAACAAATGCCTCTCTTGCTCAATAAAATGTGCCCTCTAATTCTTTGCTATGGATAGAAATAAACACATCCATTTGTTTAGCAGGAAGGGATACACCAATTTCAATATCAGCAGGTGACTCTTTGGAAGCATTAACAGAAATCGAACTACGGTAATCTATTGATATGGTCTCATACTTTTTTGGTTTCCCCTATCCAAAATCCAGATCGTAGATCTTAATCTTTGTTGATCCTGCCACACCAATTCCCGGCACTGGGACAAAGACCGACTTAATCAACGTCTCCCCCTCTTCGATCAGTCCATTCTTCTTCTTCACTATTTCGCTCAATGCCTTTCCAAATAATTCAGAAGCCATAAGAAAGCATTGTTTCCTGCTAACAGTGTGCTTTTTATTGTTGTTGTGCCAGAAACCCCAATACAGTTACCAAAATAAGTTTCAGGTATTAGTGGATCGAGGCGGGACCTCAAACCCACAGCATAAACAAGCCTTTCTACGTCATCATCTCCCATCCTTTCTCCAATATGAACATGTGATTTGGCTATGCAATGCCAGATATAAGAACATGCCACCGAATAGGATGATACGTATTCCAGTGTTGGCAGTTGAAGGGATAGCCGTTTCTTTAACTGAGTGATGTGTGCTTGGGTTATTATCTGTATGGCTAACAAGCTGACGAGGCTGGTAATCCGCATTAATAGCTGAAATCCTGGCTTTTTTTAAAGCCATTTCATCTAAGGAGCTCGGGTATTTAACCACTCTTTCATAAAACGGTAAAGATCCACTAGCTAAGAATAACTCATCTGTACCATGCATGGCAATCAAGCTCCAAGCCTTCAGGAAATCATGCCTTGTGGTCGCATCACAAAGAGAATGGTGGTTGGTGATCCCAATCGAGATGCCTGAGTTAGGGAAAAGTGTAACTTGCACTGAAAAAACTAGGATGGTAAGGTAGTCGGATACTTTTGTTGCACGTCCCAATAGAGGTACAAGTGGATAAAACATGTCACCCTTACGAGGATGATTTCCTGTAAGATCGTTGAAATCAAGAGTACACTCAGCAATGGTAACTGCAACAGAGTCGCCCTCTACATGACGAATTTCTGGTTTTTTTTCAACATTTGGATTGAGAAACAGAATTAAGTTGCCTGCAAATGGGAAGAAGTGTTGAAGAGTGATGGATAATGAGTGTTTGAGGTTCGGAACAATTGTTTCCAAGAAATGTTCTCTAGAGTGAGGGAACTCATAAAAGAAAACATGGTGGATCGGGTATAATTGTATCCATAACATGTCAAGGAAAGTAAGCGGCAGACACCTCCCCCCACCGTGGAAGGCGGAGGAGATACTCGGGAATTCTCGAGAACGGTCAACATACCAGTTCTGGGGTTTGTTTGAATAATTAGTAGTTTCCTCGATTATGCCAAAGTTTCCAGCTGATGGACAATTATATAAGCACGACACCAAATAGAAGGGAAGTTTAATACTAGTTATCCACTTGTGGGAAACATGAAAAAGTTAATTGGAGTTATTTATGAAATAGTTATAATATGAGATTAATTTGTTGGAACTCGTGAATCACATTTTCATGATTAAAACATGGAAAACAAATTATACTTGAGATAAGATCCATACAAAATGAATACTTCGTCTAGAATATTTATTCAAACGCTTTTAAACATTGTGAGGTTGTGTAAAATTAAATTTCAAAAAAGATACTAAGTTTATAGAAAGAAGAGTCTACCAGTAGTATCAGTAGTATCAAACAGGTAGAAAGAAGAGTCTACCAGTTTTTCAAGCGAGGAATGCAGAAAAGAGTCAACCTGTAGAATAAGAGCATTGATGCGAGTTCTTTCTGATTTGATATGGGCGGGGTCGCTATCAGATGGGGAACCAAAATTGAGCAAAGTTTGAAGTTCCTTTTGTTTGTACTCAAATTGTTGCTTGAGTCGTGCAACCATTTCATTGCGTTCGTGAACAGCATGTTTGAATTTCCATTTGTCGAATTCTGAAGCATCAGAGGGAGGTTGAGAAAAAGTTGGAAAGAAATCAACTCTGGGGTTTTGGGTAGGTGTTGGTGAATTCTTTTTAGGTGGTGGAGGTGGGGGTTGATTATGATTTTCTTCCATGAATGGATCATCCTGAGTATCTTCCGAGCCTGGAGAGTTCTGTCTTTCCTCCAAATGTTCTGACTCGGAGTCCTTTGATGATGGTTCAGGCATCTAACAGAAAAAGGAACACAAGTGAGATGGTGATCATGGATACCGGATGGACTACATATCTGATATAATCATAATTGTTTCAAGTGCACAGTATGACATATAGATGAAGTGCTTGGTAGTCGGAAGAGGTGAAGTCAGAATAAAGTAACCAACTGTTGTTTTTTATTTTTTTTTAATTTTTTTATATTAAATCAAGGTGATAGATCATAAAGTAAGAGTGATGTATGTCAGAGGGTAGGGACACTTGAGATAACCCTGATTTGGGGGTTCAGAAGTGAGATACTTCTGAGTAAGATGGGATGCAGAAAGATTGTATGAAGAGGGCTAGAGAAGAAGAGAGGGATGTATCAGAAGCGAGAAGGGGGTTCAGAAGTGAGATACTTCTGAGTAACAGCAAAGGGGTTTCAGAAGTAAGAGGGGGATTCAGAAGTAAGGGGGAATTCAGAAGTAAGATGATTCTGATAAATAGAAAAAGAGAGTGATACCGTTATGATTTTTCTTTGTTTCTTTTTCAGAGGTTGCTTGGAAGGGGAAGATTCAGAAGCTTTCTTTTTCGGTTTCTTCAGAGCCTCACATTCTTTGAGGGAGCGAGGAGGGTATTCTTCTATGCCTCCAGTAGATGTGATGTGTGAGACAATATCAGAATTTGCGGGATCTGCTAGTTTGAGAAGGGCTTCGGGCAGCCGACGAATTTCCCCAAAGATGGAGTCTGTTTTGGCTGTGTAGGGTTTGGCTTTTTGCATTATCAATTTGGCCTCTCCTGATTTGGGTTTAGGGATGGAGAGTTGAAGGGTGTGATAAATGTGTTCGATTCACATCGCCCAGAAACGTGCAGAGTGAATTTGACCTGAGGGTTTGAGGGAGGAGGGTATGTAGTTGAGGAAATCGTCGAAAAGGATTCTGGCATAGTCAACTTCTCGACCAGAATAGAGACTCCAAAGGAGTCCCAGAAGACGTCTGTTTAACTGGTTGGTTCCTCCCATCTTACTACTTAAGCATTTTATGATGTAATGAATGAGGCATTGCCATATTGGGGAGATGTGTCATTTAGACATATGGAACAATTTTGTAAGGTCATACAGATATCCCATTTTGTATATCATAGCCATGAGATCACCATCGAAGGGTTGGTCGAGGGTGGATGTGTGATAGGGTAGATGTAGTGCTTCTACAAAGAGTTTCTTGTCGATGACGACTCGATGATTGTTGGGTAGGGTAATGGCGTAACCAGAAGGGCACTTGGTGGCAGAGAAGACAATCTCCTGTAGAACTGAAAGTGGTATGGAGGGGGGAGGATGAAAGAAAGCCCTAGCCAATGTATGTCTCGAAAGGATGTGGATGAGTGCTCGTAAGTGAGGTTTGTAGGCTTTGAGATCCTCTGAAAGATGGAGGTTAGTGTTGGCAACGGTGACGGTATCAGTGTCGCTTCGGGATTGGGATGCCATTGCAGAGGTTTTGCTTTACGGAAGTTTTGAGAGAGTGTTTTAGGTTTGAGAAGTTGAAGACGACGATGAAAGATAAGGTAGAAGGGAATGAGGGTGTATTATAAGAAGAGGATTTGAGAGAATTATAAGAAGAGGGAATGGTTTTTACAAATTAAAAAATAATGTAATAAACCGCTGGGTTGCGAAAATGAAGGGACGTGTGAACAGTTGTATCAGAAAAGTGCTTGCTCGGCATTAAATGCGATGAAATGATGAAAAAGAATGGTCCATTAAAGGACGGACATGTGTGACAGAGAGAATATCCGTCGGGATGAAAATGGATCGTGTGAGTTTTAATAATTGGGTAGTAAATGTATTTCGTATTTAATTTTCATTCCAAAATTAAATGTGTCGTGATGAGGTGTCCGAAGTACGGATTGAAGTTCTAACTTGTTCAGAAATGAGTAGAGGAGTTCTGAGTATGTGTTATCAGAGAGTATATTTGGGACTACTGATTCCGAGAATATAGTCGGAACTACTGATAGGAAGAATGTAGTCGGAACTTTTGAGTTGAAGAAAGGTTCCGAGTTGAGACATTTTCGACGAGAGGTAGTCAGAAATAGAGTGATCGTCCGATCATTGAGTTCAGGGGAACTTGGGTTAATGGATGACTGAGGAGTAGTCACATCAGTGCTGTAAAAACAGTTAATGGCGCCGTCGGTCTGTAATAAGTAGTCAAATGATATAACATATCTCAAAGTTGTTAATCTTGAAGTGATGATGTGTCATGAAGTGATGAGATTTGGTGGACTATAAAATGAGTCTTGAGGTGGAACAAGTTAGTCATCCGATATAAGATTAAATGTTAGGAATGGCAGGAAGACGTTCGTTTAGTCGAGATGAAAAGGTTGAAGTGAAGATGCAAGATGGAGAGTTTGCAGGTGCAGTCTATGGCGGTGTCATTAAGTCTGTGTGGAATCACCGTTATGAGGTGAAGATGACAACTTTGACTGATGGATCTACTGGTGGTCCATTGCATGTACATGTGGATTTTGCATATCTTCAACCGGTGCCTCCAAAGGTTCTGGTAGAGTTCAAATAGTATGATTTTGTGGAGGTGTGGTATCGTCGTGGATGGTGGCCAGCTGCCATTTCAAGGAAAACACCCTTCAACCAGTTCCATGTGGTGTTGGTGGATGGAACAAGGTTGTTTGTTGATGAATCCGAACTTAGGATTCATTAGAGGTACCATCTCGGAGAGACTCCGATGTAGCAGTATTATAAGCTCTGATGAGAGGAAAGAGAGGGGGGTTTAGGAGTTTTAGGAGTTTGATGGTTTGGGATGTCTTTTGTGTAAAAGTTTGGGTTTGTATCTTTCTAAGTTTGACTATGTTTATTTTTCACTATGTCTTGTAATCCTTTGAATGCTTATGAATGAATGTGTGCTCTGTTGTGTGTAGTATTGTTTTGTTTGAGAATTGATCATCGGAACATTTGCAATCAGAAGAGAGGATTCAGAAGGTGGGCGGTTTCTGTCGTTTTGTGGAGAATTAAGAGTAGAGAATTATAGAAAAAGAGTAGGTGAGTGTATTTCAGTTTTCGAAACTCGAGGAAAATCAGCATGGGAGAGTGAGGGGGGTTATCCATTACGCCGTCGAAGTCGCCAAACAGTCTTATCAACCGTTTAGACCATGACGCTGATTTGATGGGTGCATTAACTGCCTACTAGGGTCATTATGACCACTAAGTAAATGAGTTAGGGGGAGCTGAATGGGCATGTTCGATGGTTATAAAAGGAGGGTTTCTCATCCGTTTAATTACTCACATCAAAAACATTTTACTAAACTTATCCTTTCTTTAACATGGCTCGTTTCTTTTTCAAGTGTTCCGATGAGGTGGAGGTGAAGTTAACTCATGGAGACTTTGTAGGGGGTTATTATGAGGGGGTGATCACGAAAACTTGGAAGAGACGTTGTGACGTACAACTGAGATGTCTTCCGGATAATACTACGGGGAAGATGATGATCGTCAGGGTTAAGTATGGTCTACTTCGTCCTATTCCACCTACGGTGATAGTAGAATACAAGTTTGGTGATTATGTCGATGCTTGGGATCGACACGAATGGTGGTGCGGTGTGGTCGACGAGGTGATTGGGGATGATGTATATGATGTTGTGCTGCTGGGTGGGAAGAGTGTGCGAGTTTGTGACATGTCTATGCGAATCTCACAGACTTTTACTTATGGCAATCCTCCCAAGTGGCAGTACAATAAACATTAAGGTTAGGGGAAGAAGAGGGAAATGGAAAGCTTGTATTTTTGATGTTTTCAATATGTCTGTAATAGATCTTAGGTCGTGTATTTTTTGTTTGTTTGTTTGTTTGTACAACGACTTAATGGATCTAGACTATGTAATTTCCCTTTTTATGAATAAAAGTTTGTTTTGACGTTTTGTGGGTTTATGATTGTTCGTAAAAAAAATGAGACCGTTTATGAGAAAGGTCAGAAGTTTCAAATTGCTGAGTTTAGTCAGAAATTACTGAGATGATCTGTTGAGAAAATGATGTTCAGAGACGGACAATTATTCTCGGAAAAAGTCAGAATCCAGATTTAGCATTCCTAACTTATCCATGAAATAATTGAACTTAGTAAAATCTAGAGCTTTTGTGAATACGTCTGCCACTTGTTCTTCGGTTGGAATAAAATAGAGTTCTATGTTACCTTCTAAAATTTGATCTTTGATAAAATGATATCTCGGATCAATGTGCTTCGTCATAGAGTGCTGGATAGGATTATGAGAGATAGCTATAGCACTTTTAGAGTCACAATAGATAGGAACTTGAAGGAATCGGTAACCATAATCCAATAGCTGAGTCTTCATCCATAGAACCTGTGAACAACAAGTTGATGCAGCGACATACTCTGCTTCTGCTGATGATAGAGCAACACAATTTTGTTTCTTGGAGGACCAGCTGACTAATCTTCCACCAAGGAATTGACAGCCTCCTGATGTGCTCTTCCGATCTAGTTTGCAACCAGCATGGTCCGAGTCTGTGAAAGCTTGTAATTTAAAGTTGTCTCCGATTGGGTACCATAGTCCCATTGCTTTGGTACCTTTCAGATATTTGAAGATTTGCTTTACTACAGTCAGATGTGACATTTTCGGAGCAGCTTGATATCTGGCACATAGGCAAGTTGAGAACATGATATCGGGCCTGCTTGCAGTTAAGTATAGTAATGAGCCTATCATTCCTCGATACAATTTATGATCTACTGGCTCGCCTTCGGGGTCTGCGAAGATCTTGTGGTTGGTGGATATCGGAACTTTGACAGTTGAACAAGTTTCAAGAGAGAATTTCTTCAGAAGTTCATTTGTATATTTCTCTTGATGTATGAAGATTCCTCTTTTGGTTTGTTTGATTTGGAGGCCTAGAAAGAAGTTTATTTCTTGATTCATGCTCATATGAAATTTGTCTGTCATCACTTTTGCGAATTCATCAACCATTGCTTGGTTAGTTGATCCGAAGATGATATCATCTACGTAGACTTGTACGATCATAATGTGCTTTTGATGGGATCGGACAAAGAATGTCGGATCAATGACTCCTCTTCTGTATCCTGAGGATACTAGAAAAGTCGATAGTGTCTCATACCAAGCTCTGGGTGATTGCTTTAAACCGTATACTGCCTTATTCAGACGATATACATGGTTTGGTCGAGAAATATCTTCAAAACCAGGAGGTTGTTGAAGATAAACAGTTTCTTGGAGATCACCTTGTAGAAATGCACTTTTAACATCCATCTGATGTACAATGATGTTTTTATATGCTGCATAGGCTAGGAAGATACGGATAGCTTCTAGTCTAGCTACTGGTGCATATGTCTCATCATAGTCAAGTCCTTCGATTTGACTATACCCTTTTGCTACTAATCTATCCTTGTTTTTGACTACGGTTCCCATGTCATCAAGTTTATTTCTGAAGACCCATATTGTACCTATAACTCTGTGATTTGATGGTCTGGGAACAAGATCCCAAACATTGTTTCTTTTGAATTCTGATAATTCTTCTTGCATGGCATTGATCCAATCGACGTCGTCTAAGGCGTCAAGGACTGTCTTGGGCTTAACTTTGCTGATGTATGCTGCATAGTGGCATTCATCCTGAATGAACTTCTTTGATCTTGTCTGAACTTTAGATGAAGGGTTTCCGATGATTTGATTCGGAGGATGACTCCGAGTCCATTTATGTAAACGTGGAACAAGAGCTGGATCAGAAATAGGTGGGGAGACTTCTTGAACGAAGTTGGTGTTTTCAGGAGATAGGTTTTGATTTTGGGATTCTTCAGCAGATATATGATTATTAGTTTTCGAGGAAGTAAGTGGTGAGTTATTGGTCGTATCATCAGAAGGGTGGGATGTGACAAGTTCTGATGGGTTATCTGCTGATAAAATATCTTCTGAAGGTTGATGGTCCCCCTCGGATTGAGGTATACCATCAACATGTGTAGGGAGTCTGGACTCCCCCTCAGAAGTAGCTAGGTGTGTGGGTTCTTTCTGAGTCTGAGGAATCAGAGAAGGGAGCGTTGGCTCCCCCTCAAATGTAGGAGTGTTTGTACGAAGGTTTGTTTGAGCATTGGAAGTGGTAGTTTCTGATGAAGTTGTTGGTCCTGATTCTAAGATGATTTGCTGAATGGCATCAGGAGAATGGACAACTTCGGCTTCTTTTGCAGTCTCTGATGGATCAAAGAGTAAGTCGTAATCAACTTCCACCGTATGAATAGGTCGATGTCCTATTGGAACATCATTTTCCATTACATATAGAATATCTTGGTTCTTCTTTCTCCATTGATATTGATCGTCGAATTCTATGTCGAAACTTTCTTCTATAACTCGTGTTCTATACCTTTGGATGTCAGAAATTCTTCAATTTGCTTGTTGTTGAACTCAGTTCCATTATCACTTCGGATTCTCCTTACCGGAAGTTGAATCTTGAGTTCGATTGATGTGATAAAGTTTCTGAGTTCTTGGTAGGTGTCTGATTTTAATCTTAAGAAAAATACCCATGTAAATCGTGAGTAGTCGTCCACGATAACCAGGATGTACTTCTTATGATTTATGCTAGCAACAGCTGATGTACCGCATAGATCCATGTGAAGAAGTTCTAATGGACGAGTGATGCCTGAGTCAGTGATCGTCTTGTGAGGTTTCTTCTTTTGCTTGCCAAATGCGCATGCTGCACATAAGTTTTCATTGTCAAACCTCAGAAGTGGCATCCCTCTGACCATTTCTCCGGTTACCAATTGATTCATGTATCGGAAGTTGAGATGAGCTAGTTTCCGATGCCATAACCAACTGATTTCGGAATGTGTTTTTGATAGAAGACATAGTCTTGGCTTTCCTGGGAACATTGTGATGTCTAGAGGAAACATATTGATTTGTCTTGAGGATCGTATTAGACATCTGTCTCTGTTGCCAGTCATAATCTAGCTGAATTCACTGTCAAATTCAACTCGAAGACCAGTGCTGACCAGTTGACCTACACTTATTAGATTATGTTTGAGTCCGAGAACGTAGGCAACTTTCTGAATGATAAAGTTTCCATTTATCAGTACACCATAGCCTTTAATGATACCGTTTGCGTCATTTCCGAATGTAACATATCCTCCAAAATTAACTTCTTTGTAGTCTCTTAGAAACTCCAATCTTCCGGTCATGTGCATTGAGCAGGCACTATCAATCAGCCATTCATCATCCTGCTCTTCCGTGCTAAAGGCCTAAAAAATTAAACAGTTAGTTTGGGAATCCAAACTTGTTTAGTCCCATTTGTTTTTGTAGGCATGGAAGATTTGGTTTTATTTGTTGATTTGATGGGAGTTTCTATTTCAGAGGATGAATTTGATTCATAAGTAGATGTTTTTGCAATCCATTTTTGAGCAAATTTCCTTGAAGTTTTTGAGGAGTTAGTATTTGTTATATGTTTAAAGCATTTAGAAGTGTTAGCGATGACTGGTTTAAAATGATGTTTGCAGCAGTGACAAGAAGTATTATTTTGTTGTCTTTTTAAAATTTTCGGAGTAGTGTCAGAACGGTTGTAGTTCTGAAACTTGGTTTCGATGATATTTGATGTTTGTTTGTTTCCTCTGATGATGTTGGAAAATGATATTTTTGGTTTCAAGAATTCATTCAGAGGTTGCTTAGAACTTGATGGACTACTTTAAACTATTTTTGCATTTCTTGTTAGTTTTGGAAATTCTGAGTTGTACTTAGATTTTCTGAAATCTTGAACCTGCTGAGTAGGTTTGATATTTGGTGTCGGAAGTAATCCCTTGTGGATATACTTTCGAAATGTTAAAGAAGTAGATTTCTGAGTATGACTTGGAGTGATGAGAGTTGAATTGACTGCTGATAGACTCTTGGTGTAGAAGCATTTCTTTTGTTCAAATCTGGCATGAGATCTAGGAGATCGAAGATCTTTTCTGTTTAAAGTTGGTTTTACACCTTGTTTGGTTAAGTTCTTTCCTTTTCCTTTTTGAAAAATTTCTCTTGGAGAAGAGTCAGATAAAGAATCATTTAAAGAATCTATCTCTTCATGATTAATATTGAGATTTTTAAGTGAAACTTTGATTGAATTTGATGAGGAATGAAGTTGTGAGGTATCTTCGGATGACTTAGAATTCGATGATTCAGAAGTCCTGTTAGATACGTCAGTAGCGTTAGGATTTCTGATTTTTATTTTGTTAAAATTTTTATTTATGATGATATAGTTTGATGACTTCTCTATTTCAATTTTCTCATCAATTTTATCTTTGTTTGAGTTTTCCAAATTATTGGAAGTGCATTTCAAAGGATATTGTTGCTGAGAGATTGATGATGGATAATTTGTGACCGTGGTTATTTGTCTAGGCATGAATGGGACTGAAGCTATAGACAGTTTGCTGATTTCGGCAGTGTCTGCTTCTGAGAAGTATGAAAAGGGAATGTTTACTCCTATTTTTGACTCAGAAGTGGCATTTTCTGATTCAATGTCAGGAGTGTTCCTGATTGTGTCCTTATCATGTTTATCATCATATTCATTTGAAGGATATTGAAAGAATGGACTTTTTCTGTTATATACTGGATAGTTTTTGTTCGTGGCTTTTCTAGCCCATCCCCAATTGAAAGTATTTTCTGAAGAATTAGTATTAGCTGGAGATTTGAAAACTTCAGTTGCATGATACAACTGACCCACTAATTTGTTAAGTCTTACATTATCACTGCGGGCTAAATCCCGTTGTGATGTCAAAAGTTGATTTGAATTTTCTAACAGAGATCTAGAAGTCTGTTCGATCTTCAAATCAGCGGTAAGTTTATCACAAAATACCTTTTTATCTTCTAGTCTATTCTTCAACTTTATCACCTCATCATACCCATCATCTCTTTCTTCCAGAACCCGCTGATATGCAGCTAAGGCATCTGCACAAGTGTTAGATATATTTTCTAGAGCAGGTTCTAGATTGTTAGAATAAATTTGATGTGTATGAAGCATGTTACGTACCTGTTCGATGATGCTCACTCCCTTGCCGGTTTTGTGGTTGACCATGAAGGCATAATTCTTCGGCATGTAGGAGGATGAGGATTCAGCAGTGTCTTCAGCATGTTTGGTATTTGCCAGACCTGGGATTGGAGTTTCTCGATTTGCCTGTACCATCATGCATTCTCCAAATCCTTTTCCTCTTTTGCGTTTGTTTTCAAACTGCTCATCATCATCTCCTGAGGACCATATTTCGACATTTCCTGAAGCTACAAAAGCTTTAACCTTTTCTTCTTCTTTTGTCTTGGGATAGTTTCTTGGTGCTCTGCAATCAGCAGCGTAGTGCCACAGACCTCCACAGTTGTGACATTTGATGACATCTGATTCTTTCTGTTCAGAGGTTGGAACTTGATTAGTGCTGATTGTTGGATCAGGTTTAGCTTTTTCTTGTTGTTGGTCTTCCGGTTTCTGGTAGTGACGATTTTGACTGGAGTGCTGATGACCCCTTTGATGGTTGTTTCTGGGTTGAAATCCTCCATTTTGGTTGGAGGGACGAAAGTTCTTTTTGGGACCAGAATAGGATGGTATCCTGTTGAACTTCTGACTGATCAATGCGATTTCATGTTGATATGCAGCTTCTTCTGCTTCGTCATATTCTGAATAGTAGGAGTCAGAGGTCTGCACTGGAGCTGGTAGTGCAAGAGTTGGAGATTTTGATTGAATTGTCGGTGGAGATATTGGTGAGGATTGATATTGTTTTGTTGGAGTTTGATAATTATATGGGTAAGAGATTTGTGGTTGAGAAGGATGGTATGAAGGTATGGAGTTCGTCTGCTGAGATTGTGAAGAATTTTGAGTGAGAGTGATCTGATGGTTGGAGGCGTTTGAGTTTGCTTGTTGCTGAGACGTTTGCTGATATTGAACAAGCTGCTGAGGAGTATTGTCCCTCATTTGATGGTTATGTTCAGCAACTAAGGCCAAAGGTCCGCCAAGCTGAAGTTGCTGATTACCTTTGATGTCCCGTTCTTGTCCGATGAGATTGTTGTATAACCGGTACATGTTGAAGGTTTTTAGTTTACCAAAATCTTGAAGGATCATTTTGACGAGCACCCAGTCCTGTCCGAGCCCTTCAAGAAATCCAAGATTAGTTTCTTGATTGGTTCTTTCTGCTCCTGAACTCAGGAGTCTAGTGACGACTATGGAGAACCGGGTGAATGCTTGACTTAATGATTCTCCGAAAAAAGTTGAGAAATGTGTGTATTCTGACACACTTGACACAAGTTTTTGATCTTTCGCCTCTTCTGTTCCTAAGAACATGTTTTGTAGTAGGACCCAGATTTGTTGGGCTGTGGTACAGTTTTGAATAAGATCGAAAAGTTCTGGTGGTATTCCACATTGGATTTCAGTGAAGGCGATTTGATCATTATCCATTTTCTCAATGTCCAAAGGTGTTAGCCTTGGTTGAGAAGTACCACCTAGAGCTTCTTCAGCTGTGTTGGGTCTTGGAGTAATGATCAGAAGGTGTGGTCCTTCTTCGACCGAACGCCAGATGTCTTTGCCTTTAGTTTTGAGATAGTTGTGCATACGAGATGCCCAGCCATTATACTCAGTAGGAATGAGTATGGGAGCTCGATTAGAGCCTCCGACGCTGTTAGCAACGTTTAGAGAGTAATTCATCTGCATTGTGAGATAAGAGAGAAACTTCGAAGTGTTTTGAAGAGAGTGAGTTATGAGTGAGCTACAATAGCATGCAAGGATCCACAGAGGATTCTAAGGTTGTTGCTTCAGCCATGGTTTTGAGCGAACTAGACACTTAGAACCTTATAGATAGCTATTTAGGCTCTGATACCAATTGTTGTCGCCAAATATTCTAAGTAAGTGCGGAAATGAAAAGTGCGGAAAGTAAGAGTCTGAAACTTGTGTGTTTCAGAGATGGATACGAAATTATAAGAAAGGGTTAATACTTAGAACAGATCTTAATAGCTCAACAATAAACAATAATGATAAACACTTAAGTAAGATATAAATGCTTTAAGTAAAGGTACTAGAAATTTAAGGGAGATAAGGAATGCAGATGATAACAAGAGAGTTGATGGAATAAGAGAATATATTGATAAGATAACATGTTACAAGAAGTTTCTCAAACCATGAGGACTGAAACAATAAACAATAATGATAAACACTTAAGTAAGATATAAATGCTTTAAGTAAAGGTACTAGAAATGTAAAGGAGATAAGGAATGCAGATGATAACAAGAGAGTTGATGGAATAAGAGAATATATTTATAAGATAACATGTTACAAGAAGTTTCTCAAACCATGAGGACTGAAGATGGGTTGGGTCTCCCTTTTATAGAGTAAGGGAGGACCTTCGGATAATAACCTAAGGACTGAAGAGGAG
This sequence comes from Cichorium intybus, assembly GCA_023525715.1. Taxonomy (NCBI): domain Eukaryota; kingdom Viridiplantae; phylum Streptophyta; class Magnoliopsida; order Asterales; family Asteraceae; genus Cichorium; species Cichorium intybus. Next base: position 63,136,061 of record CM042014.1, read on the forward strand.
ACAACACGTCTCTCTTCAGTCAGATAAGAAAAGGTAAATCTATTATAATAATACAATGTCAGACTAGGGTGGCTTGTCTATAATATAATAATATTTTTAAGTGCAGGGACATGCTTCTAGATAGCCACGCCTGATCTAGTCTAATCATATCCTATAAGTTGAAGTGCTTATCCTTTTCCTTATCTCTTAGATGTTCTTTGGTCTTCAGTCTTCTTTGTTGAATGTTTAAGTGTGATATTTCCTTAGATATGTTGACGTGGATAGTCCGAAATCCTTAGTGGATTTCGGAGTCCTGGCTGATATCATCAGAGTGTCTTTGGAAATATGGATATGTATGTTCTGATCTTCTGATACAGTTCGAAGTGTGAACTTCCGAGCTCATTCTTCTGAGTGAAGTTCTTTCTAATCCTGAGTTTCTTTAAGTGACCGTGTCCGAAATTCATTACTGAATTTCGGATAGATTCAATGTAGATAGGATATAGATTACCAGAGACAACATACATAAGATAAAAGTAATTGTTCGTTTCTTGAAAACATTCAAAAGAAAGTAAGTACATTCCATCAAAATATAAAGTTTGACAATACAAATCTAAGACTATCAAACTACGAGTTGGTCAACGATTGACTTTCAGCACTAACAAATACTATAAAAAAAGAAATGGTTTTAACAATGATTGCACAAGGCAATCAGAATTTGAAGCATGAGTTTTGTTGAACACATAGTAGCAGTTTGGGTTCAAGTGGATTGATATAGTTGCAAGTTAATTCCCTTCTCATAGAGTGATTCAGAGGACGGAATCCTTTTAAGGGGTAGATATTTGTGACAACCAAAAATTTGATATAAGAAAAAAATCAATAAATATAAGTATGATTAATGTTTAATTTTTATGTATATCGAAAGTATAATACAAAGGGAAAAATGGTCAAAGGAGGTAAAAATATGAGAATTTATGTTTTAAGGCATTTTATTAAGTTATAATGAAGCATTATTTCATTTGGAGAATTGATTTAAAGACCCGAGGACTAAAATTGAAATTTGGGACTAAAAGTGAAAGGAATAATTGTAAATCTTCAAAAAAATTAATATCTAAAAATATGTAAGGAATTGGGAGAAAATCATCAAGGATACTTTTGTAATATTTGATGTAACAATAATATAAGAAAAAGATTCGGGTCATTTGGAATTATAACGAAGAAGCTATGACCATGTAAAGATGACCAAAAAGTGACAAAAATGACCAGAGGGTCATGCTTGAGGGTCTATAACGTAACCTCTAGTTAGATTCAGACCTAAGTCAGTAAGAGAAAGTTGTGAAGCTCGTTCGCACCTTTCCAACGATATAAACTATGCAAAGATCGGGTTTGATATGGAGAAGTTATGCTAGGGTAAATTTGACAAAAATCAGAATTCAATGTAAGAAAATTCTCTAAGGCATTAAGTGAAGGGCATTTTGGTCCTTTGTTGTTCCTTTTTGTCTAGTCCACGTCTGGAACCTTCTTTGCCCCATTTTCTTGCTATGTTCGTAAAAATCAGAAAGGGAAAAGAAAGATCACGATGAAGTCGGCATTACACACACTTGATTTGTGTGTGTGTATGCATTCTGGTGTATGAAAAATCGAGAAACGGAGGTCGTGCGACAGAGGTTGGGACATAGAGGACAAGAACCAAGCAGCAGATCGTTGCTGGTGGCAGAAACGCCGCCGATCCAGACATGGACGACAGGGGGCCGTCGGCAACAGTGGGGGTTCGCAGGGACTTCCTTGGCTTCGTTTTAAGGTGATGCAACTTCAATTTCTGATTTCTTTGCAAGCTTGGACAGATTCAAGGTATTTCTTAAGCTAATTTCCAAATACATGGAATTTATGAGATTTCTTAGTGCATGCTAAGAATTGATTCAGGAACAATGTTAGAATATCTAGATTAAATCAGACAAATCAGTTTGGGATTTATGTTCATGATGGTATTATCTTGAATTTATGAATTTGTATAGATTTGAAATTAGGGATTTAAACTCTTGATGCAAGAATCGGGTTTTACTAGAACTTGTGAAACTTTCTTTTGAGTTAGGGAACTTGAAAACATACTTATTGAACCTTACCATATAATGGATTGCAAAACATCAGAGGAGCGTATATTTGGTGTTCTTGAGGTAGAAGATGATGAATAGTGATATTGACTTTTTAATAAGTCAAATCTTCACATCTTATGAATTTGAGGAAGGAAATATAAGAAAATTTGTGATATTATTCGTTGTTGGATACATGTCTAGGAACATATGTAAAAGAAAGATAATAACGTTTAAAACTTGAAACTTAGATCATCTTTATGTGTTGATTTCATCATTTTAAAATGTATGAAATCAATGGTAAAACGCAATACTTTGAGATATACATTTGGAATCAAACGGGACAAGTTTTGGAAAAATATGATTTTTATGAAATATTGAGAATATAGTGGAGTCAAGCAAATGAGAAATAAGGTGTTTTTCAAGAACTTCTATTTATAGAAACTTTATTGGTCGGGATTTGCTAAAATGATATAAAAGAGTAAAACGACGAATGTTTTGACATCTAACCAATTAGTAGTGTTTTATAAGAATGTTAGACTTATAAAATTATCTAAATTACATGTTAAAACCAAGAAATTCATAGTTAGCCAAATTTGGGATAAAAATGGCAAAAGTGTCCAAAATGATTATCATACTTTAAGAATCATACCTAATGATTTGGAATAGAATTAGATGATGTTCAAAAGAGTTCACATATGATTTAACACATATTATGTGCTTAGTTGTGTAATTGGTTCTAACCTCATAATAAATTAATAATGGTTGAAAGATGTTGGAAGCGATTAGAGTCAAGGCATAGTGGATCTTTGTAGCTAGACATACCTAGCTACCGAGGTGAGTACATGAGGACTTTTCTGGGTACATAGCAACAAGTTTTGTTTTTATGCTAATTGTTTTATGATTAATAGTTTGACAAATGATTTTCAAAAGTTATGTTAAAGGTTTCATGAATAATGGTTTTCGAAGTGGTTTTCAAAGCTTGAATTATTAAGTATTGATTTATGTTGACTGATTGAAATGGTTTGCAAATGATTCTAAAGTTTTAAAGTTTTAAAAGTTGTTTTATGCAAAGGTTGTTATGATTTCTATATGATTTAATGAGGTTTATGATCGAGACCAACATGTAATGAAATGATAAATGAAATATGAACTAAATGTAAGAAATGTGAAAGACGTCTGGACAAGGATCTCACCTAAATGAGGGGAGGTCAAAAGACACTACTGGGACGGTACCTCCCGTCGCGAAGTAGTTGTCTCGGCACGCCCTTATGGATAGATTTGCTCTATTCCATGAAGGGAAGAAAACTAGCACGCGCTCACGGATAGATTCGTTCTATTCCGAGGAGGGAAGATACGGGGAAACCCGTATGAAACCAAATAATAATAAATGAACCATGAATTACAGTTGGTCTATGTTTTGATAAGGAAGGGTTTATTTTATGTTTTCTCATGATAAAGTGAAAAACCTAATGTTTTTATGATGAAGTAATGACTTATGTTTTATTGTTATAGCAATGAACTTTTGTTTTGATGACAAGTAATGATTTTATGCTTTTGATGATCAAACAATGATTCTAAGATTTGATGATTTAGTATTGATCTATAATTAGATGTTTTGACAATAAAGTGTATTTTGCAGGTCAAAAGAAAGGAAAGTTTTCTTGGTTTTATTATAGTTAATGATGTTCAAATTGATTTAAACTTGTTGGGTCTAAAACCCATGTATCTCACGAGAATTTTGTCTTACGTATGTTTGTTTTAAAATGCTATGTACTCAGGAACAAGATGTCTAGCATTGGATTAAAGGAGTGAACAACTTAGAAGCTTTTATGTGGATGGTAGATAGAGAAGATGATCAAGGAGATAGAGTAATCCAAGTGCGGTATAGTTTATTATGTAATTTAGAGACATTATGTTTAAGGTTTAGAAATACCCTTGTAGTATAAAGTTTGGTTATGTCCCGTATTGTTTTTGGGTTGTTTTATCGAGTCGGGACAGTATGGATTTGACCATATTGCCCAAAGGTCATGCCGAATTTTCGGTAGAAATGTTGGTTTAATACAGGACATAGCTTTAAGCTATTTAAAAGCTTTACTATGATTGTTTTGATATGAGTTTGTAACCCCCAAAGTTATTATAACTTCAATTATTTCTAATACAATTATTTTATTTGGGACCAAAAGTTTTAAATAATGATTTAATGTTTAAAAGAAAAGTTTTTGATTGAACGAAATTTTTATTTATAATGTTTTATAAATTATTACACCAATTCAGGTGTATGAAAGATGGGGTGTTACAGCTACCGTCATGCTTCTTGACCATTATTGGGTTAGCAATCCAGTTTGGAAAGATTGCCTCTCTTAATATTCCTGTTGCGACGAATTTGGAGACTTCCTCGTTAATTTCCATGTTACGCTCGCCTGCTTGACCTCTCTTTTTCTTCTTGAATGCGTTGCTTCCTGTTTTGATGTTTAGATTGGGCTCTATGACGTTTCTATCTACTCCCACCATATCATGTGGCTCCCATGTAAATACGTGTTTGTATTTTCGCAGGAGGGTGACTATCATTTCTCTTGTGGTTGCAGGCAACATGGTACCGATCTGGATTGGTTGTTCGCGATAATCCGGGTTGATGATTTCTTTGTCATTTGGTTCCTCTCTCCTGGTTTTCTTAGTCGGTCGTATAATATATATCGGCTGCATGATTTGGCAACATCTCAAATTTTGGGGGCTGGTGGCCATGCCGCAGGCTATCCCTCCTGGCGTTCTAAATTTGAGGAGGCCATGGATTGTGGATACTACCGCGCCAAACCTCAGACGTCCAGGGGGTCCTAAAATCATGTTATGTTCCGACAGGGCTCTTACGACAACAAATTCAATGAGCACAGTTCTGTGGAGTTTCTCATCAAAGATTCTCAATGTGAAGGGGAGATGTATGGTCCCAATTGGCCAGATGCTATGACCCGTGAATCCTATGAGTCGCCCCCTGGCTGGTTTCAATTCGTCTTTTATTGTTTGCGGTAGGAACTTGAAACAATGTTCGTGGATGATGTCGGCAGCACTTCCTCCGTTTACATATACCCTGTAGATTCTGATGTCCTTGACATAGCCAGTGATGACCACGGGGTTGTCCCCCTGCCAGTGCTCGCGCCTGGGATCGTTGACTAAAAAAATGAGGTTTAGTGGGGTGCGACTATAACGTGTGTATTCTTTGTTGGTGCGGGTGGTTTGTTTCTGGCTTGTACGGATGGCCAGAATTTCGAGGTCTCGACCAACTGTCTTGTCTTCTTTCCAGTTTCCTTCTGTTTTTCTTTCCGCCTCATATTGTTCTCGCAGCTTCTTCGCTGTTTCTACTAGGTTTCCTTTTAATTGCTTCTCCTCCATTTCACGTTTCAACAAGGCGCAGTCGAGCGTATCATCGGCCCTGCTTTTATGGTATTCACAGTATCATTGCGTACTATCTTGGGTTTTGCTCGTAGTAGTCTCCTTTACTGCGTAAATGTCAGTGTGCCGGCTTTGCGACTCGTCTTTAGAAAATTGATTGAATCGTCATGGGGGTCTCCCGCCTCTTGAGGGGGGCCAGTGTGATCTGGCCGCCTGTTGTAGGAGTGGTAGCGATCGTTTCGTTTATGGTAAGTGTCTGTCGCCGCGTTGAGGTACAGCTGCTTTTCTGTTGTTCCCTCCTCTTTTCGAAGAAACCTCTCTACTCGCTCCTTCACCTCATATCGCGTCTGAGGAGGCTTCCCTAAGAATTTTCTAGACAATGGCCCCGGCAGTAGACCCCAGGTGAATGGACCTATCACCATTCGGTCTTCTGGCCCTAGTACGTCCAGGGTAGCCTTGTTGAAGCGTTTGAAGTAATCCTTTAACGATTCTCCCTCCCGCTGTTTAGATCCCATGATGGCATGGTTGTCTCCCCTGTATTTCTGCAGCTGCATGAAGTTCGTAAGGAATAACTGCTTCATTTGTTCGAAATTGTATATATATTTTTGGGCTCCAAGCTTTTGAACCATGCGACTGCGTTTCCATCTAACGTCGTTGGGAAGTATGTGCACCAAAAACACTGATCTAGCTTCAGCGAGGTCATATGCCACTCGTAAGTATAAATGTGGCGGGCGGGACATGTTGTTCCATTGTAAGTCTTCAGCGTTGGTAGTTTAACGGTGCTTGAGATCTCGTAGTCTATGAGCTATTTGAAGAAGGGAGAGCGAGAATTTGTTATTGTAGAAATTGGATTTGGCGTCTGTTGTTGAAATGGTGAATGGAGTGGCATAAATGGATATTGTGGTGTCATATAGGGTGGTGTGATTATCGGAGATGTTGTATAGTTACCGACATAAAATGGTGTTGGACCAAACTGAGTTGGCGGTGTAGGAGCGCTGACGAACAAGTTTTGGGGAACGGTGGGTATGGGAGAGGGAGTTGATCGTATTCCTGTGATGAAAAGTATCGGGATTGTTGGGGGAATGTTCGATGGAATGCAGGTATTCATTGATGATCCTGCCGGCGTAGTAGTGACGAACGGAGGTGTGAATTGTGGTTGGGTCACTGATGGCCCTGCATGGAGGAGGGGATTCAAGTACGCCATTGGCGGCGTCAGTGGGTTTGCATCGGCGGCTGCCATGGCGATATAGTTGTCATGGCGACTGTGGGTGTGACTATGGGATGTGTAGTTGACGAAGTTTGAGGTGTGGGGGCGTCTAGGGATGTCATGGGTCGTATCGGACTTTGTTGGGCGCCGCTTTGCCGGTCATCTGACGGTGTTGCCATTCAGTATTTTGAGAACGTAGTTCTTGTGTCATCACACAACGGATGGCACCAATGATGCAAACTAGTCCTTCAATGGATCCCTTCAAACGGTGGAGCTTAGGCCTAAATTCACAACAACGAAAAGGGGGTCAGTCGCACTACGGGAGGCAGTCCCGGAAGGGCGCTCTGACGGTGAAGTTAGCAAGGTGATCGGAGAAAGATGAGAGATGAAGTGAGTGAGTGAGTGTGTGATCACGATTAACGATGATGATCCTACCATGGGTACGATCATCATATATCGTTTGTACCTTTGTGGGGACCGCCTGTCAGCTTTGGCAGTGAATCTTTTCCTTATTGGACGATCGCGTGTGATCACTTGTGATTGGTTCATCCAGCTGACCAGCTAGTGGCTCGTGCACCACCTGGGTCACGCGATGACCATTATAAGGTAAGGTGTCATTCTAGTATTGGCACACATGATGGCGAATTGTCCAGGGTTATTGTGTCGGATGACGTCCAGCCAGGCGGGTCACATGGTCCCTGGCTGCTAGCTGGCCATTTGGGAGGTGGCAGGAAGTCCTGCTGGCGCGCTGGCGGACTGCTGTGTGTATCAATATGATACGCTATCAACTACCATAACTATCTGCCAGGAGATATCCATTTCTTCAACATCTTCAAGGTGAATCTGATCCAGGTCTCCAATCATGACAGGTTGAACAAGTTCACCAACAACAAAGGCGTTGTAACAATTCATGAAACCAACCATCAATGCCAAATTTTCTTCAGCTCCCTTGGTAACCACTGGAGCTGGAGAAGTTGATTTAGAAATACGACTTGGCACAAAGGGGGCTGAGGTGCCATAGGTAGACTGGAGGAAGAAGTAGCATGTTGTGCAGGAAGAGCAGAAAATGCACTGTTGGTGGATGCGCCCAGGTTGGCAGATTGGTAGGAGTTGACATGATTAATTTCTCTTTGCTTATCATCCATATCACAAGATTTAATGATAGCCATAACTTCAGAAAGAGAAAGTTTTCTAAGGTCCCTTGTCTTTTTGATCACATCCACATTCATATCCCAGCTTCTTAGAAGGGATTTCATCAGTTTCTTGTTGCTTCAGTTTTTGACAATTCTATTACAGCCGTAGACATCTCAGTGTTAAGAGTGATGAAGCGTTGCAACTGAATCTCAAGCGTTCCTCCAAGCACATGATTGAACATATTGAATATCTGGCGAAGCAAATCTTGCATACTTTGCTTCATGTCATAAGTTCCCTCGTAGACTTCAATCAATGCCTCCCACAAAGATTTGGCTGATTTGTATTCTCTGAAGCCCTGAGCGATGTTAGGAGACAATGCCATGGTGAGAATGGCGAGGGCTTTCTCATCTTGGTCCACCTTATCAAATTCCTCATCTCTGTAGTTTTCAACAGGTTTATCAACCACAGTATCGTCTTCTTTAGTGACTGTAATTTTGACAAGCTCACGTAAAAAGTAGAGGAATGCGAGTGGCGTCCCCATGACGGAATCAAGATCGTGTTGCATTGTAGTAGCCAACTTCATTGAAGACTGATGCGAACCAGTCCGATGAAGAAGCTCTTCGATTAATTGTAACGTAGATTTGGGTTCACAACAACGAAAACATCATTGGCACTCCGAGAGGCGGTCCCAGGAGGGCGCTCCGACGATCAAGTAAGTACGGTGATCGGAAAAAGGTAATAGACGAGAATGGTGATAGTGAGAGCACGGATTACGATGATCATCTCTCCATGGGGTCGATCATCATATACCGTTGTACCTTTGTGGGGACCAAGAGTCAGTTTAGGTAGTGGGCCTTTTCTGATTGGACGATCATCTACCATCGCCTGTGATTGGTCCGTTAGGCCGACCAGGTAGTGGTTCGTGCACTACCTGGGTCGTCTGTTATCAGCAGGTCACACGATGGACTGCTATAAGGTGAGATGTCGCCTCTGCATTGGTCCACGTAAGCTGTCGGACTAAGTGACGTCCAGCCAGGCGGGTCACGCGCCCTGGCGGCTAGCTGGCCGTCCAGTTGGTAGTACTGGCGTGCTAACATGCTGGCACGCTGCCGAGTGTATCACTTATTATATGTTATCAAGTCCCCCAAGTCTAGTAGTCAAGGTAGTGATGCGGACTAGCTTTAACGTTCTAGACTTAGGTAGCGGCAGTTCGCTTATAGAGTAAGTTTCCGTAATTATAGCTGACGTGAGTGACGTTACGTGTCAATTTACATCATTAGTGTATTTTGAGTTTCCCGCTTCTTATCCTTTATATCTTACTTAGGTTTTTTGTATTCTCATTTCTTTGCCTTTTCTATTTCTTTCTCTTTCGTTTCATCTTCTATCTTCGTTGTTCTTTCATAATGGCTGAGATCGTTAACCAGGAGATCACTGACGAAGTTTACCGTCCGCTCGTCGAGAAATACGGTTTTCAACCAAAGGACGGCATCTTAGTTCCATCTGACGGTGCCGACTTCTCCCTCCCCCTAAGGGGAAAGTCGGTGTTTTCTTAAAAACTTTCGATGCTGGTTATCGTCTTCCCACTTCAGATTTCACCGACGAGGTTCTTCGGCGAAATAGTGTCGATCTCCATCAGTTGACCCCTAACTCGGTCAATAAGATTGTGGCTTTCGAACTATTCTGTCATTCGTAGGGTATTGTTCCCAACTTCTTTGTTTTTAAACACTATTTTCGTTTCGCTGCCATTGGAGATAACTACGCTTTTTACAAGAGGACTAGCATCCATGTTTTGGTACCTAAGCCTAGGTATTCGCCTAAGCATTGTCAGGATCGATGGTTGTGGGTGAACGCCTCGAGGGTTGGTGCCCGGTATCATCGATCCGGTCCGGTGTCTGATCAGATCCCCAAATTATACCCTCATCAAGAGGCAGTGGTGAAGATTTTAAACAACTTTCGTGTGGTGCCGGAAGAGTTCCCTGAACATATCTTGGTCGGTGGAGGTATGAGCACTTCCTGGAGGATACGAGGCAAGATGCGTGAATTTTTCGTGGTTCGTAAAGGTGTGTTACCGTCCTCTGTTCTTTTTGGTTTTGTGTCTGTTTATTCTCAGCTTTCTTCTTCTTTATATACATGTATGTTTTTTTTGTAGAGGTGGTCCTTGTAAGGTACGTTTTGAAGATGTTCTGTCAAAGGATTGGAAAGGTGATCTCTAGTACCGGTTAAGTCGACCTGATTGACAAGGTGTCTCTTTCTTTCGCCTTTCAGAATCCAGATGTGGTTGCTCGTGCTGAGAATGTTCAGGCAGAGGAGAATGAGAAGCCCAGTGAAGAGAAGGTTGGTGATGTTCCATTGATTGATGCCAAGGTTGAAGGTTTGTCTAGGGGGGACCGTGCGGGGTCCCGTGAATCGGTGTATAATAGCAAGGAAGGCATTCTTGGAGAGTCATCCAAGTTACTGAGCAAATGAAAGGTGATTTGGGATACTTTGGAGGGGTCGGAGAGTTCTTTGGAGACGAGGTTGGTGAGACGGGTAAGCCGTCGTAAGTTGTTGAGCAGTTTAAGGGAAGACGATTTGCGTATTATTGAGATCCCGGATGACGAGGTTACAGTCGTTGAAGATTCCAAAATTCCATCTAACTCTGAAGGTGTTGGTGATCAAGATAAGAAGGTTCCTGGTCGTGAGGAGATGTTAGTTGATTCTGGGGGTATTAGAGATCAAGGTAAGAAAATTGTTGGTGATACTGGGCCCGTCGAGGGAGACGTTGGTGGTACTAATGAGTTTGGTTATGGCGGTGGTGGCGAGTTTGGTTCTGGTGGAGGTGGCGAGTTTGGTTCTGGTGGAGGTGGAGATGCCTTGGGAAGCCACGTTTGGACTGATTATGCGTCCTTGCCCTTCGTTCCCGACTGGAAGCTTTTAATTGGTTCTCGCCTGTCCTCGCGGGAGACCGCTATTGATTTTGCTCTCCACGCCTTTCCTCCAGATGCCGATTCGGAGATGGAGGGTTTTACTCATGACGGTCTGGTCAATGTGCTAAGGTTTGCGTCTACTCAGTCGGCGTACTATCTTGCAGCTGTAGCAAAACGAATCGAACACTTGTCTGCCTCCTCCGCCAACCAGGAATCTTTTAAATTGGAGGCTCGCAATGCCCTGGCGTAGAATGCATGCTTGCATGCGTCAATGGAGGAAACGAAGGCCCAGGTGGCGGGTTTAGAGAGTGCTGCACGTGAGTTCGATCAGAAGTGCGAGCTTTTGGTTGCTGAGAAGATGTCCATTGAGGAGCAGCTAGCTAGTACTCAGGACAAGTTGGACAGGGCTGGGCAGGAAAACGAGGCGCTGATGATTCGTGTTGAGAGCTTTGACACTGCTTTATGTGAGAAGGATCATGCCTTGGAGGAGAAAGCTGTGGCATTTGCTAAAGTGGAGAAGGATTTGAAGTTGTTAGTTAAGGAGGGCGTGGTAAGGGTTGTGGAAAGGGTTTTTATGATCCCGAGCCTAATCCATGGTGTCAATCGCATCAGACAGACTAGTTATGTTGCTGGGGAGGAGGCTGGTCGTCGCGGGCTTCGTCGGGAGTTAAAGATTAGTGGACCTGATGCTGGGGAGGGTAGTTCGACTTCCAGCCATGCCGGGAAGGTCGATGATGTGATGTAGGAATTTGCAACTTTGGATTATGTTGGATTATTGCGCTTGGGTCAGATCAGTGTGGAGGGGCTAAGGGAGTTGTTGAAAGTTGACGCAGATGAGTGAATGGTTAATATGTGTTGTTGTTCGATGTGGTTGTAATTGGATAATGCCGTGGGTGACTTCTTTGTCTTTGCTAATTTGTCTGTTTGGTTTGTGGTGACATTAAGACTTTTGTTGTGTTTATTGGTAGGCGTAGTTGGCTAGCTAGTAGGGAATACTTTGTTTTGTTTTTGGTTGTTGCTTGTGTCGCATTGCGTGCTTACTTTGTTCGTGTTTATCGCTTCTCATGTTTGCCTGATTAATTTGTCTTTGTGTACTTTTCTTTAGCATTTCGCATTAGCTCGTGGGTGTTAACTACAAACACTAAAATATGACTTAATGGATGTGGTGTTCAGCCACAATCGTTAAGATTTGACTTGATGGGTGTGGTGCTCAGCCACAAACGTTAATATTCGACTTGATGGGTGTGGTGCTCGGCCACAAACGTTAAGATTCGACTTAATGGGTGTGGTGCTCGGCCACAAACGTTAAGATTCGACTTAATGGGTATGGTGCTCGGCCATCTAGGCCACGAGTGTTAAAATTATCGTACGTAAATTGGCTGTTGGTCGAGTGATCAGTCCGGCGAACTTGTCGTTCGATTAAAAAGGAAAAAAAGAATCACATAAAACATGGATGTATATCAATGGCCCTGGAACTCGGTTCCTTAGAGGGTTTAGGTCATTACAATGAATGTTAAAAGAAATTTGATGCTGAAATAACATTTTCTGGGAGTTTCCTTCAGAAGTAGAACTTCTTCAGGTTCTGAATGTTCCATATTCTTGGTACTGCATCCCCATCGAGGGTTTCCCGTATGTAAGCACCGTTTTGATGTGCTTCTACCACCTTATAGGGGCCTTCCCTTTTCGGTCCCAGTTTTCCCCTGGGCTGGGCGTGACTCACATCATTTTTGCTGAGTACCAAATCTCCTACCTTGAAGGCTCTGCCTCGTACCCGTTTATTCTGAGAGAGGTTACCATGAGCTGTGGCGGAAGCATAGCTTTTGTACCGTATGTCAGACTGAACGGTGTCTATTGGGTACTTGTTGTGGGAGTCGTGCGATATGACCATAAGACGCTTGGGAGCTTTTCTACCCAATTGCCTTTAGCTTTTCCCAAACGTTTCTTGATTTCGTTGACAATGGTTCGGTTAGTTACCCCGCTGTTTGACCGTTTTCTTGTGGGTGGGCTACTGACGTGAACTGTTGGCGTATTTGTTTTTCCTCGCACCACCCTCGAAATGGGTTTTCTGTGAATTGCAAGCCATTGTCCCTGATCAGCACTCGCGGTGTGCCAAATCTCATCAGTATATTCTTCCACATAAACTTGATAACGCTCCTCCCCGAGATGGAGGCTAGCGGCTCGGCTTCCACCCACTTGGTGAAGTAATCTATTGCTACAATGAGAAACTTTACTTTCCCGGGATCTTCTGGGAACGGTCCCACGATGTCTTCCCCATTGGAAGAAGGGCCACGGGCTGCTAATACTTGTCATGGAGGCCCCGGGTAAGTTTTGGGTTGGGTAAAAAGCTTGGCATTCTGTGCATTTGCGTATCACCTCCGTTGCATCGTCATGGATATCCTGCCAATCCTGAGTGTGTTTCGTCCAGCACTCGCTGTCCCTCCTCTTTGGTTATGCATTTTAGCCATGGGCTAAGTATCCTTTCTTGTACAGCATTCCTTCGATGATTGTAAAGTTCGGTGCTTTGATTCTTATTGTTCGTTCCTCCGTATCATCTTCTGGCAGCGTGTCGTATCGAAGGTATTCCAAATATGGTGTCATCCAAGTTATTCCTTCGTTCGTCGTTTCGCAGACTCGCTTCTCATCGATGCTTCTTTCTGGTAGAACTTCGTCCAGTACTTGCTTGGTCAGGTAATCGAAGGAGGTTCATGCTAATTTGCTTAGGGCGTCTGCCCTCTGACCTTGGGATGTGTTTTGATGGAAAAGATATCGAAGGATTTTATCAGCTTTTGGACCGCATCCATAAATTTCTGCAACCGTTTATCTCTAGCTTCATACAGACCATTGATATAGTTTGTTACTAACATCGAATCGCTTAGTGTTGCGATCTGCTTCGCTCCGTTTTCGATTGCTAGCCTTAATCCGGCTAACAGGGCTTCATATTCTGCTTCATTGTTGGAGGTTTTGAAATCAAACCTCAGTGCATATGTGATTTCCTCTCCTTGTGGACTTTTCAGGATTAGCCCTGCTCCTGACCCTTCTTTACCGGCTGCCCCGTCGGTATAGAGGAGGCATTCATATGGTTGTTCGGTTGTAAGAACCCTGTAGTTGCTCGGAGCTTGTAGTTGTGCTTGTTCTGGAATTTCGATGAGAAAGTCAGCTCGGGCTTGACCCTTGATGCCCGTTCATGGTCGATGCTCGATATGATACTCTCCCAGCAATATCGCCCACTTAGCTAGCCGGCTGAATTTTCTGGCTTTAAGAGGATTTGCTTGAGTGGTTGGCTAGTAAGAAGTTTGATGTGGTTTGCTTGGAAGTATCGTCGAAGGCATCTGGCGGCATGCACGAGTGCTAGCACTAACTTTTCAAGAATTGGGTAGTTGACATCTGGGCCTTGGAGCGCCCAGCTCACGAAATATACCAAGAGTTGCTTGGCGTCTCTTTCCACTACCAGAACTACTGAGATTGCCTCCTGTGACGCCGACATGTATGCAGAAAAAGTCTCTCCTGGAATGTGGCTAGCGAGTGTGGGCAGGTTACCAAGTGTTTGTTTGAGTTTCTGCCATGCCTCGTCGGCTGCCGGTGTCCACTTGAATCCTACTTTGTTGACTTGACCTTTTATTGTGTTAAAGAGCGGCAGTGCTTTTTCTGCTGACTTGGCAATAAATCGACCCAGCGCGGTCAGCTTTTAGTTGAGGAAGGAAAATTCTTGGGATATTATGTAGCTAATCAAGGTGCTCTCCTTAACCCAGCAAAAATCCAGGACGCTTTTAGTGATGGTCAAAAAGCACGATGGCAGCGATTCTACTTTCTGGTCTATTTCCGGCAGGGGGTAACAGTCTTTGGGGCATGCTTTGTTCAGGTCTGTGTAGTCTATACACATAAGCCAGCTGCCATCGTGCTTTTTGACCATCACAGGGTTGGCAATCCAATCGGGAAAATTGCTTCTATTAGTATTCTAGCAGCCACCAATTTAGAGACTTCTACATTAATTTCTACGTTGTGTTTACCTGCTTGGCCTCTCTTCTTCTGCTTAACTGCACTGCTCCCTGACTTGACATTTAGGTTGTGCTCTATGATGCTTCTATTTATCCCTACCATGTCGGATGGTTTCATGCGAATACATGTTGGTATCGTCATAGGAGGGCGATGATCGCTTCTCTTGTGGCTGCAGGTAACATAGTACCTATGCGGACCGGCTGCTCAGGGTGGTCCTGGTTGATAACTTCCTTGTCAGTGGGTTCTTCTCTCCTGGTTTTCTTAGCTGGGTGTATAATATCTACGGGGTGCATGATCTGACAACATTGTAGGTTCTGGGGGTTGGCGGCCAGGACATAGGCTGTGCCGCCAGGGGCTCTGAATTTGAGTAGGTCGTGAACTGTGGATGCTATCGTGCCAAACTTTAGGAGTCCAGGGCGTCCTAAAATCATGTTGTGTTCTGATGGTGCTCGCACAACAACGAATTCAATGAGGACAGTTTTGTACAGTTTCTCGTTGAAACTTCGTAAGGTGAAAGGAAGATGTATAGTCCCGATCGGCCAAATGTTGTGGCCTCTGAATCCTTTGAGCCGCCCATTGGCTGGTTTTAGTTTGTCTTTGATTGTTTGGGGGAGCAATTTGAAGCAGCGCTCGTCGATGATGTCTGCATTGCTTCCACCATCCACATATAGCCGGTGAATCTTGATGTCTTTGACGTATCCAGCGATGACTAGAGGGTTATCTCCCTGCCAGTTTTATGGCCTCGGATCGTTGACCGAGAAACTGAGATTTAAGGATCCTTGGCAATGGCGCGCGTCATCTCCGCTGGCACGGGAGACTCGCTTCTGGCTGGCGCGGATGGCCAGGATTTCGATACCTCGGCCGGTTCCCTTGTCATCTTTCCGATTTCTTCCTGCATTTCTTTCCGCTTCGTATTGTTCTCATAACTTCTTTGCTGTTTCCACTAGGGTTCCTTTGAGTTGTTTTTCTTCCATTTCTCGCTTCAACATAGCGTAATCGAGCATGTCATGGGCCCTGCTCTTGTGATACTCGCAGTACTGTTGTTTGTTGTCTTGGGCTTTGCTTGTAGTGGTTTCTTTTACTGCATAGATGTGTACATGCCGACTTCTCGGTTCATCCCTAGAGAATGGTTTGTATCGTCGTGGGGGTCTCCCGCCTCTTGAAGTGCGGCCAACATGGTCTGGTCATCGGCTGTGGTGCTGGTAACGGTAGCTTCGTCTTTGGTAAGTATCTGTAGCGGCCTTGAGGTATAGCTATTTTTCTGCTGTTCCCTCTTCATGTCGGAGGAATGTGCTCGCCACCATTCTTTCATCTTGTCCTGGAACGCTGTTTTTCTACTGTTCCCTCTTCCTGGACAGCGGTCCCGGCAATAGGCCCCAAGTGAATGTACTCATCACCATTCTATCATCTTGTCCTGGCACGTCCAGGGTAGCTTTATTGAAGCGTCTGAAATAATCTTTTACTGACTCGCTTTCTCGCTGTTTTCATCCCATAAATACCGTGATTGTCTCCCCTATATTTTCTGAGTTGCATGAAATTTGTAAGGAATGGTTGCTTCAATTGTTCAAAATTGTAAATGCTGTTGGGTGCCAGGCTCTTACACCATGCGCCTGCATTTCCATCTAACGTCATAGGGAAATATATACACCAGAATCGTTGATCCAGCTTTAATGAAGTCATATTCCACTCCTAAGTATCGATGTGGCTATCGGGGCATCTCGTTCAGTTATATATTTTTAGCGTCGGCAGTTTGGCTGTGCTTGGGATCTCATAATCCAGCAGCTCCTTGACGAAGGGGGAACGGCTATTCGTTATCGTCGGGATTGGGTCGGCGTTTGTTGTTGAAATGGTGGCTGAAGTGGTATAAAAGGGTATTGCGGTGTCATATAGGATGGTGGGGGTGTTATCATCGGAGGCGTTGCATAGCCACCAACATAGAATGGCGCCGGCCCAAATTGAGTTTGTGGTGTGGGGGTGTTAACAAACATATTTTAGGGAATGGTAGGTATTAGGGAGGGGGTCGAGGGTATTCCTGCGATGAAAGGTGCCGAAATTGTTGATTGGAGACTGAGTGGAATATGGAGGTTCAACGGTGTTGTTGTCGTCGTAGGGATGGCCAATAGAGGTGTGAACAGTGGTGGGGTTGCTGATGTCCCAGCATGGAGAAAGGGGATGAGGTACGCCATTGGCGGCGTCAGGGGGTTTGGCATCGGCGGTTGCCATGGTGGTATAGCAGATACAGTGATTGTCGGGAGAATTGTGTTAAGTGTAGTTGCCGGAGTCTGAGGCGTTGCAGCGTCCAAGGATGTCATCGGTCGGATTGGGCTTGGTGGGGCGCCGCTTTGCTGATTTTTCGGCGGTGTAGCCATTCAGTGTTACGAGAATGTGATTCTTGCATTGTCACACAACGGATGGTGCCAATGATGCGAACCAGTCCGATGAAGAAGCTCTTCGATTGATTGTAACGTAGACCTGGGTTCACAACAAGGAAAACGAGGGTCAGTCGCACTCCGGGAGGCGGTCCCAGGAGGGCGCTCCGACGATCAAGTTAGTACGGTGATCAGAAAAAGGTAAGAGACGAGAATGGTGATAGTGAGAGCACGAATTACGATGATGATCTCTTCATGGGATCGATCATCATATACCTTTGTACCTTTGTGGGGATCAAGAGTCAGTTTAGGTAGTGGGCCTTTTCTGATTGGCCGATCTTCTGCCATCGCCTGTGATTGGTCCGTTAGGCCGACCAGGTAGTGGTTCGTGCACTACATGGGTCGTTTGTTATCAGCAGGTCAAACGATGGACTGCTATAAGGTGAGATGTCGCCTCTGTATTGGTCCACGTAATTACCAGCTGTTCGAAGCTGTCGGACTAAGTGACGTCCAGCTACGTGGGTCACGTGCCCTGGCGGCTGGCTGGCCGTCCAGTTGGTAGTACTGGCGTGCTGGCGTGCTAGCGTGCTGGCGTGCTGGCGCGTTACCGAGTGTATCATTTATGATATGTTATCAAAGAGTAAATTGAAAAGAATAAAATTCGGCTCCTGCTTGACCGAAAAGATTCAGACAGAAAACCTCAACAGACCGAAAACAGTGACTAAAACAAGGATTTCTGCCAAAAACTCGATTGTTGACCGAAAACCTCCACAAACCCTAGCTATTTCATCGACAACTCAAATAGGTTGACCGAAAACACACTTGGGCTGACCGAAAACGCCAAACCCTAACCGAAATCTGCAAAAACCTAGCCGAGAACAAAGCGCCGCCATCGAGAACTTCAATAGTAGGCCGAAAACCACTAGATCAGATCTAAAAACGCCGTCAGATCTAAAAAATGCCATTTTTGCGAAAAATATGAGTTTTAAGGATCAAAAACACTTGTTTTTCAAGAACAATGATGAACACGAAGAACACCAAACACCCAAATCTTCAAAAAGGGTCCAAAATCTCCAAAAACTTCAAGATCCAAGCACAAGTTTCGAAAAGAATGATACCAAAACACCCACAAATTTAGTTTTTAGGCTCTGATACCACTTGTTGGTCCCAAACTATACTAGATATATATGGTATCAAACACAAACACTTAAATGGTGCGGAAACCCAATGAGTATGAATCGAAACACACAAGAACACAATAATAAATCTTCAATGCACACCTTGATTAATCCAAACTCTGGTACATAAGATCTTGATTGCTTGAACAAGATTTCTCTCTCTAAGTTAGTGACAACGCCTATCAATATCAAGTATTTTAGTCGTTCTTAGGCCCTATTCTTGGTGAATTTTTGATCATAGATGTATTGGTATTACTCACTCTTTGTGCTAGTGCTTGTATGCAAGAAAAAGACTAAAACAGGGACTAAATGTGGACAAAATGGAAGAAGTTTGAGATAAGCAGCATTTCAGTCGAAGTCGCACGCACGTCGCGTAAAGTCAAAAGATCAGGCGATGACTTGAATTTCAAAAAGCGAAAAAACGGGGATAAGGCTGTACGCGCGTCGCGGATTCTATCCCTGCGTGTCGCGATTTCTCAATTTTCACCACTATAAATAGAGGTCATTAGGTCGAATTTCACAGGCGAAGAACGACCCATAAGGTAGACTTAAGGCTTCTTTGACTCAAGGTTTCGGATTTCAGCAACACTTTTGGTATTTCTTTATGTTTTCAGTTTTAGTTTAATAATCTTTAGTTTAGCTTAGCTTCCATTCTAGTGTTTCTGGATTGTTCAGATCAGTAGAAGTAGTTTAGTTGTTTTTATTTTCGGATTTCAGTACCCTTGTTCTTTGGATTCAAGTATTAATTCAAGTAATCATTTGGTTCATGGTTTTATTGCATTTCTCGGTATTATTGATGTTTGAATGCTTGTTTGATGTGTTTGGATTGTTTGTTTGCTTTTGAATTCTGGATTTCATTTCTGATTTCAGTAAGGAACTTTAGTTTAGAATTGGTCTAGTTTAGTTTGGTATTTGTTTGATTTGGTTTTTGGCATTGGTTTTGGAATTGTGTTTTTGTTTGCTTTTTGGAAACGTAGAAATAGACCCTCTGGCTGTAGCGTGACACTACAGTTGGTAAGCTATCGTCCTATCTTGACCACGAAACTCCTGTGGATCGACCCTTACTGCTACTATACTAGTTAGTCGGTGAGGTTATTTTCTTATTTTTGACCGCATAACGACATAGACGTGTCAAATTTTGGCGCCGTGGCCGGGGAGTTGTGAGCTTAGGATAAGATGATCATTAGGGATTTCTTTTCTGATTTTTGGATTTAGGTTTGGTAATTTAGTTTAGTTAGTAATTTCATTTTGGTTTTGGCGGGAGTTTTGCACTAATGCATGCGTACCCGTTGGGGTAGGCAGACATCACCCTTGTTATTTGATTCTAAAATTGAGCGAACCGTGTGCAGTGACCGTGTGCGTAGACGTTTGATTAATATGAGTCCCAATGGTGTCATAGTAGAAGATGTTACCAATGATCCCATGGGCGAGGTATCGGGGGGAGCTCCATTCATACCCCGAGTTTCTGAGTTTCACATTGGTAGCACGAGTGCTAGTGGTGGTGCAGTTTCAACCCCTGCACCAATACCATCATGCACTTACCCTTTAGTCCAACCTCTAGGTCAAGATGTTACCAACCCATTAGGAAATCTCGTATCCACTACGAAGGCTTGGGGAGCGCCAACCCGTGATGGCACCCCACGGCAGCAGGTACCGATTTCTCAAAGACAACAACAACAACCCATTTTAAACCACAACCAGCATTTCAACCTATACCACCACAAATCTAACATCAATTACAACCACAGCAACCTCAGCCTCAGCAGTATCAGTACCAGGAGGCAGACCCAGCATACGATGAGGAAGACGAGGGATGGATGCCGAATTATCTAGTCCAGCAGCAGCAATGGAACCGAGGTCGGGGACCTCCGAGGCGGTATCAACAGCAGCATCAACCACAGGGCAGTGACTTTACAACAATGAGTTGTGCGATGGTAATTTCGTTCCACCTCTGTATTTTGCTCAACCGATGGGGCAATCGGTTGCATCACACTTCCAACCTAGGGAGTATGATGATGCGTCGCCCATCTATTTTCCTAAAAATATAGGCAATCAAGTAGAGATAATGCCACCACTGCTAGGTATTTTACTTTAGAGGCTATAAGCAAGATGATCCTTACAACCACTTATATGAGTTCTTGGCTATAGCTAACGCGAACACTCCTAGAAATACAAATAGGAATATTTTTAGATTGAGGCTATTACCATTTACTTTAAAAGATAAAGAAAAGTATTGGTTTACATCGTTGCAACCCAATAGTATCACTACCTGGGAGCAGTTGAAAGCAAAGTTACTGCAAGAAATCTACCCAGCCACCAAGACCATAGAAATTAGGCAAGCTATTAAATAATTTCAGCAGAAGCCGAGAGAGGCATTCCATGATGCATTTGAGCGATTAAAGGAGTTGATGAGATCATGTCTACACCATGACATTCCACGATGGCAGCTTGTGAAGTTATTCTTTGACGGGGTGGACACAACGAATCAAGCTATGATTAATTCTTCTTCTAGCGGGAAAATAATGATGCAAGAGCCAGATGACACTTGGAGGTTCTTGGAGCAACTAAGTAATGGGTCTAAAGCAAACTTTTCTGCAAGAAAGTCAGTTAGCACAGCTGCAGTAGTACGAAGGGATGCAGACTGGAGGAAGGAAGTTAAGAAAGAGATAGGGGACAGTAATAGAAAGTTCGACAGGTTGATGTCTACGCTTCAGAATGGACCGCAGAATCAATAAGGGCAAAGACCTCAACAAGTCAATCAAGTTTTTGGGCAAGGTCAAGGGCAATACAATAATAATAATGGACGACCTTATAGACTATATAATTAAGGAAACAAGAATTACACTAATCAGTCCGGTAACAATCAACAGAACAACTACCAAGGACAACCTTCTAATCAGCCAAGGTAGTTTCAAGCCGTGGGCAACAGTGGTCCCAGTGGAAGTAATGGCAACAACAACAGGGGACCAACCAACACTAACAACAACAATAGTGCCCCAGAAAGTCAGGAAAATATGATAGCCAAGATATATGAGCTGGTGAATGCTAGTCAACAGCAGACGCATGCAAATGCTAAAGCTATTGCAAACATGGAAAGGCAGATAGCTCAGATGGCTGAAGATCAACAGAGGAAAGACAGTGGTAAACTCCCGAACAGCACAGAAGTAAACCCGAACCACACACAGAAGGCCAGTAAAGAGCATGTCAATGTTGTGGAAACGGAATGGAGGAAGGTCATAGAGGAGGATTTGGTTGGACAAATGAGTGAAATTAAGACTGAAGAAGGTAAAACCACGACTGAAGAGAGTGGAGATAAGATTGAGGAAGGTGACCAAACTAAGGAGGACAATGAGGTCCAAATGGATGAGCAACCAGTTATAGCTGGTATTAAGCAGAAGAAGAAGGATAAAAAGGTGAAAAAGAAGCAAGAAGCACCCAGCATTCCAAGTGGGCCATCGATTAATCAGCCAGGGTATGATGATAAATATCTGAATATGTTCGAGTGTCCAATAACTTTACTGCCAGGGTATGATGATAAATATCTGAACAACAAACCGTTAATGGCACCACGGGCGAGTGGCAAAGGTAAGAGTCAGGCGTAGGAAAGTGGAAGTGAGGAAGAAGAGATCTTGTGGGAAGCAAAAAGGCATCCATTGACAACAGTGGACAAGATCAAACTGTTAGATATGATGGAGATGATGGAACTGAAGCACCAACAGTATGAAAAGGACACAAGGTGCAGGGAGGAAAAAGTTTTTCAAATTCTGGATGCTCAACAGCAGTGGATCAGCCAAGTGAGTGACCGTATGACGTAACTGACCACATTGCTTGCGACATTAGTTCATGATTTTGCGCCCGAAATGAGAAGGATGGTACCACAAAATGATCACCCTAGAGGGTATAGTCGATAAGGGATGCATTGTAAATGCTTGGGATTGAGGTAAATAGGTGATTTTGGAGATTTCTTGGAGATTTTTCGCACGAGACGTACGGCGTGTCGCGCCTTGTTCTTGAGCCGCGCCGTGCGTATCAGGGCGACACGCCATGGTCGCGTGAGGACTGATTTTGCAAATTTCTTGTTCTTTTTGTTGACTTGTGTGCAAATGGGAGATTACAGGAAGGGACATCCACTTCTTCAGTTCCCGGACATCCTAGAGGAGACTCCACGCTATCGCGGTCGACTCCATGATCTTTGTACCCGACCAGTTCTTGCTGCTATTAGCTTGGATCGGGCGATTCTGACCCAGACGGGGTTATGGGCTGAGCTTTTACCTTACATTCACCGTACCTAGACCCACGGGGATAATACATTTACTTGTTAGGGGTGGGACCAACTCATGGCCACCAACGATTACATTGTGTACAAGGAGCTCGTGCTCAAGTTCCTTTCAACTTGCAGATACGCTCCGGCTTCTCAGGAGGCGCGATCCCAGCTCATCTGATTCAGGCTGGGAGGGCAGAGCAGGGAGTGCACTTTGAGAGACTTTGCCAGACGCACAAACATCTACACCGAGGTGAAGATATGGAGTATCCATTTTGCACCCTTTCTCGCCGCCTGCTTCAGAGACCAGCCTCAGAGGGAGGCGAACGCAGTCGTTTGGGCTTCTATGTCCAATGAGATGTTTGAGCCTGGCTCAGCCAAGGAGAGCCAGTTACAGGATCCGCTTCACCATTTGTTCCACCGAATCATATCCACCTCTATCCATGTAGAAGATGGGATGTGAGAAGGTGTTGGGAGAGGATATGTACTATATGTGCGTCACAACTCCTGGAATCTGAAACGTGAGATGTACGTGTTTTTGTATCCTGTTACAAGTATAGTCCCGACAAACAAGCAGTCTACCGTCTAAAGGGGTAACTCTTTCTCCCTTATTCTGAAATATTTTTATGTACAACGGGGACGTTGTACGGTTTTAAGTGTGGGGTGTGGACGGTCGAAGACTTTTGTTTTGAAATTTTTACAGAAAACAGTCAAGTTTCAGAATTTTAGCAGTTTTTTGAAATTTTTTAAGAAATTGTAATTTTGAAACGAATAGTTTTGAATGTTATAGCATTTTTATTTTTCAAGAAATATTGTTTAGTTGTTAGCATGCTATCTGTTAGTCATATAAGTTGAGTTTTTAAGAGTTAGAAAATTTTAGATTTAGAGTATTTGAGGATTGGAATTTAGGAGGGAACTGTCAATCAGTGGCCTTTGTTGTTTGAGCCGGTAGGTCTGAAACAGGTGGCCTCGAAGAGGCACTTATGCACCTTACTACCTAAGATTGTCTGGTTTAGGATAGTATTTCTGAAAGCTCGTTACACGGACAACATCGAAAGTCATGGACATTTCCTTAATGGCCTTTAGAATCTGAATGAGTACGTACACTCTTTTGTCGACAGAAAATTTATAATAAAGGGTTCTCAAAAAAGTCATGAATTCCAAAGGGTATTCTAGTCATTTTTCATAAAAATTATTTTAGTCTAACTTTTAGAAACAATATACTTTGAAACTGAAAATGTTCAAAAATGTTTGAGTCATTATTACAATTTGTTAAAAACTCTCTTACTTGGGGACAAGCAAGGCACAAGTATGGGGTGTTTGACAACGCCTATCAATATTAAGTATTTTAGTCGTTGTTAGGCCCTATTCTTGGTGAATTTATATCATAGATGTATTGGTATTACTCACTTTTTGTGCTAGTGCTTGTATGCAAGAAAAAGACTAAAACAGGGACTAAATGTGGACAAAATGGAAGAAGTTTGAGATAAGCACCATTTCAGTCGAAGTCGCACGCGCATCGGGTAAAGTCAAAAGATCAGGCGATGACTTGAATTTTAAAAAGAGAAAAAACGAGGATAAGGTTATACGCGCGTCACGGATTCTATCCCTGCACGCCGTGGTTTCTTAATTTTCACAACTATAAATAGAGGTCATTAGGTCGAATTTCACAGGCGAAGAACGACCCATAAGGTGGACTTAAGGCTTCTTTGACTCAAGGTTTCGGATTTCAGCAACACTTTTGGTATTTCTTTATGTTTTCACTTTTAGTTTAATAATCTTTAGTTTAGCTTAGCTTCTATTTTAGTGTTTCTGGATTGTTCAGATGAGTAGCAGTAGTTTAGTTGTATTTATTTTCGTATTTCAGTACCCTTGTTCTTTGGATTCAAGTTTTAATTCAAGTAATCATTTGATTCATGGTTTTATTGCATTTCTCGGTATTATTGATGTTTGAATGCTTGTTTGATGTGTTTGGATTGTTTGTTTGCTTCTGAATTCTCAATTTAGTTTCTGATTTCAGTAAGGAACTTTAGTTTAGAAATTGGTTTAGTTTAGTTTGGTTTATGTTTGATTTGGTTTTTAGCATTGGTTTTGGAATTGTGTTTTTGTTTGGTTTTTGGAAAACTAGAAATAGACCCTCTGGCTGTAGCGAGACACTACAGTTTGGTAAGCTATCGTCCTATCTTGACCACCAAACTCCCGTGGATCGACCCTTACTGCTGCTATACTAGTTAGTCGGTGAGGTTATTTTCTTATTTTTAACCGCATAACGACTTAGGCATGTCACTTACACAAATCCCAAGGCAATCAACTATACAAATGACGGCTACTAGAGCCTTATATACCTATGCAAAACCCTAAGCCCATCTGATGAAGGCCCACCGAAATCACCCTGATTTTGGTCTGTTACAACCGAGAACCAGGTGGTAGACGCAACAGATAAAGGAAATGTAGAAACCCTAATAAAACACCCCGCAAGTCCCTTAAATGTTTTATCATTTTCAACTTTGGTTCCAGAATGTTTTCAGTTGCAATTTAGGTTCTTGTTTGAGGTTTTTTAACGTCTTTGGTCCTGTTTAAAGTAAAATGACTATTTTTTGGGACCAAAATTGCAAATTAGAGCTAAACTCAAGGACCAAAAAGGAAAAAAATGATCATATTACTTGGAAAAGGTACCAACAACATAATAATCTCAAATAAGGACCAAATATTCAAAGAAAAGTTATTGGGACCAAAATTGCAAAAATCAGCTATACTTAGGGACCATAAATGGTCCATTTCTTGAATATTAGTATAGGTTTTTCAAGAAACTATAAAGTTTCTGAAACATAACAACGTTGTTGAAATTTGTAGTTTGTAGATGTTGGTTCTCATGGCACAAAAGTAATCATATATGATTTATGGGTTGATGAGGATGGTAACATGGAGCTTGATTTTGAGTCAGATCCTGAGGTTTTTTTTCCTCCCATATCTCTCCATTTTTTGCATTATGTATAAGGAAAATTGTAGGAAATAGCTACGTACCTTAATAGCAATGTACTTCCATTCCTATACCCATAATAGCAATATAGATACGCTTTTTTACTTACTAAGAACTTCCAATTTTTTTATATTTTTTTGCAGTCAGATAAGGAATGTTGCAATTCATCATGTGAAGATGTTCATGAAGCATACAGGAAAAAAGGTTGGGCAATGTCAGGTCCAGACATGATTGGCCATGTCAAAGTTTCTCTCCCCATGTCTATTATAGCATCCTACTTTCGTTTCTTTATGTTTCAACATTGTGCTATCAAACTTTTTCTTATTAAGGCATTATACTAGAAAAAATATTCCAAATTATAGCATTATACTTAGCATATGGAGGTTATTTTCCAGGTGTCGTGAATCGCCTTGATGGGTATGTTCATCTTTTCTCATTTCATAGTTAATTTTCTAATATTTGTTTTCTCATTTATATTAGTTATGTTGATTTTTAGTATCAAATGGACACAAATAAACCCAACTGAGATGTACTTGAAGGTTATACCAACTGTTTACACAGATGATAGTGGACACAGTTACACAGTATTCAATCAAACCAAGTTTTAAAGTCTCTTCGATTTTTATTAAAGCAATGTACTTTTATAAAAAAAATAGTAATATGAGTTCTCAAGTGTCGGTGCTTTAAAATTGGTGATTGTATTAGTGTTGGTCAGACTTTCGGCTGATTTATTTCATTTTGGCGGTCAGGTTTTGGTATTAATTTTGATATTAATAATGATAAAAAAATTTCCGACTTTTTTCATTTTGTTGAAAACCGAACAGCTGTATGAACGGTATGGGTTTCGATTTTGAATTTTTTGGACACCAACAAAAATATAAGAACCAAAAAGTAGGCTGTTGATAGCCCGCTGCATTGCGACTTCAAGAATCATGTTTTATTTCATATAATTATCAGATTTTGAAGCAATACAGATTGCTAACGACACTAATGCAAGTTTTTATTTATTATCCAGTTATATATTGGTGCTCAATAAGAAGTAAAAAATCACACCGAACTGTACTTGATTTGTTTTTGAAATATATATTTTATATACATGTGCATGATTAGCTCCTTATATATTCACCAACAGTATTAAGTGATCGTGACGTCGACGTGTGTCTGAAGCTTTTGAATATGGTATCGTTGGAGTTCATGAATGATGAGTTTCTACAATGGTATGGATTCATCTTTTTTTCTTTAAAAAAATGGGTAAATAAAAAGGATTGATATTTAATTAATCGTTTTTTTATCATTTTCAGGTGATTGAATAAGACGCCCACAAGGTTGTTCTTGATGTCATGCTTAATGAATCGATACAAGTTGTGAAAATGATATTTCTTGCATTTAGCCCTTAATTGGAAAAAATGCAAGAAATATCAATGTACTTTCACACATACACTTTTTTTTGTTTTAACTTCCGTCGCAACACGCGGCCGCAAAACCTCGTTTAAGTACAACGCCTGAGTGAGTCAAAAGCATTTGTGTTTAATTTAGTTGTGTATATATCCAAAAATTTCGTCATATCTTCTCGAAAGTTCTTATCTAAAATTATTAATGTTTAGATTTTCAAATTTAACAATATTTTTGTATCATCCCGTGGTAATACACGGGACTCACGACTAGTATGTGTGTGTATATATATATATATATATATATATATATATATATATATATATATATATATATATATATATATATATATATATATATATATATATATATATATGATGAGAACTCTACCTTCAGAATAGTCTTCTGGATGATGAAACCTTGGAGCTGAGTTCACAACAACGGAAAAAGGGAGTCAGACGCACTCCGGGAGGCGGTCCCGGGAGGGCGCTTCGATAGCTAAGTCAGTACGGAGATCAGAAAGTATGAGTCGAATGCAAAAAGTGAGAGTGAGTCTGAGTGATGATACATGATGATGATCTTACTAAGGGTGTGATCATCATATACCGTTATGCCTGTTTGGGGACCACTTGTCAGTTGGTAGCGGATTTTTTTCTTATTGGTCAATCGTCTGCTGCTAACTGTGATTGGCGCATTCATCTGGCCAGGTGGTAGCTCGTGGGCCACCTAGTTAGTTCGTGGCTTAACAAACCACACGATGATCGTTACAGAGTGATGTGATCATCATATACCTAGTTAGTTCGCGACTGTCGAGTCAGATGACGTCCAGCCAGGTAGGTCGCATGGTCTCTGGCGGCTGGCTGTCCGTCTGAGTACTGGGAGGACATGCCGCTGGCATGCTGGAAGACTGCTATATATATATATATATATATATATATATATATATATATATATATATATATATATATATATATATATATATATATATATATATCCGTATGATACACTATCATGGCCCCCCAGTCTTGGTAGTCAAGGTGATGACGTGGTCTAGTCTTTACTATCAAGATTAGAGAAGCAGCTGTTTGTTTTCGAGAAAATCGGCGTCATTATGGTTGACGTGAATGATGTGACCCGTCCGTTTTCATCATTAGGGGCGTTTTCCAATTTCCCGCTTTCTCTTATCTTTATACCACCTTTTTAGGGTTTCCAGTTTCTTCTTTTTCACTTCACTCTTCTTGTTTGCCTTTATCCTTCCTCTGTCATCTTTCTCCTTTCTCTTTTCTTCCCCCTTTTTTCCTTCAAAAATGGC
Organism: Cichorium intybus; assembly: GCA_023525715.1. Lineage (NCBI taxonomy): Eukaryota > Viridiplantae > Streptophyta > Magnoliopsida > Asterales > Asteraceae > Cichorium > Cichorium intybus. The sequence goes on from CM042014.1 coordinate 63,164,249, forward strand.
GGAACGCGATCGACAAGACATTCCCGACGACGTCTATGGTCCCTTGGTTGAACGGTACGGTTTCAGCCGGAGGATGGGTTCTTATTCCCAACGCCGATGTGGGGTTTTCCCTTCCTCCAGAGGGGAAACCGGCATTTATCTGAAAACCTTCGACGCTGGGTATCGTCTTCCAACATTTGATTTCATGAGTGAATTCTTACATCGCAATAGCGTTGGTTTGCATCAGTTGACACCAAACTCTATCAACAAAATAGTGGCTTTCGAGCTCTTGTGTCGTAGTTTAGGTATTGTGCCTGATTTTTACGTGTTTAAGCATTATTTTTGCTTTGCTGCTTCTAGGGAAAATTATGCTTTTTATAGAAGAACCACCGTTCATACGCTGATTCCAGAGCCCAAGTATTCGCCCAAAAATTGGCAAGATAAGTGGTTATGGCTGAATGCTTCTCGTGTTGGTACGGTGCATCATCGGACTGGAGCCGCTTCTGACCAGATTCCCAAGCTGTATCCTCATCAAGAACAAATGGTGAAAACTCTAAACGGCTTTCGTGTCGTTCCAGAGGAATTTCCTGAGTTCATCTTGGCTGGTGGGGGTTTGAGTATAGCGTGGCGTATGCGGGGGAAGATGCCGGAATTTTATGTGTTACGGAAAAGTATGAACCGTCTTCTCCCTACTTTTCATTTCCTTGTTGACTAGTTTCTGATTTCTTTTATTTTGCTTTCTATTTTGCAGATAGCCCATGTAAAGTACCTTTCGAGTATATTCTTGCTAAAGAGTGGGGAAAAGGGGAGCTAAGATATCGCGAGGTTGACTTGGTCAACAAGGTAGCTGCATCATTTGTCTTCCAAAATATGGATATAGCTGTACGGGCAAAGAGATACAGGACTCGGATGATAAGAAAGCCAAGGAAGACGAATCTGGAAGTGTGCCATTAATAGATGCGAAGGTGGGGGGATTGTCAAAGGATGATCGCGAAGAGTCCTCTGAGTCGGTGCGAGATAGTAAGGAAGGTATTTTGAGGGGATCTACCAGGTTGGCGAATAAAAGGAAATTAGCGTGGGGGTTGTTGGGAGACTCGGAGAATCCTTCGGACACAAGGTTGATTAGGAGAGTGAACCGGCGCCAGCTGTTAAACAAATTAAAGTAAGACGATCTTGGTATAATAACCATTCCCGATAATGAAGAAGCAAATGCTGGTGAGAAGAAGGTTCCAACAGGGTCTGAGAACACTGGAGGTGGATATCATGATGAGGAGTTATCATTTGACCCAAAAATCTTGTCTGGTTCCGGTGGGATGGAGAGTTTAGGAGGTGATGGAGGTAATGACTTTGGTGATATTGTTGGAGGTGGATTTGAGATGGGTGGTGGGGGCGGGTCTGGGGCTGGTGGCAGCGGGGGTGCAGCTTTGGACACCCATGTGTGGACTGACTTTTCGTCTCTGCCATTCGTCCCTGAGTGGAAGCTTGTCAATGGTTCTTGCCTGTTTCCTCAAGAGAATGCCGTCGACTTTGCTCTCCATGCGTTTCCTCCAGCTGCGGAGACGGAGATGGAGAATTTTTCACATGATAATTTGGTCAGCACCTTAAGGTTTGCCTCTGCTCAGTCTGCCTATTATTTGGTGGCTGCAGCGAAAAGGATAGAGCGCTTGTCAGCCTCTTCTTCTCTCCAAGAATCTTTGAAGCTTGAGGCTCGTAATGCTCTAGCCGAAAGTGCCCGTTTACGTGAACTACATGTGGAGTTAGAGGCTCAAATCGCTCGGTTGGAAGCTGCTGCCCGTCAATTTGACCAAAAGTGCTAAATACTGGTTGCTGAAAAAATGTCTGTGGAGGAGCGGCTGGAGAAACTTAACCGGGATAACGAGGCTCTGATGATCCGTTCGAAGAATGTTGATGCCGAACTGTGCAAAAAGGATCGTCTCTTGGAAGAAAAGGATGCTGCTTTGGAGAGAGTGGAAAAGGATCTGAAGTGGATTGTGGAGGAGGGTGCTGCCAGAATTGTGGAGAAGGTATTCTTGATCCCTGAGTTTATGCACGGGATTAATCGCATCCGTCGGACAAGTTATGTGGCTGGCGAAGAGGCGGGTAGGCGTGGTCTTCGTCAGGAGTTGAAGATTGGTGGTCCGGATGCTGGGGAGGGGGGTAGCCTCCGAGTGTGCCAGGGAGGTTGATGACGGTATGGAGGAATTTGCGACCCTTGATTACGCAGGGTTACTAAGTTTGGGGCAGCTTGGGGTGGATGGTTTGAAGGAACTGCTTAAGGTGGAAACCGATGGGTAAGTTGTTGTTTTTGTTTTTCGATATGGTTGTAATGATGCTCTTGGATAATTTCTTTTGCTTTTAGTCGATTGAAGGTAATTGTGGACAAATGTTTCGTTTATGCGGGTGACGAGACAAGGTTTTGATTGTGTTTTGTGGCCTTGTTTGGCCAATTATATATGTAAACTGTCTTTGGTTGAAATGATGTTTGGTTGTATATGATGTACATGTCAATGTGGGTGCTATCATTATTAGGTTGGACCTTAGTTCGAGTAGTATTAGGTTATTCATAAAGTTATGAATTTTAATATAGATGGTGCTTGGCCGATTGTATTAAGTTGCGACTTAATACGGATGGTGCTCGGCCATTCGTAAAGTTTTAGGATTTAATATAGATGGTGCTCGGCCAATTATATTAAGTTGTGACTTAATACGGATGGTGCTCGGCCATTCGTAAAGTTTAGAGCTTAATATAGATGGTGCTCGGCCAATTGTATTAAGTTGTGACTTAATACGGATGGTGCTCGGCCATTCGTAAAGTTTAGAGCTTAATATAGATGGTGCTCGGCCAATTGTATTAAGTTATGACTTAATACGGATAGTGCTCGGCCATTCGTAAAGTTTAGAGCTTAATATAGATGGTGCTCGGCCAATTGTATTAAGTTGTGACTTAATACGGATTGTGCTCGGCCATTCGTAAAGTTTAGAGCTTAATATAGATGGTGCTCGGCCAATTGTATTAGTTGTGACTTAATACGGATGGTGCTCGGCCAATCATGTTAATTGGTTGGGTGATCAGGCCAGCCAATTGTTATCAACATGCATGAACATAAGTGTTATGCTATAGAGTTTTCAAAACCCAATTCTTTGCAACATTAATTTCATTACACGCATTGAAAGTAAAAAGAGTTATGTTGCTGTTAAAGTTCAAGTCGCCTTGTATTAGTTCTTAAAAATGAAAACTCTTCAAATGTTGGATGTTCCACGTCCTTGGTATCAGATTGCCATCCCTGGTCTCCAACATGTATGCTCCTTTCCGGTGTGCCTCCACCACCTTGTATGGACCTTCCCAAGTTGGCCCTAACTTCCCCCTCGGCTGGGCGTGGCTGACTTCGTTCTTTCGCAACACTAAGTCACCCACTTTGAACGCTCTTCCTTTTACCCGCCTATTGTAGTACCTCTCCGTATTAGACTTGTACGTTGCCTGCCTGACGCTGGCAAGTTCACTCCTTTCTTCCAATAAATCCAGGTTGTGTCTAAGGTCTTCCTCCGTCTTTTCAGGGCTGAAAGCAGAAACCCGTAGGGAGGTTATGGTCAGTTTTGAAGGGAGCATTGCTTCCGACCCGTACACCAAGCTAAACGGTGTTTCCTGTGTGCTGGTTCTTGGTGTTGCTCGATAGGACCAAAGAACACTCGGTAGCTCCTCCACCCAGTTGCCCTTGGCTTTTCCCAGCCGTTTCTTAATTCCATTCGCCATGGTGCGGTTGGTAACTTCCTTCTGGCCATTAGCTTGTGGATGAGCGACCGATGTGAATTGTTGCCGGATTTGCCTTTCTTCGCACCATCCGCGGAAGGGATTTTCGGCGAATTGCAGCCCATTATCACTGATCAATATATGTGGGGTGCCGAACCTGGTGAGTATGTGTTTCCACATAAACTTGATGATGCTGCACCCAGTTATGGAGGCCACAGGCTCCGCCTCTACCCATTTGGTGAAATAATCGACTGCCACGATTAAAAATTTTACTCTTCCAGGAGCTTCCGGGAACGGCCCGACAATATCAATCCCCCACTGGAAAAATGGCCACGGGCTTGTTATGCTCGTCAAAGTGGCTGCGGGTAGCTTTTGAGTTGGAGAGAAAGTCTGGCATTCTACACATTTGCGTGTCATTTCCATTGCATCAGAGTGAATGTCGAGCCAGTAAAATCCCATTCGCAGGACTTTACCCGTTAATGCCCTTGCCCCCTTATGGGCCCCTGCCAGCCTCGAGTGTATTTCATCTAGCGCGCGGCATCCTTCTTCCTTTGTTATGCACTTCAGCCAAGGGGTTAAGTATCCCTTCTTGTAAAGGTTTCCTTCAATAATTGCAAAGTTAGGGGCTTTAACCCTGATTTTACGCGCTTCCGTCTCATCCTCTGGCAGCGTCCCATGTTGGAGATAGTCCATGTATGGTGTGCTCCAAGTCGTTGTCTCCTCTGATGTCTCATTGACTTGTTTTTCTTCTATGCTGCTTTCAGGTAATACCTCAACTAACACCTTCTTGGTCAAATGTCGAACGACGTTGAGGTTAGTTTACTTAAGGCGTCCACACTTCTATTCTCTGACCGGGAAATCTGCTTGATTGAGAAACTATCGAAAGATCTTGTTAACTTTTGCACTGCTTCCATGTACTTCTGCATTCGTTTGTCTCTGGCTTCGTACTAGCCGTTTATCTGGTTTGTTACCAACAGTGAGTCACTCAAAGCCGTTACTTGTTTTGCCCCGTTCTCAATTGCCAGTCGAAGTCCTGCTAATAAGGCTTCATACTCTGCTTCATTATTCGATGTTCGAAAATCAAAATGCAACGCATACGTAATTTCCTCACCTTGAGGACTTTTCAGGATTAATCCTGCTCCTGACCCTTCCTTTCCGGCTGCCCCATCAGTGAATAGGGTCCACTCGCACAGCCGCTCCTTGACGGGAAGACTCGTGACGATTGGTGTTTTTGGAGGTGATTGGTCAGGGACTTCAATTAGGAAATCTGCCAGTGCTTGTGCCTTAATGCCTGTCCAAGGTAGGTAAGTGATGCCGTGTTCTCCCAGCTCTATAGCCCATTTGGTTAGTCTTCCAGAGTTTTCTGGTTTTAAAAGGATTTGCTTAAGCGGCTGGCTAGTGAGTACCTCAACGTGGTGCGCCTGGAAGTATCGCCGGAGACGTCTGGCAGCGTGTACAAGTGCTAGCACCAGTTTTTTGAGCATTGGGTAACTGATTTACGGGCCTTGGAGTGCTCGACTGATGAAGTATACTGGGAATTGTATGTTATTTCTTTCCACCACCAATACCGCCGAAATGGCTTCATGCGACGCGGACAAGTACATAGATAAGGTTTCACCTGGGGTGGGGCTAGCCAGTGTAGGTAAATTACCCAACGCTTGTTTAAGGTTTTGCCAGGCTCCGTCAGCTGCGGCTGTCCACCTGAAGCCGTCCTTGTTGACTTCACCCTTTAGCGTATTAAAGAGTGGCAAAGCCTTCTCTGTCGATTTTGCAATGAAGCGCCCTAATGCTGTTAGTTTTCCGTTTAATGCTTGCATCTCTTTCAGCGTAACTGGAGGCCTGGTCTCGAGACCGTCTTGTACTTTAGCAGGATTAGGGAGGATGCCGTGATTTGTTACATAATATCCCAGAAAATGACCTTCTTCCACGACAAACACGCATTTTGCTGGGTTTAGCTTCATCTTCGCTTGCTCTAGTGTTTTTAACGTCTCTTCTATGTCTGTTATCAACGCGGTTTCTTCTAAGCTCTTGATTACCATATCATCGACGTAGACCTCGATGTTTCGTCCAATTTGATTGCGGAATAATTGGTCCACCAGTCGGTGATACGTCGCACCTGCATTCTTCAATCCAAAAGGCATTTTCTTGTAACAAAATGTTCCCCGATTGGTATAGAATGCTGTTTTTTCTTCATCCTCTTTTCTCATTTGTATTTAGTGATAACCTTTGTATGCGTCTAGAAAACATTTCCATCGGACGCCTTGAAGTGATTCGACTTTCTGATCTATCTCTGGCAGGGGGTAGCAGTCTTTGGGATAGGCTTTATTTAAATCTGTGTAATCTATACACATCCTCCAACTTCCGTCGCTTTTGTTGACCATCACCGGATTGGCAATCCAGTCAGGAAAAATGGCTTCCCTCAGTATTCCTGCTGCGACTAACTTGGATACTTCCACATTGATTGCCGTGTTTCGCTCGCCCGCATAGCCTCTCTTCTTCTGTTTGATCGTACTGCTTCCAGGTTTAACATTTAGATTGTGTTCTATTACGTCTCTGTCCACTCCTACCATGTCTGTAGGCTCCCACGCGAATACATGTTTATACTGTTTTAAGAGGATAATTACTTTCATTCTCGTGGTTGTGTGCAACATGGTACCAATGCGGACTGGCTGCTCGGGGTAGTCTTGGTTAATAACTTCTTTATCATTTGGTTATTATCTTCTGGCTTTCTTGATTAGTCTAATAATGTCCTTTGGTTGCATGACCTGACAACAGCTTAGAGTCTGGGGGCTTGCGGCCATAACGCAGGCTACTCCACCTGGCGTTCTGAATTTCAGAAGGTCATGTACTGTAGATGCCACCGCCCCAAATTTTAGGAGTCCTGGTCGTCCTAAAATCATATTGTGCTCTAAGGGTGCCCTCACAACAACGAATTCGATGAGTGTGGTCTTATAGAGTTTTCCGTCGAAGCTTTTCAACGTGAAAGGTAAAGAAATGGTTCCGATTGGCCATATGTTGTGGCCAGTGAACCCTACGAGTCACCCTCCGGCGGGCTTCAGCTCATCTTTTATGACTTGTGATAGTAATTTAAAACAGTGTTCACGTATAATGTCAGCAGCACTTCCGCTATCCACGTATACTCTATGGATTTTGATATTTTGGACGTAACCAGTGAGGATCAGGGGGTTGTCTCCTTGCCAGCTTCAGGTCTTGGGTCGTCAATTGAAGAACTCAAGTTCAGGGACCAACGTCACGGCGGATACGTTCTTTATCAAAGTGACCAGGTCGTCTCTGACTAGCACGGATGGCCAGAATCTCAAGAGCTTTACCACCTGCTTTATCTTCCTTTCCTCCTTTTTCAACCCTCCTTTCTGTCTCAAATTTCTCGCACAGTTTTATTGCCGTCTCTACCAAATTACCCTTCAGTTGTTTCTCCTCCATTTCTTTCTTTAGCATGGCACAATCAGCGGTGTCACGAGCCCTGCTCTTATGGTATTCGTAGTACCGTTGCCTGCTATCTAGGGTTTTACTTGTGGTGGATTCCTTGACAGCGTAGATATCTCCTTGCCTGCTTCGGGGTTCATCCTTGTAGAGCGGATTAAATCGCCGCGAGGATCTACCTCCCCTCGGGGGAAGACTGGAATGGTCTTGGCGTCGGCCATGAGGATGATAACGGTCATTCCGCCTGTATTGGCCGTCAGTGGTTTCTTTGAGATACTGTTGTTTCACCGCCGTTCCTTCTTCCTGTCTAAGGAACCTCTCGACTCGCTCCTTCAGTTCGTGTCGGGTTTGCGGGGGTCTCCCCTAAAAATTTTCGAGATAAAGGACCAGGTAACAATCCCTAAGTAAACGCTCCTGTCACCATGCGATCATCCTGACCCGGTACATCCAACGTAGCCTTGTTAAATCGCCTGAAGTAATCCTTCATGGACTCGCCTTCCCGCTGTTTGCAACCCATTATAGCGTGATTATCACCCCTATATTTGCGTAACTGCATAAAATTTGTGAGGAACAATTGTTTTAACTGCACGAAGTTGTATATATTGTTCGGTGCCAAGCTTTTGAACCATGCACCCACGTTCCCATCCAGCATTGTCGAAAATACGTGCACCAAAAGCGCTGGTCTAACTTTAGCGAAGTCATGTGCCATTCATAGGTGTCGATGTGGCTGTCTGGGCATGTGGTTCCATTGTATACCTTCAACGTTGGGAGTTTAGCGGTACTCGGAATCTCATAATCCAAGAGCTCTTTGACGAAGGGCGAACGCGGTGCAGTTATTGTCTGGGATTAGATTCAGTGTTTGCGGTTAAAACAATTGATAGAATGGCACAAATGGGTATTGTGGTGTCATGTAGGTTGGGTTTATTATCGGAGCAGTAGGATAACTGTTAACATAAAATGGCGGCAGAGTGAACTGGGTTGAAGGGGTAGGGGCGCTTACAAAGAAATTCTGTGGAATGGTGGGTTTCGGAGACGAGGTTGACGGTGTTCCCGCGGTAAACAGTGATGGAAAAGGCGGCAGGAAACTCGTTGGAGCGGGGGTTGGCGTTGATGTTCCCGCCACTGTGGGAGCAACAAATGGAGGTGGGAATTGTGGTTGCGTTGTCGATGGACCCGCGTGAAGGAAAGGGTTGAGATAGGTTCATTGCGGCATCAACAGAGTTGGCATCAGGGGTTGCCATGGTGATACGGTGGTTATTGTAGACGTGACCGCCTGAGGCGCAGTCGGCGGAGTCAGGGGCGTAACTACTCCTAGAGACGTCATGGGTCGTATTGGGCTTTGCTGGGCGTCGCCCTGTTGATTGCTTGATGGCGTCGCCATTCAAGGTTGGAAGATCGTAGTTCTTACTTCGTCACAAAAACGGATGGCGCCAATGATGAGAACTCTGCCTTCGGAATAGTCTTCTGGATGATAAAACCTTGGACCTGAGTTCACAACAAAGGAAAAAGGGGGTCAGACGCACTCCGGGAGGCGGTCCCGGGAGGGCGCTCCGACAGCTAAGTCAGTACGGAGATCGGAAAGTATGAATCGAATGCGAAAAGTGAGAGTGAGTCTGAGTGATGATACGTGATGATGATCTTACCAAGGGCGTTATCATCATATACCGTTATGCCTGTTTGGGGACCACTTGTCAGTTGGTGGCGGATCTTTTTCTTATTGGTCGATCGTCTGCTGCTAACTGTGATTGGCCCATTCATCTGGCCAGGTGGTAGCTCGTGGGCCACCTAGTTCGTTCGTGGCTTAACAAACCACATGATGATCGTTACAGAGTGATGTGTCACTCTATTATAGGTACATGTGGCAATCGGCTGTTCGCGACCGTCGAGTCGGATGACGTCCAGCCAGGTAGGTCGCATGGTCTCTGGCAGCTGGCTGTCCGTCTGAGTGCTGGCAGGACATGCCGCTGGCATGCTGGCAGACTGCTATATGTATCTGTATGATACACTATCAATATATATATATATATATATATATATATATATATATATATATATATATATATATATATATATATATATATATATATATATATATATATATATATATATATATATATATATATATATATATATATATATATATATATATATAGACTAAATATCAAATGGGAACCAATATTTTCCTAGGAACCTTAGGAACTTTTTTACTGAATTTTTTTTTCACAAAAAATGACATAATACACCTAATCGCTTATATTTAAGACCTTTTGTAAAAAAACAAATTTGAAAAAATAATATATATACACGAAATGTGCACATATGCACGAAACGTGATCATATACACATTTGCGAAAAAAATGCATACGTGCATATTTCGTGTATACATATTATTTTTCAAATTTTTTTGACAAAAAGTCTTAAATATAAGCGACTAGGTGTATTATGTCATTTTTTTTGAAAAAAAAATTCAGTCAAAAAGTTCCTACGGTTCCTAGGAAAATATTGGTTCTCTATTGAAACGGACTCTATATATATATATATATATATATATATATATATATATATATATATATATATATATATATATATATATATATATATATATATATATATATATATATATATATATATATATATTAATGGTGTACCCACGCAATGCGGCGGGAGTTAATGTGCCCACGGGTGGTAGGGGTGTTTAATATTTTTTTTCGCGCATATACTTGAGGTTTAAGGTGTGTTCACATCGCTCCAGGCTCCTTTAATATTTTTATAGTGTAAACAAAAAATGCAACTCCTCAAAGGTGACCGGATGGTATACTGTATTTTGTGCTAAAATACAAAAAGAAATAATCAAGGTTGGCTCTAATACAACAAAAAATGTATGAATCCTATTAACTATCGTAGTATAACAACAAATAACAAACTACGATGTTAAAGCATGAGAATTTTAAACTACATTACCAAAATTAACAGAAAATGGTTGCTAAAAAACCATTACTGTCAAACTTCATTGCCTTAAAGTTATGTTATTGCAAAAATAAAAAAATAAAAAAACATTTAGAACCATATAAATGCCTACAACTCGCTTAGTTTAATATGTGTAATCATTTTCAGGTAAACTTATTCTAAGTGTTTGGAATATTATATTTATTTGAAGGTTAATTAAGTTTAAGAGGAGCATAACCATTCTATTGGCTTCTTATGTGATATCGTAATGTCAATTTTGACATTTGTGTTTGAAGTAATCAGATTTGTACTACCCAACAAACTGTACTTATCTTTAGTGTGGGTAATTCTAGTATAAAATAAAATAATATACAATAGTAATTTATAAAAAGAGAAACAAGTCATTACAAAATGCAATTTGTAGTTCATTGTTTGATATCTGTAATATTAGTAAACCAAAGAACTAACATTGATTATTTATTAGTAAACCTACATACAATTTAAATGAAATATCATAGTTAGAAACCTTTGGTTCAAATTTGGATTTCTTTCTAATAATTAATGTGTTCTTTAATTTTAAAAATAGAGTATATTGCTCAAAAAACAAATGGTTGCTACCAGGGGAAATTACAGAGCAATTAATGTTGATTAAGGGAATAAGCCACAACAAATGCTAGGAATGTGTATGATGGTTAGTAGCTATTAATGCCCTAATAAGAAAGTATAGTGCTACAATTCAGTAGATATTGATAAGTACAAAGCCCAAATAAGAAAAAAGATTGGAAGTACAATTGTAACAGAAAATTATGTCTGAAAAAAAGCAAAATGAAGACGGTTATGAGCAATGTAGTTCCATTGATTTGTTTGTTATAACATCTTACTTTCATTTCCTCTTATGATATTGTTGTACTTTGAAACATTGGCCCACACTCATACAGACACACATACAAACATGCACACTCATACAGACAATTTTGGTCTCAAATAGCATTAACTCATACATACATAGCATACAAACACTTACAGACAGACATTAACCAATAGGGAAGGCCCAATGCCTAAATAAACATAAAAATACAAGCATTTGGCCGTAAAACCAACAATTCTACTAAAAAATAATTTGAGGTTCAACCTGGTTAAGAGCAGAAAAAGAATAATCTAAAACCAATGAAATATAAGGTGATAATGAAATCAGAAAATGAAACTCCGAAATGGTATTCGTCCATGTGGCTAAAACTGCAAAATTCTGCCAGCACAACATGTTGTTTAAACTGAAACAAAAATGAACAATGACTCCTCGTCTTTTGAGCCCTTCATGATGGGGTTCCTTTGTTGTTTTTCTTAAGTAGCTTACTCAAATGATCCCCGCATCTCTGGAACATGAAGTATGCAATAACATGAAATTTTTTAAATTAGATAAAAGTAACTTGTGTAAAAAATTGAATCCATGTGCACTTCAAGATTGAAAGCCCATACAATTCTACATTTCAAAAACATTGAACAAAATAAAACTGTTTCAGGGTCTTAATTTGTGCATAAGAAAAGACATAACAAAAAGAAAATGAAAAAGAAGGATACAACATCAAAACTTGCAACATTGGTCGAATTATCTAATTTTATGTCTGTACATGATATCATCATTATCCTTCTAACCCTTGTAGTGTCCTGTAGTAATATATCGCACAAAAATTAAAACCAAACATGTTAGGGATCCAATAGAAAAATAAAAAATCAAAATGGTAAAGTAACATATGGAATCAGAGATTAAGACAATGGAATAAAGAAATACACGTGGTTTTGCTTTACGCTGTCAAGATCCCAAGTTTCAGGAAAGTATATGGAAAAGTGTTGATTTTTTCCAGCCCTCCATTCTAGAAGGGTTGAATATAGAGCCTAAGGTGGTGGCAAATTTGATCTTCTCTTCCATGAATTCAATGTGTTTACATACTATAGTTTTAGTGGCTAGTTTAGCTATAAATAGATGCTTAAGTTTCAGTTCTTAGACATCCAAAAACACACCACAAACATATAGAGTTAGAGAGAAACACTTAGAGTGTAAGTGTTAGAGAAATGGTTGGTTTTTTGTAATAGTCGAGTGTGAGAGTTGCTCCTTCTATTGTAATTCTGTTCTAGTGTTGAATAGAAGAGTTTTCCGATCCTAACAAGTGGTATCAGAGCCTCGTTTCGGTACCGATCGTTTTTTTGGTCGAATTGTTTTTTTCTCAAAATCGATTTCCGGGCACACCATTGTAAAGTACTCGTTCCCACGATTCCGAAAATATTTTTTTTCAGAATTTTTCGACCACCGGAAGACCTTCAAAAGTCCGGTCAAAGGTTTGCCGGAATAGTGGCCGGAAAAACCAGTTCGCCGGAAAACTCGCCGGAGAAGACGATCGGAGAAGACGACACTATAGCGACACTGTAGCAACACTGTAGCAAGTTTCAGAAAACTGCATTTTGGCCCCCTGAAATTCCAGAAAGTTACAAACAGGTCCCTCTAATTCTATAAAACTCCGTTTTGGTCTCAGTTTTTTCTGAAAGTTACAATTTTGGTCCCTATACTTCTGAATAGTTTCAGAAAGGTCCCTATATTTCAGAACCTTCCAGTTTGGTCCTTATAGTTTTCTAAATTACAAATTAGCCCATAACTTTTTCAAAAAGTGTATTTTGACCCTGAAAAAGTATATTCCACCTATTTCGACCCTTCCAGATATAACCGTGAGCTCGGTTTTGCCTAATTCCATCCCCAAATTTTACAAAACGCAAACTACAAAGTCTTTCTCATGGAATCTACAAGTTCGGATATAATGGTCCGACTTACGCCCACAAATTATAATATGTGGAAGCCGAGGATGGAAGATTTGCTTAATCTAAAGGATCTAGCAGAACCTTTAGAAACCAAAGGAGTAAAACCTGAAAAGACAACAGTCGATGTCTGGACGAGAATGAATAAGAAAACCGTGGCACAAATTCGACAATGGATTGACCACAGTGTTTTTCATCATGTCTCTCAAGAAACAGACGCATACAAACTTTGGGAAAAGCTTGAGAGTATGTATCAAGCAAAGACGGCACGCAACAAGACCCTACTAATGAGGCGCCTGGTAAACAACAAGTTACGAAGTGGTACATCCATAGCCGAGCATACGAGTCAGTTCTAAGATCTCGTAAATCAGCTCAGTTCTGCCGAATGGGTTCTCAAAGATGAGGAGCAAGCAATATTGTTGCTAAGTTCTCTACCTGATCATTGGGAAACACTTGTTGTTACTCCTAGCAATTCTGCCCCCGGTGGTAAAGTGACAATGGAGATGGTCACGGACGCTCTCATGAACGAGGAAGCCAGAAGAAAAGAAGCTGGTACAGACAGTCATTTGCCCTCGAAACAGAAAACAAAGAAAGAGGCAGAGGTAGAACTGGTGGCAGAGGAAGAGGTCGAGGTAGAGGCAGACGTGGTCAAAGTAGAGGAAGATCTCAAGTTAGAGGAAGATCAAAAGAAAGGGGAAAGTCTTCAAGTACATGGTTTGAAGTCTACTACAACTACTGCAATCATTATGGCCACAAAAAGAGCGATTGTCGAAAGTTTCTACGAGAACAGGCTGAAACGAGTACTAGTTCAAGCAAGGAGGATGGTGAGACCATGGTCAACATTTCACAAGACATTGCCCTTGTTGCATGCGAAGAGGATGCATGCCTAAACGTAGGCGCTCGTGATGAAGAGTGGGTGATTGATACCGCTGCGTTATATCATTCCACTCCAGACCGGGATTTATTTGCAACATATTAATCCGTAAACCATGGTACCGTGAGGATGGGAAACACCGGTTCCTCTAACATTGTTGGTATCGGTGATGTACATATAAAGACCAATGTAGGGTGTACATTGGTGTTGAAAGATGTTCGACATGTTCCGGAGCTAAGAATGAATCTTATCTCAATTGGAGCTCTTGACCTTCAGGGCTATGACAACCACTTCGGAAATGGCAACTGGAAGTTGTTAAAAGGCATTATGGTCATTGCAAGGGGAAAGCTTTGTGGTACTATTTATAAGTCATATGCAAAGTTGATTCAACCAAGTCTCAATGCAGTAGAAGAAGAGACATCACCAAATCTGTGGCATAGAAGACTAGGCCACATGACTGTGAAAGGGTTAACAACTCTTGAAAAGAAGAAGTCCATTTCCATGGAAAAAGATGTTGCCCTGGATCCTTGTGAATACTGCTTATTTGGGAAACAACATAGAGTTTCCTTTAGCTCCACAAGAAATAAGCGCTCTGAGTTGTTGAGCCTTGTCCACTCCGACGTATGTGGACCCATTGAAGTAGAATCCCTTAGTGGAAACAAGTATTTTGTGACATTCATCGACGATGCATCACGAAAAGTATGGGTTTATTGTCTCAGGTCGAAGGATCAAGTATTTGATCGTTTTAAAGCTTTTCATGTAATGGTGTAAAGACAAACTGGCAAACAGTTGAAATGTCTCAGATCAGATAATGGAGGTGAGTACTATTCTCGTGAGTTCTCCACATATTGCACAAAATATGGTATTAGGCATGAAAAGACTGTCCCACGTACCCCACAGCATAACGGTGTAGCAGAACGAATGAATCGTACCATTGTTGAGAAGGTCCGATGTATGATCAGTGCGGCTAAACTACCAAAGCCATTCTGGGGTGAAGCTGTATTGACAGCTTGTTACCTTATAAATAGGTCACCTTCAGTTCCATTGAATTTTGAAGTTCCAGAAAAGATATGGACGGGTAAAGACATAACATATTCTCACTTGAGAGTATTTGGGTGCAAGGCATTTGCACATGTGTCAAGACAATTGCGGAAGAAGTTGGACCTCAAATCCACTCCATGCATCTTTATTGGATATGGAGATGAAGAGTTCGGGTACAGGCTATGGGACCCAGAACTAAAGAAGGTTATTCGAAGCAGAGATGTTGTTTTCTATAAAGACCAGTATTATGATTTCAAGGCATCGATTAACGAGCAACAAAGCTTCAAAGTTCCAGAAATGATATCTGAAACAAAAGATGATGTTCCGACTGATGAACAGAATAATGAAGTTGATCATGAAGATCAAGGAGGTGTTGAGCAGGGGGAGCTTCCACCTCTTGATAATTCAGAGTCATTGCCAGATGTTTCTAATGAAGAAACTCAAGTTCGACGATCTGATCGAGTTCGTGTTCCTTCCTCAAGATACCTAACTTCGAACTACATCCTTCTTACCAGCGAGGGGGAGCCAGAGAGCTTTCAGGAAGCTCAATCTCATATTAACACAGCCAATTGGCAGAAGGCCATGAAAGACGAAATGAATTCTTTGCACAAGAATCAAACATATGAGTTGGTGGAACTTCCCAAAGGAAAGAAAGCCTTGAAAAACAAGTGGGTTTTCAAGTTGAAGAAAGATGGAAAAGGAAACATTGTGAAGTATAAGGCGAGACTCGTTGTCAAAGGATTCCAACAGAAGGAGGGAATTGACTTTGATGAGATTTTTTCGCTGGTTGTGAAGATGATGTCTATTCGAGTTGTACTCGGATTGGTTGCCAGTCTAGATCTAAGCTTGAGCAGATGGATGTAAAAACAGCCTTTCTTCATGGTGATTTAGATGAAGAAATATACATGGAACAGCCCGATGGGTTTAAAGACCCAAAGAAAGAGCATCTCGTCTGCAAGTTGAAGAAGTGCCTTTATGGTCTTAAGCAAGCCCCAAGACAGTGGTACAAGAAGTTTGACTCGTTCATGGTAAGTCACGAGTACAAAAGAACTGTTGCAGACCACTGCGTGTACTTGAAGAAGTTTCCAGATGGGAAATTTGTCATCCTTTTGCTCTATGTGGATGATATGCTAATAGTGGCTCAGGATGCAACCATGATCAACAACTTGAAGAAGGATTTGTCTAAGTTCTTTGATATGAAAGACCTAGGCCCAACTCAACAAATATTGGGCATGAAAATTATCCGTGATAGAGAATCAAGAAAAATTCTCCTTCTTCTGATAAAGAGAAAGAAGAGATGAAGAAAGTCCCTTATTCCTCTGCCGTAGGAAGTCTTATGTATGCGATGGTGTGTACAAGGCCAGATATTGCTCATGTTGTTGGTGTCGTGAGTAGATATCTAGCAAATCCAGCAAAGCAACATTGGGAAGCAGTCAAGTGGATACTGCGATACCTGAAGGGTAGTTCAAAACTATGTTTGTGTTACGGGGGGGCTAAGCCAATCGTGAAAGGTTATACAGATGCTGATATGGCAGGAGATCTTGATAACAGGAAATCTACATCAAGTTATGTTTTCACTTTGGCAGGGGGAGCTATCTCATGGCAATCCAAGTTACAAAAGTGTGTAGCACTGTCAACAACAGAAGCTGAGTACATTGCTGCCGTTGAAGCTGGGAAGGAGCTTATATGGTTAAAACAGTTTCTTCAAGAATTGGGGTTTCCACAAGCAGAATACATCATTCATTGCGACAGTCAGAGTGCTATGGACCTAAGCAAGAATTCGATGTACCATTCTCGCACTAAGCATATCGATATTTGTTATCATTGGCTTAGAGAAGCAATCGAAAGAGGAGAACTGAAGTTGTCAAAGATCAACACAAATGACAATCCTGCAGACATGTTGACCAAGGTGGTGACACAAGACAAACACAAACTATGTGCTGACATAGTTGGGTTAAGGATTGTTCAATAGAGGCTGGAGGGGGAGATTTGTTGATTTTTTCCAGCCCTCCATTCTAGAAGGGTTGAATATAGAGCCTAAGGTGGTGGCAAATTTGATCTTCTCTTCCATGAATTCAATGTGTTTACATACTATAGTTTTAGTGGCTAGTTTAGCTATAAATAGATGCTTAAGTTTCAGTTCTTAGACATCCAAAAACACACCACAAACATATAGAGTTAGAGAGAAACACTTAGAGTGTAAGTGTTAGAGAAAGGGTTGGTTTTTTGTAATAGTCGAGTGTGAGAGTTGCTCCTCCTATTGTAATTCTGTTCTAGTGTTGAATAGAAGAGTTTTCCGATCCTAACAAAAAGGGGCTCAAAGTTGAAGACTTATAGAACCATAACGCTGAAAATAAATGTATAAAGTTAAGACTTGCACCTGAAGATTATATGAAATAAAATAAGAAAGAAAACATAAAAAATCGCTACTTGCAGAATGAATATCTTCAATTCTTCTTTCTGAAAAAAAAAACAAATATAAGAAGGAAAATAACAAAAAAAAATTTCATTTCAAGCTATAACGATGGTTTAAATAACAGGAAAATACATGGATAGGGATCCATTGGGTTCTTGAAGCTACACAAATGATCAAACACATATATGTCTGAATAAAAAATTAAGACATCGCAATGGGAAGAGGAAGAGATATAAACAAGGGATGCCATTATTGTCTATATAGATCTTTGCATATTCGAACATGGATCTAGGTCGAGATCGGTTGAGCTGTAATTAGTTTTTCAATATCTAAAAGTCAAACCCACACATAGATCTATAAATATCAAATTAAAAGGGTTAGCAACTGTGAGTTTTAGTTTGGCGAAATCAAAATTATACTGCAAATCATATACAAAATTTAGGTATTTTTCAAAACATTTATGAAAAACCTCTTGTTTTGAAAGTAAACTTACAGATTGTGCCCATACACGCTCCATGATCAAGTCTGAAACTCCATACGTCATAAACGCAAAAGGGTTAGCAGCAACATCCTCAAAGTCGCCAGTTATTTGATCAGGGGGAGATGCGTTCGAATAAGAGCTTTCTAAACTTGTGCGGCAGAGATGCTCCAATAGCGAGAGAGAAACTCAACGGATGGAAAATCATATACTTTAACCGCTACGCAAACATCACCAGCAGACCATAGATCTAGAAGCGCCACCTTTACAGGTTGTAAAGAATTGAGCAGATGAAGAGATTAAGGTTTGAGAAAAATCACATAGCGAATTTGAGAGAGAGAGAGGCGGAGAGTCAAATTTTGAAGTGGCATTTAGGTTTAAATGGATGGCGTGTCATAAATGCCACCAACATTTCACATTATTTGAATTCAAAATACTTTGAATTTCAAATTGCAGGGTGTGACATTTCATCCACCTGTCCGTAAAAATAAGTCATGCATGAACAGTTGTACAAGTCTTAACTTTTAAGAATTCTATGTTGTAAGAGTGTTGTATTCTATGTATGCATTATATATATATATATATATATATATATATATATATATATATATATATATATATATATATATATATATATATATATATATATATATATATATATATATATATATATATATATATATATATATATATATATATATAGGGTTGGCTTCAATAAGGGACTAAAATTATCCATGGTATCAAGGGACTAATCTCGATCGTCGGAATCAAAATCATCAACGCCCAAAAAATAGGTTTTAAATTTCTTACGTCGACGCACATGTAGAGGATTATAATAAAAAACCCACTTATTTTTTTTGGTTTTTTTATTTTTCGACATTATTCTTTTTCAAAAATAAAAACCGAATATACCAAAATTCATAATTTTTTGTCCTCTACAAATAGACATCCATATTGATATATAAAAAATAAATTATTTTTTATAAGTACAGCTTGTCTAGATTCACATGTGAATCTGAACTGTAAAAATTTGAATATGAGTAATTATTTTACTTTTAAAACTTTTACTACTTCAATATTATAACCATTTATAAGTAATGTACTTGATTATCATGTGGATTTATTAATATTTACATGAAAATTTACTTATATTCACATATCAATATCATATACTATTGAGAATTTAATAATAAGTTTTTTACTACTTCAACATTTTAACAATTTATAATGAATTTACTCTGATTCACAATTGAATTTACTTATATTCACACAACAATTTACTCAGATGCACATATCAATATCATATGATATTTTGAATATATTTTGTAATATGAATATGATTAATCTACTTAGGAAATTTTTAACACTTCAACATTTTAATCATTTATAATGAATTTACTATGATTCATAAGTTAATTTCATTCACATTCACACAAAAAATTATTCAGATTCACTTGACAATATCATATGTCATTGTGAATGCCAACAGATAATAACATAATAACAGTTCAGATTCACATGTGAATATGAACTGTAAAAATTTGAATATGAGTAATTATTTTACTTTTAAAACTTTTATTATTTCAATATTATAACAATTTATAAGTAATATACTTGATTCACAAATAGATTTACTCATATTTACACGAAAACTTATTCATATTCACATATCAAAATCATATAGTATTAAGAAGTTACTTAACAGTTTTTTACTACTTCAATATTTTAACCATTTATAATGATTTTACTCTCATTCACAATATAAATTATTTACGTTCACACAACAATTTACTCAGATTCATATATCTATATCATATGGTATTTTAAATATACTCCGAAATATGAATATGATTAATTTAGTTAGAAAATTTTTAACAATTCAACATTTTAATCATTTATAATAAATATAATATGATTTATAAGTTAATTCAATTCACACTCACACAAAAGTTTATTCAAATTCACATGACAATATCATATGTCATTGTGTATATCAACAGTGAACAGAATAACAGTTCATATTCACATGTGAATCTCAACTAGCGGAAATTTCGAAAAAAAAATCATTTTTTGTATATCAATATGGATCTCTATTTGTAGAGGATAAAAAGTTATAAATTTCTATATATTCAGATTTTTTTTTCGATAAAAAATAAGCCCTAAAAACAAAAAAAAAACGAAATGAGTTTTTTTATAATCCGGTAAATGCACGTCCACCGTAAGGTGTATAATCATGTAGCTGAGATTAGTCCCTTGGTACCATGGTTTATATTAGTCCCTTGTTGAACTTTTGCCTATATATATATATATATATATATATATATATATATATATATATATATATATATATATATATATATATATATATATATATATATATATATATATTTTTTTTTTTTTTTTTTTTTTTTTTTTGCAAGTAGGGATGAATCCTATTACACGGGTACGTAATATACTACAGCCTAGCTAGGTACATATGGGACTGCTCGGTCGTTATACCGTTGAACCTTCCCTTTCTCCAAGTAGATGCTGCACAGAGACTAGACCCGCACACGCAATCGGCAAACCCTGGTGCAAACCACGTCCACCCCGGAAAGACGCCCTGCAAGCAACGACTGGGGGGAAACCAGCCCCGGGTACACACTGTCTTGGCTAGCACAGAGGCCACAAGTAAAGGTGTAATATCTTTACCTTACTTGTGTGGAGTGTGGTTTGAACCCACAACCTCCCATAAGTATATATATATATATATATATATATATATATATATATATATATATATATATATATATATATATATATATATATATATATATATATATATATATACTAGTGGTGTATCCGTGCAATTCGGCGGACTCTAATAGGGGTGGGGGTAGGGAGCAATGTTTGATAATTTATTTCCTTTAGGTATGCGTTATTCGATTGGTTTTTCGGTTTACGAGTTAACCGGTTTCGATTTACGGGTTAACCATCGTAAACCAAACCGCATAAAAGTTGGTATTTCGGTTTACGGGTTAACCGGTTTCGATTTTGACGGGTTCAGGTTGGTTAAATTGTATAACAGAAACTCAAATAAAAAACTACATTATATTATGAAAAAATTGACATTATCAAAATAGGGCTTAAATTTCTTTAGCTATTCATATTTATTTCATGAAGGATATAAATCATAAACATTTACTCTCCAAGTGTTGCCTCGTTTAGTGTGTATATTTCTTAATTGCATTATCGTAATCCACCGTAGATTTTCCTACGTTTCTTAATTGCATTGACAAGTCATATAATATATTAAGGGGTTAATGACTTGAGAGGGTAATATACTTTTGCAAATGTTCACATTTAGGTAACATTGTTTTTTGTGTGCACATTTAGGTAACATGCTTGTTATACTTGTTCAGAAACGGGTAACAATGTTTTTTTTTGTGCACATTTAGGTAACATACTTGTTATACTTATCCAAAAACAGGTAACAATGTTTTTTTTGTTTACATTTAGGTAACAATATTGTTCACATTTAGGTAACAATATTCTTACCTAAATGTGAACAAAAAAAAACATTGTTACCCGTTTTTGAACAAGTATAACAACTATGTTACCTAAAGGTGTACAAAAAAACATTGTTACCTAAATGTGAACAAGTATAACAAGTATGTTAACTAAATATGCACAAAAAAATAATGTTACCTAAATGTGAACATTTGCAAAAATATATTACCCTCTCAAGTCATTAACCCTATATTAAGTGTTGTAAATTCTGTTTTATATGTGTTAACATAGATTAATCTATAATGGATTGCCCACAAAAAGTAATGGGCAAAAAGTATCAACAGACTACCAGACTGTCTTGCTTGACTTGCTCTGTTAACTCATTTGGAGCCAAAGTCCAGATATTTGGTAATCTGGAAAGTAAACAAACAAAAATCCAATAAGTTTTAACTTTAATGATCGATAATAATAATAAATAAATAAATCCAAAAAAAATTCAAAAGAAAAAAGCCAATAAGTTTTAACTTTAATGATCGATAATAACAAAAAAATAATAATAAATCCAAAAAATTCAACCAACTCACAACCTCCTTCTACGTGAGGCCTTGTACTTTTCCAATTCATCCAAGCTTCTTGTTTCTCTTTCAGCTCGCAACTTCTCCTTTATTAGTCTTACCAATCCTTCCTGCATTGAAATAGAAATATAGAATATCAGTTGTCTAAAACACCCAACATCAAGAAAAATCTCTAATTCAAAACATTAATGTGGGTGTTAGCGCATAAATGCATCATTATTTCATAATCACAACACAAGTGTCTGACATGGAATAATCATCATGAACATTCAAGCTAGAATTTAGAAAAAAATGTCACGCATGTGGGTGTTCAAGTATATATGCACATACCTTAAATAGATAAAGGAAAAGTAAGTTTTGAATGCATTTTTATAGTAAAATGCAAATGTGTTGCTATTACAGAGAAGTCAAGTACGTATATTGTTATTATATGTAAAGAAATTTAAGTACATTGTTGTTATAGATTACATATTGCTATTATCATTAAAAATGTAAATAGGTCGCTATTATGAGTAAAAGAAAGTTCACACAGGAGTCACACCACTTGGTATTTTAATATATATGGCATCAAACATTAGACCGATAGCATTAATTTGCACTTTGAAGTGGACTGTGGACATACATGGTGATCAGCTTAGTTGGAGAAAGCAAAACAAGCATTCAAACACAAAATGCATCATGAATATTGCAATAAATTAACTATCAAAGAAAGCCGACAATGCACTTCTTATCCAACGAGGCAGGAAAACATAAAAATTATTAGTCTAGTCCATGTATTTTAACACTCTTGTTAATCCTGTTTTTATGTAACACAGTACATGTGAATAAAAGTAAACGACTCTATTAGATTATCATCCTACCAAAAAAAATGAAAGAATTCGTAGAATCTTTTTCTAATTTCTTTTTTCAAACAAACAAATTAAGGGATAAAGAAAGTTTTTTCTTTGAACATAACTAATCCTACTTTTCTTTTGACTAATGGTCCCACTTACGGTTAGATTTGGAGATGCATCTTGATCACCATCTCCTTCGTAAGCCGGTACACATGATGTATGTCGTACAAGAAAAAGCGAAATATAATCTAAATCTTCAAATACAAATTTCACAATATTTGTCGTTCTTTCTGTAAAAAATACACATCGGAAAAGAATAAAATTTCACATTATTTGTTAAAGTTTATACTAATGAAAATGATAAAAGTAAATTAAATAAAATAACAGAGAAATAAGGAAGAAAATATCGCCCGGTGTTTATGTAAAAGGAAAGTGTGAGGTAACCCATAGACTTTCCAACTGCATACGAGTATTAATAACAGGACGGAGTTCTAGAAACAGTGATGTACTTTCATCTAGTTTTGTATAGGAAAAATAAAAGAACCAGACCTGTGTTACTGTTACTCGTGATGTGCAAGTCTCTGGGTCAGGTTTCAAGGTGCTCAAAGTATGCAATGTCCAAACCACCGACTACAAAGAAAAAGAGAAAAAACCTTGTTAATTTCGAACACGAATGCTCAAATAGCCGGTGTTTGTTTACTTTTGGAAATTGAGATAAACTTAATGTTAGGAATCAGACAGGGTACACGCAGCGGAAACACACTATCACACACACAAACTCACGAAAATAAAGCAAAAGATAACACAAGGATTTTACGTGGTTCGGATTCGGTGTCAATCCTACATCCACGGGCAACAACTAGATTTTATTTGACTGAGGAGATTACAAGAGATACACACTCAATCCTTTACATGTATTGTGTGTTGTGGTGCATTTCTCTACAACTAAAATCACCTATTTATATACATTTGAGAATGTATATAATATTCTTAAATTAATGTGAACATAGAATTAGAAATCAAGCTCTCACCTACCTTTGAAGAAAAATCTTCACCAACCAAAAAACCCACCTAACAATCTCCCACTTGAAGATTTTTAACATCTCTCATTAATCTCCAAACATAACAAGTCTTCCAAGCTTCCAGTTCCCAACAACAAGCTAAAACTTAGTCAAATTTTCCCTTAGTTGTAGCCGCCCCTCATCTTCAAGTACTAAAAGGGCCAGTTGAAGCTCCCACTAGCTTCAACTCAGCCGTGGCTAATCCCACCGCTGACTCATCCTCTGTCTCAACCGGTTTGGACACTCCACCAGCTCCAGAGATACACCGAGGACCACTAACACTCTCCAAACTTTGCAAACTTCCAACAGGAGAGAATTTTTCAGTCTCAGTCTTCAAAACCCAACGACTCTTTGTAACTGTACCCGGAACACACCCCATGCTCCCACTGTCACAAAATCCCCTGAATGGTTTAGACTTTCCGACTCGTTCAGCTAACATATCCTTGGCTCCAGAATTCATGTTTGCAAAATGAACTCTCTTAGCACTAGATTTAGCGAACCAGATTTTGTCATGCTTAACGGGGACGATCATACTTCCCTCAGCAGGTACCTCAACCATATATAATGACCCACGCTTCATACCTTGAGCAATCACCGAATTACCATTGACCACCTTCCATTTACCACCACCAAACCTTACTTCCAGTCCTTGTTTATCCAGCTGACCAACAGAAAACAATTTCTTCTTCAGCTCCGGAATCACCCTGACATTCTTCAGGTTCCATGTAGTTCCCAATGAAGTAACCAGATCAATATCTCCTATGCCCGTTACTTGAAGCATCTCGTCATTTGCTAACCGTACCTTCCCAAAATCTCCTTCTTTTAGATTCACCATCGTTTCTCCGTTGTCCATGGCGTGAAACGAAGCCCCTGAATCCATGACCCAAGAGTCTACAGAACTTTCCATACTTAGTATCAGTGCATCATCCTCAGACACACTCTCGGCACCAGCAATGTTCAATTCTTTCTTTGGACAATGACTCTTAACATGTCCCACCTCTTGGCAGTTCCAGCACTTCACATTCTTCCTAGTTCTAGAAGAACTTCTTCCTCGGCTCCCACTGTTCCTGCTATTCCTTCTACCTCTGTCCATATTCAATAACGCAGAAGAAGATGATCCACCTTGATTTTTGCGTCTGATATCCTCGCCCAAAACCAAGTCTCTAACCCCTTCAAAAGTCATACCACTAGCTCCCACGGAGCTAGTAACAACCGTAACTGTTCCGGACCAACTATCAGGTAGTGAAGCTAGCAGCAGTGCAGCTTGAGTTTCATTATCAAATTTAATTCCCACAGATGATAATCTGGACAGAATTGAATTTAGATTGTTAATGTGAACAGTAACAGAACTTTCCTCATTCATCCTTGTAGTGAATAACTCCCTCATCAAGAACACCTTGTTAGCCGCCGACGGTTTCTCATACATGTTCGTCAGAGCATCCATCATACCACGTGCCGTGGTTTGATTCATGATATTGAAAGCAACGCTCTTTGACAACGACAATGTAATAACCGCCCTAGCTTTCTTGTTCTTTGAG
Organism: Cichorium intybus; assembly: GCA_023525715.1. NCBI lineage: Eukaryota > Viridiplantae > Streptophyta > Magnoliopsida > Asterales > Asteraceae > Cichorium > Cichorium intybus. The sequence goes on from CM042014.1 coordinate 63,189,473, forward strand.
TTCCAAACATCTTCAGCAGCTTTTTCCATTTTCTCCGGTTTGTCTCCAAGTACCACATCCAAGTCTTTCTGACATAGCAATGCTTCTATTTGCATTTTCCACCAACTAAAATCAGAACCGTCGAACTTCTCGATTACAACCTTGTCTTCAGCCATTACGACAAACAAGAAACAAATTGAGACAACGAAACAGACACAACAATGGCACGGACCTGACCGGTTCGTTCAGTGTACTCGTGTGTGACAGAACAGTACCCTTCAAAGTACCAAGACACCTTTAATACGATTAATAGAAATTAGTTTCTGATGTGGAAGATCAGACAAAACTGCAACCACAGAGCATACTCTAATTTCTAAAATCGAGACCTCCTCTGAAACCCAAAGCTCTGATACCAGTTGTTAGGAATCAGACAGGGTACACGCAGCGGAAACACACTATCACACACACAAACTCACGAAAATAAAGCAAAAGATAACACAAGGATTTTACGTGGTTCGGATTCGGTGTCAATCCTACATCCACGGGCAACAACTAGATTTTATTTGACTGAGGAGATTACAAGAGATACACACTCAATCCTTTACATGTATTGTGTGTTGTGGTGCATTTCTCTACAACTAAAATCACCTATTTATATACATTTGAGAATGTATATAATATTCTTAAATTAATGTGAACATAGAATTAGAAATCAAGCTCTCACCTACCTTTGAAGAAAAATCTTCACCAACCAAAAAACCCACCTAACACTTAATGATGAAAAGTTCTTTTTTCTATAAACATCCTTTTGTATGCTTGGTTACTGATCCCTCCTCTTTTCTATTTTCTCTTACCAGTTAATCATATCCTGATCACATCTAGTTTGTCATATAATCTTGATCTATAAAAGAAAAAGATCGGTTAAATAAAGGAAAATGTTGCCAAGTATGAGGTGCAACATTCAATGACTTGATAAGAAAAAGAATTCTAATAGAAACAAGTGGAGGTATAATGATATAATAACAAATAATTGAAAGTATGTTACTATTATTGAGATAGTTCTTATCCCCTGATAAACAAATATAAGATTTTATTTGAGAGACACTCACCTACATCCTTCATAAAAGATAAAAAGAAACAAAAAAACCCAAATCAGGTCTTTAAAAAATAAAACAGCCCCCATCCCAGATAGGGCATCTGCGGTGATGGTGTGCATTGGATAATGGTGGTGCGGTTTTGGGTTCTGGACCGAGATAGATGATGGTCTTTACTAATTAAAACCAATTAAAATGATACTGCACCAAGTCCCAACCTGCATCTGTCAAGACTTTATATATAAAAACAAAATGAAGTCCTAATTTTTGAAAACAATGAGAGAGACGATTAACCTGTACACCAAAACTGGAATGAAAACAACCCTTTGTTTGTCAGATCGTTAGGGGAGCTTCATGGGGGAAACGGGTTCGGTGAACGCTAGAAAAATTGATGTTCCCTTTAGCATAAAGCTACATTTTGAAGAACACAAAGCTACATTTTGAAATACACAAAGCTGTATTTACACTCAATGCTGAAAAAATTAAACAGCGGAAGAACACATAAAAAATCAGACAACAGGAATAACACAGAAAAAATCTGAAATTAAAACAAGCATAACTATTGGAAGTCGACGGAAGAACACACAAAAAATCTGAAAATACCAACCTGATGCTTAAATTGAAAAGGGACCCCATTTGAGCGTATAAGGTACCCAGATTAGAGACTAATACTGGATTTCAGTTTTGATGAGAGTCTCGCATCCTACACCAAAGAGTCTCTCATCCTACACTGAAGAGTAACACGCCCACAATGCCCATGATTTCCATGGGGCGATTGCGAATTGAGAAAGATGCGGAAGAATACGGTTTTGAAGAGGCGACAATGGTTAACGGAGATATCGTTTCGAGGGTGTTAGTGCTGGTTGATGGCGATGGAGATAGTGATGGTAGTTTGGTGGCCGAATCCTACGCTTTTTCAAAGAGATAGAAGCCAATAAGCCAATAAATCAGCGATTTCAGTTTTTTACGAGTTGATAGAATCATAGCATCAGAACTTGTATTTTACGCATCTTAATTAGGACCTCTTAATAATTTAGGAACATACGTAGTATTAAATGTTTGTAAAGTTTCTAGGAAAAGTTGTATATATGTGTTTTATAGATGTATTGTGTGCATAAAAAGTTAAACCTCTTAAAAATTAAGCAAATTTGCTTTATAAGTATATATATATATATATATATATATATATATATATATATATATATATATATATATATATATATATATATATATATATATATATATATATATAGAGAGAGAGAGAGAGAGAGGATCCTTTGAGGCCTAATAAAAGGTTGAGGTCGTGAGCCCAATTGTAGGCCAATCATTTTTGAAGGGTGTTTTAGGAAACTAGTAATTTAATTATTTTTTTAATCAAAAACAATGTAACTTACGTACCTATAATCAAGGAAATCATGACTTGCCTTGTTTACTGGTCAATCGAGTTCAATTTCGTATCTTACCGATCCAGTCAAAAAAATCGAGTTTCTAGTCTGTTGAATTGGAATGCGAAATCAATACAATTTCTGAAAATCGTTTTCATTCCATCGAAATCAGGTAATTCAATACAATTTCTGGAAATCGATTTTACTGATTTGATCACGTATTCAATGGTGATGAACGAGTACAAGCAAAATTAATACAAATTTCTGGAAATCGAGTTTCACTGATTCAATCACGTTTTCTGGAAATCGAGTTTCACTTAATTGATCTCGTTCTCAGTGAAGTGATCACGTATTAACTGGAATTGATCACGTATTCACTTTTTTCGTATTCACTGGAATATGGAATTGATCACGAATTCCAGCAAAATCAATACAAAATTCCTGAATTCATTTTTTTCGTATGTTTTACAATTTCATCCTTACCAGTGAAACAAAAGGAGTACATCAGTGATGGATTCGGAACTATACATCAGTGATGAAGGTGAAGCCTCGGCAAATAGTTCCATGGAGATGATCGAAGTTTCAGAAGACGGTTGAGGTAATGTACTTTTGAACTGTGTTTTCATTGAGTTGATCAGGTTTTAAATAAGTTAGTTTAATCATTAGTGATTGTAGAAATTAACAACAAGGAAGTGTGTTATTAGGACTCGTATCATAGCCAATGATTATCTAGTTTAGGTTAATCATTAATGATTATAACATTTAGCAACAATAAATCATTAGAGAGTAACGATAAATCACAACATAGTGGAGGTAACGATAAATCACAACATAGTGGAGGTAATGTCATTCTCCAATGTTTTTTTTCATTGAATTAGGTATTGCTTAATGTTGTTATTAGCAAAAGTAATGAGCTTAGTTAATGATTTTATATCATGTAAGCATGTTATTGATTATAATGGCTTGAATTTTGTATAGTATGTATTTGTCTTTCTTTATGATTAATATTACTTTAGTATGTTAAATTGAATCTTGTTAATCGGTAATGATTAATTAGTAACACTGTTAACGTTAGGGAAAAAGTTTGCCGGATGACAAGTTGTTTAAAATGTATTTTGATTGATATGTGTTAATCACTAATGTTTGTTTTTCGTTTTTCATGTAATTGTTAGAATGTAACCGGATAATATTTGTTTTAAAGGTTGCGGGACAAAGAAAAGATTGGTTAGCAATAGTGAAAAAGGAATGTCATCTTCAAGATCTTCAACGAGGATTTGCACGAGATGTAAGTATGTCAATCACAATGCAAGGACATACAAAGTAAGGATTGAACGAGACAAAAAATGAAGAGTAAGGAACAATGGATATTGTAATAAAAAACAATTGCATATTGTTTAATAATTTTAAAGGTTATTTTTGTATGATTAATAATGTTGATTGTTTGCATTAGCAATGTTTAATTAATGGTTATGTGTAACGTATGTTGTGAATATTGATGACACAATTTGGTAATCACTTATGATTTTAGTCGGTGGTAATCGGTAATGATTGCATAATGCTTAGACATGCTAGTTAACACGTTTATAGAATTAGTGTATGTGTGTTGATATAAAAAATCCACTTATCAATCACTCCAATCGCCATTTACATATAAGATTTTAATGCATAGTGATCCACTTAATAACATATGATATTAATCGAGACTTATTTTAGTTAGTAATGATTGTCATAAGTACTACACCATGATTAACCACACTAGTTAACATGTTTAATAAGCGGTAATCGGTTATGATTACAAATGAGTTAATCAGTAACGATTATGATATACTTGGATCTTCAAGTTAACATTTTTACACAATTTAATATGTTTTGTGTGTTGATATAAAAAGGTCGTTTATCAATTTAATATGTTTAGTGTGTTAATATGGCAAAATGTATTAATCAGGCATAATTATATACAAAAGTTAACGACTATGATATTTCACTTCTTAGTCCTCTGTTCACGTACTGTATTTGGATTAACCTTTGTTACAAAAATAATCAATGATCAATAACAATATATCAAATAATTAACATAATTATATTAAAATGAACAATTACAACGACAAACGGTACAATCAGTTATGATGAACGTGGACAAATACATATAGAAAAATGTTACAAGCAGTTATAATTGTAAATGGAAAATGCAATCAGTTATCATTGTATATGACAATATACAAATGCCATTCTAATCATCAGAAATGATTTAAAAGGACATGCACAAACAAAAATGATACAATCAGTTATGATTGTAAATCAAAAAATACAAAAGCCAATGTAATCATTTGTGAGTACTGTTTGAAGTCCAACCCTGTAAAACAAAGAAATTGAAAGTAAGATGCTAAATATATAAACAAATGGAAGTACGTTGTTATTTCTTGCAATCAGCCCTTGTATTAACTCATATTTAATTTTAATCTTGTAATATTGATCCTTGCATAAACTTCAACACAATGATTCTTTCCTGAACAAATAGTGAAAAGGACAACACACCAATTCTTTCCTAATAACATTAATCATTCGTGAGACTTTATAAGTGAAATTCAGATACCGGTGGACATTTTATCGACATTTTATCGAACAGCTTCTGTGCAACAAATACAAACACATACCGGTGGAGACTTTACGAGTGAAATTCAGATCAATTGATACAACTTAGCTTTTAGTTCCAAATTCAGATCAATTAATATTTAAAAGAACAAGATAAACACCAATGCGATTAATTTTACAATATGAAATCGAGATGACGGGATGGAACCTGCTCACTATGGCGTTGAGGAAAGTAAACTACGCGATTGTCGATTATCGGAAGTGACACAAGAGGGCCGACACATGCGATGGTTGGCCATCGAGATGAAGAAAACGACGATGATGCAAGGAAGTTGGGAGGCGATGGTGGTACCAGTTGTGAAGCTGGCTTTTTGTGGTGACAGAGGAGAAGTAATGAACCATCAGTCTCCTATTTTCTGCTTCCTAACATTGTGTATATGAACTGATTGCTAAAAAGTATTACCTCTGTGAGTCGAATTCGATTTCTTTGGAGCTTCTTCATCGCCTGCCATCTTGATTGTCGACATCCTAGCTAATAGACGAAATATGTATCAAGGGTTTTTGCTACAAAATCTATTTGATACACATTATCGATCAATTTTAGCGGTTATGTGCTTCAAACGTGATTTGTTCCACGAAATCAGGATGTGTTGAAGATACAAAGAATATCAGAAGAGAAGAAGACTATCCGTCTTCTATTTTGGCGGAACTTCCATACTTCAATTCCGTATTTAGAGCAACGATCGGATATGAAAAATTACTCATATAGCCTTACGTATATTTTACTGATTAATTTAATCCACGAATTACAATACTTTCCTTATTTACATGTTTTAATATCAGCCATTTAAAATCCCATATTTAAGGGTCTAGATTTGGCCTTAAGACCTCAACCTTTTTGTTGACCTCAAACGATCTTAATTCTATATATATATATATATATATATATATAGGGTCCGGATCCGGTAGGAACCTAAAATCCGGTAAAAACTGCAAGGACGATTCTCGTCCACTCGATTTCATTAAGGGCAATTTCATCAACAATGAAATTACCTGTGTTGTTGGGCTACTGAAACCGTTCTGGAGCTGGGCTAAAGAAAGTGGCCTTCCTGTAGGCCAAATATTAAACACGAATATTAGCGTTCTTTACCTCTTTTGTCACATAAAACACAAAATGCAGCTGATTCAGAGACAAAGTCGATCACGCAAGTTCTCCTATATCTACGATCTACGAATTATCATATAATCAGGTTTGAATCCATTAGAAAGATGAATATTCTTACTGCAATTGTATTAATTAGTTGAATTACAAACAAATTCTCTGTTTTTTATTCAGAAGTGACTCTTCCAATTACAAAATCAATTTATGTATGAAAACGGTTGTTTTTTTTTAATTATTTTGATTCAAACATGAAATCGACAATATTCAATGCAAATATAGATGAACAACGTGATTTACAAAATATAATAATCTCCTACTCTGTTTCTAACTTTTAGGTTAAAGATCCCAGATTTTAATCGAAATAAGCTTTGAATCGTATGAATCAGATTATGTATTTAGATCATTCAATACTACTGAATCTAAATTTATGAATTTCTATGTGTTATTTTCTATTTGAGCCCCAACTTTGATGAAGCACTCAAGGTGTTTGTTAAAATGCCTCTAAGAAGTTAACTGCACATAAGGTGTTAAGAATACCTTTCTAGAAACTTTGTTGTGCTTTGAACACACAAACTATTTGTATTTATGTCTCTCTGAGATGTAAGTGATTGATACTATTCATTTATACTTCTTATTGGTCTTCAAGCAAAATATTTAAATCTAAAAGATGTCTGGGAGAAAGAGTGAGAGAATTGTGGATTTATGTGTGTGTGTGTGTGTGTGGAAGAAAGAGAATCATTAAAAAGAAAAGCAGACTGAATAAAGACCGACCTCCTAAATGAAAACTATACAGGTCTATTAAGTAAAATAGAAACTCTCAATATATAAGATTTAGTTAGTGTTATACTACTTATATGTAACAGCACACCATAAACATGCAATATTGTTGCAGCTAGTTTATGTTCTACTCATTAATATTTGTATTTGAAGCATTGTGTTCGTATCATAAACATAATGGAAACAAGACCATATGTTAGTTGTTATACTATTTAGGATTAGATCATATCAATGATTTGTTTATTATAACATGTTTGTCTCATGAAGATACGAATCATAAATAGTTCAAAATGGATCATTGTGTTGATAACTCAGTGATGTATAACATTTTGATCAAAAACTATTTGAATCATAACATTTTGAATCATATACATTTGAAATGTTATGATTCTTATTCCTTAATCTATCATTTGATGGTGTTATTCATTATGATATATCATTTAGAGAACCCCCAATTATGTGTAGATAAGACATATACCTTAATAACCAAGTATTTATTCTTAGTTTGTATTAATAATAAAATACAATATTCCTTCGGGTAATTATTAGCATGTGTTTTTATTGCAGGTTGTACTGTAAGCTTCAATTCGAGAGTTCTTTATTCTCCATCTAGATGCACAACTTTCACCGGGCCATAATCTTCATGTTTTAGACAATAAATTATATATTTTGACATCGCGATATCAGATGTTGTAACTGCGTAGAAGAAAATGAGAGTTTCTTGTTTGTGTTCTTGAATATGCCTCACCAGCTAGAGATATTGAGTTTGAGCCCTGTTTATACAAGACATATGGTAGCCCTTAAATGTTGATATTTTGTTTGGGACTAGAGTAAAAGTAGTGACGTAATTAAATAACATGTACATCTTAGTCTGTAATTGAAATTATTCATATTTTCAATTTAACCACCCATCTTTAGTTTCTAAATGAATCATTGATTCATGTTTTACTCCTAAATTACATATTCTGGCATATTTAATCATAACAAGGAAATAAAATTCTTTCAAAACATTTTGACATATCTATTAATATCTCATAAAAACACAAATGTATGTCATGCTATATGTATTTCAAAATGTTCTAGCATTTGAAATTTTATATATTATGACTAAGAGAGTATAGATAATTGTTTATTATTTAATTATGGTGCAAATGGTTTTATACTCTGAATCATATCATATTTTACACAAATGTTTGTTCATATCAGGCTTATCAGTGTGTTATGATGCAAATTTGGGTACACGACAATAGTTATATGCTTTGAATCATATTGTTTTAAATCATATCATTTTTTAATCATACGATTTTGAATTATGTATAGATTTTCACAGAGGCTATAATTCATAAAAGATTTTGGTTCATAAAGGTTTTGGATCATAAACAGGTTTTGGTTCATAATATGTTTTGGTTCATAAAAGTTATAATGCATAATGTGTATGATCCAAAACATGTGTGTGGGAAATTAATAATTGTAATTTTTGAGCCTAGATTTATAATCGAAAAGTTATGATGCAAAATGTTGTCTATGATCTAAAAATACAATATATAAAAGTCTGGATCTATATCATATTAAAGCATATAATTATAGTTTAAACCTATATGATCCAAAAATATAAGATGCAAAATTTATGATCCAAAACTTATGATTCACAATGTCTATGACTCAAAATATAAGATGAATCATAAAATTTTGGATCATGTTTATTAATAAGTTAAGATTTATGATACTAAATTTGTAATCCAAAAGTTATGATGCAAAAAGTTGTTATAATCCAAAAAATTCAAGATATGAAAGTTTGTATCTTTACCATCTTTGAAGTGTTTGACTAAAGTACTTTTATAATAAGAAAAAATTAATGATACAACTATTTATAAATTATGATTCAAATTAGTAGGATCCGACAAAACATAATAAAAATCCATAATTGTATGATGCTAAACTTTTTTCATCCAAAATAAAATGGTACAAATTTTTACGATTTATAATTGCAAGATTCAAAACTTTGTAGATACAAAAAATCATGAGCCAGCTTTTTTATTCAAAATTTTTTGTGATCCAAAATATTAAATATTTTTACATCATGAATATTTATGATCCAACAACAAAATGATCCAATCCAAAATAAAATATGAAATTTTTTGATCTAAAACTTATGATCCATATGGTCTATTAGTCAAAAGTTATGATGCAAAAGGTTATGATGCAAAAGGTTGTTATGATCCAAAAATTTGAAGTTTTTTCTTGAAGTGATTTTATAATAAGAAATGATTAACTATCTAACTATTTATAAATCATGATTCAAATTAGTATGATTCAAAATTATGTGATCTAAAAAATCATAATTAAAATCCATAATTGTGCGATGCTAAACTTTTTTATCCAAAATAGCATGATACAAGTTTTATGATTTATAATTGTCATATTCAAAACTTTATAGATACAAGAAAACATTATCCGTTTTTTTATTTAAAATTTTTTATGATCCAAAAGTATTATATATTTTTACATCATAAAGTTTTACGATCCAACAATATATGATCGAACATTTGTACTAAAAGAGTGACTATTAGACATATCAATACTCCAAAAAACAAACTTAACATCTAACAAAATAGTTTATATTAGGACACAATCAAGAAAACCAATTATAAACCTAAAAGTACTAAATTCCATATCCATAACATGCAGTTATCAAAAATTAACATGTGTCTAAACCAAGTTCTAATAACAAAACAAACAAATCGAATTAACATGTTTTTATGAACCATATAACACCAACCATGCATAACCTGCAACTAACAACAAACCATACATATGCAAGTAACATTGTTTCAAAGGATGTCACAAATCAACAATGAGAATCTGAAGAAATAAAAGCTCTTCAACAACACACAAACCACCCATTATACAAATCTAACTTCAACATCATGCAGATGAGCTCAATATAAACTTTTTCTTATTGTAAGTTGCTAATTGATCAAAGCCCTCCAGAGTTTTAAAAAAAATAGGTTTTCACAAACTAAAATTAGACAAGAATATCTTACAAACATACTTCTTTCTTATCTCATGTAGTTTTGGTTTTTGTTCACCTAACTCACATTGTAAATCACCATGAAAATTATCAAACATTCTACCATTGTAAACTTCCATATACATCATTAGAAACAAATCACAGCCAACATACTTATTAAACTTTTTCTTATTAAATATTTCTCTCAAAACAACACCAAGTAGAATGTGATCCTTTCTCTTCTTCAATCTTTCTCTCATCACTGTAACAAGTGGAATGTGATATTCATAGTATAAAAGTATAAACATTTTAAAAAAGAATTAGATTAAGGTGATACATAATATATTTGATATGATCCATACTTATGACAAAGAAAAATTAAGCAATAAATGATCATATATTTATATATGTATCTTCCAATTTCTACCAAGCTTATATAGAAACACCAATTATCCAAATAGAAAAATGCATTAGAATTCAAAGAAAAATCATTTTAAATGTATATATCACTCATTAAGTCCAAAATCAATGATTTGTATCATCACATCAAGTTATGATACAAACTCTATTTTGAAAACAACAAAAAATAATAATAAAACCATTCTCTATTCTTAAAAACAACTACACCCATACTCATCACATATATAAATAAATGAAAACAACAAATAATAATAATAAATAAATTTTTTCCAAGATGTTGTTTCTTTGAGGCATTATATCGAACACCTTGTTGGCATCATTGTATTAAGCTTCATACTGATGTTTTTATTTAACTTTTCATCTAGAAATCTTTTCAAAACTTAAAAACATAAAATAATTGATCTCAATTTAAATTTAGGTTTGAACAAAATAAAGTCAAAGAACAATATCTTACCAACATGCCTCTTTCTCATCTCATCCAATCATGGTTTCTTCATCTGAGTCGTATTTGAAATCACTATTAACATTATCAGATCCATCATCACTGTAAATTCAATATTCCTCATTAGAAACAAACCACAGTCAGCATACTCATTAAACTTTTTTTTTCTTTAACATTTATGTAAAACAGTTGTAAGCATAATGTGAGCGTTTTTCTTCATTAATATTTCTATCATCACAGTTGCAAGTGGAATGTCATATTAATAACCTAAAAATATAATTATTTTTTCAAAAATTAGATTATTATGATACATAATATAATAGATATGATCAACACTTATGGCAATGAAAACTTAATTAAGCAAGACCTGATCTTATGTAATATTGTTAATAGATTTGCGTCAAAGAGCTTTGAGATAATAAAAGAAACATTGATCATTGTTATAAACAACTACAAAGTACTTATCATATATATAAACAACTAAAAAAAACAAGTCAATATTCAAAAGTTCAAATTTTCCAGGATGTGGTTTCTTTGAGACATTAGATCGAACACCTTGCAAGCATCATTGTATTCAAATTCATTAATGAACATAAACATGAGTTTAGAATTCCATGATCATCAAAGAATGTTTTTAAACTTAGATCACAATAAAATCAAACAAAAATTTAACAAACACCAAATACGTTTCTAATACTACAATTTCAAAACAACAAAACAGAATAATCAAAACTAGGGTTTCAAACAACAAAACTCTTAGTGTATTTAGGGTTTATCATCATAGACTTAAGAGAACAAAACATAACTGTAGTTGAAGCTTAAAACAACAATATAGCAAACCATAACCTAACAAAACTCAGAAATAACTTCCTCATACTAGGGTTTCAAACAACAAAGATGAATACTAACATTAAACTTCACTATTTAAACATATAAGTAACAAAGTTAAGTTTACCTGATTCCATTGGGTTGGGATTTCGAGAATAAAAGTCTATTGAAGTGATTGTTGGATGAAATTGAACTGAAATTTCAATGATTTAGTATGATTTTGGTACTTTACAGCAACATTCGACAAATATAACACCAATTGCAACCATAAGTTTACAAAAACGAACGAGGAATGGAATGATTTGAGAGAAAAAGGAGAAGAATGAGGAAAAACTAGGGGAAACGGAAACAAATCTGGTAGAAAATACGATCATATATTTAGATGTGCAATTTGACCATCATACCCTGAAATACTTTGCCCTTCAGAAGAAAAACATCAAAAGTTCCATTTATTTTCAAAAATGCCACCGTTTTTTGTAAAAAGAAATTAAAAAATTCTAATTAATCTTAGCCATTCATTTTTCATAATCCAATGCCAAGATTTGTCCTAACAGTTCTTACCGGATTTCGAGTTCCTACCCGATCCTACTTCTATATATATATATATATATATATATATATATATATATATATATATATATATATATATATATATATATATATATATATATATATATATATATATATATATATATATATATATATATATAGGTTCATATGTGAACAACAAATATTGTGTGATTGTATGAGTAATTGTAGTCCAATCATTTCCAAGGGGCATCAAGGTAAATTAACATAATAATTAATTAATAATATTTTAATTTTTTTCACCAATTTAGGTAATTAACTAACAATTCCATAATTATCTCATTTTTTTCCTCACTCTCCCTATTATTATACGCAAATATCTACCGAACCATTTAGGGTTCGCATCTTCAAAGGATACCGGCGTATCTCCATCTCCAAATGGTACCGGCGTACATGATATTTCATCAACGGAGGAGCTAATTAAATATTGCGTTCATGGAGCGGACTACAACGGATTGTTGGCAAATACCAAAAAAATCGATTGTGGTGGTGGATACATGAAATTGCTTAGTGGTGATGTGGACCAAAAGAATTTTGGTGGCGATACCCAAAAGAAGCATGTCTCTAATCTTTCACCTTTTCTTCTTTTATCGAGAAATTGTATTTATTCCTACCTTTTGTTCCTACTTATATTCCTACTCATGTTAAATTGTGACATTTGGCTTAAAATATTATTAATTTTATTAAATATGACACTTGTCACAAGTTCACATGGGTAGGAAGATGGGTAGGAACAAAAAGTAGGAATAAATACAATTTCTCTCTTTTATCATTTATGATAGTTTAATGTTATGATTTATGATTGTTTAATGTTATCATTTATGATTGTTTATTCCCTCTTGATTATTTTCACGCCACTGTCTTCTTCATCGCTTATTCCCTCTTTAACATTTGTGGGTATGCATTGATCCCCACCAAAACCCCTTCAATTCTTCTTCATATATATATTTTTTAACAAGTTTAATTTACATTTATGTAACCGAGTTTATTAGAAATTTAGGTTTTCATATGTATGTTGATTAATCAAGTCCATTCAATATTTGGTTTATTTTTGTTGCTCTAATTTCAAGTTTTGTCTTGATTGACGCAAGTTTGATTTTATCTAATAGGTAAGCTATTATTTCATTTTTCCTATGCTTTTATAGTCTTAAATTGACAAATCGTTGTTTATGAGTTTTTGATTTTCTTTATTGAGATGAAATATTTTGAAATCTTCTTTATTTTGGATAAATTCTCAGGTGGTGGTCTTTGAAAGACTAAAATATTCTTTAAAAACGAAGACTAGAACCAACATATGTTAAGGGTATTCTTTAAGAATAAAATGCTCAAACGAAAACATTCTTTAAGAATGATGACTGAAAAAAAAGACACCGATGGTTCAAGTATATTGTATATATTTTTGTGTTTAAGTATAAAATATTGTGTATATATTCTTCAAAAATATTATATATTCCTGTATAAAATGTTATGTATATTCTTGTATAAAACGTTATGTATATTCTACAAGAATTTGTATATATTGCTGGTTATGTTATAAGAATGGTTGTTTTATATTATAAGAATGTTTCTAACATTCTTTAAGAATGAAATCTTGTTTTTTAAAAATAAACGAATGACAATATTTGTTCATCGTAATATGAGTTTTTAACCGTTTTTTAAATTAATATAATAAAACAATTAATTATTTAATAAAATCCCACCAATTTAGGGGATAATAAATTATCTTCCTTTTTTTAATCTTGATTAATAGACTAAAATACCCTTTTTGGGGGTTTAATTGTAAAAACTAATTAATTAAGTTTTATATATTTACGTTTAAGCACCTAAATCTAATACCATAGATTATTACAATCGGACGCTCTACATTTGCTCATACATTCACACAATAGATGCAATCCACATTTAATCCTAACTCTATATATATATATATATATATATATATATATATATATATATATATATATATATATATATATATATATATATATATATATATATATATATATATATATACTAGTGGTGTACCCGCGCAATGCGGCGGGCGTTAAAAGATGGGGGGTGGGAGGAAGGTACCCACACAATGCAGGGAGAGATAAATAGTTTCTTTTTTGCATGTATACAAATACGGTGCTGACGACTATTAGTTTTCTTTCAACAGATTGTTTCAGGATAAGTACGAATGTGTAAAGCTGACAATTATGGTAAAAAATTAACCTTAACCTTCAACGCTTAACATGAGCTTCTAGGTGGGTTGGTGTCGAATTTGGGCTGTCAAGTTCCTTGAGCTATGCCGAATGAAAAGCAAGTGGTAGTACAATTTGAAACAACTGTATCTAAAAAAATAGAATAAGGACATTAAAATATAGAATAAAGAATTAAAGAGGGTAAAAAAGAAACTAATTAAGAGCCGTACCAATTATAGAAAGGTATTTAGATTTTCGTTACCAAGCATACAGACACCACACACACACACATCTACTAACAACCCACATTGATACACAGAACCATTGAAATATACCAATTATAACATTACACTTCCACCACAAATTGAATTAAGGAGAGTAGAAAGCTATAATGAAATTACAAGTTAAAGAAATATCTTATCTGAACATCCTGGTTGGCTTTTGAATCCATATTCGGAGAGTTAACACAAGTAAAAGGGAATTATCCCAGAAAACCCTGGTCAACCTGATTGCCAGTTTTACAAAAAGACTGAAATTATGATTCTAGTTTAGCTTCCAGATTCAGTCTACCCTGTAAGTGCTTGGCATAACGATGGAGATGGCTTCCCTTCCAGTAAATTTAATAAAAACTTATGAGAGACAACTGCAACATATAATAGAATTTTATTATAGATGTAACGCAAAAGAAAAACAAAAAATAAAAAGTAGTTACGGAAGAATGTCTGAACAGAAACGGTGGTGACCTGCAGGAAGAACAAATTAAGATAAAACATATGAAAATTATGAACTTGTGAGATAGCATAAGGCTACAAAATTGCTTGTAATTTCCCATCTATGATTACCACTCCATCACACCAATCAAAAGACAAAACAAAAATGAGGGAGAGATCAACTCTTCTTGTTATTCTGGGAAATGTTTTGGCGCCTGTGTTTGTTTAGATACAGAGAAAACAAAGACAGGGATGGGAACATGTTGAGATTTACCACAAACTTTGGGACTGATTACCATAAATATATGCCCAGTTACAACCTATCCAGTTGCTGTTTTGAAGTCTGAAAACCATGGAAGTCCATATCTGCACCTCAACGACTTCCTCAGCTATCACCTACACTTATTCCCCAATCTATCCATTTTTATCCTTATTACTCCCTCCGCCAAATCATAGAAGACCGAATCACAAATAAAACCCTTACTTGGAAATCCAAATCGGAGAAGAAAACATGTCATCTTGAGGCGTTCAATGGTGGTCAGAGATTAGAAATCGACCAAATAGAGTGGAAGACGTCTTCATCTTCGGGACAACCCTAAACATAGAGACAAAAAACAAGATCTTGATAAATTAGGATCCCCTTGACACAATTGGAGTTAAGCATAAACACAGACACGAAAAAGCACAATTAACATATTTAAATTGCAGTTTACACGAGTGAAAAGAAAAAAATAGATTTTCTACCTTGAGGCGTTCAATGGTGGTCAGAGATTAGAAATCGACCAAATAGAGTGGAAGACGTCTTCATCTTCGGGACAACCCTAAACATAGAGACAAAAAACAAGATCTTGATAAATTAGGATCCCCTTGACACAATTGGAGTTAAGCATAAACACAGACACGAAAAAGCACAATTAACATATTTAAATTGCAGTTTACACGAGTGAAAAGAAAAAAATAGATTTTCTACCTCTTCTTTGAATTGCAGTTTACATTTCATTGCTGGAGTGTAGGGTTTCCTTTCCATTCCATGTCAATCCTCATACTTCTTCTTTTATCACAACCCTGTAAACAAAGATGAAAATCAATCAAGATTTCAAAAAGAAATTATAAATTCTAGGAAACAGAAAACGTTTAGGATAATCCAGTGAGCGTGGTTATGAAGGTTGAAGATGGAGATGCGGCGATGGTGAAGACGGCTAATCGGGTGAGATTAGGGTTGCAAATGGAGAGAGAGATGGATTCCTATTTGAAACTGTTGGAAGTGCATTCAGCGACCGGATTTTATGGAATCAACTTGAAATATTCTAAACCGATATTAGTGGACCAAGATTAGGGGAGGGAGGGATTTTAGGTATTTTAATTTGACGAGAATATATAATTGGTTATTCATATATGCTTTAAAACTTGTATGTTATGCATCTGATTTGATACGTCTTAAAAATTAAGAACACCTGTAGCAGTTCAGGTGTGTAAATTGTGCAGAAAAAATTGTAAAAATGGGCTTTGTATATGTATATTGTGCATAAAATGTTGTACGACTTAAAAATTCACCAAGTTTGCTTTATAAATAGTAATATATATATATATATATATATATATATATATATATATATATATATATATATATATATATATATATATATATATATATATATATATATATATATATATATATATATATATATTGTAAGCATTTCATTTAGGAATCTCAAAGCCTGAAAACTCTTCTTCCTCTTCTTTAGAATCGGATTCGGGCTCTCGCAATACATATATATCTTACAACCACTTTAATACATAGAAGTCTTAATTTTCAAGACTGTATAACATCTTAATGCATAAGATGAATTTGAAAAGGCAAACACGGATGATCTGTGCAAAAGAATAAGAATATCATATCTTACACAAGATTGCTAGCGTGTCTTTACCATCTTCACACGGATTGACATTTTTTGCCTTACACATCGTTGATTAATTTGTTAATTGAATGGTCCTTTCCATCTCTTGTTTTCCCCCTCCTCTTTAAAAACCTAGGGATTGGTTTATTTATGTTTACGTTCAAAAGTCAAAAAAATTACGTTTATTTATGTTCTTATTTGCAACCCACGTAATACAGCAGATCAAGATCGGTTTGATTTTAAATATTTTATATACATATCAGCGCTATGAATGCATTCAAAAGAAAATCAAGGATCAAGATTAAATTAAGCGGATATTTGTATTTCCTTGTTTTTCGGTTATCCCATTTTTTGTATTCGAATGGTTACCAAATTTAGTCATAAAAACATATTTTTTTTAAATGATTAAATATTATACCCGATATCAATATGTTATTAAACACAACAAATTTGAATAAAAATATTTGGACTCGTTAATGTGTCATTTTTGTTAAGAATCTTATGTTTGCACATATAAAAATCATTTATCAAAAACGAATAAACAAAAACAAACTGAAAAAAGAAATAGATTTCCCAAATATCAAATCATATAACAAATAGACTTTTTTCCAAACTGGCCGAGAGTAATTTATGTTCTTTTGATGGTGCATTTAGGTGTACTTCATCAAAATTATAATTTAAGCTATAATAATTATAACTTAAGCTATTTCAACATTTAAAAACCTACAATCCTTTAAAGGAGAGCCAAGTAATAAATATAAAAAGACCCAAATATAAGATCTTTTATATGAAACTGCTAAAAATACAAAAATAAATAAAAACCAAATAAGCAAACAACATTGGAAAAAATTAGCGTGAAACATGGCATTAAATGCAACTCTCTCTTTCCGTAATTTTGCTCTAAAACAAATATCCAAAGAACGACGAACATGGCATTATACAACAATTTTGAAGGAAAAAGAGTGCAATAGATTAAAACGGAAGTAACATGCTATAACAAACAGAAAAATGAAAGTATGTCTATTTCTTGCATTTACACATCAAGAGGAATCAATGATTTATGAGAAAAAAATGAGATGTTTGAAGTGAAACAAATTACTTTGACCACTGACAGTTATTCACTTACATTTTTCATTTCATAGACAACTAAACTGAATCAAAGGTACTTAGGCCCTCCGGTGTGCAGTGCGAGGGGGAGCCCGACGTGGTGCGAGCTCGCGGTGAACACCGCCCCCCCTATGCGGCGTCGTCGCAGAATTGAGCTCGTGCGACGTGTTGGTTGTTTGTAACCGTTGCCCACTTCAACGACTATATAGGCGTTTCATTTAAAAAAACTATTTATTTTACCTATATATATATATATATATATATATATATATATATATATATATATATATATATATATATATATATATATATATATATATATATATATATATATATATATATATACATATCTCACTCATTTTACAACTACACAACACATACACACCACACTACAACTTAAAAAAATGGATCCAAGATTCGAGGTGTTATTCGATTCGTCGTCTTCGTCGGAAGACGAGAGTTGGTTGCTTGAAGCTACCGTTCAAGGCGGCGTCATTGCTTCGTCAAGCTGCCCAGATAGTCGCCGACGTCGCAGAAAGTTCACAAAATCAACCTAGGTAATCAAGACGGGCAACAATAAACAGAGATCGTGAAGCTGCGCACGATCTCCTTGTCCACGACTATTTAGCGGAGCACTGTTTGTTTTCGACGTACTAGTTTCGGCGTCGGTTTCGGATGAACAAGGGACTTTTCTAGCGTATAGTTCGTGATGTGAGCGAAGTCAATTCGATATTGCGATTGCAATACGATGGTAGGAATAAAAGGGGTTTCACAGCGGAACAAAAATGTGCCACTGCGGTTTGTCAAATTGCAACTGGCACGACATTTGATTTATGGGACGTGTATTTTAAGATGTCGGAGCGCACGGTTCGGGAAAGTGTATACGAGTTCGCAAGCACTATCATCCATATTTACAGCAAACGTTATTTGCGAAAACCAACGGTGAACGACATTCAAACGTTGTACGCCACGCACGAAAGCAAACATGGTTTTCCCGGAATGCTTGGGAGCGTTGACTGTATGCATTGGGAGTGGGCTGCTTGCCCCAATGCATGACGTGACCAATTCACACGAGGCGATCATCGGCACCCTTCTATCATCCTCGAGGCAGTGGCGTCCCACGATTTATGGATTTGGCATGCGTTTTTTGGCGTTGCGGGTGTAAACAACGACCTCAATGTTCTCGACCAATCGCCGATTTTTAACGACATTTATAGAGGCGTTACTCCTTTTTGTCAGTTTCAGGTCAACGGAGCGTACTACAAACACGGGTATTATCTAGACGATGGAATATATCGGGATTATGCCTTGTTTGTGAAGTCATTCACATGTCCAATGGATCCAAAGCGTAAAATGTTCAAGGTCGCACAAGAAGCGGCTAGGAAGGATGTGGAGCAAGCATTTGGAGTTCTTCGACAGCACTTTCACATGATCAAATACCCGTCACGGGCTTGGGATCCGAGGCATAAACGAAACCTTATGTACGCATGCATCATATTACATAATATGATTTTGGAAGACGAGGGGAAAGCGATATGTACGTTTAATCCAAACGAAGTGATGCCAACATACGAGCCGCTACCGATTGGATCTGCGACATATCTAGAAAACAGAAACGAGGTCCAAAGTAAAGAAATCCATAACAACCTTCATGTGGATTTGGCCGAGCATATCTATCGGGCTAATGTTGAGCCGGGACCGGTGCCCAATATAGAGGAGGAAGAATGGGAGTGACGATCCTAGTTTTTTTTAAATATGTAGTTGTTTTTTTTTAATTTTAAGTTTAATGTGTTTTTTAAATTTTTAGGTTTTATTTTAATATAATTTTCGTATTTAACTTTTATATTTTAATGAATTATCTTATTTAGAAATTATTAGTTTTATTTTAATTTAAATTTAATTTTTAAATTAAAAAGTGAGAGGAAGAGAGAGGTAGTGAGAGGTCACCATTTCCGGGGGTAAAGCGAGGTGAGAGAAATGCTGACTGGATGCTGAGGTGACATGCAAAAAGTGAGACCATGAAGAGGGCACTCCTGAAGGCCTTACAAATCATATTAAAAATTCAGCTGATTTGCAGATCGAACATTTTCTCATAGGCAGAAGTATCACCGACTCTAATAGAATTTAGCAAAAGTGTTAAATTTGCACATCCACACACAGTAACATAAAAACTCATACAGCCACCAACATAAATATACATAAAACATCTTAAAAAATATAGACCATTACAAACTACATATACATATTACAGATCTGTGTAGTGTAGTACTTAAACCTTAAACCTTTTACTCATAACGGCATACCTCCTTCAAACTCATTCATGTGTCAGACATTTGTAACATAAAAACTCATACAGCCACCAACATAAATATACATAAAACATCTTAAAAAATATAGAACATTACAAACTACATATACATATTACAGATCTGTGTAGTGTAGTACTTAAACCTTAAACCTTTTACTCATAACGGCATACCTCCTTCAAACTCATTCATGTGACAGACATTTGTCACACAAGCTAACCCAAGTTTGAACTAAATTCCTAGCCTTCTTCAAAAGAACCTATCTTTTTTTACCAATTTAGCACTCATTTTCTTCTTTTAATCAAACCCTTTACCTTTTCACATTTCACACCTGTGTGTTTTCTTATCAGCCTCAACAATCTTCGTTATCTTGCAACTTTTAGGACTGGCTTTAAGCATTAAGCTTCCATCCCGTTGCCAAAAAACCCAAAACATTAAGTTCCTAAATTATATCCTAATTAAGAAAATGACATAAAAGTCTAGTTATATGTATCCAAATTGAAGAATAAATTAAATGCAACAAACGAAATTAAAGAAAATATTATGTAACCTTCTCTAATATTCACCTTGAAGCATGTTCCTAGTTATGGACTTAGGATTAGCTGTTGGCTTGCTTTTTTCCTTTTCCGATTCTAATTGCACCCCTTCGACTACCCCTCAATGGTGTCATTTAGTCTTTACCTAAGGATTTTTGCTAGGAAGAACACCACACTAAGTATGTAACCACTTGTACTTGTATAGCAGCAAAAAGAAAATGCATAGTGGCATGAAAAGACCCACAAAAAACGACCTGAAATCCAGTTAAAAAGATATTCAGAAACACGATGATTGTGATGTTTGTATCTATATTCATCCATTAAATCGACAAACGTATGGTTAAAAACGCAGGCATAAATAGTTCATCTTACCCACACAATCGGAGAGATGAACTGGATCCAGCCCAAAGATGACTTGGATGGCTTGGATTTCCAGCGATGGGGCTATGATGCAGCAAGAGGAAATTTCTAGTACCGTTGCTTGTTTTGTTGAGAAAGCCACGAAGGTGGGGGCTGATTGTTAGTTATGGTGGTGGCTTCAGTGTATTGTGGAGACATATTAGTGGCGCTAGTTGGTGGAAGGTGGAACCGAAATGGCTATCGATGGAGTGATGGTGGTTAGAGAGAGTGTGTATAATAACGGTGGTGCAATTTTGGAGGAGGCAATGTAGAATGGAAGCTCTCTAGGTTTGAGTAAACTGCAAATTTGGTCCCTGTGGTTTGCACAAAAGTGTGACTAAGGTCCAAAACGTTTTGTACTTGCATCAGTCGTCCAAAAAGCATAAAGTTTTGTGGATTTGGTCCCTGAGGCTAACAGCCGTTTGCTTTCACCCGTTAAGTTAAACACGTGCCCTCCATGTGAGGGCATTTTGGTATTTCACGACTGGTATATTTTATTGATTTTCTTTGATTATAAAGAAACGTAAATATCTTTCTCTCTTCCTCGTTCGAGTTCCAAAATTGTGACTGAAGTTCCAAGCTAATTTTCATCAATGGTGCTCTGCTTTTGTGGAAAAGAAGCAATCGTGCATCATCATGGACATCCCTCAACCTAGGTCGGCGATTTTACGGTTGCCCTACACAGGTTAGCATTTGATATGAGGTTATGAGATTAAACACCGATTGTAGGTTAATCTTGTTTTCTTACTGAGTTTTTCTAGAATTCTGAATGTGGTTTTATTGGTTGGCACGATCCACCAATGTGTCGCCGTTCAAGTGATGTAATACCTCGGTTGCTAAGAACATTAAACATGAATGAGGTTGCGATGGGGAATCTACAAGCTCAAGCACGAAAGCTGAAGATCTATTTGGTTGTACCGTGGGTTTTGATCTTGATTTACGTTTTCTCTAGGACGTAAGGACATATTGTACATGTAGTTGTCGGTTGTCACTAGTTTTTGGGAAAAAACCCTAATTTTGTTGTCTTTTGGTGTTTGTAATTGGGTTTTTTGGTTTAGTTTGACTAGAAGCATGTAATGGGCAGTTTTATTTGTATTCTCTCTACAACCATATGTAATGTTCATTTTTGTTCGATTAAATATGATGATGGTTTATTATTAGAATGTTAGCAATTGTGGATTTTATGACAAAATGCCAGCCATACCACTACCACTGGTTAAGCATAAAGCAATATACAAAAAAGACATAACATTAAGACATAACATAAACTATGAAATAAGTCACCTATACATAAGCATTCTCTCATAACCATACCAAGTCACAAATAGATAACCAATAACTCAAAGCATTATCTCATAAACATACCAAGTGCAAGCAAAAGAAAACAGTCACTAATATACCATTAAGTCATACCATTCTCATAACCATATCCAGTCACAAAAACATAACCATAAAGTCAAACCATTATCTCATGAATAAACCAAGTGTAAGCAAAGGAAAACCAGTCACTAATATACCATTAAAACATAACATAAACACATAACATATAATCTGAAACATGCGTTTAATACATAACCATTTGATCACAACATTCATACATAACCATAACAGTGCAAGCAAAAGAAAACCAGGTTTCTAACATAAGTTTCCAACATACTACCTTAACAAGTACCCAAAAAATATTGAAAACTCCAACAAATTCTTCTTGGATCCATCATCACCCATCCTCCACATCAAACCCTTCCTTGACTAGCACCTTCAATCCCTCCCTGCCCCTTGCATGTCCTAGAGTTATGACCATTGTGTTTGCACTTACCACATGTCACAGTCACAAATTTCCTAGTAAGTTTCTAAGTTTGACTTTGGTTTTGACTCCCCTTCTGACTTTGAGTAAAATTCCTCTCATCTTCACTTTGCTTTCTTTTCTTTTTTGGCCTCCATACTACTTTGTGGTGTGGAGGAGGTGTAAGTATTGTTGGGCATTCACTCCTGGGCCACATGGATCTTCCTTTAATTGGGTCCACCTTGAAAGAATATGATGTTTTCCATGTTTCAAGCCAATAAACTCTATGAACATACGTATAGATTTCTTTGACTGTCTCACCGTTGTCTGCCATTTCATCGAGTGTTGCAATTGGATGCTTGCAAGGGATTCAAGTTAGCTCCCATATCCTGCATGTGCAGGTCATCTTTCCCATGTCATCAACATGTTGATCATGCCATGGGCCTTGAACCTGGAACTTATGAAGTCTATTCCATCTGGAAGTGTATTGTGAAGCATTTTTCATGTTGGTATCCAAGATTTTAGTAGTTGTTGGTGTAAGTGGGCCATTACATTTGTTCATAACCTTCATGACATTACAAATCCTCTTCATAAGATATTCTCTTATGTACTCCAAGCTGGTGATGATAGGTTTATCTCTCCCTTACGTAGCTTGCTGTTAAAAACTTCACAAACATTGTTGAGTAACATATCTGACACTTCCCTCCCTGTAAATTGATAATTAAAACTCATACTCAGTAATTGTACAAGGTTACATTTGATAAAATAACATGTATTGAAACTGTGTAGTTATACCTGTAACATGACTTCTAGCCTAATGTTTGGAAGGAATTTTACTAAGGGGATATATGCCATTGTTGGAATCTACCCCAACTATAGTTAACACCTGACCAGGGAAAGGTCCCTTCATAAAAGTACCATCCAATCCTAGAAAGTCTCTCATCGCAGCCTTAAACCCTTTTTTTATCGCACCCAAACACACATAGATTCTTTTGAATTGCCTGGTTGGTGAGCTTGGATTTGGCTCTGAATAAACATCAACTCTTGCGGTTGTGTCTAGGTTAGTTGATTGTAACTCTAGGATGTAGTCTCTTAGAATTTCAACTATTTCATGTAATCACCAACCACAATTTTTGTTGCTGCAACTTTAGCCCTGAACACCTTGTCGATAGAAATAACAGCTTCATACTTCTTGTAACTGATCTTGTAGGGGACGAATTAGAATTTCAGGATTTGACTCTACTTGATCCATTATTCGCTTGGAGATGAACGTTGCAGTGCATGACTTGATTTCCCTTGATTGTAGGCAGATGTGGTTGTGGTTGTATGTTTTTACAACCCAATAATCATCTTTTGAAGCCCTAGATGTGTGTAACCTCCAACTACATTTACCCTTACCTACCTCATTTACTTTTTTAAGCTTGACTTTACTTTTTTACTTTCTTGACTTTGGAGGACCCACCAACCCGATCACCATTAACATCTGGAAGTTTTCCATCACAGAAAGTTGTTAACCTAAATTTGTCATTTTTTGAAAAATTTAGATTCCTTCTAGTCTCTAAAGCGTGTGTGTTAATTTTGTCTTTCAACTCCTTCTTACTTTTGTACTTTTAACCAATGTGAAAAGCAACTTTGTGCACATGACCTTGTGAACATGTTTTGTCTTTACCCAAACTTCTTATAATTTGTTTTCTTTCTTATCGTTGTCCGACTCATCCCCAAAAGAATCCCAGTCTTCATTATCTATTACCTCTAAGTCCTCTGCTTCATTATCAACATCAACAATAGTGTTCATCGTGTTATCCCTTCCCAAAACATGTGCATCCGTGTCTATACTTATATGAAAATCATCCATATCAACCTGAACATCTGATACCATATTTTCCTCATCTATCAAGAAGTCACTATCCTCACTGCTTTCTGAATCAACCTCCCCATCCTCTGCTTCATTATCAGCACACCTGTCTTCTACGTTAACATTTTCCTCATCTAAAAAGTCTTCTATATTATCCAAAAATGGCTCAAACCATACCATATCTTTCATTAATTCCTCATTTAAAAAGTCTTCCATAACATTATTCATATGTTCTGGTGGAGTTTCTTGATGACCTTTGGTCCCACCTTCATCCATTTGTTCCAACCCATCTTTCTCTTGAGTAATTGTCCGACCTTCTTCCATTTGATCGAAATTAACTTATTGATGAGATTCTGTCCCACCCTCATCCATATTATCCACCCTAACTTCTTCTTGAGAATTTGTCCCACCTGCTTCCGTTTCATCCAAACTATGTTCTTGATGAGGTTTTATCCCACCTGCTTCAATTTCATCCAAACTACTAGCTTTTTCATTACTAACAGGTCCACCTTCGTCCATGGTTGGTTGCTCGACCCAATCCAAGCATAATTTCTTATTGCAAGAGCTAGTACCTGTTGTTGGTTTCCATCCCCTTACCCTACTAAATTCATGTGTTGTAGACCCAATTGAATACAAGGTCAGAGCGGTTTGCGGTTGCATTGAAGGTACCTCTTGCATTTCCTCATCTTCTATCTATTCAATTGTAACCCTTCTTGCACCTTCTGGGGACATGAAATATGTTACGAAGTTGGTCTCCCATGGTCTGTGTATACTCTCATTAACTTGTTGTCTCTCACGTATTGTCCAAGATTACACACATCCATCGTTACCTAAAGCTCTAAGCCCAAAATCAAAGTCTCCATTCGGTAAGCGAAAGTGGTAGTATATTACCGGTGGAACGGTGTACCCTAGATCTGCCATGATCGCGTCCATTTCTTGCATAGAGAACTCATTTATATCCACGAGGTCAATGTGCCTCACAGAACTGTCAATGTATCTAGTACCAGGAAATTTGGTGAACTTCCCACCATGATGAAGTTCAATAGTGAACATGGTGGGATATCCATCTTCAAAAAATAAATGATGAATGGTAAGCTTATGAAATAGAAAAACTAGTTTTGAACTGATGTTAGAAATTTACCGTATAGCTGCATAGGATCAATACGTTGTGAGGATGGTCTGATGGACCAAATTGTGAAACCCATCTACGAATTTGAAGTTACAGTGGGCACAATTAGGTTTTTTGATTTCTCGCTCGTACGATTTCTTTGGTGTTGATGAAGACGAAGAGACAATTGGCGGTAATGAGGTTTAACCCAATGATCATATACACCGGTCGTGAAAAGACAAAATGCCCTCACATGGAGGGCACGTGTTCTACTTAACGGGTGAAAGCAAAAGACTGTTAGCCTATGGGACAAAATGTCCAAATCCACAAAACTTTATGCTTTTTGGATGACTGATGCAAGTATAAAACTTTTTGGACCTCAGTCACACTTTTGTGCAAACTACAGAGACCAAATTTGTAGTTTACTTAAACCTAGAGAGCTTCTATTCTACATCGCCTCCTCCAAAATTGCACCACCGTTATTCTACAATATCTCTCTGACCACCATCACTCCATCGATCGCCATTTCGGTTCCACCTTCAACCAACTAGCGCCACTAATATGTCTCCACAATAAACTGAAGCCACCTCCATAACTGACAATCAACCCCCACCTTTGTGGCTTTCTCAACACAACAATCAACGGCACCGGAAATTTCTTTTCGCTGCATCATAGCCCCATCGCTGGAAATCCAAGTCATCCAAGTCATCTTCGGGCCAGATCCAGTTCATCTCTCCGATTGTGTGGGTAAGATGAACTATTTATGCCTGCGTTTTTAACCATACCTTTGTCGATTTAATGGATGAATATAGATACGAACATCACAATCAGCCTGTTTGTGGATATCTTTTTAACTGGATTTCAGGTCGTTCGTTGTGGGTCTTTTCATGCCACTATGTATTTTTCTTTTTGTTGTTATACATGTACAAGTGGTTACATGCTTACTGTGGTGTTCGCCCTAGCAAAAATCTTTAGGTAAAGACTAAATGGCACTATTGAGGGGTAGTCGAAGGGGTGCAATTAGAATCGGAAAAGGAAAAAAGCAAACCAACAGCTAATCTTAAGTCCATCGCCCGGAACATGCTTCAAGGTGAATCTTAGAGAAGGTTACATAATATTTTATTTAATTTCTTTTGTTGCATTTAATTTATTCTTCAATTTGGATACATACAACTAGACTTTTATGTTATTTTCTTAATTAGGATATAATTTAGGTAACTTAATGTTTTGCGTTTTTTGGCAACGGGATGGAAGCTTAAGGCTTAAAGCAGTCCTGAAAGTTGCAAGATAACGAAGATTATTGAGGCTAATAAGAAAACACATAGGTGTGAAATGTGAAAAGGTAAAGGGTTTTATCAAAAGAAGAAAAGGAGTGCTAAATTGGTAAAAAAAGATGGGTTCTTTTGAAGAAGGCTAGGAATTTACTTCAAACTTGGGTTAGCTTGTGTGACGAATGTCTCACACATGAATGAGTTTGAAGGAGGTATGCCTTTATAAGTAAAAGGTTTAAGGTTTAACTACTACACTACACAGATCTGTAATATGTATATGTCTCCTTTAAGAACTTGAATGAAGACCAGGTTAGTTTTTAATGGTCTATATTTTTTAAGATGTTTTATGTATATTTATGTTGGTGGCTGTATGAGTTTTTATGTTACTGTGTGTGGATGTGCAAATTTAACACTTTTGCTAAATTCTATTTGAGTCAGTGATGCTTCCGCCTATGATAAAATGTTGGATATGCAAATCAGCTGAATTTTTAATATGATTTGTACGTACCTTTGATTCAATCTAATTGCCTATGAAATGAGAAATGTAAGTGAATAACTGACGGTGGTCAAAGTAATTTGTTTGACTTCAAACATCTCATTTTTTCTCATAAATCATTGATTTCTCTTAATGTGTAAATGGAAGAAATAGCGACATACTTTCATTTTTCTGTTTGTTATAGCATGTTACTTCCGTTTTATTCTATTGCAATATTTTTCCTTCAAAATTGTTGTATAATGCCATGTTCGTCGTTCTTTGGATATTTTGTTTTAGAACAAAATTACGGAAAGATACAGTTGCATTTAATGCCATGTTTCACGCTAATTTTTTGCAATGTTGTTTGCTTATTTGGTTTTTATTTGTTTTTGTATTTTTAGCAGTTCCATATAAAAGATATTATATTTGGTATTTTTTGTATTTATGACTTGGCTCTGCTTTAAAGGATTGTAGGTTTTTAAATGTTGAAATAGCTTAAGTTATATTCCCTCCGTCCCAAAATGATAGTCCATGTTTCATTTTTAGTTTGTCCCAAAATGTTAGTCAACTTCTAAATATAAATGACATCTTTACCAAAATACCATAACTGTAATTGTAACAGCCAACACATCTAATGCCGACATTAAATGTAAAGAAAAGGTAAAACAGTCATTTTGTGGGAAAAAGTAAGATGAATTTAATGTTTTCTTAATCTGTGTGTTTTTTGTCTGTGCACTATCATTTTGGGACGGAGGGAGTAATTATTATAGCTTAAATTACAATTTTGATGAAGTACACCTATATGCACCATCAAAATAACATAGTTTACTCTCGGCCAGTTTGGAAAAAGTCTATCTGTTATATGATTTGATATTTGGGAAATCTATTTCTTTTTTCAATTTGTTTTTGTTTATTCGTTTTTGATAAATGGTTTTTATATGTGCAAACATAAGATTCTTAACAAAAATGACATATTAACGAGTTCAAATATTTTATTCAAATTCGATGTGTTTAATAACATACTGATATTGGGTATAATATTTAATCATAAATTTATAAATGGGCATGTTTGGCAAAACTGGCTGGAAGCTGGTAGTTGGTAGCGGGTAGGTAGTAGCGGGAAACAGGTAGCGGATATATAGCGAGTAGTGAGTAACTGGTAGCTAGAAGCTGTGACTTTTAGTTTGTATATGACTGATCGGCAAAAGTAGTTGGAAGCTTTTAAAATATGTAAAATTATATAAAATGACATCTGCGTAATTATTGATTATAGTTTTAAGGGTATTCTAGTAATTAATTGTATAATTGGTAGAGTTTTTTGTTAAACGCTATTTCAACTAGCTTTTTAAATAGTAGCGTTTAGTTTAAAATAAAAGCTTCAAGCTCGTGTCGCCCGAACGAAGCTTTTGGTATTTATTAGAACTATTTTTTAAACGCTAAAAGTTAGAAGCTCTTAAACGCTCCCAAAAGCTCCGTGCCAAACACGCCAAATATCTCCATACGTATCATTTAAAAAAAATATGTTTATATGACTAAATTTGGTAACCATTCGAACACAAAAAATGGGATAACCGAAAAACAAGAAAATACAAATATCCGCTTAATTTAATCTTGATCCTTGAATTTCTTTTGAATGCATTTATAGCGCTGATATGTATATAAAATATTTAAAATCAAACCTTGATCTGCTGTATTAAGTGGGTTGCAAATAAGAACATAAATAAACGTAATTTGTTTGACTTTTGAACGTAAACATATTACAAATTGTAAAAAACATAAGCAATAACCAATGAAGCTTCGTTTAAATTTGACATCGGATAGTAACTTATACTTCAATACAAACCTTAGAAAATATTATGTCTCCAAAAAGATAATTAAATAATCGTAAAAAAACACCATTAATCAAAATCGAACTAGACGCCCGTAGCCCGTAGCCCATTTGAGACAACAACAACAACACAGTTTCCTTGTAATTATTTGTGATTAAATAAATCCATGTGCTTGGTCATCGTTTATTATGTGCTTGTTCTTTTTATTATATAAAAAACTTTGGGTGTAGAACAAATTAATATGGCATACTTCATTTTTATTATTATATAAATCCATGCGGTAATCGTTTATTCAGAAGCGACTAAAAAAAAAATCCAAGATATTATTTGTGACTAAAATAAATCCATGTGCTTGTTCTTTTTATTTTTCAAGTCAAAATTTCATCATCTCTATCCCAATCAATATTGAAAATCAACGGCATGCCAAATAAATCTTGAAAATTCAACCACAATGTAGGGTATATTTAAAGATGCATGTACATGTTTACATCTTCATATTACTTTGCCATCTTGTGAATAACAAGGAACATGATCATGGCAAATCTCCAAGGATTTGAAACGATTAGGCAACTTCACACAGTAGTATCTCAAGAAACCATTAGACCATCTTCCCCAACACCTCCTCACCGCAAAACTTTTAGTCTTTCGTTACTTGATCAGTTTGCTCCTGACATGCACACCGCATTAATTTTCTTCTACCGAAACTACAAAAATGGCGACACCAACATCCTAAAGCAATCATTGTCAAAGTGTTTAACACAGTACTACCCCTTCGCCGGAAGACTTCCGACACCTCCTGCGCCTTACATCAACTGCAACGACGAAGGGGTTGACTTCATGGAAGTTTCTATTGATAGCCCTCTCGGTGACTTTATTAACAAGAATAAGCAAGACAAATCCATAGACCAACTCTTTCCTAATGGTCTTAGTTACAGTGCTCGTGCCCTTAGCCCTAAGATGCTCGAGGTCCAACTTAACCATTTTGCTGGCGGTGGAGCTGCAGTGGCGTTGTCCATATCATACAAGCTTGCGGACGGAGGGACAATGCTCAACTTCATCGACCATTGGGCTACGTTAAACCGTCGCGGGTGACCCAAAAACCCACATTTCATTTCATCCTCCATAAGTAATAATATTAGTGTCCCGAAGTTCGATGTTATCGATGTTAAGGAGAAAGATAAAGTGAAGTATGCTACGAGGATATTTGAATTTCCGAATTCAAAACTAAATGAACTCAAGAACAAGGTTATTAAAATGGGCACACTTCAAATGAACCCTACTCGAGTCGAGGTGTTGACAACTCTACTATTCAAACATGCAGTGAGTGCAGCGACAAAAAAGTCGGGTTCTTCAGAGCCATCAAACTTGTCTATAGCAGTGAACTTGAGGAAGAAATTTGCTGAAAAAATTCCAGAAACAGCAGTAGGCAACTTATTTACATTGGCGATTACACAGATGACGGATTCAGGTGAAATCAGGTTGAATGAGTTGATTGCCGAAGTAAGGAAAGGAAAAATGGAGCTTGAAGGAATAAGAGATGAGCAAGAAGCAGTTCAAAAGTTGGTAAACACATTCTCGACCTTACGGGGAGATATATATTATACTTCAAGCGTATGCAGGCTTCCATTTTATGAAATGGATTTCGGGTGGGGCAAGCCAGTAGAGGTATCAGTACGAATTCCAGACGTGGAGGAGAAGAATATCTTTATGCTGGATACTCCAACCGGAGATGGTATTAGAGCACTTGTGCATCTACCAGAAGAAGAGATAGCGATTCTTCAAAAGGATAAAGATTTTCTTACTTATGTTAAAGACGCCTGAAAATGTATGTGTTGTTTAATTGGTCGTGATAGTTCTTGATGATGTTTCGTATGGGAACTAGGGGTGTCAAAAATACCCGAACCCGATTAACCCGACCCGATCCTAAACCGAATAAGATAAATAGGGTCGGGTATAATAGAGTCAAAAAAACAAACCGGGTTATTCGGGTTAACCCGACAAACCCGATATACATATAGGGTCGGGTTTAAGGTTGATTTTTATTCTTTTTTTCGTGTTCGGGTCAACCCGAATAACCCGATTTTATATATATATATATATATATATATATATATATATATATATATATATATATATATATATATATATATATATATATATATATATATATATATATATATATATAGTTTTGAATGACGATCGACAAACTTTATACAAAAAATTATTGATAACATAATTTAGCCAATTAAAATAACTCTGTTACCTTCTATCTAGATATAATATCGTTTCAAGCTTCAATAATGAGAAAAATAAGTTCTTAACATGCAATCTCTTTCATGTATATACATACCAGGAGAGGGTGCGACAAGGAAATCCTAACCATATCTTCTTTCGTAAATCGTAAATCTCATTTGGCCATATATAGTGACTTTCAAATTCCTTTTTCTTATTTTGGTTATTTGATCTAGTAATATATACGAAACTTTAGACCATAAATGCAAAGGATATGATTACAAGTTTGCATATGAAATGGAAAACGTATTTATCTTACATGTTAATTCGACTAACCCGACTAACCCGAACCCGACTAACCCGAAACCCGATTAACCCGAACCCGAGTAACCCGTACCTTAATAGGGTCGGGTTTCGGGTGAAATTATTATTTTTGAAAACCCGACTAACCCGACCCATTTAACCCGAAACCCGATCGGGTTGACCCGATTAACAGCCCTAATGGGAACCAATTGAAATTCTCAGTTGGTTGAATACCTCCATTTGTATGAATATTGTTTTTGCAACATTTCTGTGCTGTTCAACCAAAAAAAGCCTGTGTTTAATAGTATTCTCATTTGTATTCTCATTTCCCTAACAAAAAGAGGTATATTTTCAGGGATAGCCATGTATACAGTCAATTGAAGAAACAAATATATAATTACATTGTCAGCAAATAATTCATTTATGATGTATTGGATCTTGCAAACATTTCGACGTTGTCCTTTTTTTTGATGCTCTAGATTCGTTAGCTATTGAAAATTTAGAAAAGAGTCTCGTAATGGCAACCAATAATATATGATTTACCTATTAGGTCACTGAAGTTTTAATTGTACACAATAGTTTACTTAACTTTTAATTTTGGTTTTAAAATACCATTATCTCCGATTTTAACCACCGTTTCCGGTTCAAGCGATACTTTCGTCTCCGCCGACCAGACTCAAACCATTTTCGTCAATCATCCACAGTCGTAACACCTCGACCAGGTCAAAAGTCTATACACAATCTCACTAAAGTCGTACCACCTCGACCACACCCCACGATTCTCCTCCTCCTATGCCCAATCCGCCTCCAGCCACTACTTCTCTCTTCGCCAGAGGGCAGCAACCAGCGATGAGGTCTCCTCACAGCGATTTTAACCGGGTATAATTGGTTAAAATCAAAGACAATGGTAGTTTAAAATCAATACAAAAAGTTCAGTGGCCTATTGGATGCAAAATTGAAAGTTCATGGACCTATTTCATGCAATTAACACTAGTAGAAAAAAAGGTTTTCATGACAGACATTGTGTGTCATAAATAGCCATAGATGACAAACATTTTTCTGTCATTAAAAGCCCTGTCATAAATGAAATATGACAGACATTTGTCTGTCATGAATTTATGACGGACATTTATGACAAACATTTACGACGAACATTGTCTGTCATTGAAAGCTACGTCATAAATCTAAGATGACAGACATTTGTCTGTCATAAATTTTCGTTTTTAAAAAAATATATTTTCTAAAATTTTTACCAATATTAATCAAACTAAATCACCAATTTAATATCTCACAATACAAAATACGATATTAATATACAAAAAGTCAATCCATTGCATAAATTATAGTATGTCAAACACAAAGTACCCTTCCAAGTTTATCTAAAAGTAATTGTCAAATACAACGTACACTTCCAAGTTTATTCAAAAGTAATTGCCAAATACAATATCTCTGGTAAAAATGTTGTAACATGAGTAGCCTAGTCTTAGGACACCTTATCAAGCCCAACATTCGTATATTGATTCTTCCACCAAAACTGAGACAAAAGTTAATATATTAGCCATAAATTTCTTTTAAACAATTATATATATATATATATATATATATATATATATATATATATATATATATATATATATATATATATATATATATATATATATATATATATATATATACTAGTGGTGTACCCGCGCAATGCGGCGGGCGTTAAAAGATGGGGGGGTGGGAGGAAGGTACCCACACAATGCAGGGAGAGATAAATAGTTTCTTTTTTGCATGTATACAAATACGGTGCTGACGACTATTAGTTTTCTTTCAACAGATTGTTTCAGGATAAGTACGAATGTGTAAAGCTGACAATTATGGTAAAAAATTAACCTTAACCTTCAACGCTTAACATGAGCTTCTAGGTGGGTTGGTGTCGAATTTGGGCTGTCAAGTTCCTTGAGCTATGCCGAATGAAAAGCAAGTGGTAGTACAATTTGAAACAACTGTATCTAAAAAAATAGAATAAGGACATTAAAATATAGAATAAAGAATTAAAGAGGGTAAAAAAGAAACTAATTAAGAGCCGTACCAATTATAGAAAGGTATTTAGATTTTCGTTACCAAGCATACAGACACCACACACACACACATCTACTAACAACCCACATTGATACACAGAACCATTGAAATATACCAATTATAACATTACACTTCCACCACAAATTGAATTAAGGAGAGTAGAAAGCTATAATGAAAATACAAGTTAAAGAAATATCTTATCTGAACATCCTGGTTGGCTTTTGAATCCATATTCGGAGAGTTAACACAAGTAAAAGGGAATTATCCCAGAAAACCCTGGTCAACCTGATTGCCAGTTTTACAAAAAGACTGAAATTATGATTCTAGTTTAGCTTCCAGATTCAGTCTACCCTGTAAGTGCTTGGCATAACGATGGAGATGGCTTCCCTTCCAGTAAATTTAATAAAAACTTATGAGAGACAACTGCAACATATAATAGAATTTTATTATAGATGTAACGCAAAAGAAAAACAAAAAATAAAAAGTAGTTACGGAAGAATGTCTGAACAGAAACGGTGGTGACCTGCAGGAAGAACAAATTAAGATAAAACATATGAAAATTATGAACTTGTGAGATAGCATAAGGCTACAAAATTGCTTGTAATTTCCCATCTATGATTACCACTCCATCACACCAATCAAAAGACAAAACAAAAATGAGGGAGAGATCAACTCTTCTTGTTATTCTGGGAAATGTTTTGGCGCCTGTGTTTGTTTAGATACAGAGAAAACAAAGACAGGGATGGGAACATGTTGAGATTTACCACAAACTTTGGGACTGATTACCATAAATATATGCCCAGTTACAACCTATCCAGTTGCTGTTTTGAAGTCTGAAAACCATGGAAGTCCATATCTGCACCTCAACGACTTCCTCAGCTATCACCTACACTTATTCCCCAATCTATCCATTTTTATCCTTATTACTCCCTCCGCCAAATCATAGAAGACCGAATCACAAATAAAACCCTTACTTGGAAATCCAAATCGGAGAAGAAAACATGTCATCTTGAGGCGTTCAATGGTGGTCAGAGATTAGAAATCGACCAAATAGAGTGGAAGACGTCTTCATCTTCGGGACAACCCTAAACATAGAGACAAAAAACAAGATCTTGATAAATTAGGATCCCCTTGACACAATTGGAGTTAAGCATAAACACAGACACGAAAAAGCACAATTAACATATTTAAATTGCAGTTTACACGAGTGAAAAGAAAAAAATAGATTTTCTACCTCTTCTTTGAATTGCAGTTTACATTTCATTGCTGGAGTGTAGGGTTTCCTTTCCATTCCATGTCAATCCTCATACTTCTTCTTTTATCACAACCCTGTAAACAAAGATGAAAATCAATCAAGATTTCAAAAAGAAATTATAAATTCTAGGAAACAGAAAACGTTTAGGATAATCCAGTGAGCGTGGTTATGAAGGTTGAAGATGGAGATGCGGCGATGGTGAAGACGGCTAATCGGGTGAGATTAGGGTTGCAAATGGAGAGAGAGATGGATTCCTATTTGAAACTGTTGGAAGTGCATTCAGCGACCGGATTTTATGGAATCAACTTGAAATATTCTAAACCGATATTAGTGGACCAAGATTAGGGGAGGG
Source organism: Cichorium intybus (assembly GCA_023525715.1). Lineage (NCBI taxonomy): Eukaryota > Viridiplantae > Streptophyta > Magnoliopsida > Asterales > Asteraceae > Cichorium > Cichorium intybus. The sequence goes on from CM042014.1 coordinate 63,225,419, forward strand.
AGGGATTTTAGGTATTTTAATTTGACGAGAATATATAATTGGTTATTCATATATGCTTTAAAACTTGTATGTTATGCATCTGATTTGGTACGTCTTAAAAATTAAGAACACCTGTAGCAGTTCAGGTGTGTAAATTGTGCAGAAAAAATTGTAAAAATGGGCTTTGTATATGTATATTGTGCATAAAATGTTGTACGACTTAAAAATTCACCAAGTTTGCTTTATAAATAGTAATATATATATATATATATATATATATATATATATATATATATATATATATATATATATATATATATATATATATATATATATATATATATATATATATTAGTGGTTACACTACAAATATGGTAAAGGTTGTTTATAAACCTCGTATAAATATTGATACCGGTGTGAAAGAGATATATAACTCACTAATACTGAGATTATTATGTGAAAGAATGCAATACATATGATGGATAAGCATCATACTTAGATGCAATAGCATGCACAGATGCCCAACAAGTTCTCCAAATCCACTCAGTCCAAGTTCACTTGAATGTATCCCACTCGTGATTCTTTCTTTGAATCCGGACCTTTAGAAACAAAAGTAGATTAATTAGTTTTGCTATCACCACCGGTGACAAAGCATAATATCAGAATTAGTATTACCCAATTGAAAATTGATCAAACTTAAAATATCGTACTAATTTTGAAATAGCTATTTCCATTTTTCTTGATTGGTTACATATTCAAAATTAGTGTTCCATAATCAAGGTAAAAAGCATCCAATGGCAATTCATCTATGATTTCCAAGTAGATTTACAAATAGATGAATAATCTCAATACTTGAAGTACCGATTCAACATAAAAGGATACTTTTTACTATTTTCTATCATATGCCATCTTATTAATTATATTAGCACCCACCATATAGTTTAAAGAAACAAATACAACTATATTTCTAAATTGATACTTATTACTTTAAATCAAGTAAGGGAATTTAAATTGTCAAAGAGAAATGCCAAAGTTATACATACTCTACTAGATATAACTACCACATGTTCCTAAACATAAATGGAATTAAAATTCAGATTTTTAGCGTTTGGTTGCCGTTTCCTGTTCTTGAAATGGTTTCATAAATTTCTTTTTATTACAGAAAAGAGTACCTTGGTTGAAATGCTAGTACCTTTCAATTTATAAGGTTTGGTCTCCCTCCTTTCTCTCGAGGTATGCCATTTGGTATAATTTGTAAGATATGTTAATGTTTTTTCAGAATTAATTAGGGTAAATGACTACGTTAATTTCACTACACTAGCATGAAATCAAACAATAAAAAGGATCTGGAAGTGAGAAGTAAGAACCAAGCAGTGCCCGCAAGCCTTGAAATTCATCAATGATATGGCAGTCAGCTACACCCTGTGAATCAAACTATTAGACTACAACAAAATATAGGAAAAGAAAAATAAACTCACCAATGATGAGGCCAACAGCAGAGACCACAACAACTATTGTTCCATCCTGCATAATGGTTAGTTTCACTACACTAGCATGAAACCAAACAATAAAAAGGATATGGAAGTGAGAAGTAAGTACCAAGCAGTGCTCGTAAGCCTTGAAATTCAAACAAAGATAACAATCAGCCACATGCTATGAGATCAGATAAAAAAACTAAGATCTAGGTTGCAAAGACCAAGATTTGAACAAAGTAACTAGCTCCAGAACAGAAACAAACTCATCAGAACCACAAAAAAACATATCTAAACACGTGAACGGCGACGACAAGCCGTAATAGCGAGAACCACCATCAATAGGTCATACAAAGAGAACAAAGACAATCGATACCAAAAACGAATTGATTTTGAAAACGAAAACAAGGACAAAGAACCGAGGGTGATCAAAAATATTAAAAACAAATGAAACATATAATCAAATTAAACTAAAAAAATATACTTACCGTGAAAGAAGAATGCAGTGAAGGCGTCACTGGCGGCGGAAATGGCAAGGAAGCAAGTGGTGGAGGTGTTAGGAGGTACCGATTTCATGAGTACTCCATAAAGGAGAAAGGTAGCGAATGTGGATTGAACAAAAGTACAGGTACAATGGTAGAAGATGCGTCATTCGTGAAACCCTAAATTCTTCCCCCTGTAGGTTGTATGTGCTGTGTCCTCCCACAAATTGACCAAGTAGGTTGTGTGTGCTAGTCTCTACCCCCACCGGTGGTGGCGCCATCATTCCAGCAGCAACAGCGTCGGTTGTCTGCCGCTTCTCTTACTCGAACTCCATCTCTCAGCCTAAGGCTGAAGGGTGTGCAAGACACCCATGACAACCCATGACTATCGTCATGTCATCGCCACGGCACAAAGACTTCCAAGACACCCACTAAGGGTGTGCAAGACTCCCATGACTACCATTTTAATTTCCACGTCACATTTATATTTTACGTTTTTTTAATTAAAACCAAACATTAAAAATTAATTAAAACCAAACATTTAAAATTAAATAAAAGACATTACATAAAAATAAAAATAAAAACGACATTGCACGAAAAAAAAAAACATAAAAACGACAACTCCTAAAATTAAAAAAAAACTACTTATTTAAATATTTCTTGCGTCGTTGTTCCGTCATCAATCGGATCGCCTCGAGGTCCTCTTCGGTCCCGGATCGGCTAAACAACACGTAATCCAACCGCGATTCCGCAATTTCGTTGTGGCGGTAGAATTGTTCAACGAGCCGGTCGACCTTTTCCTCGACATCGTCTTTCGAAGACGAGCCGGAGGCATCTCGGCTTGCTCTTTTCGCTCGGTCGCGGCTGATGGGGCGTCGAGGCGGAGGCATCTCGGTTTGTGGTTCGGTGTCGTCGTCGAGGTCGATCGGGTCTCGAGCATCCGAAATATCGTCATACGGGGTCCTCCCACGTTTGGAACCCGTGCTCGAGTGAGGCGAATCGGGAGTTAGTAGCCATTTAGGACCGGTACGCATCAACTCCCAACTTCGCATATGCTTAAACGGTTTCCCGACAACTCGCCCATATTGTTCCATAGCCGTTGTGAAAATCCCGAATTCGTTTTCGCCACTTCGTCGCATGTTCACCAAGTTGTTGTAAATGCCGTTGAACTTGGTGCACTCGATACGAAGTTTCCGCCACTTCCCGTTAATACCGTCGTTGTTTCGGTACACCCCACGACCCATCGCCGCGTGGTAGTGGTTTAAAATGCGTTCCCACAACGATGTGGAACTTTGGCTATTTCCTTTATGCGAATCCATGGAAATAGCGAGCCACGATCGAACCACTTGAACTTCTTCGTCGGTCGTCCACGGAACCTTCGCCTCTTGCGCGTTTCGCGTTTTGTTCTTTTGTCTATTATTTTTCTTTTTCTTTTTGGAGGAAGACGCTGGGGCTTGTGTTTCCATCACGACCTCTTCGGGTGATGCTTGTGGCGGTGGTGATGGACGCGGTGGCGATTGTGATAGAAACGGTTGTTGGAAGGGTGTGTACGGGTAAGGTTGTGGCGGATATTGGTATTGGTTCGGTGGTGGATATGGATACGGGTATTGTGGTTGTTGCGACGAACCCGTAAGCATACTCGTAAATGTGCAATTCGTGGAAAAGTTGTAGTTGAATTCGCCGCGGGGCGTGTTCCGATTTGACGGAGGGGTGTTCGGATCGTTCTCCATCTTGAATTGGTTAGTAAATTTGAGAGAGAAATTTGTGTTTGTGTGTGTGTAAATTGTAGATGTGTGTGGTATGTATTTATAATATGTAAAAAAAATTAATTTTTTTTTTATTTTGCAACGGCTACAAACGGTCACATTTTTCAAATTTAAGCCGTCTTCATCCGTTCGCCAGACGACGACGTCGGGACGCACGCCTTGGAGGACGCGGGGGGGGGGGGGGGGGGCGCGGTGTTTGCCGCGTCTTCGTCGCCTACGTGGAGGACGCAGGGGGGCCGCGTGCGGCATACCCCACAGTCTAAATGTGTTAATCGAAAGTTGGAATGTATCGCAAGAGGGAAAGGGGCAAGAAAGGGGAAAATATAAGGCGTCGTAATTTTTGTTAAGACCGACACGATTAATAAAATGTATCGCGTGTTTTTGGTTAAAGTAGATTTTATGACAGCAAAATATGACATACAAATATGTATGTCATGAATTTTAATGAAAGATGGCATAATTTTATGACAGATATTTATCTCTGTTGTAAATCTTTAAATTTTTACAATAGATGACATAATTTTTATGACATATTTTTTTGTCTGTCATAAAATAATGTCTGTCATTATTTGTCTGTCATTAAAAGTCATTTTTGTAACAGGAACAGGTCCAAAGAGGTCCACATGCAGCAAACTGAAAGGAGAGACGATAGAAGAATATTGTTTAGATTTAAATGAAGCTTTAACATGTTTGCCTCTTTCAGATATTGAGCAGGCTTTGTCTTTAACAAAGTTCATTTTGGGAAGGCCACGAACGAGCAGATGATTTGAGATCTTAGAAATATTATTGAAATTTAGATGAGACGATCTCTTGTGCCATAGCCAGTTGACATGACTGAGCACGAAAAAAGAAACATCTCTTCATTGACTGATCCGTTGAGAACATATCCAAGATATAAATGTTATTGCATCTTTTGGCAGTGAGAACGACTTCTTTGGCAGCATCAATAATATTTCCTTCCCTTTTGTTGAACAGGACTTCATAGTCAGCATCACACAGTTGGCTAATCACAATAAGATTGTGCTTTAAACCTTAAATATAAGAAAGATTAGAAAATTGTATAGATTTACAACGAATGGTGTCGTATCCTTTCGTGTGACCTTTGCTGTTATCATCCAGTAGAGACTTGTATCCAGTCATATGATGAGAGCATCCATTGTCAAGATACCAAATATTTTCCGATGACTGTCTTGGCACATATGTTGAGATTCACCAGTCTCTTATCATCGATGTATTCATGGACATGTGTCTTCTTTCTTTCATCCAGGACACCGTCTTTAGTAACAAGGAAGGTTGGAGTATAAGGACCATCCTTGAGGATTTCTAGCATGTGGTAATCCATGGTTTCGAGAACCATCAGAGCTTTGTTTTTCCACATAGCAAAGTTGTTGGAGTCGAAGGAAGCGATCTTGTTTCTAGAGGTAGATGAAAAAGAGGAAGACATATTCTTGTGTGGTAAGAAAACCTGCTCTGATACCTGTTGTTAGAACGTATGAAGGAATGAACACACAACAACACAAGTATTTCACACAAAAAAATGATATATTGATCTCAAATAGAGATCTTGATAATTGTATATCGGTACATTACAAGAACCTTAGCCGCTATTATTTATACTAGGTTAAACTACATATATGGAGTATCCTTATAAATCAGGGATAACTCCAACTATAACAAAGATAACTATGAAGAAATACAAAATAAACACGTCTCGCTACCGCTGGTGGTCTGACGCTGATACAGCCAGGTAGGCGTGTGATCCACTTTGACAATCATTATATTCAAGTGCTGATGCTGATCAGCCCAACAGAGACAACAGTGGCTAATCAAGGGTTCCGGTGGTGGAAGGAGGTTGCATTTGATGGTGAGGCGTGCATATAGAGTTGGAGTTTGTTGGCCGAATCAAATTTTAAAGATGGTAGAGATAGAGTCCTAAAATTTGGGGGAAGTTTGGTGTCATTTATCGTATAAGGGGGATTAGAAATTTTCAATGCTGTGATAACTTGCATTTTAGGCATAATATTTTGAACCTCTTAAATTAAGAAATGAATTTTTCTTTATATAATGTATAGATTGGTTACATATTGTGCATGCAAAATAAATTAGACCATAATAATAAACTACTTATAAACACAAACATTTTGAAGTAGCTATTGGCTACATTTCAGAAAAGTAAAATAAATTATAACGTAACCGTAAACTACATATATAAACACATAAATAAAAGTTTCAATGTAAGTATTATTTGTCTTTTAGACACACAAAAGTAATTAAATAGTATCACAAATTCCTTATAGACACATAAAAATTTCAATGTAACAATTTGTTACGTTTTGGAAGCGCAAAATTAATTAACTATAACCATAGACCCTTGTAAGTACATAAAATAATGTAAATATTGGTTACTCTTTGGACACTCAAAATCAATTATTTTATAACAATAAACTACTTAGAAACGCATAAACAGAATTCAATATAACTATTGTTTACCTATTAGACACTCTAACTCAATTGAACCGTAGCCATAAGTTACTTGTGTACAAAAAAACGTTCAATATAACTATTGGTTACCTTTTGGATATACAAATCAATTAACCTTGGGCCATAAACTACTTATATACACATAAAAAGTAGTTTAACTATTAGTTACCTTTTGGATATGCAAAATCAACTAACCTTGAGCCATAAACTATTTATAGGCACTTAAAATGTTTAGTATAACTATTGGTTACCTTTAAGACACGACAATCAATTAAACCATAATGATAAACTCCTTATAGACAAAAAAAAACATTTTTGTGTAACTATTGATTCCTTTTAGACATGCAAAATCTATTAAACATTAGTCCTAAACTACTTAAACGCATATAAACCAACTTAGTGCAACCATTAGTTACATTTTGGACACAAAAAATAATTAAACTATAACCATAGACTACTTATAGACACAAAAACGTTTTGATGTAAATATTATTTACCTTTTTAGACATGTAGTAGAATATTTGTGGGCATATAAATCAAATTTTTCTACATCGAATTCTTGTGTCTATATATATCGTTTTCTAATATGATAACCATTACGAATAAGGCAAGTAACAATCATGAAAAAATGGTGACGTGTGGCCACAATGTTCGACGGTGGCTCATAATTGTCATATTTCTTTTGTTGAATTGTGACTATAAGTTTGGATAGGGTTTGCAGTGGTAATGGTAACAGAGGCATAATATGATTAAACAATACCATAATTTATCTACATATTTAGCAACATAAATAATTTGTAGCATAGCTAGACTATCTAGGCAAGACTATGGCAATTTGTACTTTTGTTAGTCCGGATCTAATCACACGGTATCAATCTAATCACTCGATTGGTGCGGAATCCCAACGAGTAATCAATCTGAAACAGATAAGAATCAAGAACACGGATTACTACAAACCTTCAATGCACTCTATTAATGATTAACCGACAGGTACATAAGGTTCTTGAAGATTGCTTGAATAAGGAATATTCTCCTTAGGCACAAGTTCCAAAACAACCAACTAGTCTAATGAATACTATACAAAGGTATTTATACCTACGCCAAACCCTAAGCCCACGAACAGCAGGCCCACCGAAAACGACGGATCCAGCCCACTGAAAACCTCTGGTTTTCCGTCAACACAACCGAAATCCAGGGGGATTTCGGTCCAGACCGAAATCGGCCAGCAAGGCCCAATTTGACTTCGATTTAGCCCAGAAACTGTTGGATTTGTTCCGATTAAATGCAAAGATTAAACCAACAATAATTATGGTCCAACAATCTCCCCCTTGGTTTAATGCTTTCATTTTCCTTCGAGCTCTGTCTTGATCTTGCCTTCGGTTGTGCAATATGATACCCAAGACCCTAATTATCTGCCCACTTTAGTCTAGTAGAGATTGGAAAGATAATCTTCGGTTGTGCACTATGATACCCAAGACCCTGATGGCTAAACGTCTTCTGTCGTGGTAGCCATCTTGCCTTCGGTAGCGTTCACATCAACACTATCAGTGGAGCTACATTGATCCTTTTGAATGAAATTGGAAAGATAGGATTCCTCTGACTCTTCGGTTTCAAGAGATAGGATAAAGTTATTATTAAAGGGAGGTGGAGCACTATGATACCCAAGACCTTGATTATCTGCCCACTTTAGTTGATGCTCGATCATTGACTCCACTATCGCACTTGACCCTTCGAATTTTTTAAAGATAAAATCGACATCTTGAAATTTTGCTTTCAAAGCGTCAAGCTCGGCAGTCAGTTTTGTAATATCCTCATTAGCAAATTTGAGGTGACAACTCGTTATGCTATAATCTTATTGCAATTTATTGAAATCCGAGGTTTTAGCATCAAGCATCTCTTGAAGAGGTTTCAGTTTCTTTTTATAGTTATAAACAAGATTTTCAAGATCAAATATTTCTCTAACCAGACGGTCATTTTTTCACGATATTTTGCAATTATCTTTTCGCAATCCGGAGAACATGATTTTTCACAAACGTCTTCTGTCGTGGTAGCCATTTTGACCAAAAAAAATATTCGACCAAAAATTTGACCGAGAACTTCGAAATTTTTTGACCTAATCAAACCGAAAACCACTAGACCAAAAACACGTGATGGGGCCGAAAACGACACTGGACCGAAAACGAGAACCGAAATGATCAAACTACACCGAAATCGCCAAACCACAAAGGCTCAACTGAAAACGATATTAGGCTGACCGAAAACACCTCTTAATAGACCGAAATCGCAAAAAACCCTAGCTGAATGATGCGCCGCCACCGAAATCCTCAGATCTGGACCAAAATCGCCAACCAGGACCGAAATCGCCAACCAGATTTGAAAAACGCCGAGTTTTTCAAGAAATTGAGTTTTGAAGATCAAAAACTCAAATTTTGCCCAGAAAATTGATGAACACGAAGAACACCAAGATCCAAAATGTCCAAAACAGCAAGAAATCTCCAAAAATTGCCAAAAACACCTAGATCCAAGCAAAAGTTTCAAATAATTGATACCAAAACACCCAAAAACTTGATTTTTTAGGCTTTGATACCACTTGTTAGTCCGGATCTAATCACACGGTATCAATCTAACCACTCAATTGGTGCAGAATCCCAACGAGTAATCAATCCGAAATAGATAAGAATCAAGAACACGGATTACTACAAACCTTCAATACACTCTATTAATTATTAAAAGACATGTACATAAGGTTCTTGCAGATTGCTTGAACAAGGAATATTCTCTCTAGGCACAAGTTTCAAAACAACCAACTAGTCTAATGAAGACTATACAAGGGTATTTATACCTACGCCTAACCCTAAGCCCACAGACAGCAGGCGCACCAAAAACGACGGATCCAACCCACTGAAAACCTCTGTTTTCGGTCAACACAACCGAAATCCAGGGGGATTTTAGTCCAGACCGAAATTGCCCAGCACGACCCAAATTGACTTCAATTTAGCCCAGAAACTCTTGGATTTGGTCCGATTAAATGCAAAGATTAAACCAAAAATAATTATGGCCCAACAACTTTTTATACTAGTGTTGCTTTTGCCAAATTCATTTCGCATAACGTTTCTTTATACATAAGTTTATAAAAGTATCGAATGTATTAAACATATTTTTAAAATCAAAGAGACTAATCAAAAGTAATTTTGATCTTATTGTAATTATTACTCAAATTAGTTTACTTTTTGTATTTATTATAAAGTCATGTCGACGCTTCTTCCGCAGTGCATTTACTTTCACAGTCTTCAAGAAAAGGATAACACCAATGTGTAGTTACACAACAGGCTTTAGTCTTTCCATCGATGATACTTTTTTGTGGATAACACTTCCGTGTTTTTAAATACTCTTTTATCCCACTTGTGCTACCTATACACACAAAAAAGAATGTTATCATTTAGAGTAACATGATGTCAGATTGGGATTTGTTTTAAGCAGAGCATCAAAAAGATTATCGAATTAAACTTTCATTCAATGAATATGATTTTTTTCTTTAAATATAAAAAAAATTGAAAAATATTATATATTTTATGAAAATTGTAAGATAAATGTCATGAATTAAATCTACTCATATTGGTAAAAGAAATAAGGTTATGATATAAATTATATGATGAAAATTGTTTTTCCTACTAAAAGACCAAGTTTTGATTCTTGATAAATTTATTGCAGTTTAGTTTTTTTTTTACAAAAAGTGTGATATATTGAAGGTAATTTATATTAAACTTGTTAAGAAATCTGTCACACACCCAAACCCCGATGGCGGAATCGTCTGAGGGCGGAATGGGACATAGCATCACAACCATTGCATACATTGAAACATAAGTAGATAACAACCATCATACATTATAATTGGAAAGTTACATTGTTCAAACGGTATTGTTTCAACCCAATTACAGTATGATAATGAAATAAGTAAAAGAGACGTCTTCGCGTCCCGTTCCAAAAGTTTAGTCGGACCTGACTAATTTTCCCTGAGAATACAAGTAATTTGAAAGAGTGTCAACATTACGTTGGTGAGTTCATAAGATTTTTGTATTGAGAAAATCCATAGTCCCTTTTTCCTTGTAAAGAGATAGTGTTTGAAACCAGAAAATCCAATATTTTCATATAAGTGAGTCGTAGTCTTAAAACCCAAAGACCGAAAATGTATACGTGTTTTTATACTTGAAAATAGTATTGCATAGTCTTATTCTTGTACGAAACCATGTAAATACATGTTTAATCGTAGATTAATTGTAGATCTGATTCCGTAAAACCTTTACGTAGGTAAAATCGTACTTTTATTTATATCTTGATAAAATGTAGTTTTAATTTCCATAAAACTTGTATGTATAAGTAAAACCATACCTATATTTGTAACTTGTTAGAATGTAGTTTTAATACCATAAAACTTGTATGTATAAGTAAAACCGTACTGATATTCGTGTCTTGATAAAATGTGGTTTTAATCTCATAAAACCCATATGTATAAGTAAAAACCATACTTATATTTTGTGTAGAGCAACATGTAGTTTTATATTTATATAAAACCATTTGAAGATGTTTTTGTCCAAACTCAGGATATTCGTTGTCGTTCATGTGAGTTATTATAACCTTGCTGTGACTAGTATGTAGTTCTGCCACGACGTTCTTCAGGCGTCGCAATGTTAAGACATTTGTCACCCCAGACCTGCCGGTCTAGCTGTAGCTAGTAGCTTAGGTGCGGGATTGTCAGTCCCGTATAGATCTATACACAACTATCTCGCTCATGAATGATTAATGTTATAATCCAGGACTTAGTGCGTAAATCTTTCGGTACTGTGAAGAAATGTCTCACATAACCACCCAACGTGATGTTTTATCATAGTTCGTACTGAAATGAAAATCCTTTTGTATTTGTAATTATCAAAATATACTCATGATAATTATAGTGTAAAATATTGCTTGTAAATGTAGTGAAAACTCCTTTGTACTTGTAATTATCAAAATGTCCATGATAATTATAGTATGTAAATATACTGAAAACTCATTTACATTTGCAATTATCAAATTGTCCATGATAATTATAGTATGTAATATATACTGAAAACTCCTTTACATTTGCAATTATCAAATTGTCCATGATAATTATAGTATGTAATAATTATATATTTATATAATTATCTTTAGTATTTCTGTCATATCTTTGTCGTTTGTTCCATAAATTATACGAATTATAATTTATATAAATGTTTTCGTTGTGTTAACGTATTTAAGCCTAAAAGATGTCAATGAGTTGAAAAGTATAATTTCTTACATCCAAGGCACTAAATATACTAATAAGATAAATTTAAAGTTTATCAAAATGTCATCGTAACCTTTGTATTCACAAACTATTCCTATAATAGTTTATTTTTAGTGTTCCATCGTAAAAAGCATATATTTACGAATATATGTGAAATAACTGTTGGAAATCCATGTTCATGTTATGAGTTTCAAAAACTTGAAGTTGCAACGGAAGCATAAAATCATGAACACGAATTTCATTCCAAGAGGATCATGCTACATGCATGTAGAGATAAGATGAAGAACAAGCATAGATTAAGTTCAAGATTATAACCTTTGTTCTTGGGTTGATATGGACGATTTTGATGGCTAGGAATCAAGTTAGAATCCCTCTATAGTTGATCCACCACAAGCTTGAACACACTTGAATGCTAGTTCTCAAAATTGCAAGATAAACCTCCTTTCTTCTTGAAACCAAAAACGATTTTTGCTAGTCTTCAAGGGAGTTTTTGGAGAGTATTTTGGCTGATTTCTTAGCATGAAAATGTGTTGGATTAGGTGTATAAGCCATGACTAATAATTAGTATTTACCTAATTAATAGTAGCATAGTCCATTTGGGTTGCCCTCATGGCTGGAGGTTTGTTGGAAAGTTAAGTAGAGAGAAAGGGTTGATTTATTATATGACTAATAAATCAAGATATTGTTTGTTAATATATTATGAAGATAATATATTAATTAGAAATAATATTATTTGATTAATAATTAATCAGTAATTAATTGGATTAATTTCTGTGGCATTAATTAGATTAATCAGGAGGTCAGGGATTAAAGTCGTACAAATTCAATAGTTGAATTGCGGCGCGCGGCGCGCAAATGACTTGGCCGCGGCGCGCGTACAGATAATCCGGAAAATGGGCTGCGGCTAGGGTTTCTAGCTTTGCCACTTGGTTCCCTATAAATAGGGAACCCTAGGCCTCATTATCAGTTGCTCATTCAAATATTTCTCTCTGGAATCTCGATCCATAATCCTCTCGGCTTGGGTGTGATCTCATTTGAGGCAGGATATTTTTGCTGCTCAGCTTCCAGAAAATTCTAAAAGGTTGGTTTTTCTAATTTTATTCATTTAGTTAATTTTCTTATGGCCTTTAGGTTTTGTTATATGTTCAATTAGAAGAAAACATAGATCCTCATAGGTTGCATGTGAACTTAGATTATTTAGTTCATGGTTTGCTGAAAACCTTTCAGTGGTATCAGAGCAAGGTTTGTTTTCTTGTTGAATTGATATAACTGTTTTAGGGTTTAAAGCTTATAAACCCTAATATATATATATGGATCGATTTCTAGGATTAGGGTTTTGGAAACCCTAATCCCCCTTGCTATTTTCGAAAAATTTCAATTAGGGTTTTAGGAGGTTTTCTATTTTTGGTAACTTTATTTGTTAATTAAATGGATAACCTTAAACCCCCATTATTTGAATTCGAAATCTAGGGGGTTTAGGATAGGTTTTAATTAATTTGATTAATTTGGATAAACCTATCTACATTTGAATTAATTTAATTAATTGTTAATTAAAAGATAATTCAAAAGGGATTTAATTAATTTTAAAATTGCGAAATTAATGGAATAAATCCAGAAAAATATTTTAAAATGTTTAAAATATTTAGATTTAATTAATTTAATTAATTGGTAATTAAAATTGATTAAATCAAATTTAAGGTTTAATTTAATTTAAAATTTAATTGTTAAATTTGGTAAAATTAAAAGATAAACCTTGAATATTTTAAAGGGTTTTAAAATACATCTTATATATGTTATTAATTGGTAATACTGTATGTATAAGATAAATTGGTCAGTCAATTCAATAGTAGGCCTCATTCACGAAGCTGGTCTATAAAGTGGGTATAAGGAGGCTGCCTATAAAATGGCAGTCTAATGGGTGAACACTCTCGCCCACCGCTCGCCTGATCAGTGGAGAGTCGTTAGCCGAACAGTTTTGATAGGACCACCTAATCATTAAAAGTATAATGATCAAAGTACTATAACCTTTACACAAAATCCCAATCTAGTTACTTTAAAAAAAATGTGAATTTTATGCTACCCCATGAAATTGCACATTGCACTTTATGAAACGTTGGTGGAGCGTGTGTGGTTTACCGGCACACCAATGGGGGTTCATAAAGAGTGGCAATGGGTGTCTCGGGTGTTATCATTGTTGATGGAGCGTGTGTGGTTAACCGGCACATCAATTTGAGATGATAATGGACCCCGAGAGTACCAAGCTAATTTGCATGGTTATTCACACCCGGTTTGTGATCCTCGGCATCCTAGACACAAACGGTGGGGCATATCCGAGATTAAACATGCTATTGAACAGTTCAATAAATCTCAAAAGAAACTAGGAATTCCATTTATAATAAGATTATATTTTCCGCGGTGGAATTGGCTGAATCGTCATTCGCCTACCTTTATAAAATTTGCAAATAGATTACGGCATCCCTCTTCTAGTTTGTAAATTGTTATAGTTGGATCCTAGCCTTATTTTATATTGGGTTATTATAAGGACCGACAAGTATCTAATTAAACTTACCTTCTTTTATAGATGTCTTCTGATGATCAATCCGCTCCCCACTCAAACTCCAGTGTTCCCTCTATCCTCTCACTGTGTTCCAAGGTTCAATTGAACGGGACAAACTACAATGACTGGGTTAGGAATATCAAGATGGCTCTGAGGTACGAGAACAAAGAGTATGTCCTCGAAACCGAGCTTGTCGATATTGACCCTGAAACTGCTACTCCCGAGGAAATTGCCTTGTACCAAAAACATTCTGATGATGCGACCAAAGTGGCCTGCATCATGATCGCCACAATGAACCCTGAATTGCAAAGGATATACGAAGACTACTGGCCTTTTGAGATGCACAAGGAGCTTGCGGAAAAGTTCCGCAAGCAAGAGCGCATCGAGAGGTGCGAGGTGGTCAAGGACTTCACGAACAGCAAACTTAAAGATGGAGAGTCCATCTGCACTCATGTGCAAAGAATGCAAGGTTACGTGGAGCGACTTAGAAAGCTTGCGATGCCTGTACCGGAGCAGTTGGCCGTTGACATAGTGCTTAACTCCTTACCGAGTTCTTATGACCAGTTCAGGCTGGCTTATCATTTGAACAACAATCAGGCTAATATGACTGAGTTGCATTGTATGCTTCGAGTAGCTGAGGACAGGATGAAGGGTAAAAGTGTACCCTCGGTTAATCAGCCCATCCTAGCCATTGGCAGTGGCAAAGGAAAGAAAAGGAAGGGCCCTCCTAAGCAAAATTGGAGGGAAAAGGTTCAGGTCGGGTCATCCAGTAATGGCTCGAGAACCAAGACTTCCCACATTCCTTGTGTGGCCAACCCCGATGAAGCCAACTGTTTCTACTGCAAAGAGAAGGGCCATTGGAAGAGAAGCTGCCCCAAATACTTGCAGGATGTCAAGGATGGGAAAGTAAAGCCATCGACAGCAGGTATATACACTATCTCTAAAAACTCACCATCTTCTAATTCTTGGGTCCTTGATACAGGATGTGGTTTTCACATTTGTTCTGATCTGCAGGGCCTAAAGGATAGCAGGGAGGTGGAGCACGGTAGACTGAACTTGATCATGGGCAATAGGAGATCGTCCCCTGTTACCAAGATCGGCGTTTACAGTTTAGTGCTTAGTAGTGATGTTAGTATAGAGTTATTTAATTGTTGCTATTCGCCAGAAATGGCAAGAAACATTATTTCATTTCACGCATTGTTTAGACAATGATTTCAATTTTCTTTTGATAATAAAATTGGCTCGATTTCTGTTTTCAAAAATGGTATTTTGATTTTTTCTGCTTATCCTTGTGATGGTGTGTATGAAACTGTTGAATGTGTTGACAATTTAGGACATAGTGTAAATTATATTGATTCTACTAGTGGTGTAGAAAAGGCATGTCTGTGGCATAGTCGGCTCGGGCACATCAGCAAGAAACGCATCGCCCAACTCCAAAAGGATGGAGTGTTGGAATCATTCGACCTCAGGTCGGATGATGTATGCGAATCTTGTCTGTTGGGTAAGATGACCAAATCACCTTTCAAAGGATCTTTTGAAAGAGGTGAGGGTCTGCTGGACATCATTCACACGGATGTATGTGGTCCATTCAGATCAACCACAAAGGATGGCACGCGGTTCTACGTGACCTTTACCAACGATTTTAGTAGATACGGTTATATCTACTTGATCAAGCACAAGTCGGACACCTTTGAAAAGTTCAAAGAGTTTAAGAACGAGGTAGAGAATCAATTAGGCAGGAAGATAAAGATGCTCATGTCTGACAGAGGCGGAGAGTATCTAAGTATCGAGTTCCTAGACTATCTAAAGGAATGCGGAATAGTTTCCCAGTTGACACCCCCCAGGACACCATAGTTGAACGGTGTTGCAAAGAGGCGCAACCGAACCCTATTGGACATGGTTCGTTCCATGATGAGTCGAGCTTCACTTCCCATTCACTTCTGGGGGTATGCCTTAGAGACTGCCGCCCATATCCTCAATCTTGTCCCAACTAAGAAGGTTGCTAAAACACCTCATGAGATGTGGACGGGAAAGTCCCCTCATTAGCACACATCAAGGTCTGGGGTTGTGAGGCTTTCGTTAGACGAGAGACTCAAGACAAACTCGCAGAAAGAAGCGAAAGGTGTTTCTTCCTTGGTTATCCTAAACAGTCCTTTGGATATCTATTCTACAGACCGAGCGAGGACGTGGTCTTTGTAGCTAGACGAGCGGTATTTCGAGAGAGAGAGCTCATATTCAAAGAGGACAGTGGGAGTACCATTGATCTGGAAGAAATTCAAGAGTCATCAGATGACGCAACCTTAGGAGAAACTAGAAACCAACATGAGGAAGAAGTTCCTGTTGGTCCGACAGATGTATCCTTACCTCTTAGGCGTTCTGGTAGGGTTAGCATGCCACCCGAGTTTTATGGGTTCCATATAACTTCGGATGGGGACACGTTTGTCAGTGATAGGACACTGATAAATTTGGATGAACCAGCTAACTACCAGGAAGCAGTGGCGGGCCCTGAGTCTGCCAAGTGGAAAGAGGCCATGGATAGCGAGATCAAGTCCATGTATGACAATCAAGTTTGGAACTTGGTTGACAACGTACCGGGTCGAAAGACAGTCGGGTGCAAATGGATCTTCAAAAAGAAGACCGACATGGACGGAAAGGTACACACTTTCAAGGCAAGACTGGTTGCGAAGGGCTTTACTCAAACCCAGGGGTTGACTATGACGAGACCTTCTCACCAGTAGCCAAGATAAAGTCTATTAGGATTATGCTGGCCATAGCTGCATTTCATGACTATGAAATTTGGCAGATGGACGTCAAAACCGCCTTCCTTAATGGAAAGTTGACTGAGGATGTCTACATGAATCAGCCAGAGGGTTTTGTCGATGCAAAGTGTCCTAATAAGGTGTGTAAGCTTGAGAGATCAATCTACGGATTGAAGCAAGCTTCTCGCAGCTGGAATCTTTGTTTCCATGAGAAAGTCAAGAAGTTTGGTTTCTCTAGGAGCGAGGATGAGTCCTGCGTATATGTTAAGGCTAGTGGGAGTATAGTCACCTTTCTGGTGCTGTATGTCTATGACATACTGCTCATGGGAAACAATATTCCAACCTTGCAAGGTGTCAAGGCTTGGCTTGGGAAATGTTTCGCCATGAAGGACCTAGGAGAGGCTGCCTATATTCTCGGGATAAGAATATTGAGAGATAGGAAGAAGAGACTAATTGGACTTAGTCAGGGTACATACTTGGAAAAGGTACTAAAAAGGTTTAGTATGGAAAATTCCAAGAAGGGAGAGCTGCCTATCCAAAGTAATGCAAAATTGAGTAAGACTCAAAGTCCAAGTACAGACGAAGAAATAGCTGAAATGAGTTGGGTACCTTACGCTTCGGCTGTAGGATCGATCATGTACGCTATGACGTGTACTCGCCCTGACGTGGCCTTTGCTTTAAGCATGGTCAGTCGGTTCCAGGGTAACCCTGGAAGGGCGCATTGGATAGCTGTAAAGAATATACTCAAGTATCTGCGAAGGACAAAGGACACGATGTTATTCCTTGGAGGCAGTGATACATTGAGAGTTGAAGGATATACGGATGCCAGTTTTCAGACGGATAGAGACAGTGGTCGGTCTCAGTCTGGCTGGGTATTCCTTCTAAACGGAGGAGCAGTAACTTGGAAAAGTTCCAAGCAAGATACGGTGGCTGATTCTACTTGTGAATCAGAGTATATAGCAGCAAGTGAAGCGTCAAAGGAAGCGGCTTGGCTGAAGAACTTCATCGGCGACCTTGGAGTAGTCCCGAGTATTCAGGAGCCCGTGGAACTGTTCTGCGATAACGAAGGTGTGGTCGCCTTGACAAAGGAACCGCGAGACCATGGAAAGTCCAGACATATCGACAGAAAGTACCACTACATAAGGCATAAAGTAGAAGAAGGTCACCTCGTGGTGAAGAGGGTATCATCGGAAGATAATCCTGCAGATCCCTTGACAAAGGCTCTGAGTAGGATTAAGCATAATCAGCATGCTAGGAGCATTGGATTAATAGATGATACAAGTTTTTGTAATTAGATAGGTTTCGAAACTTGTAACAATGTATTGTATTTGACTATTGTGATTTAATAATAGAGATTTATTAATGAGTAATGGTTCGCTATTTTTGTCAATACTTTGTCATTGTGTTTCATTTTGCATGTTTTACTTCCTGAATAATTGGATTATTCAAATATCCACAGTCGATTACGCTTTTGGGAGTAAGTGTGAAGTAAGACTGTCATGAATTGGTAATAGATTGTCTAAGGAGTTAGACATTGCAATTGGATTGCTGCACCATTCATGAGTACTTGGAAATGGAGATTTGAGTATTGGATAAACCCGCGCTCAATGGATTGCTTCATGGATTTCATCACGAGCAATATTGAGACGATAATATCTTTTGATCTTTAAGCTAAGACATATGAGTTATGATTTACTAGACGGTTGTTCATTGATAATATGAAAACGCATCGGTAACTCGGTGTTATAAAACGTATTGTTGTGAGTGATTTGTCTGATAAAAGACATAAGTATATGAGTCGAAGCTTATTCGTCCCTTGACCCTAACGGGGAACAGATATCTGTAGGCCTCTCGATGAATTTGAAGTTGACTAAAATGGTTGGCCAACCGGGACTAAATTGGTAGTCTAAGAGTCATATGCAAATCGGAAATCGAGGAACAGTGAATCAGACCGGGATTGACTTTAATCCATGTCTTGAGTCTGAAAATATCTTGTTGGACGGAAGATCATCTGATCACTTATCTATGGACAGAACTGATTAGATCAGAGTTTGGCAGCGGTTTCTAGGAAGCTAAAAGTGCTGGTTAATTAGAGGTTAAATTGATAATTATAGTCATAGACTTATCCAAGTGGGAGACTGTTGGATTAGGTGTCTAAGCCATGACTAATAATAGGTATTTACCTAATTAATAGTAGCATAGTCCATTTGGGTTGCCCTCATGGCTGGAGGTTTGTTGGAAAGTTAAGTAGAGAGAAAGGGTTGATTTATTATATGACTAATAAATCAAGATATTGTTTGTTAATATATTATGAAGATAATATATTAATTAGAAATAATATTATTTGATTAATAATTAATCAGAAATTAATTGGATTAATTTCTGTGGCATTAATTAGATTAATCAGGAGGTCAGGGATTAAAGTCGTACAAATTCAATAGTTGAATTGCGGCGCGCGGCGCGCAAATGACTTGGCCGCGGCGCGCGTACAGATAATCCGGAAAATGGGCTGCGGCTAGGGTTTCTAGCTTTGCCACTTGGTTCCCTATAAATAGGGAACACTAGGCCTCATTATCAGTTGCTCATTCAAATATTTCTCTCTGGAATCTCGATCCATAATCCTCTCGGCTTGGGTGTGATCTCATTTGAGGCAGGATATTTTTGCTGCTCAGCTTCCAGAAAATTCTAAAAGGTTGGTTTTTCTAATTTTATTCTTTTAGTTAATTTTCTTATGGCCTTTAGGTTTTGTTATATGTTCAATTAGAAGAAAACATAGATCCTCATAGGTTGCATGTGAACTTAGATTATTTAGTTCATGGTTTGCAGAAAACCTTTCAAAATGATGGTCTAACAACCCCTCATATGGCCGGCCATATGAACCCACAAAAGGAGAGAAAAGAAAGAATATTCTATGTTGTTAGTTCCCATGGTCAAGGCCTAGAAAGTCCCAATATTCCTTCTTCCTTTTTCAACTTTCAAACCATGCTCATGAGCATGTTTGTGTGAGTGTGTGGCCGGCCATAATTATGTGGAATAAACAAATGGGTTTGTTAGTTTTATTATTTATAAACTTGTCTAATAAGTTTCATAAATAATAACCCTTTATGCATTTCATTAATGGAATAACATTTAAGCCATAAATTGTATAAATAAATCAATTAAACATGCCTTCTTAATGTAGTGAATATATATATATATATATATATATATATATATATATATATATATATATATATATATATATATATATATATATATATATATATATATACATATATATATATATATATATATATATATATATATATATATATATATATATATATATATATATATATATATATATATATATATATATATATATATATTACATTATGCATATTTTATTTAATTTACCAATTAAATTAAATAAAAGGTTTACTTATAATTCAATTAAATCATCTAACAACTTAAACAATTTAATTGTTACACTTGGTTAATTCATCACATATGAATTAGTAATCAACCTTTAATTTTGGAGTTATTATTATCTATCTCAAATAAATAATAACTCTCAAGATTAAATTGCAAGTTTAGTATCATTTGATGTTAAATCAAATTTAACATTCCAAATGATCAATTGGTGTCAAGCTTGTTGTTGGTGTGACCCTATAGGATCATGTATTATTAGTAATATCATTTTATGATCATCCTTGGGCATATAGAACTAACAATCTCCCACTTGCACAAGGTTGCATCATAGAATGATACAGACAGTGATAAACGTCTAGCAACATTTCACTGCCCCCAATAGCATGACATAATGCCATTCAACAACATCCAATTCTTCATAAGCACGAGGCTCTAATTGATGCACAAGGTTATCTATCAATTATCCTTTTGTCTCAGACATCATGTTGAACATGAGACATGGATCTTAATCATTCTCATTTTATATTCAACTTTTAATCAGTCGCCTTAGATGTCTAACTCTCAACACATAAGAGGAACAAATCCCGTCTTGACTACATACGCCCCTCATATAGTTAGTACTATACATGAGTATGGTCTGTATGGTTGTCTATATTTCAAGAACAACAGTGAACCATATCAAAGCATTGCATTCTCTACACTTGAGTCCCAAATATGTATCTCAGGTCTAAGGATATAATGATAATACCTTTGTTCAAGAATCACTTATGATAATGATCCATGAAGTGATCTTGAAACGGGTCAAGTCCAATACTTGTTCACTGACAAGTACCTATGAATTTGGTTGCAACCTTTTGCTACTTTTACCCATAAAAGTCAACCAATCCAATTCATATTAGTCTTACTTCATAATTGCTCCCACAACTATGATCGACTATGGACATTTAGAATAATTAGATTATTCAAGGATTAAACATGCTAATATTAAAACACATAATTATGAATGAAACATCACGTCACATATATTACATAATTATTGTTGTTTACATAGTTTCATATTCATAAAACACTAAACACAATTCAAATCCATTCATTAGAAAAACGAAGTCCTATACCCTTAGCGTGACTTTCATGCTTAGCTTGGGGTAAAGGCTTCGTGAATGGGTCTGCCAAATTCTGATCTGTATGAACCTTGCGAATACTTATTTCACCATTCTTAACTTCAAGTCTTATGTAGTTATACCTTCGGTGAATGTTTTTGGTCTTTTGATGCGATCTAGGTTCCTTTGCCTGAGCTATAGCACCTAGATTATCACAGAATATTTCTATAGGGTCCCGAATGGAAGGAACAGCCCCTAGATCTTCAATGAACTTTCTCATCCAGACAGCTTCTTGAGCAGCTTCCGAAGCAGCAACATATTCTGATTCTGTAGTGGATTGTGCAATCACTTCTTGTTTGGAACTCTTCCAAGACACGGCTCCTCCATTTAAAATAAAGACATACCCAGATTGAGATCTCGAATCATCCCTATCCGTTTAGAAGCTTGCGTCAGTGTAACCCTTTACCTTTAAGCTTTCTTCCAAACCACCGTAAACTAAGAACATGTCTTTAGTTCTTCTTAAGTACTTAAGAATGTTCTTTACAGCAGTCCAGTGGGCTTCACCTGGTTCTGTTGATATCTACTAGTCATGCTTAAGGCACATGAGACGTCGGGCCTAGTGCATAACATGGCATACATGATAGACCCAATTGCCGAAGCATATGGAACATGTTTCATCCTTTCAAGTTCAGTCCTAGTGCTTGGGCACTGAGACTTACTTAGGATGGTGCCATGTGGTATTGGCAAGAATCCTCTTTTGGAGTCTTGCATCTTGAACCTTTTCAAGATTTTATCAATATATACACTTTGGCTTAGTCCAATTAGTCTCTTAGATCTATCTCTATAGATCTTTATGCCTAATACGTAAACAGCTTCTCCTAAGTCCTTCATTGAGAAACAGTTCTCAAGGAACGCTTTGACACCTTTTAAGGTTGGGATGTCATTTCCAAATAAAAGTATGTCATCTACATACAATACTAGGAATATGACTATGCTCTCACTAGCTTTCTTGTAAACACAGGAGTCATCCTCATTTTTAATGAATCCAAAATTCGTAATCTTTTCATCAAAGCGGATGTTCCATGTTCGAGACGCTTGCTTCAATCCATAAATAGATCTTTTAAGCTTGCACACTTTGTTTGGATGCTTAGGATCGACAAAACCTTCAGGTTGATCTATATAGACATCTTCCAATAAGTGTCCATTGAGGAAAGCGTTCTTGACATCCATTTGCCATATCTCATAATCATAGTATGCGGCTATGGCAAAAAGTATCCTAATCGACTTGATCATTGCCACTGGTGAAAAGGTCTCATCATAGTCTATACCATGAGTTTGTGAGTATCCTTTAGCGACAAGTCTAGCCTTAAAAGTGTGAACATTTCCATCCACGTCAGTTTTCTTCTTGAAAAACCATTTGTTCCCAACAGTCTTACAATTGGTGGGAAGATTAACCAAGTCCCATACTTGGTTATCGTGCATGGATTACATCTCTGTGTTCATGGCTTCTAGCCATTTGTCAGACTCAGGATCTGACATTTCACTCTGGTAGTTGACGGATTCATCAGAATATATCGTATAACATTCCTCTTCCATCATTAGGTAACCATACCTTTCTGGTTCAAATCGAACCCTACCAGATCTGCAAACATCTTGTGTTACAATTTGTTCCTGATCAACTGTTTGTTCAGGTTCAACAATTTCTTGTTGAATGCTAGATCCAATTTCTTGTGTATCAGGCTGTGGTTCCTGAAGTTCCTCAAGTTCCACAAACCTCCCACTAGCCTCTTCCGTCAGAAACTTGCTTTCTAGGAATTCAGCTTTTCGAGAAATAAATATCTTATTCTCTACGGGATTGTAGAAGTAGTATCCAAGACAATCTTTCGGATACCCTACAAAGATACACTTTGTTGAACGGGGTTCTAGTTTGTTTAAAGCTTCTTGTCTAACATAAGCTTCACAACCCCATACCTTGAGATAGGATAAAGATGGAACCTTTCCATGCCATATCTCATAAGGCGTTTTATCTACCTTCTTTGTAGGTGCCATGTTTAGGAGACGAGCAGCTGTTTGTAAAGCATAACCCCAAAATGATAAAGGTAGAGTACTTCTACTCATCATGGATCGAACCATATCCAATAGTGTTCGATTCCGCCTCTCAGATACACCATTATGCTGTGGTGTTCCAGGCGGAGTAAGTTGTGAAACAATTCCACAAGTCTTAAGATGATCCATAAAGTTTGTAGTTAAGTACTCACCTCCTCTATCAGAACGTAGAACTTTAATTGTTTTGTTGAGTTGATTTTCAACTTCACTTTGAAACGTTTTGAACATTTCAAACGCCTCATGTTTATGTTTAATTAAATAAACATAACCAAAACGACTAAAGTCATCAGTGAAGGTGATGAAATATCTTTCACCATATCTAGTCATTGGCTTGAAAGGACCACATACATCCGTATGTATGATTCCTAACAAGTCCTTTGCCCTCTCATTGGTTCCCGAGAAAGGAGCTTTAGTCATCTTGCCATGTAAACAAGATTCACATATATCAAATGAGTCATTCTCATTTGCCTTCAAAAGTCCACTCTTTTGAAGTTGGGATATGCGTTTCTTGTTTATATGCCCAAGGCGACAATGCCATAGATAAATTTGACTCAAATCACATTTGGGTCTCTTGGTGAAAGTGTGGTATAAAGAGCCATGGTCAGTCTTTTCATCAAGGTTTACTTCATAAATTCCATTTAAAGGCCTAGCCTCAAAATAGAACACATTGTTTTTGTAAACACAAATGTCATCATTCATAAAGCAAAGATCAAATCCACATTGTCTCAACTTAGCAACCGAAATAATATTCCTAGTCAAGCTAGGAACATAATAAACATTCAACAATGTCAAATACAAGCCACTAGGTAGTAATAAATCAAAACTTCCAATTGAATCCACCGCAACCCTTGCACTGTTTCCAACCCAGAGTACTACCTCGTTTGCCTTCAGTCGCCTACTCCTTTTGAACCCCTGCAACATATTACAAATGTGAGTTCCACAACCAGTATCAAATACCCATGTGTTAGGAGATAAATTATAAAGTTCTAGGTCTATCACATAGATACCTGAAGTGCCCTCATCGGCCTTCTTCTTCTTCAACTCCGCAAGATAGGTAGGGCAATTTCTCTTCCAATGCCTAACTTTGCCACATTCGAAGCACGCGTCTTCTTTGGCAACCTTTGCCTTCTTCTTGGGGGATGGGATGGTTGGACAACTTTCTTGCCCTTTCCTTTGACAACCTTTGCCTTCCCCTTGCCCTTGGAGTTGGTGGGGTGTTCGGGTCTAGTCCTCTTTGTACCACCTTCCTTGAGCATGAGAACTTGAGTGGTTTTTTTAGGCAGATTATTTTCCACGGTAATTAGCATCCCATGCAATTCCGGGATAGTCTTGTTCAAACCATTCATGTTATAATTCATGACGAAGGGATCAAAAGACTTTGTCAAGGAGTTAAGGATCATATCCGTTGCTAGCTCTTCGGGCATCACAACTCCAAGACGTGTCAAATGATCAATGTGACTCTTCATTTTGAGCACATAAGAGCTAACCGTCTGTCCATCATCCATCTTGCAAGCATGGAAAGCCCGAACAGTTTCGAACCTTTCTGTCCTTGCAAGTTGTTGGAACATTTCCTTCAATTGATTAATCATGTCATAGACCGAATGATTCTCCAAATCCTTCTGAAGGTCAGGAATCATGGTTGCCAACATTAGACATGATGCATCAATGGAGTCATCCATCTTTTTAAGCCATGCATCGTGTGCGGGCTTAGGAATGGCAGGGGGCTCTTCAGGAAGTGGTTCATTGAGAACATATTCTTTCTTTTCTTGTTTGAGAACTATTCTCACACTACGGTACCAATCCAAGAAGTTGGTGTGGTTGAGTTTTTCTCCCTCAAGGAGAGACCGTAGTGATGTTTTGTTTGGAGCCGGGTTTGTTGTGTTTTGGTGCCATCTACAAAATTTTAACAAGGTTCAATTTAGTAATTTATGATATTAAGTCCTTAATAATTAATACCCTTTCTTGTTTCATAAACTTTAATTGATTAAGGTCTAGAATCCAAGTTGCAATACAAACAAGCGGTTAGGTATCCTTTATCCCGCCTATTCGAATCAACAAGGTAGGTAACGGTTTACCAATTATATCCAAATATAATTTCTAGAGTTATGGGATCCCATTATAACATTTATAAGTTTGGCATGTTTGATCCCATCTATGCCTTGGATTTCTAATGCTTAGGTGACCTTTATCACAAAAGATTTCCAAACAAATCATCCCACTTAAACGGACGTGTAGTTTTGACAACTATTAATGGTTAGGTGTCCTTTATCCCATCAATATTGCAAAACTACCTCTTGTATCACAAGAAGACTCCAAGTGGTTAGGTAACCTTTATCCCACAAGGATATTCAAGTGATACATGAGTGTCTTTAAGAGGGACGACATTGATTTGTATTTCGAAAGGGATTTGCATGTTTTACAATTCTAAATTTGAAAAACATATAGTATCATGTACATTGCATGCATCCGATGAACAAGGTACCATTAAAATCTTATTTTGTCAATTGGTTCCTTTAATCATAAAATCTCCATTTTATTAATTCTTTGTTTGTGGTCAAGATTACAATTAATATCCAATATTAAGTTTGAGTTTGATCACATACATGAGAGCCAATTTTAATCCTAAATAATTACCATTATTACTTAGGGTTGGAGTTTGTAAGAATTCATAAAATCTCCATTTTATTTGTTTCATTTATTTTCAAAACCTGACTTTATAGGTTTTATAACAAAACCCATTTTTAATAAAACCAATTGTATTACATCTTATGTTTTATATGTCAATTTGAAAATTACAAACTCCTTGATGATTATGTTTAATTATCTAGGTTGTCTAGCATGCAAAATCTTATTTTCATCCACAACATAAAATCATAAAACATTCAATCATCACATGCATGCATGGGTGCATAAACACAAGCCAACTAATTTGATATGTGAGCCATACATGAAATATCAAGTCCAAACCTAGGGACAAAAAGGTGACAAAAACTCAACCAAATGATCTTCGATTTGGCTACAATTTTGCCAACCTTCTTATAACATCAAATGAGACTTGAACCACTGTTTCTTGACACCATGGAAGAGCTTGTGATTTTTCCTTGCCCTCTCCAAAACTTGCGACAGGTATGGGACAGCAGGAAGGTTTTTGTGTCATTTTGTTGCTTTCTTGACTTCATTCTTGGTCAAATTGATGCTTATACTTGCCAACACTTATTGTATATGCTAGATATTAAAGTTACCAACAAGTATAGCATCAAAATACCAAGATATGAATTTTCTAAACCCTCCTTAACAGGTCCGAAAATGGCAGCAGGAAAGCAGGAAAAACGTTGCTGTTGGGTGTAATATTCTCATGACTTTATCTCCTTCTCTTGTTACATTTTGTGAAAGATATAAAATACAACTATTCTAATATTTACAAAATGAATATAAGAAGGAAATAACTAATTATTATTACAAACCATTTGAATAAAAGAATAGATTACAACCAAATTGAATTTAAACACAAAACATGCAATACATGGTCCTTGGCTTGTTTATGCACCACTTTATCACATAAAATCATAAGAAAATCAACACTTTGTTTTTTCTAAGGCAACAATTATGTAACCAAATGCATGAAAACATAAAATTTTGTTGGTTACATAAAATCATAGATAATATATTTGCATGTTGCCAAAGAAGCCATGCATGAGCATTGCATTCAAGAAGATGAACATTCATGGCCTCTAAAAACCAAGTTTATCCAAATAAAATTATTATCTAAACATGCAATATAGCCATGGCTCTGATACCAATTGTTGGAAATCCATGTTCATGTTATGAGTTTCAAAAACTTGAAGTTGCAACGGAAGCATAAAATCATGAACACGAATTTCATTCCAAGAGGATCATGCTACATGCATGTAGAGATAAGATGAAGAACAAGCATAGATTAAGTTCAAGATTATAACCTTTGTTCTTGGGTTGATATGGACAAATTTGATGGCTAGGAATCAAGTTAGAATCCCTCTATAGTTGATCCACCACAAGCTTGAACACACTTGAATGCTAGTTCTCAAAATTGCAAGATAAACCTCCTTTCTTCTTGAAACCAAAAACGATTTTTGCTAGTCTTCAAGGGAGTTTTTGGAGAGTATTTTGGCTGATTTCTTAGCATGAAAATAATGGTCTAACAACCCCTCATATGGCCGGCCATATGAACCCACAAAAGAAGAGAAAAGAAAGAATATTCTATGTTGTTAGTTCCCATGGTCAAGGCTTAGAAAGTCCCAATATTCCTTCTTCCTTTTTCAACTTTCAAACCATGCTCATGAGCATGTTTTTGTGAGTGTGTGGCCGGCCACAATTATGTGGAATAAACAAAAGGGTTTGTTAGTTTTATTATTTATAAACTTGTCTAATAAGTTTCATAAATAATAACCCTTTATGCATTTCATTAATGGAATAACATTTAAGCCATAAATTGTATAAATAAACCAATTAAACATGCCTTCTTAATGTAGTGAATATATATATATATATATATATATATATATATATATATATATATATATATATATATATATATATATATATTACATTATGCATATTTTATTTAATTTACCAATTAAATTAAATAAAAGCTTTACTTATAATTCAATTAAATCATCTAACAACTTAAACAATTTAATTGTTACACTTGGTTAATTCATCACATATGAATTAGTAATCAACCTTTAATTTTGGAGTTATTATTATTTATCTCAAATAAATAATAACTCTCAAGATTAAATTGCAAGTTTAGTATCATTTGATGTTAAATCAAATTTAACATTCCAAATGATCAATTGGTGTCAAGCTTGTTGTTGGTGTGACCCTATAGGATCATGTATTATTAGTAATATGATTTTATGATCATCCTTGGGCATATAGAACTAACAATAACTTATTTAGATGGTTATAAACAACATCTTTTAAGATATTTCTCACAAAAATGGTATAATAACTTGGTTATAACCATTTTTGCTAGAAAAGTCGTATTTCCGGTCACAAAAACGTACTTTTTATTAGTTTTCGTTTTTGTGACTTTTCTTTTGAAGATCTAGCATTTTTACACAACATATTTATATTTTTGTAACTCTTACACATACATAATACATCATAATGTTCATAATACATAGATCTAACCATATTTTAAGTCAAAAACGTTTTTACACAAAAACTAGTTTATAAACTTGTGTAAATCGTTATTTATAGTATATAAACACATATAAACTTGTGTAAATCATCATTTTTAACATGTAAACTTGTATTCTCCCCCTAAAAGTTTAGAAAAGATGAAAATGAGGGGTATGAACTCACCCTTGAAGCGTGCTTTACTTAAAAATAAGGTTGATCTTGCGGAATTTACGGTAGGAAGCAAGATCTAGGCTTCCTAGCTCGAAGGACCCTTGGACAAAACTATTACCCAATAGTTTTATGTAAATGTTAGTGTGTGTAAATGGATTAAAACTTGTGTAATAGTGTTTAAAATCACAAGAGAAGTTAACTTACCAAGAATGAGATGTTTTACACCTAAAATGGTGGAAGATGGTGGTGGTTTGTGGTGGTGTATGGTGGTGGCGGATTGGAGAGAAGGTGGTGGTGGAGTGGGCCGATCTTGAGAGAAAGAGATGGGAGAGCTTGTTTGGAATTGTGGTCAAATGAATCGAAAGGTTGGTTTACATGGAATTTAAGTTAGATTTCTTTTGTATTTTTTATTTATAGCCTTTTTCATTAGCTAGGATTGTGAATAGTGAAAATAGATTATGGTGTGATGTGGGATGACCTCTTGGCTGCCGATGGGGAGGGGTAGGGGGTAGGGTGGGGTGGTTTTTTTTAATAAATAACATATACTTATAAAAATAGATGATTTTTATAAAATCGTAACACGTTTTAGTGAAATTTTATAAGTTTTTGAAGAAATCAGGTTCTAAGCACAGTATTCTTCCGATTTCGCGATTTTCGGCATTTTACCGAAAATTGTATTTGGCTTTGAAATTAAATACTAGATAGTATTACGTTCCATAATATATGATTTGTTGTTCCATATTTGATGTTTAAGGCACCACATTTTGTATTTTGAGTCCCAACCATGTGTACATTTATCCGTTCACAGATGTTAAATCGTCGTAACTTTCACATACGAACTCCGTTTTCAACGTTCTATATATCCACAGGTTCGTATTTACGAGTAGATTGTTTTATGAATATTATTATTCTCAAAATAATAATTGTACGATTATCGAATTTTTACGCTACAGTAGTTTACTGTCCGTATTTTCGACGTTTAATCGATAATTGTTTTGAATTAGCCTACGTAGTATTATAATATTTAATAATACATCATAATATTATGGAAAATTACTTTTCAACACACGGGTTAACATACGCTTCGTTTGACTACAGTTGACTTTCGTTGACCAAAATTTACAATTGTCTCATCATCTACCCGTTAGAAAGAATTTCGTCCCGAAATTTAGCACTTGAGTAGATCCTCAAGGGTTTGGGAAGAGATGTGGATATTTCTGTTTCATTTGGTCTTCACGCTCCCAAGTAAATTTAGGTCCACGCTTGGCGCTCCAACGGACGTTCTCTATAGGTATGTGGCTTTGTTTCGTTCTCTTGATCTCTCTGTCCATGATCTCCACAGGTTCTTCAACGAAATGAAGGTTCTCGTTCACTTCAATCTCGTCGAGTGGAATGATAAGAGTCTCATCGGACAGGCACTTTTTTTTAAGTTAGACACGTGAAAGGTGGGATGGACATTACTGAGCTCTTGTGGTATTTGGAGTCTATAGGCTACCGGGCCGATCCTAGCAAGGATCTTGAATGGCCCGATGTACCTTGGATTTAGTTTTCCATGCTTCTCAAGCGTATCATTCCCTTCCAGGGTGAGACCTTCAACAAAGCACGGTCGCCAACCTGGAATTCTAAGGGCTTGCGTCGTTTATCCGAGTAGTTCTTTTATCGGTCACGGGATGCTTTCAATCGTTCACGGATTTGAACGATTTTATCTGTCGTCTCTCATATGATCTCAGGACCGGTGAGAGTGCTGTTAGGTACTTGACCTCTGGCTAACTGAGTATGACTTACCTTAGCCCAGCACAGAGGGGATCTGTACTTGCATCCGTATAAAGCTTCAAATGGAGCAACCTTAATGCTCGTGTGATAACTATTGGTGTATGAAAGTTCGATGAGCGGCAAGTGGGTGTCCCACCACTTACCGAAGTCTATCACGCCAGCTCTCAACATGTCTTCCAGCATTTGGATTGTTCTCTCGCTTTGCCCCGTCGGTTGTGGATGGTAAGCTATACTCATGTTGAGCCTGGTACCCAAGGACTTTTGCAATGATTGCCAAAAACGTGACGTAAATCGACTATATCTATTTGAGATAATGGATATTGGCACATCATGCAATCATACAGTCTATTCGATGTACGTCCTTGTCAGTTTCTCCATTTTGTCTGTCTCTTTTATTGGTAGGAAGTGTGCGGACTTGGTTAACCTATCGACAATTACCCATATGGTGTCCAGCTCACCAGTTGGCTTGGGTAACTTAGTTATGAAGTCCATGGTTATCCGCTCCCACTTGTACTCGGTATTTCTGGTTGTTGTAGTAAACCAGAGGGCTTTTGATATTCTACCTTGACCATGGCATAAGTCAAACACTTGCCCATATAAGTAACAATCTCTGCTTTCATGTTTGGCCATCAGCATACTTTGTCTTGCGAGTCTTTTCTAGAACTAACTCCCTGAAGCCACCAAACTTTGGTGTTTGAATTCAGTCCATGAAACACCGCCGGCGCATTGGTCAACTCAATAGTTATCATGACCAATTTCGCAGTGGCCATACTGAGTCCTAAATGATGTCCTTGGAGCGTCCTCCTCCTGAACTCTAAGTTGATGGTACCTAACTTTCAAATCGATCTTTGAAAAGTAATTGAATCCCTGTAACTGGTCGAACAGGTCATCGATTTTGGAAGTGGGTATCTGTTCCTGATAGTCAACTTGTTCAGTTCTCTATAGTCGATACACATTCCAAAGGATCCATCCTTCTTTTTCATAAATAAAACCAGTGCTCCCCAAGGCGAGAAGCTCAGTCGAATGGATTCCCTTTCTAGTAGTTCGTGTAGTTGACTAGATATCTCCTGCATCTCTGCTAGGGCAAGTCTATATGGAGATTTTGCTAGGCAACAGCTCCTGGGATCAAGTCGATTCTGAACTCAACTTGTCGTGCTGAGAGGGGGGGGGGGTATTCCCAGAAGATCCTCTGGAAAACACATCAGGAAAGTCACGAGCTTCTAGTATGTCTATGATTTCATTCGCCTCCTTCTTCTTATCCATGACGTGGGCTAAGAAAGCATAGGAATCCCACCCTACTATTTTACTATGACAGAATTTCCTTCGGTGATGACGAGTCACCTCGTAAATGCACAGCCATATACAATATAGAAATAAATAGGCATTCGAATAAGAGATCTTACCCTAAGGCAACAACCAAACAAAGAACATGCAATACGGCTAACTCGAGTATTCTCGGACTATTCAATTTCCCACTGTATACAATTTTTAATGGTACTCATTCAGGAGATGGTTCGGGGGTTTTTGCCTGATTTGTCGTCGGACACAATGGGGTTTCGTTGTTCGGTAAGTTGAGCTATATCGCTTTCTCCTGGCATATGATATCAGCGTGGTGAGGGTCTAACCAACCCATGCCAACAATCACTACGGTAGGATCCTGGATTGCTTCTCTTGTTCCCAAGGCCATAATCCTTCCTTTGATTGCATCTATCTGGACCCCTTTGCTTTCGGGCAGTCTCTCTTGAAGTGTTCGGTTTCACCATACCCAAAACAAGCACGACTGACACTCGAGTTGCAGTCATAGTAGGTCGTCTCTCTGCAGGCACCGGTATGATGAAAAGTGCATTTGTTGCACTTTGGGAGATTCCCGGAATACTGTTTTGATAAATTTCCTAAAGGTACATACTAAGGATAGGCAGCGAAGTTTTTGATATGCCTCAAATGTAAAGACAATTCCAGTGTCGTTTACAAAACAAGTTATGAAATGACCGAGGATTTTTGGAAACACAATTTCTGTTGCGAGTACTATCACCACAATAGGACCATATTCAAAGAATATGTTTAGGGAGTCACTGTCTCTAACGGGGGCGGTGAAAGCTCATGGTACATGAAACCACATGATCTAGGTGGTGTTAGAAGGGTTTAGAACGATAAGTAACTTCACTGTTATCAAAGTGCGTTACAACTCTGGGTGAATGAAGACGCTCGTGTGGGAACCAAACGAGGTACTAAGAGAATGAAGAAATTCCTTATGATAAAGGTCTAAGTCGTTGATGAGGGACTCATATAGAACTATTTTGATTTCTATTTGATGAATTATCCAACTGTTTAAGTCACGCCAATTTCAAATTTACAGGGAGTCGGAAAAAAATGAGTTGAGGAGTTAGGAACTTATATGAAATTGTAAAGGTAGAATTCTACTTCGAAGAAAGGCATAAAAGTATCGATCATCGAGATCGTGTACAATCTCAACTTAGTGATTCTAGGAAAGCAATCCTTTGGAGGATAGCGAATTATAACATTTAGGACTTTTCTCTCCTCAAAATAGAGGACCTGGCAAACTGTTTGTACAACGTTTGGTGTGAATGCAGTTTTTGTACCTTTTATAGAGTCAGAGGTTGAGCTATAGGTTTGACGTGTGGCTTAAGGTGATTTAATTCTCGATAATAATTAATAAGAATACCAATGATGTTAGAAGGTCTCAAACGAATGTATGAAACGATATGAGTAGAAAGATAACTCAAATTTGTAGGAATTTCCATGTGTCGACGAAGTACGAAGTTGATCTGGGAACGAACAGCGTAACGTCAATGATTGTTCCAGAAACATGTGAGTAATTTGGAGAGTATAACATGATGGTACACTTGAGAATATCACTCATGTATTCTGAGGGCCTTGAAGTAAAACTTAGTAATTTTTGACATAGTGGAAGGGGTTTGTGCATTACGATATACGAAGTAAAGGTGGTTGGGTAAGCATTCCCAAAAAGGGAGGTTTAGAATCAAGAGATATCATAGCTTAAGTCTTAAGCTCGAGATAGAAATAATCCTTCGGCTGAAATCGTAGCGCAAAAGGAAAGTCTCACGTATCGGTCAACTATGAGTTAAACTTCTGTGTCTCCTTGTGAGTCATATCGAGAGTACTCACTAATGGTTTTCAAGTCGTAACTACTCATGGCGACTCAATTGTCCCATAACGTGAAGCTCCCGTTGTCACCCTTGTCGGCATTAGAACTGTTTTCTTAGTCGTAACTCAAGTAAGCAGACGATAAAGAGGTATCGAGATAATATTGATATTAGTGTCGACATAGAATTGTCATTAGTGTCTCTTAATAATAACTAATACTATCAAAAGTATTTATGTTAAGTGTTGACGTGGTTACTAAGTGTTGTAGGATTCTCGAGTTTTTACTCCGTTGTCTATTATGCTCACACTTAGTTACATGTCGGTCAAACCCTAGTCAAACGTAGTTGATCAGGCTACGTTTCCCCATGGTTTGATAACATATTATACTAAGTCTAAACGTAATGTCCAACTTAAACTCTAATGTTCTTGTAATTGTTGTATTGTGATACTATCAAGAACACGGATTACTACAAACCTTCAATACACTCTATTAATGATTAAAAGACATGTACATAAGGTTCTTGCAGATTGCTTGAACAAGGAATATTCTCTCTAGGCACAAGTTTCAAAACAACCAACTAGTCTAATGAAGACTATACAAGGGTATTTATACCTACGCCTAACCCTAAGCCCACAGACAGCAGGCGCACCAAAAACGACGGATCCAACCCACTGAAAACCTCTGGTTTTCGGTCAACACAACCGAAATCCAGGGGGATTTTAGTCCAGACCGAAATCGCCCAGCACGACCCAAATTGACTTCAATTTAGCCCAGAAACTCTTGGATTTGGTCCGATTAAATGCAAAGATTAAACCAAAAATAATTATGGCCCAACAACTTTTTATACTAGTGTTGCTTTTGCCAAATTCATTTCGCATAACGTTTCTTTATACATAAGTTTATAAAAGTATCGAATGTATTAAACATATTTTTAAAATCAAAGAGACTAATCAAAAGTAATTTTGATCTTATTGTAATTATTACTCAAATTAGTTTACTTTTTGTATTTATTATAAAGTCATGTCGACGCTTCTTCCGCAGTGCATTTACTTTCACAGTCTTCAAGAAAAGGATAACACCAATGTGTAGTTACACAACAGGCTTTAGTCTTTCCATCGATGATACTTTTTTGTGGATAACACTTCCGTGTTTTTAAATACTCTTTTATCCCACTTGTGCTACCTATACACACAAAAAAGAATGTTATCATTTAGAGTAACATGATGTCAGATTGGGATTTGTTTTAAGCAGAGCATCAAAAAGATTATCGAATTAAACTTTCATTCAATGAATATGATTTTTTTCTTTAAATATAAAAAAAATTGAAAAATATTATATATTTTATGAAAATTGTAAGATAAATGTCATGAATTAAATCTACTCATATTGGTAAAAGAAATAAGGTTATGATATAAATTATATGATGAAAATTGTTTTTCCTACTAAAAGACCAAGTTTTGATTCTTGATAAATTTATTGCAGTTTAGTTTTTTTTTTACAAAAAGTGTGATATATTGAAGGTAATTTATATTAAACTTGTTAAGAAATCTGTCACACACCCAAACCCCGATGGCGGAATCGTCTGAGGGCGGAATGGGACATAGCATCACAACCATTGCATACATTGAAACATAAGTAGATAACAACCATCATACATTATAATTGGAAAGTTACATTGTTCAAACGGTATTGTTTCAACCCAATTACAGTATGATAATGAAATAAGTAAAAGAGACGTCTTCGCGTCCCGTTCCAAAAGTTTAGTCGGACCTGACTAATTTTCCCTGAGAATACAAGTAATTTGAAAGAGTGTCAACATTACGTTGGTGAGTTCATAAGATTTTTGTATTGAGAAAATCCATAGTCCCTTTTTCCTTGTAAAGAGATAGTGTTTGAAACCAGAAAATCCAATATTTTCATATAAGTGAGTCGTAGTCTTAAAACCCAAAGACCGAAAATGTATACGTGTTTTTATACTTGAAAATAGTATTGCATAGTCTTATTCTTTTACGAAACCATGTAAATACATGTTTATTCGTAGATTAATTGTAGATCTGATTCCGTAAAACCTTTACGTAGGTAAAATCGTACTTTTATTTATATCTTGATAAAATGTAGTTTTAATTTCCATAAAACTTGTATGTATAAGTAAAACCATACCTATATTTGTAACTTGTTAGAATGTAGTTTTAATACCATAAAACTTGTATGTATAAGTAAAACCGTACTGATATTCGTGTCTTGATAAAATGTGGTTTTAATCTCATAAAACCCATATGTATAAGTAAA
The DNA here is from genome assembly GCA_023525715.1 of Cichorium intybus. Taxonomy (NCBI): domain Eukaryota; kingdom Viridiplantae; phylum Streptophyta; class Magnoliopsida; order Asterales; family Asteraceae; genus Cichorium; species Cichorium intybus. The sequence continues at coordinate 63,261,360 of CM042014.1, forward strand.
AACCATACTTATATTTTGTGTAGAGCAACATGTAGTTTTATATTTATATAAAACAATTTGAAGATGTTTTTACCCAAACTCAGGATATTCGTTGTCGTTCATGTGAGTTATTATAACCTTGCTGTGACTAGTATGTAGGTCTGCCACGACGTTCTTCAGGCGTCGCAATGTTAAGACATTTGTCACCCCAGACCTGCCGGTCTAGCTGTAGCTAGCAGCTTAGGTGTGGGATTGTCAGCCCCGTATAGATCTATACACAACTATCTCGCTCATGAATGATTAAGGTTATAATCCAGGACTTAGTGCGTACATCTTTCGGTACTGTGAAGAAATGTCTCACATAACCACCCAACGTGATGTTTTATCCTAGTTCGTACTGAAATGAAAATCCTTTTGTATTTGTAATTATCAAAATATACTCATGATAATTATAGTGTAAAATCTTGCTTGTAAATGTAGTGAAAACTCTTTTGTACTTGTAATTATCAAAATGTCCATGATAATTATAGTATGTAATATATACTGAAAACTCATTTAGATTTGCAATTATCAAATTGTCTATGATAATTATAGTATGTAATAATTATATATTTGTTACAAGTAATTGGTGAATGACAACATTATGTCATCACTTAGTCATCACTTTGCATTTACCAATTAAACAACTATATTTGAATAGTAGACTTGGTAGTATAAATAGACCATCAATGTAAGGAAGAAAATGCATCTCATATCAACTCTTTCACAAGTGATATAAACTCTCTCTACTCTCTCCAAGCTCTCAAGCTTTCTTTCTTTCTTCATCTATATTCTAGTTTTTAGTTTGTTCATAATTGTCGTGGTAACGCTGAATTTATAACACGTTATCAGCACGATGCTCTAACGAAGGCGATTAAAAGACACATCGATCTAATCAAGGTATGTAATTTCATCAAAACTAGAATGTTAATTAATAATAATAATAATAACAACGATAACGAAAAAAAAAAACAACATTTTATTCTCGAAGTTATGACAACTAACAAATTTATTTTCTTATTTATCCTTGACGTTATGACTACTAACAAATTTCTTTTCTTATTTATCCTTGACGTTATGACTACTAACGAAGTTCATTTCTTATTCTAAATTTACTTACGCTTTATTAACATTTATTATTGCAAACTAACTTTTGTTATCGCATACTAATTTTTATTTATGCAACTAACATTTATTTATGTATACTAACGTTTATTTATGCAAACTAACGTTTATTTACGGCAACTAACATTTATTTATGCAAACTAACATTTATTTACGGCAAGTAACATTTATTTATGCAAACTAACATTTATTTACGCATACTAACATTTATTTATGTATACTAATGCTTATTTATATAAACTAATGTTTATTTACGCACACTAACATTTATTTATGTATACTAACTATTATTCATGCTCTGACATCTATTTATATATACTAACGTTTATTTATGCGCAACCGATTAAAAATAAAATTTTAAATTTTAAAATAAAAGGAATTTGAGAAGATTCATCTATTTAATTATGTTTGTAACTATAATAAAAATAGTAAAACCCATCCCCACCTTTAAACGACAAATTTAATGAGTTTTATTTTTCTTAGGAACTACAATATGTCAAACATTGCAAAGCTTGAATTTACCGCTCTTGAAGTCAGCGGAAAGAACTACATGCCTTGGACTATAGATGTTACGATGCATCTTGAGTCCATGGATTTATCTGAAACTATAAAAGAAAAAAATAAGTGCACGTCGCAAGACAAAGCACGTGCAATAATTTTCCTTCGCAAACATATCGATGAAATGTTGAGGTATGAATACCTCAATACCACTGATCCTAGCACTCTTTGGAAAAGCTTAAAAGAAAGATTTGACCACCAAAAGGAAGTTATACTTCCAAGTGCTAGGGCTGAATGGTTATCGTTGAGGTTTCAAGACTTCAAAAAGGTACATGACTATAATTCCGCATTATTTCGGATATGTTCACAACTAAAATTTTGTAGGGAAGATGTTTCTGATGCTTCAATGTTGGAGAAAACTCTCTCCACATTCCATGCATTGAATATGACATTGCAACAACAATATCGTATGCAAAAGCTCAAAAAATATTCTGAGCTTAATACACTTCTCCTTGTTGCTGAACAAAATAATGAACTATTAATAAAGAACCACCAGTCCCGTCCAACAGGTTCAGTAGCACTTCCTGAAGCAAATGCTACTATCACTTATGAACCAAGAAATAATTCGTATGGACGAGGACGTGGTCGTGGTCGTGGTCGTGGTCGTGGACGAGGCCGTGGTCGCGGTCGAGACCATTTTAACCAAAACCAAAATTTTGGGCGCGGTTATACTCAGGGTCGTGGACACGGTCATCCTTATAACCGCGGGCGTGGTCAAAGAAACAATAATCAACACACTCCACAAGGAAATAATTTCCAACCACAAGAAAAAAGAAATGATGCCGGAACATCACAGAACCCCGGAGGTTCTTGTTATAGATGTGGTAGCACAGGTCATTGGTCAAGGACCTGTCGTACAGATCCCCATCTTTGTAAACTTTACCAAGATTCCATTAAAGGAAAGGGGAAAGAAGTCAACCTCATCGATGGTGTTGATCTAGGAAACATTGAACTAAACACTCTTGACTTTTGCAATGATTTAGACATCCTAGAAAACTAGTTTCCTTTTGTAACATGTTTTTAATTTTTATTGTAATGTTTTTCTTTCTTAATGAAGTTTTTTCGAGTCACTTTTATTAAAATTGTGTTCATAACTCATCATTTATTTTTCTTATATGAAGTTCAAAATGAGTTCAACTGGAGCACAAAACCAAGGAAATCTTGGCGAACTCTTAATAATTGATTGTGGTACCACACACACCATCTTGAAAACAAAGAAATATTTTTCCACACTAAAACCCGTAAAAGGGCACATAAATACAATATCAGGTCCTGTAGACTTGATTGTAGGAGCAGGAAATGCTTGTTTCATGTTACCTAATGGTACGAAGTTTGTAATCAGTAATGTATTTTCCCCAAAGTCAAATAGAAATTTATTGGGTTTTAATGATATATATCTTAACGGATATGACACATTCACCAAAACAATAGGAAACAATAAATATATGTTTATAATAAATGAAAACCATATATTGGAGAAATTACCACAATTTGATTCTGGTTTACATTTTACATATATAAATATAGTTGAGTCAAATTTGGTGGTTAAAGAAAAATTTTGTGATCCTAGAATATTTAGTTTGTGGCATGACAGGCTGGGCCATCCAGGATTAACAATGATGCGCCGAATAATTGAAAATACATTTGGGCATCCATTAAAGGACCAGAAGTTCCCTCAAATAGGTAATACGAACCCGTGTATTTCTTGTTCCCTTGGGAAATTAATTACAATACCTTCACCAATGAAATTTGAAAGGGAATCACCTAGATTTCTAGAAAGAATTCAAGGAGACATATGTGGACCAATTCATCCACCTTCTGGACCATTTAAATACTTTATGGTCTTAATAGATGCATCAACTAGATGGTCTCATGTTTGCCTATTATCAACTCGTAACATGGCATTCACAAAATTCCTAACTCAGATTATTAAACTGAGAGCACATTTTCCTGATTATAACATCAATAAAGTGAGACTTGATAATGCAGGTGAGTTTACGTCTCAAGTATTTAATGATTATTGTATGTCTATAGGAATTACTGTTGAGCATCCAGTTGCACATGTACACACTCAAAATGGTTTAGCAGAATCACTGATTAAACGTCTCCAATTAATAGCTAGACCATTAATAATGAGAACAAAACTTCCTGTTTCCATATGGGGTCATGCAATTTTACATGCTGCATCACTGATTCGTATGAGACCAAGTGCATATCATACACATTCTCCCCTTCAACTTGTTTCTGGAAAAGAACCAGATATATCCCACCTTAAAATTTTTGGAAGTGCAGTATATGTTCCTATTGCTCCACCACAACGTACAAAAATGGGTCCTCAAAGGAGGTTGGGAATATATGTTGGTTTTGAAACAAATTCAATAATAAGATATCTTGAACCTTTGACAGGTGATATGTTTACAGCACGTCTTGCTGATTGCCATTTCAATGAAGAAAATTTCCCAACGCTTGGGGGAGAAATGAAAACCCAAGAAAAGAAAGTTTCATGGTATGAACCTTCTTTATCATATCTTGATCCCCGTACACAAGAATGTGAGATGGGTGTTCAAAAAATAATACATTTTCAAGAAGTTGCAAATCAATTACCTGATGCATTTACTGATACAAAAAGAGTTACTAAATCATATATACCTGCTGTTAACGCTCCAGCTCGAATTGAACTCCCAGATAGACAATCTGATAAAACAGTAACTCAAGAATCCAAAGCACGCCTGAAGCGTGGAAGGCCATTTGGTTCTAAGGATGCAAATCCTAGAAAAAGAAGAGGAATGGAAAATATGTTTGAGCATAATGAAAGTGTTCATGAAGAAACACAAAATAACATTACTTCATCAGTTGAGGAAATAAATGATAAGGAAATTGAAATTAATTATGGTCATATAAAAATAGTAAGGAGCCAATATGAATTAGAAGATATAATATTTTCTTATTCAGTTGCATGCAATATTATCAATGAGGATCCAGAACCACAATTTGTCATTGAATGCCAAAATAGGCAGGATTGGGGTAAATGGAAAGAGGCCATGCAAGCTGAATTAACGTCTCTCAATAACAGAAAGGTTTTTGGACCTATTATACTCACACCTGGAGTTGTGAAACCATTGGGATACAGATGGATTTTTATACGAAAAAGAAATGAGAAAAATGAAATTGTGAGATACAAAGCCATGCTCGTTGCTCAGGGTTTTTCTCAAAGGCCGGGAATCGATTATGAAGAAACATATTCTCCTGTTATGGATGCAATCACTTTCAGATATTTAATCAGTCTAGCAGTTTCTGAAAATTTAGATATGCATCTTATGGATGTTGTTACTGCTTACTTATATGGATCACTTGACAGTGATATATATATGAAAATCCCCGAAGGATTTAAAATGCCAGAAGCATTAAGTGCAAAACCCAAACAAATGTATTCTATCAAACTGCAAAGATCATTGTATGGGTTAAAGCAATCTGGACGTATGTGGTACAATCGTCTAAGTGATTACTTAATAAGCAAAGGCTATAAAAACAATACTATTTGTCCGTGTGTATTTATTAAGAAAACAACATCTGGATATGTGATTATAGCCGTCTATGTTGATGATCTGAACATTATTGGGATGAATAAAGAAATCCTTGAAGTGATTGAATTTTTAAAGAAAGAATTTGAAATGAAAGACCTTGGGAAAACCAAATATTGTCTTGGTTTACAGGTTGAGCATATGCCAAATGGGATACTTGTCCATCAATCGAACTATACAAAAAGGGTCTTGAAACGTTTTAATATGGATAAAGCCAAACCTTTAAGCTCTCCAATGATTGTTAGATCACTAAATATTGACAAAGATCCATATCGCCCTTGTGAGGAAAATGAAGAAATTCTTGGTCCAGAAGTACCATATCTTAATGCAATTGGAGCTCTTATGTATCTTACTAATTGTACTAGACCTGACATTTCTTTTGCAGTAAATCTATTAGCAAGATTTAGTTCATCTCCAACAAAAAGACACTGAAATGGAATCAAGCACATTTTACGATACCTTCGCGGAACTACTGATTTAGGTTTATTTTTTCCTAATAGTTCAAAACAAGGCTTGATTGGTTATGCAGATGCAGGTTACTTGTCTGATCCTCATAAAGCTAGATCTCAAACTGGATATGTATTCATGAATGGACGTACTGCAATATCTTGGCGTTCTCAAAAGCAAACACTCGTCGCCACATCTTCAAATCATGCAGAAGTAATTGCTCTAAATGAAGCTAGTAGAGAATGTACATGGTTAAGATCGATGACACAACTTATCCTGACTTCTTGTGGAATTGATAAAGATAAATCTCCAACCTTAATCTATGAAGATAATGCAGCATGTGTCGCTCAAATGAAAGAAGGGTACATCAAAAGCGACAGGACAAAACATATTCCTCCAAAGTTTTTTGAATACACTCAAGAGCGTATAAAGAATCAACAGATTGAACTAAAATATGTTCAATCTAGCAACAATGCAGCAGATCTTTTCACAAAGGCACTTCCTACCAAGATCTTTAGAAAACATGTTCATGGTATTGGAATGAGACTTCTACACAATACATAATGGTCATTCGATATCTAAATGAGGGGGAGTCAACTAGACACTGCACTCTTTTTCCCTTCGCTAAAGTTTTTTCCCACTGGGTTTTCTTTAGCAAGGTTTTTAATGAGGCAGTACTTCAAAGTTGAACTCTGATGTAGAATGATGTCATTCAAGGGGGAGTGTTATAAGTAATTGGTGAATGACAACATTATGTCATCACTTTGCATTTACCAATTAAACAACTATATTTGAATAGTAGACTTGGTAGTATAAATAGACCATCAATGTAAGGAAGAAAATGCATCTCATATCAACTCTATCACAAGTGATATAAACTCTCACTACTCTCTCCAAGCTCTCAAGCTTTCTTTCTTTCTTTATCTATATTCTAGTTTTTAGTTTGTTCATAATTGTCGTGGTAACGCTGAATTTATAATAATATTTATATAATTATCTTTAGTATTTCTGTCATATCTTTGTCGTTCGTTCCATAAATTATACCAATTATAATTTATATAAATGTTTTCGTTGTGTTAACGTATTTAAGCCTAAAAGATGTCAATGAGTTGAAAACTATATTTTCTTATATCCAAGGCACTAAATATACTAATAAGATAGATTTAAAGTTTATCAAAATGTCATCGTAACCTTTGTATTCACAAACTATTCCTATAATATTTTATTTTTAGTGTTCCATCGTAGAAAGCATATATTTACGAATATATGTGAAATAACTTATTTAGATGGTTATAAACAACATCTTTTAAGATATTTCCCACAAAAATGGTATAATAAATTGGTTATAACCATTTTTGCTAGAAAAGTCGTATTTCCGGTCACAAAAACGTCCTTTTTATTAGTTTCGTTTTTGTGACTTTTCTTTTGAAGATCTAGCATTTTTACACAACATATTTATAGTTTTGTAACTCTTACACATACATAATACATCATAATGTTCATAATACATAGATCTAACCATATTTTAAGTCAAAAACGTTTTTACACAAAAATTAGTTTATAAACTTGTGTAAATCGTTATTTATAGTATATAAACACATATAAACTAGTGTAAATCATCATTTTTAACAGTTAAACTTGTATTCTCCCCCTAAAAGTTTAGAAAAGATGAAAATGAGGGGTATGAACTCACCCTTGAAGCGTGCTTTACTTAAAAATAAGGTTGATCTTGCGGAATTTACGGTAGGAAGCAAGACCTAGGCTTCGTAGCTCGAAGGACCCTTGGACAAAACTATTACCCAATAGTTTTATGTAAATGTTAATGTGTGTAAATGGATTAAAACTTGTGTAATAGTGTTTAAAATCACAAGAGAAGTTAACTTACCAAGAATGAGATGTTTTGCACCTAAAATGGTGGAAATGGTGGTTTGTGGTGGTGTATGGTGGTGGCGGATTGGAGAGAAGGTGGTGGTGGAGTGGGCCGATCTTGAGAGAAAGAGATGGGAGAGCTTGGTTGGAATTGTGGTCAAATGAATGGAAAGGTTGGTTTACATGGAATTTAAGTTAGATTTCTTTTGTATTTTTTTTATTTATAGCCTTTTTCATTAGCTAGGATTGTGAATAGTGAAAATAGATTACGGTATGATGTGGGATGACCTCTTGGCTGCCGATGGGGAGGGGTAGGGGGTAGGGTGGGGTGGTTTTTTTAAATAAATAACAATATACTTATAAAAATAGGTGATTTTTATAAAATCGTAACACGTTTTAGTGAAATTTTATAAGTTTTTGAAGAAATAAATTTCTAAATAAATATTATGTAGAAAAACATTGTCAAACATTTAATTAGATAGAAACATAACTCGTTAGACGATGAAATACGCGTTTAAGCGCAGTATTCTTCCGATTTCGCGATTTTCGGCATTTTACCGAAAATTGTATTTGGCTTTGAAATTAAATACTAGATAGTATTACGTTCCATAATATATGATTTGTTGTTCCATATTTGATGTTTAAGGCACCACATTTTGTATTTTGAGTCCCAACCCTGTCTCCATTTATCCGTTCACAGCTGTTAAATCGTCGTAACTTTCACATACGAACTCTGTTTTCGACGTTCTATATATCCACAGGTTCGTATTTACGAGTAGATTGTTTTATGAATATTATTATTCTCAAAATAATAATTGTACGATTATCGAATTTTTAAGCTACAGTAGTTTACTGTCTGTATTTTCGACATTTAATCGATAATTGTTTTGAATTAGCCTACGTAGTATTATAATATTTAATAATACATCGTAATAGTATGGAAAATTACTTTTCAACACACGGGTTAACGTACGCTTCGTTTGACTATAGTTGACTTTTATTGACCAAAATTTACAATTGTCACATCATCTACCCGTTAGAAAGAATTTCGTCCCGAAATTTAGCACTTGAGTAGATCCTCAAGGGTTTGGGAAGAGATGTGGATATTTCTGTTTCATTTGGCCCGGTATGCGGCTTTGTTTCGTTCTCTTGATCTCTCTGTCCATGATCTCCACAGGTTCTTCAACGAAATGAAGGTTCTCGTTCACTTCAATCTCGTCGAGTGGAATGATAAGAGTCTCATCGAACAGGCACTTTTTTTAAGTTAGACACTTAAAAGGTGGGATGGACATTGCTGAGCTCTTGTGGTAGTTGGAGTCTATAGGCTACCGGGCCGATCCTAGCAAGGATCTTGAATGGCCCGATGTACCTTGGATTTAGTTTTCCATGCTTCTCAAGCGTATCATTCCCTTCCAGGGTGAGACCTCAACAAAGCATGGTCGCCAACCTGGAATTCTAAGGGCTTGCGTCGTTTATCCGAGTAGTTCTTTTATCGGTCACGGGATGCTTTCTATCGTTCACGGATTTGAACGATTTTCTCTGTCGTCTCTCATATGATCTCAGGACCGGTGAGAGTACTGTTAGGTACTTGACCTCTTTCTAACTGAGTATCACTTACCTTAGCTCAGCACAGAGGGGATCTGTACTTGCGTTCGTATAAAGCTTCAAATGGAGCAACCTTAATTCTCGTGTGATAACTATTGGTGTATGAAAGTTCGATGAGCGGCAAGTGGGTATCCCACCACTTACCGAAGTCTATCACGCCAGCTCTCAACATGTCTTCCAGCGTTTGGATTGTTCTCTCGCTTTGCCCCGTCGGTTGTGGATGGTAAGCTATACTCATGTTGAGCCTGGTACCCAAGGTCTTTTATAATGATTGCCAAAAACATGACGTAAATCGACTATATCTATCTGAGATAATGGATATTGGCGCATCATGCAATCGTACAGTCTATTCGATGTACGTCCTTGTCAGTTTCTCCATTTTGTCTGTCTCTTTTATTGGTAGGAAGTGTGCGGACTTGGTTAACCTATCGACAATTACCCATATGGTGTCCAACTCACCAGTTGGCTTGGGTAACTTAGTTATGAAGTCCATGGTTATCCGCTCCCACTTGCACTCGGGTATTTCTGGTTGTTGTAGTAAACCCGAGGGCTTTTGATATTCTACCTTGACCATGGCACAAGTCAAACACTTGCCCATATAAGTAACAATCTCTGCTTTCATGTTTGGCCATCAGCATACTTTGTCTTGCGAGTCTTTTCTAGAACTAACTCCCTGAAGCCACCGAATTTTGGTGTTTGGATTCAGTCTATGAAACACCGCGGACGCATTGGTCAACTCAATAGTTATCATGACCAATTTCGCAGTGGCCATACTGAGTCCTAAATGATGTCCTTGGAGCGTCCTCCTCCTGAACTCTAAGTTGATGGTACCTAACTTTCAAATCGATCTTTGAAAAGTAATTGAATCCCTGTAACTGGTCGAACAGGTCATCGATTTTGGAAGTGGGTAACTGTTCTTGATAGTCAACTTGTTCAGTTCTCTATAGTCGATACACATTCCAAAGGATCCATCCTTCTTTTTCATAAATAAAACCGGTGCTCCCCAAGGCGAGAAGCTCAGTCTAATGGATTCCCTTTCTAGTAGTTCGTGTAGTTGACTAGATATCTCCTGCATCTCTGCTAGGGCAAGTCTATATGGAGATTTTGCTAGGCAGCAGCTCTTGGGATCAAGTCGATTCTGAACTCGACTTGTCGTGCTGGGGGGTATTCCCAGAAGATCCTCTGGAAAACACATCAGGAAAGTCATGGGCTTCTGGTATGTCCATGATTTCATTCGCCTCCTTCTTCTTATCCACGACGTGGGCTAAGAAAGCATAGGAATCCCACCCTACAATTTTACTATGACAGAATTTCCTTCGGTGCTGATGAGTCACCTCGTAAATGCACAGCCATATACAATGTAGAAATAAATAGGCATTCGAAATGATCATTAATGTTTATATAATCATCTTTATCATAGAAAAATACCCCACTTGGCGTAGGTGCATAAAAAACCTCTTCGCCATGTAACCCTTCCTTTTGTCGCTAAAGATAAAGGGAAAAGATCAGGTATATCTGTGACACCAGCCACATTATAATCTCCGCCACCAGCAATATGCACCTGAGTTCCTTCTTTATACAGCAGGGTATTTTTCTGAAAAAATTAGGGGCAGGGGAAGCTACCACAGCCCATTTGATCACATTGACATCCCTAGCTATAGGGTGTCCCCTGTTTGGTAGGCAGCCAAAAGTCAAAATATTCTTATAAATGTAATTCTAATTATTTTTTCAAGATATATATAGTCAAACGGAAACAATTAATTTTGAATTAAGCCATTTGTTAAAGATAAAAAGTATTTAACAGATTAAATATTTAACTTAGACAAGAAAGTTTAGAATTACCTTTTAATTGTCAGCATAGAGATTTTCAGATTTTCTTCTTGCAAACGGTCAATTGGGGATTTTGAAATGGCTAAAAATGTTGGAGGTGGGAACCAACAGTTTCATGGATAGATAAACGTTGTACCACAAACTGAAAATACCTTAATTCCTAGACATCTTGATCCTGAAGTTGTAGCCTCTAGATGAGTAGATTCCTGGAACGGTTTGTTTTCTCATTGATCGTCTAAATAAATATACAAAAAGTTAAAATACATAGCTAAAAATTAGAATAGTAATACTGATTAACCAACAGAATGAACTTATTTTGCAATAAAATCTATATAATCAACATTGGTAGGTTCATATCAACCAAGATTCTAGAGGCGATATTTAATGTCACACTGGTTTAACCTTCATCCATTTAGACCCCAAAAGCCCTTTTATTAGTATATATAATTCATAAATGAGAGATCATCATGAATGAGCCAGTTAATCTTTATCGGGAGATGGAGGAGAAGAACAAATGATAACGTAACTTAAACAATGCCCTTACTATTACATTAATTTTGAAAAATATTTTGGCCAAAAATTGTACAAATGCGAAAAATTGACTTTGTGCAAGATGTGTTCTTAAGCTATGCGAGCCACCACCGAATCTTCTCTTCAAACCCATTGATTCTCTAGATGCTTTAATCTCCTTTAACTGCATGTTCCTTTGCTTCAAATTCTTGTAACTTTGCTTCAAATCCTCCATTTTTCTTTTTAAGACCTGAAAATATTGTCACATGCAATTACTACTGCAATAAGATTAATAACAACGAAAATAATTTAATTTCTAATAAAATCACATCAACAATAACATCTAATGAAAAAGCAATTATCATTTCTGATGCCAAATTGCCAATGATGATAAACTACGATTAAATAGAAAAATTGTCAAACCACATGTTCCCAACAGATCAAAAACCTTGCATACTGAACCCACAAATTTGATGGGTAGCTCTTAAATCAAGTCTATTCATTCATGTTCTGGCTTCTCTGGTTTGTTTGTTGGAACTTAATCTTATTTAAATTTTAAGATAAGTTTAAATATGATGAAATATGAGAATTGTGGCTTTTATCTAGTTTTATTTGATGTTTATGTAAAAGAATACATGCAGAAATAGTTGATAGAACCACTTGATAAAAATGCATTAAACCAAATTTTGGATAGGACTGCCAATATACAACAAATCTAGTATTAATAAACGACATAATCACTTAAATATTATACTGATCAGAGTCAATAACTTAAAGGTAAGTAAAAGTAATACGTCATTTTAACTAACCAATATGCAACCAGGAGCTATAAGTCTTCACATAAATTCTCAAATACCACAGGGTGTCAGTACACTCTAAGTTGGTATGTATATTTATCGATCCCTGGATATTAGTTTCGGCATCCAAGTTCCTACTGTGTCCTATGGGTATCATTGGCACCATGACTACAAAACATACAAATATTAAAGCAATGACTACTAGTTATTAAAATAATTGATTGAAAAAATACCATTTTATTTTAATCTCCAAACTCCAATGGACCCTTATTAGGGGTTGTTGGTAAGTAAGCTTCCCTTTGTAATCAGTGTCGGCATGTGTTCCTTAACCCCGTGATTTGAAATCCTTAAGAGAAAAAGTCACTGATAGTAACAATAAATACTTGGACAAAAATCACCATAGAGAAGCAAAAGGCAAAGAAGGATAGATGTGTCTAAGAATAAAGGAAGAGGTGCCCGAAATAAGGGAAACGAATAGTCAATTGACCCGAAATTTCAGTCTCACAGAAGTCGTGCTTAAATCATAATCAGGATTGGTATGTTAGGGAAGATAAGAGAGAAGAATCGAGCGGCAATAGCTTCAAAGACCGATAGGACGTGTTAGACTTAGGTTCGGTGATTCTGTAACAAACGTTGCTCGTCGATGTGTCTATGTGTTCTCCCGATAGAGTGAAAAGGAAGAGAATGCAGAATAAACATGGAGAAACCCAAACCTAAATAATATCGGAACATGTAAACCAACAATCACCTTGAATCAATAGCTTCTGGTGGAGTAACATCTTCAGACGAAAAAATATCAAAAGAAACGGAGTAGCTAGGAATCAAAGCAAGCCAGAGAAAATAGAGCGACAGATGTAGATTTGGAGGAGTCGCTTCTTCAAAGGAGTCATCGATGCTATTGGGGGAGACTAAAAATCAAAATGAAATAGAATCATGAATTATGTTGAACCGTCCCCTTGGTGCCCTAGGTCATTAGAGGTTTTAGGACCGTCTTCTAGGAAGAAAAAGGGCAGAGATGAAGAACGGGGAGAGAACCGGAATAGAGAAGTAATATTTCAACATTAAGGGAATCAGAGACGATAGACGAAAGCAAGGCTCACTCAGAAAAGGCGAAATTCAAGAAATCAATAAGAAGAGTACATGAAAAATTCGTAGTCATATACCTGGGAAGTCAATATTCGATCTATTCATCTTTAACTTTAAACATAATATTGTGAAAGAAGTAGAGTAAATCGAAGCCTGAAAATGACATTCAAAAGCCTGAAATAAAACATCTTAAGGGCTCAAAGTTTCGATTAAATCAAGTCGACATTCTTCGTCAAAAAAGAGAGCGATGGTGCTAGGGCTAAGAAAGAGGAATCGAAGGGATAGTGGGGAATAAGGCGGTAAATATAAGCAATTACGAACAGCTAAGGCACGTGTCCCCCTTCGTGGAGTGAAAGTACTGGCGTTCAATATGATGGGTACAACTGTCTTCTGGTCGGAGCAAAATTTATTGGACAACAATGAAAGAGCGAGTCTACCAGCCTTTGGATTGGATTAAGCTCTCAAATCTAACGGTCAACAAACAATTAAGGTGCACCTCCATTATTTTATGTTAGACAGCTAAAAATTAGCAAACACACCAAAGACGCGCTCAAATAAGAGATGACGCGTTCTTCTAAGAGCCCAGCTCTTCAATTTCTTAAGTCCATTTGGAGAAAATCTAAAAATACCTATGATTATATATAATAATTATATGTAAATATATATGTACGTAAATTGTTTTGGTTTTGGTGGAGATTATATATGTAAGTAAGTATGAACATAAATGTTATTTTATCACCACGTTCTAAAGTGAAAATATATATATGTATGTAGTATATACATAAATATATATGTTAATCTTATTTTTAATTTTCAAATGACATACGTATAATATGCACAACACCTATGTCTTACATATATTTATGTTTTATGTGTTTTTTGAATGATTTAAAATAAAGAGTTATAGTATACAATTTGTAAATATGTACGGTTATATTATTTACCACTGTATTTAGAAAGTTTTAAGCGTCATGACTTATGATAAATAGAATAAAAAATGCTTTGTATACCTAAAGTATATTTTGTGACTATTGGTAATTTTCCTAGTAAGCATGTAAATATATATTGGATTTCAAAGGAAATATAGTTGTTACTATTTTAATATGCTAATAAATCGTTACATTGCGTGAAATATATATACATATAAAATGGACTATCCCCAATATTTAATCTTGAAAGTAATATTTTTATAAACAAAGGAATGTAGTTTATATTAAAATGGAAGTTATGATTTTTATGGTTAATAATCGATATAATATAAAGTGTTAAGCATAAATACAAACGTGTGAGTTTTTAACAACCTAAGTATTTAATCGGATACAAATTACCTTTTAGCTAAATAAACGACCCTTATTAGGTTGTTAATATATAGTCCATGCCTGAAGATGTAAACTGAAAATAACTAAAATGACGTTGTAGGTTGTTCCGTCCAAGTTCCTTTTAGTACACGCTGGTGTTGATACGTGGATATCTTTGAGGTGAGTTACACTGACTTGCCTATTATAGTAACGATGCATTTAAAGTGTTATGTTTGATATGTGTGTAATTATTATTAAGCTAGGAATTATTATGTTATATTGTTAATGCTAAACTCAAATTGTTGACCAACTCGTAGTTTGATATGTTGGATTGTAATGTCAAACTCTTTATTTTGATGGAATGTTAGTACTTTTGTATGAATGTTTTAAGTAATGAACCAATGGTTATGTCTTGTGTCTGATATTTACATATGCTTTATATTCATAACTATTATCTCGGATAAGTTGGGTTCCGATAATCTTATAGTCATCCGAAATCCAGTCATGGATTTCGGAACTCCAATGTTTATCAAGATCAGAAGGTACACTTCTCAGAAGACATAGTTCGGAAGACAATATTCCGAACTAACATAGAGGACCAGTCAGACCAACCAAGAACATATTTCCAAGATACTCTGATTCAGAAATGCCAGGACTCTGAAATCCACTCAGGATTTCGGACTATCAATATGAACAACTCAATGGAAATATCATACTTAATCATTCCACAAAGAAGACTGAAGATCAGAAGATCATCTGGAAGATAAGGCAAAGGATAAGCACTTCTACGTATAGGATATGATTAGACTAGATCAGGCGTGGCCCCCTAGAAGCATGTCAGTTGTACTTAGAGTATTATTATATTATAGACAAGCCACCCTAGTCTGACATTGTATTATTATATTAGTTTTGCCCTTCTTATCTGACTGAAGAGAGACGTGTTGTCTACTCTTCAGTCGATAGGTCTTTATCCGAAGGTCCTCCCTTAGTCTATAAAAGGGAGACCAAGTCCATCTTCAGTCCTCATGAGTTTGAGAGACTTTATGTAACACTTTCACATTTATCAATACAATCTCTCATTCCATCAACTCTCGTGTTCTTATCTGCATTTCTTACTGTCTTTATTATTCTAACACTCTTATCTTTCAGTCTTTACATTTCTAAGTTATATAACTATTGATTCATATTGTTTATTGTTGAGCTATTAAGATCTATTCTAAGTATTATCTCTTCATTATAATTCCGCATCCATCTCAAGTCTTCGGACTTGTCCACCTCCGAAACTTCCCAGTTTCGGAACTTTACTTTCCGCAATCTTACTTTACGCACTTACTTAGAATATTTGGCAACAACAATTGGTATCAGAGCCTGAATAGCTGTCTATAAGATTCTAAGTGCCTAGTTTGCTCAAAACACTGGATGTAGCAACAACCTTAGAATCCTTTGTGGATCATTGCATGCTATTATAGCTCAAACTCTTAAAACTCTCTCTTTCGTTTCAAAACAGTTTGGAACCTTTTCTTCTTATCCAAAATGCAGATGAACTACTCTCTGAATGTTGCTAACAGTGTCGGATGCTCTAATCGAGCTCCTATACTCATTCCTACTGAGTATAATGGCTGGGCATCTCGTATGCGCAACTATCTCAAAACCAAGGGAAAAGATATATGGCGTTCTGTTGAAGAAGGACCACATCTTCCAACTTACACCCCTAGACCCGACACTGCAGAAGAGGCTCTAGGTGGTACTTCTCAACCAAGGTTAACTCCC
Organism: Cichorium intybus; assembly: GCA_023525715.1. Classification (NCBI taxonomy): domain Eukaryota; kingdom Viridiplantae; phylum Streptophyta; class Magnoliopsida; order Asterales; family Asteraceae; genus Cichorium; species Cichorium intybus. Next base: position 63,277,854 of record CM042014.1, read on the forward strand.
CTGGATATTGAGAAAATAGACAACGACCAAATTGCTTTCACCGAAATCCAATGTGGAATCCCTCCGGAACTCTTTGATCTCATACAAAACTGTACAACAGCCCAACAGATTTGGGTTCTTGTAACACCCGGTTCCTCAAATTTAGGATATACCAATTTCTTAATTCAACATAATATCATTAGAGGTATAATCCCAAAAAGAGTAACAAGTATACACAAGATTGTCATCAAAAGCTTAGTTCAAGTCCTAAATTATTACATCAACTATTTACAACTATTAAACAAAACCGGGTTTACTTCATGTTTCAAAGCAACAAAAGTAAGTCAAAGTCAAAGTCCAAGTCCATGTGTAGCTATCCATCCATGCTCCGCTTCCCGCGGTCACCACTACCAGAACCTAACACAAATCACAGTAACAAACAATTTATGAGCTTTGAAAGCTCAGTGAGTAATTTAAGGTTAGTTGAATCGCATCATTCATCATCTCATTTGATTTTATCACAATGGACTATCTCAGTCCATAGTGTGTCTCACACACTATTCCTCTTTCTTCCATATACTCAAATTTAGTTATATTCAACCAAATTAGACATATCTTACTTCTTATTTGTAATATAACATCAATATAAAGCATAATCGTCTAATAATTAACTACTCACCTGTTGTGGAATCGATGTGTGGAACTCCTGCACCTCGTGTATGCTCCTGCCTAGCCTTAGCTGTAGATAACAACTCATTTTCAGTACTCAAGTTAAGAATAATCTTAATCACGCTCATTATTCCTCATAATCAAGGAACTTGTATCATTGAAACAAGTTACAATCAAAAGATAACAACAATATCAAAGTTGTAGCCTTCAATTTCAGCACTTAAACACATATAACCCTAGGAACACAATATAAACACTTCACTAACTCGATTTCATAGTTAAAACTCTTTTATACTAGCTATTCCACATAATTTAACTCTAACTTTAACAATTTTCAGGTGGCTCATCAAAACCACAAGGAACCATCTCAATTCCAATGATTCACCCATCAAAACAAGATAAAAATCGAAGAGAATTACCTTTCAAGCTCAAGGGATTACTCTCTAGCTTCAATTTGTGATCAATAAGCCTTAATCTCGACTTAGAAAGGTTAGAATCGCTTTTCTAGGGTTTTGGAAGGGTTTTGATCGAAGTGGAAATAACCCAAAATGAAATGAAATCGGTCTTTAAAAAGTAACCCTGCGCGTAACACGACCCGTGTAAAAATTACACGGCCCGTGTAACTCACGGCATGAATTTAGAGTTTGGTCTGTAGAACTACACGACCCGTGTCCATATTACACGACCCGTGCTGTACATTTTACACGACCCGTGTTAATATTACACGACCCGTGTTGTACATTTTAGTTTTAGTCTACAGGTTTACACGACCCGTGTCAAAATGACACGACCCGTGTAACTCACGGTATGCTCAAAACATTCACAAGGAACTCCTACACGATTGTGTAACTCCTACACGACCCGTGTAACCTCTTTTTAGTATTTTTCAACTTCAATTTCCTTCCAAATGAAATTCTAACTACCCTAACTCATGCAATAATCTAACTAATCTTTAATTACACCAAGATTAACTAAAAAATCTCTAAATTTTAATAACACGGTATTACAAGTACTTACCCCCTTCAAAAGATTCCGTTCTCGGAATCTCCTAAAATAAAAAGGGATATTTTGACCGCATCTCCTCTTCAGCTTCCCAAGTGACATCTGATCCTCTATGATGTCGCCATTGCACTTTCACTAATCCCACTTCTTTATTTCACAATTTCCTAACTTTCTTTTCTAGAATTTGCTCCGGCATCTCTTGATATCTTAATTTCTCATCTAGTTGAACTTCAGCCAAGGGTACCTGAGTGGATTGGTCATGCAATGTTTTTCTAAGATGTGACACATGGAATACATTGTGGATACCTCGTAACTCCTCTGGAAGCTCAAGCTTATACGCAACTGCTCCAATTCTCTCCAAAACTCGAAAGGGTCCAATAAAGCGTGGGCTCAACTTACCTTTCTTGCCAAATCGAATTACTCCCTTCCATAGGGACACTTTCAACATTACCATGTCCCCGACACTGAACTTTAATAGCTTTCTTCTTCTATCTGCATATTGTTTTTGGCGATTTTGGGCTACCCGCAGGTGCTCACGAATGCTTTGTATCTTCTCTTCAGTCTCAGCTACAATTTCTGGTCCCGCCAATGGTTTCTCTCCAATTTCTGTACAACAAGTCGGGGTCCGACACGGTGCACCGTATAAGGCTTCAAAAGGTGCCATCTGTATACTGGAGTGGTAAGTGTTATTATAGGAAAACTCCACCAAAGGCAGATGATCTTCCCAACTGCCTCCAAAATCAATGATGCAGGCTCGTAGCATATCTTCAAGTGTTTGTATCGTTCTTTCCGACTGTCCATCTGTCTGGGGATGATACGCAGTACTCAATAAGGCTTTTGTACCAAAATTCTTTTGGAAACTCTGCCAGAAATGGGAATTGAACCGATTATCTCTATCAGAAATTATTGAAGTTGGCACTCCATGTCGTCTCACCACTTCTCTCGAATATATCTCAGCTAGCTTTGACACATGGTAATCTTCTCGGATTGGAATAAAATGTGCCGACTTTGTTAACCTGTCAACAATCACCCATATAGAATCATATCCTCGAGGGGTCCGAGGCAACTTTGTGATGAAATCCATAGTGATTTCATCCCATTTCTTCATTGGTACAGGTAACCGTTGCACTACTCCATATGGCTTTTGATGATTGGCTTTTACTTGAAGACACGTCAAACATTTCTCCACAAAGTGTCCTACATCTCGCTTCATACCCGGCCACCAGTAGTACGGCTTTAAGGTATGATACATCCGTGTACTACCAGGGTGAACCGAATATCTAGTACAATGAGCATCATTTAGAAATAACTGTCTCACCTCACCATGCCTTGGAACCCAAACTCGCCCTTGGAAAGTCTTGATTCCTCGTGCATTCTCCACCAGTTTCTCCATATAACCAATCATTCTTTCTTTCTTTAAATCATTTGCCTCGTTTTGGCACCTGCGTATCATCTCTGGGAGTTTACTCACAACTCCCATCCGAGCCGATACAACTCGAATAGGGGATTCTTTTCGACTCAATGCATCCGCCACTACATTTGCTTTACCAGGATGGTAAAGTATCTCACAATCATAATCTTTTAGCAGATCCATCCACCGTATTTGCCTCATATTTAACTCTTTCTGATCAAACAAGTATTTCAAACTTTTGTGATCCGTGTAGATCTGGAATCGCACGCTATAAAGATAGTGTCGCCACGTCTTTAATGCAAAGATTATCGCCGCCAACTCTAAATCGTGTACTGGATAAGATTTTTCATGTGGTTTTAGTTGTCGAGAGGCATACGCTATCACTCGTCCTCTTTGCATCAACACACATCCAAGACCACTTAAGGAGGCATCGCTGTAAAGAACAAAGTCTTCCCCTCCTTGTGGTAACGCCAACACTGGAGCCTTACATAAACTATCTCGTAGTTGTTCAAAGGCTGACTGTTGTGCCTCAGTCCAGCTAAATTTCTCTGTCTTCTTAGTCAACTTGGTTAAGGGTGTAGCTATATGAGAAAAGTTTTCAACGAATCGCCGATAATAACCTGCTAACCCCAAGAAACTACGAACCTCCATTGGACTCTTTGGCAGCTCCCAACTCATTACAGCTTCGATCTTTGCTGGATCTACCTTTATACCGTCTTCATTTATCACATGGCCAAGAAATTGAATCTCCCGCAACCAGAACTCGCATTTTGAAAACTTTGCATATAATTTCTCGTTTCGGAGAAGATCTAGTATTTGTTGCAAATGAAATCTGTGCTCATCTCGACTCTTTGAATAAATCAGGATGTCGTCGATAAACACAATTACGAATTTATCGAGAAAGGGACGACAAACCTGATTCATCAAATCCATAAAAGCGGCTGGAGCATTAGTCAAACCGAACGGCATGACTAAGAACTCGTAATGACCATACCTCGTGCGAAAAGCTGTCTTCGGAGTATCAGCTTCTTGTACTCTCAACTGATGATAACCGGATCTCAGATCGATCTTTGAGAAGTACGTGGCTCTGTGTAATTGATCAAATAAATCATCGATCCGTGGTAATGGATAACGATTCTTTATCGTGATCTTGTTAAGCTCTCGGTAATCTATACACATTCTCATGGAGTCGTCTTTCTTTTTCACAAAAAGTATAGGTGCACCCCACGGAGACGAACTCGGACGAATAAATCCAAGTTCTAACAACTCTTGCAACTGTCTCTTTAATTCTTCCATTTCGGAAGGCGCCAATCGGTAAGGTGGTCGAGCTACCGGCTTCGCCCCCGGTATTACCTCGATCACAAACTCAACTTGTCTACTTGGTGGTACGCCTGGAAGATCATCGGGAAATACATCGGGATAATCACAAACCACTTCTACTTCTTCTATTTTGGAATGTTTTGAATCGACACTAATCACATCTGCCATAATCAATTCACCCCCTCTCTCCATATATCTCCTAGCCGTTGCAAGTGACACTATCGGTACTTTTCAGGAACGTCGTTCACCTCGTATCAAAATTCGGGAACCACTCGGTGTCTTTATGGAAAGTGTTTTCTCATGACAATCCATTTGACCTCTATTATTATCCATCCAATTCATCCCGACTATCACATCAAACTCATGATTAGTGATCGGCTTCAGATCTATAAGGTACGCAACCCCATAGATTTCAAGCCGACACTGTTTATAATGACTTTTCACAAAGACACATCTCCCATCTGCTACATCCACTATTATTTTCTCATATAAATCGGCTAATGGAATATCTAGTTTAGAAGCAAAGGACTCCGATATAAAAGACACGGAAGCACCGGAATCAAAAAGTACTCGTGCTTGAGAAGAGTTCAAGCGAAAGATACCTGTGATAACATCGGTTTGGTCTCGAGCCTCGTCGACGGTTAATTGAAAAGCTCGCGTTTTCACATGGCCGCCACCCCTATCTCCTCAATCATCTCGATCTCGACCTCCTCCTCGACCAGTCTTTTGAAAATCTCTCTGTGGCTCAGATTTCATCTTTGGGAAATTTGGACGAATATACCCGCTCTCCCCACAATTGAAACAAACGGGGCGACTCTCGGTACACTGGCGAGCCATATGTCCCGTCTTTCCACACTGGAAACAAACTGATGGAGGGTTTCGGGAATCACATTCTCCCGTGTGTTTTCGCCTACACTTCTTACACCATTTCTCTTCGTTCTTCTTGTTTTCACCACGGACTTGAGAACCCGTAGTAATGGATCTTTGAGAAATATCTACAGCTTTACCTTCCCACTTTCTCTTAAATCCTCCAACTTCTCTTTCGGTTCTTCTCTCCTCCTCCTGTCTTTGTAACTCCCTTTCTCTCGATCTTGCTGCCTCGGCAACTTGTTGAAAGGTAGTATATCTGGAACTCGGCAAAAACTCTCGGATCTGGGTTTTTAAACCCCACAAGTAACGATCCATCTTACGCTCCTCTGTATCAACTTGATGTTGTGCAAATCTTGCCTTCTCATTAAAATCCAGTGTATATTGTTGTACTGTTCTCGACCCTTGTTGTAACTTCAAAAACTCTTCTTCTATTCCCTTCATAGCATTATTGGAACAATAGTATTCAGTGAACTTCAACTTGAATTGTTCCTAGCTCAGTGTATATGCCAAACTCTCTCTCCTATCTCCATACACATATTCTCCCACCAGAACTATGCATCTTCCTTTAACAAGTTTGTTGCAAACTCCACTTTATCCGCCTCGTCTCATTTACTGGTGCGGAACATCTTTTCAACGTGTGTTAACCAATTCTTGGCTACTATGGGATCATCTTTCCCATAGAAATCGTATGGCTTGCACTTCTGAAAAACATCATAAGTACACCTCCTTGTCTTCTCAGGTATTCTAGCTCTACCCGCCTCAGTAAAGACCTCTTCACGACCCTCTCTCTGTTTAGGTTGGACCGGAATTGATCCCGAAGTACCTCCAGTTGCAGCCTCCGTCTGAGGCCTCAAATAAGTTGGTAATATGTCTTTGATTGCGTTCGCTACCTCAGCTGCAATCATCGCCTGCATATTACTCTGTATCTCGGGAGGTCGCTCTCCCTCGGGTTGATGCTCTTTACCCGAATCTCGTGATCTCGATTTATCTCTTGGTGGATCACCTCGCTCCTTTTCTTTTCCAGCACTCATTTTAACTGAAAAAAGAAAATCAACTCATTTAGTAATCACCACCATAATACTCAATATGGTGTGTAATCAACTCAATTGTATATCACTATAATACTCAATATAGTGTATAATCAACTCAATTGTATATCACTATAATACTCAATATAGTGTATAATCAACTCAATTGTATATCACTATAATACTCAATATAGTGTATAATCAACTCAATTGTATATCACTATAATACTCAATATAGTGTATAATCAACTCAATTATGATACACCACGGAGGATAGCTACTCAAGACTCTTTGGGACTTCTCAATCTCATTGGTTTAAGTCTAAACCCATCTCAAGGTTTAATTCCCTTAAACCACAGCTCTGATACCAACTTGTAACACCCGGTTCCTCAAATTTAGGATATACCAATTTCTTAATTCAACATAATATCATTAGAGGTATAATCCCAAAAAGAGTAACAATTATACACAAGATTGTCATCAAAAGCTTAGTTCAAGTCCTAAATTATTACATCAACTATTTACAACTATTAAACAAAACCAGGTTTACTTCATGTTTCAAAGCAACAAAAGTAAGTCTAAGTCAAAGTCCAAGTCCATGTGTAGCTATCCATCCATGCTCCGCTTCCCGCGGTCACCACTACCAGAACCTAACACAAATCACAGTAACAAACAATTTATGAGCTTTGAAAGCTCAGTGAGTAATTTAAGGTTAGTTGAATCACATCATTCATCATCTCATTTGATTTTATCACAATGGACTATCTCAGTCCATAGTGTGTCTCACACACTATTCCTCTTTCTTCCATATACTCAAATTTAGTTATATTCAACCAAATTAGACATATCTTACTTCTTATTTGTAATATAACATCAATATAAAGCATAATCGTCTAATAAATAACTACTCACCTGTTGTGGAATCGATGTGTGGAACTCCTGCACCTCGTGTATGCTCCTGCCTAGCCTTAGCTATAGATAACAACTCATTTTCATTAATCAAGTTAAGAATAATCTTAATCGCGCTCATTAGTCCTCATAATCAAGGAACTTGTCTCATTGAAACAAGTTACAATCAAAAGATAACAACAATATCAAAGTTGTAGCCTTCAATTTCAGCACTTAAACACATATAACCCTAGGAACACAATATAAACACTTCACTAACTCGATTTCATAGTTAGAACTCTTTTATACTAGCTATTCCACATAATTTAACTCTAACTTTAACAATTTTCAGGTGGCTCATCAAAACCACAAGGAACCATCTCAATTCCAATGATTCAGCCGTCAAAACAAGATAAAAATCGAAGAGAATTACCTTTCAAGCTCAAGGGATTACTCTCTAGCTTCAATTTGTGATCAATAAGCCTTAATCTCGACTTAGAAAGGTTATAATCGCTTTTCTAGGGTTTTGGAAGGGTTTTGATCGAAGTGGAAATAACCCAAAATGAAAAGAAATCGGTCTTTAAAAAGTAACCCTGCGCGTAACACGACCCGTGTAAAAATTACTCGGCCCGTGTAACTCACGGCATGAATTTAGAGTTTGGTCTGTAGAACTACACGACCCCTGTCCATATTACACGACCCGTGCTGTACATTTTACACGACCCGTGTTAATATTACACGACCCGTGCTGTACATTTTAGTTTTAGTCTACAGGTTTACACGACCCGTGTCAAAATGACACGACCCGTGTAACTCACGGTATGCTCAAAACATTCACAAGGAACTCCTACACGACACGTGTAACTCCTACACGACCCGTGTAACCTCTTTTTAGTATTTTTCAACTTCAATTTACTTCCAAATGAAATTCTAACTACCCTAACTCATGCAATAATCTAACTAATCTTTAATTACACCAAGATTAACTCAAAAATCTCTAAATTTTAATAACACGGTATTACAGTTCTCTTACAAAACATGTTCTTAGGGATGGAGGAAGCAAAAGATCAAAAACTGGTGTCAAGTCTCTCAGAATACACCCACTTCTCAACATTTGCCGGAGAATCACTGAGACAGGCATTCACCCGGTTTTCTATAATAGTCACTAAACTCCTAAGTTCAGGAGCAGAAAGAACCAATCAGGAAATCAATCTCCGATTTCTTGAAGGACTTGGAAAAGACTCGGTGCTTGTCAAAATGATTCTTCAAGACTCTGGAAAGTTAAAAACTTTCATCATGTACCGACTATATAACAATCTCATTGGGCAAGAATATGACATAAAAGGCAATCAACAACAACTGCAACTTGGTGGACCTATGGCTCAAGTTGCTGAGCACAACAATCCGATGATGGGCAACACTCCTCAACATCTGGTACAGTATCAGCAAGCAACTCAGCAGCAAATCAACCCGAACACCTCTACACCTCAGATTGTTCCTATTCAAAATCTACCATAAACTCAACAACCAAATCCTATACCCTCGTACCATCCCTCTCAACCACAAATTTCTTACCCTTTATACTATCAAACCCCGACAGTACAATACCAATCATCTCCAACCTCGCAACCTTCCATTCAATCTAAGACTCCAACCCTCGCACTTCCAGCTCCGGTACAAACTACTGAATCATGCTATTCCGAATATGACGAAGCTGAAGAAGCTGCCTATCAACACGAGATTGACGTGATTAGTCAAAAGTTCAACAGAATACCATCCTACTCTAGTCCAAAGAAGAACTTTCGTCCCTCTAACCAAAATGCAGGATATCAACCCAGAAATAACTATCAGAAAGGACATCGACAATCTGGTCAAAATCGTTACTATCCGAAACCTGAAGAGCAGCAGCAGGAGAAACCAAAGGCAGCCCCAGCTGTTAACACTAATCAAGCACAGACTCCTGAAAAGAACGAATCAGAAGTAATCAAATGTCACAACTGCGGAGGACTATGGCACTATGCTGCTGACTGCAGAGCTCCGAGGAATTATCCCAAGGTGAAAGAAGAAGAAAAAGTCAAAGCATTTGTCGCATCCGGAAATGTCGAAATCTGGTCTTTTGGAGATGAAGACGAGCACTTTGAGAACAAGCAAAAAAGAGGAAAAGGGTTCGGTGAATGCATGATGGTGCAAGCAAACCAAGAAACTCCAATCCTAGGGTTAGCAAGCTCCAAACATCCTAAGGACACTGCTGAATCCTCATCCTCCTACATGCCAAAGAACTATGCTTTTATGGTCAACCACAAATCCGGCAAAGGAGTGAGTATCATCGAACAGGTACGTAACATGCTTCATACAAATCATATTTATTCTAATAATCTAGAACCTGCTCTAGAAAAAATATCTAGAAAAAATATCTAACACTTGTGCAGATGCCTTAGCTGCATATCAGCGGGTTCTAGAAGAAAGGGATGATGGGTATGACGAAGTGATAAAGTTGAAGAATAGGCTAGAGGATAAGAAACTATTTTGTGATAAACTTACTGCTGATTTGAAAATCGAACAGACTTCTAGGACTTTGTTAGAAAATTCAAATCAGCTTTTGACATCGCAAAGGGATTTAGCCCGAATCGATAATGTAAGACTAAACAAACTAGTAGATCAGTTGTATCATGCAACTGAAGTTTTCAAATCTCCTGCTAACACTAATTCTTCAGAAAACACTTTTAATTGGGGATGGGCAAGAAAAACCACAAATAAAAATTATCCTATATACAACAAACAAAGTCCATTTTTCAGTACCCTTCAAACGAATATGATAATAAACACGATGAGGACACAACCAAGAACTTTCCAAAAACTCCTGCCAATGAATCAGAAAATGCCATTTCTGAGTCCAAGGAGGGAGTTAAAATTCCTTTATCATATTTCTAGGAAGCAGACACTGCCGAAAGCAGTAAATTGTCTATAGCTTCAGTCCTATTCATGCCTAGACACATGACCACGGTCACAAACCATCCATCGTCAAGCTCTCAACAACACTCTTTCTTAGAAAATTTGCAAAGTAACTGTGTTACTGAAGAATTCAATCCATGTCCTAAGAGGTTGGAAAATTCAAATAAAGAAAAGGTTGATGAAGAAATTGAAATGGAAAAACCTCCAGGCAATATTATCATTAGAAACGATTTTAACAAAATAATAATCAGAAATCCTAATGTTGCTAACACATCCAACTCGACTTCCGAACCATCGTGTTCTGGCACAAAGTCATATGAAGATGCATTACAACATAATTTTTCAAATGATCCGATCAAAATTTCCTCCAAAAAACTTAAAGTTAATCATGAAGAGTCAGACTCTTTAAATGATTATTTATCTGACTCTTCCCCAAGAGAAATTTTTCAAAAAGGAAAAGGAAGAATGTAACCAAAAATGGAGTAAACCAACCCCGAACAGAAAAGATCTCCGATCACCTCGATCTCATGCAAGATTTGAACAGAGAAATTGCTTCAACACTCAGAAAAAGCCAGAAGTTAATTCAACTTTCGTCACTCCATGTCATACTCGGAAATCTATTCCTTCCACATCCCGAAAGTACATTTACAAACGATTACTTCCTACTCCAAACATCAAACTCATGATGTATCAACAAAAAGTCAACTACTCAAATTATGACTCAGAATTTCCAAAAATAACCAATACTAAAACAGCACAAAATGTTTCAGTAATTTCAAAGAAAACTGATCCGGAATTCATGAAACCAAAAATCTCATTTTCTGAAGTTACTAAAAACAACAAGCAAAAGCCGAGTACTATTGGAACCAAAAATCCAAGCTCCAATCATTCTCAAACAGTTCCGAAAATACTGAAAAGGCAACAAAACAATACCTGCTGTCGTTGTTGCAAACATACCTCAAAGATGCCTTTTGTCACCAAAGCAAAAACTCTCAATCATAAAAAAAATTATCTCTCCTAAACCCTCAAAAATATTTGTTCAAAAATGGATTGTAAAATCGTCCACCTTGGAACAAAATTCATTTTCTGAAACTAAAACTCCTATCAAACCAATAGTTAAAAACAAATCTTCCATATCTGGAAAAACAAATGAGACCAAACAAGTTTGGGTGCCCAAACTAACTATCTAATTTTCAGGCATTCAGCACGGAAGAGCAGGATGACGAATGGCTAATTGACTGCGCCTGCTCAATGCACATGACCGGAAGATTAGAGTTTCTAAGAGACTACCGAGAAGTCAGCTTTGGAGGATATGTCACATTTGGAAACGACGCAAACGGAATCATCAAAGGCTATGGTGTACTAACAAATGGAAATTTCACCATTCAAAAAGTTGCCTACGTTATCGGACTCAAACACAATCAATAAGCGTGGGTCAACTGGTCAGTACTGGTCTCCGAGTAGAATTCGACAATGAATTTAGCTACATCATGACGGGTAACAGAGATAGATGTCTAGTAAAATCCCCAAGACAAGTCAACATGTTCCCATTGGACATCTCCATGTTTCTCGGAAAACCTAAACTCTGCTTGTTGTCAAAAGCTCATTCTGAAGTCAGCTGGTTATGGCATCGGAAACTAGCTCATCTCAACTTCTGATATATGAACCAGTTGGTAACAGGAGAAATGGTCAGAGGAATGCCACTTCTGAAGTTTGACAACGAAAACTTATGTGCAGCATGTGCATTAGGCAAGTAGAAGAAGAAACATCATAAATCAATCACCGACTCAAGCATTACTCATCCGTTAGAACTTCTCCACATGGACCTCTGTGGTCCATCAACAGTTGCCAGTCTGAATCATAAGAAATATATCTTGGTTATCGTGGACGATTACTCCCGATTTATTTGGGTATTATTTTTAAGATTAAAATCAGATACAATTGAAATAGACTACGACTTGCTCTTTGATCCTCCGGAAACTGCAAAAGATGCCGAAGTTATCCTCTCTCCTGATGCAATTCAGCAAATCATTTCAGCCTCAGGACCATCAAATCAGTCAGAACCCATATCATCCGACAATCTGGCAGAACCTTCAAATAATGCCTCCACATTTGAGGGGGAGCCTTCGCCTCCCACTCAGCCTCAACAAACTCTGAAGGAAGCTTCAATATCAGCACCTGCCAAGGGGGAGCCCATGCTCCCAACTCATGTTGATGGGATATCTCAATCCAAGGGGGACCATCAAACCTCAGAAGATACTTTGTCAACAGGTGTCCCGTCAGGAGATACCTTAATCAATTCTTCTGATGTTGCACTTAATAATGCACCAGTCTTCACCTTTGAAGCCGATGAAGACACTTCCGCTGAAGAATCACAAAATCAAAAACTATCTCCTGAAGACACCAACTTCATTCAAGACGTTATTCCTCCTATCTCTGACCTAGCTCTACTTCCAAGATTACATAAATGGACCCGGAACCATCCTCCGAATCAAGTTATCGAAAATCCATCCTCTGGAGTTCAGACAAGATCAAAGAAATCAATTCAGGATGAATGCCATTTTGCCTTATACATCAGTAAAATTGAGCCAAAAACAGTTTTAGATGCTCTAGACGACGACCGGATCAAAGCCATGCAAGAAGAACTATCAGAATTCAAAAGAAACAAGGTATGGGATCTTGTTCCGAGACCATCAAATCACAGAGTAATAGGTACTAGATGGGTCTTCCGAAACAAACTAGACGACATGGGAACAGTAGTCAGAAACAAAGCCAGATTAGTGGCAAAAGGGTATAGTCAGATCGAAGGGCTTGACTATGATGAGACATATGCACCTGTAGCTAGACTAGAAGCCATTCGGATCTTTCTAGCCTACGCCGCACATAAAAACATTATTGTACATCAAATGGATGTAAAAAGTGTATTTCTTCAAGGTGACCTTCAAGAAGTGGTCTATCTTCAACAACCTCCTGGTTTTGAAGATCTCTCTCGACCCAACCATGTGTATCGTCTGAATAAGGCAGTATATAGTTTAAAACAATCACCCAGAGCCTGGTATGAAACATTGTCAAACTTTCTGGTGTCATCGGGATACAGAAGAGGAGTCATTGATCCTACATTCTTTGTCCGATCACATCAAAATCACATTATCATTGTACAGGTCTACGTAGATGATATCATTTTCGGCTCAACGAATCAATCGATGGTTGATGATTTTGCAAAAGTTATGACAGACAAATTTCACATGAGTATGAACAGAGAAATCAATTTCTTCCTAGGCCTTCAAATCAAGCAAACCAAAAGAGGAATTTTTATTCATCAAGAAAAATATACAAATGAACTTCTGATAAAATTTTCTCTTGAAAATTGCTCTACCGCAAAAGTTCCGATATCCACCAACCATAAAATCTTTGCAGACCCCGAAGGCGAACCCATAGATCACAAGTTGTATCGAGGAATGATCGGTTCACTCTTATACTTAACCGCAAGCAGACCTGGCATCATGTTTTCAACATGCATTTATGCTAGATATCAAGCAGCTCCTAAAATGTCACATCTGACAACTGTCAAGCAAATTTTCAAATATCTTAAAGGTACAAAGGCAATGGGTTTGTGGTATCCAGTCGGAGACAACTTTAAACTACAAGCATTTACTGATTCGGACCATGCCGGATGCAAATTGGATCGGAAGAGAACCTCCGGAGGCTGTCAATTCCTAGGTGGAAGGTTAGTCAGCTGGTCTTCAAAGAAACAAAATTGTGTTGCCTTTTCATCAACAGAAGCTGAATATGTAGCTGTATCTACCTGCTGTTCACAAGTTCTCTGGATGAAAACTCAAATCCTGAATTATGGTTACCGATTCCTTCAAGTTCCCATTTATTGTGACTCCAAGAGCGCCATAGCCATCTCTCATATAATCCTATTCAGCACTCTATGACAAAGCACATCGATCTTAGGTATCACTTCATCAAGAATCAGATATTACAAGGTAACATTGAGCTCTACTTTATTCCTACTGAAGAACAGGTTGCTGATGTTTTCACAAAAGCTCTAGACTCCACAAAATTCAACAATTTTCTCGACAAACTGGGTATGTTAAATCCTGACTCAGAATTCTTTAGAGAATGATACTCAGTTTCTGACTATCATCTACTCCGAAAAATTCTGTTCGGAACAATTTCTGACTTGTCCCTCAGAATCACCAGACTTCCGACTAGCATCTTGCTACACCCGCTATATTCTCAGAAGATCTCTTCCGAAACATTTTCAAAATTAGGCTATCATACCATTCATCTTAAAGCAAAACTCAAATTCACAAAAGAACAACACACATTCATATTTCATTAAGTCGAAAGGTGAGTACATAGTCACAATCGATTAAGTCACAGTTACTACATCAAGGAAAGATCAAAATACTATGACTTAATATTCTAAAAGGGTAAACATTCAAAACAACTAAAACTTCATCCCCGTCGTCCTAGTGTTTGCTATATTGCCACTTTGGAGGACTATCCTAAGTGAAGGTTTGTGTGATTCGCACAGAAAAATCACACACACGGACGAGCTTCCCATCCATCAACAGCGCCACATCATAAACATCATCTCCGATCACAGTGTCAACAACACCACACCACCAACCCTGTCGATCCCAAGCATCCATATAATCCCCCACCTTGTACTCCACAATCACTGTAGGAGGAATGGGACGAAGACAACCATACTTCACCTTCACAATCATCATCTCACCGGTTGTGTTATCTGGAAGACACCTCAGTCGAACTTCACACCTCCTCTTCCATGTTTTTGTTATCACCACCTCGTAGAATCCCCCTGCGAAGTCACCATGGGTGAGCTTCACCTCGACCTCATCAAGACAATGGAAGAAATAACGAGCCATCACGAAAAACAAATTAGGCTTGATAAAATTTACTCTCGGTATGAATTGTTAACGATTAGCCAAACCACACCTATTTATAAGCCATTCACATGCCCATTCATCTTCTCTAAATCAATGACTTAGAGGTCATAATGACCCTAGTGGGTAGTTAATGCACTTGTCACATCAGCATCATGGTCTAAACGGTTGATTAAACGGTTCGGCAACTTTGACGGCGTAATGGATAACCGCTCTTGATTCAATACAGATTTTTCGTTCTCCCAGAACTGACACATACTCACCGAATCCTCTCTTTCTCTCTCTCTCTCTACTCTAGAAACGACAAAAGCTTTCTCCTCTCTGAACCTCTCCATCTCCGAAGTCTTCCAAACCTCTTTCTGAATCTAAACTTCCGAGTATTTTAAGTTTCATTCACAATTTCAACAAACAGTTAAACATCACAACACGCTTTCATTCATACAACCCAAAACATTGCAAAATCATATGAAAGCAACATCCATACAATCCTAGATACACACACTAACATAATATCACATAACAAGACATATAATCTACCAAAAGATAAGCAATCCCCTTCGATCATCAGAGCTTATAGTACTGCCACATTGGAGTCTCTCCAAGATGATACCTCTGAAGAATTCCCAGTTCCGACTCATCAACAAACAGTCGATTCCCATCCACTAAAACCGCATGGAACTGATTAAATGGAGTCTTCCTTGAAATAGCAGCCGGCCACCATCCTCGACGATACCACACCTCCACAAAGTCGAATTGCTTAAACTCCACCAACACCTTAGGAGGAACTGGCTGCAGATAAGCGAAATCCACATGAACATTCAAGGGACCATCGATAGATCCATCAGTTAGTGTTGTCATCTTCACTTCATAGCGATGATTCCACACAGACTTGATAACACCTCCATACACAGCACCAGCAAACTCTCCATCTTGCATTCTTACTTCTACCTTCTCATCACGGTTGAATGGACGTCTTGCTGCCATATTAATCATCAAATCGTCTATTGTGTGATTTCTTTGCTTAAACAGCAAACCCTTTTTATAGCCACTCACTCTTCACCATATCTCGCCACCTCATCGCTTAGAGATCATCAATATAGAGATGAGTTATTTGATTTGACCGGTTAGCTTAACCAGTCGGCGTCATTTACTGTCTCTGCAGTAATACATGCCATCCACCACCGAAAATGACAACTCGTGTGATATCCATTCAACTGACATGCTAAACTATATCACTTCTAGATTGATATATCAGAACATAGATTTGAATTTCTCCTACTCAGAATCCTAATCAGAATATCCACTTCTACTTCCACTCAGAACTTTATCATTCAGAAAATGGAATGCTTGCGAGGCTGTTCAGAAGAGCGACTAGGATCGGAACTTGGAATTCGAAATCGTTCAAAAATATGGATTCTCCTTTAGAAAACTCAATCCTCTTGGTTCGGAACTCGATTCAGAGCCACTCTCTTTCTGAACAAGTCAGAACCACTACATTTATACCAATCCGTACCATCGACACCTCAACTCGACAAATTTAATGTTAGAATGAAAATTAAATACGAAAAACATTTAATATCCAATAATTAAAAACCATACAATCAGCATTTCTCCAACGGATATTCTCTCTGCCACACATGTTCGTCCTTTAATGGACCATCCTCCTTCATCATCACCTAGCATTAAATGCCAAGCACGCCCTTTTCTGACACAACTGTTCATACGTCCCTTCATTCTCTTACCTGACGGTTCTTTATACATTTTCAAATTGTTATAACCGTTCCCTCTTATCTATCTCTTACTCATACCTTCCATCCTTACATATTTCCCCCTTTATTCTCATCATTCTCTCTCGCCGTCATCTTCTACATTGTAATCCTAACAAATCTCGAACTCCCAATACCCCTACTCTACTTTTCTAATGGCATCCCAATCCAAAAGCGACAACGATACTGTCCTAGTCACCGTCACCAACCTCTATCTCTCACACAAACTCTCTAGTTACAAGGAACATCTTCGAGTGATCATTCACATCTTGTATAGACACAGGCTTGCCAGAGCCTTCTTTGATCCACCCCATGCGATTCCAGTTTCTATGCTTCAAGACATAGTCTCCACCGCCACCAAACACCCAAAAGGTTATACCCTCACTCTACACGACGGTAGTAAAACCGTCTTGAACAAGAAAGTTTTTGCCAATGCCCTACATCTTCCATATCACGAAACTACATTTGATCATCCTACCAATGCCCAACTTGAATCCATGATATACAAAATGGGATACTTGTACGAATTGCCAAAATTGTTTCAAATGTCCAAAGGACACATCTCACCCTTATGGCAATGTCTGATTCATTACATCATTAAGTGCTTAACCGGTAAAATGGGCGGTACAGATCAGTTAAGCAAACGCCTCATGGAACTTCTTTGGAGCCTCTACACAGGCTATGAAAACGATCATGCGGAAATCTTATTTGAAGATTTTCTCTCCTACATACCCTCCTCTCAGAAGCCTAATGGAAAAATCCACTCTGCACGTGTTTGGGCCATGTGCATCGATCATATTCATCAAACCCTTCAGATCCCAATTCCTCCACCAAGATCCGATGAAGACAAACTTTGTAAGACCCGTATCCTGATTATAACATATACTTAAAATAAGAGTGTTAGGAATTATATGATTTTTAGTAGTTATAAAGCTAAGAAAAAACTTCAGTTACAATTTCATATGAAAATCAGCATTTTGTGTCGTTTTTAGAAAAATCATAATTAATTCTAGGAAAATCGTTTGGACCTCAAATCAGTGTACAAAGTTTACAAATTGAGTCTAGTACAATTACCAAAAATAATAGTAAGCTTGAAAATGACACTATCTATGGTAAAAAAATGCAATCTTTACTGATTAGTTCGGAATTGACAGATTAGATAGTCTGTTTTCAAAAATTCATAATAAATCATAGAAAAATCGTATAAATACGTAAAATACATCCATGGAAAGGTATTGAGATAAATTTCTGGAATATTAAATAAAAACGTGAATTTCATGGGTTTAAAGTCGGCTAAACCAGTCTTGAACAGACTGATTCTAGAAGGTATTCATTTCAACAAAGTTATATTATTAAAATCTTTTGTCAAAAGTGTCATGCCATTTTTTATTCAAGAATTCAAGTATAAATACCCCTCAAAACATCTCATAAACCACAAAACTAAATCTCAATCCAATATATAGAGGTTTCTAAGCACTAGAATGTAAGCAAAGCGGAAGGAAGCTCAAAAGCCTAACGAAGGAGTTATAGATCTCGACTACGGGTCATAAGGTAACTACAAACCTTTATATAGCTTAATTAGGTATTGTAAAATAATTTTTGTATTAAGAAGTAGAATATGTAATAAGTATAACATATTCATTTCCAACAATAGTAAATAAAAACCTTAAAAACGTCGTTATTATAACAATTCGTAATTCTGAAAATATTACCGATTGATTTACTTACGAGGACGGTGCCTAGGCCGGTTACTTGGGATCTGGTTGTTGGATTTTCCGAAAGGCTAAAATGTTGAAAGGATCCTGCCATCCCATCTAATCTTCTACCTGGCCGTTCTTTACTTGATAAATCATGGAGTATCATGTTAGAATTATTGAAGGGTTTTATGATGCGACTATAATATAGTTAAGGATTAAGAAATGATAGATTTCTTATTATGTTAACAGTTAAAGTTGAAAGGAAATACAAAGGCGAGAAAGATAAACGATATAGTCAACTACAATCAGGTGAGTCTTCTCACTATACTATAGGTGATATTGCATGCGTAGGAAGGAAGATATGTTAGACTAAGGTGATCTTACATGTTATGATAATTGTATGAATTATTGCTATGATAATGATTGTTTGTGGACGGAACGGCATAGCCCGCGAGCCAATAGGCGGAACGGGAATAGCCTGCGAGTCATTAGACGGAACGGGAAAAGCCTGCGAGCGATAAGACAGAACGGGAACGGCCCGTGAGTCTTCAGGCGGAACAGGGATAGCCCGTGAGTCTCACAGACATATGAATGGTTATTGTGTGTTGTATGTTATGTGATGGATCGTATGGTATTTTGAGGAACTCACTAAGCTCCGTGCTTACCCTTTCCCTATATAAACTACTGTTTCAGGTACATCAGGTACCATGGATGGCAAGGCGTGACGTGTATACACTGTGCTGCTTCATTGGAGGACTGTTTTTGAATGGATGTTCCGCTATGTTGTGATTTCATTAACTTTTGTTAATCCTGGGATGTTTTCATTAAACTTATAAGTTATGGAATTTTGTCAAAATTAATTAAGTGGCTTTTCTTATATTGAAGTGTTCGTTTAATTTTTTTTTTAATTTTACCCTAAATTTTTGGGATGTTACAAGTTGGTATCAGAGCACAGCTTGAGAGAATCAGGCTCACTTAGTGAGTTCTGGACTCAAGTTGAGGCTTAAGAGTTTTCTTAAAACATTTTTACGAAAGAAGGATGTTTTATGAAGGGTGAACTGAAGACACAGTGTGTACCGCCAGCCGACGCCAGTATGAGAAAAGGGTTTAAGTATTTAATATTGCTGATGTTAAAAAAAACATATGGTATATGTTTGCTGAAATGCCTGGTAGAGATCACACATTGTTGTATTATTATCTGCTATTTGCTAATAGAACTGTATGCTAGTGCCGATAGGTTGCTTAGAGATTTCCACTAAGTTGTATACAATATGGACTGAATAGTCATAGAATATGTGAGTTGACCTTATTGCATGTTCCTTGTTTGGTTGTTGCCTTAGGGAAGATTCTCTTATTTGAAAGACTATTTAGTTCGATATTGTATACAACTACGTTCGCGAAACAACCTGTCATCACTGGAGGAAGTTCCGTCTTAGTTAGAATAGCAGGGTGGGGGTGGGATTCCAAGTATTCCTAGAAGGGTTGACATATGCCTTATAAGGGCATATGTGTTAAAATTATCGGTGAGAAGCGAATTGGATATTTCGAGACGGGTCTTGGAACAGACATGGATAGGTGTGGAAGGTAGTAGTAGAGCTCCTACTATCGAAAGCACATGATCCGCGTTCGAGTCGGGAGTTCGTCACGAAGGATCCAAGGAATTGAGTATGTGAGTGTCTAGCATAATTAACTTAAATGCTAGTGTAATGTGGTAAACTTTTATCCATTCGATTTTTGAATGTTGATTGAGGTTCAGTAGGAACAATTAAGATGCGATCATACCAGTTTGGTTGGACCAATCATGCTTAAGTTGATTACTAAGCTTAGTCTAATGCTTAAGTTGATTACTAAGCTTAAAGACTGTTGAAAGGGAGAATGCCAAAATGCTATTGTGGTAGCTATTTTTCATGCAACTAATGGGCGCACAAGTCAGACAGGGACTAGAGGATGTAAGGGTGAGTTTTCCAACTCACGGTCAAAGAGGTGCAAGCGGAGCCTGAGATGATGGCGGGTATTTTTGAGTCAACTCTATACATGCCTAGTGCTGTGTAATAGTGGGGCTACCTACCCTTGAATTGATCTTGCTTTAGTGATTGATCAGGTCATGTGGGTTGAGAGTCTGGATCACTCACTCGTGATTGAGGTAACTGACGATAGAGGTGTTGACTAGGGTCGCAAGCGGATGAGTAACATATGGTGGTTGATGTAAACGTCTTTACATTATCGAAACATGTTTATTGAGATGGTGTTTGCCCTCGATGCAAGCTGTTAGCTGAGCAGAGTGGGCTTGGTTTTCGTTTGTTAGAGAGTAAGGGCTCGTAAAAAAATTTATAAATCGAATAAACAGACTTGGACTTTAGTCCAAGTGGGGGAGGAATACAAAATTAAGGGAACAACATGAATATTATATTAAATCAATGAAATTATTAAAATTATAGTAACACGTCGATATGATTAATTCATTACTACAACTTTATATTAATACATTAAGAAAAGTTTATAGAACTACTAACCTAAACCGGAGAATCAGAAAGAAGCGAGAAAAGATCTTCTATACTCCACTCTTTGTTATCATTAGGTTGACTTATACCTTCTTGAGGATTTGGAAGGGGTATGCTTTCAGTTATTGGAGGAGGAGCTCCAAGGTATGGGGTCTCGATAGGGTTGGAACCCGTAAGCCCATGATTGGGGGCTAAATATTGACCCATTTGGGGCGTGTGTAAGTAGGGTAATGATGAGGAAGGGTTCCAATTCAGAACCAGTTGGGGGTAGCTATAAGAAGGAGGAAACCAGGCTAAGTCACCTACAAAGCCTCCAAAATTCTCCTCACTCATAGGCTCGAGTAAACCATGGTTAATACTACTCATACCAGAATTAGATGGTAGAGATTGCTGCTGTGTATGAGTTCTTGATGAAGTTTCCCCCTTTTCCTGAATTTTTCTTTTCCTAAATACAACCTTATGAGCAGATTGTATTAGCTTCTTTGTTCCGTCTGTTAGACCCGATTGTGACCCTTCAATTATCACTTCTTTTTTCTTTTTTAGGTTGGGTATTAAATCTCTCGATAATTCTGTTGCCTCACTAAATTCATTACCAAATTCCTGTGGCACTAATAACTTTAGTAAGTACAACTTTATGATATAAAGGAATTAAAAACAAAAATGTAATTCTTTACCTTAGCACGATCAATAAGAGTTTGCAGACTCTTAATTTATCGTTAGGGCCAACGGTTGATACTTAATTCCCTACAACGTTTTTTTTCAAGTGTGTCGTTCCAATGTTGAGTTCCTTCGCAGCTTTCTCAATTGGTTTGTTAAAGTGTTCAGCTATTATTTCCCTACTTAATAAATGTCTGGAACCTCTTCCACTGCCACCAGCTATGTTTTCTAAACTAGAAGGTTCGAATCCAATTGTATTGTTATCATTTTGGATCATTTGAACATGATCCTGATTTTCTGACCCAAAGATGAACATTGATTCATCAAAAGTAGTGGCTTCTATCGGTAGTAATTGTTGGTTTTCAACTAAAAACCCATTCAGAAAATGGAATGCTTACGAGGCTGTTCAGAAGAGCGACTAGGATCGGAACTTGGAATTCGAAATCGTTCAGAAATATGGATTCTCCTTTAGAAAACTAAATCCTCTTGGTTCGAAACTCGATTCAGAACCACTCTCTTTCTGAACAAGTCAGAACCACTACATTTATACCAATCCGTACCATCGACACCTCAACTCAACAAATTTAATGTTAGAATGAAAATTAAATACGAAAAACATTTAATATCCAATAATTAAAAACCATACAATCAGGATTTCTCCAACGGATATTCTCTCTGCCACACATGTCCGTCCTTTAATGGACCATCCTCCTTCATCATCACCTAGCATTAAATGCCAAGCACGCCCTTTTCTGACACAACTGTTCATACGTCCCTTCATTCTCTTACCTGACGGTTCTTTATACATTTTCAAATTGTTATAACCGTTCCCTCTTATCTATCTCTTACTCATACCTTCCATCCTTATATATTTCCCCCTTTATTCTCATCATTCTCTCCCAATACCCCTACTCTACTTCTCCAATGGCGTCCCAATCCAAAAGCGACAACGATACTGTCCTAGTCACCATCACCAACCTCTATGTCTCACGCAAACTCTCTAGTTACAAGGAACATCTTGGAGTGATCATTCACATCTTGTATAGACACAGGCTTGCCAGAGCCTTCTTTGATCCACCCCCTGCGATTCCAGTTTCTGTGCTTCAAGACATAGTCTCCACCGCCACCAAACACCCAAAAGGTTATACCCTCACTCTACACGACGACAGTAAAACCGTCTTGAACAAGAAAGTTTTTGCCAACGCCCTACATCTTCCATATCACGAAACTACATTTGATCATCCTACCAATGCCCAACTTGAATCCATGATATACAAAATGGGATACTTGTAAGAATTGCCAAAATTGTTTCAAATGTCCAAAGGACACATCTCACCCTTATGGCAATGTCTGATTCATTACATCATTAAGTGCTTAACCGGTAAAATGGGCGGTACAGATTAGTTAAGCAAACGCCTCATGGAACTTCTTTGGAGCCTCTATACAGGCTATGAAAACAATCATGCGGAAATCTTATTTGAAGATTTTCTCTCCTACATACCCACCTCTCAGAAGCCTAAAGGAAAAATCCACTCTGCACGTTTTTGGGCCATGTGCATCGATCATATTCATCAAACCCTTCAGATCCCAATTCCTCCACCAAGATCCAATGAAGACAAACTTGTCATGCCTGAAGCAAAACCCTATGCTCCAAAAACAGACTCTATTTTTGGAAAGATCCGAAAATTACCTGACTCGCTTCTGAACCTTGCTGATCCGTCAGAACCAGCTGTAATTTCTCACCTCTTTGACACACAGGGTGTACCTCCATACCCTCCTCACTCTCTCAAAGACGGTGTGGCCCCGAAGAAACCTAAAAAGAAGGCTTCCGGCTCCTCACCTTCAAAGCAACCTCCCAAAAAGAAAATCAGAAAAGACAAAACGGTATCTCTCTCTTCTGATTAGTACTCAGAAACAATTCTGTTCTGAATCATCCTCTGATTCAAATTATCAGAGTCTCTCTTCATGTTTCTGACTCTAGTCTCTGATTCTTTAAACTCTACTGATCTTATCCGAATTCACTATCCTATAACTATTCACAACTTGTAACAACAATTGAAATCAACCTTTCTTATAAGCAAACAGCACTTGGTCATTTTGTTCAAGCTATAAAGTTTTCACAAAATAAAAGTCACAAACCTTCAATGATCAAGCATCTAAATTAACTTTGGTCTAAACTTTACTATCTCTGTGATACATTAAGTTTGGTTCATCTCAAGTATCTGTTAATTATGGAACCTGTTTCTATATTCTAACTTTTGCCTCTTCTTGTTAGCCGTCTGAACCTTCTTCTAAGGACTCCGAGTCAGAAAAATTGGAGGAAAGACAGAACTCTCCAGGCTCGGAGGACACTCAGGAAGACATAATTATGGTGGAAACAGAACTCACCACCTAAAGCAAACGAAAAAGACGATAACACTGTCAAAGAGAATCCGTCTGTACTCATCATCACAGATCCCTCTCAACCCCCTTGCAAATGCAACTGAATTTGATAAATGGAGATTTCGGACTGCTGTTACAGAACAGGCCATGTTAGTAGAATGCCTTAAAACACAGTTCGACCTCAAAAATGCCGAACTTCAAAATCTCTCACTTAGCCCTCCTACCGACAATGATTCAGAAACGATCAAAGCAGAACGCAAGCGAATCAATGCTCTCACTCTACATATTGATTCCTTTCTAAATGCCTCTTTAAATACACTGGTAGACACTCCCGTCTATCTCTTTGACACTACTGAACAGGACTGTCCAAAATTGCTTCCGATATCGTTCCCCTGACTTGGCACAGATTCCTTATTCTCAATCCTCAAAAGAAAAACACCTCCCTTGAACAACCGGCTGAATTCGACTCTCGCTTTGTACTCTCAGAAACCTAATCAACGCCAGCCGGACCCTCTATTTTCGATACTGATCAGGTAGTAAATCAACCCAACCCTTCCTTCTCCAAAATGCCTTCAATTGAACTTAGTGATACCAACTCCTCCTCTGATAAAGCTGCCACCAAAGCCCAACTATCAGTAAATTCTCCAATCAGAGATGACGCATGACAACGCCTAGTAATATCAAGTATTTTAGGCGTTGTTTAGCCCTATTCTTGGTGAAATTATATCAGATATACTTTGGTATTGTCAGTTTTCGTGCCAGGACTTGTTTGGAAGAAAAGAATGAAAACAGGGACTAACAGCATGCAAAAGGAAGAAGTTTGGAAGAGAATGAAAAATCAAGTAAAAACGTACGCGCGCTGCGGATCTCATAAACGCGCGACGCGGGCATAAGGCGGTGGAACACATTCAAATGCCGAAGAAACGGGAAGGGATAAGTACGCGCGCCGCGGATTTCATATCTGCGCGGCGCGGCCTCGGAAAATTTGTAACTATAAATAGAGGCTTTTTCAGCCGAAAACCCTAGCAAAGACCGGGTGTAAAATCGACCTTGAAGCTCTTTGACTCCAAGATTTCGTTCCAGAAGACTCTCATTTGGTATTTTCAGGTTTTGGATTTTATTTTCAATTAATTAGTTAGTAGTTAGCATTGTCTTATATCATTGGGAGTGACACCCACTGATATTGAGCTTTGGTTTATGTTTTTGGATCATTTAGTTACTGTTTTGACGTTTGAATCTGAGTTTGGTAAATGAAAATCATTTGGTTACTTTTAATATTGGTTTTTCGGTGTTTTGGATGCTTGTTTTATGTTTGGATGTTTGGATTGTGTTTGAATATTGTTTTGAGCCTTGTTGGGACTGTTTTTCTTTGCTGAAATCAGTAGCTAATTAGGTTAGTTTTAGGCATTGAAACTTAGATTGTAACTGTTCAGTCAGAACTTTAGTTATTAGCTAGTTTATGCCTTGTTTGGTTTGGATGTTTTGGATGCCTTTGATTGCTTCTGATTCAGAGATGCACTTCTGATTTCAGAAAGTGACTAGGTCTTTTGTGTGGTTTGAGCCTAGTGTATGCTTAGCTTGAACTTGTCTGCTTATTGCCTTTTGGTGTTAGTAGTTAGGAACATAGAAACTAGCTTCTCCGACTGTAGCGTGACACTACTAGTTGGTAATCTGTCATCTAGTCTAACCACGAAGCTCCTGCGGATCGACCCTGACTACCACTGTGCTAGTGTGTGTTAGGTTTTCTTTATTTTTGACCGCACGACGACCTAGGAGTGTCAAATGTTGGCGCCGTTGCCGGGGAGCTGTGAGCTTAGATTAGTTGATTAGTAGAAGTATTAGTTTCTTGATTTTCTTGGAAGTTTTATTTTGGTTATTTTATTGTTTTGTGGGCGTGTTGCACTAGTGCATGCGTACCCGCAGGGGTAAGCATTTATCCCCATTGCATTTTGACTCAGAAATTGAGCGTACTGCGCGCAAACTCCATGCCCGTAGGCGTTTGAGTACAATGAGTTTAGTCAAGTTAGTAGTAGTCCAGTAGGTGTTGCCCAGGAACCATCAGGTGAGGCAACGGGGATGTCGTTTATTCCCCCAGTGTCAGAATTCCAATTTGGGAGCACGAGTGCTTCTGGTGGTGCAGTTTCAGCCCTTGCACCCATACCATCATGCACTCCGCCATCTGTGCCACCATTTACACCCGTTTCACAACCTCAGTCTACCAACCTATTCACTTCTGCTATGTCCTGGGGAGTGCCGACTTGCGAGGGTACCCCAGTGACTGGACAGCAGACATCTACCTTTCAAACAATTTCTCAACCACAACGAGTTCTATTCAAACCACAACCTACCTTTCAACCACCACAATACCAACAACCTCCTCAGCAACACTATTATTACCCAGAGGCAGAGGAGAGATACGATGAAGAAGATGGAGGCTGGGTTTCACCACAGCAACCATGGGACAGAGGTCGAGGACCTCCGCGAAGACAGCAACAGCATCAACATCTACAAGGTCATCAACATTACGGCAATCCAATCCGACCTTTGTACTTTACACAACCGAAGGGGCAATCAGTTGCATCACACTTCCTGCCAAGGGAGTATGATGACTCGTCGCCCATCTATATTACTGATAGTGTAGAATCCTACGTAGAGATTAGACCTCAATTGATAGGAATATTGATTCAGTTCAGAGGATATAATACTGATAGGGATATTTTTAGATTAAGATTGTTTCCTTTTACGTTAAAGGATAAGGCCAAGTATTAGTTTACATCTTTGCCGTCTAATAGTATCACTAGTTGGGAACAACTCAAGGCGAAATTTCTACAAGAATTCTATCCGGTCAGCAAAACTACGGAAGTCAGACGCGCAATCCAAGAATTCCAACAAAAGCCAGGAGAGGCTTTTCATGAAGCGTTTGACAGGTTGAAGGAATTGTTACGATCCTGCCCACATCATGAAATTCCTAGGTGGTAGTTAGTTAAGATATTTTTGTTAGTTCTATATGCCCAAGGATGATCATAAAATGATATTACTAATAATACATGATCCTATAGGGTCACACCAACAACAAGCTTGACACCAATTGATCATTTGGAATGTTAAATTTGATTTAACATCAAATGATACTAAACTTGCAATTTAATCTTGAGAGTTATTATTATTTGAGATAAATAATAATAACTACAAAATTAAAGGTTGATTAATAAATTCATGTGTGATGAATTAATCATGCATGACAATTAAATTGTTTAAATTGTTGAATGATTTAATTGAATTATAAATAAATCATTTATTTAATTTAATTGGTAAATTAAATATAATATGCATATTGTAAATATATATATATATATATATATATATATATATATATATATATATATATATATATATATATATATATATATATATATATATATATATATATATATATATATATACTACATTAAGAATGCATATTTAATTGGTTTATTTATACTATATATGGCTTAAATGTTGTTCCATTTATAAAAGGAATAAATGGTTATTATTTATAAAACTTATAAGATAAGTTTATAAATAATAAGATTTTATAAATATAGATTTATAAAAGCCATATATGGCTAGCCCCAACATGCTTCACATGGCATGTGTGGAAAGATGTAAAAAGCTTGCATATTCTCTCTTTGACCAAGTAAAGGAAGCATGCTCTTGCATAGAAAACTAGGCCACACACTCTCTCTCTTTCTTCTTATGGTTGAATCCGACATTTGAAGGGAGAAGAGGACTTTCATGCTTGTTTTTGATCAGCCATACACTCTCTTAAACTCTCTCTAGAACATATGCAAAAATCGTTTTTTGTATCAAGGAGTTAAGAGCTTTATCTTGCAAGTTTTGAAGACTAGCATCTAAGGGTGTTCAAGCTTGTGGTGGATCAACTATAGAGGGAATCTTCCTTGCTTCCTAGCCATTACAAATCGTCCATATCAAGTCCAAGAAGAAAGGTTATGATCTTGAACTTCTACTATGTTTGTTCTTCATCTTATCTCTACATGCATATAGCATGATCCTCTTGGAAGTGAAGTTTGTGTTCATGATTTTATGCTTCCATTGCAACTTTAAGGTTTTGAAACTCATAACATGAACATGGATTTCCAACAATTGGTATCAGAGCCATAGCTATTTTGCATGTTTAGATAATAAGTTTATTTGGATAAACTTGGTTTTTGGAAGCCATGAATGTTTATCTTCTTGAATGCAATGTTCATGCATGGTTTCTTTGGCAACATGCAAATATATAATCTATGATTTTATGTAACCAAATTATATTTATGTTTGCATGCATTTGGTTACATAATTGTTGCCTTAGAAAAACAAAGTGTTGATTTTCTTATGATTTTATGTGATAAAATGGTGCATAAACAAGCCAAGGACCATGTGTTGCATGTTTTGTGTTTAAATTCGATTTGGTTGTAATCTATTCTTTTATTCAAATGGTTTGTAATAATAATTAGTTATTTCCTTCTTTTATTAATTTTGTAAGTATTAGAATAGTTGTATTCTTTTGTATCTTTTATAAATATAATAAGTGAAGGAGATAAAGCCAAAGAAAGATTGCAACAAAAACCCACGAATTTCCTGCCATGGCTGTTAAGGTTTTCGAACCTGTTAAGAGGCACAAAATAAATTCATATCTTGGTGTTTTGATGCTATACTTGTTAGTAACTTTAATATCTAGTATATACATTAAGTTTTGACAAGTATAAGCATCAATATGACCAAGAATGAAGTGAAGAAAGCAACAAAATCACATCAAAAACCTTCCTGCTGCACTGTTGCTGCCGGACCTGTTTTGGCATGATCAAAAAATTCATGGCTCATGCCATGGAGCTAAGAAAGGGTGGTTCAAGTGTCCTTTGACAATGTAAGAAGATAGCCAAAGTTGTAGCTCTTTTGAAGATCATTTGGATGGATTTTTGGTCACCTTTTGTCCCTAGGAATGGACTTGATATTTCATGTATGGCTCACATGAAATATCAAATTAGTTGGCTTGTGTTTATGCACACATGCATGCATGTGATGATTGAATGTTTTGTTATTTTATGTTGTGGATAAAAATAAGATTTTGCATGCTAGACAACCTAGATAATTAAACATAATCATCAAGGAGTTTGTAATTTCAAATTGACATTTATAACATAAGATGTAATATAATTGGTTTTATTAAAAATGGGTTTTGTTATAAAACCTATAAAGTCAAGATTTGAAAATTTATGAAACAAATAAAATGGAGATTTTATGAATTCTTACAAACTCCAAACCTAAGTAATAATGGTAATTATTTAGGATTAAAATTGGTTCTCATGTATGTGATCAAACTCAAACTTAATATTAGATATTAGTTCTAATCTTGGCCACAAACAAAGAATTAATAAAATGGAGATTTTATAATTAAAGGAACCAATTGACAAAATAAGATTTTAATGGTATCATGTTCATTGGATGCATGCAATGTACATGATACCATATGTTTTTCAAAATTAGAATTGTAAAACATACAAATCCCTTTCGAAATACAAATCAATGTCGTCCCTCTTAAAGACACTCATGTATCACTTGCATATCCTTGTGGGATAAAGGTTACCTAACCACTTGGAGTCTTCTTGTGATACAAGATGTAGCTTTGCAATATTGATGGGATAAAGGACACCTAACCATTAATAGTTGTCAAAACTACACGTCCGTTTAAGTGGGATGATTTGTTTGGAAGTCTTTTGTGATAAAGGTCACCTAAGCATTAGAAATCCAAGGCATAGATGGGATCAAACATGCCAAACTTATAAATGTTATAATGGGATCCCATACCTCTAGAAATTATATTTGGATATAATTGGTAAACCGTTACCTACCTTGTTGATTCGAATAGGCGGGATAAAGGATACCTAACCGCTTGTTGGTATTGCAACTTGGATTCTAGACCTTAATCAATTAAAGTTTACGAAAAAGAAAGGGTATTTATTATTAATGACTTAATATCATAAATTACTAAATTGAACCTTGTTAAAAATTTTGTAGATGGCACCAAACACAACAAACCCGGCTCCAAACAAAACATCACTACGGCCTCTCCTTGAGGGAGAAAAGCTCAACCACACCAACTTCTTGGATTGGTACCGTAGTGTGAGAATAGTTCTCAAACAAGAAAAGAAAGAATATGTTCTCAACGAACCACTTCCTGAAGAGCCCCCTGTCACTCCTAAGCCTGCACACGATGCATGGCTTAAAAAGATGGATGACTCCATTGATGCATCATGTCTCATGTTGGCAACCATGATTCCTGACCTTCAGAAGGATTTAGAGAATCATTCGGCCTATGACATGATTAATCAATTGAAGGAAATGTTCCAACAACTTGCAAGAACGGAAAGGTTCGAAACTGTTCGGGCTTTCCATGCTTGCAAGATGGAGGATGGACAGACGGTTAGCTCTTATGTGCTCAAAATGAAGAGTCACATTGATCATTTGGCACGTCTTGGAGTTATGATGCCCGAAGAGCTAGCAACGGATATGATCCTTAACTCCTTGACAAAGTCTTTTGATCCCTTCGTCATGAATTATAACATGAATGGTTTGAACAAGACTATCCCGGAATTGCATGGGATGCTAATTACCGCGGAAAAGAATATGCCTAAGAAAACCACTCAAGTTCTAATGATCAAGGAAGGTGGTACAAAGAGGACTAGACCCGAACACCCCACCAATTCCAAGGGTAAAGGGAAGGCAAAGGTTGTCAAAGGAAAGGGCAAGAAAGTTGTCCAACCATCCCGTCCGCCCAAGAAGAAGGAAAAGGTAGCCAAAGAAGACGCGTGCTTCGAATGTGGCAAAGTTGGGCATTGGAAGAGAAACTGCCCTACCTATCTTGCGGAGTTGAAGAAGAAGAAGGCCGGTGAGGGCACTTCAGGTATCTATGTGATAGACCTAGAACTTTATAATTTATCTCCTAACACATGGGTATTTGATACTGGTTGTGGAACTTACATTTGTAATATGTTGCAGGGGTTCAAAAGGAGTAGGCGACTGAAGGCAAACGAGGTAGTACTCCGGGTTGGAAACAGTGCAAGAGTTGCGGTGGATTCAATTGGAAGTTTTGATTTATTACTACCAAGTGGTTTGTATTTGACATTATTGAATGTTTAGTATGTTCCTAGCTTGACTAGGAATATTATTTCGGTTGCTAAGTTAAGACAATGTGGTTTTAATCTTTGCTTTATAAATGATGACATTTGTGTTTCTAAAAACAATGTATTCTATTTCGAGGCTAGGCCTTTAAATGGAATTTATGAAGTAAACCTTGATGAAAAGACTAACCATGGCTCTTTATACCACACTTTCACCAAGAGACCCAAATGTGATTTGAGTCAAATTTATCTATGGCATTGTCGCCTTGGGCGTATAAACAAGAAACGCATATCCCAACTTCAAAAGAGTGGACTTTTGAAGGAACATGAGAATGACTCATTTGATATATGTGAATCTTGTTTACATGACAAGATGACTAAAGCTCCTTTCTCGGGTACCAATGAGAGGGCAAAGGACTTGTTAGGAATCATACATACGGATGTATGTGGTCCTTTCAAGCCAATTACTAGATATGGTGAAAGATATTTCATCACTTTCACTGATGACTTTAGTCGTTTTGGATATGTTTATTTAATTAAACATAAACATGAGGCGTTTGAAATGTTCAAAACGTTTCAAATTGAAGTGGAAAATCAACTCAACAAAACAGTTAAAGTTCTTCGTTCTGATAGAGGAGGTGAGTACTTAAGTACAAACTTTATGGATCATCTTAAGACTTGTGGAATTGTTTCACAACTTACTCCACCTGGAACACCACAACATAATGGTGTATCTGAGAGGCGGAACCGAACACTATTGGATATGGTTCGATCCATGATGAGTAGAAGTACTTTACCTTTATCATTTTGGGGTTATGCTTTACAAACAGCTGCTCGTCTCCTAAACATGGCACCTACTAAGAAGGTAGATAAAACGCCTTATGAGATATGGCATGGAAGGGTTCCATCTTTATCCTATCTCAAGGTATGGGGTTGTGAAGCTTATGTTAGACAAGAAGCTTCAAACAAACTAGAACCCCGTTCAACTAAGTGTATCTTTGTAGGGTATCCGAAAGATTGTCTTGGATACTACTTCTACAATCCCATAGAGAATAAGATATTTATTTCTCGAAAAGCTGAATTCCTAGAAAAGAAGTTTCTGACGGAAGAGGCTAGTGGGAGGTTTGTGGAACTTGAAGAACTTCAGGAACCACAGCCTGATACACAAGAAATTGGATCTAGCATTCAACAAGAAATTGTTGAACCTGAACAAACAGTTGATCAGGAACAAATTGTAGCACAAGATGTTTGTAGATCTGGTAGGGTTCGATTTGAACCTGAAAGGTACGGTTACCTAATGATTGAAGAGGAATGTTATACGATAGATTCTGATGAACCCGTCAACTACCAGAGTGCAATGTCAGATCCTGAATCTGATAATGGCTTGAAGCCATGAACACAGAGATGCAATCCATGCACGATAACCAAGTTTGGGACTTGGTTAATCTTCCCACCAATTGTAAGACTGTTGGCAACAAATGGGTTTTCAAGAAGAAAACCAACATGGATGGAAATGTTCACACTTTTAAGGCAAGACTTGTCGCTAAAGGATACTCACAAACTCATGGTATTGACTATGATGAGACCTTTTCACCAGTGGCAATGATCAAGTCGATTAGGATACTTTTTGCCATAGCCGCATACTATGATTATGAGATATGGCAAATGGATGTCAAGACCGCTTTCCTTAACGGAAACTTATTGGAAGATATCTATATGGATCAACCTGAAGGTTTTGTCGATCCCAAGCATCCAAGCAAAGTGTGCAAGCTTAAAAGATCTATCTATGGATTGAAGCAAGCGTCTCGAACATGGAACATCCGCTTTGATGAAAAGATCACAAATTTTGGATTCATTAAAAATGAGGATGATTCATGTGTTTACAAGAAAGCAAGTGGGAGCATAGTCATATTCCTAGTATTGTATGTAGATGACATACTTTTATTTGGAAATGACATCCCAACATTAAAAGGTGTCAAAACGTTTCTTGAGAACTGTTTCTCAATGAAGGACTTAGGAGAAGCTGCTTATGTATTAGGCATAAAGATCTATAGAGATAGATCTAATAGACTTATTGGTCTAAGCCAAAGTGTATATATTGATAAAATCTTGAAAAGGTTCAAGATGCAAGACTCCAAAAGAGGATTCTTGCCAATACCACATGGCACCATCCTAAGTAAGTCTCAGTGCCCAAGCACTAGGACTGAACTTGAAAGGATGAAACATGTCCCATATGCTTCGGCAATTGGGTCCATCATGAATGCCATGTTATGCACTAGGCCCGACGTCTCATGTGCCTTAAGCATGACAAGTAGGTATCAACAGAACCCAGGTGAAGCCCACTGGACTGCTGTAAAGAACATTCTTAAGTACTTCAGAAGAACTAAAGACATGTTCTTAGTTTACGGTGGTTTGGAGGAAAGCTTAAAGGTAAAGGGTTACACTGACGCAAGCTTCCAAACAGATAGGGACGATTTGAGATCTCAATCTGGGTATGTCTTTATTTTAAATGGAGGAGCCGTGTCTTGGAAGAGTTCCAAACAAGAAGTGATTGCACAATCCACTACAGAATCAGAATATGTTGCTGCTTCGGAAGCTGCTCAAGAAGCTGTCTGGATGAGAAAGTTCATTGAAGATCTTGGGGTTGTTCCTTCCATTCGGGACCCTATAGAAATCTTCTGTGATAATCTAGGTGCTATAGCTCAAGCAAAGGAACCTAGATCGCATCAAAAGACCAAACACATTCACCGAAGGTATAACTACATATGACATGAAGTTAAGAATGGTGAAATAAGTATTCACAAGGTTCATACAGATCAGAATTTGGCAGACCCATTCACGAAGCCTTTACCCCAAGCTAAGCATGAAAGTCATGCTAAGGGTATAGGACTTCGTTTTTCTAATGAATGGATTTGATTTGTGTTTAGTGTTTTATAAATATGAAATTATGTAAACAACAATGATTATGTGATATATGTGACATGATGTTTCATTCATAATTTTTTGTTTTATTAGCATGTTTAATCCTTGAATAATTTAATTATTCTAAATGTCCATAGTCGATCATAGTTGTGGGAGCAATTATGAAGTAAGACTAATATGAATTGGATTGGTTGACTTTTATGGGTAAAAGTAGCAAAATGTTGCAACCAAATTCATAGGTACTTGTCAGTGAACAAGTATTGGACTTGACCCGCTTCAAGATCACTCCATGGATCATCATCATAAGTGATTCTTGAATAAAGGTATTATCATTGTATCCTTAGACCTGAGATGCATATTTGGGACTCAAGTGTAGGGAGTGCTATGCTTTGATATGGTTCACCGTTGTTCTTGAAACATAGACAACCATAAAGGCCATACTCATGTATAGTGCTAACTGTATGAGGGGCGTATGTAGTCAAGACGGGATTTGTTCCTCTTATGTGTTGAGAGTTAGACATCTAAGGCGCCTGATTAAAAGTTGAACATAGAATGAGAATGATTAAGATCCATGTCTCATGTTCAGCATGATGTCTGTGACAAAGGGATAATTGATACATAACCTAGTACATCAATTAGAGCCTCGAGCTTTCTGAAGAATTGGATGTTGTTGAATGGCATTATGTCATGTATCATTGGGGGCAGTGAAATGTTGCTAGACGTTTACCACTGTCGATATCATTCTATGATGCAACCTTGTGCAAGTGGGAGATTGTTAGTTCTATATGCCCAAGGATGATCATAAAATGATATTACTAATAATACATGATCCTATAGGGTCACACCAACAACA
The DNA here is from genome assembly GCA_023525715.1 of Cichorium intybus. Lineage (NCBI taxonomy): Eukaryota > Viridiplantae > Streptophyta > Magnoliopsida > Asterales > Asteraceae > Cichorium > Cichorium intybus. Next base: position 63,312,827 of record CM042014.1, read on the forward strand.
AGCTTGACACCAATTGATCATTTAGAATGTTAAATTTGATTTAACATCAAATGATACTAAACTTGCAATTTAATCTTGAGAGTTATTATTATTTGAGATAAATAATAATAACTACAAAATTAAAGGTTGATTAATAAATTCATATGTGATGAATTAATCATGCATGACAATTAAATTGTTTAAATTGTTGAATGATTTAATTGAATTATAAATAAATCATTTATTTAATTTAATTGGTAAATTAAATATAATATGCATATTGTAAATATATATATATATATATATATATATATATATATATATATATATATATATATATATATATATATATATATATATACTACATTAAGAATGCATATTTAATTGGTTTATTTATACTATATACGGCTTAAATGTTGTTCCATTTAAAAAAGGAATAAATGGTTATTATTTATAAAACTTATAAGATAAGTTTATAAATAATAAGATTTTATAAATATAGATTTATAAAAGCCATATATGGCTGGCCCCAACATGCTTCACATGGCATGTGTGGAAAGATGTAAAAAGCTTGCATATTCTCTCTTTGACCAAGGAAAGGAAGCATGCTCTTGCATAAAAAACTAGGCCACACTCTCTCTCTTTCTTCTTATGGTTGAATCCGACATTTGAAGGGAGAAAAGGAGTTTCATGCTTGTTTTTGATCAGCCATACACTCTCTCAAACTCTCTCTAGAATATATGCAAAAATCGTTTTTTGTATCAAGGAGTTAAGAGCTTTATCTTGCAAGTTTTGAAGACTAGCATCTAAGGGTGTTCAAGCTTGTGGTGGATCAACTATAGAGGGAATCTTCCTTCCTTCCTAGCCATTACAAATCGTCCATATCAAGTCCAAGAAGAAAGGTTATGATCTTGAACTTCTACTATGTTTGTTCTTCATCTTATCTCTACATGCATATAGCATGATCCTCTTGGAAGTGAAGTTTGTGTTCATGATTTTATGCTTCCGTTGCAACTTTAAGGTTTTGTAACTCATAAAATGAACATGGATTTCCAACAATTTTTTGAGGGAGTTAGTGAGACACACCAGGCTATGATAAATGCTTCATCAAGTGGGACATTTATGTGGCAAGAGCCTGAAGATGCTTGGAAATTCCTGGAGCAGTTGAGCCTTGGATCGAAAGTCAGTAGATCCATGAAGGACAAGACGGTTTATGTAGCTAACATTGTAACGGATAATAAATGGAAAGCTGAAATTCAGAAAGAGCTCAGTGCTGTAACAAAAAGGTTTAATCAGCTGCTTGAAAGGTTTCAACAAGAAAAAGGAGCATATGTGTTGCATGGGCAGGTTATATGCAATACATGCGGAGAGATAGGACACAATCATAATGAGTGCTCGATGACTCACGCAGAAATTAGTCAAGTTCATGGGTATGGTCGGTTTCAGAATGCACCACGACCATTTCGAAGTAATCAGCAACGGGAAGCGAGACAACCACCCATGAGGCAGCAGCAGGCACAACCTCCATCTCCAGCGGGGGGTACGAACATTGGCTTATAGGAAGTCTTTGGGATGCTAGTCAAACTGCAGGAAGTGGAGAATTCTAATACAGAGGCAATCCTGAAATTAGGTGAACTGATTGTTAAGATGGGAGAGAATAGATCGTAGGAAAAGGAGCAGCCATCAAAAGTGCAAGTTAATGAGGTGATCAAACTTAGAAGTGGGAAGAAGGTAGATAATAAGGTTGCAGCTCCACCAGTAGATGAAGATAGCGATGTTGAAATAATTTTTTATGAAAAGGAAGAATTGGAGAAAGAGGAGAATAAGGGCAAGGAGGAACAGGCAAAGAAGAAGAAGCAGGCAAGTACGTGGGAGAAAGGAGAAACAAGCGGGACAGTCCCTTTTCCCGCAGCTTTGGAAAAGCCAGAAAGGAGACCATATGGAAAAAAGGGACCCCAAGCAGAGGAAATGTGGGAATTGTTTAGTCAGATTAAAGTTAACATTCCCTTAGTTAAACTTATTAAGGAAGTTCCTGCATATGCTAAGTTTCTCAAGAACATGTGCATTCATAAGAAACATATTTTGTCCCACTTACCTAAAATGATTAACTTACCTGAGAATGTTAGTTCTATTTTAATGGACACTTTACCTCCCAAGATGAAGGATCCTGGGGTCCCTCTCATCTCTGTGGATTTAGGTGACGTGCACATTAAGAGGGCTTTGTTAGATTTAGGTGCTAGTGTAAACATTCTACCAGGGCAGTTGTTTGATAAGCATGAGTTTGGCACCATGAGATCTACCGATGTGATTCTGCACCTGGCAGATAAGTCTACAAAGATTCCCAGAGGAATGCTCGTCGATGTCATCATCAAGGTGGGAGAATTTTATTATCCAGTAGACTTCTTAGTCTTAGACACTCGTCAGGCAACCAGTGGAGAACAACCAACGATTATCTTAGGGCGACCCTTTTTAGCCACGGCTAATGCAAACATCGATTGTCGCACAGGAGAGATAGGAATATCCTTTAGGCATCAACAGACCAAGATCAACATTTTCAATGCTACTACCAAAGAGAATATCATGGAAGAAGAGGAGTGTTATCAACTGGATATTATAGACGAGCTAGTGCAATAGTATACTCCCGAGGTGTTACAATCAGAAGAGATGGAGATTCAAGAAGAAGAGGGCGTTGAAGGTGATGAGCAGGAAAAAGAAGTAGAAGAAGAGAAAGGTTTGAAGTCTAAAGAGTGTGCTCATAGAGAGAAGTTACCAACGGAAATTCCAAAGACGTTGAAACCCTCTTTACAAGAACCACCAACGTTAGAATTAAAACCCTTACCAGAGCATTTAAAGTATGCCTTCCTAGGAGAGAAGGATACTTAACCAGTGATTTTGGCAGCCAATCTGACCAAGGAACAAGAGACAAAATTGCTTAAAGTATTGTCCAAGCATAAGGAGGCTATCAGTTGGACGATTGCGGACTTAAAAGGGATCAGCCCGACCACTTGTATGCATCGCATTATCACGGAGGAAGGAGATAAACCTGCTAGGGACACGCAGAGGAGATTGAACCCCAATCTAAAGGAAGTTGTCAAAAAAGAAGTTCTCAAATGGTTAGATGCAGGAATCATCTACCCGATCTCTGATAGCGAATGGGTCAGTCCAACGCAGACAGTGCCGAAAAAGTCTGGAATAACTGTCGTGGATACAAAGGATGGGGATAAGCTATCCACAAGACCTGTGACTGGCTGGAGAGTCTGTATTGACTATCGGAAACTTAATGCTGCCACTTCCAAAGATCACTTTCCACTGCCATTCATCAATCAAATAGTGGAGAAGTTAGCAGGACAGAAGTACTACTTTTTTTTGGATGGGTATTCTGGGTACAATCAGATTGCAATCCACCCAGAACATCAGGCAAAGACAACGTTCACCTGTCCTTATGGTACTTTTGCATTTCGCAGAATGCCATTTGGATTGTGTAATGCTCCTGCGACATTTCAACGCTGTATGATGGCCATCTTTACTGATATGATTGGCGATGCACTAGAGATCTTTATGGATGATTTCTCAATTTTCGGGCCGACATTCGAAACTTGCTTGGATCAATTGGAAAAAGTGCTGAAGAGATGTGTAGAATCAAATTTAGTGCTCTCCTGGGAGAAGAGCCATTTCATGGTCAGAGAAGGGATTGTATTAGGTCACGTGGTCTCCGAGAGAGGATTTGAAGTTAATCGTGCTAAAGTCAAGGTTATATCCACATTACCAACCCCAACATCACTGAAAGGGGTCAGATCTTTCTTAGGTCATGCAGGTTTTTATCGTAGGTTTATCAAAGACTTTAGTACCATTTCCAAACCCCTTTGTGGTCTTCTCTTGAAAGATGCACCATTTATTTTTGATGAGGAATGTGTAAAAGCATTCAACATCCTTAAGAATAAATTGGTCGAGGCCCCCATTCTTAAGCCACCTGACTGGACTCAACCTTTTGAGATAATGTGTGACGCTAGTGATTATGCTGTTGGTGCAGTACTAGGACAAAAGGTTGATAGGAAACCTGTTGTTATTTGCTATGCGAGTAAAACTTTTTCTGAAGCATAATTAAATTACACAACTACTGAGAAAGAGTTACTTGCCGTAGTATTTGCATTAGATAAGTTTCGCTCTTACATCTGGGGATCCAAGGTGGTGGTTTATACTGACCACAGTGCAGTTCGGCATTTACTTGCAAAGAAGGAGTCCAAACCCAGATTAATTAGATGGATACTTCTGCTACAAGAATTTGATGTGGAGATTAAGGATAAGAAAGGACCGAAGAACGTGGTGGCATATCATCTCTCTCGATTGCCAGCTGAAGGATTGGAGGCTGGGATCAATGACTCATTCCCAGACGAGCAGCTTTTGGAGGTTACTGGAGCTCCTTGGTATGCAAATTACATGAATTTTCTGGCTACAGGGGCGATACCAACCCACTGGACCAAACAGAGGCAAAAACAATTTCGCACATATGCAAAAAGATTCATCTGGGACGACCCAGACCTTTTTAAGGTAGGAGAGGACCATATAATTCGTCGATGTGTGCCTGACAATGAAATTGGTGAGGTACTGGAGCACTGCCATGCATCAGCATGTGGAGGACACTTCAGTGGAAAGAAGACAGGATATAAAATCCTTGAATCTGGATTGTATTGGCCGACTATCTTTCGAGATGCACACAAGACTGCCAAGGAATGCATCAATTGCCAGCAACTAGGGAACATATCAAAGAGGGATCAAATGCCCTTAAATCCGATTTTGGTTGTAGACATTTTTGATGTCTGGGGGATTGATTTCATGGGCCCATTTCCTACATCACATGGGTATGTCTACATTTTGGTGGCAGTAGACTATGTCTCTAAATGGATTGAGGCCGAAGCAACTCGTACAAATGATCATCACGTGGTTTGTAAATTCGTGAAGAAAAATATTTTCACTAGGCATGGAATTCTTAGGGTGATCATTAGTGATGGAGGATCTCATTTCAAGAACTTCAAATTTGGAAGACTGCTGAAACATTACGGTGTGAACCATCGTATCGCGACACCTTATCATCCGCAGACAAGCGGTGTAGAAGTGTCCAACAGGCAAATTAAAGAAATTCTTCAAAAGACTGTCAAAACTGACTGGAAGGATTGGGCACTAAGGTTAGATGATGCATTATGGGCGTACCGCACTGCGTATAAGACACCGATTGGGACCACCCCATATCGGTTGGTTTATGGAAAAGGATGTCATTTGCCAGTGGAGCTCGCCAATCGTGCTCTATGGGCAGTTAAGCAAGTCAATATGGATTACACAAACGCTGGCAAAGAAAGGAAGCTCCAGCTGTCCGAATTAGAAGAGTTACGAGATGAGGCATACGAGAACGCAGCTACATACAAATCAAAGATGAAACGATATCACGATGCAAAGCTTCGATTGAAAGTTTTTGAAGTAGGACAAAAGGTGTGGCTGTACAATTCAAGACTGAAGATATTCCCCGGGAAATTACGGAGTAAGTAGAATGGTCCTTATGAAGTGATCAACGTCACAGATTATGGAGCTGTAGAGATTCAGGACTTGAAAGGAGGGCAATCATTTAAAGTCAATGGTCACAGGCTCAAACCTTACATTGTCACAGGCACATTCCAGAAGCTAGAGGTGGAGACCGTTGAATTTGTAGCAGATATTCCAGCATACACTTCATGAGACAGGCAAGTGAACGTCCGGCTGAAGACGTTAAACTTAGCGCTTGTCGGGAGGCAACCCGATCATCATTTGTATATTTTGCATATTTTTCTAAATTCTTTGCATCTATTTGATCACGGTGTGAAAAAGACAAGTGTGGGGTCATTTTGGTAAATTTCCAATAACGCGATGCGGGATCTTAGGAACCGCGCCGCACGTGTCAAGTTTTCGCGATTAGATTTAAAAACGGATTTTTTCATGCGACGCGGATAGAAGCTTCCCACGTCGCGGCCTTATCTTAATTTGAAATTAAAGATAATCACTTAAACAGAGTCTTTGAAACTTATCCAAAATTTCCACACTGTATATAACCAAATTAAGAAAACTGTGATTCTTTTCACCGTGTTTCAAACCCTCAATCAACTATGACGTCTGCATTCATCTTTCATTCACAAGAAATTCAAGTAAGTACCTATTCTCCTTCTTTTTAGTTTTAAAAGTCTTGAAACTTGCTAGATACTACTGTAATTCGCAATGTTATACTTAATTGATAAAATTGATTGCTGAATTAGGATTATAGTACTGTATTACACGGAACCCAAGTGCTAGATTAGAGAAAATAGACTTAAATTGACAGAATAGTCGAAGTTTCTTGAACTGATATCGCTCGCCGCGCCGAGGACCGCATAGTCCACGATGCGCCTTTTGAATGTTCATCTAGCGCGTCGCGGGTCATTATATGCACGACGCGGCGAACGTCTGAACAGTAGCTGACTGTCAAATTTTATGTATTTTTCCGGATCATGTCTTCTTCAGGTAGCTCTGAAAGTATTGATTGGAACTCAGTGACTACACGGACCGATCGGGTCCGCATGGCTAGTTTCTTCAACCGCCGAGGCTTATGCAAAAACAAAAGGATATTACCGTGTCGCAGGGTCAATTGGGATTTGACCAGGGAATCGGGTATCTTAGATCATATAAAAGATTGGTTGTTACAAGGAGGGTACGAGGATGGGGAACTAACTTATACCTGCCGGGTGCTGGAAAACGCAACAAACATGAATGAACCGGTTTACCGCGAGGTGTACCTGCAGTTCCTCGCCAGCTAATATTTTGATAACAACCAGAGGGGCATGAACACGGAGGAAACTGGGAGATTTCGTTTGGGAAATCACGACCGCAGTTGTACTCTGCGGGAATTCGGGTACCACATTGGGCTGTATACCGAGGAGGAGTCGAACTCGCCAGTGTTCCAGATGTTCCACAGGCACGCTAGCCGGATCATGGGGGATTCCTTTTCCCCAGCCGAGTACTGGGGCACGATAGCCTCCACCCGGTACCACGAGAATACGGTCCGGGAATGTTACACGCATCTACCGTCTCATCGCATGTTGCACCGGTTGATCACCACTATGTTATGGCCACGGGGGGATGAAGAAATGGTGCTACCCCGGGAGCTGCACCTGATGTGGTCCGTGACACGGATGTTGGAGACCTGCAACATTCCTTACTTTGTCGCCGACTTCTTCAAGCAGATCACGGATGCACCAATGACGGTCACAACATTAGGAGGGGGCCACTTTGTTACTAGATTGGCAGAATCATATGGTCTAATCTCCGAGCATACGATGGGAGGATTGGAGGTTATACCCTCGGTCTTGTTTTGCCCGACTGTGGCAACTTCGAGGGACGTGATATATATGGACGAGGGGATCCCGTCTGTTGACCGTATGCCCTTCCCGGCACTATGGTCCAAGCCGACGACATCTCGGAAACGAGCCAAGTTAGCCACCGGTCTACCCTGCAGTTTAGCCCCTGCCATGATGGAATCCCGCTTTCTGGCGGATAAAGTGAAGGCGGTCAAGGAATCTGTGGAGACACTCACGCGGGAGCTTCAGGTTCAAGCATATTCGGCACATGAGGTTGATAAGCGGACCGAGAACACACAGACACAGCTGCTCTGGATAGTTAACTGTGTCATCACCCTTTTGGCTAAAAATAAATGTGCCCCACCGAGACCCCAACCAACAATCCGGGATGAAGAGGAGGAGCCAATGAAGGACAATCCTGAGGAAGATGAGGAGGATGATACTGCACACAACTGAGGGAGATGTAATTATTAGTAATTGAGTTGTTTTAATTTTAGTACAGTTTAGTAATTTTTTCATAGTAATTCTTAGGATTTTATTGTTCATAAATAAGCCTTTGGGCAATAGGAAAAGTAATAAAGAATAGGTAAATTTGTGTTGATTATCTGTTTATGAGTGTTTGAAAATGGTTGAATTTTCTGTAATTACCGCGACGCGCGTATCTCATTCACGCGACGCGGTCATTTCCAATTTAATGCTAGCTTCAACTCTCGTAATTACCGTGACGCGCGTATCTCAATCACGCGCCGCGGTCATCCGCAACACATACAACTTTGTTTATATTTTATTTGTCATGTTTGCGTTTAATTTGTTTGTAGAGTCATGCATGTTGTACCAAATGGGAAGGAGTTGTTTCAAACAAGTGTGGGGTCACCGTGCCCCGTCCACTTGTTTTGACCACCGGCGTGTTCACTGTAGCGCTACAACTCCAGAATACGGGATCAAGGATCCATTTGTTCGCAATTATACCTGTGGAACTGAGCACCAACCAAGTAGTTCTACCGTTCTAAAGGGGTAACTCTTTCTCCCTTGTTTTGAAATAATTTTGTACAACGGGGACGTTGTACGGTTTTAAGTGTGGGGTGTGGACGGTCGAAAGAGTGTTTTTGAAATTTTTGCGGGAAATGATCGATTTTCAAAATTTTTAGCAACTTTTTCAAAATTTTTAATAAATTGCAATTTTGAAACAAATGGTTTGTGATTGTTGATAGCAATGGTATTTTTCAAGAAATACTATGTAGTTGTAATCATGCTATTATTTAGTCAAATAAGTTGAGTTTTAGGAGTTAGACGATTGGCTTGTTTTAAGATTGGGATTTAGGAAGGAAATGTCAATCTGTGGCATTTGTTGTTCGAGCAAGTAGACATAAAACGGGGCCTATGGGCATTTCTACTCCTTATTACTTAGACCAACTGGTTTGGGATAATATTATCGAAAGCTCGCTACACGGACAGCATCGAAAGTCATGGACAATTCCTTAATGGCCTTTAGAATCTGAATGAGTAAGTACACTTCATTGTGGATAGAAAGTTTGTAATCAAGGGTTCTCTAGAAAGCCATGAATTCCAAAGAACATTCTGATTAGGTTTTCACGAACTATTTCAATCTAACTCTGGAGACAATAAGCTTTGAAACTGAATACAGTCAAAAATTGTTTGAGTCTTTGTTATAATTTGTTAAAAACTCTCTTGCTTGGTGAAATTATATCAGATATACTTTGGTATTCTCACTTTTCGTGCCAGGACTTGTTTGGAAGAAAAGAATGAAAACAGGGACTAAAAGCGTGCAAAAGGAAGAAGTTTGGAAGAGAATGAAAATCAAGTAAAAACGTACGCGCGCCGCGGATCTCATAAACACGCGACGCGGGCTTAAGGCGGTGGAACACATTCAAATGCCGAAGAAACGGGAAGGGATAAGTACGCGCGCCGCGGATTTTATATCTGCGCGGCGCGGCCTCGGGAAATTTGTAACTATAAATAGAGGCTTTTTCAGCCGAAAACCCTAGCAAAGACCGGGTGTAAAATCGACCTTGAAGCTCTTTGACTCCAAGATTTCGTTCTAGAAGACTCTCATTTGGTATTTTCAGGTTTTGGATTTTATTTTCAATTAATTAGTTAGTAGTTAGCATTGTCTTGTATCTTTGGGAGTGACACCCACTGATATTGAGCTTTGGTTTATGTTTTTGGATCATTTAGTTACTGTTTTGACGTTTGGATCTGAGTTTGGTAAATGAAAATCATTTGGTTACTTTTAATATTGGTTTTTCGATGTTTTGGATGCTTGTTTTATGTTTGGATGTTTGGATTGTGTTTGAATATTGTTTTGAGCCTTGTTGGGACTGTTTTTCCTTGCTGAAATCAGTAGCTAATTAGGTTAGTTTTAGGAATTGAAACTTAGCTTGCAACTGTTCGGTCTGAACTTTAGTTATTAGCTAGTTTATGCCTTGTTTGGTTGGATGTTTTGGATGCCTTTGATTGCTTCTGATTCAGAGATGCACTTCTGATTTCAGAAAGTGACTAGGTCTTTTGTGTGGTTTGAGCCTAGTGTATTCTTAGCTTGAACTTGTCTGCTTATTACCTTTTGGTGTTAGTAGTTAGGAACATAGAAACTAGCTTCTCCGACTGTAGCGTGACACTACTAGTTGGTAATCTGTCATCTAGTCTAACCATGAAGCTCCTGCGGATCGACCCTGACTACCACTGTGCTAGTGTGTGTGTTATTTTTTCTTTATTTTTGACCGCACGACGACCTAGGCGTGTCAACGCATTGCATCAGAAAGTTGATGTATTAACCACCCTTCTGACAGATCTCAAAGCTTCACAAAATCAGGAGGCTATGGTCAAAGAGATTGCTGAACTAAAAACCAGGATCGCCGCTCTTGAAAAACGCGACATCATTCTTCATATGGACAAACAAGTTGAAAAGGTCATCTCTGATGGTCTTGCAAAAATTGATTCTCACAGGGAATCAGATGCCGTCAACATGATGAAAACAGCCCAAACCTTGCTCAGAGAAGCAGAAAAATGTCAAAAGCAAGTTTCTGACATGGTTAATGAAGTAAATGAGAAACTCAACACCACAATGGAACACCTATCTGGTTACATCAGTGGAGTTCTTGTCGAGAACACCTCAATGCGAAGAACTCATGCTTTGCTTCTTCAAATCATAACTCATACACTACAAACCATCACTGGCACGATGGAAGGTCCCGTTCAGCAACTCAAAATCTGCACTAGCTTGAATATTCAAGTCATGGAAGACTACAAGGAAATGATCTCTACACCACTTCCTGACTCTCTCAAAACGCTAGTCGACGATGTCATTTCCAAGCTTCAAACTATCTTGGACCGCCTGCCTGTGCCCCCTTCAGTTCCAGGCGCCCAGGAGGGGGAGAGGCGGATAAATTAGAAACCACTGCTGATGATATGATAATAGACACCACTGCTGGTCCAAGTGGAACCATCAAAGAAAACATTGATGATACCACAAAAGACCAAGGAGATACTCAGCAAGAAGATACCCATGCTGATAAGGGTGAAACTCAAGAAGATACACATGCTGATGAGGGTAAAACTCACAATGAGGAATCAGAAAAAGATCCTCTCATCACAACTTCCTCAAAATTTCCAACAAAGGTGACACATCATTCTTCCCCTCAGAAAACTCAGAACTCAACAGGTGAAACTCCTTCAAAAGATGAGATTCTAGTGTTTTCACCAATCAAAGAATCAGACCCTCCAGAGGTTAAGGAAAAGAAATCGAAATTTTTCGATACTCAACCTCTTCAGAATGATGAAGATCTCAGCTCCGAGTCCGATCCGGACAAAATCAAAATTAACCCAAGAGGTCTCAAAAAATCTCCTGTCAGAGCCATCTTTTCAAACCCTCTCATTCCTCGACCACTGACAGATTCCAACTTCAAACCCTTCAAAACGTACAATCCTCCTCCTTCCCCCAACACAACTGGGACATACCTCTGACTCCGAACGGAGATAAGTATGTCTACTCACTTAACTTCACTCAAACCCTAGGATTCAACAAGGATCTGGAAGCATACCACAGGAATCAAAAATTCCAGAATACATGCACCAAACCTCAAGTTGAAAATTGGTCAATCAATCCAATCACATCAGTTTGAAGTCTTAAGAAGAGAAGCTTCCAGAAGGCCAACTATTACGAATGTGAAATTATCAGAAATAACAACTATGACAAACCAATTCTGATAACGGAAGCTGACTTCTGAATGATGAATCCAGCAGATCTCTTCACAATAGTTCGGAAACTGTCAACCAAAGAACATCAAATCGATAGAGAAGCTTATGTTACAGTCAAACGCTTCTTGCATCGTCTTCTTGAAGAATTCTGCACTGCCGATGCTGAATTATTTCATCTAGTTAATCCGACTGATCCATTCCCAGAAAAGGTTGACCTTTCTATGCCGGAAGACAGAGACAACTTGAAAAGAGGTGCCACCTTTGATCCAGTGCTTGGACTTATTTACAAGAATCCAAAGTAGAAAGGATCCCTCTTCTTCCTTCGTGCTGAGCAAATCAGAAGACTTCCTAACGCGAACCTAAATGAATACATCAAAGCCATTAAAAAATCTCAATCATCAGATGCAGAAGCAAAGAAAGAACTGATTCTGAGAGTAGAATGGCTACTAGCAGTTAGGAAATTTTGGTTATATGCCGTGAGACAAGGTGTGCTGGATAAGCCTTGAAGATAATGACCCAAACCCCTCGATTGGTCACCGAAGGGGGAATTGTTAATGCTAAAGTCAAATCGTTGACCAACTCGTAGTTTGATATGTTGGATTGTAATGTCAAACTCTTTATTTTGATGGAATGTTAGTACTTTTGTGTGAATGTTTTAAGTAATGAACCAATGGTTATGTCTTGTGTCTGATATTTACATATGCTTTATATTCATAACTATTATATCGGATAAGTTGTGTTCCGATAATCTTATAGTCATCCGAAATCTAGTCATGGATTTCGGAACTCCAATGTTTATCAAGATCAGAAGGTACACTTCTCAGAAGACATAGTTCGGAAGACAATATTCTGAACTAACATAAAAGACCAGTCAGACCAACCAAGAACATATTTCCAAGATACTCTGATTCAAATGCCAGGACTCCGAAATCCACTCAGGATTTCGGACTATCAATATGAACAACTCAATGGAAATATCATACTTAATCATTCCACAAAGAAGACTGAAGATCAGAAGATCATCTGGAAGATAAGGAAAAGGATAAGCACTTCTAGGTATAGGATATGATTACACTAGATCAGGCGTGGCCCCCTAGAAGCATGTCTGTTGTACTTAGAGTATTATTATATTATAGACAAGCCACCATAGTCTGACATTGTATTATTATATTAGTTTTGCCCTTCTTATCTGACTGAAGAGAGACGTGTTGTCTACTCTTCAGTCCATAGGTCTTTATCCGAAGGTCCTCCCTTAGTCTATAAACGGGAGACCAAGTCCATCTTCAGTCCTCATGAGTTTGAGAGACTTTATGTAACACTTTCACATTTATCAATACAATCTCTCATTCCATCAATTCTCGTGTTTTTATCTGCATTTCTTACTGTCTTTATTATTCTAGCACTCTTATCTTTCAGTCTTTACATTTCTAAGTTATATAACTGTTGATTCATTTTGTTTATTGTTGAGCTATTAAGATCTATTCTAAGTATTATCTCTTCATTATAATTCCGCATCCATCTCAAGTCTTCGGACTTGTCCACATCCGAAACTTCCCAGTTTCGGAACTTTACTTTCTGCAATCTTACTTTCCGTACTTACTTAGAATATTTGGCGACAACATATATGTGTATGGTGGCGGAGGTACCGGGATACGCTTTTGGCGAACCGACCCGCGTATGGTGGCGGAGGTACTGGGACAGCCTTTTGGCGAACCGGCCCGTATATAGTGGCGGAGGTACTGGGACAGCCTTTCGGCTAACCGGCCCGCATATAGAGGCGGAGGTACCGGGGTCAGCCTTTCGGGGAACCGCCCACGCATAGGAGTTGGTACCAACAATACATACTTAGGAATAATGTGATTATGTCTATGTTAACTTAAGTTAAGTTGTGTTTTGTGAATGTTTAAAAGTGCTACGTGTATGCATGTGATTGTTATAATGAGTGAGTGCAGTGTAGACTCACTAAGCGTTTTTGCTTACCCGTTGTTGATTTACATATTTTCAGGACCGTCTAGGGTGACACTAGAAGGCACCGGTTGACTACCGTCGACACGCATTCCATGGAGATTTACTTAAATAATTTTTTGACTTTTAATAATATGAACTTATAATATGTTTTCTTTCTAAATGTTGGCTTCCACTACTTATCTCAGTTTTGGATAACTTAAAATTATGTCTTTTCTTGAATTATGGTTTTATAATATATGCTGGTTATTCAAAAAGAAAAATTTGGGACGTTACAAGTTGGTATCAGAGCATGGTTTGAGGGATTTAGGTGTGCATTCATGCATGCCTAGACTCAGACTACGGCTTGAAGGATTTTCAAATAAGATTTTTTTTAATGAAATGAACAAACTTGCAAAAATGGAATGTGGGGCGTGCGGTCAACCAGAGCTCAACGGAAATTGCCTAGATATTATTTTGATTTATGATCTTGAATGCTGAAGGATAAAATATGTGTGAATGTTGATGAATGATACATAAATTTCTTGTATAGTAATATATGCCTTATGTGCTTTAGATGCTATTATATGTTTTAGGAACACTTTGTGCGTTATAGTTACCACTGTTAAGAACTATGTTGGCGATTCACAACTAGGATGCCTTAAGCTATACCTGATCAGAATCTTATAGGCTTAGAATTTTCAATCTGGCCTTATTGCATGTTCTTGTTTGATTGTTGCCTTAAGGTAAGATTAATAATTCGAATGCCTATAGGATTTGGTGTTATGCATGGTCAGGCATGCATGTTGTCCATTGCCATCATTAGTAGGTAATGGTTGATACTATGAACTCGTAAAGTGTATTCTAATTCTTAGGGTAATCTAAGAATAATTATATAATTAAAAGGTGTGACACTAACCAGTGACTAGGGAAACGACGTGTGACTCTTGAAACAAATAGCTATAGGTGTGGACGATAGTAAGGGCCCTACTATCGAAAAGACAGGATAGGTATTTGACTCTAGAAGGAACACGGGGGAACCTGGGAAATCTGGGGGTGGGTACACAAGAATTAAGTAGTAGCTAATAAAATATACTTATATTAATAAAAGTATTCTATTAATTCCAGAGAATGGTAGCGACGAGAAGTGAGAAAAGAATATGGATGTCAGATATCGACGTGGAGGAACACCTACCTTACTCTGAGGAGCTCATAGAGGTAGCATTTCTGAGACGTCGTGTCCCAGAATATTATGGGAGCTCAGACCCAACAATCACATGGGAGTGGCTGATGCAACTGGAAGGAGTTTTTGCATATATGAAGATACGGGATCGGGATCGAATTCAATGGGCCTCTAAGAAGTTTAAAGGACCGACACATGAGTGGTGGAGGTCTTTTAAGCAACGAGTGGGAGCAAGAAACGCTCACACAATGACGTGGGGTCAGTTCAGAAAGGCGGTGATGAAAGCGTACCAGCTGGAGGAATATGTGAAAGGTCTAGAGAAGGATTTCCTTGCCCTAGAAAAGAAGTGGTTGACTGTTGACGACTATAGAAAGGAATTTATCGAAAGGATGTTGCAGGTACGATAGCTGGTCCACTGCGAGGCAGACATGATCCGTTACTTTGCTTAGGGATTACCGAAGAGGTTTTGAGTGCTAGTGAAAAGGTCTTGGTTCTTTGACCAAGCCTTCTATCGTGCCAAAGCAGCTGAACGTGGATTTGTGGACATAGATGATAAGGAGAATGAGGCCCATAGGGCAAGGTTGAAGCGAATGAGAACTGGCGAGGGTCGAGGAGATGAGTGCCCTCGACGCGGGGGTGTCTACGTACCATATCAGAGATGTCACTGCCTCGGCACTGATTGCACAATTTGGGACGATTGGAGGCACACCAGTGCAACGTGCCCAGGAGAGATTGAGGATTAGGACTCCACTTGTTTTTCTTTTATTCTTCGCAAGTTTTTAGGAGTAAATGAATTCCTCAAACGCTATCTTTTTTTAGTTCCTGTTGATTATGGATTTGTTTCGGAGAAATGATGTTTGACGTTTTAATGGATCATGGGATGGTGTTAATCTTATGGGTTCATGGTTTAACTTTTAGAACGTGGTGAAAGTTGAATTTCGGGATGAAATTATGATAAGTGGGAGAGACGTAACGCCCATTTTCATTTTTTAATTTTTCTATGTGTTTGTTAATCTAAAATAAATGCTACAAATAATATAAACTAAATCTATGAAAAAGAAATAATAAAATAGGAAGATATTTAAATCGAAAACTATTATGACAATTTAATTAAATTTAAGTGATACCTCAAATAGTAACCTGGATCATGGGATGGTGTTAATCTTATGGGTTCATGGTTTAACTTTTAGAACGTGGTGAAAGTTGAATTTCGGGATGAAATTCTGATAAGTGGGAGAGAGTTGTAACGCCCATTTTCATTTTTTAATTTTTCTATGTGTTTGTTAATTTAAAATAAATGCTACAAATAATATAAACTAAATCTATGAAAAAGAAATAATAAAATAGGAAGATATTTAAATCGACAACTATTATGACAATTTAATTAAATTTAAGTTATACCTCAAATAGTAACCTGGTTGTAATTTATTTAAGGACCTAAAATGTCAAGAAATAATAATTTGGGATTTAATTACTAAAGAAAAGAAATTCTACTAAATGAAGGGTTAAATGTGGTGTGTTAGAAACTCTAATGTTAGAAGTTAGGTGTTTGAGGGGTTAAAGTGTCAAGGTGGGAAACATCCAATATTAATTCCTTGATCTATGGGGTTATCTTGCCAATTTTCGAAAGCCAGGGGACCATAGTGCAATTCCCGGAAATGAATCCCATAACCGACGGGCTCCCTTTCCTTTTCACCTTCTTCATCAGTTTCTCTAGTAGAGTATTTTTCTGAGCTACGTGACTACGTCCGTCTCCTGTGGTTCCCATTCATTGCATTCTAACCGAGAGGGAGTGAGAGAGAGAGAGTAGAACCGAGAGAGAGAGACAGAGAGAGAGAGAGAAAGCTGCTGAGAGAGAAACGGGTGGAGAGAGGTCACTGGCGCCTGTTACTAGGGTGGTGGTCGGAGTAGCTACAGACAGCGGGAGGTGGAAGGAGCCGGTGGTGTCGGCTTGTAGTGGTAACACCCTCTCCTCTTTTTCCTAGTACAATACCGTCACCTACACACCTCCGAGTTGTGTTTTACTTCCCGTCACACACACACCACCGCCGGCAGCCATGGCTGCCGGTTGATGCCGCTGCCGCCGCAACTCACCACCCATGGGTGGTTTGGGATGACGCTTATACCGACTGGACCATGAATTGGTTGATGAATGGCCTCATTGTTTGATAGTTATGAAATGGGTTTTCTAGTATGTGTGTGTGTGTGTTTTATGTTGAGGGTGGTGGGTAAAACAGTTCCTGACATGCTAGTATAATAAATTTCAAATGAGAATTATTTTGGTGGCATTGCATTTGTATATATATATATATATATATATATATATATATATATATATATATATATATATATATATATATATATATATATATATATATATATATATATATATATATATATATATATATATATATATATATATATATATATATATATATGTATATGTATGTAAAGTATATATATAAATATATATGTTAATCTTATTTTTAATTTTCAAATGACATACGTATAATATGCACAATACCTATGTTTTACATATATTTATGTTTTATGTATTTTTTGAATGATTAAAAATAAAGAGTTATAGTATACAATTTGTAAATATATACGTTTATATTATTTACCACTGTATTTAGAAAGTTTTAAACGTCATGACTTATGATAAATAGAATAAAAAGTGCTTTGTATACCTAAAGTATATTTTGTGACTATTGGTAATTTTCCTAGTAAGCATGTAAATATATATTGGATTTCAAAGGAAATATAGTTGTTACTATTTTAATATGCTAAGGATCTGGCTAATAAATCGTTACATTGCGTGAAATATATATATACATATAAAATGGACTATCCCCAATATTTAATCTCGAATGTAATATTTTTATAAACAAAGGAATGTAGTTTATATTAAAATGGAAGTTATGATTTTTATGGTTAATAATCGATAAGCCTAAATACAAACGTGTGAGTTTTTAACAACCTAAGTATTTAATCGGATACAAATTACCTTTTAGCTAAATAAACGACCCTTATTAGGTTGTTAATATATAGTCCATGTCTGAAGATGTAAACTGAAAATAACTAAAATGACGTTGTAGGTTGTTCCTTTAGCCGTAGAACTCACAAGAAGAACAAGAAGAAAATAAAGAAGAAAATTGAACATCGGATGATTTTTCATATCAATTTCTTAATGTTCAAATATACAAAAAGGAAATAGAATCAAAACATTATATAAAGCCCCAGAAATTTCACATGAATAAATTTTGAGAAATAAATGTGATATGCATGTAGGGTACTTGCGTTTCATCGACACAGA
This sequence comes from Cichorium intybus, assembly GCA_023525715.1. NCBI lineage: Eukaryota > Viridiplantae > Streptophyta > Magnoliopsida > Asterales > Asteraceae > Cichorium > Cichorium intybus. Next base: position 63,330,819 of record CM042014.1, read on the forward strand.
AATGTGATATACGTGTAGGGAGACTTGTGTATTGTGTGTGCATATATATATATATATATATATATATATATATATATATATATATATATATATATATATATATATATATATATATATATATATATATATAGAGAGAGAGAGAGAGAGAGAGAGAGTGAGAGAAAACCGATCAGGTAAAGTCTCCAATTTCGGTGAAGACCGTAAGGACAAATCTGAACATTTAATCTTGAAAAAATTAGTGACTAAGATTCAATGTGAAAAAATTGATACATGTTAAAAGTTTCGGGGGTTATTTGACTAAAAATTGAAACTAGTGGTTGATTAGCACAAATAAATAAGGGTAATATGATAATCTTAACGAGACACCCACCCATTTTGCGACACTTTTCGCAATCTCCTTAAGTGAGTATTTTTTATTTCCCCCATTTTGTTTTTGAGCCACTAACTTTTTTTTCTTTGTAAAAAAAATTCTAAAAAAATCAAAGTTCTTAAAATTTAATTCTCTACAAAACAAGCAACATGATGAAAATTTGAAATAAAAATTATTTTTTATTTTTATAAATAATCAAAATATAAAAAAATATAAAAAAATTATAAAAATTTAAGGGATCACTATATACATTATATTAGTGAGTTTGTACAAAGAAATTTTCGAAAATAAGTTTTTTAAGTATACATTTTTTTTATTTTTAAGTAAAAAACTAATCAAATTAGCAAAAAAATGTCAACAATCCAAAAATATTAAGAATCAAAATATAGTTATGAACTATATTTTTTTATGTATTAAAACTTATTATAATCCAAAAATGTTATAAATAAAACTTATTATGATTCAAATTTTAAAATGATCCAAAAATGTGTCTTAAATTCTGGTTTATTTCAAGATCCACATATGTTATGAATCAAAATATTATATAAGAATTATTTAATATTCAAAACTTATAATGATCCGAAAATGCTATGAATGAAACGTATTATGTCCTAAATATTATCATTCTTAAGTATAATGATACAAAACTTATGATCTATTATTCAAAACTTTTTATGATCCAAAATCCAAAATTATGTCTAATAATCCAAAAGGAGTTAAAAAAAAAGGCAAAAACGATTTTAAAACAAAAAAAGTTAAAAACGTAGTAAAAATAAACGAAAAAAGGAAAAAAGTGAAAATAATAAAAAAACCGGAAAAAAACAAAAAATACAAAAAAACTGAAAAAAATAATAATAAGAACTGCAAAAAATAAAATAAACTTAAAAATAAAAATAAAAACTTAAAAATAAAAAAAAATCGAAAAACAAAAAAATAATAATAACTATTAATCGAATTTATTAAAAACTAAAAAAAATATTTTAAAAAAATAAATAAATAACCCGGCTAAACTATGTTGCATGGACGTGCGTAACATATGATTATACCCTCGAGTCCGTATTATGTTTCGTGGACGAGCGTCACAATTGATTACGTCAAATACAATAATTGTGTTTGACGTTATTGTCATTGACGAAATAATTGGACGAGAATTGTCCACTCAGTCCTCACCAAAATTGGAGTTCTCACCTGATCGGGACACTATATATAATTAGGATCGTGTGAGGACTCAAAAATTGTTGAGAACTGCAAGGACAATTTTTAGCCTTAGGATTGAAAAAAATATGTGTATGAGATTTAATTTTCGTCAAAATCTCATGAGATGATATGACATTTTGGTAATTATTTGCGAGATTTTAGCAAATTCCGGCGAATGTTAAATGTTTAAAGGGTTAAAATGAAAAACCAAATAAGAAAAAAAGAAATAAAAACAAATTAGAAAATATAAGTATCCAAAGGACTAGCGAGATAACCAATGAAATGACACTTCTCTTATTCTGGTTCAATTGTGTGACGAATGAAGATTTTACAACCCCAGACTTTCACATGTACCAGTGAGGGATGAACCCCACTTCACATTTTAGATGGTGTCTATGCAACCTACTTAGTTTGTACAAGGTTTAAGATGCGGGTCATTGATTCTAGGGTATAACCCTTTGAAACTTAATTTGGAAGTGTACATTGACACATCATGGATGGAACCATTTCAAACAATGTTTGATTTCTCCTTTCAGATACACTATTTTGCAACGGTGTTCTGAGAGCAGACAACCTGTGAAACCATTTCACAGCTCCTAAGATGTTAGTAGAATATGATAGTTAAATATTTTAGCCCAGTTGATTCTCTACTTCGTTTCGAAGCTCTTTGAACACCTCAAAGCTTTTATCCAATGTTTATTCAAATAAACACGACTATACTTACTGAAATCATCAAAAAAGGTAGCGAAGTATCACTCATCATGTATTGTGGCGGATTTCAATGGTCCACGAACATCCGTGTGGATTAGTTCCAACAAATCCTTGTCTCTTTCATAGTTTCTTGTCAATGACATTCTTTTCATCTTCCATGTAAGTAAGATTCGCATACATCATCTAACTCCAAGTCAAATGATTCCAAGTCCTGTCCACTTGGAGCTTGGTGATGCAATTCTTGTTTAATGGACAAGGCAACAATTCCCCAAACATGATTTATCCAACACTCTTTTGGATGAGTCAACATTTAAGATTATATTATTACTATTTGTTAGGTCATTAATTTGATTGAGTCAACTGTGTATCTTAATTAGCCTTTAGATTAGCCGATCAATAAATGGGTGGGCCTGTCCATTCCATAATTAGTTTTATTATATAAGGCATGCACATACCCTAATTAGGGTTAACGATTTTTGTAATCTTTCACGCCTCTCATACAGAATTGTTCTCTTTGAATTGTTCTTGAGAGTTGCAATACAATCATTAGGCCATTGTTCTTCATATCTTGATCTTGTTTATTATTCCGCATTATTGAATCTTTCGATCTATTTGTTTTTAAACTCACAATTGGTATCAGAGCAGGAGTTTGTGTAATTCATACATCATTCTTCTGTCGAGTTTTTAAAAGGTTTAAACACAGATATGTTCTTGACTATTTTAATCTTCTTGATCGATTTTAAACGTAAGATCTTGATCGTTTGTTTGTCTTTTCAACTCGATCCATTCGTTACCCATCTGATTCACGTAAAAACAAGATCTAATGATGCATGAAGATCCTCACTCTTTATCATTCAATCTGTCTAGTAGTATTGGATCCATAACACGGATCCCAATTCTCTTTATAAATGATTACGAGGTCTGGGCACTGCACTTTGAAGACTATGTTCTAGGGATAGAAGAACATGGATCTGCTATTTAGCATGCTATAACCGTGGAAACATTCGCTCATGCAGCTTCAAGAAGAGTTATCAAAACCCTATATGACTACAATGCTATCTTACTCAGTCATGCAGACACACCTCTGGACGAGAAGAACAAATTAAGGTGCAACATTAAAGCCATTAGAATCATCAGGTTTGCACTCCCTCCAGACACACTGAGATTTGTCAGTTCGTGTGAAACGGCAAAGGAGATCTGGGATCGGTTGAAAGAATTGTATTTCGGTGATACGGATCTTGAGCATTCAGTGCAAACTACCCTACTCTCCGAGTTTGCAGCCTTTGTTCAGACTCCTGATGAGACCCTGGTTCAGACGTTCAATCGTTACAACCACCTCTTGAGCAGATTGCTCAAATACAAAAATTGCTCGCAGCGCGATAGAGCAAAAAGTAACATTTCTGAATAGCCTCCGATCTGAAGGGAAGGCTGTGGTGTCAACCGTTAAAGCTCATGAACAGTTCAAGAGCTATACTTTGGCCAAACTGGTGGGAATTCTCAAATCCCACAAAAGTGAAGTTACTGCTGAAGCAAAAACCACTTCTAGTATGGGAACGCTGGCCCTTGTTGCGAAGGGAAAGAAAGCCACCGAAGACGATTCGAAATCAGATAATTTTGATGAGAAGCTCACAAGAGAAGAAAAAGCTCTCATGGTTTCTAATCCTAAGAAGTTTTTGAAGAAAAACTTCTCAAAATTCAGAAATCGTAGCAAACAAGGAAACTTCAGTTCCGAGAAGCCCAAAGAGGAGGTTTTTAAGAAGCAAAAGTCTGAAGAGGCGAAAAAGTTGGTTGGTGATTCGGGTTATGATTGCCACTACTGTAAAGGCAAAAACCACTTTGCAAAAGATTATTTGCTCCGAAAACAAAATGAAAAGAAGGAGCAAGTCAAAGACGAAGCATATTACGCCAAGAAAATTGCAAACCTGAAAAACGATGATGCTTCAACAGCAAAGCCAGCGTTTGTGGTGCAAGAAGATGATGAGGATGGTGTCGTTGAGGTATGGTCAACGGATTCAGAAGATGAGGAGGTCAGGAAACTGATGCATGGTCGGTGTTTCATAGTGAAAGAAGATGTTTCGGAATAGCGGGAGTTTTCGACCGATGGATGCCAGACTTCAGCGAGTTGTTTCACTGCGAAACCTGTTTCGGAACAGGTGACTGAGTGTGAAGCGGTTGTCAATAAGGTACGCTTTATTCTGAAATCCTTAAATATTTGTTTTTGTACTTATGACACTGAATTAGACGATTTAAGTTTCACTGTTTCCAATTTTAGTGATTGTTTAAAACGAACACGTCTAAGCAATACTAACCTAAATGTTCAATTGAATAGGATGTCATTTAAAAATGAGGAAAGGAGGTTGAGAATCGAGGCGTTGGAGTTAGAACTAGTTAGGGCGAGAGATGACATTATTTATGTGAAAAGAGACAATATTTTGCTTGTTAGACAACGAAACATATTTTGTTTAATTGCTAAGCGTCTTTATAACAATATTACTAAACTGCATCTTGATTGTGATATAGGCAGGGACTGCATAAAATGATTTTGCCCTTTCTCGAATTGAAAGAGGACGAAATTGATGCAGATTGTTAGTAAATGTGAAACAATTGTTTCTTGTGACGAAGTGTCAGAATCTTATTGAATTGGACTTGAGAAAATTGAAAATTACATTCAGTTCAAAGAACATAAGAACATGGTAAAAGAATTTTTAACAGAAAATGATAAAATTGAAATTAAAGCAGCCACTTTACAGACACACAATTCATTGTGCACAAAATTGAATTCCGAAACTATTCTCAACTCCGAGAGTCTTTCTGAATTTGACGAAAGTGAAATGAGTGAAATTTCTATAGAGGATGAAATCGACTGCTTGGTTTTTGTCAACGAACAAACTGAGTCTAAGAAACATCTCATTTCTGAAAACTTAGTTGAATTTGCTAGAATTGTTGAAAGTAAAGGATCACAAGTTTTGAATGAACAAGCAACAGTTTTTCCGAAAGTTAAAACTGTTCCAAATCAGGTTTTTGTAGAAATAGGACAGAACTCAAAATATACTTTAGAACTCAAAGTCCTTGTTAATAACGATAATGCTGATGGTTGTGATGCTTTCTTTTGGTCCGAACCTATTGACAATGCTCCGATGACCAAGGGGTAATTCAACGAAGTTTATGCAAAATTGGATTCGCTTATCCAATCTACCAAGGCTCCTACCACTTCCGACTGGCAATCCCAGTTGGTCGCCCACAAAACTTCGGTAGAGACCTTAATCGGTGATAATGCCAAAATTCTTGGCGATATTGTCACGCTGATGGAAGCTTCTGAGAAGAAAATGAATGATTCGACCAAAACTTTCGGAAAACTACAAACTGAAGTCCTTAAATTTGTAAAGGATTTCCGAGATGCTCATGATTCTAACAATGCCCAGATGTAGAAGGTCATTTCAGGATTCGGAGAATCACTGAAGGCAGAGAAGGAAGAACTCTCTGTTCTTCGCTCTGAACTGAAAAAGGAGAATTCTGATCTGGCTTCATCCCTTGAAGCTAAGGTGGAACAATTGAAAAAGGATCTGGCCATGGAGAATGAAGTCATAGTTCACCTGGCTGCGAAAACGACAAGGATTCAAGTCCTCAAGGCAGACCTAAAGTACACCTCGGCAGTCTTGGCTTCTGCCATTTCTTAGAACAAAGCTCTTTGAAACTGTGCTTCTGACATTGATTCGTTTCTCAGATGAATGTTCGAACAGGGTGATCCAGTCCTCACACCACATGTTCGTGCTCACCTCACAAACAAGCTTCATCTCGTTCTCAATCTCTTAGGCAGACTAAAGGGTGTTTCGGAAGGTGATGCCACTCAGAAACAAGGGGGAGACGAGAACGATGAAACTCGGACGAACGATGAACATCCGACGAACGACGAAAATCAGATGAACCTCAGAAATCCGAACAAAGAAAATCCCTTCAAGCCCTTCTTCTCAACCGTTGGCAATGTGAATGAACCAGGGACTACAAAGTCTGCTGATGATATTCAAAAGCCTGAATCCGACTGGTTTCACCGGATGAATATTGGTGGAACCGCCGGTCCTTCCTCTGCTCCTTCGAAACGAAGAGGAAAGAAGATCGGTCATGACGACGTTGATGAGGAATCCGAGCTTACCGATACAGCAAAATCCGCTAAGGAAGCAAGAGACAAAGAAATTGATGATCTGCAAAGGCTTTCTCGTGAGCTTGAGACTAAGGAAGCAGCTTCCAGGGATGTTGCACTCATGCGGGAAACTCGAAAGTCACTCTTTCCCAGTTGGCATTTCAGGAGGATGAAAAAGGAAGCGATAACTAAGCCTAGAAAACTGGTTGCAGCCTGTCTGCTCATACGATACCAGCAACGAAGTAGACTCTGAGTTTGACTTTCCGATGAATGCTCGACCGTTTCTGTTTCGAAGCTTTGAAGAGCTCCTTAACACTTCCCTTTGTAGTTCGGAAGTGAATAACATGCTCTTCACTTTTTATCTGGATCAATCGAAGGCTCAACACCTCTCTTACAGTCTGAAGAAGATTGTCAAGCTGACTCCCAGGCTTCCCACAGTAACCATTCCTTTCAAAAAATTTCGATTCTTGGCACGCAGGGGTAATGATCAAGAAAAAGATGAATTTACATTGGCAGACTTAGCCTTCATGAATCCATTTGATTGGATTTCTCTGTTCAATATACTGTCAAGAACTCCTGATAAACATGGCCCTCTTTCCAATCATCTCAAAAGAATGATTTTCGGTTACATTCTGGAGATTGCGAAACTGGATATTGAAGTTGCCTCTCTTCTGGATTGCAGTCCCTTGTATGAGGTTCAAGCTCCACCTTCCAATCTTGACAAACGCAGTATCGGCAAGATCAATAGAAGGCAGTGGAATGTGGCTTATTACTCTAAGGAAGGTGGCACTGTGAACAAGAAGATGTTTTTTCTTACAGACAAGCATCTATACCAAACCTCATCCTTGGAGAAAATTCTAGAAATTATCAACAAACACACATCCAACACTGTAAATGACAATAAATGCTTCAATGAGGATAAACAAACCCACCCGGTGGACTGCCGAGCTACAAGTCCTACGAGACAGGAGTATGCTGAACTGGTACTTGGCGTTCCGAAATAGGATTTTATTTATGATTCCGAAAGTGTTTGAAAGGGTGGAAAAGGATCCGAAACCAGAGCCTGAAGAATGATGTTGCTCTTTCGCAATTTGACTCAAAGGGGGAGATTGTTAGGTCATTAATTTGATTGAGTCAATTGCGTATCTTAATTAGCCTTTAGATTAGCCGATCAATAAATGGGTGGGCCTGTCCGTTCTATAATTAGTTTCATTATATAAGGCATGCACATACCCTAATTAGGGTTAACGATTTTTGTAATCTTTCACGCCTCTCATACAGAATAGTTATCTTTGAATTGTTCTTGAGAGTTGCAATACAATCATTCAGCCATTGTTCTTCATATCTTGATCTTGTTTATTATTCTGCATTATTGAATCTTTCGATCTATTTGTTTTTAAACTCACACTATTAAATGACATATTCGTATAAGCCATTGTAAGGATAAATTTTGAAATAAAACAACCATGTTTATAAGAAAAAAAATCACCATTTTATTATCAAGAGAAAGGTACAAAATTATCCTTTAAACAATGCATATATGATACAATGTTTTTGTTGAGTATTTTTGTGATGAAGTGCTGACGTATACGAAGCCCCCTCTAGAAGACCTTTTGAAGAATGAAACCCCGAAGTAATAAAGCAATAGAAGACCCCGAAGTCTGAAGACACCGAAGTGCTACGCATGAAGGATCCGAAGACTTCACAGCCTGTCAAGCTTTTGTGTGCATGCGTATAGTACAATACGTGTTGCATGAATCTTCTATCGTATTGGCTAGTACACTGATAGGATATTCTCTGTAAAAGTTGTACTATTGGTATCACTGATTCAGTATAAATATCAATGATACCATGCCGTGTAGAGTGTGAGATTACGAACATTTGTAAGTCTACCAAATAGAAAACCCAATTGTAAAACCTTACAATCTAATCAAGCATTCGGCACAAGTTATCCATTTCACTGTGTTCTTTAACTGTTCTTCAATAGTTTATTTGCTGTGTGATTACTTGTACAACAACAACTGTTAAACATCAGTCATTATTCGTCATTATAAACAATCTCAACACCCAACAAGTGGTATCAGAGCAAGTCATCTCAAAAACCTGTTGATAGAGCTCAATTTCATTTGCTTTAGTTCTAGATTTGAATCGATTCTCAGATCTAGCTTTCCGCAACTGCTGCAACTCTCTATTACCCGTTTTTACTGAAAAGATCCGGTTGAAATACATCAAGATTACTGATTCCACAGTAACTTATGCCAATATGCTTAACTATGCAAACCTCATTGGTTCTGCAACAAAGGCCCCCATTCTAGTAACTTCTTACTATGATTACTGGGCAGGTCGAATGAAGGATTATCTTATTGGACTCGATACGGACTTATGGAGGTCTGTGACTGAAGGACCACACACAGATATTGCTGGTCGATTCGTTGTCCCTGACGGAGAAGAAGTCGTTGTCCTTAATGCTTCTGACATGAAGAAGCTTGAAAACAATGAAAGGGCCATGCGTGAACTACGAAGTGGTTTGGGTCCTTTCGTAAGCCATCACATTGCTGATGCAAAATCTGCAAAAGAGATATGGGACAATCTCGAACTCCGTTTCGGAGGAGACAAAATCCTCTATACCAGCAAAGTTCAAGAAATCCTTGCCGACTTCGGGAACTTTAAGCAAGAAGAAAATGAGTCCTTAGAAGCCTGTTATGAACGTCTGAGCAACATGATTTACACCCTAGATAAGTATGGGGAAACAAGAAGCCAACAACAGATAAATATCAAATTTCTTTATAGTCTTCGCAAGGAGTGGAGGCCAATCATGCTCATGGTGAAATCCTATGAGAATATTGAGAAATACAAGCTGGCTGCCCTATACAATCTACTAAAATCACACGAACCTGATGTGGTGGGTCGAAGAAGTGAAATGGCTGGTTCTGGACCACTTGCCCTCGTGTCAAAAGAAGATGAAGAATCAAGTGATGAAGACATTGCTGCCTACATGGTAGATTATAATGGAGAAACTGTTGCTCTTTATGCCGCTAACAATCGCAGGTTCAAGAAGCCTTTCTGCAAAAACAACTCTGGAAAACCATTTGTTAAAAGCTTCAACAAATCAAACTTCAACTCCAAACCCAAACCTGAAATTTTCACTCCGAAGGATGACAACTTAAAATCTCCAACTCCGAAGCCTCTGGAAAAACAGACTTCAGAGTCATCCAAAGAAAAGATTGAAGAGAAAAAGATCTCAGGTGACTCTGGCTATGACTGCAACTATTGTCATGGAAAGAATCATTTTGCAAAAGACTGTATGCTTCGCAAACAAAACGAAAGAAAACCACAAGTGAAGAACGAAGCATACTACGCAAGAAAAATGGAGGAAGTTAGAGTGAAGACCAAGGACCTAGCCTTAATGGCTGCTGATGATCATCAAGGATCTTATCAGGTTTGGTCTTCAGACTCAGATGATGACGAGGTGAGAAAGCCATCTCATAGTGCTTTCATGGCCTATGATGTCGGTAAGAGCTTTCTAAAGGACAATTCGGAGATGTTGAATGATGAAGAAATGGTGAAGGATGAAGCGACTGCGGGTCTTGGGTCTATGACTTCGGAGGGATTTGAAATGACTGCTGCTGGTACTCCGAAGACTTGGTTTGAAGATTCTTCTGATGATGATGAGGAGATATGCTTGACGGCAAACGACACTCGCCTAACAATCCCAGAACAGGTATCAAAACTTCTTTCATCTTTTAAAATTCATATTTCTCATTCTGCTCCAATTATAAATGAAATAACACGTGATTGCTCTGTTATGCATAAATTACTCATTGATGCTAAAAATAGGGAAGTACTCACTGAGCAGGAGCTTCTAAGCTTGAGGGGGAGAGTAGAGAGCCTGAAGCTAGCATTGGAGAAATCCAATATTAGAATCTCCCTGTTAGAAGAGAATAGAGAAAAATTTGTAAACAATCATGATGTAAACATATTTTGTGAAACAGCCAAACGATTATATACGCATATTACTAGAATTTATCATTCACCTGATGTTTGCAACGTCCAACATAGACAACTATTGCCTTTCATTGAGTTTAAATTAAAGGAAGTTGATAGTATATCCTATGAATGCGAATCTATAGTGTCAGGTTCCGAAGTTACAAATCCCTCATACAAACATGCCCTGATATCTGTAGAAAAACATCTAACTGCTGATAATTTGTTGAAAATATTGCCGCAAGAAATTCCAATCCTGAAAAAGGTTGTACCTTAAATTGAAAGAAAAGAAAATGAATCTGTTAATAAATTGTCTGAGAAGGATTCTGAAAGCGATTCGGACATGGAGGAAATTGATTGTTCTTCTTTGACATTATTAAAGTCATCCTCTGCATCCGAATTGACCTCCGAAGACATTTCACAACTGTCTTTGGTGGACAAAGGAAAAACAAAAATGGGTTGTAAATCAAAAATTTTTGAAACCAAAGAAACTTCAAACTCCAAAATGCAAATTTTAGATGAATGCACTCTTTACGATCAATATCTTAAGGACAATTCAAAAAGACTAGTCAAAGTGGCCTGTATCTATCCTAAGGTTTCTTATTTCAAAAACACAATTTTTGTAAAACCCGGTGGATTACCCTCAATTGACAACGATTTACAAAAACTTCTTGAAAAGGATAACTCCACGGTTACAAACGAAGGATTTTTCTCATCTTCCAAAATGGTCGAAAACGAATTGAATGAAGGAATGGAAGTTAAAATTAACATAAGAAAACAAGAACTATATGGTCACAACGTGTATAATCATCTTTGTTTTGAAAAGGAAAAGATACCTAAAAATATGTCACACTTGTTGCATCTCAAAAACGACGATCATATTTACACAAATCAAAACTACAAACAAATTCAAGTTGTAGAAAAACCCACAGCTCCGAAGATGGATATATTTCAATTGATGGAATCTTGTGAGTGTGTACCTTTATCACAAAATTCAGTAAATGCAGTGTCAAAATCAAAAGGATTTATCAACAAAACTTCGATACAAAAACCTCAAATTTTGAAAAGACCACAAGTTCCACAAAAATCAAAACCAACAATAGTAATTTCAAAACCAATTCAAAAACCTATTGTTGCGAGCTTGAAAACCAAACAAACTTTGAATCTTGTGAAAAGAAAAGTTCCCTTAGGAGATTTGAAACAAAATGAAGCAATTGCTTCCACTTCTGGTACAAAACCCGTTTGTTCAAAAATCTCAGAAGTCAAAAGTCGAAATGAAAAACCAACCTTTACACCAACGAAACCTAACTTTCCAAATCCAAAATTTCAAAAACCTACTCAGAAAACTTTTTCAAAAGGAAATAATCTGATAGATACATTCCATCCGTGGCTGGACAAAAATTTGGATCTGTTTAAAGATAAGAATCTTTCACTAAATGACTTTAAAATGGCATACGAAGAGTATCTTTGTACCTGTACGTTGTGCAGCTCAATTTCAACGAAGTCAACAATTGAAAAACCAAAACAAAATTGGAAAAGGAATGATTTGCAAGAAAACTTAACTGCAAAAACAAAAACTTCAAAATCTTCAAAAATGTCAAATCTTTCAAGTAATAAGAAAACTTCAAAAACACCAAGGTCAAAATCATCTATTCAAAAATGGGTTCCAAAGTCTGCCACTTTGTCTGTTACTTTGGACTCATCCATTTTAACTAAAAGCTCTTCGGAATCCTGCTCAAACACTTCAGAATCTTGTTTGTCACATGAGGCTTCGGAGAATCTGATTAATTTAAATGCAAATGAAATTTCTGAAGAGGCCGTAGAGAAATGGATCCAAGAATCCTTTGCTTACCCTGAGGACCCAAGATTGATTGGGTACCAACTTCTTCTTGATTGATTGCAGGTTATGTTAAATAAGCGGTATGATTCAAAATGGTACATGGATGGTGGCTGCTCAAGACATATGACTGGGAAGAAGGAATATCTCAGAGACTACAGAACTTTGGATGATGCTGGAAATGTTCGTTTTGGTAATAATGAAATATGTCCAATTCGTGGATATGGTAAGATAACCAATGGCCAATTCACAATCAGTAGAGTGGCATTTGTTGGAGGATTAAAACACAATCTTGTGAGTATATCTCAATTGGTAGTTGGAACGGGCAATGCTGTAACTTTCAACAACCAAGGGAGTGTAATCACCAAAGAAGCAACAAAAGACGTCTTACTGAAATTAGAAAGGAAGGGATCAATGTTTCCCTTAAATCTAAAGCCAGTAACCGGTGGGCAATCCCTATGTCTTCTCTATAAAGCCAACTCTGATGTCAATTGGTTATGGGACCGAAGACTTGCTCAGTTGAACTTCAAAGACTTAAATAAATTGGTGGCTATTGATTTGGTTCGAGGTATGCCTGCTCTCAAGTTCGATAATGGCTCTCTTTGTTCTGCTTGTGAACATGGCAAGAAAACAAAACAGAGGCATCCTACAGTGATTAATCCCAAAATCACCGAACCTCTTTCTTTTCTCTACATGGATTTGTGTGGACCATCTGTAGTGGAATCAGTAGGAAAGAAGAAGTATATTCTTGTTATTGGTGATGACTATTCAAGGTTCACTTGGGTGTTGTTCCTAAGAAACAAATCAAATGCTGCTGAAGAAATCATCAACTTTATAAAGAAAATGGAATTGATGCTCAACAAGAAAGTCTGAACTGTGCATAGTGACAACGGTTCGGAGTTCAAAAATCAGACTTTGGATGGATTCTTGAAAACAAAAGGAATTAGTCACAACTTCTCTGCACCTTACACTCCACAACAAAATGGTATGGTAGAAAGAAGAAATCGCTCTTTATGTGAAGCAGCTAGAACTATGCTAAACTTTGCAAATTTACCCATGTACTTCTGGGCCGAAGCTATTTCTACTGCATGCTTCACTCAAACAGATCTTACATTCACAAGCGATTTCACATCACTCCATACGAAGTGCTCAACCGAAGAAAGCCAAATGTCAAATTTCTTCACATCTTCGGTTGTAGGTGTTTTATCTTGAACTTGAAAGATCACTTAACTAAGTTCAATGATAAGTCAGAAGAAGGAATCTTTATTGGTTATTCTCATGACTCAAAAGCCTATAGAGTCATGAACAAGAGAACAAGAAGGATTGAGAAAACATTCAACCTCACCTTTGATGACTAATACATCAAGAAGTGTCACACCCAAAATTTTTCGCAAAATATTTGAACATTTAAAACAACTTTTATAAAAAGATACTATGAGTTACCAAAAGATAAATATCTCAAAACCAACTTATGACAAAATAAACATAATAAAGTGCGGAAGCAAAATAATAATAATGTCCCAAAAATAGAAACTCTTCTAGTAGTGGCATCCCGGTGCTCCAAGTCACGCCTTAGCCTCTTTCATCTTAACACCTGAAAAGTGTTAGGAAGAACCGTAAACATAAAGCTTAGTGAATTCAAACACAGACATCATATTAATATTCACATTTATCAGTCCTAATCCATTTCCAATTATAATTATAATAATAAACAAAGAACAAATCAATGCTTATATAAAATAGGGCGGACTTGTAGGTTTGAGCCGCACCGGGTAAATCCAGTATCCTTTGGCCCCGATCCCCGCACCTCATAAAGAGTATAACGTTGGTGATCTTACCTAACTACCCCCATAGTATTAATCAATTACATACAGTGCACATGTACGATTTATAATAATAATAATAATAATATAGCATGCTTTAAATAATAAATCTAAACAATTACACACGAGCTAACTAGCAAACACAAACATCAATACAACGGTGTGAGACAACTCACCTTGAGTGAGTGAGTAACAGATAGGAGTCAATATAAGGCTACCAAGCTTGTGCAAACTTCAAAGCTTCACCTAAATAAAACTAAAGGTTAGAAGAGTGAAGTTGTGAAACTAAAGAATGAGGAAGGAGCAATCACAGCAAGGTCTCTAAAACAGACCTGCTGTTCGGGACAGAATTACTCCAAAATATACAACTGAAACATAGGCTTAAATAATTTTTACAAGAAACTACAATGACTTAGCTTTCCAGAACCATAAAGAACTCCTCCGAATTCCAAAGGATGTAAGAGATATAAAATTTACAAAAAGACATATCACTGCTGTCTTTGGACGGACAGTCAGGTGGTGTTGGCCAATTCTACCAAACGTTTGGGTGGAATTAGCCCCAACCAAAAATCAGAGGAACATTAGACACAAAAATAAAAGTCTCAGAGTTGGAATCGATTAAAAAGGATTTCCCAAGCTCGAGATATAAAAATCACAATGTGGGCAATCACAGGATCAGCATAAGCTGGTGACTGTCTACTGATCTGGAGTGTGGATCCATTCTAACCAAGTTATAATGAGAATTAACGGCCCATCTTCTCCAGATATTAAGTTAACTATGCAATATACATTTGGGGATTTGGAATCACTCTGGATCATTTCCCAAACCCTAGTAATGATAAAAACAAAATGACATATCACAACAGACCAGGATTAAACCTAACAGCAAAGAAGCTGTTGTTGCCCATGATAAAGTCCTTTTCAGCGAGCGTTGTATTCTTAAGAAAGTTACTCAACTCAATTTGTGAACTTTGGGCACTAGTTGTGGGTTTATTTGAGTCCTAGAACTCGAGATATGATTTTTACAAGAAGGGAGACTCAGCAGTGAAATCTGACAGAAACCCTAGGTTATGTTGCAAAATTCATAACTCAATATCTATACCTTGAAATCAAAATAACTCCGGTCAGAACCTTCATATATGTCTTGGGAACCTTCGGTTAAAGTTTCGTGGCGATCCAACATTTCAATCTCCGGGAATCGTCCAAACACTGCGGCTGTGTTCTCAAATCCGGGAATAAAGAGAGATACAGAGGGAGAGATAGAGCCGTGAGGGAGAGGGAGGGAGTGAAATGAAGGAAATTAGGGTTTTGAGCCCTAATATACTAGGTTAAATGAGCTAAGCACTTAAGCCTTTGGACTAGAAAATACTTAAGCTCTAATTGAATTTGGCTATAAAACTCATGGGCTTAATTATACGATCAAAAGATGGTAATAATTATAAGCCCAATCTTTTAATTAATCAGATCTTAATTAAGTAAATTAATATAAGATCACATAATTAATTAAATAAAATAAATAAACGTACCGGGAAAAAACCGGGCGTTACAACTCTCCCCCACTAGGAACAGACTTCGTCCTCGAAGTCATCGCCCACAAATAAATCTAGGTAATGAGTCCTCATCTCGTCTTCCGGTTCCCACGTCCATTCTGAACCTCGTCTATGTCGCCACTGAAGCTTAACCAAATTTTGTAGTTTTGTTCCGAACGGTCTTCGTTTCTCGATCTAAAATCGCCACTGGTTGCTCAACATAGTTGAGACGCTCATCAATTTGGATATCCTCCCATGGTACCACCATGGTATCATCAACAACACATTTCCGTAACTGAGAAACGTGGAAAGTGTCATTTAACCAATAAGTAATTAATATTATTATTATTATTTACTCTCTTTTCTATGTAATAAGTATATCCAATAATTAAAATATAGACAATAACAATATTTCTAAAAATTGGGATGTTACAACTCTCCCCCAATTGAAACCGACTTCGTCCTCGAATTCATTGCTAGTGATCAAACATGAACTGTATGCACGCCTCTCCACTTCTGGCACTTAGATTCATTCTGAACCCTTTCGTTGCTGCCACTGTGTAACGCCCCAAATTTCAAAAATTTTAAATTTTAATTTATTACCAAGGTTCCATAATATTTATTCCAAAAAGTAAAACTGTTCAACATATTTATTAAACCAACAGCGGAAACATTTCAAAATCATAACATAATTCATTAAAAGAAATCCCTTGTATGCGATGCGCTGCCGTCAAGCCTTGCCCTTCCCTTTATCATTTGAAACACCTGAAATGTTATAAAATCAACGGGTAAGCTTAAAGCTTAGTGAGTCCACAAATTACCATACATGCCCACATATTAAACAACCTGTCCTCAAGAACGACCCGACCCTACCCGCCATACAACAGCTACGGGCGTCCATCATACAACAGCTATGGACACGGGGCGGTTCTACCCATCATACAACAGCTATGGGTTCCCGATTATGGCCCAGCCCATCGTACAACAGCTATGGGACAAGGCAATAGTCAGACTCGTCATACAACAGCTACGAGGGGACACGCATCAGTACTGAGCCCAACAACAAATAACCACAGATATAGAGCAAATCATATAACTGTAATTAACACACAAGATGCCTAACATGCAACAACATACAGTAAGGTGAGGATACTCACCTGATTCGAAACCGCACAGATATACTTTAATATCCCCACTTAGCTCGTTCACACACCTATATCCCACATACACAACATGTCAAGCACTGACCAAACTCCTATAGACTTTCCTAAAAGTCAGACCCAACGTTTACCACCAAACCAAGGTCAAAACTAAACCTTAGGGTCAAACAGTCGCTCGCTGCGGCGTGGCTTCACACCCTTCGCGCCGCGGCTACCATCGCACAATTACGGGGGTTCAGCCGAATCCGCGTCGCTGACATAGCCAGTCCGCATCGCGGCTCGTAACATTCCAAAATGTTATTAGCACTTAACAGCACATCAATCGGCTAGGGTTCCTTTCTAAACCCTTCCTGGGATCAGAAACTACCCTAATATCACTTCCTTATGGACATGCAAGTCCATGCATGTCCTTAGTCTAAACCTTAAGGGTTACAAGTCATCTAAGACTACTAATCAAGCGATAACACCATAAAAACGGAATAAGATGAAATATCAGAAGGTAAATCCTCTTACCATGCTTCTGGAGAATAGAGGAATGCACCCGATCGACTTCAAGTCTTTCCCCACGATGTATTTCTTCCTTCAAGCCTCCGAAGCTTTGGAACCAAAGAGTCTCTGCTGAAAACAGACGCCTCTGCTCCAGAAAACTCTCAAAAACACGAACCCTAGGGCTGGGACCCTTTATATAGGCGTTTAAATCCGAATTAGGGTTTTTCACCTTAGCTGCGCACCGCGCCGCGGATCCTTTAAAGCCGCGCCGCGCGTAACAAATCATTCGCGAATCCAGATCTCTCCCAAGCCGCGCCGCGGATCAGTCCTGGCCGCGACTCGGCGGAACGGGTCTTAAAATTCTCCCCCACTTAACTGGATTTCGTCCCTGAAATTCGTGCCGGTAAATAATTCTGGATAATGCCTCCGCATTTCCTCCTCCGGTTCCCAAGTCCACTCGGACCCTTTTCGATGCTGCCACTGAACCTTAACTAATCCTATTGTTTTATTTCGTAAAGTCTTTGTTTTCCTTTCAATGATGGCAATTGGTCGCTCCACATAATTTAGTCGTTCGTCTAATTGAATATCCTCCAAAGGCACTATTGTAGATTCCTCGGTAATACATTTTCTGAGTTGTGACACGTGGAACGTGTCGTGAGTCTGACTAAGCTGCTCGGGCAGCTCCAACCGGTAAGCTACTTTACCTATTCGGGCGATGATTCGATATGGTCCAATGTACCTAGGTCCAAGCTTCCCCCGCTTCCTAAAACGAATAACTCCCTTCCAAGGTGACACCTTAAGAAGAACATAATCCCCAACTTGAAACTCGAGATCGGACCGTCGCCTATCTGCATAACTTTTCTGTCGACTTTGAGCCGTTAACAATCTTTCCCGAACCTTCTGAATCAACTCCATTGTCTTGAGTACTACCTTAGTACTACCCAATACTCGCTGGCCAACCTCGCCCCAGCAAATAGGAGTCTGACATTTCCTTCCATACAACATTTCAAAGGGAGCTCTGCCAATGCTCGCGTGATAACTATTATTATAGGAAAACTCGGCTAAAGGGAGATGGGAATCCCAACTCCCACCAAAATCGATAACGCATGCCCTAAGCATATCTTCCAATGTTTGAATTGTCCTTTCACTCTGCCCATCCGTTTGAGGATGATATGCTGTGCTGAAATGGAGACGAGTGCCTAATTCCTCATGAAACTTCTTTCAAAACCTAGACGTAAATCGGACATCCCGATCGGATATCACCGAGACCGATATACCATGCCGAGAGATAATCTCGTCTACATAGACCTTAGCCAATTCCTTTGTAGAGAAGGTCTCTTGGATGGGGAGGAAATGAGCACTTTTAGTCAACCTATGCACGATAACCCAAATGGTGTCCATATGTCGAGGGGTTCTTGGCAGCTTCGTGATGAAATCCATTGTGATATGCTCCCATTTCCATTCTGGGATCTCAAGAGGCTGCAATTTACCATGAGGCCGTTGGTGCTCGGCCTTGACCCTACGACAGGTCATGCATCTTTCGACAAACCAAGCTACTTCCCTCTTCATGCCCGGCCACCAATAATATTCGCGCAGATCCCTATACATTTTAGTTGCTCCAGGGTGGATAGAGAACTTGGATTTATGTGCCTCCTCCAATAGGGTTTGACGAACCCCGCCCAGCTTCGGTACCCAAATTCTCTTATGGCTAGTTAGCAAATCTCTACTATCCTTGACCATGGCTGTCAACTGACCCACAATTCTCTCACCCTTCTGATTCTCGCTCTTGCTTGCTTCTACCTGAGCTTTCCTTATCAGCTCAAGCAGCGGTGTCACCATTGTCATCCTTAGACAAACGCCCCGAAGGGGTGCACCTGAAGCCTTACGACTTAACGCATCTGCTACCACATTGGCCTTTCCAGGGTGATATTGTATCTCACAATCATAGTCCTTCAATACATCTAACCATCTCCTCTGTCTCATATTGAGATTTGCCTGATCCATCAGATACTTCAAACTCTTGTGGTCGGTATAGATGGTACACTTCACTCCATACAAATAATGTCTCCAAATCTTGAGAGCGAAGACCACCGCTCCCAATTCCAAATCATGAGTAGGGTAGTTAGCCTCATGGGGCTTCAACTGTCGCAAGGCATAAGCAATCACCCTACCTCGTTGCATCAAGACTGCCCCCAATCCCGAGATAGATGCATCACAATAAACTACCATGTCCTCCATGCCTTCAGGCAAAGTCAAAACTGGAGCTTCACACAGTTTCCGCCGCAAAGTCTCAAAATCCTGCTACTGCTCTTCACTCCACCGAAAAACAGCGTTTTTCTTAGTTAGCCTAGTCAAAGGTACCGCAACCTTTGAGAAGTCTTGGATGAAACGACGATAATAACCAGCTAGACCCAAGAAACTTCTAATCTCCGAGGGAGTTTTCGGAACCTCCCACCGCATTACGGCCTCCACCTTAGCCGGGTCTACCATGATTCCTTGTTCGTTGACGATGTGACCTAAAAACTGCACCTCCCGCAGCCAAAAGTCACACTTGGATAATTTTGCATAAAGCTTCTCCTTCCTTAAGGTCTCCAATACCTCCCTTAAATGCTGCTCGTGTTGTTCCTTGCTCCGATAATAGACTAAGATGTCGTCAATGAAAACTATAACCGACCGATCCAACATCAGTCGACACACCCGATTCATTAGGTCCATGAAAGCTGTAGGGGCATTGGTCAGTCCAAATGGCATCACCACAAACTCGAAGTGACTGTACCTCGTCCTAAAAGCCGTTTTCTGGATGTCTTCTTCCTGTACCCGCATTTGGTGGTATCCTGACCGTAAATCAATTTTCGAAAACCATGAAGCGCCCTGCAGTTGATCAAATAAGTCGTCGATGCGAGGTAATGGATATCGATTCTGCACCGTAAGCTTATTCAACTCACGATAGTCTATGCACATTCTATTGGATCCATCCTTCTTCTTCACAAATAAAATAGGCGCTCCCCACGGTGAGCAACTGGGTCGAATAAATCCCTTGTCTAATAGTTCCCGAAGTTGAATGGACAATTCCAGCATTTCTGGAGGCGCAAGGCGATACGGTGCCTTAGCTATCGGAGCCGCTCCAGGAGTTAAGTCGATCTTAAATTCCACCTGCCTCTTAGGCGGCAATCCCGGCAGATCCTCGGGAAAAACATCAGCAAAATCCCGAACCACCGGTATATCATTCGTTTTCTGCTTTGACTTCTCCTCCCGTGCATCCAAAACATATGCCACAAACCCCAAACCTCCATGATGAAAATGTCGACGTGCCCTGGCAGCTGAACAGAAGGCTGCACCCTTATTCCTCCTTTCTCCTTGCACTTCCAGCTCTCCCCCACTTGGGGTTTGAATCCACACTCGCTTCTTCTTACAATCAATCCATGACTCGTGTCGACTCAACCAATCCATACCGATGATAACTCGAGAGTCACTCAACGGTATAGGGATGAGCTCGATCGGAAACTTTATTCCTTGAATCACTACTTCACTTCCCCGGTACATACTAGTTGCTTGCACGGTCTTATCATCTGCGATTTCTACTTCTAACGGTCGATGAAGAGTTCCTAAAGCAATACCAAAACCCTTTCCTAGAACAGCAGACACAAAAGAATGACTCGCACCCGAATCAAACAGTACAAAGGTAGGCGTAGAGTTGACTAAGAAAGTTCCTAATCAAAACATAATAGACACATTAAGTACACACACCACAAACATGAGGCAAGTAAAGAAAGAGTACCCGTGATGACGTCGGGCGCATCCTGTGCCTCTTCGACGGTCATGACGAATGCTCGACCCTTGGTCTTAGGGGCTTCCCCTTTCCCCTGCCTACCATCGGTAATCCGGAGAGTAGTGGGTGCCGGATTTTGAACTACTCCCTGAGTTAGACGGGGACACTGGGCCTTGAAGTGGCCTACTTGATTACAATTAAAGCAAATCTTGACCTCTTGTCGACAATCTTTAGCATAGTGGCCCTCCTTTCCACACTTATGGCATATCAACACCCAGCAACGCCCCTCATGATTCCTTCCACATTTACTACACTTACCATGGCTCCTTTGCCCTTGCTTCCCCTAATCTCCCCTTCGAAATTTCTTTGACGCCTGCTGAGTCTGAGTAGGCGCCGGACGCTTCTGCCTTTGTTGGGTTTCCAGTTCCAACTCTCGGGCCCGAGCGGCCGCGATCATATCAGTAAGAGTCTGGTGCCTAGCAGCAGACACAAATTCCCGAATGTCAGTGCGAAGCATCGCCAAGTATCGTGTCATCCTCATTCGCTCGGTCGCCGCAAACTCTGGACAGAAGAGTGCTCGCTCGTTAAACTTTTTGGTGATCTCCGTCACCGTTTCAGTGGTCTGTGTCAGATTCAGGTATTCCTGCGCCAAGCGTTCCATTTCCACCTATGGAACATACTCTAGTTTGAACTGTTCCTTAAACTGGGGCCACGTAATGGCATCCAACTGGGCAGGAGTAAGATCTTTCGTTCGAATTTCCCACCAATCTTTTGCACCCTCTCTTAGAAGATTCACTGCAAATGTTACCTTGGAGTTCTCAGGACACGAACAGGTGCGGAAGGCACCTTCTACCGCGGAAATCCACCGCATACTGACAATCGGATCCCTGCCCCCATCGAACATCGGAGGCGAACAAGCCGAAAAGTCCTTATAACTTGCATCCCTAGCACGTGATGTGCCCTGAGTAGCCAGTCGCTCCTCGAGCATTGCCTATAGCTCAGCCTTAATCGTACCAAAGAACTGAGGTATCGCAACCAACACTTCTCGCGAAACCTCCTCCGCTATCAGGTTGCAGAGATTTTCATCAGTCGGTCCTCCCCCACTCGAGGCACCCGCATCTAGTCCACCGTTACTTCGAGTGACTGCCAT
Source organism: Cichorium intybus (assembly GCA_023525715.1). NCBI lineage: Eukaryota > Viridiplantae > Streptophyta > Magnoliopsida > Asterales > Asteraceae > Cichorium > Cichorium intybus. Next base: position 63,352,976 of record CM042014.1, read on the forward strand.
TCTGAAATGCGCAACAGTTTCTAATATCAATACTCGGGTCACTCCTATCTACCCGACTACTTGACCTTCTAGGACTTTGGTTGACTATTCTTGTCTCAAGCGTTAATCCTGTGCTTTCGGTAATACTGGCCGGGTACTACCTTCCACACCTATTCGCCCTTGTTCCAAGTTCATCAATCATCCTCCTAAAATGTCACACACACACACTAAACCATTTCCTATGACTCCTGTGATCATGAAGCGTGGTGCCTAATCTTTTGATCTAACTCTCCATCCCACACGTGCATAAAAGAACTACTGCTAATGTCGTCGAGTCGCCTCACAGACGCACAGCCGTACACAATCAGGAATAAGATAGACGTTTGAATAACTGATCTACCCTAAAGTCACAACCAAACAAGGAACCGCCAGTAGGGCCAGACCAAAAATTCTTAGGCTATCTTACCCTAGTTGTATATAACCTACCAGCATTCACTAAGCAACCTAACGACAGTAGCACAAAATTCCAAAGCAGCACATATGGCACAAAACAGTCTACAGAGTATATTATTCAGGCAATTTTACATCCTAGCACAATACATTTTATCACATAACACAAACTTGGCATGGGTAATTGGGAATCATAAAACTTACTTGAGTTCGGCTGACGGTTCGCATCGCATCTTCTCTTACTTTAAATTAACTTTCCAAAAACATTTTCTTGACAAAAATCGCCCAGTCCTAAGTTTGAGTTTGGATTCCCAATATAGTTCATCCAAATCCCTCAAACCAAGGCTCTGATACCAATTTGTAACTCCCCAAATTTCAAAAAATTTAAAATTTCATTTATTACCAAGGTTCCATAATATTTATTCCAAAAAGTAAAACTGTTCAACATATTTATTAAACCAACAGCGGAAACATTTCAAAATCATAACATAATTCATTAAAAGAAATATCTTGTATGCGATGCGCTACCGTCAAGCCTTGCCCTTCCCTTTATCATTTGAAACACCTGAAATGTTATAAAATCAATGGGTAAGCTTAAAGCTTAGTGAGTCCACAAATTACCATACATGCCCACATATGAAACAACCCGTCCTCAAGAACGACCCAACCCTACCCGCCATACAACAGCTACGGGCGTCCATCATACAACAGCTATGGACACGGGGCGGTTCTACCCATCATACAACAGCTATAGGTTCCCGATTATGGCCCAGCCCATCTTACAACAGCTATGGGACAAGGCAATAGTCCGACTCGTCATACAACAGCTACGAGGGGACACGCATCCGTACTGAGCCCAACAACAAATAACCACAGATATAGAGCAAATCATATAACTGTAATTAACACACAAGATGCCTAACATGCAACAACATACAGTATGGTGAGGATACTCATCTGATTCGAAACCGCACAGATATACTTTAATATCCCCACTTAGCTCGTTCACACACCTATATCCCACATACACAACATGTCAAGCACTGACCAAACTCCTATAGACTTGCCTAAAAGTCAGACCCAACGTTTACCACCAAACCAAGGTCAAAACCAAACCTTAGGGTCAAACTGTCGCTCGCCACGGCGTGGCTTCACGCCTTCCGTGTCTCGGCTACCATCGCACAATTACAGGGGTTCAGCCGAATCCGCGTCGCTGGCATAGTGTAACATCCGCGTTTGGGCCTAGAAGTTTTGAGCTTAAATCGACGAGATAAAAACTTATTTTGGAAAATAAATGAGTTAAATAAATGAATTTCATAAATTACTAGATGATTTATAAATTATTTTCCTAAGAGTTTCTACTTTGTGTATATATGCATATATTTTTAAACATTACCGTCTTATAAGGATTTATACATTTATCTACCCTTTTGATGTTTAAAGTATTAAAGAGAATTTGATAAGTTTATAAATAAAATTTATCACACATTTTATTACTATAACTAATTGACTATGTCACTTAATCTTAGATATCATTTGCCTAATATTATGAAAATACTGATAAGTTGTTAAAAACTCAAAAGGGCAATTTAGTAAATTGGTTAATAAGACAAAGGAGATGGGCATTTTTAAGTCATTATATCACTTATGGAAGGACTCAAGTTGCATAATCAGGAAATGGAGGGTAGTTTGTAAATAAAATTCAATTAAGTTTGGGGGCAATGTGGGTTGTTGTCTGGTAATTCCAGACACACCAGGTTCACCTTCATATGGTGATGCACCGTGATCGTTAGGGAATAAAAAGAAATGAGAGAGAAAGAGAGTGGAGGGGTGGTTCCGGTGAAGGGTCATGGAGTGAGGGTTGTTAGGGAAAAATCGACCGGTGAGGGGTCGTTCGTGAGCTTCAACACTTATGCGACTGTGGGTTGGTGTGTGTTCAGGAAAATGGGAACGAGAGAAAGTCTGTACTCGAGGGTGGAGCAGGAAGGAGGGTCGATGGCGAGATGAGTCTCATAGGGACGGGATGTCGAGGGAAGTGGTTGTGCTTGGTTTTTCCGGTGGACCTCCAGCAGGAGCATGGCGATCTCTGTGAGGCGATTTCAGGGAGAGAGCGGGAGTCGAAGAGAGATCAAGGGCGAGAGGAGGAAGAAGTGAGCTGGGGCATTTTCGGGGGTGGTGATCGGTACCGAGGGGTAGGTCGGAGCCAACAATCACCGTTATATGGATGAACTGCCCGCCGGAGGATGAGGAACACATTGTCGGACCTTACTCGTGGGATTGAAGCATTGCCGGGACGAGGATGTAACACCAAGAAGTAGGGTCAGTCAGATTCGAATGGCGCCATTGGTGAGTCGGGTCATCACAGCGGGATGAAAGGATGGTGGCGGAGAGGAAAAACCCCGCCGGTAGGTGTTATCACCTGCGGAGGTAATGACGCCGGTGCAGGGGAGGTTGCGATGGCTGATCGCCATTGCCGGAGAGGTGGTGCAGCGATGGAACGGCGGGATTCTTACCGGCGACTTCACATTAGGTATGATGCGTAACCTTTGACTTCAAGTTGGGTTTGATATCCATATGTGAATTTGTGGGCTGATGCATGCCTTGTTGGACCGATAGTTGTGGGTAGTTCGATGGGCTAATAAAACTCCTGCTTGGGACATATTTTGATTTAGAAATATTGAGTTACGTTTGGGGCCAGTCTGCATATAAATTATATTGAAGATTTGAACATTAATTTAAAGAATAAGAAAATTTCTAATTAAATGTGTTTAGCTAAATTATAATTAAATTCCAAATCATGTTATTTTAATAAAATGATTAAATATCAAAAATATAGTTTTATTTAATTAAACACAATTTAATCTTATTATTAGAAATAACATGAGTTTAAATTATAATAAGATGCACTTTTAAACATACGTGACCTTTGTAGTAAAAACCATGTTTAGGAAATAACATAACACTTTAACTTGGTTAGTTAAGCATGATGAGTCGAATAAGGTAATTTACAACCCAGCTTATAAAGCTCAGTACCCGTATAGACGTAGGTTCAGCTATAAGATGAGACTGTAGGCATGTTGAAATAAAGACGATATCTCTAGATTGTGTATTTATCCTTATTCATTGAATCATAGGGAAATTGGAGGTTGAGCAGATGTTTTGTAAGAGTTGACATTTTCAGTCACGATGAGGTTTCAGGAGTTGTGTTGACTTTTCAGTTGACCTCAGGTGAGTTTATCGGGAGTACACATCCCAACTATTATCTTTTTTGTGTATTATCAAATACTTTTCGTGCATGATATTATGTGCAAGGTGTTATATAATTACTATTTGTGCATAGCATGAAAATGAGTTTCCTAAAGATGTTTTCAAATAAAGGTGATGATGATGTTTTGAAAGATGTTTTGAGCATCCTATTTATGCATCGCATAGCATATAGGATGGGATTGACCGAGTGAACCTTATGACGAAGATGAAATGATTGTCCCGGATTTAGGGAAATCATGATTGTCCCGGATTTAGGGAAATCAAGGGCAAAATGCCCAAAATGAGATGTTTGTCCCGGATTTAGGGAAAACCGTTCCCGACAATAGGGAACCGCATGAGGGAGTTGCTAACCCTCATGGGGCTAGTGTGATGGCCACTAGTCCTAGTTTTGCCTATACGGGGATCGAGTGGCATGCTTCGTGCATGTCATTCGTGAACTTAGGTAGGTGCCATTGATGTGAGTTGGACTTTTATGAGATGGACGTGGGTTTGGGATAGTTGCATCATGTATTGCATTTGCATATCATAACTATCTATTTTGAGTAAATCCTTATGATGTTTTGAGTAACTTTTGAAGTGTTTGTAAAATCTATTTTTGGGGGTTTGTCCCGAGTGTGGTAGTTCACTGCTCACTCAAAATGGGTCAACCTCGGGTAAACACACTAGGCATTTCAATTGCCTAACTTATTTTGATGTGTACTCAGGTTGAGAGGTTTAGATGACTTTAGAAGAGTTGGATGTGTAGAAGGCCACGGTTTATGTGGTATCATTTAAGCTGTGTAATGGTATTTGAATTGTTACTACCTCGCTACTTTATAAACTAAAATGTTTTATCTAAAATGGGACCAAACGATGTTTTCCGCAACTTAAACCTAAATTTATTTCTCATTAAACCCCATGTGCTTTAAAAATGATTTTGAAAGGAGATGACTTATTGGAAGATGTTGAAATTGAAGTTTTCACTAACGGATGATTTTTGGAACAATGATGTTAAACATGTGTTAAAATGAAGTTTTATGAAAAGCCTTAAGCGAGGGTGTTTCAATTTGGTATCAGAGCATGAGTTTAAGTGAACTAGGTACTAGGAGTAGTGCTTAGACTTAAACTGTGATGTTCTTAAGGATGTTTGACCTATTAAGTAGTTGGCATTTAAAACTTAAGGGTAAATGCTTGCTGAGGCATTTAGAACTTAAGGGTAAATGCTTGGTGATGATTAGGTTTCTAACCATTTAATTAGTGAATTCGGTCTGACGTGAGGAATATGTTTGGAAAAAGGATTCATGCACGAAGATTTTTATATGGAAATGAAATGCAACCTTGAAGGATCATGAGTACGTAGCAACATGAGGAACAACTTGGTGAGGATGGCGGCTGCTAAGGAATTGAGCTTCATGTTCTCAAGCACTTTTGAAGGATAAAGGATGACTTAAATAGGATGAAACTCGAAGAGTAGCAAGGTTGATGAGGTGGACTTGACCATGTAGAACCGGTTATGGAAATTGTGGTGACAACTTGAAGCAAAGCAAGGAGTATGAGGAGCATTGTAGTAGTTAAGTGAATGATAGGTAAAGACTTGGATCTGTTGAAGAAATTCATTTGTCGTGACCCTTAAACCTTTCTTCCTTACCCTTATCTTGATTTGAGACCCATCCAACATCATTTTGGAGTGCATGCTTGTGACATTGCCTTAGCTCTAGAAGCCTAAGTGTATGTAAGAGTAACATGGTTTACGCCTTAATGTCTGAGCTAGAGAAACCTTAATACAAGGCAAAGGAAGGATTTAATTATTCGGTTTCCCAAGTGTGAATGATGGCTTAGTTGACCAATCGAAACTCATTGGAATAATGAGATACTAAATTATGATTAGGATGAAGGGATATGGATGCATGATGAGACTAAAAGTCATAGGTTTAAACTGTTAATTGACTCGTGGTGCGCGAGTTAGAAACACCCTACCCTAATAAGAATATAAGGATGATGTAATGTCAATATTTTCAAAAGTATTACTAAAAATTTGAGAAAATTTTTGTAAACAATTTTGAACGAGAATATCTTACAAAATACGAGATTTTAATAGAAATAAATGACAAAGAGGCCATCATGAATCGGTAGAAATACCCTGGATTGATGATCACTTTGGGATTTTTGTTAATAAAATCAATAAAAATATGTACCATAATAAATTTGAAACTTTAATGTTTCATATAAGGCATGCAAATCTAAAGAGCGCTTCTCTTCATAAAGTGGAATAAATTTTCATAAGGAGCGGTATCTTCAAAGCATTAATCATAAAGTTGAGCGTTCAAACCTTTTTGTAAAACAAAGGAGGCGAGTTGAGAAAGATTTCAATTTAACATTAAATGTTTTAAGAAGAACGTTTTATGGAAAGAAAACCTAGACAAGTGATCTTTTGAAGTAAAGTGGTTTTATAAAAAATTGAATTTAAGGTACTCCATGTTTTATAATATTTTAAAACTAAAGACATGAGTAACTTTTAAGATTTTGGAAAATTAATACTTTATTCCTTAATAGTGATTCCGGGGACGGAATCCTTTTAAGGGGTAGATAATTGTAACATCCGCGTTTGGGCCTAGAAGTTTTGAGCTTAAATCGACGAGATAAAAACTTATTTTGGAAAATAAATGAGTTAAATAAATGAATTTCATAAATTACTAGATGATTTATAAATTATTTTCCTAAGAGTTTCTACTTTGTGTATATATGCATATATTTTTAAACATTACCGTCTTATAAGGATTTATACATTTATCTACCCTTTTGATGTTTAAAGTATTAAAGAGAATTTGATAAGTTTATAAATAAAATTTATCACACATTTTATTACTATAACTAATTGACTATGTCACTTAATCTTAGATATCATTTGCCTAATATTATGAAAATACTGATAAGTTGTTAAAAACTCAAAAGGGCAATTTAGTAAATTGGTTAATAAGACAAAGGAGATGGGCATTTTTAAGTCATTATATCACTTATGGAAGGACTCAAGTTGCATAATCAGGAAATGGAGGGTAGTTTGTAAATAAAATTCAATTAAGTTTGGGGGCAATGTGGGTTGTTGTCTGGTAATTCCAGACACACCAGGTTCACCTTCATATGGTGATGCACCGTGATCGTTAGGGAATAAAAAGAAATGAGAGAGAAAGAGAGTGGAGGGGTGGTTCCGGTGAAGGGTCATGGAGTGAGGGTTGTTAGGGAAAAATCGACCGGTGAGGGGTCGTTCGTGAGCTTCAACACTTATGCGACTGTGGGTTGGTGTGTGTTCAGGAAAATGGGAACGAGAGAAAGTCTGTACTCGAGGGTGGAGCAGGAAGGAGGGTCGATGGCGAGATGAGTCTCATAGGGACGGGATGTCGAGGGAAGTGGTTGTGCTTGGTTTTTCCGGTGGACCTCCAGCAGGAGCATGGCGATCTCTGTGAGGCGATTTCAGGGAGAGAGCGGGAGTCGAAGAGAGATCAAGGGCGAGAGGAGGAAGAAGTGAGCTGGGGCATTTTCGGGGGTGGTGATCGGTACCGAGGGGTAGGTCGGAGCCAACAATCACCGTTATATGGATGAACTGCCCGCCGGAGGATGAGGAACACATTGTCGGACCTTACTCGTGGGATTGAAGCATTGCCGGGACGAGGATGTAACACCAAGAAGTAGGGTCAGTCAGATTCGAATGGCGCCATTGGTGAGTCGGGTCATCACAGCGGGATGAAAGGATGGTGGCGGAGAGGAAAAACCCCGCCGGTAGGTGTTATCACCTGCGGAGGTAATGACGCCGGTGCAGGGGAGGTTGCGATGGCTGATCGCCATTGCCGGAGAGGTGGTGCAGCGATGGAACGGCGGGATTCTTACCGGCGACTTCACATTAGGTATGATGCGTAACCTTTGACTTCAAGTTGGGTTTGATATCCATATGTGAATTTGTGGGCTGATGCATGCCTTGTTGGACCGATAGTTGTGGGTAGTTCGATGGGCTAATAAAACTCCTGCTTGGGACATATTTTGATTTAGAAATATTGAGTTACGTTTGGGGCCAGTCTGCATATAAATTATATTGAAGATTTGAACATTAATTTAAAGAATAAGAAAATTTCTAATTAAATGTGTTTAGCTAAATTATAATTAAATTCCAAATCATGTTATTTTAATAAAATGATTAAATATCAAAAATATAGTTTTATTTAATTAAACACAATTTAATCTTATTATTAGAAATAACATGAGTTTAAATTATAATAAGATGCACTTTTAAACATACGTGACCTTTGTAGTAAAAACCATGTTTAGGAAATAACATAACACTTTAACTTGGTTAGTTAAGCATGATGAGTCGAATAAGGTAATTTACAACCCAGCTTATAAAGCTCAGTACCCGTATAGACGTAGGTTCAGCTATAAGATGAGACTGTAGGCATGTTGAAATAAAGACGATATCTCTAGATTGTGTATTTATCCTTATTCATTGAATCATAGGGAAATTGGAGGTTGAGCAGATGTTTTGTAAGAGTTGACATTTTCAGTCACGATGAGGTTTCAGGAGTTGTGTTGACTTTTCAGTTGACCTCAGGTGAGTTTATCGGGAGTACACATCCCAACTATTATCTTTTTTGTGTATTATCAAATACTTTTCGTGCATGATATTATGTGCAAGGTGTTATATAATTACTATTTGTGCATAGCATGAAAATGAGTTTCCTAAAGATGTTTTCAAATAAAGGTGATGATGATGTTTTGAAAGATGTTTTGAGCATCCTATTTATGCATCGCATAGCATATAGGATGGGATTGACCGAGTGAACCTTATGACGAAGATGAAATGATTGTCCCGGATTTAGGGAAATCATGATTGTCCCGGATTTAGGGAAATCAAGGGCAAAATGCCCAAAATGAGATGTTTGTCCCGGATTTAGGGAAAACCGTTCCCGACAATAGGGAACCGCATGAGGGAGTTGCTAACCCTCATGGGGCTAGTGTGATGGCCACTAGTCCTAGTTTTGCCTATACGGGGATCGAGTGGCATGCTTCGTGCATGTCATTCGTGAACTTAGGTAGGTGCCATTGATGTGAGTTGGACTTTTATGAGATGGACGTGGGTTTGGGATAGTTGCATCATGTATTGCATTTGCATATCATAACTATCTATTTTGAGTAAATCCTTATGATGTTTTGAGTAACTTTTGAAGTGTTTGTAAAATCTATTTTTGGGGGTTTGTCCCGAGTGTGGTAGTTCACTGCTCACTCAAAATGGGTCAACCTCGGGTAAACTCACTAGGCATTTCAATTGCCTAACTTATTTTGATGTGTACTCAGGTTGAGAGGTTTAGATGACTTTAGAAGAGTTGGATGTTTAGAAGGCCACGGTTTATGTGGTATCATTTAAGCTGTGTAATGGTATTTGAATTGTTACTACCTCGCTACTTTATAAACTAAAATGTTTTATCTAAAATGGGACCAAACGATGTTTTCCGCAACTTAAACCTAAATTTATTTCTCATTAAACCCCATGTGCTTTAAAAATGATTTTGAAAGGAGATGACTTATTGGAAGATGTTGAAATTGAAGTTTTCACTAACGGATGATTTTTGGAACAATGATGTTAAACATGTGTTAAAATGAAGTTTTATGAAAAGCCTTAAGCGAGGGTGTTTCACATAGCCAGTCTGCGTCGCGGCTCGTAACATTCCAAAATGTTATTAGCACTTAACAGCACATCAATCGGCTAGGGTTCCTTTCTAAACCCTTCCTGGGATCAGAAACTACCCTAATATCACTTCCTTACGGACATGCAAGTCCATGAATGTCCTTAGTCTAAACCTTAAGGGTTACAAGTCATCTAAGACTACTAATCAAGGGATAACACCATAAAAACGGAATAAGATGAAATATCAGAAGGTAAATCCTCTTACCTTGCTTCTGGAGAACAGAGGAATGCACCCGATTGACTTCAAGCCTTTCCCCACGATGTATTTCTTCCTTCAAGCCTCCGAAGCTTTGGAACCAAAGAGTCTCTGCTGAAAACAGACGCCTCTGCTCCAGAAAACTCCTAAAAACACGAACCCTAGGGCTGGGTCCCTTTATATAGGCGTTTAAATCTGAATTAGGGTTTTTCACCTTAGCGGCGCACCGCGCCGCGGATCCTTTAAAGCCGCGCCGCGCGTACAAAATCATTCGCGAATCCAGATCTCTCCCAAGCCGCGCCGTGGATCCGTCCTGGCCGTGACTCGGCGGAACGGGTCTTACACACTGGACTTTCAACGTTCGAACCACCTTGTTACGTAAGGTCTGTGTCTTCTTCTCGTTGATGGGGATCATCATTTCATGTAACTAACTGTACGTCTACCCAATGATTCTCGAAAGAGACCACAGTTATTCCATCTCCCAAAACACGTTCACAACTGAGTCACATGGGAAATGGTGGTGGATCATGCTCAACTCGTCTAGTAACTCTAAACGATACCCTACGTTACCCACTCGTGTAATACCCGTGCAAAGTTTTTAAACCCTGGCCATCAACATTCCCTCTTACGAATCCAAATCACTCGTATTTCTGGCGACACACACAACAATCTGCAGACCTCACCTGGAAATCGAGGTCCAAACACCTCGTAATAATGTAAATACCACGATAACCACCTGTGTTAACATAGCAAATCTAAACCAATTGTAACATTAGTGTCGTGTTGAGCACAATACACGTACTCCATAATACCTGATGACTGATATTGTCCCCGAAAATAGGCATACAGAACTTATTATCCGTAAATACTAGTGCAGACACCGCACCTATATACAAATACTATGTACTGACATTGTACAGAAACTGTGAATATAAAATAATCTCGTACTACAACCGTACCTACACACACTAATTGGTACAAAAAAAATATACCCACACACTATCAACACAAATCTACCAGCACATTAATATCCCTTAAATTTGGCGGGGTATAGCAAAACAAATTTGGTCTCTTGTTGAAAGGGGACCTTACGCTCGAGTGTAACGGCCTCTTCCGGCGACTTACTACGATCTACAACACTAAAATAAGTACGACTTCTCACAAGCACAACTCCTCAAGGGACTTACCAGTCGGACACTGGTAAAGAATTGGACACTGATAAAGAAGTATCAGCAATTAGTTTCGCCTTACCGTAATGGGAAAGCATCTCATAGTCATAGTCTCTAACCATAACAAGCCACTTCTTCTTCATGCATGATTAGACTCTACTGATCTATCATGAATCTACAACTCTTGCAATCAATATATATGGTACACTTAACACCTTAAAGATAATACTTTCGTAACAGAACAACAACTCGTAGCAGCGCTTTCTAACTCCCCTCTAAACCTCCCTACGATTTAAGACTGAAACCTACCATGAAAGAGTTTATTGTTCAGTCGTGTTTCCTTCTTGCAAGTGATACACTCAACTAGTGTACTAACCAACGCCTTTTCATGACATCCATGACGCTCGTCCTCCGTCTTCGATTCCACCCGAAAATCTTCAATTCACTCATTCGTCGAGCAGTATAACCTCGTCCTACACTCTTGTTTCATGCATGCTGTTGATGTATTAGTGAACCTGAGAGGTATCACAATAAACTCACAGTTACTGTAACACGTGCCAACGTTCTATCCTTCGAGTATATACTCCTAGTTCGTAACTTGTGGTAACGTGACTTCAGATCAAACCATGAGAACCATGGTGTTCCCAGAAGGTTTCCAACAAAGCATCCATCCTTGGGTCATCTTGAAACACATCAACAAACTCTCTGTTAATGAACATGTCTTCAACCATCTTCATCTCTCATGCCATCGTGTATACTGCCATGTATGCTTAACACTCGACAACGCTACACTATAGCATATCTTTTTGATTACTCACAGCTGAACCCAACACCGCACCCCGCATAACGACTTCACTCTGTAGTAAGAGTTCTCCCCTGCTTGGTTTTGAACTCATATCAGTTTGCAACAACAAAGAACTTCACTTTGAACACGACTCACTACTCTATCCTCATGATCACATATAGTCCACACATCACTCTCGTGATCACATCATTCGGTAGCTTCTCACCACTAATCACTAATACGAGCATCCATTACGTCTTATCGTATGCGCCTTTCACCACAATAGGGTAACCTACGTGTCCAAAGGTACTCCCAAGTAACTCGTTAAAAGTACAAGGAATGAATGATTAAGTATTACTACTAGAAAAAGAATTCTAAGGAAACAAAACTAATGCTCCGTGTAGCATCATCAAACTCTTGATCACCGATACATAACACATCCACGTAACAATTTAACCACGTATCGAACCTACGGGTTATCTGAAAACCAGTCGTCTGGAACACGTCCTCTAATTCCCCGTCAAGTTTATTGTAATTTTATGTTAAACGATAAGAAAATTTAGCTACCAGAGTCGCATCCGGTACCAAATCAAGGCGAAACTCCACTTGTCGAATAGGTGACAAACTAGGGAGTTCTTCCGGAAAGACATCGCTAAAGTCGGAAACAATAGGGACATCGACAAGTGTTACTGCAGATGAGCAAGAAGCCAAGGCCAGACGGGGAATATCCCCCAGAATAATAAGTTCTCCACCTCTAAGGTTTTAAACTCGAATCTGTTTGTTCCGACAATGGATTTCCGCATCAAACGCGTCAAGCCAATCCATGCCTACAATAACGCAAAGCTCCCGTATCGCAATAGGAATACGATCAATGAAGAATTCAACCCCAGAAAACTCGAGTGTGTAACCCCGATAAACATCGGTGACATATATAGTTCGGTTGTCAGCAACCTCGACTATCATTGGGCAAGCAAATTTTCCGATACACCGGCCCAAACAATTAATAAAAGTACGGAACGAAAGAATGAGTGGCACCGCTATCGAACATAATAGCAGCGGGCTTAGAATCTAGTAAATACATGCCTGATTCACAATTATATATAATTTTTGTAACAATCGTGAATGCCATTCGAAATAGATAAAAGTTATAGTGCAAGAGGGGAAAGAAAAGTACTCGGCGTAAATAAAACCCTTATCACTCAGTTCCTGAAGATGACTATGAAGTTCTTTCATCTCTGGTGGTGTCAGATGATAAGAAGCCTTAGCTACCAGAGCTGCGCCCGGCACCAAGTTGATACGAAACCCTACTTGCCGAACCGGCGGCATTCCAATTAGTTGCTCCATGAATACGTCACTAACTCGGGAACAATCGCAACGTCACTAACCACCACGGTCGCTGAAGAAGAAGCTACGGATAGGCGAGGTGTATCCCCCCATAATGACCAGTTCTCCCCCACTTGGATTTGAACCCGCACCTGCTTACGATGACATGGAATCGCAGCTTCAAAAGTATCCAGCCAATCCATGTCCATGGTGACACATACTTCGCTCATAGCAATGGGGATCAAATCAATAGAAAACTCTAAGCCAGAGATCTCTGGAGTACAACCGCTATCGAACATTGGACGAGATAGTCTACCAACATCTTGTCCCAGACGATTAGAAAAAGAGAGAGAAACGACCAAATGAGTAGCACCGCTATCGAACATAACAACAGCGGGCTTAGAACTAACCAAGTACGTGTCTGCTTCAACAGTTTATAACAACTTATGAACATGAAAACCTAAGGGGTATATATTAGAAACATGTCTAGCAGAAATAGAGGAAGACTTAGACGGTATTCGCATCTGCGGAAAAACAAAGATATTAGAGACAATTCAGCCTAAGATATTTCTAGGAAGACGAACACTCAGCTCACCAGAAAATTTTCAACCTTGCCCCGACCCGAAATCGGCATCGGTGTTTCAAATAGTAGGGTCCCTTCTACTACCTTCCACACAAGTTCCAATTTCGCATTCGCGTCTAGTTTCAAAAGTTCCAGTTTTCTCTAGCCGTTTATTTATACAACTCTCTTACATGATAATACTAACAAAGTATATAATCCTAACATTTTAAGGCCAGTTGAAACAATCCAAAATTAACAATTCAACAAAGTAAGAAACATATGAAACAAAGCTTACAAGGCTCGTTGACTGGCACACCGCGAGATCTTCCACTACTAGTCTTCAAAGATTTATAGAAATCTTTTAAAGAAAATATTTAAAAAAAAAATTTTAAGAGCCTCAAATTTGAGTCTAGAACATCCCTAAGAAGGCCTAGTTCCCTCAAATGTGTGCTCTGATACCAACTTGTCACACCCAAAACTTTTCGCAAAATATTTGAACTTTTAAAACAACTTTTATAAAAAGATACTATGAGTTACCAAAAGATAAATATCTCAAAGCCAACTTATGACAAAATAAACATAGTAAAGTGCGAAAGCAAAATAATAATAATAATGTCCCAAAAATAGAAACTCTTCTAATAGTGGCATCCCGGTGCTCCAAGTCACGCCTTAGCCTCTTTGATCTTAACACCTGAAAAGTGTTAGGAAGAACTGTAAGCATAAAGCTTAGTGAATTCAAACACAGACATCATATTAATATTCACATTTACCAGTCCTAATCTATTTCCAATTATAATTATAATAATAAACAAAGAACAAATCAATGCTTATATAAAATAGGGCGGACTTGTAGGTTTGAGCCGCACCGGGTAAATCCCGTATCCTTTGGCCCCGATCCCCGCACCTCATAAAGAGTATAACGTTGGTGATCTTACCTAACTACCCCTCATAGTATTAATCAATTACATACAGTGCACATGTACGATTTATAATAATAATAATAATAATAATAATAATATAGAATGCTTTAAATAATAAATCTAAACAATTACACACGAGCTAACTAGCAAACACAAACATCAATACAACGGTGTGAGAGAACTCACCTTGAGTGAGTGAGTAACAGATAGGAGTCAATATAAGGCTACCAAGCTTGTGCAAACTTCAAAGATTCACCTAAATAAAACTAAAGGTTAGAAGAGTGAAGTTGTGAAACTAAAGAATGAGGAAGGAGCAATCACAGCAAGGTCTCTAAAACAGACCTGCTGTTCGGGACAGAATTACTCCAAAATATACAACTGAAACATAGGCTTAAATAATTTTTACAAGAAACTACAATGACTTAGGTTTCCATAACCATAAAGAACTCCTCCTAATTCCAAAGGATGTAAGACATATAAAATTTACAAAAAGACATGTCACTGTTGTCTTTGGACGGACAGTCAGGTGGTGTTAGCCAATTCTACCAAACGTTTGGGTGGAATTAGCCCCAACCAAACATCAGAGGAACATTAGACACAAAAATACAAGTCTCAGAGTTGGAATCGATTAAAAAGGATTTCCCAAGCTCGAGATATAAAAATCACAATGTGGGCAATCACAGGATCAGCATAAGCTGGTGACTGTCCACTGATCTGGAGTGTGGATCCATTCTAACCAAGTTATAATTAGAATTAACGGCCCATCTTCTCCAGATATTAAGTGAACTATGCAATGTACATTTGGGGATTTGGAATCACTCTGGATCATTTCCCAAACCCTAGTAATGATAAAAACAAAATGACATATCACAGTAGACCAAGATTAGACCTAACAGCAAAGAAGCTGTTGTTTCCCATGATAAAGTAATTTTCAGCGAGAGTTGTATTCTTAAGAAAGTTATTCAACTCAATTTTTCAACTTTGGGCACTGGTTGTGGGTTTATTTGAGTCCTATAACTCGAGATATGATTTTTACAAGAAGGGAGACTCAGCAGTGAAATCTGACAGAAACCCTAGGTTATGTTGCAAAATTCATAACTCAATATCTATACCTTGAAATCAAAATACCTCCAGTCAGAACCTTCATATATGTCTTGGGAACCTTCGGTTAAAGTTTCGTGGCGATCCAACCTTTCAATCTCCGGGAATCATCCAAACACTGCGGCTGTGTTCTCAAATCCGGGAATAAAGATAGATACAGAGGGAGAGAGAGAGCCGTGAGGGAGAGGGAGGGAGTGAAATGAAGGCAATAATTATAAGCCCAATCTTTTAATTAATCAGATCTTAATTAAGTAAATTAATATAAGATCACATAATTAATTAAATAAAATAAATAAACGTACCGGGAAAAAACCGGGTGTTACAAGAAGTCCCTACATCCATTCCCTATGTCATCAATCTTTCCGAAGCCTGCTGTTGATGCTGTTCCAATCACAACATTTGACTCAGACTTCTCTCTTTTGTTTGATCCACCTGTGAGGGCTATGGACTCCGAAGTCAAGGCACCAGACAATCATGAGTCTGAATTGTCCAAGCTCACAGATGGCCCTGATGACTCCTCTACAAGTAGTGTACAAAGACCATCATCTGTTGAGGGGGAGTCATCTAACCAAAATGTGGGAAATACAAGTGTTGAGGGGGAGCCATCAATTCTAAGTGAAGGCACTGCTAGTGTGGAAGGGGAGCCAAACAATAGTCCAAGAGGAGCTAACACCCCCATCTCATCTCCTCAAGCAATCTCTAATATCATGTCCCTGTATCCAACAGTCCAGGGGGAGCCAGAGATTGCCACTCCAAATTCAGCCACACCAATCGCTTCGGATAGAGCTACAACTTCCTCAACACCAACACATGTCCAGGGGGAGCACACTTTAAACTCAACTTCACAAATGCACACACCACAAACTAATACAAATTCAAACAATCATTTAATAATGGGTGATTTCCCTTCCACTTCAGGGTATCCCTCAGACATCGAAGACATTGATGCTGAAGGACCTCCTGACTTTGATCTAAACTATCCTCCTTTGGACAAATGGACGAGAAATCATCCTCCTTCACTTGTCATCGGTGATGTTCGAGATAAAGTACTGACTCGTGCACAACTTCACCAAAGACAATCAGATCTTAACAAAACTTCGGAGTTGTGCATGTTCAATGTCATTATCTCTAAGGTAGAACCTAAGAACGTTCAAGATGCATTTGATCACTTAGACTGGATTGAAGCAATGCAGTTGGAATTAGAAGAATTTGAAAGAAACAAAGTTTGGAGGCTAATTCCAAAACCTGCAAATGCCTCAATTGTTGGTCTCAAATGGGTATACCGTAATAAACTAGACACCGAAGGCAATGTAGTTCGGAACAAGGCTAGGCTAGTTGTCAAGGGTTATTATCAATAGGAGGGGATTGATTATGAAGAAACTTTTGCTCCTGTTGCCAGACTCGAATTAGTTCGGATATTTTTAGCTTATGCTGCACACAAAATCTTTGATGTCTATCAAATGGATGTTAAATGTGATTTTCTGAATGGTGATCTTGAGGAAACCGTTTTTGTTGAACAACCACCTGGTTTTGAAAGTAAAATCCACCCGAATCATTGCTATGTGCTAGACAAAGCAGTCTATGGTTTAAAACAATCCCCAAGAGCTTGGTATGAGACCTTGACTAGATTTTTGAAAGAATCAAACTTTAAACAGGGCTCAGTGGATCCAACACTTTTTAGAAAGAAAGTTGGATCTCACTTGATGTTAGTCCAAATTTATGTGGATGACATAATCTTTGGATCCACTGACCCTAATTTGTCAAAAGACTTTGAAAAACTGATGAAAAGCAAGTTTCAAATGAGTATGATGGGGAAGATTAACTTCTTTCTTGGATTACAAATAAAACAATCCAAGGAGGGGATATTCATCCATCAACAAAAGTACACGAAGAGTTTGCTCGAACGCTTCGGGATGACTAACTGCTCCAAAGCAAAAGTTCCATTACCTGCAGGTACAAGGCTAAATCCTTCATTGGATAAACCGAAGACAGACATCCAGCAATACCGAAGTATGATCGGATCCCTACTCTACCTTACAGCCAGTCGTCCTGATATCATGTTTGCAGTCTGCAATTGTGCAAGATATCAGGCTGACCCAAGAAAGACTATGCATGTACTTCACAGATCATCTGGATTCAAAGCCAACTGAAAGACTATGCCATCAATATGAGAAAAATTCCTTTGTTATGTGACTCTCAAAGTGCAATCCGTATATGCCACAATCCAGTTCAACATTCCAAGACGAAGCATATAGCTCTTCGCTATCACTTCATCAAAAGTCATGTTGAGGAGGGGAATATTGAGGTGCACTTTGTTCATACTACAGAATAATTGGCAGATATCTTCACAAAGGCTCTGAATGAAGAGGCATTCACGAGGATTGTTCGTGGACTTGGAATGATAGATGGATCCACTCTTCATTGAATCAGATTTACTCACTCTTACTCATGTCTTTAGTTCAATAATTTGAAAAATTACAAAACTCTGCAGTACTCCGAAGCAAAATATCACTTCGGAACTCTGCGGAATAAATCAAGAAAAATCACTCCAAATACCACCGCAGCACACCGAAGTAAAATATCACTTCGGACCTCTGCAGAACAAACTTTTCTTCAAAATAAACTCTTCAAATTTGAAAATCACTTAAACATAAGTTGACTTCGCCTTTTAAGGATAAGAATAAAGAGTTTTTAAGTCAAAGAAAATTCAAAACCAGGAAAAATCACACCAAGTTATGAGAAAAAAATTTTGATGCAAACTGACAAAGGTTAACCTTTCTTCCATGAATTAATCAAGTAAAGGACAAAATTTTGATTTTAGATTCTGATAATCATACCCTATTACACTAAAAGGTATTTGGGAATCGACTTGTAACATTGGTAAGAAAACAGACTTCGAAGGGGGTTAAGGCTATTTTACAATTTGAAGCCTTGTTTGATTCCAATATTCTTAACATAATGTCTATTTCTAACCACCCTTCGGAACTTGACTTGCTTCAACTTCAAATTAATCATGTAGCCTCAAAACTACACAGGATAACTCAAGTGCTCCGAAGTTTTCCTCAAAAATAGTACCAACATTGTCTGATAAGTAAAATTAAATCTCTTTTCATTAGTGGTACAAAATTGAACTACAAGAAGATTTCTAAACTCAAGGATTGTTTAAAAAAACAAAAGGCACCAAAAGAAATAAATCAAATGGTAATGTTTTATTTCTTCGGATCAAGCAAATCCAAAATAGAAAACAAATGGAAAAATTCAAAATAGATAACAAAAAGAAAAATAGAAAACGATTGTCAAAAGAAACAAAGACAAATAAAGACAAAAAGATAAACAAGGTAATGCAAAAGAAAAATCAGCATTCAAAGGCTTATTCTTCTGTTTTAAATAACGATATAAGGAACTCCTATAACATAGTCGAGTACTTCGTAGAAGAATATGGACATTTCAATTAGTCTATCTTAAATGATAAAGTTGGAGTGGTGTACGAAGCTCAAAGGCTTGTCATCAGAGTCTAGTATCCAAACACTTCAACTGATGAAAGGGAATAAATTTTTCAAAAGAATCTTCAAAAACAATCCAATCTCTGAAACACTTCTGATGCTCAATTCATGAATGAAAATTTCTTTAAATTTCAAATTCAAAGGATGTTATCATTATTATATTTGAAAATTTTGAAGCACATAAGCACAACTCAAAACATGTTTTCAAATGTGAAATCAAGTTAGTAATGGGGTGATTAGACTTATATATTCCTGACTGATATTGAATCAAACAACCTTCAAAATGAAAAATGGACTTCCAACATGATTCGAATGATTCTGAACATTAACTGGTTAAATCTTCTTTTCACAATATTCATGGAAGTTAAGGATAAATGTTATGATGCATCAGTCAAAAGTAAAACCAAAAATTCATAGAAAAACAAAAAGAAAAACATATGGACTTGGGTATATTGACAAACACTTTGCAATCACATGTCAATCACCGAAGTGACAAAACACACTTCGGAGCCTTCAACGGTCATAATTTTTCATAAATACAAAGTCAATTTAATGTTCCAATGATTTCCACATTTATGATCACTCTCAGAGGCAAACATTCCTTGAATTATAACCGTTTGTTTACATCTGTCAATGAGATTTTAATGGAAAATCTTAACCATAATGATTTCTCAAAAGTGGCGGTTCAAATTTTGAATCATTGCAACTGACAGCCGTACGTTTCTCCTTTTGCAGAGATAGTGGGACGAGCAGGTGCTGAGGTGTCCATCTCCTACAGGACCATTTCAATCGTGCATTAAATGACCTAGGGACCACGAATACTATATAAACCTCTCACCGCTTCAGTTACACTCTTTACGCAAACACAACATTCGAATTCTCTCTACAAACTTGCTCTCGAAGAAATTCTCAACTCCTTCATCTTCTTCATCTCCTTCACTTCATCATCAATGGCAGCTAAAGCTTCATCTCAAACCACGGAAGCAATGTCGATCCCAAACCTCAAGAGCCAGTCTGCTAATCTGGTTCTTCGCAACAGCCTTCAACTCTACCCTCAACCTATCGATGCGTTGGTTGAATGCCTGAAAAACTCTATTCTTAGCTATGCCCTAACCTGTACACCCTCAATCCCTGCGACTATGGTTCACAGGGCTCATTATACATCGAATGCTTTGTTCGATTCCAACAATCAAGTGAAATCGGTGTTCTATGAGGCCATCGATTCGAAAGGAAAAACCAAGAAGGTACAACTGACAAAAGAAAATTTTGTTGAAGCCCTGCGTCTCCCAGTCTACAATTCCAAAGAAATGGTTGTTCCCTCGGCTGAACAACTGGTTGAGATGTTTAATGAAATGGGTTACTCACCCCCTCTTGAAAGGATCAGTACCTTCAAAAAGAACCAACTACCTGATCTGTGGCGGTATTTCTTCAGCATCTTTCTCAGATGTCTATCAGGAAGAACTTCGGGACTGGACTCAGCCAGTGTATCATTCCAATCCATACTCTATGGAATCTACTATGATGTTAAGGTAGATTATGCAACCATACTCTGGACTGATTTCTGTTCACATATCAATCCCAGCTTGAAGGGAACAGAAATGGCGCATCCAAGATTTTGGGCAATCGTTGTTCATGCCCAGTATCTACAAGCTGGAGTTGTTCTTGACGTCTCTCTTCCAGAATTACGATATACTCCTATTGCCATTCCTCCTTTGGATGATGAACCTGCACCCTTCTGTGCTCAAATTCCACACGTCATGCTCTCCAAAGTCCCCATGGAATGCAATGAGATAAACACCTATCGTAACACTCTAGTGATTCCTTACCCAACTCGTGATTTAAGTCAAGAAGCACCCCTCGTGACAAATCCAAAAGGAAAAGGAAAGAGGAAAATTACTAGTGGACCTAGTGGTCCGAAGAAAGAAGAAAAGAAAATAAAGACTTCGGTGAAAACCACTCTGAAGAGGAAACAACCGAAGAGGCAGAGGAAACCAGTAGCTGTGGATGAGTCTTCGGACTCAGAAAGGACTCCATCCACAGTCCATGAAAAAGAACATGAAGAAGAACAAATCGAAATCAACCTCCTTCACCTCCACCAACAACCAGACCACCCACTCCACTGCAAACCACTATTCCTCTATCTCCACCAAAAACAACCAAACCACCATCACCACTACGTATATCTAGATCTCTTCCACCACCACCCACAACAGCTTAACAAAACACCACCATTCATACTACATCATCTGATGTACCACCACCACCTCCACCTACAACAGCTCCTCAAATATCTACCATATCTTCCTCTGGTATTGATTTTACATTACCAGAGTTTGACTTGCCCCCATCACCCTCTAGACAAAACCCCACTTCGACAGCCTTCTTTGAAGCCTTTCATTTGGATCCTTTGAATGTTGAAGGAGCGTCTGATGAAGACCTGCCAGATGAAGGCCTTGTACTAATGAAAAAGTATAAAGTCCTCAACTCCAAGCTTGACACTATGATTCAAGCACAAACAGGCTTTGATCCCACCAAACCCACTTTGGGTGACATCACCGAAGAGATCGAATCTCTGGAGTTCTCCATGTCCAAAGAAATAAAGGACTCCGTACAAAAGCTTGAGAAGAAACTCTTGGATCAACAGAGTCTGATCCAATCATCACTCGAACAAAAACTTGAGTCTGCTATAACAACCATTGACAAGAAAATCGAAACCTTTGCCGAAAAAGTTGAAAAATCACATTTTGAAGTTATGAAAACTTTACAAGAACTTCGGAGTGAAACTCAGAAAAGTACCAAGTTTGAAAAACAACTCGATGAGGCTAGAGCAAAAATTGAAGAGCTCACAGCCGCCCAAGCTGATTCGGACATTTCAAAGTTCACAGAGGAACTGCAACGAACAAATGCAGTTCTTACACAAGACATGGCTGCTAAGTTGAAAGGTGCACTACAGCCCCTGATAAACTTTTCTGATAGGTTATCTAGGCCACAGGGCAGGCCTACCACTGCTCAGCATGCGGGGCATGCTTCATAAGGGGGAGAAAGGCCTAGATTAATCTCTGCAGCCATAGCAGGTCCTTCAGTTTCAACCATAACAACGACTACCATGGGTGCTAGTGGATCAGCTGGAGCTGAAAGCTCAACAGACCGGTCACTAGAAACCATAATTGCCCCACACATGGAGGAGGTCTAGAAGGCTAGACGGGCAGATTACAACCTGATGATCAAAATAAATGAATTTGCTCGTGATGATGGTGAATGGACCATAGAGGCAATCAAACTCTTTGGATTTCAAGATCCGAATGTACTCAACAGGCTGCCCCTTCGGAGCTTTGCGACAACTGACTTCGAAGACATTCAGCTTGACATTCCTTTTAATCCGAAGACTTTTGCCTTTCTCCAATTTGTCAATTCGGTACCAAATGAACAGAAACCAAATTTTTGGACCAATAAAATCAACTTCCATGCCAAATACATTCAACGTCAGAGTGTTGTATGGAGCTTGAACAAGATCAAGAAAATTCTTTCGATCAAAGAAGCAGAAATATATAAGGGCTTTAAGAACTATGAATATCTTGTTCTTCAGGGTACAGATGAGGTTGAGTCAAGGTTCAAAATTGCCGATTTTCCCATCATGAATCCAATGGACTTCATCCAGATTCTTGATCTTCTACGAAGCAGTGAGGCTGCTCATGCCGCAATGTCTGCCCTTACCATCAAAAACCACATCTTGGGCTTTCTAAACAACTATCTTTTGAGGTTTTCCAAACACGACTTGGAGTTATGTTCCTACTACAAACAACCATTGAACACTCCTCCCATTGTAGTTCGGAACATAGCTAGATTCAAGAATGGAGAGATTCTAGATGAACCATATGGCGTAGTCTTCAAAGGACTTTGAAACGAAACCGAAGTCACAATCAAGTTCTTTGAAATAGACTACATCGGCCTCCATCCCTCCTCTTTTATCTCTGGAATGATCTCTCATGTAAATGCTTGTCATGCAAATTCAACTGAGAAGAAGAAGAAGTTCATGGATCACATGAACTGGTACCTGGCGATGAGGAAAACTTTAAAAAGGGCCTACAAGAGAAATTTTCGTGTGTAGACTTCGGATGCACTTCACACAAAGGGAGAGATTGTTGAGTATTTTTGTGATGAAGTGCTGACGTATCTGAAGCCCCCTCTAGAAGACCTTTTGAAGAATGAAAACCCAAAGTAATAAAGCAATAGAAGACCCCGAAGTCTGAAGACACCGAAGTGCTATGCATGAAGGATCCGAAGACTTCACAGCCTGTCAACCTTTTGTGTGCACGCGTATAGTACAATACGTGTTGCATGAATCTTCTATCCTATTGGCTAGTACACTGATAGGATATTCTCTGTAAAAGTTGTACTATTGGTATCACTGATTCAGTATAAATATCAATGATACCATGCCGTGTAGAGTGTGAGATTACGAACATTTGTAAGTCTACCAAATAGAAAACCTAACTGTAAAACCTTACAATCTAATCAAGCATTCGGCACAAGTTATCCATTTCACTGTGTTCTTTAACTATTCTTCAATAGTTTATTTGTTGTGTGATTACTTGTACAACAACAACTGTTAAACATCAGTCATTATTCGTCTATATAAACAATTTCAACACCCAACAGTTTTGTGCCAATTCTGGCGAGTAGCAAAATCTAATAATCTAACTAAACACCACTAATCAGCATGAGCTTGTAATTCCTGATCCTAGTAAAATCAACAATGCTTCTGTATCTCAGGATCAGATCAAGCTCTTATGCTTCAACTTCTTACTCTCAGTTACTCCCTGCATACGGCGCATATGTGATGAACACATCCTGTATCGAGGATTAAGAATGCGAAGTTGATATTTTATAGAGTTCAAATATATCTAAGGTGTCAAACTCCTTGACCCAGATATTCTTCAGATCCTTCAGGTATATTGGGCAACACGTTTCCAATGTCCCTTCAGCTCACAGTCAACATATGGCCTCATTCGGGTCACTGGTGGGTGTTGTGTTAGAGTTAGCTTTTTTCTTAAATCTTTGGTCAGACTGTCCAACCTCAGACCTTCCCTTCTATTGGGATGAGAAACTTCTTCTTAGGGTTACCATGATGAATGGCTAAGACAAGAGCAGTGGACTTTGAGCTACTGTGTTTCTAGCCTCGACAATTTTTAGCAAACCGTGCAGCTCAATCAAGGTCATGTCCAGATGGTTCTTTACACAGTTCATAGAGCCCTCATTACATGAACCAGGAAGCGAGTTAAGCACCATATTAGTGGCTAACTCCCTCTGGAAATGGACACCAAGATTATCCAATATGTCTATGTACGTACCTTCTTTTAGTTTATGTGCCCTTAGGGATTTAACGATCTCGAATCATTCCCGCTTTGCTTGTACCCCCAAGACTCTTAAAACAGTTCTCAAGTTCGAAGGACATGTCAGCAAAAACGCCAGGCTATCGATCTTATTAGATCGGGATTGCAGTGGAGGAGAAGGAGGAATAGGAGGAATGTTTGTGTTTAGATTTACGGTAGACCTCTATAAGAGAAAGGTTTTTAGTTTATTTTGAGTTTTACTCCATTAAATAATTACCCAATTTATTTACTAAGGCTAGGATCCAAGATTTCTCAGTTGTGATGTGAAGAGGGATGCCGTAATCACACTACAATGGTTATCAAGGTAGACAAAAACTATTTGTCAATTTTATTTGGTAGGAAATTCCTATATCTGTGAGATTGATTAGCTAGTGTCAATGGAAAGTTAATCTAGTTTGTGCTCATCTTGATTTCATGACAGGGATGCCATAGATCATGAATCAGATGGTGAATTAACCATATAGAACCCACGTGATGCCCGTGTTGGAACCCGGAATCTAAGTAAAGTTGCAGAAAGAGATAGCGAGTCCGAAACTGGATGGATTTCGGAATCTTGAGGGTTTACTTAGATGGATCTTAGAGCCCAACAATAATATAAGTGTACAAACAGTTAACAATATTGAAAGATAAAGACAGTAAGATTGCAATACAAGAATTAGAACAAGTAAAGTAAGAATAGATATGAACAAGACAAGATGTGATGGAATGAGAGGATTTTATATATATCAATTGAAAGATCATTACAAATCAGTTATCAAAACATGAGGACTAAATGAAGAAGTGGTCTCCCTTTTATGGTGTAAGGGAAGACGTCTGGATATTATCCTAAGGACTAAAGAGCAGACAACACGTCTCTCTTCAGTCAGACAAGATGGTTCTAACTAATAAAATAATACAATGTCAGACTAGGGTGGCTACTAGAATATAAATAATACAACCAGTAGATGCGACATGCTTCTAAAAGGTCACGCCTAATCTAGTCTAATCATTCTTTATAACTTGAAGTGCTTATCCATTTTGTCTTATCTTCATCTTCTGTCTTCTGTGTTGTTGATGTTGACCAAAGATAATATTTAACTTCGGAATGGTTGATTGTTGAACTCAATAGCCTTTTGAAGTTAGTTGAATTCCTGGGATTTCGGTGTCTTGTCATTTCTGAGCTTGGTAACATCGGAACATGGACTTCCGATCTTAAGGATGCTTCTGAACTTTAGATGATTCGAAATATGACTTCTCAACTTGGTTCATATGCCGAGACTATCTATTTTGCATGGTTCCAAAATCCAAGATTGGATTTTGGTATAACACATTTCAGACATATATAATGATTATAAATACATTCAGAAGCAAGCGTATTCATTGATAATTTGAACATGACTCGTAACATACATACACCAAGTTAACTATTGTTTTCAACATCCATGACTTTCCAAAACATTCCATCAACAAACATCATACAAATAAACTAACAAACCATCAAAACAATTGTTCAAGTATCACCAAGACAGACATTTAAAACTCCACACAAATCCCGGGTTGGTCAACGACCCGTTTTGACATTAACAATTCCCCCTTCGATGACCAACCGAGGGGTTTGATCTTCTGGTCTTCAATATTTTTCCAATATCGCATGTTTCCACGCATAGCACCAAAAATTCCTTACTCCTAGCATACACTCCATCTTTAACAACATCTCTTCCTCGGCTTCTGATTTTGAATGAGAGGTTTTCTTCATAGCCTTAACAAAACCTTCCAGCATCGCATTTGGGGCCCTTCTGATGTGTTCAGCCCAGAAGAAAAGAAAAGAATCCTTAACTGATTTGTCTTTATATATGATCCCAAGGATGGGGCTTTGGTTTCTCCTTTCTTCAAATTTTCTATAACTTCTGGCATAAAAAGATCTACCAGATCGCTATGTTGGTCATCGGGATGGTTTTTCACAAACTTGTACATTTCACCATCTCTAAAGCTGAACTCTTCCAGAAGCTGATGAAGAAAACGTTTAGTAGCAATGAGTGCTTCCCAACAGTCTTTACTTCGCTCCACCCTTGGAGCCAAGTTCATTACAATTAAATATATATCGGAAGGATTCATTTTTCGGAAGTCAGCTTCCGTTATCTCCATCTTCTTGTTGTTTCTGATAATCTCGTACTCAAATTAGTTAGATCTATCATAGGTTCTCCTTTTTACACTGGTTACGGCAGTGATTGGCTCAATGGACCAGGTGTTGATTTGTGGTTGAGTATAACTGTCCAGAAATTTTTGAAGCTTGAGCCTTACACCCAAAGTCTTGTTTTGTTATGGGATACCAGAGAAATTCAAAGTATAGATATACTTGTCTCCATTTGGTGTCAAGGAAATGTCCCAGTTGTGTGCGGGGGATGGAACGGGAGCATACGATTGGTGAGGTCGGAAGTCTGTGTCTGTTAAAGTTCGGAAGCGAAAAAGAACTTAGAAATTTGGTTTACTTGGACCACTTGGACCAGCTGCTGTTGGATCAGCAGCTTCCGCTTTAGCATTAGTATCATTTTCAAATTCTTCTGCGAACAAGTTCACTCTGCCGTCAAAGTATTCATTTTTTAATGCTTTGAGTTCAGGAGGTTCGTAGTCTTTAATTGGTGAGTACTGAAGGTTTTCATCATTGGTGTGAATTGGGACCTTGATCGGAGATAAGGTTTGTTTTGGAGGAGAATGAGGGGGAGTGGGAACTTCCGAGGTTTCTTTCGGAGTGGTGTCCTCGGTTATTTTCTTCTCTTCATCACCAGTGGCTTATGTAACTTTCTTCTCTTGATTGCCATCACCAACATTGGCATCTACCATTACTTCATCCTCTTCATCATCATCCTCTTCTTCTACCAGGACCGCTTTTCCCCCTCCTGGGCTCCTTCTGATGTTGAAGGGGGCACAGGTAGGCGGTTGAGGATGGCCTCAAGCTTTGAATCACGTCCTTGAAGACTTTGTTGATTTCGTTGGAAATGGTCGTGGAGGTGACTCCTTTGAAAATCTCACAGGTTTCTATATTCATGCTCGTGGCTAGCTTCAATTGCTCTATGGGACCATCGATGGTATCAGTTATTTTCTGAAGAGTGTTGGTCAGAGAAGTTGCAGGAGGAGGCAATGAGTTTTCCGTAGTGATTCATTCTCTGAAAGAATTTCAAGAAGATATTAGTGAAGATGTTCAATGAAAAATTTGATTTTCTCATCAATTGACTGAGCCACGCTGGCAAAGTTCTATTCAACTTTCTAAAGCTCTGTCAAGGTCTCCTGAGCTTTCTTCATAAGGGAGGTGGCATCATCTTGTCGCTTAGAATCAATATCCAGTAGACCTTTTGCAAGTGCCTTCTGAACTTCACCATCCAAATCCAGTACAAAATCTCTCTTTTCAAATTTAGAAACTCTTTTCTTCAGTTATGTTATTTCATTTACCAGAGCCTCCTGATTTTGAGAGGCCTTAAGCTCAGAGACCAAGGTGATCAGAGAGTCGATTTTCAAATGTAGAGATTTATCTTTGGTGTAGGAAACTGAGGGTTGTGAAGGAGGAACTTCAGTTGCAGCCTTGGTGGAGGGATCATTGGAAGTGGAGTTAGTATCACTAAGATCAACCTCCAGAACTTTGGTTAGTGACGACTTGTCTACTTCCTGATCTGTCCCGAAGAGGGATTCTTTGACGGTTTTGGATTGAGTATCAGAAATGACTTTCCTTGACCCGGATTCAGCATGGGAGTCAGAGACAATTTTGGTTGTTGGGGGATTCTTCTTTTCGGCTTCCTTGGCCTTATATCGATCCTAAGTGAGGGGAACAATCTTGGAAGCCACTGTGCTCCAAATTTTCTCTGATACATTAAAGACATAGAGGGGATCATCAAAAATTTTCTTGAGAGATAGGGCCAAGTACTAGTTGATGCCGGAAATAAGTTTAGATTTTTAATGCGAGTCTGCTTGACCTCCTCATCTTCGGTGACCAGAGGGGGACCATAGGAGTCAAGAATGGTTTGTTCAGCATTTCGAACTTCAAAGCGCTTTTGCAAGCGATCAACCAGGTTGGCTTGACCTTTTACATCATGCTCAAATTTCCAAACTTCTATGGGACTGGTTCCGGGAGGGGTTGAGTAGGATCAGAAACAATTTGATCTTTTTCTGGTTCATCTTTCTTTTCTTTTTCTGGTGAGTTCTATTTTACCACCTCTGTTTCTTTTTCTGGTTCCGAGTCCTGAAAGTTCTGTTTTTTCCTCTTCTTTTTCTGACTCGGAATCGCGTAGTCTCCAACAACTTGGCTGAAAAAGTTCAGCAAGTTAGGTAACAAAGAGGAAACATATTCCGAGGATAACACATATCAGAGGGAAACTGAATTTAGCTTATCACGGAGATACCAAAATTCTTTGACCAAAAACTTATTTTGGATTCCCAAAAATCTCAGATTTTTGTTACGCAAATTATTTATACACAGAAGTAAAACAATTTAACCAAATAATAGGAAGTAAGATCTGGATTTCCAGAATGCCAATGACGATAAACAATAATTTGCTAACAGGGCATTCTGTTTTGACTTATACATGAAACTGTTGTGTTATGTTGAAAAGTAGTTATCCGACAATTTTGAAACACCGAAAATTTGACGTTCAGAAAGGTGAGATACCGAGATTTAGATATTCAGAAGGAGTTGATTCAGAAAGTGATGAATTCAGAGGAAGGAGGATTTCAGAAAAACTTTTAGAGAGATGATTAAAGTCAGAGAAAGTGATTCTCAGAAAAGAATTTAGAGAGACATTGAGAGTCAAAGAGAGGTATACCCAGAAAAGTGTACCTTTTTAGTCGTTTTTATCCTCTTTTTCTGAGGTTGTTGAACCGGAGAGGATTCAGCAGCCTTCCTTTGGCCTTTCTTTGGAGGTGGTATATCTTGCAGAGGCTAGGGTAGGTAAGGTGGAACATCAGTGGTATCAGCAATGTGTTTGATGACAACGGGATCAGTAGGATCAGCTAGGTTCAGAAGAGCTTATGGCAATCTTCTGAGTTTACCAAAAGTAGTATCAAGCTTTAGTGCATAAGGTCTTGCTACTGGGATTTTCAGTTCGTCACCATCGGGCTTTGGGATTGGAAGTTGAAAAACATTATACAGGTGCTCAATGCACATGGCCCAGAAGCGTGCTGAATGGATTTTGCGTGGGCTCTTCTGAGAAGTTGGAATGTAAGAAGTGAAGTCTTCAAACAAAATTTCAGCATAATCGACCATATTTCCGGGAGCATACTCCACAGAAGTTTTAGCATACCCTTACTCAACTGGTCTGTCCCACCAGTTTTACCTGTTAAGCACTTAATGCAATAGTGGATCAGGCATTGCCACAAAGGGGAAATGTGTCCTTTAGAGGATTGAGACAAAGGTTCCAGTTTGTACGTGTAACCCATTCGATAGATCATATTGTGAAGCTGATATGGTGATGGGTGGTCGAATTGAACTTGATGGTATGTAAGTTTGAGAGCTGTAGCAAAAATGTTTTTATCTAGTGTCACGTCCCTTCCATCATATAGAGTGACCAAGTAGTTTGGTCGAAGTTTCTAGGCTGAAAGAACTGTGCGTTCTAGAAGGTAGATAGAGATTGCCGGTGGAGGGTCAAAGAACGCTCGGGACAGTTGGTGACGGGACAATATATGGATTAATATTCGTAGATGGTCTTTGTAGGAAGATAAATCCCTAGAAATTGGAATATTTCAAGGGGCAACGACAATGACGTCCTCACCCGTAGATCCACCACTTTTGGAAGGGATTGCCATTAACACTTAACTGTTAAGATTAAAGAGCAAAACATACCATATATTTAGATAGAGGATAAAGACAATGTTGAACATTTAAGAACATGTGGAATCTATTCAAGAGAGAATTCCATCCAGATCATCATTTAGTGAGATGGACAAAAACAACATATGTTAAACGGAAGTATACATTTGCAAATCAACAAATGAACCAGATTATCAACATGTTTAAGGAGTTCCAATGAAATCGCAAGTTGATATGATTTACAGTGAGTATGCTTTTGTAGAAAAAGCGAAAATAGAGAAGAGTAGATGCGTACCTTGTAAGGAGAAAGGAGAATGAAGAACTAAGAAATAAGAAGGAGGTGTAACGGAGGTTGCTAACAATGGTCGGAAGTTAGGGTTTTGACAGAAAAAACCCAATTGCGAACAGCAACGACGGAGTTGTGAGGAAGACGGGGACGTACAGTAACCCCGGTGTAGCGTCACTGATGTGCAAAAGTCCGATGGGTTTTGCAGATATTGAAGGTTGGAAGATGGAGAGATGAAGTTCGCAGAGAGAGGAAGAAGATGAAGTGTAGAAGAAGATCAAGAGAGGGAACGGTTAAAAGGGTTTTGAAATTAGTGAAAAAACGCCGGAAAGAAAATGAAAGGACATGACAAGATGTGTCAGAAAAAGGCTTTGTTTGGCATTTAATGCCAAGGCATGATTAAACAAGATGGTTCGGTCAGAGGGTGACACGTATGACATGGTTACAAATATATTAAAAATATTTGGAATATTAATTACTAATTATTGGGTATTTAATGTAACAATATTTAATTCTCATTCCTTTCATTAAATTGGTCTTTTTCTGAATTCGGAAGATAAGAAGTACAGAGGTTCAATATCAAAGAGAGTGTGTACCTTAATTGTTGAATGATTCAGAAAATGAACTTACCGAAATGACAATGTTCTGAAGTCAGAATGGTACAGAACATAATATGAAAAATGGATGTTCCGAAAGGTTCAGAAAATTGATGATCAGAAGTTGGGTTTTAAACGAGGTTCCTCAGAAGTTTAAAAGTACATAAGTTTAGATTAAAACGAGGCTCCTCAGAAGTTTGAAATTCAAAAGTTCATTTTGAAACGAGGCTCCTCAAAGATTTGAAAAGTTCAGAAAATAAGTTTTTGATTTTCAGGAGATTTTTTGTTCCGAAAACAAGTATTGAAAAGAGATTTCTCAGAAAATCTGAAGTTTTGAAGGGGAAGAAGATGGGGGGGTTCCGAAATGAGAGTAAACAAAGGTTATCAAAAAATAAATATGTTATTGAACTTTTAAGAGTTGGACTGTAGAACAAGTTGGCATGAAAATTTTTAATCTCTTAAAAAATCTGGGTCAGGATTCAACATGCCTAGCATTTCTATAAAATTGTGAAATTTTGCTGTATCTAATGCCTTTGTGAAAACATCAGCCACTTGTTCTTTAGTGGGAATGAAATAAATTTCAATGTTACCTTGGAGGATCTGATCCTTAATGAAATGATACCGAAGATCAATATGCTTTGTCATGGAGTGCTGAATTGGATTTTGTGAGATGGCAATAGCACTTTTGGAATCACAGTAGATTGGTACCTGAAGAAATTTATATCCGTAGTCAAGGAGTTGAGTCTTCATCCAGAGGACCTGTGAGCAACGTGTAAAAGCAGCAACATATTCTGCTTCTACTGAAGATAAAGCAACACAATTTTGCTTCTTTGATGACCAACTCACAAGTCTTCCACCTAAGAATTGACAACCTCGGAAGTACTTTTCCTGTCCAATCTGCATCCAGCATGATCTGCATCGGTGAATGCTTGAAGCTTAAAGTTATCTCCGACTGGGTACCAGAGACCCATTGCCTTTGTGTCTTTGAGATATTTGAAAATTTGCTTCACAGCAGTCAGATGTGATAACTTAGGAGCTGCTTGATATCTCGCCCCAAACACACGTGGCAAACATAATATATGGTCTACTTTCTGTCAAGTAGAGGAGAGAACCTATCATTCCTCAGTAAATTTTGTGATCTACTGGTTCTCCATTGGGATCAGTAGAGATCTTATGATTGGTTGACATGGGGACTTTCGAGGTAGAAGAATTTTCAAGAGAAAACTTATTTAATAATTCATTCGTATATTTGTCCTGGTGAATGAATATTCCTCTATTTGTCTGTTTAATCTGAAGACCAAGAAGAAATTAATTTCCCTGTTCATGCTCATGTGGAATTTTTCAGTCGTTACTTTGGCAAATTCATCAACCATTTCCTGATCTGTTGAACCGAAAATAATATGATCTACATAAACTTTTACAATCATTATGTGTTTCTGATGTGATCGCATAAAGAACGTAGGATCAATAGTTCCTCTTCGGTATCCAGATTTTACCAAGAAATTTGACAGAGTCTCATACCATGCCCTTGGACACCACTTTAGCCCATAAACAACCTTGTTCAAACGATAGACATGGTTGGGACGAGATAGATCTTCAAAGCCCAAAGGTTGCTGAAGATAGACAACCTCGTGTAGATCACCTTGCAGAAAGCACTTTTCACATCCATTTGATGAACAATAATGTTCATGTGAACATCATAGTCCAGGAAACTTCGGATCGCTTCTAGCCACGCTACTGGTTCGTATGTCTCATCATAATCAATCCCTTCTACATGACTATAGCCTTTAGCTTCAAGTCCGGATATGTTTTTGACCACGGTACCCATTTCATCAAGTTTATTTCGGAAGACCCATCTTGTGCCAACAATAGTTTGATTGGCTAGTCGAGGCACAAGATCCCAAACCTTATTTCTCTTGAATTCTTCCAATTCTTCTTGCATGGCTTTGATCCAGTCATCATCATCTGGTTCATCGAAGATAGTGTTAGTGCTAAAAGTCAGATAGTCTTTGGTTCAAATTTGATGATATAAGCAGCAAATTGACATTCATTGTGGATTGACTTTTTGGATCGAGTTTGAACTCCGGAAGAAGGGTTTCCAATGATTTGATTCGGAGGGTGGTTCCGAGTCCATTTAGGGAGTCTCGTAATGAGGGCTTGATCTGACTCAGGTGGTACAATATCCTAGATCAATTCGGGATTTTCAGGAGTGACATCTTAGATATGTGATTCTTCAGCTGAAACTTCTTCATCCGCATTGAATGTGAATATTGGTGAATCATTTGATGTATCTGTTGTAGAGTTGTTTCGTTCATTTCCTGAATGTTGATGGTCCCCCTCAAATTGAGGAATTCCATCAACATGAGTCGGGAGCGGGAGCTCCCCCTAGACATTTGCTGGGAGCAGAACTCCGCTCCCTGAGTCGGGAGCGGGAGCTCCCCCTAGACATTTGCTGGGAGCATAACTCCGCTCCCTGAACCTGTTGAGCCTGTGAAGGGAGCGAAGGCTCCCCCTCAAATGTTGCATTAATATTTGAAGTTCTAACCTCATTGGATGGAACAATAGATTCTGTAGATGTAGAAGGTGATGGTGTTGAAGCTGTTGTAATCAGCTGAATAACTTCAGGATAGCGGATGATTTCTGCATGAGTTGCTATTTCTCGAGGATCGAAGAGAAGATCACAGTCTATTTCGATTGTAGGGATAGGTTGACGACCTTCCGGAATGTCAGCCTCCATGACATACATGATGCCTTGTGCTAGCTTCCTCTAGAGGTATTGGTCATCAAATTCAACGTCGAAACTTTCTTCAATGACTCGAGTTCTCCTGTTCAGTACACGATAAGCAACGAATTTAGATGAATAATCTATGAATATTTCTTCATCACTTTTGCGGACAAATTTTCCCAAGTGATCTTTGTTGTTTTTGATGAAGCAACGACAACCGAAAATATGGAAAAATTTAACATTGGGATTTCTCCCATTTAACACTTCGTAGGGAGTCATCAAAAGTCGCTTATTAATGATTGATCGATTCTGTACAAAGCCTGTTGTTGCTATAGCTTCTGTCCAGAAGGATAATGGAAGATTGGCAAAGTTTAGCATCGATCTAGCTGCTTCAACCAGGGTTCGATTTCTCCTTTCCATCACACCATTTTGTTGGGGTGTGTAGGGAGCTGAGAAGTTATGCTCAATTCCTTTTGATGCTAGGAATTCTTCTAGTTGGCCATTGTTAAATTCTATTCCATTATCACTTCGGATTCTTCTGACTGGCAGTTGCACTTTGAGCTCAATTGACACGATGAAATTTCGGAGCTCCAAAAAGGTGTTAGACTTTAGCCTCAAGAAAAATACCCAGGTGAAGCGGGTGAAATCATCCACAATCACCAAAATATATTTCTTGTGATTCAGGCTGGAAACTGTCGAAGGACCAGATAGGTCGATATGGAGGAGTTCCAAAGGATGAGAGATGCTTGAGTCTGTGATGGATTTATGAGGTTTCTTCTTCTGCTTTCCCAGTGTGCATGTAGCGCAAAGATTCTCACTGTCAAACTTCAGAAGATGGATTTATCGGACCATCTGTCCTATTACTAACTGGTTCATGTTTCAGAAAATTTAGATGTGCCAACTTCCTGTGCCATAACCAGCTAATTTCGGAATGGGCCTTCGAAAGTAAACACAGTCGAGGTGTTTCGAGAAATAGAGAAATGTACAGAGGAAACATGTTAAGGTGTCTCGGAGACCGGTACTCACAAGTTGTCCTACGCTTACAAGATTGTGTTTCAGTCAGAGGACGTAGGCAACTCTCTGAATTGTGAAGTTTCCATTTGTCAGAACCCCATATGGCCATATCCCTTGATTATACCATTAGCATCATTTCCGAAAGTTACATATCCTCCATTGCTGACTTCACGATAATCCCTCAAAAATTCCAATCTCCCGGTCATGTCCATTGAGCAGGCACTATCAATAAGTCATTCGTCATCCTGCTCCTCCGCACTGAATGCCTGAAAATTATTGATTGTCCTGGTAACAGATGTTTCAACTTTTGAAGCATGAGTGGTTGAGTCAGAAGGCTTTAAGTCAGAAGTTGGAATTTTTCAATCCATTTTTGAACAATTCACTTTGGGAATTTTTTAAAGTGATTTTTGTTTTGATAGTTGAAATTATTCGGTTTATAGTTGACCGAGGGAGTAACAGAACGTGGTTTTGAAATGTTGTTGCAGCAGTGACAACAAATAGTGTTTTGTTCACGTTTCAGTATTTTCGGAGCTGTTTGGTTTTTTTATAGTATTTGATTTTTCAACTTTCTGAAATTTTAAAACAGTTTTTCCTTTTTGAAAGTTTTTTTTGGTTTGGGAAATTTGTCAAAAAGTCCATATATTTTGGCTCTATTTAGGAAAAAGTCCTCCCTGAATTTTATTTTATGATTTAATCCTCTAAACCTGCAAAAATTTGTGAAAAAGCCCTTTTCACCTGATTTAGCAGGTCAGGGGTTAATTCATAAGTAAAACGATTTTACAATGACTTTTTCGCAAATAAAATGACTTTTTGTTCATTTTTGTAAGTGACATAACTTTTACATACAATGTCAAAATTCTACAAACTTTATATCCTTAGAAACGTGGTAATTAATAATACAACTTTGTTTTACAAATTTTTGGTTGAATATGTTCAGATCTTTTGCTACAATCTCTAAACGTAAGCACAAACCATTTATGTCACTTTTTAGTTATTTTCAAACATTCATATCTCATTCATTATAACTCCAATTAACCTGAATTTTTTCCTATGTTTTTACTATTTCAAATAATATATTTTTATAATGATGACTTTTGTCCAATTCCTCATAAATTTTGAGATATATTGTTATAAACATTGCATCTCAAAATAATTCAATATCTGACCATGTGTATGAACACCCATTTTCAAACAAGCATATATTTTATTATACACATTAATTTCACTTGATTCTTTTTTCTATGTACTCTTTGAAATATATACTAAAACTTTCATTTAAAAAGTGTATTCTTTATAGCTTCAGATATTGAGTTATTCATCTCCAAACATGGCCTTTTGATAACACTTATTTTCTATAAACATTACTTGAGATGGATGTATATATATCAAAAGATAAGAAAAAGAATCAAGTGGAATAGATGTGTATATCAAAAGTCAAGATATGAGGTTATTAAGATCTATAGCTATGTTATAGCTATATGTCTCCAAATTCCACAGGTTCATTTGAGGCTATGTTTGAAGATGAATAAATCAATATCTGAAGCTATTAAGAAAAAACTTTCTATATAAAAGTTTCCATATATATTTTAAAGTGTACAAAGGAATAAAATCAATTTAAATGGATCTGTATAGCAAAAGATATGCTCATATGAAAATAAATGCTGAAACACATTGAATGTTGAATTATTATGGATATGATGTTTATAGCTATATATCTCAAAATCTATGAGGAATGAGGAAACGCCATCAGTATGAAAATTGTATTATTTGAAATAAAAAAAACATAGGAAAAAATTCAGGTTAATTGAAGTTATAACGAAAGAGATATGAATGTTTGAAAATAACTAAAAAGTAACATAAATGTTTTGTGCTCACGTTTAAGGGATTGTAGCAAATGATCTTAGCATATTCAGACACAAGTCTATAAAACAAAGTTGTAGAACTAATTACCACATTTTTAAATATATAAAGTTTGTTGAATTTGGACATCGTATGTAAAAGTTATGTCACTTACAAAAATGAACAAAAAGTCATTTTATTTGCGAAAAAGTCCCTATAAAATCGTTTTACTTGTGAATTAACCCCTGACCTGCTGAATCAGGTGAAAAGGGTTTTTTCACAAAGTTTTGCAGGTTTAGAGGATTAAATCACAAAATAAAATTCAGAAAGGACATTTTCCTAAATAGAACCAAAATATTGGGAGTTTTTGACAAATTTTCCTTTTTGGCTTTGAAAATATTTAGCTGTTGAGTATTTCTCTTTGGTGTATCTGAAAAGTTGATTGATCTTGACGAGCCTGGTTTGCTGGACTCAGTATTATGTTTTCCTGTGGTTGGGAAAATATAGACTTTGATGTTTTCACAACATAGGCCATTTTGGGAAACACGGAATGATAATCTAAGCAATTGGTAGTTTGACGATAATGAATAAACTTAGTGCTTGGCATCGGAAGCAGACCCTTGCGAATGTACTTGTATGGTACCGAAGTTACTGGGTTCCGAGTTTGTTTCAGAATGACAAGTTTGATGATGGTTGATGAGGTGCGTTTTGATTTGTTTTGATAAAAATAATTTTTCTGTTCCACTCTCGCATAGGATCTGGGTGATCGGATATCTTTACGATTAAGATTTGTTTTTACCCCGTTCTTAGTTAAATTCTGTCCCTTTTCCTTTTTAAAAATTTATCTGGGTGAAGAAGAGTCAGATAAAGAATCATATAATGTGGTTGACTCTTCCTGACTGTTTTTAAGTTTGTCGAGAGAAATGCTTTTATCTGAGTCTAGAGATTTTGAAAAATTTTGCTGTAAAGCATCAACATATGACTTGGTGCCTGAATCAGATGATTCAGCAGTCATACTCGGTGCTTTGACAGTAATGGGAATTTTAATTGTAATTTTGTTGTATTCAGTCCTGATGATATTTTGCTTGTTTGGACATTTTTCCATTTCAATTTCTTCATCAATTTCTTCGTCCTTTGAATTTTCCTCCACGTTGGTTTGACATGGGTTAAATTCTTCAGTGACACAGTTGCTTTGCAAATCTGCAAAGAAAGAATGTTGATTAGAAGTTGAAGGAACATCATTGGGGACCGAAGTCAAGTGTCTTGGCACGAACGGGACCGATGATGTTGATAGACTACTGTTTGCAGTAGTGTCAACATTCTTACTTGGAATTTCCGAAAAATATGAAAATGGGATTTTTGCCCCTTCTGATGGTTCCGAAGTTGCGACTTCTGAATCAATCATTGGGGTTTCGGTTTGTGTCAAGTCAACATCGATATTATCATCTTTTTGGTTTGATGGATATCTGAAAATGGGTTCTTTTTGTTGTACACAGGATAATTTTTATTTTTTGCTTTTCTAGCCCATCCCAAATTGAAAGTATTTTCGGAAGAATTTGTGTTAGCATGAGATTTAAAAACCTTAGTTGCATGATACAACTGGTCAATTAACTGATTAAGACGTACATTGTTGCTTCGGGCTAAATCTCATTGCAAAATCAAAAGCTGATTTAAGTTTTCATTGGTAATCCTAGATATCTTTTCTATTTCTAAATCAACGTCAAGTTTATCACACAAAAGTTTACGATCCTCTAGTCTACTCCTGAGCTTCATCACCTCATCAGAACCATCGTCCCTTTCTTCCAAAACTCTATGGTATGCCACTAGCGCATCTGCACAAGTGTTAGCTATCTTTTCCAAGCATGGTTCTAAATTAACAGAATAGATGTTGTTAGAGTGAAGCATATTACGTACATGTTCAATGATACTGACTCCATTCCCAGTTTTGTGGTTTACCATAAATGCATAATTTCTTTGAGTCGAAGTGGCACATTCCACGTCATTAACATGCTTGACGTTCCCCTGTCCGGGGATTGGAATTTCAGAGGTTCCCTGGACGATCAGACATTCACCTACAGCTTTTCCACGCTTTCGTTTATTTTCATAAGTTCCTTCGTCTTCATCACCAGAAGACCAAACTTCAACATTTCTTGAGGTTGCTACAAACGCTTTCACCTTTTCATCATCCTTTTCCTTGTGAAAATTCCGAGGGGCTCTACAGTCAGCAGCATAGTGCCATAACCCACCATAATTGTGACACTTTATCACATCCATCTCAGTTTTGTCAGGAGTTCGGTTGTGATTGGAACTTGCAGCTGGTGCTGGAGCAGTTTTGGGCTTTTCATGGCGTTGTTCCTCGGTATTCGGATGATGCTGATTCTGGTTTGATTGGTGCTGGCTTCTCTGGTAGTTGTTATTTTAATTTCTGGATGTATAACCTACATGTTGGTTAGTTTGTCAAAAAAAAAAATTCTTTGGACTGGTGTAAGATGGTATCCGATTAAATTTTTGGCTTATCAATGCAATTTCCTATTGGTAGGCTGCTTCTACCTCTTCGTCATATTTGGAATAACAAGATTCCGAATGAGGAGCTAGGAGTGCTAAGGTAGGAGCTGTTGATTGAAAGGATGGTTGGGGAGCTGGAGCCTCGTACTAGATTTGTGGTGTTTGATAGTATGATGGGTAAGATATATGTGGCTGGGAAGGATGGTAGGATGGAACATGATTTTGCTGGTAAGTAAGCTGACTCAACTGGCTAGGAGCATTTTGGTGAACTGGATTTTGCAGGTTAGGAGCATTTTGGTGGTAGGCGGCTAAAAGGTAAGCTAGTTGCTGAACAGCTTGCTGAAACTGCACAAGCTGCTGAGGAGTATTACCCAGCACTGGAAGATTGTGATCTGCCACCAACACTAGTGGTCCATCAAGTTGAGAATGGTTACTCTTTACGTCATTTTCCTGTCCAAGCAAGTTGTGGTACAGACGATACATGTTATAAGTTTTTAATTTCCCGGAATCCTGGAGTATCATCTTAACCAGCATCCAGTCTCTCCCTAGTCCCTCAGTAAATAGAAGGTTGACTTCTTGATTGGACCTTGTGGCTCCTGAACTTAGGAGTCTTGTGACAATTAGAGAGAAGCGGGTGCATGACTAGCTTAAGGTTTCCTCGGGAAAGGCAGAAAATTGATTGTACTCTATAAGACTTGCTGTTAATTTCTTGTCCTTCGCTTCCTCTGTCCCTTGAAACATGTTTTGCAAAAGAACCCAGATTTGTTGGGTCGTAGTGTAGTTCTGAATAAGGTCGTAGAGTTCAGGTGGAATGCCACAAGAAATCTCGGTGAATGCAATTTGATCATTATCCATTTTCTCAAATCCAAGGGAGTTAATCTGGGTTGAGGGGCACCACCCAGAGCACCTTCAGTTGTATCGGCTCTGGGGATATAAGTTGGGACATGAGGTCCTTCCCTAACTGACCTCCAGACATCCTTCCCCTGTCTACGAAGATAGTTTTGCATTCTGCCCGCCCAGCCATTATACTCAGTGGGAATGAGTATTGGGGCTCGGGTAGAGCTCCCGACACTGTTGGCTACGTTAAGAGAATAATTCATTTGCATTTTGAAGAAAGAAGAGTTTGAACTGTTTGACATGAAAATTTAAGAACTTGAGCTTCAATAGCATGTAAGGTCAACAGAGGATTTAAGGGTTGTTGCTTCAGCCATGGCTAGAGCAAACTAAGCACCGTGAATCTTAAAGACAATTATTATGGCTCTGATACCAATTGTTGGAACCCGGAATCTAAGTAAAGTTGTGGAAAGAGATAGGGAGTCCGAAACTGGATGGATTTCGGAATGGCTGGACAAGTCCGAAGACTTGAATAATGAATGCGGAAAGATGGACAAGTTCGGAAACTGGAGGGTTTACTTAGATGGATCTGAGATCTCAAAAATAATATAAGTGCACAAACAGTAAATTTCGATTTTTCTAAGCATACATATGAACATTCAAGTTTCTAGCATGCATCCTAAGATCATATCATGTTAAATCAAATAATTCTGGTATCAATCCTATGTAGTTTTCGATTTTAACAGG
Source organism: Cichorium intybus (assembly GCA_023525715.1). Classification (NCBI taxonomy): domain Eukaryota; kingdom Viridiplantae; phylum Streptophyta; class Magnoliopsida; order Asterales; family Asteraceae; genus Cichorium; species Cichorium intybus. Next base: position 63,393,652 of record CM042014.1, read on the forward strand.
TAGCATGAAATCATATTCATCAATCTAAGATCAAAGTGCAAATAACATATGAACAGAGGCTCTGATACCACTGTTGGGAATCGATCACAAAAACACATAACAACAAGTAGCGGAAGACGGATAAGATCAAATCACTGAATTCTCCATGAACAGAGTCCAGGATCATGCAATTCTTAACAATTATTGCAACAAAGCATAAATAGAATGTACCTCATGATTATCTCCTTTCTGAAATCTTATGAACAACATCTTGCAAAGGATGAACAGGATCCAAAGTGAATCCATCTAATGACTCATACCCAGGAACACCAGAAAACTAGACAGATTAGAACTTCCACTTGGGAAGGAGGCAAAAGATCACAAACCCTAGAGAGGGATATTATTTTCGCCAAAGGGAAGGGAAAGAAAGGAATTGGCGGCTTAAGTATGAGAAGGGATGATTAGGGTTGAACCCCAAGGCCTGTATGTATACTAGAGGGATCCTAGGGTTCCAAACTTGAGGAGCCATTTGGCGGCCGCACCCCCTGAAGTTGTATCTATTAATTAACTTTTTAATTAATTACAATTCAATCCCTTGCAATTTAATTTCTCCAAATTAATTCCAAATTAACTTGTTAATTAGTTTCCAATTAATTTATCATGTCCTTGATAAATTAATAAACTAATTTCTGAGTTAGTTTATGATTAATTTATTTCTCAACAAATTAATAAATGAATTTCTCCTTTCCTTTATTTTGACTCTTCCTTAGATGCTATTCATTTCCCAATTATTCCTGCCTATACAAAATAGATAGTTGATACACATGCCAAAGAATTTTATAAAGAAAAAACATGATTTTATTAAGAGTCAAGAAAAATAAAATTAAAAAAACTTTATTTTGGTTCGGATTTAAGAAATTGAACCCTAGATATGAAACCAAAAGTTTGTATTTGAGAGGAATATAACTCAAACCTTTACAAGAGATGCTCGGTCACTATTTCAAATGGATCAGAACTACGTCACTATTGGTGCGTCTTATGCCCTAACAACAACAAAATCTCTTAAGATTCTCTATGCCATTTTGTAGAACACTTGGCGTATGCTGCCTTTATAAACCATAATAACAAAAGTATTCTATAAAGAAACAACAAAAATAAGGTTGACATCGAGAAATCATATAAGTAATCAGAAACATTGAGGATTAAATTAAACATAAATGTGGGCCTGTTTGTGGCGGCTTAGGGTTTGACGACAATGGAGAGAGAGATAAAGAGACAGAGACAGAGACAGAGACAGAGACAGAGACAGAGACAGAGACAGAGACAGAGACAGAGACAGAGACAGAGACAGAGACAGAGACAGAGACAGAGACAGAGACAGAGACAGAGACAGAGACAGTAAACGGTGGTGGTGCCCAACGATGGTGGTGCCCAACGATGGTGGTGGCCATGGGGGTTTCATACAGGTTTTTTGAGAGAAAGAGTAACAGAGTTTAGTAATTTGAAAATATCAAATTTCGTGAAATTGTGTCAAATGTGTGAAAGAATTTCAAATTTAAAATACCTATCTCCACAATTCACGTTAAAAGGCAATCTGATCCACAATTCACAGTTAAAGGCAATCTGGTAGGGACTGCATCGGTCGTGGTTGTTGGTGAAAGTGGAGTTGGGATGGCGTATTTTGGCAAAGAAGGTGGATGGAGATGGAGGAGGTTGTAGCTATGGTGTTGGTGGTTGCTCACGAAGCTATAAGGCTTTTTGAGGGAGAAGAGACAACGGTGGCTAATCAAGGGTTCTGGTAGTGGAAGGAGGCTGCATTTGATGGTGAGGTATGCATATAGGGTTAGAGATTGTTGGCGGAAGCAAATTTTAAAGATGGTGGAGATAGAGTCGTAAAATTTGGATGAAGTTTCATGTGATTTATCGTATTAGGGGGATTGAAAATTTTCAATGATGTGAGAACTTGTATCTTAGACATAATATTTTGAACCTCTTAAATTAAGAAATCAAGTTTCCTTTATATATATATATATATATATATATATATATATATATATATATATATATATATATATATATATATATATATATATATATATATATATATATATATATATATATATATATATATATATATATATATATATATATATATATATATATATATATATATATATATATATATATATATATATATATATATATATATATATATATAGATGTAGGTTCAAATACATTTAACAATTATTGTGTGAATGTAGGACCAATTGTGGTCCAATCATTTACAAAGGGTACTATGGTAAATTTATATTATAACTAATTAATTATTTTTTAAATTTTCCTTAAATTTAGGCAATCAATTATCTCCTCCCCTCTCTCTCTTCTTAAACGACACACACCATTAGAATCCCCACTGCGTAATTCGTGGTCGGCGTATCCTCCTCTCTGATGCCTAATTCCAGAAATTTCAAGTCGGCCAACCTTTATCTCCTTCATCTTCCATTTTCTTCCGGTCGACTTTACTCACCATTGTCGCACAACTCCCTCTCTCAAAAACTCGATTTCTCGCTGTCTCTCTTGATCAATAATTACAGAGGGTTGTTAGGGTTTTTTTTTGTGGATTTAAAAAAGGCTAAAAACTATAATTCCTTACATCAAATTACGAAAGGGATTTACATGTTAACTACCGGCAGTAAAGCTCCTATAGATAGAGGATCAAATGGATGAATTTGATAAATTCAATTGTGCGGCACATTTGCTTTTCCGAAGGGGAGGTGGTATAAAGGTAACTATACAAAGAATACATAATCCTTCACTTTTATTTATGTTGCTTAATAGTTAACGCATTTGTTTTTGTGATTGTTTAGGTTTTTAATGATTCCATATAAGCTTAGAAATTAATGCAAATCTCCTAAACTCCGGCATGTTGTTGGTGTCGCCAACACAACTACATGTTCTCCATTCCTCTTTCCCGATTTGTGGCCGGCAGCGGCGAACGGCAGCGGCGAGGTCGTTTTTTCGGTTTTCTCGCATGAAATCGCACCGATTTGGAAAACATGCCTCGAATTATTGCTATGTCGGAACCTCAATACTTGGTAATTGCGATGATTCTTGTTATCCGGCAAAGTGATTCAATACCTTCGTATATATTCTCTAAGAATATATATTATGTGATGGTTTTTTGTTTTGTTTTAGTATCACATTCTCTGAGAATGAGCGTTAGTTTTTATTGGTTTGTGTTTTGGTAAGTCCATTCTCTAAGAATTGGGTATTAGTTTTTATTGGTTTTGTATTTTAGTAAGTCTATTATCTGAGAATGGGTGTTAGTTTTTTATTGGTTTGTGTTTTGTTAAACTCATTCTCTAAGAATGGGTGTTAGTTTTTATTGGTATTGTGTTTTGGTAAGTCCATTATCTGAGAATGAGTGTTAGCCTTTGTTTTATGTATTTAATTGAGTGCTAAGAATATGTTCCTGGAGAATTGATCAACATATTACTAAATGGAGGATTTCATTCTCGGAGAATGAACACATAATCACACCAAACTTCATAGACTATTTTGTAAAAAAAATACAAAATATATTACATTCTCGAAGAATATGCAAAAAAGGTACAATATTAACTACATTCTTCAAGAATAAGTGTGTTAAAAGGCCAAACTAAAATACGTAAAACTGCATATACGTAAACATTGAGAAGTCGGGATGAAGAAGGAATAGGCGGACCTCTGATCAGTGAAATCCCACCAAATTAGGAGATAAATACGGGATTCCTTTTTTAAAATTTGATTAAATGACTAAAATACCCTTTTTAGGGGTTTAATTGTAAAATCTGATTAATTAATTGTTATAAATTTACAATTAGGCCCTTGAATCTAACACCATTGATCATTTCGATCGGACGCTCCACATTTGGTCCTACAATCACACAATAATTGTTAAATGTATTTAATACTAACTCTATATATATATATATATATATATATATATATACAATACTATAAACCATATATAAATTACAACCCCCTTATGCACAATTGTCTTAATTTTTAAGACTGTACAAGTTGTAATACACAACACACAACTTATGATACCTATGTTACAATTTTGTTATGCACTATAAAAACTGAAAGGAAGGAAGCGGATATTTTTTATTGCCGGCGGGAATTCAAAATTTGAAAGTGAACCCAGGGCAAAGATGCCTGCCTTTTCTTGCAGCAAAGCATGAGCTGCTTTTTGCTTTCCCGAATCCCAATATATGCTTTGATCGTGTGTCTTTTCTTGGAGCAAAGCATGGGATGCTCCTCCAAGAACCCTTTCCTCAATATAATAGATAGATATAAACCCTAACCTGAGCAACCATCGACTCTCCACATGGCTGCTGCCACTGCTTCTCTCATCACACCCCCCGGTTATTTTGTGCCTCCCCAGCCGATCCAGCCTCCACCAGGGACGATCCACCACATGCTTACCGTTGTCGGACCACTCCCAATCGGTGCCCAATCGATGAACCGGTAACCGATCCAGCCTCACCATCTTCTGTTTCTTGTTTTGACTGCTCCATCTTTATCTTCTCCTCACGTTTGTATCGCATTCAACAGCCAACCCTTATTTAACAATCTTGATGTTTGATTTATGTGTTCAGCTACCGGAAGAATGGCGATGGATCTGGATCATAGGTTTTTCAAAGGCTAGAAGAACGATAATGGATCTTGGATCTATTCGATCCCACCTCCTCTGCATCTTCCACTTCGACTTCTCCGCCATCACTACTGAGCGTTTGAGATCTGAATTACTCAACTATGCTTTGTTAAATTGCCTTGCAGTTCTCCTTTCCCTCATCCCCGATAGTAAATTCTCCTTTCCAGACCACCATTAATGTCGACAGACACTTTCATAACTGCATCCTCACACAACCGCTGTACCTCCATCAAATCTGATCTGAAGAATTGGATCCAGTCATTGGGTAACGTTTTAAAAATTAATTTATCTATATCTTTAGTTTTTTATATTCCCTTTGCTAACCATCACCACCACTGTAGGGAAACCCTATGTTGGTCACCGTCATTTTTCCATTTCTCTACGTTATCTATGGATCATATCGTATCCCACCATCAATCCATAAATATTCAAGCACCAGTGTCTCTCTCCCTTCCAATCTGTTTCCAGTAAAACTCAAATATTTCTATACAACCGATCAAAGACTACCATGACCAAGAAACACAGCTTTGGGGTTCTGTGGTGTTTGGAAGAGTTGAACAGATGGATTTTCTTTAACAAGGTGTTTAAAGGAAAGTTATAGCAGGTAAATAAAAACAACAGGCTATGACTTTAATTTTTACATGTATGGGTTCTAATTGCAAGATCTAATGGAATATTTTTCCATTTTAATGTATATATTGAATTAGGGATCTGTTTTGTCGATCTTGAATTTTTAAATTTGAATCAAAGATGCAACCATTGCAGCACTCACGGTCAACAAAGCCAAGGTATCTTCTTTTCGTCATATTCATTTCCATAATTTTTTGTATTTTTTTTCTTGAATCGTTTAAGTTGGATTTTATAAACCTTCAATCAAATCTGGCTTAGATCTGTTAATTAGAGACTGTACGCAGATATTTAGATTTTACAAAAGTCAAAGAGATATTCATCTTCATTCTCTAGCGTTTTCATTTTGAATTTGAAATAGTTTTGGTTAGTTTTTTGGTGATTTCAGGATGCAAGATGTTTTCACCTGGCCCCTTTTCCTTATCATTCTATTTTATTTTGACTTGACAAAGAATTTGTCAAAAAATCCCTAATTTACCTTCTAATATGTTTAAGTTTAAGATGCGTTATATGTGGATGGACGAATTAAAATTCTGGAATTATAAAGGTTGGAACACTATCCTTGCTTTACTTGGTTTTTTTATGAAACTTTCACTGGTTGTGCTTCTTCATCATGTCCTCATCACTCATGTTATCTAGGTAAAGCTTCATTGACCTAATTTGGTTTATTATTGTCTTCTTTTTTATTTTTAGTAGTTTGACAGACACACAAATGTTACAACATTTGATTGTTTAAATGCCATCCTTTGGATATTGTTAAAGATCCTATTTTTCTGTAAAGAAAGGATACATTATTGCTTATTATTGTAACTTTTTTGACTCAGTTTAATTATCCGTAAAGGAAGGAAGTAATATTGCATTTTACCAAGAAGTGTTGAAATAATGATAAATGTTTGTAAATGGGATTATGAGGTCTTACAAGCTAAATGACTCAGTTCTTTTTTGATCTGATTTTTTGTTGTGTCAGGCTGTAACAACTGAGGATCAGGTTTGACTTTCAAAGCCTCACATCAGGTTCGTCTTTGCCTAACAAAATGCCTATCATGCCTGAAATATTTTTAGAAGAAAGTGAATTTACTAATTATAAATTTTACATGCATTCAAGTAACAGTATGCTGGTGGTGGATGCGCCGGCTACCGGGGGAGAAGGTCTCATTCACAAGAACATTTAGCCGGAGAGACATAATCTTCTTGCCAATGGCCTCGCAGATACACCACCCATGGGGTTTGTCTCATCTCCCTCTTCAAAGCCATGAATTTAGATCTAAATTGTTCATCGTAATGGGTTTGTTTCAGGTGGAATAGTTGGAATCACTTTGGGTGTAACATCAATGAATCGATGATTAAAGAAACCGGTATGCCATTTCAGAACTGTTACCATCCTAATTTGGCATAAAACTAAAACAGATCTTTTTAAATATATTTCTACTTTTAACCATTGGTTACTATGTTCAACAGCTGATGGTATTGTTTCTACTGGTCTTGCTAAATTGGGATACAAGTAAGTAAATATAGGTATGTGGCTACATTACCATTCACCATTCACCATCTTGCTTTTATAAATATATTTGTATTTTCGTTTTGGAATTATACAGGAGAAAATATTTGAGAAATCAGGGGAAACCATAGAGAAATTAGGAGTAATCTCTAAACTCAGTTTAGAATTCCATATAGCAATAAAGGAAGGTAACGTATAAGCTGCTAAACTCATTCTCCACAAAGACAAAAAGATGGTAACATTTATCAACTCATGTGGTCAAAATTTGTGTTTATTTGCTGATGTTAGCACTGCTTCTAAGTTGTTGGCCATTGTTGATAAATACTTCTAATTCATTTTTATTAGCTAAAACAGGGCAGTTTTTTTGGTTTGGAATTTTAGATTGGTAAACGAGGGACAATTTATTCCATAGTTGATTTCATTTTGTTTTAGTTTGTTAAAAGTTGGGTCGAGATTGTGTGGATCTAAATTATAGTTTGGTCTATTAAGGTCATTTTGTTTAACTGTTAATTTCATTTAGTTTGGTAAATTTGAGAAAAGTTGTATGACTGTTTATCCACCTTCATATTTGTTTGGCTTTCAATCTTTAAGGACACTTTGTTTCAAAAGTTCTGACTATGATGTGGTAATTGTTGTTTTTTGCTTCAAAAAGAGCACACATACGGTTTCAAATGATAATATGCACATTGAATGAAATATGGTGACTCTTTTAGTATTTAGCAATATGCTCTTTATGTATTATCTTTATCTCTCAACATCAGATTATTTGATTTTGTTAGTTATATCCTTCATTTTTCGTTTTTGACATTCTTAATTGGATAATAATTTTGACAACATTAAAAAAGCATAACAATGAGCACTAAATTTTAGAATTATGATACAAAATGCTTCTATCTTTGAGAGTTATCCCACGTAATATGGACATTAATGCCTTTCTTATATGAGGGTGAAAATGCATGCGATTATTAAACAAAACAAGTTAATTAGTAAAAGTTAGTTAAGTTTTCAAGGTTTAAGTATAACTAATTAAGAAAAACTAAACATTATCAAAATTTTTAGTTATATAATACATAAAGATAAAATCACATGTAGTGAAATCTTTGTTGGTTAGAATATTGACTAAAAGCTTAATTTTCATAATGACACAAGGATTTTTCCGAGGTTTGGTTTTTGTAAATACCATCTCATCAAACTTCATATTTGGGATTCTCTTTTATTTTGAAACATATGAAGGAAACTTATATGTCAAGAATATAATATAAACTATAAATTCAAACATTAAAGGTCACATTAGGAGCTTATTTCAAAATACAATGGCCACAATAGATGTGTATATCAAATAAATTTGGGTGTTCGTTTAGTTATTATCTTTTCAAAAACCATTCGATCAAAAAACGAACCAAAGTTAAGTATATTGCACTAGACATTAAACCATCACCTTAAACTCTATATTCAAAACCAAAACTCAAAGCCTAGAAGCCATAACCCCAGCCCAAATAGCAATCTACTTCAATTTTTAAACCAAAATAGAAATGTCCCAAGTAGTTAAACTATTCCTCGGGGAAAACAAGTTGATTTATGCTGAAAGGAATTTAATCGCCGCTAGAAAACTAATTGTCGAAACGAACTATCGTCACCCGCCGCATCTCGCGGGTACGCCGAAATCATTATTAATATATGTATTTTTCCTTCCACATCATTTATTTAAAGCTCTAATGACTTTTCAAACTCTTTTTAACTTTCATACAACACCTCATGCTCTCATACAAAGAAAGAATTTTCATACTTCCTTAAACCCCCCCCCCCCCCCCACCCCCCATGCAGGCAAATCTGAAATCCAAAACCTAACTCGTAGTCGCCGAAACGAAACAATATGCTACCGCTGCATTGCGCGGGTACGCAGCTAGTATATATATAAACCATATATAATTTACAACTTTTTAAAGCACAAAAGTCTTAAAATTAAGACAATACAACCCTTTTAAGCTTTAAAATCTGAATTTGATCTAGACCAAATGTTACATTTAATCTATCAATGGCTACCAGCATATCAAATGTCATAAGATGGATCACTAATTCAAACAATTCACCCTCCAAAAATTACTATAAAATCATGTTGATTCATACACAATTCTGCACTCCATTTCTTTTATTGCATTCTTCACTCCATCATTTTTTTTCCAGATTTTCATTCATCTCCATAGTTTGTTTCTTCACAACATAAAGATACATAAAGAAATTGGCAATCATGCCAAATTTGCTACGCTTTTGTTTTACAGAAAGTTATATTGTGAGATCATAAAGATGTATAGTCTAATGTTAGTGTTTTAGATCCTTTTTTGAGTTGTATATCTGTAATTTGCAATCTTCTTTTCATGTTCATCTGCTTGAATACCTGTAAAGATAACTTTAATTGTCAAGAATTAGTGAATGTGCAAGGTAATATTTTACTTGTATAAATTTTCTTTTTTTTGTACAAGAATTTCAAACAGGTTCTATAAAGAAAAAGAAGAAGCTGCAAACTACCATCAATAACACAAGTTCTTTTCTGAATCAGTGAATGCTGTCGTTTTTCCAATTTACATTTTAAATGTTCTTTTCTGAAACTAAATTGTTGTGTAAAACCATAAATATAACAACATACCAATCAACAACTTGTGTGCCCTGTTTCACAATTGTTGGATCGGTTAGTCTCTTTCCCGTTTCAAGATCTAGCAAAACATAAAAGAATCATAAGAAAAAGAGAACCACAAACAAAATAATTAGAATAATCAAAGGAGGAGCTAACTGCAATGAGCATGAACAAAAACCCACACTTCAAAATAGAAGATGAACTTTAGATAACCATGAACCCGAATGCTGACCTGTCATATCATTCAATGAACAATTTTTAAAACTTTTAGATCTAAGAAAAAAATTAACCCACATCAAAATCACAAACCCACGTTTCATTATGCGGTATATCCAAACTAAAAAAACACTGCAAAGATTCAATTCTGAAATAAAAAACAGTTGGATTTACACAGAAATGCAACAATAGAGAGTCATCCTCAACAAACCGATGATTTGAATCGGTTAATCTTCACTAATTTCCAAAGATCCAGAAAATTTCAATTTCCAAAGATCCAAAAATCAGATTAAAAAAATCAGATCCATTTCCAAATATCCAGAAATCAGATCCATTTCCAAAGATCCAGAAACCAGATAACCGATAAACTGGTAAACAATATCAAGATCCATTTCCAAAGATCCAGAAATCAGATCCAAAATCGGATGAAAACAAAAATCAGATGACTCGGATGAAAACAAAAAACACATCCAAAATCAGATCCAAAATCGGATGAGTACAACTTTGCTGGATCGGAGGTCTGAGTCGAGTATGGAACTCACAGTCGGCTGAATCGGATCGGGAGGCAGTGGAGATGTGCAACTTTGCTAAAACGGAGCTCACAGTAGGATGAATCGGAGGTCATCGCTGGCTGAATCGGATGAATTGGAGATGGTTCCGATGGTTATGGCGGCTAGCAGGTATGAATCGGAGATGGTTACGGTGGATGAAATAAACTAATGATGCAGATTTCTTATGGAGCATATCGAAGCTACACACATGAGTGAACATGTGTAGAAGAACCAGCGATGACGGAGACGATCGTGGATGTATATAGGTTTTTAATATGACTGTTGATGGTAGTGGTGGGGTACGGTAGTGTGCTGTTGGTGAGATGGAGGACTTGCACCAGTGGAGGAGTCATTACGGGTGCTGATGGCTACATTTCTTTGAGAGAGAAGGTGACTGGTTATGGGTGTTTGTGGTGTTGGCTGAAATGAACGATGAAGATGTAACTGTGGTGAAGGTTAAGGTGACGGCTACATTTAGTTGCTGAGAGAAACGGGTGAAGAGGAATGAGACTATATTAGGGTTAGGGTTAATGAAAATATAAATTACATATTCTAATTTACGGTTTTAATAAAAAAATGAAACAAAATCCATATTCATATCCGATAAAGTGAGGAATTCGGGAATAATAAAGTGAGACGTTACGGGAGGCATGCATCATATATAATTTTAAATTAGAACACGCCAAACAAACGTACAAGAGTGCAGCTGTCTCTTTTCATCGGTATAAAGAAAGGATTAAAGAAGGGTATTGATAAAAAAAACCCTCATAATGACTTTAATGATATCTCATCAATTAGGGTTTTTGTTTTAATATATATATATATATATATATATATATATATATATATATATGCGTGTTATTTGGTCGATTAAATCGAGTTTCGGTTAAGTCAGTTTTTTAAAATTTTCCAAATTAATCGTAACCAAACCAAATAAGGGTCGGTTAAATCGATTTCAGTTTAATATGTTTCGATTTAAGCGGTTTCGGTTTAATTTAACCAAACAAAATAATGTTCGGTTAAATCGGTTTCGATTTATTCGATTTGGTTAATCGGTTTAGGTTTATTCGGTTTGGTTAATCGGTTTCGGTTTGGTTAATCGGTTTAGGTTTGGTTAAATTAAACCAAAACCGCTTAACCGAACCTTATTTCGTTTGGTTAAATTAAACCGAAACCGCTTAACCAAGCCGAATAAATCGAAACAAATTAAACTGAAATCGATTTAACCAAACCGAATAAACCAAAACCAATTAAACCGAAACCGATTTAACCAAATTTTATTTGATTTGGTTACGGTTAATTTGGAAAAATTAAAAAAACCGACTTAACCGAAACCCGATTTAATCGACCAAATAACACGCATATATATATATATATATATATATATATATATATATATATATATATATATATATATATATATATATATATATATATATATATAGTAATATTAAAAAAAGCCATAATTGATGGGACATCATTAAAGTCATTATGAGGGTTTTTTTTAAGATGACCCTTAAAGAAATAAAGAAATGGAACACTCTCTCACCTTTCTTGACTGCAACATTGTACAAACATGACAAGTCACTGTCTCTTCTCTTTTTCTTTTTGGCTGTCATACGCATGTAGAGTAAACATATTATATAATGCCCATGTGACTACACATTTTTGTTTTGGTTCCATCTCCACGCGCTTGACATAATTGAACCAACAATTTGGATCCAACTCTAATATCTGATCAAATGGTGGGCCTGTAACTACCTTGGACCACTTGCAACTACTGGATTGGGCCACATAATTTTCAGTAAAGAAATTGTTTTTAATTGTTCCTTCAATCTTTTTTTTTAAATTAAAGTTCGCTATCTTTTAAAAGAGACACATAGAAGCGATGTGAACCTACCACCAATATGGTTTAATCCGGCACTACAAAATTGAGTTTCCCATATTTTAAAATAACATACATTAGAGAAAAATGATATATGATTAAATTTTACTTCCGACGTTACAAAATATGTTTATAATCTGAGAGAATTAATCAACCTCGAAGAGAATTCTAGAACACATTTCTTCTTTTCTAACTGTCAATCACAAATAAGTTTTCTTATCCAACGGAATGTAGCCTCGAAAAAGAAAAACTATTCAACAACGCCCCTCCCCACCCACACGCCCTGATATTTATCATCCACTGTATCGTTGGAAAGATAATCAATCGTCCGAAAAGAAATTAATCATTCTCGTATTCGCCAACTCCCCCTCACTGTGGTTCCAAATGTTATTTTACTAATTTATGACAATATCAATTCTTGAACAGGATCGAAAAAAACCGAACCGAAACAAGAAAAATAAAATTCATAGAATCGAAACTGATTTGCTTAATCGTTTTCGAGACGGTTCCGATTTACAACATAACAGATACGTTTCGCCGCTAGAAACAAAAACGTACTTATATTTCATACCGAAAATTATTCGTCGGAATGAAACTAATGTTCGCCACCGATAGTAATTAATCGCCAAAAATAAACTATTCTCCTCCGCCGCATTGCGCGGGTACGCAGCTAGTATATATAAAGCATATATAATTTACATACATTTTATGCATGAAGTCTTAATTTTAAGATCTTAGGTACAAGTCTTACATGCATATACTTTTTTCAAACAAATAAGCGGGCAAAATTGAATTTTGAAACATTTTGGTCAAATTGGCGGATATTTTGAATTTCAATCACAATAAAAACCGGGCAGTCACAATAATCTCATATTTTGAAAACATTTTTGTATCCTCCCTCTCTCTAACCTCTAACCGGTCACCCAAAACCCTAGGTCTTTCTAGCCGACGTCGGCACCATTATCAGTCGCTCCATCGCACCACCATGGTCACAATTGGTACCTTACTGTGACAACCATCTACTTCGTTCACTATTTCCTAGCATCCTTTTTCTGAAAAGTGAAAATCGTAAAAGCACCATCCCACCACCAACATAGCCTGCACCGCTCTACAAACACCGTCACCGCCATCCAAACCCCCTTCGTCACCCTACGACAGCTAGATCTAAACAGCTGTACAAACGACGTGGGTGCTGAGTCTTCTCTTAAAAAACGATACTGCACAAGCTACCAGGTTACTTTAGATTAATGTAATTTTGTTTGTTTATGTATAAATATGTCGGTCAGTGTGTTTTTGTACTGTTTTTAAGATTTAAATCCCATTTGGATTTATGTGTTAGGTTTTCGTTTTTGGATTTGTAAATCAAAAATATAAACTTTGTGGATCTGTGTAAATACTGTTTCTTTCAGATCCATAAATATTTGTTTATATCTGTTGTAGATTTGTGTATGCCACTATAAAATTGTGTTTTTATGTACAAATATGTGGGGGATGTTTTTGCCTAATTTTTTCAAATTAATTATCTAATGGTTTTATGTTTCAGGATATCTGAGTTTGAACAATCCTGACATCTAAGAGGTCTACCGTCAGTTTTCTATAATACTCTAATTTTATTTTACATAATGTGAAATATGTCCATGATGATAGCTGTATCCTTGAGTTTGGTTATGGTTGTTGTGATGACTCGCACCACTGAAGTTAAAGGTCAAGGATCTTAATGCTGAATAAGTTACCCATTTGTTGAACGTTACTTTTTCTTTGATGTTTTTTTTTTTTTTTTGTTTTGCAGGAAACTTGTGGTTTTGAATATCTGCCAAGTTCTGTTCCCTACGAGATGTTATTCTCATGTATAAATTTTGATTTCATAAGGTTTTGTAGATCTTTTAGGCAGAACAGTTGGCATATAAAATATTCATGTTTATGCTCTTTTAGAATTCTACTATCCAAACAATAGAATTGTAAAAACTTAATGTCAATCTTGTAAGATCGTTGTTGGGGCTAAAGCCAAAAGACAGCCTTTTGGAATGGATTTTGTTGAATGTTCAAGGGAAATCACTGGGGCTAAAGCCAACAGCCTACTTTAAAAGGTGAAAACATTGTGTATTTTTTGAACTTTTGGTTTTTTGTTATTTGTGTATATAATCTCTGTGTCTATTTACAAGTTTGTTTGAATTTTGGTTATAATCTGTGAATACTATATTGTATTATTGCCTTGTTCAAATATTATTTGTTCATGAATATAAAAACTAAACTAATTATGTGTTTTTGTAAGTTTGTGATTTGGATGTTTAAACAGGAGAAAAAAGTTTTAAATAAGGTTAAGAAAAGAAGTTCGAATGTTGTGGATTATGATGATCAAATTCTAAATATTTATTGTAGTCATGAAATGGATATAAACTTTATCAAGGGAGTTAGAGACATGTTTTTTGCCAAGTTTTTACCAACAAAATTGGTTACACGTAAATTTATTTTTTGTTTTTCTATAACCGGAAGAGAATTTAAATTAACTACTTGAAATCTGAGTGACAAAACTGTAATACGTTAATTGTGATGGTGATTTTTATCTTTTAGATTTGATGATGATTAATGATTTTTATATCGATTTAGTCAAAACAAAACTATATATTATGATTATATGATACATTGTGTAGTATATACCAAACAACATTTTAATCGAATTTGTAGTAATACGTTAAATGTGATGGTGATTTTTATCTTTTAGATTTGAACTTACCGAATAATATATCGCTAAGTTTAGTTGTCGTCTTAAAATTATATTATGTAAATAAATTCTAACATCAATCTACTTTTATGTTTATCAATTTAATATTAATATTAACGCAAACTAATAACATACTTTTTTAACTCAAAACTACATTAAAATTTTCAATTACATGGCAAGTCAATGTTAGATGTTGTAAAACTCCAACTAAAACAATCATATTTGTTATTTTCAATACAAAATAATATTGTATTTTTATTTTTAATAAATATAATAATGTTCTATTGCCTTCAACTCAAAATAATAACATATTTTATTTTGAACCAAAATAATATGTTTTTATTTTAAAGCCAAAATAACAACGTATTTTTTAACCAAAATTATGCCGAAATGAAATTATAGAAAGAAACTATTCGTCGACCGCCGTATCATGCAGGTACGCACCGAACTTAGTGTATTGAGAAGTTTTACGTCATATGTAAAATACAATTATAATGATATTTTTCGATACATTATGTGTTTTCAGAATATGACATACTTTTATTAATAACCAAAAATTAGAACATAATTTCATTTTCAATCCAAATTAGCAACGTACTTATGACCTACACATGGTGGGATGAACGAAGTCTACCAAATTTTTTGCTAAATTCTTTAATACTTTTCTTTAGTCTTTTTAGTGTGAAATCATTTGAATTGGATGTATGTTGAGTTGTAGGCCACACACGTCCACTAGAATATGTTTGACTCTCATAAATTATTCGCCACCGAACGGTAATAAATAGCCAAAAGAACTATTCACCGCCGCCGCATCACGCGGGTATTAACCCTACCCTGCATAAAACGTTCGCTACATAGCCGAAAGAAAATTACCCGCCGTCCGCCGCATTGCGCGGGTATGCACCTCTCCCCCACCCCCCACCAAAAGCGAAACCTTGGTGTCGGATTTTCACTACAACTTATTAATCCTAAAAGGGATATTGTTAAGAATTTTTAATTATATAATTAAAGATTATTATCTATTGTAAATACTGATTTAAATAAATGCAATAACTAAATATAAAGATTAACGACGTGTAACATGGTAGACTATTAAGTATTACATATTTATTTTTAATGCAAAACAACAAAGCAAAAGGAAATTAATTACCTCCTTGAAACTATTTGGTAATGATCAACTAAAGAAACTATTTGATGAAAAAAAAAACTAATTGCCTCCAACAAAGTGTTTTTTAATAAAAAAAATATGTATCGAAAAAAATTTTGTACGTTACAGATGAAATTATAATGATGTAATTTTCAATATAATGTATTTAGGAAAGAATGCTAATCATCGAAACGAAACTATATGCATGCCGATATGGAAATATTGATAGAAAGTCATTATTCGACGTCTGAAAAAAAAACTAATCGTCGCACGGGAACAATTCACGTAAATGAAATTAATTCCCGCCAGCTGCATTGCGCGGGTACTCCACTAAGATTAGGACACAGGGTCATTATTATTTTGAAGTGTTCGATAAAAATCATTATAACAAACATATGTAATTCCCGTAAAATGATACCAAAATCTTGCGAAAACAAATAGCCGAAATGAAACTACTTGCCGTCCGCCGCATTGCGCGGGTACGCAACTAGTATATATATATATATATATATATATATATATATATATATATATATATATATATATATATATATATATATATATATATATATATATATATATATATATATATATATATATATATATATATATATATATATATATAGGGTCCCATTCCGGTGAGGACTCTTTTTTCAGTGAGGACTCGTAAGGACACCTTAAAAAAGTTGAAAAAATATATAAAAAAATACAAATCATAAAATCAAGAATAGTACTATATCATTATCAAAAAAATTGGAAAATTTTTTTTTGGATCATTAAAAAAACAGGAATGATATAATTTTTTCTTTTTTTGTGGACATTAGTTAACTATAAAAAAATAATGATTCAAAAGTTTTTTTCGAATTTTTTTCTCCAATATAGTACTATGATCCATTTTATTATTTATATTTTTTTATTTTTTTTCAATTTTTTAAGGTGTTCTCACGAGTCCTCACTTTAAAAAAGTTTTCACCCGATCGCTTATATATATATATATATATATATATATATATATATATATATATATATATATATATATATATATATATATATATATATATATATATATATATATATATATATATATATATATATATATATATATATATATATATATATATATATATATATATATATATATATATATATATATATATATATATATATATATTCATACGAATATTTCACGACGTGAAACGATATCTCAAAATCTCGATTCCTGATTTTTGACCGTGATAACTGCATAGCTCATGAACATGGGCCAGGACTCTAGTAGACATAAAATAACGTGGGTTCGACATTTCCAATTCATTTTTGTGAATTTTGAGCGACGGCCTGTTTTAAGTCACCCTAGGCAGAAAAATCGCGCTGTTTGTGTACCATCCTAAGTGCCAACTTTTTTCGATCATAACTTTCTTGTACGTGTCCGTTTCAGCTAATTCTTTTTGCCAAATTTTCTTTGTAATGTCTATTTAAAAAAGTCCTCACCTGATCGCTATGTCTAACTCCTTAGACAGTCTACAATTCAATTCATGACAATCTTAATTCACTACTTACTTCCGAAAGTATGAACGACTGTGGACCTTTGAATAATCATATTATTCAAGAAGTAAAACATGCAAAATGAAACAAAGTGATCTGACAGGTAGCTACTCTTGCTTATTATGAAGTCTCCACGAGATAATCACCAAATCAAATCTAATGAAACATAAGGTTGGAATGATCTGACAGGTAGCCACTTCTGCTTATTACCAAGTCTCCATAGGGTAATCACTAGATCAAATATGTTATAATACTGTAATGTTTTTCTTGGTTTCCTTTTTAAACTTACAATTAAGATTTTATATGTCAATATACCCAAAATGACCTTCACTCTGTGCATGTATCCAAAATGTCCTACATTTGTTCACGATACACATCATTGTAGATAATCCGATCGGATACTCTTCCGATGATATGTCAATATGTAATATTGTTTTTCTCTCCTAACTCCATTCCGGAAATGGTGTTGTGTATTGTGACTTCTCAGGGTTATCGGGATCTTTAGTCCAGATGACTGCACCCTTTTGTGTCCAGAAGATTTGAAGGTGTTATGATGTTGAGGATAACTGTGACGCCCCAAAAATTTGTCATTTTTTTTTAAGAAAAACGCAATAACGCCAAAAGCGCGTTTTGCCAAAAGCGCATTTCGCCAAAACCGCATTTCGTCAAAAGCGCAATAGCTAGTGTAATATTTTATAAAACTCGTTATTGAAACATATCATATTTTGAAAACCATGTTTCTTTATAGAACATATTGTCAAGCTTTAAAAACCTTTCTCATGACCTCGGGTCATGTCTTAAAAATTTGGTCCCAATAAAAAAAATTAAGTTGTACAATTGTTTGAACAACCACAGGGGTTACAACTTCATATCAAACTAAACCATAGAAAGCAAGTTAGGATTACAACCCAGTTCATCAGCCAATGTTCACTCCATCTAAGATCCAATTTCTTCGGCTCATCTACTTGCTTCTATCTCTCATGTCTAAAACCTGGGATACATGGCATAAACTAAAATACGTAAGACAAAAATGTCTCGTGAGCTACATGGGTTTGGACACAAAACATTTATAAACATAACATATATCATTTTCAAAACCATTGTAATCAAATCATTTCATAACACTTGCTTTTAAAATCATTATAACTGAACGTATCATCATTTTGCTTTTAAAACCTTTCATAAGAAGTTTGTCATTTTCAAAACCTTTGTAATCAAATCATTTCATAACACTTGCTTTTAAAAACATTATAACTGAACGTATCATCGTTTTGCTTTTAAAACCTTTCATAAGAAGTTTGTCATTTTCAAAACATTTGTAATCAAAACAAGTCAAAAGACTTGCTGTAAAAAGACATAGTAACCGAAACATATAATCATTTTGCTTTTAAAGCCTTTCATAATAAGTTTATCATCATAAAACTTTCATTACTTAAACTTGACTGGTAATCAATCATAAATACATTTTTATACTTAGAGCATTAATCACTTAAAGTGATACCCCAAGTCTATGCTAAGATGGAAAGAACAAAATCAGTCCATCCTAGCATCATAAGCCTTAGGACATCTACTTCGCGACGGGGTTGGTACCACCCCAGTAGATTCCTCTAGGTTTCGTTACGGGAACATCATGGCCCAGGCACAAAGAATCATGTTCATTGTTCATACTGTCTTGCATAGCTGCATTCATTCATATTTTAAATACCAGTCATTCATAAACATATCATTGCTTATCATCAAAACATTCATTCACAATTACATTAAGGCTAGATGCCAAAACTTTCTTTCATAAAAATTCGTAAGGCTAGATGCCAAATCATACTTTCCAACATAGTAGGCGTAGTGCCAATTCATACTTTTCAAACATAGTAGGCGTAGTGCCAAAACATACTTTCAAATCATTATGTTAGACTTTTATAATCATGACTTAGATAGATAAACTTGCATATCATTTCATATTTTAAGAATCATATAAAACAATATAAACATTTTGCCATGTATCCCATAGTGGGAAAAAGCCACATGTACTCACCTTAGTAGCTAGGTACGTCTAGCTACACTAATCCACATAACTTTATTCTTTCGTTGATTCCAAACGTCCTTCAAATCTCTATTAATTTAATAGAATATTAGAACTTATTTCGCAACTAAACATACAACATTTATCTAACCATACTTAGACTACTTCTAGTCATTATCTAAGTTCATTCCGATGGTTAAGTATGGCTTTTAAAGCATAATAACCATTTTGGACGATTTTACCCTTTGGTCCCATTTTGACAACTTCATCCAAAGTTCATATAAACTTGTGTTTAACTCATTGTTATATAACCCAACAATGTACTAATGGTGTTTAGAACATATATAAAGCTTCATGGAACCTTTTAAACCATTTTTCGTTTTGACACTTTTTGACCGTTTTCTCGTTTAGGCATCCTACTTTGCCTAAATGTATTTTATTGGGTTTTAACATGTAATTTTTGTAAGTTTCTAATCTTACATGTTTATTAAGCAATCCCAATGCTTAGATGTTAAAACATCTCTCGTTTCACTATTTTATTCCATTTTTGGAAAATTTGCCGTTAAAATAATAAAAATAAGAATTATTTTTAAATATCACACTTTTTACATATTTTGTTGCCAAAACCACCCAACAAATCATAAATGTTGATATAAATTCATTTCATGCCCTCATGAGCTCGTATTTGCTTAAACAGTAACTTTTTAGTTTGACTGTTTCCGATTAAGTCATTTTTTAGGCTTAACAAAAACTTAACTTTTTTTTTACCCAAACTTTCAACTTCCTTTTAATATATACAAAGCATAATAACATGAAAATGAATCAGTTTGCTCAAGTCTTGGGTGATTTCTCAAACTTTCATTTATTAGACTTAAAACGAAAATTTAACCAAAAATAGTCTAATTATAATCTTTTCCATTCAAGATCGGAATGTACAATTCCTTTCCATTTTTTCGAGCCTTGTCCCGTTGGGCATACAATATCAATCATATTCCTTTTAACTGAACATATGCCAGAAAATTCCCAACTTGAATATAAAGTATACTTGGTTCATTAAAGCTTATAAACCGATTTAAGCATGTATTCCATGAATCATACTCTAATGATTAACATGCATTCAATAATCTCAAACCAAAACACCAACACTGCAACTCATATATGTTCTTGAACCCACATTGACATAAAAAACCATAAATCATGTTCCAAATCCTATAGTATCAAGAATTTACGGTTTAATAACTAGGATTCCAAGAACCAAGCTTTTACCTTTCGCTTGTTTATCCAAAAATCTGAAATTGGAGGCATTTGAACCTTGAAATCGGACCCTTAGGGCATCTGAAGCCTCCATCAACTACATGCATACAAAGACTCATTCAAATCCACCATAAACCCAATAAAACTTTCAAAAAGCATCATACTTTCTGAAAATCCAATTGAAATTTGAACATGCATGTAAGAAATTTCGGGTTACAAACTAGGGTTTACCAAAAATCAGCTTTTACCTTCAAGTTGCTGCCCAAAATTCTGAAATCAGAACCTTTCTTGCCCAAGAATAGTAGGAAGTCAGACCAAATCTTCGACATTGACCATTGTCGGACCTCCACCACCCACCGGTGAGTTCAAACGCTGCCGGACAGCCCACCATTGACGGTTTACGTCGCGGTTCGTCCTCCCAATCACGATTGTAGCAGCTATCGCTGCAACTTCTTCTCGATTCTGTCTCTTGACCTCTTTCTCACTGCTGGAATCACGAATCTGAACACATGCTTACACACATCAACCGATTTGGGTGTGCATGTTTCTGTTTCTCGCTCGACCCCTAGCAACCATCGCTCTAAACCCCTCGATTTTTCGGCTTCTCCCTTGATGTCGCCGACTTGTTGCAGTCGCAGCCTCCTTTCACACACACTCTTGCTCGATTTGCTACTTGGTTCAATGGTTTTCTCTCAATTTCGTGATTACACACAGATGTTTGTGTATTGTGTTCATTGCCCTCAACTTTCCCCTTTTTGTTTTTGTTTTACGCGATCGAGACCAAAACCAGCCCATAGGAACACGTGAATCTAATAGCTGGATTTTAAATGGCAAATGACAACATTACCCCTCCTCCTTAACTTAGAAAATTTTTCCATCTTTTTAATATTATTTATTCTGATTTTCTCCCAGCCATAACTTTCACATACGGTATCGAAATTTTACAAAGTTTATACCTTTAGAAAGGTGGGAATGAGGTTTACATTTCTTCCTTACTGACTTATGTCTAAATCTTAATAGATTTTCTGCTATCAACCCTTGTAAATGACCATTTGGTCATTTTTGTCACTTTTGGGTCATTTAAATTCCATCATATCTCCTTCGTTACAACTCTAAATGACGCGAATCATTTTCCTGTACTTTTGTTATCTCAAATATTGCAAAAGTCATATTGATGACTTTTGCCCAAATCTTTCTAGATTTTGAGATAATAATTTCCAAAGTTTGCATAATAAACTTTTCACTTTTAGTCCTTTATTTCAAACTTTGCCCTTATGTCCTTAAGATTAAATTCTAATTATCATATCATTAATTGAAAGGCCTTAACAATTAGTTTCTCCATAACTCCACCTTCTTGGACCAGTTTGCCCTTGCACACTATATTAAGTTTATTTAAGTATCAGCTCTTTTAATTTGAACACTTGCATAAATTCTTATTTTATATATGACAAAAAATTTGTTTGTTACAATAACCATCAATATACCGACGAAACTCTTCAACCATGATGTCCATTAGCAACACGCACTGATGTAAATAATTTCAGTTTTGAAACTCTTTTCAAATTATTATTACATTCACCCCAATCATTTCTCTTATGATTTCTCTAGTGTGTTCAAATAACAGGTCTAGTATCCTTAGCCAGGTTGTGTCCTGAATCCAACTTACTATGCTCTAAGCATTAAGTTATCAGGATAAGTCCATGACACTTATGATCGATCCAATTAGCAGAAGCTCATGGGATCCGATTTATTCCATTCGAAACCGTTTTAGAATATGAGGATTACTCATTATCCCTGTGTCATGTCTTTTAGAAATTCCTTTTCTTGGAGTCATGCATCTTGAACCTTATCAAGATCATACTCATACTGGGCAGGGTCTATACTGAGGATTTCATCTATCTGATAGATGCTTGTAACCATGTGAGTACGCTGTATCTCCTTTAGATCTTTCATATTGAATCATTTCTTAATGTCAAGTCATTACACTTTGTAATACGAAGAGATGTTTTCGAGAATTAGTATGTAACCGACATACATTGATAGGCAGATCACATGGGTGTTCTTTCTCAAGCAAAAATCTGAAGCAGCCCTAAACATGATCAACTTCATCAAGCAGATAGAAGTTCTTCTCCGAAAGCATGTTCGGATGATACGAAGTGATAATGAAACAGAATTCAAAAATAAAGTTCTGGATGATTTTCTGGTTAATAAAGGTATCTCGCATAACTTCTCTGCTCCTTACACTCCTCAACAAAATGGAGTGGTAGAACGACGAAATCGTTCTCTCTGTGAAGCAGCTCGTACGATGCTTTCCTTTGCGAAACTTCCTTTATACTTCTGGGCCGATGCCATCGCAACTACATGTTTCACTCAGAACCGCTCGAACATTAACAAACGATTTCAACTCACTCCATATGAAATCATCAACAAAAGAAAACCGAATGTGAAATTCTTTCATGTCTTCGGATCTAAGTGTTTCATTTTTAACTCAAAAGAAAAACGAGTTAAATGGGATGAAAAGGCTGATGAAGGTATTTTTCTGGGATACTCTCTTTCATCAAAGGCCTATCGTGTTCTGAACAAACGGTCTCGGAAGATTGAGGAAACATACTATATCACTTTTGATGATAGTTACAATTCAAGAGCAAAGCACTCCACTACGAAGACTCAAGAAATCTTTCCAGAAGCAAACAAAACAACGATTCCTCTTATGGATCTGTATGAGGAATTCATGAATTTGTTCGATGAACCAGAAAACGCAAAGTCAGCAGAAGCAAAAGCAAAAGATAACCAGGGGGATGAGTTGTTAAAAATAATAGACAGTGCCGTCAGTGAAAGCGAAACCACACCTGACAATTCCACAGACATTCTGATTCCGAACACTGCTTCCAATTCCGATGAACCTTCTCCAATTCCTATTTCCGATACACGGGTCCAGGGGGAGAGTTCTGCACCTATCCAAGAGTTCTGCACCTATCCAGGGGGAGAACTCAGCACTTATTCCGAACGAGACTGGATCCTCTGTATCCACGACAAGCACTTCTTCCATTGAGGCAAGTAATTCCGATCTGGTTGATACCGGAAACAATGCAAACTTCCAGGGGGAGAATGAGATGGAAAACAATGACTTTGACACACAGTCAGAAGCACAATCGGAAGCTGAAGAAATTGTTCCAGAGATCAATCCTGAATATGATCCAAATTATCCTCCAATGATAAAATGGACGAAAGATCATCCACAATCTCAGATAATTGGAGAATCATCTGCTGGCGTTCTCACACGAGCTCAAGTCAAAGAAAAACAAGCCGCATTGTTTTCAAAGGTGGAATTTTGCATGTTTCACTCGTTTATCTCCATGATCGAACCTAAAACGGTCAAAGTCGCACTTGATCATGCTGACTGGGTTCAAGCAATGCAAGATGAGCTAAATGAATTCGAACGGAACAAAGTATGGAGACTAGTTCCGACACCCGAAAAGGCTTCTGTTCTCGGAATGAAGTGGGTATTCCGAAACAAATCAAACAAAGAAGGGAATGTCATTCGAAACAAGGCAAGATTAGTAGTTAAAGGCTACTGTCAAGAAGAAGGAATTGATTATGAAGAAAGTTTGCACCAGTGGCTAGACTGGAGTCTGTTCGGATTTTTCTCGCTTATGCAGCGCACAAGGGTTTTGATGTCTATCAAATGGATGTTAAATGTGCATTTTTGAATGGAGAATTAGAGGAAACGGTCTATGTTGAACAACCACCTGGCTTCGTGAACAGCAAACATCCCGATCATTGCTATGTGTTAGATAAAGCTGTTTACGGTTTGAAGCAAGCTCCAAGAGCATGGTATGAAACTCTGACTCGGTTTCTCAAGCAATCCAAGTTCAAGCAAGGCTCCGTTGACCCAACCTTCTTTCGCAAAAAGGAAGGAAGTCATCTGATGATTGTTTAAATCTATGTCGATGACATCATTTTCGGATCTACGCATCCAAGCCTAACAGCTGAATTCCAAAAACTGATGGAGACAAAATTTGAAATGAGCTCCATGGGTAAAATCAATTTCTTCCTTGGTCTTAATATCTGACAAAGCTCAGAAGGCATTTTCATCAATCAAGAAGTTTACACCAAGTCTCTCTTGGAGAAATTCGGAATGAAGGGAGATTCTAAAGTCAAAGTTCCGATGGCATTCGGAACCAAACTCACTCCATCACTAGACAAACCTGCAGCAGATATCACTCTCTACCGTCAAATGATAGGTTCACTTCTCTACCTTACTTCATGTAGACCTGACATTATGTTTGCTGTATGTTATTGTGCTAGATTTCAGGCTAATCCCAGAGAGCCACATCACAATGCTGTGAAGAACATATTCCGATATCTCAAAAGAACAACCTAACTTGGTCTATGGTATCCGTCAGGATCTGGGTTCTTTGTTCAAGCATTTTCCGATGCAGATCTTGGTGGTTGCGGATTGGATCGCAAAAGCACTTCAGGAGGATGTCAACTCCTTGATGAAAAACTCGTTAGCTGGCAATCAAGGAAACAAACTTGTGTGTCACTCCCAACAGCCGAAGCTGAGTACATTGCTGCTGCTTCATGCACCTCTCAGATAATATGGATTCAAAACCAACTGAGAGACTATGGAGTCAGTATGAAACGTATTCCACTTTACTGTGATTCCGAAAGTGCGATTCGGATCTGCCACAATCCAGTGCAACACTCAAAGACTAAACACATTGCACTCAGATATCACTTTATCAAAGATCATGTTGAAGATGGCAACATCGAGATTCATTTTGTTCGTTCAAATGATCAACTGGCAGACATCTTTACTAAGGCACTTCCCGAGATAGCATTTAACAGAATTCTTCAAGGCCTTGGAATGATGGAGGCTGAATCCGTTCCGAAATCCAACTGATTTTCCGATTGATTCCGAAATTCGGAATGCATCGGAATCGGACTTTACACAATCATGATTCGGAACGTATGTATCCTTTGTACATTCATTTTCTTCTAGTTTATTTTACTTTAATTTTAATTTTATTCTTCTCTAATTTTTTTTTAATTTTTGCTTCTTTTATCAACAAAACATCAAAAATACGTTTTTTTATATATATCAAAAATATCAAAAATATTTTCTACTTCTCTAAATTTTGTTTGCTTTGTTTTATTTTTTTTGGACTAAGTTTGAGAATGCAGAAACAATGAGATATGATAAACATAAGGAAGGCACATTTTATTTATACCATAGGAAGAAAGTTCGATACATCAAAAGACAAAACAAAAACTTTTTCTTCCTAAAGTTTGTAGTAGTGCCACATGGGAGGATCACCAAGGTGGAAGGCTTGATTGATTCGCACCTCGCACTTATCCACAAAGAGGAGACTCTCATCCGCCAGCCCCACCAAGAACTGGTTGTGAGGAGTGATGCGGATGATCACCGGCGGCCACCATCCCCGCTTGTGCCAGACCTCCACGAGGTCGAATTGTTTGTACTCCACCAAGATTCTTGGTGGGACAGGCTGCAAGTAGGGATAGCTGGTCTGGATCGTCAGTGGACCACCACCATCACTATCCTTGAGAGTGGTCATCTTGACCTCGTACTAGTGGTTCCAAACCGCCATGATAACCCCACCATAAGTGCCACCGGCGTATTCACCTTCACGCATCTTCACCTCGACCTTGTCACCACGGTTGTAGGGACGTTGAGCCATCTGATGAATCGTCTAAAGGTAATCTCTCCCGAGTGTGTATTGTTTCTACTAACGACATTTCCCTTTTATATGCGAACAAGACACCGTTTAGGCTTCCCAATAGTGGATATTAAATTACTTTTTGGAGTAAT
This sequence comes from Cichorium intybus, assembly GCA_023525715.1. Classification (NCBI taxonomy): domain Eukaryota; kingdom Viridiplantae; phylum Streptophyta; class Magnoliopsida; order Asterales; family Asteraceae; genus Cichorium; species Cichorium intybus. Next base: position 63,420,257 of record CM042014.1, read on the forward strand.
GATGCAGTCTGCAGTAATTATTATGCATCATCAAAGCAGAGACGGCTGATTAGCATTTGATTGACGTTTCCCACTCTTTTCGCCTGAGCATTTAATGAGTTCTCATGATGGCACCATTCGTCAGCAGCATTTCTCAGTAAAATTATTTTTCCTATTTAATTTATTTTCTCTTTCCACCTTTTCAATTACCTAACGAATATCTATGATTATTGAAGTAAAAACCAATTTCAATATATGATTTCGGAAATTCTAGTCAAAGATCGCAACTCATTTTCACCATGAGAAGCTGTGAGACTCAAACGACCTCTCTTGACCCTTCTATAATTTCTCCATACTCAATCCATCTCCATATAACTGTAACCCTTATGAAGGTTCTCAGCATTACCATTGAAAACTGATGGTTACATCAAATATGTGTTCATGATTTCGGAATTTTCTCTACCACAATTCCGAATGAAACCCAAATATTCGATTACACTAAGGAATTGACGAAAGCTTCAAAGGAAATCCCATTCTTTTATTTTTGCGTGATCTTCATGAAATCTACTTCATCCAAGTAATTTCTAACCAAAGAGATCCAATTTTTCATTTTTTTTTTGAGATTTCAACACATTTCCTAAGTCAGATAAACCACTCCTTACCCCACTTGTTCTTATGACTACACTGGTCAAACAAGTCCTTTCTTCCGATTTCGGACATTTCTCACGTTTCGGAATTTGAAAGAAAGTTAAACCTACCACATAAAGCTAAAATTAAAAAAGATACCTTTCAATGATTCTCATAAATACATTGATCGTAATTCAACGGGAAACCACAAAATCACTTCCGAATCTCTCTTGATTCCAAAGGAAGAGATCATTGCCCGAGATCAATTAGTTTTATGTCGTTCCGACATCACACAATACCAGATAAAATTTGATTTTCTTCTTTATCTTTTGCACACTCTAGCACGAAAATCATTTTTGATTCTTCTAACTCTGGTTGATTTTATGATAAGGATTCAGTTTGATGACCTGGCATTATCCACTCATCAAGCTTTTGAAAATTTTAGATGAGGTCATCAAGACGTGGCAGTTACAACGTCATCTCAATGGCAGCTACTTTTTCGCTTTTCACGCGCCTGCAATGCGACTCTTGGGGGCTACTCATGATGATAAAGCACAATTCTTGGGAAACGGAAACGACTAAAGCGTGATTTCCTCTTTTCAAATGATTTCCAAAAGATATTTAAAGGGTTTCTTGGTTCACTTCTTCTCTTCTCCGCATTTTATCACTCACGCAAGAACTCTAAACCCTCAAACGCTCTCTTCTTCTCAAGAATTCTCAAGAACTCTCTCATGGCTGGTTCTTCTTCTGCAAACGACAACACTTCTTCAACACTGATGTTGAAGATAAAAGCCAATCAAAACTTGATCATCGATCTCAACTCCTCTCACTACAGCGAATCCATTCGCCCGATGATTGAATGTTTAAAGTTCTCCCCAATCGCAACCGCCCTGACAGCATCTGCTACGGTACCTATCTCTCTACTCTCCGCCGCCTACTCCACCGCCTTCTACAACAAAGCGGAGGAGTACGTTTCTTATGAAGTGGGTTCGGTCAAAACGAAAATTTCAAAATCAAGATTCAGTAAACTTCTAGGGTTTACCGAAACAAAAGACCTAGTTGACCCGGAGACGCTTCAGTCTGTAACCCTTCTTCGCTTGTTCTATCAAATGGGTTACAAAGGCGACATTACCCAGTTGTCTAAATTTGCCAAGAAGGTTTTGCCACCACTGTGGAATGCCCTTTTCACGATTCTGTTCAAAAGTTTCTCAGAACGGACTACTGGAACTGACAGTGCGAGTAAGCTCTTTTACTCCTTTTTATATAGTCTTTACAATGCCGCAAATCTTGACTACGGGTCAATCCTTTGGAGTCAATTTGTCGAAAGTGTGAACTACCGACTCCGACATCAAGAATTTTCTTGTGCTAGATTTTGGTCCCTCGTTGTTCAACGAACAATTGAGAAGCATGATATTCATATCATGAAGGATTCTGTGATGGCTGTTATTCCAACAATGCCAACAGCGACCTTCGCCACCAGCAAGGCGGAGGATTTCGATTTTATTGGGGCCATTCCGATAGCAATGCTAGATCGTGTTCCGAATGATATTCCATGCATTGTCGATTACTGCAAAAAGACAACTTTCGCTGTTCGGAACCTGGACGACAACATTCAACAAGCTTTTGAAAAACTTGAAAACCCCAGGAAGGTAACCAAGAGGAAGGGCAGGGGTGCCGCTTCCGACACTGAAAAGCAAACCAAGCGATCCTGAAGGCTTCGGAAGATGGTCATGCAACCTCACTCGGAGGATGAACACTCCGATGACCACATTGTCACCAATCCACTCGATGATGATCTAGATGACAATGAAGACACCAATCAAAGGCCTCCGACACCTACACCCGAACACACCCCCAAACGCACTCCTACTGTCTCTCCAAAACGTCAAACTCCACCACAAAAATCTCCACCTCACCAACAAATACCACAAAACTCTCTAAAACAAAAATCCCCTCCACGAAGATCCCCAACACCAGAGGCCTCACCCCTTAAATCTCCGAAATTCCCAGAGCCAACTTCTGAACAAGAAGATGAAGACGTTCTGATTTACGATGATCAGGATGACTTGGCGGACTACATTGAATCTCCATTCAATGTACACTTTCATGATTCAGTACCTTCTGCTCCTATGACAGAGGAGCAATTTCAAGAATTGTCTACGAAATTGGACAAACTTCTTGAAACACAGCAAGGCCCTTCCACTTCCGATTGGCAATCCCAGTTGGACACTCACAAAACTCAAGTAGAGACATTAATTTCCGCAAATGTCAAACTTGTGGAAGATTTCTCCTCCAACATGGAGAAGGCCAATGACAACATGGAGGAGAATGCCAAGAAGGTTGTCAAACTAGAAACCCAAATTCTGGATTTCATGAAGGCATTCACCGAATCTACTGAGTCCTGGAATGAAAATATGCAAAAGGTCATTCATGGGTTTGCGGAGACCCTCAAAGCTGAAAAGGAAGCAACTGCAATGCTACGCTCCGACCTCCAGAAGGAAAATTCCGATTTGGCATCTGCTTTACAGTCTAAGATTGATAAGATGCGTGACGATCTGGCATCGGAAAACGAGCTGATGGATCTCGTGGCATCTAAAACTACGAAAATCCAACTTCTGAAGGCCAAACTACAGAACACTGCAGCGGTTTTATCTTCCGCTGTCTCCCAATCCCATGCAGTTTGCAATTGTGTCACCAAGATTGACACATACATCCGACGGATGGTTGAAGATGATGATCCTGTTCTGACTCCTTACCTTCGTGGTCACATCACAAATAAGCTCCATCCGGTCTTCCTCTTATTAAGCAAAATTCAAGGTGTTTCAGAAGACGTTGCCGTTCCGAAACAAGGGGGAGATGAGGACAAAGAGGATAAATCCGATAAGGATGAATCCGATGACAATGATGGAGATGATGGGCCCGAAAAGCCTAAAGAAAAGGAAAAGGAGAATAGAGACGATACTGCTGATGTCTCTAAAGACGACAAGGGCGAAGGAAAGAAGAAGGCCACTGAAAGCCTGGTTCAGAAACCAAAATTCACTACTATCACTAACCTGAAGAAACCAGGGACTCAAGGGTCTGCTGATGACTCTCAAAAACCAAAGGCTGATTGGTTTGAGAGAATGAATGTTGGTGATACATCAGTCGGTCCTTCGAAACGAAAGACCAAGAAGATCGGTGAAGATGATGTAGATGAAGATCTTGACATGTCGGAGGCTGCCCAACTGGCCAGGGCAGCAAGGGAAAAAGAACTAGATGAAATTCTTCGGATCACCAAACAGCTTGATGCCGAAGAAGCAGCCAAAAGACAAAGGGAAATTGAACTGGAAGCTCGTAGGACTCTGTTTCATGACTGGGACTACGAAACCATGAAGAAGGAAGCTATCATTCAACCCTTAGAGAATTGGTTGCAGCTAATTTGCTCTTACGATGTCGGAAATTATGTCGATTCTCAAATGGACTTTCCGATGACAGCAAGAGTATTTCTTATCTGTTGCTTTGATGAGCTGATATCAAACAAACAACCTCGGGTGGTCGTCAATGATAAATTGTTCAACTTTTACTTGGAGCACTCCAAACCGCAATATATGTCTTGGAGGTTGAAAAAGATTGTAAAGCTCACTCCAAGGATGCCTCATGTGACCTCCCTGTTCCGAAACACCATCTTTCTTGCTCACAGAGGATCAGATGATGAGAAAGATCAGTTCACCATGGCTGATCTTCCCTTCATGAACCCATTCGACTGGGTCTCTTTGTTCAACATCCTTAAAAGGAGGGGAGACCACGAAATTCTTCACGAGCACGTCAAGAAGTTGCTCATGGGCTACATTTTGGAGGTGTCAAATCTTGATGTAGAAGTAGCTTCCGTTCTAAACACCGTTCCGAAATGCTCAGCTGAAAAACCTCCTTCTGATCTGAAGAGACGTCGTCTCAAAAATATCAAAAAGGGTGACTGGAACGTGGCATATCCATCCAAGGAGGGAAAGAATACGATGAAAAAGATTTTCTATCTGCGAGACAAACATCTATACCGAACTCCTGCATTGAAGAAAATTCTCGATCTCATCAACAACACAAAACTGAATACCGAGAATGACAAGAGATGCTTCAATGATATGCTGACCTGGTACATCGCCTTTCGGAAAAGAATATTGATCTTAATTCCAAAAATATTCGAGAGGGTTCGGAAGGATGTGAAGCCAGAGAATGAAGAATAGGATCTGTTCGCATTTTGACTCAAAGGGGGAGATTTTTGAGTCATAAATGAAGATTGAGTCAAAGATGCTGATCGGATTTATAGGCAGATTTAGTGCCTTTAGTTTAGCTATCGGTTATGGAATGGGCCTGTCCTTCCATACTTAGTTCTTTGTATAAATAGTATGCATGTACCCTGATTAGGGTTAACTTTTGTAATCTTTTCTACGGCACTCATACAGAATAGTTCACATCGAATTGTTCTTGAGTTGCATATAAATCATTCGACATCAGTTCTTCACATTGTTTGTTCTTGATCTTGTTTATCTTTATTATTCCGCATTATTTGAATCTTGATCTAACTCTTTTGTCTCAACAAATGTTGGCTTTAGGTTTTAGTTTATTATCTTCATAGAAGAAAACATAGATCTTATTAGGGTTTCATGTGAACCATAGAAATTTTTGTGTTCATTGTTTGCTAGAAAACCCTTCAGTGGTATCAGAGATGGCTTGTTTTCTTATGAATTTGATATAAACAGCTTATTTGATCAAAGGGTTTTCAAAAATAAACCCTTGGGAGGCCTAATTTTCGTCCATGGTGGCTAGGGTTTCAAAAACCCTAGCCTCCCATGCCTTATCTGTGAATTGCATGCTGCCTTGAATAGTTGGTTGTTATTTTTGGTAACTAGATCTTCTGAATAACTTGAACCTTTATTCCTTGCATGATAATTTCGAGATTTATGGATTAAATTAGGAAAATTAATTTGATTAATTTTGTGATTCCCTTACTTGATTTAATTAGTTTAATTAAATTGTTTAATTAAAAGACAAATTAAATCACTTAAAGATTTAATTAAAATTTTTGAAAAATATGTATAAATTCACGAAAATATTAGAAAATTAAATCTAAAATATTTTAATAAGATTAAAATATATCTTATATATTTATGATTAAAAGTTAATATTTATATATAAGATAAAAATGGTTAGTCTTACCGCTAGTAGGCCTCATTCACAAAACTGTCTTATAAAGAGGGTATAAGGCGACTGACTATAAAATGGCAATCTAATGGGTATCCACTCTTACCCACCGCTCTCCTGGTCAGTCGAGTGTCGTTAGCCGAACGGGTTTGATAGAACCGCTAAGCCTCTTAAAAGTATAATGCTATTATTGAAAGTACTAGAACCTTAATCAAAAATCCAATCTAGTTACTTTAGGTCAAAATGTGAATTAGTTGCTAATCCATGAAATTGCACATTACACTTTGTGGAACGTTGGTGGAGCGTGTGTGGTTTACCGACACGCCAACTGGGGTCCGCAAAGAGTCGCAATGGGTTTCTCGATTTTGTCATTATTAACAGAGCGTGTGTGGCTAACAGGCACGTTAATTAGAGATGACAATTGACTTCGAGAGTACCGAGCGAATTTGCATGGTTATTCACACCCAGTTTGTGATCCTCGGCATCCCAGTCACAAACAGCAGGGCACATCCGAGACTAAACATGCCATTGAACAGTTCAATGTGTCTCAACAGATCTAGGAATTTCATGAGATGAAATTGATAAATGTATTATCTACCTTAATGACCATTATGTTGTGATTACGGCATCCCTCTTCACACCATAGTTGGGGTATTTTGGGTCCTAGCCTTAGTAAATAATAAATTGGGTAATTATTTAAAAGGATAAATTAAACTAATAAAATTCTGTTTATTGTAGATGTCTGAATCAAGTGCTCATTCTCATCCCTCTCCTCATCCACCCACTTCTGAGAGCATCAGAATGCACCTGCCTAATATAGCAAGGCTGACTGGCCTTAACTGCAATGAATGGCTTTGCCATTGGAGACTTGTTCTCGCCGTTACCGGAAATCTTAATCTGATCGTGTACCCGCTGCCGCTTCGACCGCAACTAATTATCACGAAAAGTTCTCATGATATACAAAATTCTTAACTGATAAATCCGAAGAGATTCGTGACCTCGTGTTGTTGACCATTGACCCCGAATTCTGCAAGGATTTTGAATCCTTGGGGCCATATGAGTTAATGATGACGGTTGAGGAAAAGTTCTGAAAACCGGTTGAAGAGGAACAATCTAGGATCTTCAAAATTCTTACAGAGTGTAAGCTAAACGAAGGAAGCAGCATCGACTCACATGTTGTTCAAATTAGAGACTACACGAGTGAGTTGTACAAGCTTAGTTTTCACATGAGTCAGGAGGAGAGTGTTGACATTCTGCTCGACTCATTGACTAGTAAATACGATCTGTTCGTTCAGATGTATAGGAAGGAAAACCGGAAAAGGGTGTTTATGGAAATGCGTCCACTGTAAACTTTTACGAGTCACTGTTGGATAGGCATAGCTCCAGAAATTCAAATAATTCTGAATTAAGCCAAGTAAAAGGACACTGCCAGAAACGAGCCAGATTATCTGGATATGTCTTTAGCTGGGAACCCTTAGAATCGGACACGGTCGACGAAAGATTGGAAGATGCTCCAAAGTCAGAAACTTTTGAAGAACTTAGGTATATCTAAAAACCTCAAAACTCTTGTTCCACATTTCCTTGATACATAATGTGATAGTCACATTTCTGTCTTGTATGCAGGGAATGAGTAAGGTACGAGATTTGGCGCATGGAAGCACACTTGGATTATATTCCAGGCTCATGCAGTTTTGAAGTTTAGTTAGATATCAAAATATTATTATTAGTTTTAGATGCATATGACATTGTTTATCATACAGTACATTGTTCAAGGATTTCGTTTTCTAATAAAATTGTCCTTAATTTCTTTTCATCTGTTGTTTGAAATTATCCTTGAGATGTTGTGTGATTGTGTTGTGTGCATGACTGATAATAACTTGAATGTTGAATGCATCCAAAGTGTTTGGATTTTATGAATTGTGTCCCTTATGGTTGTTAAAATTAAATATTATAAGAATCAATTCAACCATAGGTCTAGTTGGACAGGACCTTGGAATCACTTGACTTAGAGTAACCTGATGAATTGAGTTCTTAATGTGTTAAGAAAAGAATCACCCAAAGGTCTAGTTGGACAGGACTTTGGAATCACTTGACTTAAAGTCAGATGATGATTAAGTTCTTTATAAAGCACATGTGGCAAGAATTGAATCACCCAAAGATCCAGAGGACAGGATTTTGGAATCAGCTGACTTATAGTCAGCTGAAGATTGCAAGTCTTGAACAGAATTAACAAAGTCATAGGTTTACATAGATATGTAAAAGGCATTGAGATTAGGAGCAACGGACACATCAGTTGCTGTGTATTGCTCGAATCCTCAAATAGAACACAATTGTTTGTACTCCGCGATATTTGTCAATCGGTATGATGAATATGGCATCACTTATCAGAATAAGTGATGAAATTGAAACATTGAACAGTTCAAGGACTTCAAAGGAAGTACAAGATCCACAGAACCTGAGTGACAACACAAACTGAGAAAAAGGTTTCACAGTTCATTCTCTTCCAAGAACATTAATAGTTATAATGTGTCTTAAGGAAGATGATGGAGCATTGGTCGAAACAGTTCGATCCTCAATGTATGAGATACATTGTCAATTAGTTTCTGATAAATTAAATACTAAACCAGTCAGACCATATCCCGACCACATTCTAGACTAAGTAGGTTTTAGAGACACTGTCTGAAATGTAAAGTTGGGATTGTCCCACTTGTACATTGAAAGTCCAGGGTCTTGTAGTGTTCGTCTGAACCTCATGACTAGCCTGAACCTAATCAGAAATGTATTTTCACTGGCTATCCCGCCGTACCTGGAAAAGGAAGAGCTCTTTTAGAAAGAACTCATGTTCTTAGGAAACAGTGGGAGTTGGGACAGTCCTGAATGAGTTCAGGATTAGCCATGTGATAGAACCTTTAGTCATCCTTAGGCTTAGAGCAGAAATCACATTTCTGTTTCAACACTGACATCATCTTCTCTTGACCAGTAGTACTGATCACCATCATAAATAATTATGATCGGGGTGACATACCGATTGGTGGTAAAACGCTATAGTTGGTACGGATTGACAATCCGACTACTTGGAAGCTTTGGTGAGCCCGGTTGCTACCAAATTGAGAGAACCTTAAGACGAGATACAATCCATGTGGCATTTTGTTTGATTTTACACCTGGTCTAAAGACTAGTGGGAGTAATAGAATCATCAAAAGAGAGCAGCATGGACAGAAACATACCTTCAGAACATTTGGTTGAGTGAGACGATGCCCAGAGTCAAGTAATTGATTCCGGGAGAAGCACTCATCCGAAAGGATATTGCATGGCACATTGTAAGTCGTTAGTAGAGCGCGTGTGGATCACCGGCACACTAATAGGGACTCACAAAGAGTGTCCCAGTTCAAAGGTACATGGACCCGGGATTTTCCCCACGAGCATCTCGCAAGAAAGATATTCAGATTCTCGAAATATGCCATTGGATTAGATTTAGAGAATGTACTGGAAGATGTCAGAAAAGGTTTGGATTCACAAAATATGCCAAGAGTTCTGGATTTTGTGAATGGTCCATAACCGTGTCATAGCCAGTGGGAGTATCACTGTTATCTCCATATGTGAGTTAGATAATATTCCTAGGAAACGTCTCTTTTCATTACAAAGTGTAATGACTTGGTGTTAAGAGAAGGAACGCTATGAAAGACTTAATAGAGATACGGCATACTCAGGTGGTTGTAGACGTCTATAAGATAGATCGAAACTCTGCCAAGATGATCTTGATGAGATTCAAGATGCATAACCGCAGGAAAGGATTTTCCTATCATTACAAAGTGTGATGATTTGGCATGAAAGATGTAAAGAAGGTGCTACATACTCACATAATCCATAGACATCCATCAGATAGATGTTAGCGTCAGTATAGACCTAGCCATAGTAAGCATGATCTTGGTAAGATTCAAGATGCATGAGAAAGAGTCTCCGAAAGGAAATTCATGACACAAGGATTATAGTAATCCTAATATTTCAAAAGGGTTTGGAATAAGATTAGATCGAATCCCACCAGCTTCTTGGATCGATCAAAAGTGTCATGAACATGTCCTGATGACTTAATGCTTACAGCATAGTGAGTCAGTTTCAGGATATGACCTGGCTGGGAATACTTAATGGATTTTGTACTTACGTGAAAAATCAATGGGGTGAATATTAATATTAATTTGAAAGGAGTCTCAAAATAAGTAAAGGGACTTAATGGTTAAAGAGTTTTGTTAGTATTCCGATGGAGCGCGTGTGGGTCACCGGCACATCGTAATACCTCGAAATAGTCTTAGGTGCAGTCATGTGGACTAAAGATCCCAAGAACCATGGAAAGTCACAGTACACTGAATGGAGATGTAAGTGAGAATGACAAAATGACCAAAATTGATATATCATCGGAAAGATGTCCGATCAGGTAAAGTGTATAAATGTAGGACAATTGGATACACAGAAAGAGTGGAAGGTCATGTAGACATAGATACATAACACGAATTAAAAAGTTTAAAAGGAATCTAGAAACCGATAATAGTGTATGAAGAATCCGACTTGGTGATTACCTCGTGGAGACTTCGTAATTAGGCAAGAGTAGCCACCAGTCAGATTTTTTTAAGTTTCGTTTTTGCATGTTTCACTTCCCGAATAATTTGATTATTCAAAAGTCGACAGTCGCTCATACTTTTCGGGAGTAAGTATGAACGAAGACTACCGTGAATTGGTTTGTAGATTGTCTAAGGAGTTAGACATTGCAGTAAGACTGCTACAACGTTCACGAGTACTTAGAAATAGAGATTTGAGTATTGGATAAACCCGCGCTCAATAGATTGCTTCATGGATTACATCACGAGAAATAATTGAGACGATAATATCCTATGATCTTAAGGCGGAGACATATGAGTTGAAATTTGCGAGTCGGTTGTGCATTGATAATGCGAAAACGCATCGGTAACTCGATGTCATAAAACGCATTGTTGTGTACGATTTTGACAAGTAAAAGACACAAGCATATGAGTCGAACCTTATTCGTTCCTTGACCCTGATAGGGAAACAGATATCTGTAGGCCTCTCGATGATTTTGAAGATGACTAAAGTGCTGGCCAGCCGGGACTAAATTAATATGTTCAATTAGAAGTCTAAAAGTCATAAGCAGAATCGAAAATCGGGAAATAGAGTATCGGACAGAGATTGATCTCAATCCATGTCTCGTGTCTGAAAATATCTTGTTGGACGAAGGATCATATGATCACTTATCTTTGGCAGAACTGACTAACTCAGAGTTAATGACAATTTCTGGGAAACCGATATTAATCAGAAAGGTAATCAGACAATTAAAGTCATAGACTTATCCAAGTGGGAGACTGTTGGATTAGGTGTCTAAGCCATGACTTATAATTGTAATTATCTTGTTAATTGAAGAATAGTCCATTTGGGTTGCCCTCATAGCTGGAGGATTAGGATAGAGTTCAGTAGAGTAAAAGGTTGATTTATTAATTGTTTAATAAATCAATAGAATTAATTAAATAGTTTATTAATATATTTAAGTGTTAATATATTAATTAGAAACAATAATAATTAATTAAGATTTAATCTAGAATTAATTGGATTTAATTTAGTGATTAAATTAGTTAATTAAAAGTGCAGGGACTTGTTTGTAATTATTCAATAGTTGAATAACTGGCAAAGAGAAGTCTAGGGGCCAAAGTTGGCACCACCCTGGAGGCTTCTCCAGGATTTGGCGAAACCCTAATTAGGGTTTTGGGGAGTCTGGTCCAAGTGGTCAAAAGCCTTGTCCATTTGGAGGCTTTCTAGGGTTTCAGGTGTAACCCTAGGAGGCTATATAAGGAACCCTGGGCACCCTAAATCCTGCGCCACCTTTCACCAAGGTTACTCTGCTGGACTGTCTTATCCATTGCTTGGGTGTGACTTCATCTGAGGCAGGATCTCTTTGCTGCTAGCTTCAAGAACAAGATCAAAAGGTTAGTTTTTCTTATTTGATCTTTAGAACTGAAATGTTGGCTTTAGGTTTTAGTTTATTATCTTCATAGAAGAAAACATAGATCTTATTAGGGTTGCATGTGAACCATAGGAATTTTTGTGTTCATTGTTTGCTAGAAAACCCTTCAGTGGTATCAGAGATGGCTTGTTTTCTTATGAATTTGATATAAACTGCTTATTTGATCAAAGGGTTTTCGAAAATAAACCCTTGGGAGGCCTAATTTTCGTCCATGGTGGCTAGGGTTTCAAAAACCCTAGCCTCCCTTGCCTTATCTGCGAATTGCATGCTGCCTTGAATAGTTGGTTGTTATTTTTGGTAACTAGATCTTCTGAATAACTTGAACCTTTATTCCTTGCATGATAATTTCGAGATTTATGGATTAAATTAGGAAAATTAGTTTCATTAATTTTGTGATTCCCTTACTTGATTTAATTAGTTTAATTAAATTGTTTAATTAAAATACCAATTAAATCACTTAAAGATTTAATTAAAATTTTCGAAAAATATGTATAAATTCACGAAAATATTAGAAAATTAAATCTAAAATATTTTAATAAGATTAAAATATATCATATATATTTATGATTAAAAGTTAATATTTATATATAAGATAAAAATGGTTAGTCATACCGCTAGTAGGCCTCATTCACAAAACTGTCTTATAAAGAGGGTATAAGGCGACCACAATAAAATGGCAGTCTAATGGGTATCTACTCTTACCCACCGCTCTCCTGGTCAGTCGAGTGTCATTAGCCGAACGGGTTTGATAAAACCGCTAAGCCTCTTAAAAGTATAATGCTATAATTGAAAGTACTAGAACCTTAATCAAAAACCCAATCTAGTTACTTTAGGTCAAAATGTGAATTAGTTGCTAATCCATGAAATTGCACATTCCACTTTGTGGAACGTTGGTGGAGCGTGTGTGGTTTACCGGCACGCCAACTGGGGTCCGCAAAGAGTCGCAATGGGTTTCTCGATTTTGTCATTATTAACGGAGCGTGTGTGGCTAACCGGCACGTTAATTAGAGATGACAATTGACTTCGAGAGTACCGAGCAAATTTGCATGGTTATTCACACCCGTTTTGTGATCCTCGGCATCCCAGTCACAAACAGCGGGGCACATCCGAGACTAAACATGTCATTGAACAGTTCAATGTGTCTCAACAGATCTAGGAATTTAATGAGATGAAATTGATAAGTGTATTATCTACCTTAATGACCATTATGTTGTGATTACGGCATCCCTCTTCACACCATAGTTGGGGTATTTTGGGTCCTAGCCTTAGTAAATAATAAATTGGGTAATTATTTAAAAGGATAAATTAAACTAATAAAATTCTGTTTATTGTAGATGTCTGAATCAAGTGCTCATTCTCATCCCTCTCCTCATCCACCCACTTCTGAGAGCATCAGAATGCACCTGCCTAATATAGCAAGCCTGACTGGCCTTAACTGCAATGAATGGCTTTGCCATTGGAGACTTGTTCTCGCCGTTACCGGAAATCTTAATCTGATCGTGTACCCGCTGCCGCTTCGACCGCAACTAATTATCACGAAAAGTTCTCATGATATACAAAATTCTTAACTGATGAATCCGAAGAGATTCATGACCTCATGTTGTTGACCATTGACCCCGAATTCCGCAAGGATTTTGAATCCTTGGGGCCATATGAGTTAATGATGACGGTTGAGGAAAAGTTCCGAAAACCGGTTGAAGAGGAACAATCTAGGATCTTCAAAATGCTTATAGAGTGTAAGCTAAAAGAAGGAAGCAGCATCGACTCACATGTTGTTCAAATTAGAGACTACATCAGTGAGTTGTACAAGCTTGGTTTTCACATGAGTCAGGAGGAGAGTGTTGACATTCTGCTCGACTCATTGACTAGTAGTGGACCCGCGCAATGCAGTGGACACTAGGGGGTTAGGTGTTGAATAGTTTTTTTGGTGATATAAAATATGGATTATAGATCTCTAAGTGGTGACGGTTTCATAACCAAAAACTTTCTAATAGATCTGGATTGTAGAAATGATGTGGGCTGATTGCATGGTTGTAAGCAGTGTGATCTAAATATTTACTATAAGATGAAAAAGCTTTGTATTTATTGTTATCGATTTGAATTACACATATAACATAGCATGTAACTGTCTATGTATGCTTTAGTTGAAACACAAAAAAAGTCACAAAGAAAATTAATCTATTATGATTGTAAAATTTAAAAAATAGAATCAAATAAAAACCGGATCTTGTGATTTCGGGTGTCATCAAATTGTTTTGAATGTTATTGGGTGGATTATATAGTATAGGTGTGAAAAAGTCCAAAACTAAAAAAACAAAACAGACCATTTCGGGGGGGGGGGGGGGATATTATACGGTTGGTATTATTTAGTTGAAACATGACTAAAAAAACGCTCTCAAGAAAAAATAATAAATACAGTTGATTAGTTACAAATGAAATTTACTCGATGTAAAATATCATTGTTAAATGATCAAACGAAGTTACGCCATCAATTCTTTCATGTAAAAACATTGACCATAATAAGGTTACCAACCGTGGGCCAAAACACAATTATTACATCATAATACAACAATGGATAAAATAGTAACTACAATGAATACAAGGCATCTTAGCAATTATTGATTTGTTCTGATGTAGTAAGCTTATTTTTCTTAACATCTTCCATCTGTTGTTTTATTAACATCTTCCCTCTGTTTTGGCACTGGATTAATCGCCCACACAGCTTGTACCTGCAACAATAGAAAACCATATATTTAAAATTATATAATTAGTCCTACCCACTTATTTTATCACAACGAAAATACCTTTCTCCCAAGATATAAACTTAAAAAATTTCTCCCACAGAAATACAACATAGAAAATATTGGCTTGATTATTGTAAAAAATAGCCACTCACACCAGGTAAGATCAAAAGTATACAATGACATCCAAATATGACCAAATATTTCGTGGGATCATGGCGCAAGAAAGAAGAGTGCTCATTTGTGATAGTTGACTATTTGACTGTTATGTATATAAGAACCTATGAACGTGCAAAAATCAACGGTTGTAAAAGAACCGATGACAAAGAAAAAAAATATCCTAGATCTATCGCTGAAGGTATGCGTGGCTGGGCCATTGCTTGAGGTATTTGATGGTGGTGAGGTCGTAGGCGGACACAATGGTGATAACAATTTCTTTCGATTTCTCGATGAGAATAGGCATGGTTGAACTTGAAAATTGATCTTGGTCTCTTGAACTTGAAAAAATAAATTAAAAACCACAATAAAAGAAAGTAAATTCTAATTTGTATGATTACCTGATGTGAGAGAGTTGTAGAGCCACAGACAGAATGACACTTCAGCTAGCCATTTATACTGGGGGCATGAAGCTGAGGTTGTCTCTTCTTCAGCTCGTGAGAAATCAAGAGATGGAAACCCTCAACACTTTCAACATTTATGCACTCACACCAGAGAAGGAAGAGTTGATCAGTTGAAGCTTTTGGTAAATCGGAGGTTCGCATGAAGCACATTCTTCCATCAGAGTCTTCGTAGAACATTCCATGTACAGGACTTTGAATAAGTTTGAGTGCTTCAGCAGAACACCATCAGTGTAACCGTATTTTGCCACTCCAGAGATGAGCACTTGTTCACGAATTAACCTGTCTTTGTCCTTTCTTGTCAGATGCAGTATAAGGATCTTTTCACCTTTATTTTTCGAATATCCAACTCTCAAGATGGGATACACTGAGTGCCTTCTAATGAACACATCAACATATTTTGCAAGGTCAATCCGGCGGTTAACACTTTCAGCTCGACTAGCAGCTCTTTTTCTTTTCTCAGCAATTGAGTCAAAGTGACTCATAAGACCCTGTTGCTGATCTAGTCCACCTACTTTTTGAACTAGCTGCTGAGCAATTTGATCATCTTTTAGAGAGATGATACGATTTCTCACAACTAAGTTATCCTCAGCAGCAAGTTCTTCTACCTGTTCTACTGACATGCACCATTCTTCAGTCATTTATAGAATAGAAAGAGAAATCTTTTGTCGTTTGGAGGACTCTGGGGCTGAAGATGACTCAGCAGATCGCATTCTTTTATGAACCAAGGGGACATTATCTTCTGGAATCTCAGCAGACAGGTGGTCGGTAGTAGGAACTGAAGGACCTTGATCATCATCAGGAAAAGGCTGACCAGGGTAAAGCACAACGATTAGATCAACAAGATAAGGCAAGTCAAATAGACCTTCCTCATCTTCACTTTCATTTACCACTCCTTTTTCAAGTAAACACCTTTTATCATCTGACCCTTGCTCCCGCTCAGCATCAGAATCATCTTTTAACTCTTGTTCCCCCTCAGCAAGAGATGAGTGTGTGGCAACACGCTTAGGCTGAGGCGGATACTTTGGAACACCGGAATTAAGGAAACTATCTTCAAACACCGTAAGTTAAAGAGCATTTAGTTGCTCCCCCTGAGCAGTAGGGGCATCCGGTAGCTGGAGATGAGGACCTCCTTCAAATTCTTGACTTTCAGAGGAAGGATTGGAGTCGACAGTGACATCGTCATAATTCTCCCCCATTTGGCATCATCAGCAGGAGGAGGTGGAGGTGGAGGATTACCAGGACATGTTGGAGAAGGAGGATCAGTCTCCATTGCCTCAGGGGAAGGTTCACATTATGGAGATGTTGATGAGAAACGAATGTGTAAACTGCCATGATGTGGAGAGGTGATGCCACAAACCTAAGAGATATTAATCGGGGCCCTAATGACTTCTTCTAAAGCGGCAAGGCTGTTAATGGGTGAATCGTCACCACTAGAAGACATGTTTGCGGGTCTGGCAGCAGAATTTGAGGACTCAGCAGAAGAGGAGTCCTCATATTTAGAATCATTAGAATTTGAGGACTCAGGTAATCAAAAATCAACTAGGCAAAGTCAAAGTTCTTGTTACGGACCATGCTATAGAGAATACGAAGCTCATAGAGGTTTAGTTGATCGATACTGCTTAGCTTGTACCTAAGACATCAGCCAATGATCCCAATAAGAAATTTCCATCCCGCGAGAAAACATTCGCGAAGCACCACTTTATCTGCATCTCTCTTACCTGCAAGAGAGAGATCGTACCCAAGGAGATAAACAACTGACATGGTATTGTCTTCAGAAGGAAGAGCAGTGAAGGTGATAGAGTTTAGAAGATGCAAACACCGTCTGAACGAATCGACAGTAAGAACCACTTCTTCAGACCCAGTGAGGATGGTTCTAATGATGGAGGAGGAGTTTGAATGAAAGTCGCAGATGTACCAAAACTCAGCAATGGCAGAAGAATGGAACACTTCAGGTACGCCGGAGATTGCAAAGTTCAGAGGGTGTCCTTTCGAGAAATCTACAAAGGCTTCGAAACCCTTATCCTTTAGCTTGGCGGGAATGTTGAAAATAGCGTCAACATTTTTTGGGTGAATCGATGAAGTCAGACTAGATTCAGCTTTGAAAAGATCATTGAGAGGAGGAAACTCGAACACGGCAGCCATGGAATTACAGAGGAGCTTTTTAGGGTTTTTGATAGGTTTTTGGAGAAGAGAGAGTGTTTCCGTGGGGAGAATAGGGTTTATTTGAAATATATGCAGATATTTGAAAGATAATGGTGGGAGGCGAAAAGGTAGGCGAGAAGATCGGGAAAAGATCGTGTGTGATGATTGTGCTGAAATGTCAGGGACAGGTGGCACACATCAATGGTCACAATCTGAGGCTGAGATAATTTAGATAAACATCGGAAGCAAAAAGTTTAATCTCAGCGTCAGTGGACCAGCACCCCTGACTTAAGGACTAGTTAGTGCTTCATACTCTTAAGACTATGCTTCAGTATGTGGAGGGGTGAGTTGCTTCGGCTCACCGTGTATGTAACAGCAGCTTCTAGGGGCAGAGTGTTGCAAATGATCAGAGTGAAACTTGCAAGAGAACCCTTTGTCTTAACAGGACCACACAATATAGTATCAGCTGATTCATGTGATCAGCTGATAAGACGGGTTGGTGCTTAGTGTCTCAGCAGGACATAAGACTTGGCATACGGCGGCATGCTTCTAGGGACAAGGGCTGGATGAACAAAAAAACATTCACTCAGGCCTGAAAATATGTTTATCAGTGTGACCGGGAAGTCCCGCATCAGTGAATAGACAATTCTGGAACATTGATGGGAGTGAGTGGCTCTTTAACATCTCAGGGCTGGTCTTGCCACTGAGTAACGAGGCTTAGTCACATACAACAACATGCTTCTAGGGACAGTAGGTGTCAGAGTTGTAGACTAGATAGGAGTGGTACAGGACGTCCATTAATAGTAGAAGTACCATGGGGAGTGGTACAGGCGAGGGTGGTGGCCATGGACGATTTTGAGTTTTTGGTGTGACTAGAGGAGGCACATCAGGAGATCTTTTGTGACAGTACTGAGCTAAGAATTAGTTAAATTTTTACGTTAGGAAATCCATCCCTATTTCAGTATTATAAGCGTTAGAAACTGTCATCACCATTATAAATAAAATGTTTTAATGATTTAACGAAAACAAAACCAGCAAACAAACAAAAACACAATATTGTGAAATCATCCCCAATTCATTGATGAAAAATAACAACTTCTGCTCATCCAAAGGCTTTGTGAAAATATCAGCTAGTTGTTCTGTAGGAATGTACATCAGCTCAATCTACTCCATTTGAATGATGTCACGAATGAAATGATGCCTGATGTCGATATGCTTGGTCTTTGACTGCTGGACAGGATTCTGATATATGAGAATAGCACTAGTGTTGTCACAGCAGATGGGTTTCTAAGTGAAGAAGAACGCATAGTACATCAACTGATTTTGAATCCATAGTACTTGGGCACAATATCTACCGGCAGCGACATACTTCGCTTCAGCTGTTGAACATACCACTGATGTCTGCTTCTTGCTTTACCAACTAATAAGGCGATTTCCCAGCAGCTGACATCTACCTAAAGTAGTCTTGCGATCTAAGGAGCATCTTGCAAAATCAGAGTCAATGAAACCAACTAAGTCGAAGTTTGACTCACAAGGATACCAAAGTCCAAGAGAAGTAGTATGCTTGAGATAGCGGAATTTTTTTTCATAGCATTAAGGTGAGACTCCTCTGGACAGACATGAAAGCGAGCACACATGCTGGTGGCGAAAACGATATCAAGACGATTGGCAGTGAGGTAGAGCAAAGAACCGAGCATGCCTCTATCCAGAGAGGCGTTTACATCAGCACCAGAAGGATCAGCTGAGAGATGAGCAGAGGTGCTCATGGGAGTCTTCGCAGGTTTGCAGTCAGGGAATGAAAATTTCTTAGCATATCCTGTACATACTTGCTTCGGCTGATGAAGATGCCCTGAGAGGATTGTTTTACTTGAAGACCCAAGAAGAAGGACAACTCACCCATCATGCTCATTTCAAATTTTGAGGACATTACAGCTGCAAACTCTTCAATCAGTTTGTCGTTGGTTGACCCAAAGATGATATCATTTACGTAGACTTGAGAAAGAATGATGTCATATCCACTTTTCTTGATGAACAAGGTGTTATCAATAGCACCTCGATTATACCCTTTTTCCAGGAGATAGGCAGTCAGGGTGTCATACCATGCCCTTGGCTCCTGCTTTAGTCCATACATTGCCTTTGCGAGATGATACACATGATCAGAGAAATCTTCATTTAGAAATCCTGGAGGCTGCTTGAGATACACTTCTTGAGGAAGATCTCCATGCAGAAAAGTTTTCTTAACATCCATTTGATATACCTTCAACTTCATGAATGAGACATAGGCAATAAATAGTCGGATAGCTTCAAGGCGAGCAATAGGGGCAAAAGTCTGATCATAGTCAAGCCCTTCCAGATGAGTAAAACATTGAGTAACCAGTCGAGCCCTTCCAGATGAGTAAAACACCCAGCATGTACCAATGATAGTCTTGCCCCGAGGACGAGGAACCAAAGTCCACACTTTATGTCTCTAGAATTCGTGCAACTCATCCTGCATCGCCTTGATCCAGTCAGCATCTTTTAAGGCATCATCCACTTTCTTAGGTTCCATTAGAGAGACAAAGTTGATATAAAGACAGAAATTGCTGGATACTTGTCTTTAAGTACGAACCCCTGATGACACATCCCTAATGACTTGAGAGATGGGATGCTCTTTAACATTTCTAGGAGGTTGAGAGCTAGATTCAGCTTATGCATCATTATTCAGTTCTACAACTTCTAGCTGAGACTCAGGAATTGAAGGATTTTCAGGTGGTGAGGAATCATCAATGGATGTGTGATCCTCAACGGAGAGAGGATCATCAGGTGAAGAGGGAACAAGTGGAACCACTGGAGCATCGAGAGATGTTGAGGAAATGGGAGAGTGTAATTCTTCTAAGATGGAATGCGCGTAAACTTCATGCTGATGGGGAAAGGTTGATTCATTGAAGTGAACATAAACAGACTCGATCACTTTTCTTTTCATCACGTTGAAGACCCTGAAAGCCTTTGAAATTGAAGAGTATCCCAGAAAAATGCCATCGTCTTTGGTTTCAAATTTTGACTACTGCTCACCTTGTTTCAAGATAAAACAAGCACAACCAAAAGCATGAAAACATGAAATATCAGGCTTACAACCTTTCAGTATCCCATACGTTGTCTTTCCATGCCATTTTACGATGATTGACTGATTTTGAGTGTAGCAGGCAGTATTCACAGCTTCAGCCCAGAATGAGAGAGGAAGACCAGCATCAACAACCATGGTTCTTCCAGCTTCAATCAGTGTATGATTTCTTCTTTCAGCCACACCATTTTGCTCACGAGTTTGAACATCTAAGAAGTTTTGAAGAATGCCTTTGTCTTCACAGAATGACTCAAGAGTCTAATTTCTGAACTCAGTACCATGATTGCTTCTCAGCTGCTTAACTTTGTGATCAAATAAAACTACTGATTGCCTGATGAGGGAGATGATCTCAGGGGCAGCATTGCTCTTGTTTCTCAGGAACATGACCCATATGCAGCACACTGAAAGGAGAGACAAAGTTCATTTTTGGAAGGCCACAAACGAGCTGATGATTTGAGATCTTAGAAATATTCTTGAAATCTAGATAAGAAAATCTCTTATGCCAAAGCTAGTTAACATGAGAGTGAGCACGAAAAAAGAAACACCTCTTCGGTGACTGATACGTTGAGAACATATCCAAGATATAAATGTTAACGCATCTTTTGGTAGTGAGAACGACTTGTTTGGCAGCATCAAGAATATTTCCTTCCCTTTTGTTGAACAGGACTTCATAGTCAGCATCACACAGATGGCTGATCGAAATACGATTGTGCATTAAACCTTAAATATAAGAAACATTAGAAAATTGTATAGATTTACAACGAATGGTGTCGTATCCTTTCATGTGACCTTTGCTGTTGTCACCATATGTAACCACATGGTCTTCCTTCTTGACAAAATAATCTAGTAGAGACTTGTATCCAGTCATATGATGAGAGCATCCATTGTCAAAATACCAAATATTTTCCGATGGCTGTCCTGGCACGTATGTTGAGATTCATCAGTCTCTTATCATCGGTGTATTCATGGACATGTGTCTTCTTTCTTTCATCCAGGACACCGTCCTTAGTAACAAGGAATGTTGGATTGTAAGGACCATCCTTGATGATTTCTGGCATGTGGTAATCCATGGTTTCGAGAACCATTAGAGATTTTCTTTTCCACATAGCAAAGTTGTTGGAGTCGAAGGGAGCGATGTTATTTCTAGAGGTAGATGAAAAAGAGGAAGACATATTCTTGTGTGGTAAGGAAACATACCTGTTGTTAGAACGTATGAAGGAATGAACACACAACAATACAAGTATTTCACATAGAAAAATGATATATTGATCTCAAATAGAGATCTTGATAATTGTATATCAGTACATTAAAAGAACCCTAGCCGCTATTATTTATACTAGGGTTAAACTACATATATGGAGTATCCCTATAAATCAGGGATAACTCCAACTATAACAAAGATAACTATGAACAAGATAAGTACAAAATAAACATGTCTCGCTGCCGCTGATATAGCCAAGTAGCGTGTGATCCACTTTGACAACGGTGGCTAATCAAGGGTTCCGGTGGTGGAAAGAGGTTGCACTTGATGGTGAGGCGTGCATATAGGGTTTGAGTTTGTTGGCCGAATGAAATTTTAAAGATGGTGGAGATATAGTCCTAAAACTTGGGGGAAGTTTGGTGTGATTTATCGTATTAGGGGGATTGGAAATTTTCAATGCTGTGATAACTTGCATTTTAGGCATAATATTTTGAACCTCTTAAATTAAGAAATCAAGTTTTCTTTATATAATGTATAAATTGGTTACATATTGTGCATGCAAAATAAATTAGACCATAATATAAACACAAACATTTTGAAGTAGGTATTGGCTACATTTGAGAAACATAAAATAAATTATAACGTAACCGTAAACTACATATATAAACACATAAATAAAAGTTTCAGTGTAAGCATTATTTTTCTTTTAGACACACAAAAGTAATTAAATAGTATCACAAATTGCTTATATACACAAAAAAATTTCAATGCAACAATTTGTTACGTTTTGGAAGTGAAAAATTAGTTAACTATAACCATAGACCCTTGTAAGTACATAAAATAATGTAAATATTGGTTACTATTCGGAAACTAAAAATCAATTATTTTATAACAATAAACTACTTAGAAACGCATAAACAAAATTCAATATAACTATTTTTTACCTATTAGACACTCAAACTCAATTGAACCGTAGCCATAAGTTACTTGTGTACAAAAACAACGTTCAATATAACTATTGGTTACCTTTTGGATACACAAATCAATTAACCTTGAGCCATAAACTACTTATATACATATAAAAAGAAGTTTAACTATTGGTTACCTATTGGATATGCAAAATCAACTAACCTTGAGCCATAAACTATTTATAGGCACATAAAATGTTTAGTATAACTATTGGTTACCTTTAAGACACGAAAATCAATTAAACCATAACGATAAACTCCTTATAGACAAAAAACATTTATGTGTAACTATTGATTCCTTTTAGACATGCAAAATCTATTAAACATTAGTCCTAAACTACTTAAACACATATAAACCAACTTAGTGCAACCATTAGTTACATTTTGGACACAAAAAATAATTAAACTATAACCATAAACTACTTATAGACACAAAAACGTTTTGATGTAAATATTATTTACCTTTTTAGACACATAGTAGAATATTTGTGGGCATATAAATCAAATTTTGCTACATCGGATTCTTGTGTCTATATATATCGTCTTCTAATATGATAACCATTACGAATAAGGCAAGTAAATATCATGGAAAAATGGTGACGTGTGGCCACAATGTTTGACGGTGGCTCATAATTGTCATATTTCTTTTGTTCAATCATGACTATAAGTTTAGATAGGGTTTGCAGTGGTAATGGTAACTGAGGTATAATATGATTAAAACAATACCATAATTTATCTATATATTTAGCAACATAAATAATTTGTAGCATAGCTAGACTATCTAGGCAATACTATAGCAATTTGTACTTTTTATACCATTGTTGCTTTTGCCAAATTCATTTCACATAATGTTTCTTTATATATAAGTTTATAAAAGTATGGAATGTATTAAACATATTTTTAAAATCAAAGAGACTAATCAAAAGTCATTTTGATCTTATTGTAATTAACTCAAATTAGTTTACTTTTTGTATTTATTATAAAGTCATGTCGACGCTTCTTCCGCAGTGCATTTGCTTTCACAATCTTCAAGAAAAGGATAACACCAATGTGTAGTTACACAACAGGCTTTAGTCTTTCCATCGATGATACTTTTTTGTGGAAAACACTTCCCTGTTTTTAAAGATTCTTTTATCCCACTTGTGCTACCTATACACATAAAAAAGAATGTTGTCATTTAGAGTGACATGATGTCGGATTGGGATTTGTTTTAAGTAGAGCATCAAAAAGATTATCGAATTAAACTTTCATTCAATGAATATGATTTTTTTTCTTTAAATATAAAAAAATTGAAAAATATTATATATTTTATGAAAATTGTAAGATAATTGTCATGAATTAAATCTACTAATATTGGTAAAAGAAATAAGGTTATGATATAAATTATATGATGAAAATTGTTTTTACTACTAAAAGTCCAAGTTTTGATTCTTGATAAATTTATCGTAGTTTAGTTTTTTTTTTTTAACAAAAAATGTGATATATTGAAGCTTATTTATATTAAACATGTTAAAAATATCACACTCTGCATATCATAACATTTACAATTTTGGTGTAGGAATTTGATAAACAACAATATACAATTGATATTAAAAAGTAGCACTATGACAAAGTGAAGGAAATTTTTGAAACTCCATGTAATGATAAAATGTTTGGACGACTTTTAGATTTTGGAACTCAAACCTCATTATCATAACAAACATCTTGGAACTTTCAAAATTTATCGAACTACTTCTTTGAAACTCATAATGGATACTCTTGGGCCTTTAATGCGGAAATACAATACTTAGGCATCAATATATTTTTTGTTCCTTAAGTTAGTAGCACATGAAGCATCGTAACCTTCTAATAACAAATAATCAAAACAAAGTATATAGAATATATTGTTGAGTATAAAAAAGATAAAAATACATATTTATGATATTTGTTTGCGAATACAACATATATTTGGTCGATTATCGTGAGAAATTTATTACTTTTACCATATTTTGTTTCACAAACTCACTCCTTTAATGAAAAAATATATTTCATGACAAATGCTAAAAGCATAATCTATCTAATCTATTATTAAATATTATAAATAAAATATTTTTCCTTACACCATATGTATTTGAAACCCCCAGTTCTTCAACTTTCAACCTAATATATATATATATATATATATATATATATATATATATATATATATATATATATATATATATATATATATATATATATATATATATATATATATATTATTTAAAAATATTAGTAATGTAAGATATTATCATATTAACGATACACTTTTTGAATTATCAATATAGTACACTTGATTTGTTAATTTAAATATCATGTTAAATCTAAATATCAAATAAACTTAAAAAATATCCAAATATTATAAAAATGTTTAAATGTAAAAGCTAAATCGATATGTCAAATTAACTAGAAAATATCCAAAAAATATTTTTTATAATAACTGAAAATTTTGAAAATAAATGGTTTTTAATTAACTAACAATAATAATAGTTAAAAGTATATTAGTTAATAAATCGCGTTACAAATAATGGTTGATATTTTAAATAATCATAAAGATCGTAATAAAAAAATATTGAAATAGGTAAGTTCTATATTTATTAATCATAATGTTAATAGTATATTCGATATTTAATCATCTAGTTAATATAGATGGTTGAATATTTTCTACGTGAACTTTTAGTAGCAATAGTGGTTATGTTTTATGGATGTGAGGACTCTTCTTAAAGTGAGGACTTGCAATGACACCTTAAAAAAATTGAAAACAAATATAAAAAAATATAAATAATAAAATGGATCATAGTACTACATCGGAGAAAAAAAAGATTCAAAAAATAACTTTTCGATCATTATTTTTTTTATAATGAAATAATGATCCAAAATAAAAACAGAAAAATTGTATCATTACGTTTTGCAATGATGCAAAAAAAAATTTCAAATTTTTGTTTGATAATGATATAGTACTATTCTCGATTTTATGATTTGTAATTTTTTTTTATATTTTTTTTCAATTTTTTAAGGTTTCCTCGCGAGTCCTCACCGGAACCGGACTATATATATATATATATATATATATATATATATATATATATATATATATATATATATATATATATATATATATATATATATATATATATATATATATATATATATATATGTGTGTGTGTGTGTGTGTGTGATCAAGTATCTTCTAAGAACATAAAGATACATAAGATGTGAATATATGTATATTTTTGAAATGTATATATGTACATTTGCAAAATTTTGCAATGTGTAGAAACACACACACACATACACACACACACACACACACACATATATATATATATATGTATATATATATATATATATATATATATATATATATATATATATATATATATATATATATATATATATATATATATATATATATATATATATATATATATATACCTACAATATAGCATAATCTATTTAATAGTTTACCTTTAGCCGTAGAACTCATAAGAAGAACAAGAAGAAAATAAATAAGAAAAGTGAACATCGGATGATTTTTCATATCAATTTCTTAATGTTGAAATATACAAAAGGGAAATAGAATCAAAACAATATATAAAGCCCCACAAATTTCACATGAATAAATTTTGAGAAATAAATGCGATATGCATGTAGGGATACTTGCGTTTCATCTACGCATAAATATGATATACGTGTAGGGAGACTTGTGTGTTGTGTGTGCATATATATATATATATATATATATATATATATATATATATATATATATATATATATATATATATATATATATATATATATATATATATATATAAATATATATATATATATATAGAGAGAGAGAGAGAGAGAGAGAGAGAGAAAACCGATCTGGTGAAGACTCAAATTTCGGTGAGGACCCCGAGTTAAAATCTGAACCTCTAATCTTGAAAAATAAGTGACAAAGATTCAATGTGAAAAAATTGATACATGTTAAAAGTGTGGGGGGTTATTTGACTAAAAATTGAAACTAGTGGGTGATTAACACAAATAAATAACGGCAATATGGTAATCTTAATGAGACACCCACCCATTTTGCGACACTTGTCGCAATCTCATTAAGTGATTTTTTTTATTTCCCCCCATTTTGTTTTTGGCACAACTTTTTTTCTTTGTAAAAAAAATTCTAAAAAAAATCAAAGTTCTTAAAATTTATGGGATCAGTATATACATTATATTAAAGAGTTTGTAAAAAGAAATTTTTGAAAATAAGTTTTATAAGTTTACATTTTTTTATTTTTAAGCAAAAAACTAATCAAATTTGCAAAAAAATGTCAATAATCAGAAAATATTAAGAATCAAAATATGTTTTATGATCAAGCAGTTATGAACTATATTTTTTATGTATTAAAACTTATTATAATCCAAAAATAATGTGAATCAAACTTATTATGATTCAAATTTTAAAATGATCAAAAAATGTGTCTAAAATTCTAGTTCATTTCAAGATCCACATATGTTATGAATCAAAATATTATATAAGATTTTTTTAATATTCAAAACTAATAATGATCCAAAATCTTATGAATCAAACTTATTATGTCCTAAATATTATCATTCTTAAGTATAATGATCCAAAACTTATGATCTAATATTCAAAACTTGATATGATCCAAAATCCAAAATTTGTTATGATCTAAAATTCAAAACTTGCTATAAATATTTTGTCCAATAATCTAAAAGGAGTTAAAAAAAAGACAAAACTGATTTTTTTTAGAAGTTAAAAACGTAGTAAAAAATAAACGAAAAAAGGAAAAAACAGAAAATAAAAAAAAACCAGAAAAAAATACAAAAAAACTGAAAAAAATAATAAAAAGAACTGCAAAATATAAAAAAACTGAAAAAAATCGAAAACCAAAAAAAATAATAACTATTAATCGGATTTATTAAAAACTAAAAAATATTTAAAAAAAATAACCCGGCTAAACTATGTTGTATGGACGTGCGTAACATATGATTATACCCTCGAGTCCGTATTACGTTCCGTGGAGGGGCGTCGCAATTGATTACGTCAAATACAATAATTGTGTTTGACGTTATTGCCATTGACGAAATAATTGGACGAGAATTGTTCTCGCAGTCCTCACCAAAATTGGTGTTCTCACCTGATCGGGACACTATATATAATTAGGATCGGGTGAGGAAAATTGTTGAGGACTGCGAGGACAATTTTTAACCTTAGGATTGAAAAAATAAGTGGATGAGATTTAACTTTATTTATCGTCAAAATCGCATGAGATGATATGACATTTTGGTAATTATTTGCGAGATTTTAGCAAATTCCGGCGAATGTTAAATGTTTAAAGGGTTAAAATGAAAAAGAAAATGAGAAAAAAAGAATTAAAAAAAATAGAAAATATGAGTAACCAAAGGACTAGCGGGATAACAAATGAAATGACACTTCTTTGATCCGGGTTCAATCGTGTGACGAATGAAGATTTTACAACCCCAATCTTTCACATGTACCAGTGAGGGATGAACTCCACTTCACATTTTAGATGGTGTCTGTGCAACCTACTTAGTTTGTACAAGGTTTAAGATGCGGGTCGTTTATTCTAGGGTATAACCCTTTGAAACTTAATTTGGAAGTGTAGATTGACACATCATGGATCGAACCATTTCAAAAAATGTTCGACTTCTCCTTTCAGATACACTACTTTGCAGCGGTGTTCTTAGAGGAGACAACCTGTGAAACCATTTCACAGCTCCTAAGATGTTTGTAGAATACGATACTTAAATATTCTAGCCCAGTTGATTCTATACTTCGTTTCGAAACTCTTTGAACACCTCAAAGCCTTTATCCAACGTTTATTCAAATAAACACGACTATACTTACTCATCAAGTATTGTGGCAGATTTGAACGGTCCACAAACATACGTGTGGATTAGTTCCAACAAATCCTTGTCTCTTTCACAGTTTCTTGTGAATGACATTCTTTTCATCTTCCATGTAAGTAAGATTCGCATACATCATCTGACTCCAAGTCAACTGACTCCAAGTGAACTGATTCCAAGTCCTGTCCACTAGGACCTTGGTGATGCAATTCTTGTTTAATGGACAAGGCGACAATGCCACAAACATGATTTATCCAACACTCTTTTGGATGACTCAACATTTAAGATTATATTATTACTACTAAAGGATATATTCGTATAAGCCATTGTAAGTATAAATTTTGAAATAAAACAACCATGTTTATAAGAAAAAAAATCATCATTTTATTATCAAGAGAAAGGTACAAAATTATCCTTTAAACAACGCATATATGAAACAATGTTTTGTGCCAATTTTGGCGAATAGCAAAATCTAATAATCTAACTAAACACCACTAATCAGCATGAGCTTGTAATTCATGATCCTTGTAACATCAACAATGCTTCTGTATCTCATGATCAGATCAAGCTCTTATGCTTCAACTTCTTACTCTCAATTAGTCCCTGCATACAACGAATATGTGATGAACACATCTTGTATCAAGGATTAAAAATGTGAAGTTGATATTTTATGGAGGTCAGATACATCTAAGGTGTCAAGATCATTGACCCAGATATTCTTCAGATCCTTCAGGTATATTGGGCAACACATTTCCAATGTCCCTTCAGCTGGTAGTCAACATATGGCCTCATTCGGTTCACTAGTGGGTGTTGTGTCAGAGTCAGCTTTTCTCTTAAATCATTGGTCAGGCTGTCCAACCTCAGCCCTTCCCTTCCATTGGGATGAGAAACTTCTTCTTAGCATTACCATGATGAATGGCCAAGACAGGAGCAGTGGACTCTGAGCTACGGTGTTGCCGAAGGGTTTTATACAATCAATGAACCATAAATTTCCTAAGTTCACATGCAACCCTAAGAAAGATCCATGTTTTCTTCTATGAACATATAATAACAAAACCTAAAGGCCAGCATTTAATTCTAAAGATCAAAACAAGAATTACCAACCTTTGAATCTTGTTCTTGAAGCCAGCATCACAAATGTCCTGCCTCAAATGGTGTCACACCCAAGCAATGGAGGAGAGAAATCAGCAGAGTGTCTGGAGAGTGTAAAGTGGCACAGAAAAGGGAAGCCAAGGGGAGCCAGGAGGTTCCTTTTATAGACTCCTAGGGTTACAGCTAAAACCCTAAAGGAGCCTCCTTAATGGGCAAGCCTGTCAACTATTTGGACCAGATCTCTTAAACCCTAATTAGGGTTTCGCCAACCTCTAGGGAAGCCCCCTAGGTGGTGCCAACTTTGGCCCCTGGCTTCTGGTTTGCCATTTATTCAACTATTGAATAAATACAAACCAGTCCATGCACCTTTAATTAATTAATTTAATCTCCAAATTAAATCCAATTATTTCTAGATTAATTTCTAATTAATTATTATAGTTTCTAATTAATATATTAACACTTAAATATATTAATAAACTATATATTTATTTCTATTGATTTATTAAACATTTAATAAATCAACTTTTCTCTCTACTGACTTCTACATCAATCCTCCTGCTATCAGGGCAACCCAAATGGACTTTGCTTATATTAATAAGATAAATACAAATTATAAGTCATGGCTTAGACACCTAATCCAACAGTCTCCTACTTGGATAAGTCTATAACTTTAATTTATCTTCTGATTAATAAACAACCTGCAGCTTCCTAGAAACTGCTGCCGCACTCTGACCCAATCAGTTCTGTCCATAGATAAGTGATCATATGATCCTTCGTCCAACAAGATATTTTCAGACACGAGACATGGATTGAGATCAATCTCTGTCTGATACTCTGTTTCTTGATTTCCGACTTTGCTTATGACTTTAGAACTTCTAATTGATCACATCAATTTAGTCCAGGCTGGCCAGCACTTTAGTCAACTTCAAAATCATCGAGAGGCCTACAGATATCTGTTTCCCATCAGGGTCAAGGAACGAATAAGCTTCGACTCATATGCTTGTGTCCTTTACTAGTCAAAATCGTACACAACAATGCGTTTTATAACATCGGGTTACCGATGTGTTTACGCATTATCAATGCACAACCGACTCGCAAATTTCAACTCATATGTCTCCGCTTCAAGATCATATGATATTATCGTCTCAACATTGCTCGTGATGTAATCCATGAAGCAATCTATTGAGCGCGAGTTTATCCAATACTCAAATCTCTATTTCTAAGTACTCGTGAACGTCGTAGCAGTCTTACTGCAATGTCTAACTCCTTAAAAGTATGAGCGACTGTGGACATTTGAATAATCAAATTACTCGGGAAGTGAATCATGCAAAACGAAACTTAAAATCTGACTGGTAGCTACTCTTGCTAATCACCAAGTCTCCACGAGGTAATCACCAAGTCGGATTCTTCATAAAACTATTATCGGTTTCTATATTTCTTTTAAACTTTTAATTCATGTTATGTATCTATGTCTATATGACCTTTCACTTTTTCTATGTATCCAAATGTCATACATTTATACACTTTATCCAATCGGACATTCATCCGATGATATCTCAATTTAGTCATATACTGTCATTCTCACTTACATCTCCATTCTGTGTATTGTGGCCTTCCATGGTTCTTGGGATCTTTAGTCTACATGACTGTACCCTAAGACTATTTCGAATGTGTTACGATGTGCCGGTGACCCACACACGCTCCATCGGAATACCAATGAAATTCTTTAACCATGAAGTCCTTTTACTTACTTGAAACTCTTTTCAAATTACTATTAACATTGGCCCCAATCATTTCCCAATGATTTCTCACGTATGTACAGAATCCATTAAGTATCCCCAGCCAGGTCATATCCTGAATCTGACTCACTATGCTCTAAGCATAAAGTCATCAGGACATGTTCATGACACTTCTGATCGATCCAAGATGCTCGTGGAATCCGATCTAATCTTATTCGAAACCCTTTTAGAATATTGAGCTTGCTTATAATCCCAGTGTCATGACTTTTAATGACTATATCCTTTCAGAGACTCTTTCTCATGCATCTTGAATCTTACCAAGATCATGCTTACTACGGCTAGGTCTATACTGATGATACCATCTATATGATAGATGTCTATGGATTATGTGAGTATGTTGCACCTTCTTTATATCTCTCATGCCAAATCATCAGATATTGCAATGACAGAAAACTCCTTTTTCTGGGCTATGCATCTTGATTCTCATCAATATCATCTTGGCAGAGTTTCGATCTATCTCATAGATGTTTAAAAGCACCTGAGTATGTCGTATCTCTATTAAGTCTTTCATAGCGATCCGTCTCTTAACACCAAGTCATTACACTTTGTAATGAAAAGAGACGTTTCCTAGATACAATATGTAACCCACATAGGGATAGTAGAAAACAGCAAAACTCCCACTGGCTTTGACACGGTTATGGACTATTCACAAAATCTAGAACTTTTGGCACCTTTTGAGAATCCAAACCTTTCTGACATCTTAATGGAAATCTTTCAGCCCTTTCTCAAAATCCAATCCTTTGGCATATTTTGAGAATCTGAATATCCTTTCTTGCCAGATGCCCGTGGGGTGTAAACCCGAGCTAATGTACCTTTGTATTGGCATACTCTTTTGTGAGTCCCTATTAGTGTGCCGGTGATCTACACGCGCTCCACTAACGACTTACAATGTGCCATACCGTATCCTTTTGGATTTCATCTTCTATTGAGAATCCTTCTCTCGGAATCAATTACTTGACTCTAAGTATCGTCTCACTCAACCAGATGTTCTGAAGGTATGTTTTGTCCATGTTGCTTTCTTTTGATGATTCAACTACTCCCACTGGTTTTTAGACCAGGTGTAAAATCAATCAAACTAACACATAGATTGTATCTCGTTCTAAGGTTCTCTTAATTGGCAGCAACCGGGCTCACCAATGCTTCCAGTAGTCGGATTATTAATTCGTACCAACAATAGTGTTTTACCACCAAATGGTATGTCACCTCGATCATAACTACTTATGATGGTGATCAATACTACTGGTCAAGAGGAGATTATGTCAGTTTTTGAAACAGAAATCTGATTTCTGCTCCAAGCCTAGTGATGACTAAAGGTTCTTTCACTTGGCTAATCCTGAACTCATTCAGGACTGTCCCAACTCCCACTGTTTCCTTAGAACATCAGTTCTTTCTAAAAGAGCTCTTCTTTTACAGGTATAGCGGGATAGCCAGTGAAACGACATTGCTGATCAGGTTCAGGGTAGTCATGAGGTTCAGACGAACACTACAAGACCCTGGACTTTCTATGTTTAAGTAGGATAATGTTTTCAAGACCTACGTAGTCTAGAGTGTGGTCGGAATATGGTTTTATGGTCTGACTAGTTTGGTATTTAATTTATCAGAAACTAATTGACAATGTATCTCATACATCGAGGATCGAACTGTTTCGATCTAATGCTCCATCATTTTCCCTAAGACACATTATAGCTATTAATGTTCTTGGAAGAGAATGAACTGTGAAACATTTTCCCAGTTTATGTTGTCACTCAGGTTTTGTAGATCTTGTACTTTCTTTGATCTGTTCAAGGTTTCAATTTAATCGCTTATTCTGATAAGCGAAGCCATATTCGTCATATCGAATGACAAATATCGTGAAGTACAAACAATTGTGTTTTTTTTGAAGATTCGAGCAATACACAGCAACTGATGTGTCCGTTGCTCCTAATCTCAATGTCTTTTACATCTCTATGTAAACTTATGACTTTGTTAACTCAATGTCTTTTACATCTCTATGTAAACTTATGACTTTGTTAACTCTGTTCAAGACTTGCAATCTTCAGTTGACTCTAAGTCAACTGATTCCAAAATCCTATCATCTGGATCTTTGGGTGATTCATTTCTTGCCACATGTGCTTTATAAAGAATTTAATCATCATCTGACTCTAAGTCAAATAATTCCAAAGTCGTGTCCAACTGGATCTTTGGTTGATTCATTTCTTGACAAACTAAGAACTCAATTCATCATGAGACTCTAAGTCAAATGATTCCAAAGTCCTGTCCAACTGGACCTTTGGTTTAATTGATTCTTATAACATTTATCTTAACAATAATGAGGGACACAATTCCTGAATCCAAACACTTTGGATGTATCAATATTCAAGTTATTACTAATCATGCATTCAACACATTCATACAACATTTCAAGGATATTTCAAACAATAGGTGTTAAAAGAAAATTGACAATTTTATTAAAACAAAATCCTTGAACAATGTAATATATGATAGACAATGTCGAAACACATCTAAAGACTAATAACAATATTTTAATATCTATCTAAACTTCAAAACTACACGAGCTGGAAATCCAATCCAAATGTGCTCCTATGCGCCAGAGTCCCGTACCTTACTGATTCCCTGCATACAAACCAAAATGTGACTATCACATTATGCATCAAGGAATTATGGGACATGAGTTTTGAGATTTTTAGATATACTTGAGCTTTCAGAAGATTTTGACTTTGGAGGGTCTTCCAATCTTTCCGCGACTGTATCCGATTCTGTGGATTCCCAGTTTGAGACATGTCCAGAAGATCTGGATCGTTTCTTGCTGTGTCTTTTCACCGGACTTAATCCAGAAGTAGCTGGACTATTGCAGCTATGCCTATCCAAGAGTGACTCGTATAGAGTCAACAGTGGACGCATTTCCATAAAAGCCCTTTTCTGGTCTTCCTTTCTATACGTCTGAATGAACAGATTGTACTCACTAGTCAGTGAAGCGAGTAGAATGTTAACACTCATCTCCTGACTCATGGAATAACCAAGTTTGTACAATTCACCTATGTAAGCTTCAATCTGAAGAACATGCGAATCGATGCTACTTCTTTCTTTTAGCTTGCACTCTGCAAGTCGTTTGAAGATCCTAGCTCGTTCCTCTTCAACTGGTTTTTGGAACTATTCCTCAATCGATTTTATTAAGTCATATGGCCCCAAGGATTCAAAATCCTTGCGGAACTCGGGGTCAATGGTCAATAACATGAGGTCACGAATCTTTTCGGATTCATCAACTAAGAAGTTATGCTTATCATAAGAACTCTTTATGATGACTTGTTTCGGTGGAACCGGGATCGGATACTCGGTGAGATGAAGCTTGCCAGCAATAATGAGAACCAGTCTCCAATTGCGAAGCCATTTTTTACAGTTAAGGCCAGTCAACGTTTCCATATTTGGCAGGTGTATTCTGATGCTTTCAGAAATGGGTGAAGGAGGAGAGGGAGGAGAATAGACACTTGATTCAGACATCTACAATAAACAGAATTTATTAGTTTAATTAATCCTTATAAATAATTACCCAAATTATTATTAATTAAGGCTAGGATCTAAAATACCCCAACTATGGTGTGAAGAGGGATGCCGTAATCAAAACATAATGGTCATTAAGGTAGATAATACACTTATCGATTTCATCATATGAAATTCCTAGATCTGTTGAGATTCATTGAATAGTTCAATGACATGTTTAATCTCAGATGTGCTCCACTGTTTGTGACTGGGATGCCGAGGATCACAAACGGGATGTGAATAACCATGCAAATTAGCTTGGTACTCTCGAAATCAATTACTATCTCTAATTGACGTGGCGGTTAACCATACACGCTCCATCAATAATGGTAATATCGAGAAACCCATTGCAACTCTTTGTGGACCCCAGTTGGCGTGTCGGTTAACCACACACGCTCCACCAACGTTCCACAAAGTGCAATGTGCAATTTCATGGATTAGCAACTCATTCACATTTTTGACCAAAAGTAACCAGATTAGGATTTTGTTCAAGGTTCTAGTACTTTCAATTATAGCATTATACTTTTAAGAGGCTTATCGGTTCTATCAAACCCGTTCGGCTAACGACACTAGACTGACCAGGAGAGCGGTTGTAATACCGTGTCATTAAATTTGAGAGATTTTGAGTTAATTTTTGTGTAATTAGGATTAATTTGATTGTTGCATGAGTTTGGGTAGTTAGAATTCCATTTGGAAGAAGTTTGAGGTTGAAAAATGCTAAAAATAGGTTACATGGATCGTGTTGGAGTTACACGGGTCGTGTAGGAGTCCCTTGTGATTGTTTTGATCATACCGTGAGTTACACGGGTCGTGTCGTGTTGACACGGGTCGTGTAAGCCTGTAGGCTAAAACTCAAATGCATACCGATAGTTACACGGGTCGTGTAATATAAATACGGGTCATGTAAAGTGTGTAGCACGGGTCGTGTAATATGGATACGGGTCGTGTAGCTCTGCAGCCCAAACTCCAATTTCATACCGTGAGTTACACGGGCCGTGTAACTTTAACACGGGCCGTGTACCTTTAACACGGGCCGTGTAACTTTAACACAGGCCGTGTTACGTGCAGATTTACTTTTTAAAGGCTGATTTCTTTTCATTTTGGGAAATAACCACTTCGACCAAAACCTCTCTAAAACCCTAGGAAATAAATCTCCAACCTCTAAACTCGAAATTGAGGCTTGTAATTCAAGAATTTAAGCTAAGGCTTGATACTTTACGGTTGGAAGGTAATCCTCTTCAATTTTGGTTTCATCTTAATGATTGAGTTGTTTGATTTGAGATGGTTCCAGGTGGTTTTGATGAACCACCTGCAACTAACACGAATTAGAATGAGTTTATTTGGATTAGTGTGTGTATGGGAGTTCTAATTCGAGACCCAAACTAAAGAAGTGTTGATTGTTGCATTTCTAGGGTTACATGTGTTTAAGTGATGAAATTGAAAGCTACAACTTTGATATTGTTGCTATCTCTTGATTTTAACTTGCTTTAATGATTCAAGTTCTTTGATTATTATGAATATTGAGTGTGATTAAGATTGTTTTTAACTTGAGTAATGAAATTGAGCTGTTATGTTACAACTAAAGCTAGACAGGAGCATACACGAGGTACAGGAGTTCCACATATCGATTCCACATCAGGTGAGTAGTTAATTATTAAATAATTATGCCTTATTATGATGTTGTTTACAGATAAGAAGTAAGCTATGTTTGATTTGGTTGAATATAACCAAATTTTGAGTATATGGAAGAAAGAGGAATAGTGTGTATGACACACTATGGACTGAGATAGTCCATTAAGATATAATCAAATGAGATGATGAATGTTGCGATCCGACTAACCTTAAATTACTCACTGAGCTTTCAAGCTCATAAATTGTTTGTTATTGTGATTTGTGTTAGGTTCTGGTAGCGGTGACCGTGGGAAGCGGAATATGGATGGATAGCTAGACTTGGACTTGAACTTTGACATAGATTTACTTTTGTTGTTTTGAAATATGAAGTAAACCCGGTTTTGTTTAATAGTTGTAAACAGTTGATGTAAATAGTTTAGGACTTGAACTAAGCTTTTGATGACAACCTTGTATAACTTGTTACTCTATTTGGGATTATACGTCTAATGATATTATGTTTGACTTACACAATTGGTATATCCTAAATTTGAGGAACCGGGTGTTACAAGTTGGTATCAGAGCTGTGGTTTAAGAGAATTAAACCTTGAGATGGGTTTAGACTTAAACCAATGAGATAGAGAAGTCCCACGGAGTCCCGAGTAGCTATCCTCCGCGATGTATCACAATGAGTTGATTATGTAACCATATTGAGTATTTTGGTGGCATACAAATTGAGTTGATTATACACCATATTGAGTATTATTGTGATATACGAGTAGAGTTGATTATACACCATATTTAGTATTATGGTGGCGATTGCTAAATGAGTTGATTTTCTTTTTCAGTTGAAATGAGCACTGGAAAAGAAAAAGAACGAGGTGATTCACCAAGAGATAAATCGGGATCACGAGATTCGGGTAAAGAGCATCAACCCGAGGGAGAGCGACTTCCCGAGATACAGAGTAATATGCAGGCGATGATTGCAGCTGAGGTAGCAAAAGCAATCAAAGATATATTACCAACTTACTTGAAACCTCAAGTGGAGGCTACAACTGGAGGTACTTCGGCACCCACCTCGATCCAGCCTGAGCAGAGAGAGGATCGTGGAGAGATCTTTACTGAGGTGAGTGGAGCTAGAGTGCCCAAGAAAACGAGAAAGTGCACTTACGATGTTTTTCAAAAGGGCAAACCATATGATATTTATGGAAAGGATGATCCCATAGCAGCCAAGAATTGGTTAACACATGTTGAAAAGATGTTCCGCACCGGTAAATGCGACGAGGCGGATAAAGTGGAGTTTGCAACAAACTTGTTAAAGGAGGATGCATAGTTCTGGTTGGAGAATACGTGTATAGAGATAGGAGAGAGCTTGGCATATACATTAAGCTGGGAACAATTCAAGTTGAAGTTCACTGAATACTAATGTTCTAATAATGCTATGAAGGGAATAGAAGAAGAGTTTTTGAAGTTACAACAAGGGTCGAGAACAGTGCAACAATACACACTGGATTTCAATGAGAAGGCAAGATTTGCACAACATCAAGTTGATACAGAGGAGTGTAAG
Source organism: Cichorium intybus (assembly GCA_023525715.1). NCBI lineage: Eukaryota > Viridiplantae > Streptophyta > Magnoliopsida > Asterales > Asteraceae > Cichorium > Cichorium intybus. The sequence continues at coordinate 63,458,333 of CM042014.1, forward strand.
ATGGATCGTTACTTGTGGGGTTTAAAACCCAGATCCGAGAGTTTTTGCCAAGTTCAAGATATACTACCTTTCAACAAGTTGCCGAAGCAGCAAGATCAAGGGAAAGGGAATTACAGAGACAGGAAGAGGAAAGAAGAACTGAAAGAGAAATAGGAGGATCCAAGAGAAAATGGGAAGGTAAAGCTAGAGATACTTCTCAGAGGTCTACTACCACGGGTTCTCAATTTCGTGATGAACCCAAGAAGAACGAGGAGAGATGGTGTAAGAAGTGTAGGCGAAAACACACGGGAGAATGTGATTCCCAAGACCCTCCATCAGTTTGTTTCTAGTGTGGAAAGACGGGACATATGGCTCGCCAGTGTACCGAGAGTCGCCCCGTTTGTTTTAATTATGGGGAGAGTGGGTATCTTCGTCGTAATTGCCCGAAGATGAGGTCTGAGTCACAGAGAGATTTTCAAAAGACCGGACGAGGAGGAGGTCGAGATCGAGATGATCGAAAAGACAAGAGTGGCGGTCACGTGAGAACGCGAGCTTTTCAATTAACCGTCGATAAGGCGCGAGATCAAACTGATGTTATTACAGGTATTTTAGTTTGAATTCTTCTCAAGCATGAGTACTTTTTGATTCTGGTGCTTCCGTGTCTTTTATGTCGGTGTCCTTTGCTTCTAAACTAAATATTTCGTTAGTCGATCCATATGAGAAAGTGATAGTAGATGTAGCAGATGGGAGATGTGTTTTTGTACACACGCACGTTCCTACATCAAACTAACGAGAATTAGCATGCACACACGCACGTTCCTACATCAAACTAACCGATAGAATATAACCTCTCTCATTATTACCAAATACTAAATAATCATTATTACCAGATATTAAATTAATACTTTGACAATTCAACATTAAAAGTTTATGTGAATATTTGAACTTAGAACATGAAGCATAATGTTTACATTATACACAATGAATTAGTGATACATACATGTAAGGACATGCAAACCTACGATTCTTGCTAGTTGGTTCTTCTTTAGATCGCGAGAGAATAGAATTAAAGAATAGTGGTAGAATCTGAGATTGAAGTTTACGGCTTCTTAGCCGTACTCAATTTGCCGCTTAATTAAACCTATGATTACTTAAATTAGCTATCTAAACATGGCCCTCCCACCTACACTAATGGCCCAATTTTCTCTATATCCCCGGTCCGGTTCCCGGTTTTGGGCCGGTTCCGCGGTCCGGTTCCATCCGGTTCCCGGTTCCAAAAATCCCAAAAAATTGAGACCCGGACCCGGCCCGATCGGTACTTCCGGTTCCCGGTTCCCGGTTCCAACTGGTTCCCCGGTCCATATGCTCACCCCTACATTAAATGATTCTTTATCTGACTCTTCTTCACCTAGAGAAAATTTTAAGAAAGGAAAGGGACAGAATTTAACCAAGAACGGGGTAAAACCAAATCTCAATCGTAAAGACATTCGATCACCCAGATCCTATGCGAGAGTGGAAGAGAAAAATTATTTTTATCAAAATAAATCAAACAGCACCTCATCAACCATCATCAAAACTGTGATTCCGAGACAAACTCGGAACCCAGTAACTTCGGTACCATACAAGTACATTCACAAGGGTCTACTTCTGACGCCAAGCATTAAATTTATTCATTATCGTGACGTTACAAATTTCTTCGATTATCATTCCGAGTTTCCCAAAATTGCCTATGTTTCGAGAGCAGCAAAGTCTGTTGTCTCGACCACAGGAAAACATGATATCGAGTCCAACAAATCCAGCCCGTCACACTCAAAATCCATCAAATTTTTAGTTACACCAAAGAGAAGCATTCAACAGCAGAATACTTTCAAAAGCAGAAATAACAACTTTCGAAAAGGAAAAATTGTTTTAAAATTTCTGAAAGTTGAAAAATCAAATATTTCTCAAAAGCAAACAGCTTTGAAAATACAAAAACGCGAACAAACCACTATTTGCTGTAACAATGTTTCAAAACCACCTTCTATTACTCCCTCGGTCAACACTAAACCGAAGAATCTCAACAATCAAAATAAAAATCACTTTCAAAAATTCCCAAAAAGAACTGTTCAAAAATGGATTGTAAAAATTCCAACTTCTGACTCCACTACTTAGACTTAAGAAGTTGAAACTTCTGCAAATAGGACAATCAAGAAAAAGTTCACATCTCCCAAATCTGGAAAAACCATTGGCCCCAAACAAGTTTGGTTGCTCAAACTAACTGTTTAATTTTCAGGCATTCAGTGCGGAGGAGCAGGATGACGAATGGGTTATTGATAGTGCCTGCTCAATGTACATGACCGGGAGATTGGAATTTTTGAGGGATTATCGAGAAGTCAGCAATGGAGGATATGTAACTTTTGGAAATGATGCTAATGGTATAATCAAAGGATATGGGGTTCTGACAAATGGAAACTTCAAAATTCAGAAGGTTGCCTATGTCCTCGGACTCAAACGCAATCTCATAAGCGTAGGACAACTTGTCAGTACTGGTCTCCGAGTAGAATTTGATGATGAATTCAGCTACATCATGACCAAGACCCGAGACAGATGTTTAGTGAAGTCTCCGAGGCATGTTAACATGTTTCCTCTAGACATTTCTTTGTTTCTTGGAAACCACGACTGTGTTTACTTTTGAAGGCTCATTCCAAAATTAGCTGGCTATGGCACCGGAAGTTGGCCCATCTAAATTTTCGGTACATGAATCAGTTAGTTACAGGAGAGATGGTCTGAGGGATCCCTCTTCTAAAGTTTGACAACGAGAATTTGTGCGTTACGTGTGCACTGGGAAAGCAGAAGAAGAAGCCTCATAAATCTATCACAGACTCAAGCATCTCACATCCTTTGGAACTCCTCCACATCGACCTCTATGGTCCATCGACAGTTGCAAGTCTGAATCACAAGAAATGTATTTTGGTGATTGTAGATGATTTTACCCACTTCACGTGGGTATTTTTCATGAGGTTAAAGTCCGACACCTTCTTGGAGCTCCGAAATTTCATCGTATCAATTGAGCTCAAAGTGCAACTGCCAATCAGAAGAATCCGAAGTGATAATGGAACAGAATTTAACAATCGCCAACTAGAAGAATTCCTGGCATCAAAAGGAATTGAGCACAACTTCTCTACTCCTTACACACATCAACAAAATGGTGTGGTGGAAAGGATACATGCTTTTTACGGAATCGATCAATCATCAATAAGCGACTTTTGATGATACCATACGAAGTGTTAATTGGGAGAAAACCCTATGTTAGATTTTTCCATATTTTTTGTTGTAGTTGCTTCATCAAAAATAACAAAGATCACTTGGGAAATGTTGTGCCCAAAAGTGATGAAGCAATATTCATGGGTTGCTCATCTAAATCTGTTGCTTATCATGTGCTGAACAGGAGAACTCGAGTCATTGAAGAAAGCTTCGACATTGAATTTGATGACCAATACCTCTGGAGGAAACCAGCAAAAGGCATTCTATATGTCATGGAGGCTGAGATTCCGGAAGGTCATTAATCTATCCAAACAACTGAAGTTAACTATGATCTACTCTTCGATCCTTGAGAGACAGCAACTCATGCCGAAATCATTCGCTCTCCTAAAGCTATTCAGCAGATTACAACAGCTTCAGCACCATCACCTTCTACATCTACCAAATCAACAGTTCCATCTAATCATGTTAGAATTTCAAATATTAATGCAATATTTGAGGGGGAGCCTTCGCTCCCTCCACATGTTCAACAGGTTCAGGGGAGCCTTCGCTCCCAGCAAACGTCCAGGGGGAGCTTCCGCTCCCGACTCATGTTGATGGAATTCCTCAATTTGAGGGGGACCATCAACATTCAGGAAATGAAAGAAACAACTATTCAGCAGATACATCAAATGATGCACCAATCTTCACATTCGATGCCGATGAAGAAATTTCAGCTGAAGAATCACATATCCAAGATGTCACTCCCGAAAATTTGGAATTTATCCAGGACATTATGCTACCTGAGTCAGACCCAGCCTTATTTCCGAGACTCCATAAATGGACTTGGAACTATCCTCCAAATCAAATTATCAGAAATCCTTCCTCCGGAGTTCAAACTCGATCCAAAAATTCTATCCAGAATAAATGTCAATTTGCTGCTTATATTAGCAAATTTGAACCCCAAGACTATCTTCGATGCTCTGGATGATGACGATTGGATCAAAGTCATCCAGGAAGAATTGGAAGAATTCAAGAGGAATAAGGTTTGGGATCTTATGCCTCGATTAGCCAATCAAACTGTTGTTGACACAAGATGGGTCTTCCGAAATAAACTAGATGATATGGGTATCGTGTTCCGAAACAAAGCCAGACTAGTAGCTAAAGGCTATAGTCAGATAGAAGGGATTGATTATGATGAGACATACGTACCAGTAGCACGGCTAGAAGCAATCCGAATCTTCTTGGCCTATGCTGCTCACAAGAATATTATTGTTCATCAAATGGATGTGAAGAGTTCTACAAGGTAATCTACACGAGGTTGTCTATCTTTAGCAATCTCCGGGTTTTGAAGACCTATCTCGTCCCAATCACGTCTAGTGGCTGAACAAGGTTGTGTATGGTTAAAGCAATCTCCAAGGGCTTGGTATGAGACTCTCTCAAATTTCTTGGTACAATCTGGTTATCGAAGAGGAACCATTGATCCCACATTTTTTGTCTGATCACATCAGAAACACATCATGAGTGTACAAGTTTATGTGGATGATATCATTTTCGGTTCAACGGATCAGGCAATGGTTGATGAATTTTCCAAAGTAATGACAGACAAATTCCACATGAGTATGAGCAGGGAAATTAACTTTTTCTTGGGTCTTCAGATTAAACAGACCAATAGAGGAATATTCATTCACCAGGAGAAATATACGAATGAATTGTTAAAAACGTTTTCTCTTGAGAATTCCTCTACCTCGAAAGTCCCAATGTCAACCAATCACAAGATCTCTGCTGATCCTGATGGAGAACCAGTAGACCACAAAATTTACCAAGGAATGATAGGTTCTCTCCTCTATTTGACGGCAAGTAGACCAGATATTATGTTTGCTACATGTATATGTGCGAGATATCAAGCAGCTCCGAAATTATCTCATCTGATTACTGTGAAACAAATTTTCAAATATTTCAAAGGCACTAAGGCAATGGGTCTCTGGTATCTAGTCGAAGTTCACTTTAAGCTCAAGCATTCACCGATGCAGATCATGCTGGATGCAGATTGGACAGAAAAAGCATGTCTGGAGGTTGTCAATTCTTAGGTGGAAGACTTGTGAGTTGGTCCTCAAAGAAGCAAAATTGTGTTGCTCTATCTTTAGCAGAAGTAGATTATGTTGCTGCTTCCACTTGTTGCTCACAATTCCTTTGGATGAAGACCCAACTTCTGGACTATGGATATCGATTTCTTCATGTACCAATCAACTGTGATTCCAAAAGGGATATTGCCATTTCCCACAACCCAATTCAGCACTCAATGACCAAGCATATTGATCTTCGGTATCATTTCATTGAGGATCAGATCCTTCAAGGTAACATTGAACTTTATTTCATTCCCACTGAAGAACAAGTGGCTGATGTTTTCACAAAGGCATTGGATTCATCTAAATTTAACAATTTCTTAGAAATTCTTGGCATGTTGAATCATGATCCAAATTTCTTCAGAGATTAATATTTTAACGAACTTCATGTCAACTTGTTTTTCATAAGAATTTTCTAAAAACTCAATATCACATTTAGTTTCTGACAACCTTTGTTTATTCTTATTTCGGAATCCCTCCATTTTATTCTCCTTCGGAACTCGAATTTGTCTAAGAATTTTTTTTGTTTTCGGAACTACGGCTCTCCTGAGGTTCAAAAATATTTTCGAAACTTTTTAAACTTTTGAGGAACCTCGTTTCAAACTCAACTTCTAAATTTTTAAACTTCTGAGGAACCTCGTTTCAAACTCAACTTCTGACCTTTTCAACTTCTGAACTTTTCAAATTCTGAGGAGCCTGGTTTAAGACCCAACTTCTGATCATCAATTTTCTGAACTTTTCGGAACATCCCTTTTCCCCATATTATGTTTTGTATAATTCTGACCTCAGAACATCGACATTTTGGTAAGTACATTCTCTGAATCATGCAAGCAGTTAAGGTACATAATCTCTTTTCTCATAATCTTCCAAAATAAAAAACGACCAACTAAATGAGAAAGGAATGTGAATTAAATACAGTTACATTAAATATCCAATAATTTGTAATTAATATTTAGTATATATCTAAATGTATATGTAACCGTGTCATACGTGTCCCTCTCTGACCGACCATCTTGTTTAATCATGCCTTGGCATTAAATGCCAAGCGAAGCCTTTTTCTGACACGTCTTGTCAATGTCCTTTCATTCCCTTTCAGGCGGTTTTTCAGAAAATTCAAAACCCTTTTAACCGTTCCCTCCTCTTTATCTTCTCCCACACTTTATCTTCTTCCTCTATCTCTCTCTTAGCAAATTTCGTCTCTCGATCATCCAACCTCCGATCTCCGCATATCATCGGAACCTCTGCACTTCTACGAGTCACCGGAGTTACTCTACTCTCGTCCTCTTTGCTGTTATTGATGCTTTCCTCAGTGCAGATCTGTAGGGTTTACAGTCAAACCTAATTTTTGACCAACCGCCGTTCGCCGTCTTCACTCTACTCTTATTCCCTCTATCGATTTTAAGCATCTTCTCAGGTAAATACTTTATCCTTCTTTACTTAATGTTTTCTGCCCTATGTTCATCCCACCGATGATTGACCATTCTTCGTGTTCAACTGCATTTTTCACATTGTTCTTATTTATTGTTGAGTAAACTTATGATCAATGGCTTCTGAAATGACTTTCTTAACCAGTCTTGATCTAGTTTATCTGTCAAACATCTAGTGATTCCGGCAAGTAGTTTTTTGAATGTTCATACATGATTCTAACTGTTCTTGCTCTTTAACTAAACTTTTGAGTATGTTTTGCTCTTTGATTCTTTTAGAAAAGTGTTAATGGCTACATCTTCCAAAAGTGGAGGGTCCACCGGTGAGGACACCATTGTCGTTGCACCGTGCAACATTACGATATCCATGGATCTATCCCTTTAAAAAAAACACCTGCGTATTTTGATCCACAACATGTGTAGACACCAGCTGGCTAAGGCATTCTTTGATAAGCTACCGTCAATCCCAGTCTCATTACTCGAACGTACTGTCCTCTCCGCCAAGAAACATGGGAACCACTACTTGATCACTCTATCTGATGGTAGGGAAGTGCCTTTGGATAAGAATATTTTTGCTGCAGCTCTTGAGCCAACTTATCATCAAGCCCAGTTCGATCATCCACCCCCACATCAGCTTCAAAGCATGATCTACCGCATGGGATATGCTTACAAAATGGAGACCCTATCCCAATTCTCTAAGGGAAACATTTCTCCCATAAGGAGATAAGCTTTAGAGATAAACCTTATTTGAATTGAAACGAGATAAACCTTTTATCTTTAATTCAAATCCCTATTTATCTACTATATAGATTTCGAAATCAAGGATAAACCCATCCTTAATTTAGCCAACTATATTACCTACCAAAACTGTTCACTACTCAACTATTGAATAATTACAATTCAGCCCCTGCACTTTTAATTAATCAAATTAATCCCAAAATTAATTCCAATTAATTTCTGATTAATTATTAATTAAATAATAATATTTCTAATTAATATATTATCCTCATAATATATTAACAAATTATTTATATTGATTTATTAATCGTATAATAAATCAATCTCTGTCTCTAAAAGTTATTCTGTCAAATTGCCAGCTTTAAGGGCAACCCAAAAGGACTTTGCTACTATCAATCAAGTATATACCAATTATAGTCATGGCTTAGACACCTAATCCAACAGTCTCCCACTTGGACAAGTCTATGACTATAACTGTCAGTATAACTTCCAAATCGATCACCAAATTGTAGCTTCCAAAAGCTGCTGCCGAACTCTGACCCAGTCAGTTCTGTCCTAAGATAAGTAATCATATGATCCTCCATTCTACAAGATATCATTCGGACTAGAGACATGGATTAGAATCAATCTCAGTCAGATACTATGTTTCCCGATTTCTGATTTGTGATGATATAGGACTTCTAATTGAACACATCAATTAAGTCCTGGCCAGGCCTAGCACTTATAAGTCAATCACCAAATCACCGAGGGGCCCAAAGATATCGCTTTTTCCCGTTAGGGTAAAAGGAATGAATAAACTTTGACTCATATGCTTGTATCATTTATTCATCAAATCGCACACAATAATACGTTTTATGACATCGAGTTACCGATGCGTTTACGCATTATCAATGTACAACCGACTTGTAAATTTCAACTCATATGTCTCCATTTCAAGACCATAAGATATTATCGTCTCAGAATTACTCGTGATATAATCCATGAAGTGATTCTTTGAGCATGGGTTTATCCAATACTCAAATCCCCATTTCTAAGTACTCATGAACATTGCAACAATTCTATTGTTATGTCTAACTACTTAGACAATCTACAATCCAGTTCATGACAGTCTTGATTCACTACTTACTTCCAAAAGTATGAATGACTGTGGATATTTGAATAATCATATTATTCGGGAAGTAAAACACGCAAAAGCGAAATGTCTTACATTGATACACTTCATTGCAGATAATCCAATCGGATATTTTTCCAATGATATCTCAATATGTCATTCTGTCTTTCACTCTCCCAACTCCATTCCGGAAATTGGGATGTGTACTGCGACTTCTCAGAGTTCTCGGGGTCTTTAGTCCAGATGACTGCACCCTAAGGCTATTTCAAGATGTTATGATGTGCCGGTGAACCACACGCGCTCCATCATAATACCAACAAAACTCTTTAACCATGAAGTCCTTTAGCACCATATTCTGATGTTAATAGTTACAGATTTGAAACTCCTTTCAAATTATTATTACATTCACCCCAATCACTTCTCAATGATTTTCTCACGTGTGCTCAAATAATCCGTCCAGCATTCTTAGCCAGGTTGTATCCTGAATCCAACTTACTATACGTTAAGCATCAAGTCATCAGGATAAGTCCATGACACCTATGATCGATCCAATTTGTAGAAGCTCATGGAATCCGATCTGTTCCATTCTGAATCTTTTCAGAACCTATGGATTACTCTTTATGACTTTCAAAAACTATTTCCTTTTGAAGACTCTCTATTTCATGTATCTTGAACTTATCAAGAACATACTCATAATGGCTAGGTCTATACTACCGATTTCATCTATCTGATAGATGTTTGTAACTACGTGAATATCTTGTATCTCTTTTAGATCATGCCAGGTCATTACACCTTGTAATGTCGAGAAACTCCTTTCTTGAAGTCATGCATCTTGAATCTTATCAAGATCATACTTACATTGGTAGGATCTACACTGATGATGTCATCTATCTGATAGATGCTTGTGACCACCTGAGTAAGTTGTATCTGTTCTAGAGTTTTCACAGCGAATCATCTCTTAATGCTAACTCATCACACTTTGCAATTATAAGAGATATTTCCTGGAATGGTATGTAACTAACATACATTGATAGACAGATCACAATGACACTCCCACTGGCTTTGACACGGTTATAGGCCTCTTTTGGATTATCACAAAATCCAAACCCTTTGGCATATTTTGAGATTCCAAAATCCAAACCTTCTGACATAATCACAGGATTCTTTCAGGCTATTCACAAAATCCAAACATTTGGTTCATTTTGAGAATATGAATATCCTTCCTTGCGAGGTCCCTGTAAGATGAATCTCGGGGCCATGTACCTTTCTATTTGGATATATATGAAGGGTTTTATGGCAATCAATGAACAAACAAAATCCTAAGTTCACATGCAACCCTAGAAAGATCTATGCTTTCTTCTATGAAGATATAAACTAAAAACCTAAGGCAAACATTTATTTCTAAAGATCAAATAAGAATTAACCAACCATTTGATCTTTTGATCTTGAAGGAAGCAGCAAACAAATCCTGCCTCAAATGCAAGTCACACCCAAAGCAGTGGAGAAGAGAGTCCAGCAGAGTAATCTTAGGTCAAAATGGTGCAGGAAATAAGGGTGCCAGAGGGTTCCTTTATAGCCTCCTAGGGTTACAGCTGAAACCCTAGGGAGCCTCCAAAGTGGGCAAGCCTGTTGGCCACTTGGACCAGATCCCCAAACCCTAACTAGGGTTTTCACCAACCCTAGAGGAGCCTCCAGGGTGGCGCCACTTTTGGCCCCTGGACTTCTCTTTGCCAGTTATTCAACTATTGAATAAATACAAACCAGTCCCTGCACTTTTATTTAATTAATTTAATCACTAAATTAAATCCAATTAATTCTAGATTAAATTTTAATTAATTATTATAGTTTCTAATTAATATATTAACACTTAAATATATTGATAAACTATTTAATTAATTCTATTGATTTATTAAACAATTAATAAATCAACCTTTTACTCTACTGAACTCTACACTAAACCTCCATCTATGAGGGCAACCCAAATAGACTTATGCTTCAATTAACAAGATAAATACAATTATAAGTCATGGCTTAGACACCTAATCCAACAGTCTCCCACTTGGATAAGTCTATGACTTTAATTGTCCATTTACCTTCTGATTAATACCAGTTTCCCAGAAACTGTTACTGAACTCTGACCCAGTCAGTTCTGTCCAAAGATAAGTGATCAGATGATCCTCCGTCCAACAAGATATTTTTCAGACTCAAGACATGGACCAATATCAATCTTGGTCTAATACTCTGTTTCTCGATTTCCGATTTGCATATGACTTTTGAGACTACTAATTGAACACATCAATTTAGTCCCGATTGGCCAAAAGTTTCAGTCAACTTCAAAATCATCGAGAGGCCTATAGATATCTGTTTCCACATCGGGTCAGGGGACGGATAAGTTTCGACTTATATGTCCATACCTTTTACTAGTCAAAATACTCATAACAATGCGTTTTATAACACTGAGTTATCGGCGCATTTTCGCATTATCAATAAGCACCTGTCTCGTAAATTACAGATCATATCTCTCCACTTAAAGATCAAAAGATTTTATCGTCTTAACATTGCTCGTGATGTAATCCATGAAGCAATCCGTTAAGCGTGGGTTTATCCAATACTCAAATCTCTAGTTTCTAAGTACTCATGAATGTTGTAGCAGTCTTACTGCAATGTCTAACTCATTAAACAATCTACAACCAATTCATGACAGTCGTCATTCACAGTTACTCCCTAACAGTGTGATCGACTATGGAATTTCAAATAATCTAATTATTTAGGAAGTTAAACATGCAAATATAGAAACACAATAAAAAACAATTGACAAAGGTAGTAACAATACTCATTTATAAATCTCCATTATAAAATCACCAAGTTAATTACATTTATATTGTTACAAGTTTCAAATCTATCTAATTACTATAACTAATATCATCCTTCAGTCCAATGCTTCGAGCATGCTGATTATGCTTGATCCTACTCAGTGCCTTAGTCAAAAGATCTGCAGGATTGTCTTCTGATGATACTCTCTTAACCAGTAAGTGACCTTCTTCTACGCGATGTCAAATGTAATGGTACTTTCTGTCGATATGTCTGGACTTTCCATGATCTCGCGGTTTTTTTGTCAAAGCGATTGCTCCTTCATTATTCCAGAACAGTTCCATCGGCTCCTGAATACTCAGGACAACTCCAAGGTCATCGATATAGTTCTTCAGCCAAGCCGCTTCCTTAGACGCTTCACTCGCTGCAATGTACTCTGATTCGCATGTTGAATCAGCCACCGTTTTGTTGCTTGGAACTTTTCCAAGTGACCGCTCCACCGTTCAAAAGAAATACCCAGCCCGACTGGGACCGTCCACTGTCCCTATCTATCTGGAAGCTGGCATCTGTATATCCACTCACTTTCAAGTCATCACTGCCACCAAGGACTAATACCATATTCTTTGTCCTTCACAGATACCTGAGTATGTTCTTAACTGCAATCCAGTGTGCCTTTCCAGGATTACCCTGGTACCGACTAACCATGCTCAATGCAAAGGATACGTCGGTGCGAGTAAATGTCATAGAATACTTAATCTCGCTGTCCATTGCCTCTTTCCATTTGGCAGACTCGGGGCCCGCCACTGTTTCGCGGTAGTTAGCTGGTTCATCCAAATTAGTCAATGTACGATCACTAACTAACGTGTCACCATCCGAAGTAATATGGAAACCATAAAACTCGGGTGGCATGCTAACTCTACCCGAACGTCTAAGAGGTAATGAGATGTCCGTTGGTCCAACATGAACTTCTTCCTCATGTTGGTTGCTAGTTTCTTCTAAGGTTGGTTCATCGGTCGTCTCCTGAATTTCTTCGAGATCGATTGTACTCCCACTGTCCTCTTTGGAAATGAGTTCTCTCTCTCGAAAGAATCCTCGTCTTTCTACAAAGACCACGTCCTCGCTTGGTCTGTAGAACAAGTATCCAAATGACTGTTTTGGGTATCCGATGAAGAAACACCTCTCACTTCTTCATCTCCGTTTTCTTCATCATCTTCATCAATTCGCCCTCAACTCTCCACCGTCTCTGTCAATCGATAGTCGCCATATCTGCCAGGTTCAACACTTAAATACACGAAGTCATCGACTGATTGACCCACTTCGCCTTCAGTAACTTCAGGTCATCGACGGTTGCTGGCAATTTCTCGCAAGGTGGGATCAATTACACCGGCTGTGATCAACCGAAGGTAAATCATCAGCCATCCGAGTGCCGTTGGATCGTTCTCTTCACAGACTACACCAAGCAGATTGCGTTTGTAAATACGTAGAAACTTGGCCTTTTGCCAATATATTTTCTTTTTGTTGTCGATGTTAATAATCAATTTGTAATTTGAAGTCACGAATAGTTGTTTTGAGTTCCAACTTATTGAATATTGAATTCCAAAGAATAACATGGAATGTTTTTGTTTCTTTTTGTGATGCCAAGTTAATTGACCTTCCCTTCCAGTGTTGAACAGTCATCCGAATTCTAATTTTGAACATGATCCGAATTTGTGAAAAACATAAAAATTCTTTGGATGTGAGCATGTGTGAACCAATTTGTAACATCCCAGATTTTAGACCAATTTTAAAAATTTTAATAAAACATTTTCACTAAATAAAACCACATTAATTAAATTCCTCTTTGTTCACAATTCATACAAAACCCTTATCATTAATTTCAAACCATCCACAGCGGAAAAACAAGGTCAGATTAATAACATTTTTAAAACAAAATTCCAAGGAAACCGCAGCAGTGTGTACACGTCACACCTTGCCATCTCCCACATCTAAAGAACCTGAAACAGTAGTTTAATGGGGAAAGGGTAAGCACACAGCTTACTGAATTTCAACACATACATAATATATCAATCAAGCATGCCTTGCCAACAAGATAGATTACCACATAACGCGCCCAGCATTGGTATCGCCACATAATGCACCCAACAGTAGCATCACCACATAATGCACCCAGCAGTGGCATGACCACCCACATAATGCACCCAGCAGTGGTTTGGTCACATAATGCACCCAGCAATGATAATACTACATAGTGCACCCAACAGTAGTATCACCATAATATTCAAAACAATGCACTCAGTATAGCACAAACCACACATATCACATATATCACGAAACACGGATAAAATATCAAACTCCTATTCATAACACAACACAGCAGGGAATTAATGATATCAATACAATGCAGTGAGAAACTCACCTGATAGGTAGAAGTAGGTCGCACACACAAGTACGTGATACTCAAGAACTCTCCTTCTTCTCCGGACATACATTCCACACGGTACTACTTAGAACGGGTTTACGTTTATAATAACTACTTATAGTTTTATAAGTACATACTTGTTTTTTCCCGGCACCCGACACGCACTGTGTCCCACAATACCCTCCCTTTACCTTATAATTATATCATTGGGGGTTTTTAACCTCTATATTAAGTTTATGAAGACCCCGACACCCGTTACCATCCCTAAACCCACCACCAAGTTTCAAAACCACAAAAAGAAAGGTTTGACAGCAAAGCTGACTTTTGACCCATAACAAAATTTGAAACAGATGGCCAATGAAAACTCAGGATAAAACCAAACAAAACTCATGTAGAAACTAGACCCAAGTTCAAGACCATAGGGCCTGACCTCAATTCATTTGGATTTTCCATTAGCAAATGAAAAATCTACCAAGTCAGCACAATTCACAATATCAACCACAGGAAAGCGAATTAGCAAACTAGGAAAGCGAATTAGAACGGATTAGATTCTGAAATTTGGTGTGAACAAACTAGACACTTATATTGAACTTTTCCCACTGACCTTGCCCCTAAATGATTCTTCTACAATTACCTATAAATTTTACAAGACAGAAGTCACTGTACAGTGCACCCCTGGACCGGTCAGTGAAGATTGCCACTTTCACTAGACTTAGGTTCCGAGTTAGTCCAAGGGCTTCTGGACCAAGAAACTATACACTTAGACCTTTTCAAAAAGGTATGATTCACCCCAAAAGACCAAACACAAGATTTTATATGCATTTTACAAGAAACCCCAAGATCAGGAACTTTACAACTTTTACATAAAATCACATTAGGGTTTAGGGTTTCAACTCCAAACCCCTTAAGACATCCATTAAGACCTTTTAGGGTCTTAAAATAACCCAATAACATCAACAAATTAGAATACTTGGGGTAGGATAAGATCATTTGAACCTTACACCGCACAATCACATTCATGCACTCACAAACGTGTGTAAGAATTGGCTAGCACATAAAATCACAAGGTTTCAAAATTGGAGCTTGAGACAAGGTTTTTAGAACATTAGAAATCAGAAGAGATTCTTGAGACACACCATACACTCACATACACACATAGTGAGGATGTGGTGGTGGTGACATGGTTTTACAGAGAAACAAGGAAACAGGAAAAGGAACAAAGGCATACCTTGATGCCACCATCAAACTACCATAGCCCAAACCCCGCTTGATCTATTGCTTCCCTCACAATTCTTGACAACAGCAGCAACAAGAGTAATCGAGGGAGAGATTGACAAGAGAAAGAGATTAACGAGAGTGAGAGAGGGAAAGATGGATTGTTCACGGTTGTAGAATATGAACGAAAGAGAAGATTTACCTCAACGAGTCTCTTAACAGCCCTACTATTCACGTGCTCCTTCCCGCCTTCCCTTCACGTACGACCTCTCTCCCTTAATCCCGATCTCTCACTCAAACCCGTAGGACAGTAGCAACACGAGGTGGGGGAAGGTTCACGGCCCTTCAAGGTCCTCGATCTAGGGCTAGAAAATCAAGACAGGGGAAAATACGAGCTGTCCTAAAAAACGTGGGCTGGAGGAGTTAGGCCGAAGGCCATCGGCCGTCCATTCTCTTTTACGCGACACACATCAGCCCAAGGAGAAGAGTATTCATGCATATTTAAAGAATTACACAAATGGTCCCTATACTTTGGTCTTATAATTTTAATTAACCCAATCTCCATATATTCCAACAATTTAAGTTTATAAATATGACATAAACCCCCCTCTACTTATAATTTCTAATTTAGAATCATTATTACTATTATTTTATTTTTATTATTAATATTAATATTTATTTTTCGTTAAAATAAATACTTAATTCGCCGAAAACAAAGAATCGGGAAACGGGGCGTTACACAATTGATGCGAACGTGTTTGAAGGAGAATGGATATAATGTTTGCAGTAATAGGGAAGTGATTTGTACACAACAATTTTTTTCCATACACAACAATTTAGCATTTTTGTTGCACAATGTACAACACCCTTAAAGCATGAGTTGTTGTGTATGGAGAAAAATGTACAAATCACTTCCCAATAAAAATCGGAGAGAAAGAGACTTTTGAGTGTGGCAAACATTTCCCATAGCATGCGTGTCTAGTAAAAAGCATCTTTGTACTGTGTGTGAGTAGCTTTTAACGTGTCACAGCCCTATGCAAGCTGTCCCATTTTCAGTTGTACAAGAGAAAGAGAGAGGGAAACCGGACAGCCCATGGTCGAGTAGGTGGAGACATTAAAGACGGTTTCAGTCACCTATAGTGCTTTCTTTCTAGCTTTTGACTTGTCAATTAGAAAGAGAGGGACCGGTTAAGTGTGTCTGTACTTTTCATTGGCATTAACCGGACAATAGCCAACCTCTCGTCCAGATGACCGTTGCATTAGATTATATAGTTGAAATAATACAAGAAAATGCTATTTCTAGTCAAAAGAGAACCAAATGTGTAACCAAATTATTCCACATAGTTGAATATGAACAAAACATGTATCAAAAATCATGTAATCGTGTCAGCGTGTTTCAGATGTCAGAAAATGTGTAATAGACTTTGTTTCAGACTCTTGGTGTGTTCCCATATTACCGAGTAATGAGAGTAAACGAGAGAATTTCTTTTCAGCTTGTTCCTTGTTTACATGAGCGAAAATATTCATCTAGTTCAATAATTTATTTTCTTTTGAATAATGTTTCAAAATCTTCTAAAGATGAAAGCAACATGGATACATCAGAAGAAGTGAAGTATCTGAAGTGAAGATGAAGCATTGTGGAGATGAGGTGATCAGAACTGACTTGATGATCCAATGAATATCCACATATGATCTGAAGTACAGAGATTTGCATTGATCTGATGAACAGAAATCATGTAAAAGAGGTTCATAATTACCTTCGGACGAAGTTCGTGTTGGATTAGGTGTCTAAGTCATGACTTATAATTGTATTTATCTTATTAATTGAAGAAAAGTCCATTTGGGTTGCCCTCACAGCTGGAGGATTAGGATAGAGTTCAGTAGAGTAAAAGGTTGATTTATTAATTGTTTAATAAATCAATAGAATTAATTAAATGGTTTATTAATATATTTAAGTGTTAATATATTAATTAGAAACTATTATAATTAAATAATATTTAATCTAGAATTAATTGGATTTAATTTAGTGATTAAAATAATTAATTAAAAGTGCAGGGACTGGTTTGTATTTATTCAATAGTTGAATAACTGGCAAAGAGAAGTCTAGGGGCCAAAGTTGGCGCCACCCTGGAGGCTCCTCCAGGGTTTGGCGAAACCCTAATTAGGGTTTTGGGGAGTCTGATCCAAGTGGTCAAAAGCATTGTCCATTTGTAGGCTTTCTAGGGTTTCAGGTGTAACCCTAGGAGGCTATATAAGGAACCCCCTGGGCACCCTAAATCATGCGCCAATTTCACTATCATTACTCTGCTGGACTGTCTTCTCCATTGCTTTGGGTGTGACTTGCATTTGAGGCAGGATTCTTTTGCTGCTAGCTTCAAGGATCATAAGATCAAAAGGTTGGTTTTCTCAGTTTTGATCTTTAGAAATAAATTGTTCCTTTAGGTTTTTAGTTTAGTATCTTCATAGAAGAAAACATAGATCTTATTAGGGTTGCATGTAAACCATAGGAATTTTTGTGTTCTTGATTGCATAGAAACCCTTCAGTGGTATCAGAGCATAGGCTTGTTTTCTTATGTTTGATATAAACTACATGAACTGTTTTGTGCCTTAGGGTTTTTGCGAAATTAAAACCCTTGGGAAATGGTTTTGTCGATCTCAAGGCTAGGGTTTCCTAACCCTAGCCGCTAACCCCATATGGTCCCCCCTTAGTTGCTTGATTTGCTTGCCATAATAGTATGTTGTTATTTTTGGTAATTGGATTAAATAAAATAACTTGAACCTTCCTTGCTTGGCTTGTGTATTTCGATCACCATAGGGACCATGATAGAAAATTAATTTGATTAATTTGGTAATTAAAATTAAATTAAATCAGCTTAATTTAATTAATTTAATTAATTGTTAATTAAAAGATAAATTAAATCAGCTTAAATAATTGATTTAAATTTTCGAAAAATAGATTAAAATTTGCGAAAATTCTAATTAAATTAATTCTAAAAATATTTTAATAAGATTAAAATATATGTTATATATTTATGATTAAAAGTTAATATTTATGTATAAGAAAAAATTGGTTAGTCTTACCATTAGTAGGCCTCATTCACAAAATTGTCCTATAAAGAGGGTATAAGGTGACTGACTATAAAATGGCAGTCTAATGGGTATCCACTCTTACCCACCGCTCTCCTGCTCAGTCGAGTGTCGTTAGCCGAACGGGTTTGATAGAACCGCTAAGCCTCTTAAAAGTATTATGCTATAATTGAAAGTACTAGAACCTTAATCAAAATCCCAATCTAGTTACTTTAGGTCAAAATGTGAATTAGTTTCTAATCCATGAAATTGCACATTGCACTTGGTGGAACGTTGGCGGAGCGTGTGTGGTTTACCGGCACGCCAACTGGGGTCCGCAAAGAGTCGCAATGGGTTTCTCGATTTTGTCATTATTAACGGAGCGTGTGTGGTTAACCGGCATGTTAATTAGAGATGACAATTGACTTCGAGAGTACCAAGAGAATTTGCATGGTTATTCACACCCGTTTTATGATCCTCGGCATCCCAGTCATAAACAGTGGGGCACATTGACAACGCCTAGTGATATCAAGTATTTTAGGCGTTGTTGAGCCCTGTTCTTGATAAAATTATATCAAATATGTCTGGGTATTCTCACCTTTCGTGCCAGGACTTGTTTGGAGAAAAAGAATAGAAACAGGGACTAAAAGTGTGCAAAAGGAAGAAATTGGGAAGGAATGAAAAATCAAGAGAACTCGTACGCACGCCGCGGGAATTAACCATGCGCAACGCGGGCTTAAGGCGGTGGAACACATTCAAATGCCGAAGAAACGGGGAAAAGATAAGTACGCGCGCCGCGGATTTCACTTCTGCGCGGCGCGGCTGCGGGAAATTTGCAAGTATAAATAGATGCATTTCCAGCCGAAAACCCTAGCAAAGACCGGGTGTAAAATCGACCTTGAAGCTCTTTGACTCCAGGATTTCATTTCAGCAAGCTCACAATTGGTATTTTATGATTTTTGATTTAATTTCCTTTTAGTAGCAAGTAGTTTTGTAGCTAAAGCCTTTGGGAGTGACAACCACTGACTTTGAGCACTTAGGTTTCTGTTTTAGAAACATTTGGTTACTATTTTTGTGATTGGAATTCAGTTTTGGTGAATGAAATCATTTGGTTACATTTAATGTTGGTATTTCGGTATTTTTGGATGTTTGTGTTTGGTATTGATTGTTGAATTGTGTTTGGACCTTGTTAGGACTGTTTTTCTTAGCTGAAATCAGTAGCTAATTAGGTTATTTGGTAAGCATTAAACCTTGGCTAGTAACTGTTAAGTAGGACTTTAACTAGTGGCTAGTTTATGCTTTGCTTGGTTTTGCTAGTTTAGATGCCTGTGATTGCTTCTGATTCAGAGATGTACTTCTGATTTCAGAAAGTGACTAGGTCATTTGGGCATAGCTTAGCTTGGCTTGAGTGTTTGATCATTGTCTCATTTGTTAGTGATTAGGAAAATAGAAACCAGATCCTCCGACTATAGCTGTGACACTATTAGTTGGTAATCTCTCATCTAGTCTAACCACGAAGCTCCTGTGGATCGACCCTGACTACCGCTATACTAGTGTGTGTGTTAGGTTTTCTCTAATTTTTGACCGCACGACGACCTGTGCGCGTGTCAAATTTTGGCGCCGTTGCCAGGGAGCTGTGAGCTTAGGATAGGTGAGTAGTAGGAACTTGTTTCTTGCTTTTTGAAAATTTCATTTTGGTAAGTTTGATTTTTGATTTTTGTGGGCGTATTGCACTAGTGCATGCGTACCCGCAGGGGAAAGCAATTATCCCCATTGCAGTTTGATTCTGAGATTGAGCATACTGCGCGCAAAATCTGTGCCCGTAGGCGTTTAAATATCATGAGTTTTAGTCAGGTTAGCAGTAGTCCGGTGAGTGTTGCCAAGGAACCATCAGGTGAGGCAACGGGGATGTTTTCTATTCCCCCATTGTCAGAGTTTCAGTTTGGGAGTACGAGTGCTTCTGGTGGTGCAGTTTCAGCCCCTGCACCCATACCATCATGCACTCCACCATCTATCCCACCATTTACACCCGCTTCACAACCACAATCCACCAATCCATTTACTTCTACTATGTCTTGGGGAGAGCCGACCCGTGATGGCACCCCAGCTCATAGACAACAGATACCAACATCTCAACCACAACCAGTCCTCTTTAAACCTCAACCCACATACCAATCAACACAACCTATACACTTTCAGCAACCGCCTCAGCCACAATACCATTACCCAGAGACGGAGGAGGTGTATGACGAGGAAGATGAAGGATGGGTGCCACCAGCACCACAACCACAATGGAACCGAGGTCGGGGACCTCTTAGAAGAGCACCACAATATCCACCACCAGGTCAGCGGGAATACAATGATCATCTTTACGGTAATCCCGCCCAACCTTTACATTTTGCACAACCGAGACGGCAATCGGTTGCATCACATTTCCAACCGCGGGAATATGATGATTCATCGCCAATCTATATTCCTGATAACATTGATTCGCAAGTAGAAATTAGACCTCAGTTATTAGGAATATTACCAGAGTTTAGAGGGTATAAGCAGGACGATCCCTATAATCATTTATATGAATTCTTAGCGATCGCTGATGCTAATAACCCTAGGAATACCAATAGAAATATTTTCAGGCTTAGACTGTTTCCGTTCACCCTTAAGGATAAAGCCAAATATTGGTTCACATCTTTGCCATTAAACAGCATTACTACGTGGGATCAGCTCAAGGCAAAGTTCCTTCAGGAATTTTATCCAGCGAGCAAGACAACTGAAATCAAAAGAGTTATCCAGGATTTCCAGCAAAAGCCTGGAGAGGCTTTTCATGAAGCCTTCGACAGATTGAAGGAGTTGTTGCGATCTTGTCCGTACCATGAGATTCCTAGGTGGCAGTTGGTCAAGCTATTCTTCGAAGGAGTCAGTGAGACGCACCAGACAATGATAAATGCCTCATCCAGTGGGACATTTATGTGGCAGGACCCAGAGGAAGCTTGGCAGTTTTTAGAGCAGTTAAGCAATGGCTCCAAAGCAAACTTTTCCACCAGGAAGACTGTAAGTACGACGGCAGCGGTAGGAGTTGATGCTGATTGGAAAAAGGAAGTGAAAAAGGAAATCAGTGAACTAAATAAGAAGTTTGACACGCTTATGTCAACATTGCAGAATGGACCGCCAAATTCATCACAAGGAGGTCAAGGAGGACCTAAGACTCACGAGGCGAATCAAGTTTATGGCCAGGGTCAAGGCCAGCACAATAATGGACGACCCTACAGGCCATACAACCAGGGACAACAACAAAATTTTAGGCAAAACAACTATCAAAGTCAATCGACTAGTCAGCCTAGAAACCATCAGCCTGCGAACAATAGAAACAACAATGGAAATAGCAACAACAACAACAACAGGGGGCCCACTAATGCCAACAACAACGCCCCAGGGACCCAAGAAGAGATGATTGCTAGAATGTATGATATGGTCACTGCAACACAACAACAATCTCAAGCGAATGCAAAGGCCATCGCAAATATGGAGCGACAAATAGGTCAAATGGCTGCAGATCAGCAAAAGAGAGATAGTGGCAAGTTGCCAAGTGCCACTGAAGTCAATCCTACGCATAATCAGCGTCCAAGGAAAGAACAAGTCAACAATGTCGAATCAGGATGGCGAAAGGTCACTCTGGAGGACTTGTTCGAAGTAGGGAGTGAAGTGAGACCAGGGGAAGAAGGAAAGGCTTTAGAAAGTGAGGAAGGTAAAGAAAGAGGAGTTCCGGTTGAGAATGGCATTCAACCAGAAACAGATAAAGAGGTCCAAAAGGAAGAGCAATTAACAATAGCAGGGATCAAGCAGAAAAAGAAGAATAGGAAAGAAAAGAAGAAGCAGGAAGCACCCAGATCAAAGGGACCCTTAATGAATCAACCCCTATGGGATGAGCCTAAGGATGCCCCTGAAGACACCAGGATTCTGCAAGAAATGTGTGAACAGAATGGGAAGAGCAAAGCACCTACACCAAAAACGGTGAGATTGACTGTGAGAGCTAGCGAGGCGTTATTGGGAACACTGCCCAAAAAGGAAAAGGACCCCGGATCACCATTTATCACTACAACTGTAGGGGACGTGGTTATTCGAAACACCCTATTAGATTTGGGAGCAAGTGTCAACATCTTGCCAGGATACCTGTACGACAAGTACAAAAACGAAGAACTTGAGCCAGCAGAAGTTGTATTGCAGCTGGCCGACCAATCAACCAAGGTATCTAGGGGAAAGCTAACAAATGTCATAGTCAAAGTTGGGGACTTTTTCTATCCCGTAGATTTTCTGGTCATGGAATATGAGAGTTTGGACGATGCGCCTGTGCTCATCTTAGGGCGTCCATTTTTAGCTACTGCTGGTTCAGTGATCGACTGCAAGACTGGAGATATAGATATTTTCTTCGGGACCAGGAAAAGAAGATTGAATATGTTCGGGAACCCAATCTCATTACCTTCGGAAGAAAATGGCAAACAAGCAGATAGGAAAACATTAATGGAGCCAGGAATCAGGAGTAAGGAAAAGATCTGGACACGTACGGGAGAGGGAGGAAAAGAAGAAATTCTAAAAGAAACCAAGGACCACCCGTTGTCCACCATCGACAAAGAACAATTGCTGGACATGATAGAGATGATGGAAGCAAGGCACCAGCAATACGAAAGAGAATCCAGAAAACGAGAAGCGAATGTTTTTGAGCTCTTGAAATCTCAACAACAATGGATCAGCGGTGTGAGTGATCGAATGACTCAACTCACATCTCTTATGACAATGATGGCCAATAATTTCATGCCGGAATACCAGCAAATGCCATCAAAGGGTCAAGAAGAAGAAGAAGAGTCATTTTAGGAATAGCACGTCTGGCTGAAGACGTTAAACTTAGCGCTTGTTGGGAGGCAACCCATCGTGTCTTAAGTTAGGATATATTTCTTAAAATAAAATACAAAAATACATCAATCTTTTTGCAGGTACTAGTGGTTTGAAATAAGTGTGGGGTCATTTGAAAAGTTTTGAAATTTTTAAAGTCCGCGTCGCGGGTATTTGAATTACGCGACGCGGGATCGTAAACCAACCCGATGCGCAGGGGTTGATTTGGTGACACGCGCGACGCGCAAAGTGCAAACCCGCGACGCGGTAAACGATCAGTCGGTTTTCTCTTTTATAAGGTAAGCCGCGGCTCACACGACCCACACGCGACTCGGAGCTCTGGTTATCGAAATTTTCTTGCGATTTTTCTTGCTTATTGTGTTTCTACTACCAAGGTTTGCCATTCTAACTATCTATTACTCGTTAAAACTAGCGATTAGGTAGTTAATTTTAGTGATTTGCCCAAAATAGTTCAAAACTTAGAATCACTAATGCTAGCTTATAGAGTGTTTGTTTTGCCAAATGGAGACCCTAGATGAGCTAGTCGGCACCTAGGCTACCTTGTGGTATGATTATATTGAGATTTAGCAGGTTAAATCAGGAGATTGATTCGGGGTTTGGAAACAGCCGCATGCCGCGCCGCGCCCTTGCTCTTGGGCCGCGCCGCGGTGCGGCTGGGAAGACAAGGACTGATTTTGCAAAATTTTTTTGTTTTGTGGCTGTATTTTCTTTTTGCAGATGATGTTCAGATTGGAGCACGCTTTCCTCCAGTTCCCCGCGGAGCTGGCCAGTTCTGTAGAGTATACCTCACGGAGGGACGCATTGAGGAGTCGCCGGGTTCTCGAGGCGACAGTTATTGATAGAGACATTTTGAGAGACGCCGGACTATGGGGTGCGATCGACCCGTTCTTGCATCGCACCTGGACCCATGATGAGGCGTCATTTACTTGTCGTGGATGGGACCGGATCATGGCCACGGACGAGGACGTGGTCTACACGGAGCTTCTCCTGGAGTTCCTGTCTATGATCCATTTCGCTCCCAGGGCATCGGATCCGCGATCTAGGCTCATCCGCTTTCGTTTGGGAGGTGAGCACAGGGAGTGCAACCTCCGGGAGTTTGGGAGGAGAGTCGGCCTATACACTACAGCGGACCTCTAGCATCGCTATTTCACCCGGTTCTTCGGGTCCTGCATTCAGGGGGAGCCGGACAGGGCTCCCAACATGGAGATTTGGACACCGTTGTCCAACGTCAGGTACGAGGCAGGGACCTCGAGGGAGAGCCACCTACGTGATCCACTCCACCGCCTCATGCACCGTATCGTCTCCACTTCCATTATGCAGCGGGAGGGAGGCGAGAAGGTGTCGGGCGACGACATGACCTTTTTGTGGGCTCTCCTCGACCCGTCCCGATTCCTCCATCTCCCCTTCGCCCTCGCGATTGCCCTCTCCACCCACTCTACCAATGCCTCCTCCAACAGCCCACTAGCCAGGGGGTATTTCATTACCCGCCTGGCCCGTTCCTATGGTATTCTTACTGCCCCCGTGGCAGCCTCTTTGACTGCTCTGCCTCCATCGCGCACTACAGCACGCACTTTGGAGAGGATGTGGTTCATTGAGCTGCAGCGCCCAGGGCAGTACATCCGGGCACCTACCGAGCCTCCTCAGGCACCCCAGCCCACGTACGCTCAGCCTGGCAGGAGACGCAGGAGGCCAGAGCCAGCGCCAGAGCCCGCAGCCCCGACAGAGCCACATCAGGTGGAACCAGCGGCCATCCATCGACTGGAGGCCCAGGTGGCGAGGATGGAGGACCAGCTTGAGTGGATCGGGGAGGTACTTTTGGAGTTGTCCACTCAGCAGGGCCGACGTCCCCGACCATTCCCAGCCAGGGCCCATGATCATGAGGCCGGACCCTCCAGGCCGCCTGGCAGTGATTGATGTACCTTTTTTTTCTTTCTTTCTTTTTATTTTTTCGGGATATATGTACAAACTGATGACACATCTATCTGTATATTTTGTGTTTATATTTTATTTCTGTCATGTGTGTTTTAATGTGTTTGTTAAGTTATGCATGATATACCAATTTGAGAAGGAGTTGTCTCATACAAGTGTGTGGTCACCGTGCCCCCTCCACTTGTCTCGACCACCGGCGTGTTCACTGTAGCGCTACAACTCCAGAATACGATATCAAGGATCCATTTGTATGCAATTATACCTGTGATATTGAGCACCAAGCAGTCTATCGTCCAAAAAGGGATAACTCTTTCTCCCTTGCTTTGAAATAATTTTGTATAACGGGGACGTTGTACGGTTTTAAGTATGGGGTGTGGACGGTCGAAAGAGAATGTTTTTGAAATTTTTTGCAGAAATGATCAACTTTTCAATTTTTAGCAATATTTTTCAAAATTTTTTAATGAATTGCATTTTTGAAATGAATGATTTGTGATTGTGATAGCATTAGTATTTTTCACGAAATACTATTTATTTGTGATCATGCTATTAGTTAGTCAAATAAGTTGAGTTTTACGAGTTTAGAAGATTGAGCTGTTTTAGGATTGGAATTTAGGAAGGAAATGTCAATCTGTAGCCTTTGTTGTTCGAGCCGGTAGGTCTAAAATGGGTGGGCCTTATTCACCTTACCACCTAAGATCGTCTAGTCTGGGATGGTATTTCTGAAAGCTCGCTACACGGACAACATCGAAAGTCATGGACAATTCCTTAATGGCCTTTAGAATCTGAATGAGTAAGTACACTTCATTGCGGACAGAAAGTTTGTAATCAAGGGTTCTTTAGAAAGCCATGAATTCCAAAGAACAATTCAATTATGTTTTCGCGAACTATTCCACTCTAACTCAAACAGCAATAAACATTGAAAATAAACACAGTCAAAAAATTGTTTTATTCTTTATTATAATTTTTTAAAAACTCTCTTGCTTGGGGACAAGCAAGGCACAAGTGTGGGGTGTTTGACAACGCCTAGTGATATCAAGTATTTTAGGCGTTGTTGAGCCCTGTTCTTGATAAAATTATATCAAATATGTCTGGGTATTCTCACCTTTCGTGCCAGGACTTGTTTGGAGAAAAAGAATAGAAACAGGGACTAAAAGCGTGTAAAAGGAAGAAATTGGGAAGGAATGAAAAATCAAGAGAACTCGTATGCGCGCCGCGGGAATTAACCATGCGCGACGCGGGCTTAAGGCGGTGGAACACATTCAAATGCCGAAGAAACGGGGAAAAGATAAGTACGCGCGCCGCGGATTTCACTTCTGCACGGCGCGGCTGCGGGAAATTTGCAAGTATAAATAGATGCATTTCCAGCCGAAAACCCTAGCAAAGACCGGGTGTAAAATCGACCTTGAAGCTCTTTGACTCCAGGATTTCATTTCAGCAAGCTCACAATTGGTATTTTATGATTTTTGATTTAATTTCCCTTTTAGTAGCAAGTAGTTTTGTAGCTAAAGCCTTTGGGAGTGACAACCACTGACTTTGAGCACTTAGGTTTCTGTTTTAGAAACATTTGGTTACTGTTTTTGTGATTGGAATTCAGTTTTGGTGAATGAAATCATTTGGTTACATTTAATGTTGGTATTTCGGTGTTTTTGGATGTTTGTGTTTGGTATTGATTGTTGAATTGTGTTTGGACCTTGTTAGGACTGTTTTTCTTAGCTGAAATTAGTAGCTAATTAGGTTATTTGGTAAGCATTAACCCTTGGCTAGTAACTGTTCAGTAGGACTTTAACTAGTGGCTAGTTTATGCTTTGCTTGGTTTTGCTAGTTTGGATGCCTTTGATTGCTTCTGATTCAGAGATGTACTTCTGATTTCAGAAAGTGACTAGGTCATTTGGGCATAGCTTAGCTTGGCTTGAGTGTTTGATCATTGTCTCATTTGTTAGTGATTAGGAAAATAGAAACCAGATCCTCCGACTATAGCTGTGACACTATTAGTTGGTAATCTCTCATCTAGTCTAACCATGAAGCTCCTGTGGATCGACCCTGACTACCGCTATACTAGTGTGTGTGTTAGGTTTTCTCTTATTTTTGGCCGCACGACGACCTCTGCACGTGTCACACATCCGAGACTAAACATGCCATCGAATAGTTCAATGTGTCTCAACAGATCTAGGAATTTCATGAGATAAAATTGATAAATGTATTATCTACCTTAATGACCATTATGTTGTGATTACGGCATCCCTCTTCACACCATAGTTGGGGCATTTTGGGTCCTAGCCTTAATAAATAATAAATTGGGTAAGTATTTAAAAGGATTAATTAAACTAATAAAATTCTGTTTATTATAGATGTCTGAATCAAGTGCTCATTCTCATCCCTCTCCTCCTTCACCCACTTCTGAGAGCATCAGAATGCACCTGCCAAATATGGAAAGGCTGACTGGCCTTAACTGCAAGGAATGGCTTCGCAATTGGAGACTTGTTCTCGCCATTACCGGCAATCTTAATCTGACCGTGTATCCGCTACCGCTCCGACCGGAACAAATTATCATGAAAAGCTCTCATGATAAACAAAACTTCTTAACTGATGAATCCGAAGAGATTCGTGACCTCATGTTGTTGACCATTGACCCCGAGTTCCGCAAGGATTTTGAATCCTTGAGGCCATATGAGTTAATGAAGTCGGTTGAGGAAAGGTTCCAAAAACCGGTTGAAGAAGAACAATCTAGGATCTTCAAAATGCTTACAGAGTGTAAGATAAAAGAAGGAAGTAGCATCGATTCACATGTTCTTCAAATTAGAGACTACATGAGTGAATTGTACAAGCTTGGCTTTCCCATGAGTCAGGAGAAGAGTGTTGACATTCTGCTCGACTCATTGACTAGTGAATACGATCTGTTCGTTCAGATGTATAGGAAGGGAAACCGGAAAAGGACTTTGATGGAAATGCGTCCACTATTGAATTTGTACGAGTCACTGTTGGATAGGCATAGCTCCAGTAATTCAGCTACTTCTGAATTAAGCCCAGTAAAAGGACACTGCCAGAAACGAGCCAGATTGTCTGGATATGTCTTTAGCTGGGAACCATTAAAATCGGATACGGTCAAGAAAAGATTGGAAGACGCTCCAAAGTCAAAAACTTCTGAAAAACTTAGGTATATCTAAAAACCTCAAAACTCTTGTTCCATAATTCCTTGATACACAATGTGATAGTCACATTTCTGTCTTGTATGCAGGGAATGAGTAAGGTACGAGATTTGGCGCATGTAAGCACACTTGGATTAGATTTCCGGCTCATGCAGTTTTGAAGTTTAGTTAGATATCAAAATATTGTTATTAGTTTTAGATGCGTATGACATTGTCTATCACATAGTACATTGTTCAAGGATTTCGTTTTCTAATAAAAGTGTCGTTTAATTTCTTTTTCATATGTTGTTTGAAATTATCCTTGAAATGTTGTATGATTGTGTTGTATGCATGACTAATAATAACATGAATGTTGAATGCATCCAAGTGTTTGGATTTTAGGAATTGTGTCCCTTATGATTGTTAAGTTAAATATTAGAAGAATCAATTCAACCATAGATCCAGTTGGACAGGACCTTGGAATCACTTGAATTAGAGTCACTTGATGAATTGAGTTCTTAATGTGTCAAGAAATGAATCAACCAAAGATCCAGTTGGACAGGACTTTGGAATCATTTGACTTAGAGTCAAATGATGATTAAGTTCTTTATAAAGCACATGTGGCAAGAAATGAATCACCCAAAGATCTAAAGGATTTTGGAATCAGTTGACTTATAGTCAACTGAAGATTGCAAGTCTTGAACAGAATTAACAAAGTCATAAATTTGCATAGATACGTAAAAGGCATTGAGATTAGGAGCAAGGGACACATCAGTTGCTATGTACTGCTCGAGTCTTCAAACAAAACACAATTGCTTGTACTTCACGACATTTATCATTCGATATGACGAATATGGCTTCGCTTATCAGAATAAGCGATTGAATTGAAACCTTGAACAGTTCAAGGACTTCAAAGGAAGTACACAGGATCCAAAGAACCTAAGTGACAACATAAACTGGAAAAATGTTTCACAATTCATTCTCTTCCAAGAATATTAATAGTCATAATGTGTCCTAGGAAAGATGATGGAGCATTGGTCGAAAGGGTTCGACCTTCGATGTGTGAGATACATCGTCAATTGTCTTCCGATAAATCGAATACTAAACCAGTCAGACCATATTCTGACCACGTTTTAGACTAAGTAGGTTTTAGAGACACTGCCTGAAATGTGAAGCTGGGATTATCCCACTTGCACATAGAAAGTCCAGGGTCTTGTAGTGTTCGACCGAACCTCACGACTAGCCTGAGCTTGATCAGCAATGTCACTTCACTGGCTATCCCACTATACCTGTAAAAGAAGAGTTTCTTTTGAAAGAACTCATGTTCTTAGGAAATAGTGGGAGGTAGGACAGTCCTGAATGAGTTCAGGATCAGCCAGGAAAAGAACCCTTTAGTCACCACTAAGCATAAAGCAGAAACCAGATTCCTGTTTTCAAAAACTGACATTATCTTCTCTTGACCAGTAGTATTGATCACCATCATGAGTAATTATGATAGATATCACATACCGATTTATGGTTAAACACTATAGTTGGTACAGATTTATAATCCGACTACTTGGAAGCATTGGTGAGCCAGATTACTGCCAATTAAGAGAACCTTAGGACGAGACACAATCCATGTGACAGTTTGATTGATTTTTACACCCGGTCTAAAAACCAGTGGGAGTAATTGAATCATCAAAAGAAAGCAGCATGGACAGAAACGTACCTTCAGAACATCTGGTTGAGTGAGACGATACCCAGAGTCAAGCAATTGATTCTGGGAGAAGCACTCTCAATAGAAGATGAAATTCGAGAGGATTCTGCATGGCACATTGTAAGTCATTAGTGGAGCGTGTGTGGATCACCGGCACACTAATAGGGACTCACAAAGAGTGTCCCAGTACTAAGGTATATGAGCCCGGGATTACCTCACGGGCGTCTCGCAAGAAAGGATATCTAGATTCTCAAAATATGCCAAAAGATTGGATTTTGAGAATGTGCTGAAAGGTTTCTATTAAGATGTCAGAAAAGGGTTTAGATTCACAGAATGTGCCAAAAGTTCTGGATCTTGTGAATTGTCCATAACCGTGTCAAAGCCCAGTGGGAGTATCACTGTTATCTACTATCTCCATATGTAAGTTACATAATGTTCCTAGGAAATGTCTTTTTTCATTACAAAGTGTAATGACTTGGTGTTAAGAGACGGATCGCTATGAAAGACTTGATAGAGATATGGCATACTCAGGTGGTTGCAAACGTCTATGAGATATATCAAAACTATGCCAATATGATCTTGATGAGATTCAAGATGCATAACCCCAGGAAAGAAGTTTCCTATCATTACAAAGTGTGATGATGTAAAGAAGGTGCAACATACTCACATGATCCATAAACATCTATTAGATAGCTGTTGCAGTCAGTATAGACCTAACCATATTAAGCATGATCTTGATTAGAATCAAGATGCATAAGAAAAGTCTTCGAAAGGAAATAATTACTGAAAGTCATAAATAATCCTAAGATTCCAAAAGAGTTTGGAATAGGAATAGATCGAATCCCACAAAAGGTTCTTGGATCGATCAGAAGTGTCAAGAACATGTTCTGATGACTTAATGCTTACAACATAGTAAGTCAGTTTCAGGACATGACCTGGCTGGGAATACTTAATGGATTCTGTACATACGTGAGAAATCATTGGAAAATGATTGGGGTAAATGTTAATAATTTGAAAAGAGTTTCAAATAAGTAAAAGGACTTAATGGTTAAAGAGTTTCGGTGGTATTCCGATGGAGCGCGTGTGGGTCACCGGCACATCGTAACACCTCGAAATAGTCTTAGGGTGCAGTCATGTGGACTAAAGGTCCCGAGAACCATGGAAAGTCACGGTTCAAAGAATGGAGTTGTAAATGAGAATGACAGTATGACCAAATTGAAATATCATCGGAAGAATGTCCGATTGGATAAGGTGTATAAATGTATGACATTTGGATACATAGAAAGAGTGTAAAGTCAGGTAGACATAGATAAATAACACGAATTAAAAAGTTTAAAAAGAATCTAGAAACCGATAATAGTTTTATGAAGAATCCGACTTGGTGATCACCTCGTGGAGACTTGGTAATTAGGCAAGAGTAGCCACCAGTCAGATTTTATGTTTTGTTTTTTGCATGTGTAACTTCCCGAATAATTTGATTATTCAAAAGTCTACAGTCGCTCATACTTTTCGGGAGTAAGTATGAACAAAGACTATCGTGAATTGGTTTGTAGATTGTCTAAGGAGTTAGACATTGCAGTAAGACTGCTACAACGTTCACCAGTACTTAGAAATAGAGATTTGAGTATTGGATAAACCCGCGCTCAATAGATTGCTTCATGGATTACATCACGAGCAATGATTGAGACGATAATATCCTATGATCTTAAAAGTGGAGACATATGAGTTGAAATTTGCGAGTCAGTTGTGCATTGATAATGCGTAAACGCATCGGTAACTCGATGTTATAAAACGCATTGTTGTGTGCGATTTTCACAAGTAAAAGACACAAGCATATGAGTCAAAGCTTATTCGTTCCTTGACCCTGATAGGGAAACAGATATCTGTAGGCCTCTCGATGATTTTGAAGTTGACTAAAGTGCTGGCCAGACAGGACTAAATTGAGGTGTTTAATTAAGAGTCTTAAAGTCATAAGAAGAATCGGAGATCGGGAAATAGAGTATCGGATAGAGATTGATCTCAATCCATGTCTCGTGTCTGAAAATATCTTGTTGGACGAAGGATCATATGATCACTTATCTTTGGACATAACTGAATAAGTCAGAGTTCAGGACAGTTTCTGGGAAACTGATATTAATCAGAAGGTAAACAAACAATTAAAGTCATAGACTTATCCAAGTGGGAGACTGTTTGATTAGGTGTCTAAGCCATGACTTATAATTGTATTTATCTTATTAATTGAAGCAAAGTCTATTTGGGTTGCCCTCATAGCTGGAGGATTAGGATAGAGTTCAGTAGAGTAAAAGGTTGATTTATTAATTGTTTAATAAATCAATAGAATTAATTAAATGGTTTATTAATATATTTAAGTGTTAATATATTAATTAGAAACTATTATAATTAATTAAGATTTAATCTAGAATTAATTGGATTTAATTTAGTGATTAAAATAATTAATTAAAAGTGCAGGGACTGGTTTGCATTTATTCAGTAGTTGAATAACTGGCAAAGAGAAGTCCAGGAGCCAAAGTTGGCGCCACCCTAGAGGCTCCTCCAGGGTTTGGCGAAACCCTAATTAGGGTTTTGGGGAGTCTGGTCCAAGTGGTCAAAAGCCTTGTCCATTTGGAGGCTTTCTAGGGTTTCAGGTGTAACCCTAGGAGGCTATATAAGGAACCGCCTGGGCACCCTAAATCCTACGCCAATTTCACTATCATTACTCTGCTGGACTGTCTTCTCCATTGCTTTGGGTGTGACTTGCATTTGAGGCAGGATTCTTTTGTTGCTAGCTTCAAGGATCATAAGATCAAAAGGTTGGTTTTCTCAGTTTTGATCTTTAGAAATAAATTGTTCCTTTAGGTTTTTAGTTTATTATCTTCATAGAAGAAAACATAGATCTTATTAGGGTTGCATGTGAACCATAGGAATTTTTGTGTTCTTGATTGCATAGAAACCCTTCAGTTCGTACTTTGAACAATGTTGTAGGTGATGAAACCTTGACTTCTAGTTCACTTCGGTTGGAGAAAAATGACAAAGTGGTGGGAAGTGATTCGAAGCTTCGGTTGTGAACAGTAGAACTTTAGATCTTGTTTAAAAACACCACATTTTGTTCAAATTTTATGACATCCGAACATGTATAAAGTTCTGATATATCACATCTTCATCACTTCTGATTGAAATCGTCCATAAGATTAAATAAGCAATGTCTTGTCAATATCAACTGACACATTTTGTCTTTTTCTCAAGACTCTCTCTCATCAACACAACTATTTAAGAACACCTTTTCGGAACCCAAACAAGTTTGAAACTTTTTGATAGCACCATTCTTTTCTCTGTAGGATTGTTTGGAAGAAATGACGAAATACCATTTTCTGATCTTCTTGGAGTTCTTGATGGGACTAAGAAATTGTCATACTACTTCATTGTACCAACACAAAAAATATTTATTTTTCTTCTTGATCTAAACGTATTTTTCAGAAAGTTTTCTTTCAACAAAATTTCTTTGACCATTTCCAACTATTATTTTCGAATTATCAACAACTGGAGAATGGTTTTGTTTAGGAACCCATACCTTTTTCTTTTTTGACTTCTTTTTCTTCTTTTTCGACCTTTTTGGCTTCTGATATGAGCTTTTGTAGCAAAAATAGTCATCTTTCTTCTTGATCTGACTGCCAAATGCCTTCGGTACCCAAATGTTATGAGTTTTGTACTTCTGATCATCTTGTATGACAGGCTTTCGGTAAGGTGTCATGCCTTCAAAAGAGTCTGTAGATCTTGAAGAAATAAATGGAGTCTGTTTGGAGAGTTCTCCAACATACAAAACTTTAACTTCTGAAATTGTTGCTGATGATGAATGGTATATTTTGACTTTTGAGACATGAGGTTTGGATCGATGATGATTAGTGATTTTTTGATGAGAAAAAGAGGTAGAGACTCCAGATTCGGACTTCTCTAACTCCCCCTCAACAGATTCACTATGAACTTCGGATTCTCCAAACTCCCCCTCAATCATTGCATCTAAATAAATCTTTACTTCGGACTCCCCCTCAACAATAACACATTTTTATTCGGATGGGGGATCAAACACAGATTCAGAGCTTGCTTTTTCACTTTTAGAAATAAGAACACATTCTTCAGCAACATCCTAAACTTCAAGAACAACGAGTTTTCAACAAAAGAAACATACTTTATGATACATTCTTCTTATTCTTTCCATTGTTTCTTTTCGCCTTCACCAATAATATTTATCATTTGGATAAACAAAGATTCGTTCAGTTCATGGTTTAAAAGATGAAAAATAAATTTCCAAAAAAAGATTTAACACCGGAAGAAATAAGAATATTATTTGTTATTTTCAGATCTTTCAACACGAATCCAATAATTCCAAATTCACTGTATACTTTGTATCATCGATTACAACTAACCATGTTTCATAATCATTTTCTCCCATGTCAGATTATACAAGAACACAACCAATAAATTTGGATGAATTCTAGCGAGAGAAAGCAGATCGGAAGCGTTTTAGAGAGAGAAAACGGATCTGAAACAGATCTAGAGCGAGAAAACTGATCTAGAACGACAATCAAAAATAAATTTCGAATTTCTTCTTCTGCTAACCTTCTGAATAGAAAATAAGAACAGATCTGGAGACAATTCGTCTATGACGATAATTCTAGCATTAAAGCTTTAGATCTAGAAAATACCACTTGTCATGTTCGAATCCGACGAACTTAACAATAAATGCTATAAATCAAACACAATACGACAAAAAGTATGAATAGAAACGCTGCCGAATGATTGATTAATCAGGTTTGAGTACAAAGATAGTGCTCCTAATTACAAAACGTAACGCGCAACTTAAATAAGCTCTAAAACGACTCAAACCCTAATATGTATTTTCGTCTCTCGTAATAACGCTAATAAAAAAGTAGTTTATACTAAATAGACGTAAATTACATGGACTCAAAACCCTAGCCCATAATGACATAAATCGTTGGAACAGGCTCGTGGGCTTCTGCGTAATGGTCCGTTTGTGAATTTGCACTTCGTAAACTCTGCCATACAAATAAATTAAATGTTGTGACATCAGTTTCAAATTTTTTACCCAAAAAGTTTTCCACCACATGATCTTCATGTATTTTACTCTTTGTTATTAATGAAATCTTGTTTACTCTTTTCGTTCTTCATGATTATTACTGATTATTGTTCAAGAAGTATTAATATTCCGCACTTCGCTAGCTTTTTGGGCTGAAGTAGTATCAACAGCTTGCTTCTTTCAAAATCGAAGTTTGGTTAACAAACGACTGAAGTGCACTTCGTATGAAGGTATGAATGGTAAAAAGTCAAATGTCAAAATCTTTCATATATATGGTTGTAAGTGTTTCATCAAAAACAATAGAGATCAGCTGAGAAAATTCCAACCAAAGACAGATGAAGCCATTTTCCTTGGATATTCAACCCGATGCCGAGCACACAAAGTCTAAATCGACGCAACAGGGTGATCGAAGAAAGTTTCGGCATAAACTTTGGTGACAAATTCGTCTGAAATGCGCATAAACAGCCCTCAGCCACTCACATTCTCGAGAGTGACGCTTCGGACGGTACTCATGTCATTGTTGTTGATGTAGATTTTGATTCATTGTTTGGTCCCACATAAACATGTCCTTATTTCGAGCGTATTAGTTCGACGTTTGTCCCTTCTGTTACCCAAACGATAGGACCCTCTGTTACCATTGAATCGAATGGGATTGAATCTCCATCTCATGTCGAGGGGGAGAGAAATTCAATCAATGAGCCATCAGTGCAAAATCTGGTCTCTAACTAGGTCCAAGAGCAAGATAAACCAATCATTCATCCGACCGAGTAACAGATTCCTTGAAGCAATTCGCTTGTTGCTTCTGTCCCTTTGACTGAAGCCTTTGCTTTTACTCTTGATAATTCTATTGTTGAGGGGGGCAGGTTTCAGAAATTCAAGACATTCAGGGGAGCAACATGGTGAGGTCGTTGATGTTGTATCTACTTCAGTAACCGATCATCTTACTCTAAGACTTCATATATGGAAAAAGGATCATCCTCTAATTTAAATCATTGCAAATCCACATGTTAGTGTTCAAACTCAATCCGGAAAGGCAATCCAAGATGATTCTCATTACTCTGCTTTTGTATCTATGATTGGACTGAAGAAAATTCATGATGCTTTAGAGTATTCAGATTGGATCAAACAAATGCAAGAAGATCTTGATGAGTCTGAAAGGAACAAGGTATGGATATTGGTTCCTCCACCAAAAGGCCAAGCAATCATTGGCACAAGATGGGTTTTTAGAAACAAGCTAGATGAATCCGTAGTCGTTATCCGGAACAAGGCAAGACTGGTTGCCAAAGGCTACACTCAAATGGAAGGAATAAACTACGATTAAACCTTTGCCCCATTAGCACGACTTGAGGCCCTACGCATCTTCCATGCGTACGTATCACACAAGAACATCAAGGTTCATCAAATGGATGTGAAAAGTGCTTTCCTCAATTGAGAACTTAAAGAAGAAGTATATCTCCAACAACCTCCCGGTTTTGAAAGTGAAGAACATCTGAACCACTGCTACAAACTCATGAAGGCAGTTTATGGGTTAAATCAGCCCCAGAGCTTGGTATGATACTCTCACCAAGTTTCTCGAGGTTTTCAGATTCGTTTGAGGAGTTGTAGATCCAACACTGTTCAGACGATCAAACAAAAAGCATCTCATGCTTGTGGAAATCTATGTGGACGATATAATATTTGGTTCTACGGACGAAGCTATGTTTGCAGATTTTCCAGACTTATGGTTAGTAAATTTCAAATGGGTATGAGTCATGAAAGAACTTCTTTTAGGTTTGTGGGTCAAACAAACCAGTCGAGGAACGTTTCTTCATCAAGAAAAGTATAAAACTGAGCTGTTAAAGGAATATGGTATGCACAATTGTGCATCTGCTAAAGTTCCCATGTCCTTCGGTTCGAAGCTTGCTTCGGATCAAACCGGAGAATCTGTGGATCAGAAACTTTATAGAGGCATGATTTGGTCACTCCTGTACCTCACTGCCAGTCGTCCAGACATCAGGTTCTCCGCAAGATTATGCGCTCGATACCAAGCCGATCCAAAGATTTCTCACCTGACCATAGTCAAACAAATCTTTCGATATCTCAAGGGATCAAAATCTTTAAGGCTTTGGTATCCCATTGGAAATGACTTTAGTCTTCAAGCCTTTACCAATGCTGATCATGTCGGTTGTCGTCTCCCTCTACGGTCGAAGTCGAATATGTTGTTGCAGCTAGCTGTTGCTCATAGGTTATTTGGATGAAATCCTAACTCTTGGATTATGGATATCGTTTTATCAATATTCCTATTCATTGTGATTCAAAAAGTGCAATAACGATTTCACATAATTCACCACCCATGACAAAACACATAGACATCAGATATCACTTCATCAAGGATCATATTTTGAAATAAAATATTGAAAATATTTTTTTCCCTCGGAGGAAGAGTTAGTTGATGTGTTCACTAAGGATTTTGATCCTCCAAAGTTTATCACTTTCTTAACAAGTTAGGAATGTTGAATCCGGATCCCTAATTCTTAAAATCCTAAACGTTTCGTCCAGAGCAATGTCTCCTTGGACGAAGGGATCCGTTTACTTTGTTACTTGGATAACCTCTCATATGTTTTTGTCTCAGCTTATGATACAACCGTAGTTGACTGACATGGCATCCGAAGCTCTCTCTTTCGGACGAAGCTAAGTCATTTCATGCAATAAATAAGTTCTTATGATTGGCATTTGATATTTGATATTTATTTTCCTCATAGAATGTTTTTAGATTATGCTATATTTATTGTGACATATTAAATGCTAATTATTCTCTTTAAAATAAATGTTTAATAAGATAACCGTTTTCAAAAAAGATGCCAACAGTCAAGTAGAGTCTGTGATTGGATGTGTAAAGTAATGCGTCTTCCTATGTCAGACTATAATCACGGTTAAGGGTTTTTATCGTTAAATGAATTAAATGCTAGGCGGTGAGTACATATTTTTTTTGTAAATCAGCTCACCAAAAAATGTTTTTACATCCTTTATAAAAACCGTTCCCTCCACTCTCGTCTCTTACGCTCTCTTAAACTCTCTCTCGCTCTCTCTCTCTATCTCTCTCGCTCTAAGATATGTAAATTGTTCATATTCATCTTCTTCAATCTCTCTCTTCATCCATGGAACTAGGCCTTCCATGTTTTGAGGCTAGGTTTTGGGCTCTGTGCTTGAAGCAGGTGTACAAGTCTCTATAGCTTCCCATCGAAGTAGGCCTTCCATGTTTTGAGGCTAGGCAAATCAGAAAATACAATGTGACCACTGACCAATCTGGTCAAGTAAAGCTTTTTCGTCTTCCCCCTTCTATGACGAACTTAGTACCAGTCAACTATAAATTTCTTGCTCTACATTTAGCGGATACGACAAAATCAGAAACGATTGAATCTTCCCCGTCTGCGTCTGCGTCTGCGTCTGCGTCTGCGTCTGCGTCTGCGTCTGCGTCTGCGTCTGCGTCTGCGTCTGCGTCTGCATCTGCGTCTGCGTCTGCGTCTGCGTCTGCGTCTGCGTCTGCGTCTGCATCTGTAACGCTCGGTTCTCATATAACGTACACGCAAAACCCTAAACCCTAAACCCTAAACCCTAAACCCTAAACCCTAAACCCTAAAACCCGCGTCTGTAACGCTCGGTTCTCATATAACGTACACCCAAAATTTTTCAAACAATAAGACATCAAAATGGGCATACTTGTACTCAAACCATGAAAACAAGATGTTATGTAACATCCTTATATTGGGGCAAAAAGTTTAGGAATTAGAATAAGATTAAATTTAAATAACTATAATAATTAATAAAAAGAATAACATCAGAAGTCTCAATTTAGAAGAAATATTTAGTCTAGAGTAAATAAATGGGGGTAAAAATGGAATTTACCATGAAAAGTTCTAGAAGGGGGACTCTTATGCAAAGATAAAACTTCAAGTAGTGGTGGGGAGGGGTCTTATAGCAAATATGCAAGAGTTAGTTGTGCTGGAGGGACTTGATTGCAAATAAGAGAAAACTTGAGGTTTAAGTTGGGGAAAAACCCCACACTCTCTTCAGTTCACGATTTTGAAAGAAGAGAGAGGGCTAGAGGCGATTTCAAGGTGGATTCAAAGGGAGAAGCTCATTTCCATCAAGATCTTAGTAGTTTTCATCAATCCTTTGAAGAGCTAAGGTAAGGAATCAAAGCTTCTTGTTAGAAACCCACTTTTGGGGCAAATTGAGTATGAAATTCGAGTTCTATGATGGGGGAGATGAAATCAATGATCCCAATAGTTTATATAACGAATTCTAGTAGTTATTCTTCCATATTTTGATCATTGAATGCTTGGAGAACCATTGTGGGTGTTAATTCATTCATATGAACCCTAACTTTTGGGGGAAACCCATCTATGGGTGAATCCTTGGGGTTTGAGTCAATTCTATCCTTCAATGTGTTTCTATGAAGAGCTTAAGTGATTCCTAATGATTACAAGTCATTGGAAGAAGGAATTCCCTTAGTTTTGGGTCAATGGATTGTTTGGAATTGGGTATTCCTTAAATTAAGCTAATTAAGTGAAGTTGTAATCATAGCATGGATTTGATTCATTTGAAATGATATTGGATGGTTTAATTGGGTCTAATAATGCATAAATTGGGTTAGAATAATGTCATTTGAATGCTTATGGGTTTGGTGAAGTGTTAGAACTTGATTTGGGTCAAAAGGGGTGAAAAGGACCAAAAATCGGAGCTACTGTATGCTATACACGACCCCGTGCCAGGACCACACGACCCGTGTGGATGGGTCTGGACCTTCTGGTCATATCCACACGACCCGTGTCAGAGGGACACGACCCATGTGAGTTTGGCCAGTTCGAAATTGTTGATTTTTTAGCTTTAAGAGTTGGGCTATTGGTTCTAATGTTCAAGTAAACTCCTAGGACATGTTTAACTAATATTTTACCCTATTTAATGAGGTCAAACTAGTCTTAGAGTCATTAGTAATGTTGAATATTATTTCTTGTAGGAGGGGAGTAGTTGGAGTGAAGCAAAGGAGTAGCATCCTTTGTTGGGACTTCAGGAAGGTGAGTTACCGGGAGTTCACATCCCTCTTCTAACTCTTGTGTGTGTTTTATACTATTATCATGCACACTTCATATGTGCTAATTGTTGCATCAATCCTATGTGTGCATGGCATTAAAAGAGTCATTTCAAAGATGTTTTCCAATAAAAGTATTGATGTAGTTTTGAAAGATGTTTTGAGCATTCCTTTGTGCAATGCATTGCATATAGGATGGGATTGACAGTGAGACTCCTAAAGATGACTTATGATGTTTTGGGCTTGATAGCCACCTTATGATGTTATAACCATGTAGAGGGCCTTTGGGCTGGATAGCCACCCTCAATGATGTCTTGGGATTGTTTCCGACAATAGGAAACCGCATGAGGGAGTTGCTACCCCTTATGAGGGTAGTGTGATGCCCACTAGTCTTAGTTTAACCCATACATAAATTAAGTACTATGCTTTGTGCGTTTTACTTGTGAACTTAGGTGGGTGCCATTGGGGTGAGATGGACTTTGTTAGTACAGAAAGTCAAATCATTGACCAACTCGTAGTTTGATATATTAGGATTGTAATATGAAACTTCTTATTTTGATGGAATGAATTTACCTTTATGTGAATGTTTTAAGGAATGAACAATTGCTTTTATCTTGTGTATGTTGTATACTCTTAGCTTATATCTCGGATAAGTTGTGTTTGGATAATACAGTAATCATCCGAAATCCAGTCTTGGATTTCGGAACTCAAGATCAGAAAGTACCACACCCAGAAGTAAAAGTTCCGAAGACCACACTCCGAACTAACTCAGAAGACCAAGACATACATGACCATATTTCCAAAGATACTCTGATTATACTAACCAGGACTCCGAAATCCACTCAGGATTTCGGACTATCTATATCAACGAATCCATGGAAATATCATACTTAATCATTCAACAAAAAAGACTAAAGATCAAAGAACATCTAGAAGATAAGGCAAAGGATAAGCACTTCAACGTATAGGATATGATTAGACTAGATCAGGTATGGCCCCCTTGAAGCATGTCTGTTGTACTTTAGAGTATTATAATATTATGGACAAGCTACCCTAGTCTGACATTGTATTATTATATTAGATTCACCCTTTCTTATCTGACTGAATAGATACGTGTTGTCTCCTCTTCAGTCCATAGGTTATTATCCGAAGGTCCTCCCTTAGTCTATAAAAGGAGACCAAGTTCATCTTCAGTCCTCATGGTTTTGCAAGACTTTATGTAACACTTTCACTTATCAATACAATCTCTCATTCCATCAACTCTAGCGTTCTTATCTGCATTTCTTATTGCCCTTACATTTCTAGCACTCTTTAATCTTAGTCTTTACATTTCCGAGTCATATAACTGTTAATCTCTATTATTCATTGTTGAGCTATCAAGATCTGTTCTAAGTATTAATTCTCCATTATAATTCCGCATCCATCTCAAGTCTTCGGACTTGTCCATTTCAAGTCTTCAGACTTGTCCATCTCCGAAACCAACTAGTTTCGGACTCTTACTTTTCGCAATCTTCCTTTCCGCACTTACTTCGAATATTTGGTGACAAAAATTGGTATCAGAGCCTGAATAGCTGTCTATAAGATTCTAAGTGCCTAGTTTGCTCAAAACCCTGGCTGTAGCAACAACCTTAGAATCCTCTGTGGATCATTGCATGCTATTATAGCTCAAAAAAAATCTTTATTTCTTTCTTTCATTCCAAACAGTTCGGAATCTTTTCTTCACAGTTCCCATAATGTAGATGAACTACTCTCTGAATGTTGCTAACAGTGTCGGAGGCTATAATCGAGCTCCTATACTCATTCCTACTGAGTATAATGGCTGGGCATCTCGTATGCGCAACTATCTCAAAACCAAAGGGAAAGACATTTTGCGTTCAGTTGAAGAAGGACCACATCTTCCAACGTACACCCCTAGACCAGACACTGCAGAAGAAGCTCTAGGTGGTACTTCTCATTCAAGGCTAACTCCTCTGGATATAGAGAAAATGGACAACGACCAAATCGCATTCACCGAAGTCCAATCTGGAATTCCTCCGGAACTCTTCGATCTCATACAAAACTGTACAACAGCCCAACAACTCTGGGTTCTCTTACAAAATATGTTCTTAGGAACGGAGGAAGCGAAAGACCAAAAAGTGGTGTCAAGTCTCTCCGAATACAACCACTTCTCGTCATTTCCCGGAGAATCACTAAGACAGGCATTCACCCGGTTCTCCATAATTATGACCAGACTTCTCAGTTCGGGAGCAGAAAGAACCAATCAGGAGATCAATCATCGATTTCTTGAAGGACTTGGAAAAGACTGGATGCTAGTCAAAATGATTCTTCAGGATTCTGGAAAATTGAAAACTTTCAATATGTACCGACTGTACAACAATCTCGTTGGACAAGAAAATGATATAAAAAGCAATCAACAGAAGCAACAACTTGGTGGACCTCTGGCTTTAGTCGCTGGGCATAACTATCCAACGATGGGCAACACCCCTCAAGAACTGGTACAATATCAGCAAACAACCCAGCAGCAAATCAACCCAAACATTTCTTCACCTCAGATTGCTCCCACTCAAAACTCACCTCAACCTCAGCAACCAAGTTCTGTACCTTCATATCACCCTTCTCAACCACAAATTTCTTACTCTTCACACTATCAAACTCCTACAGTTCAATATCAATCATCTCAAATCTCATAACCATCTATTCAATCCAAAACTCCAACTCTTGCATTTCCAGCTTCCGTACAAACCACTGAATCATACTATTCTGAATATGACGAAGCTGAAGAAGCTGCATACCAACACGAAATTGCCATGATTAGTCAGAAGTTTAACAGAATACCATCCTACTCTGGTCCCAAGAAGAACTTCCGCTCCTCTAACCAAAATGCAGGATATCAACCTATAAACAACTATCAGAAAGGACATCAACAATCTGGTCAAAATCGTTACTACCAGAAACCCGAAGAACAGCAATAAGAAAAAGCAAAGCCAGAT
The DNA here is from genome assembly GCA_023525715.1 of Cichorium intybus. Classification (NCBI taxonomy): domain Eukaryota; kingdom Viridiplantae; phylum Streptophyta; class Magnoliopsida; order Asterales; family Asteraceae; genus Cichorium; species Cichorium intybus. Next base: position 63,501,255 of record CM042014.1, read on the forward strand.
CCAGCTATTAGCACTAATCAAGTCCTAACTCCTGAAAAGAAGGAATCAGATGTGATCAAATGTCACAACTGTGGAGGTTTATGGCATTACGCTGCTGACTGTAGAGCTCCGAGGAACTATCCGAAGGCAAAAGAAGAAGAGAAAGTCAAAGCATTGTAGCATCCGGAAACGTCGAGATCTGGTCCTCAGGAGACGATGATGAGCAGTTTGAAAACAATCGAAAAAGAGGAAAAGGATTTGGAGAATGCATGATGGAGCAAGCAAATCGAGAAACTCCAATCCCAGGGTTGGCAAGCTCCAAACATCTTGAGAACACTGATGAATCCTCATCTTCCTACATGCCGAAGAACTATGCCTTTATGGTCAACCACAAAACAGGCAAAGGTGTAAGCATCATCAAACAAGTACGTAACATGCTTCATACACATCATATTTACTCTAATAATCTAGAACCTTCTCTAGAAAAAATATCTAACACTTGTGCAGATGCCTTAGCTGCATATCAGCGGGTTCTGGAAGAATGGGATGATGGGTATGACGAAGTGATAAAGTTGAAGAATAGGCTAGAGGATAAGAAACTATTTTGTGATAAACTTACTGCTGATTTGAAGATTGAACAGACTTCTAGGACTTTGTTAGAAAATTCAAATCAGCTTTTGATATCACAAAGGGATTTAGCCCGAAGCGATAATGTAAGACTAAACAAATTAATAGATCAGTTGTATCATGCAACTGAAGTTTTCTAATCTCCTGCTAACACTAATTCTTCAGAAAATACTTTTAATTGGGTACGGGAAAGAAAAACCACTAATAAAAACTATGCTATTTACAACAGAAAAAGTCCATTCTTTCAATACCCTTCAAATGAATATGATGACAAACACGATAAGGACACAACCAATAACATTTCTAAAAGTCCTACCGATGAATCAGAAAATGCCATTTCTGAGTCAAAAGAAGGAGTTAACATTCCCTTTTCATATTTCTCAGAAGCAGACACTACTGAAATCAGCAAATTGTCTACAGCTTCAGTCCCATTCATGCCTAGACACATGGCCACAGTCACAAACTATCCATCATCAAGTTCTCAGCAACACTCTTTATTAAAAAATCAACAAAATAACCGTGTTACTGAAGAATGCGTTCCAGATTCTAAGAACTTGGAAAATTCAAATAAAGAGAAGGTTGATGAGAAAATTGAAATGGAGAAGTCCCCAGGCAGCATCATCATTAAAAATGATTTTAACAAAATTATAATCAGAAATCCTAAGGTTGCTGATATGTCTAACATGACCTCTGAACCTTCGAGTTCTGACACAAAGTCATACGAAGATACATCAAAACATAATTTTTCAAATAATCCGATCAGAATTTCGCTCAAAAAACTTAAAGTTAATCAAGAAGAGACAAGCTCTTTAAATGATTCTTTATCTGACTCTTCCCCAAGAGAAATTTTTCAAAAAGGAAAAGGAAAGAATTTAACCAAACAAGGAGTAAAACCAATTTTAAACAGAAAAAATCTCCGATCACCTCGATCTCATGCAAGATTTGAACAAAAAAAATGCTTCTACACTCAGAAACGATCAGAAGCTAATTCAACTTTTATCACTCCAAGCCATACTCAGAGATCTACTTCTAGACTTAAGACTAAGACGAGTCCTCTTAGTCGAAATTTTACTTGATTTTATAAGACTAAGACGAGTCCTCTTAGTCTAAGTTTTACTTGATTTTATAAGACTAAGACGAGTCCTCTTAGTCTAAAAATTTCCAGCTTCTTTATTTATTTATTTTTTTCGACTTTGCAGGGGCATAACTTTTTCGTACGAAATCCAAAACTTGCAAAATTTATACCTCTAGAAAGGTGGGAACGAGATCTACAACTTTGCTCTACTGACTCAGGTGTAAATGTGTATAGATTTTCTGTTATTAACCCTTGAAAATGACTCTTTGGTCATTTTTGTCACTTTTGGGCCATTTTAAAACCTTCATATCTCCTTCGTTACAACTCCAAATGGCCCGATTCTTTTTCCTATATTTTTGTTATCTCAAATACTACCAAAGTCACCTTGATGACCCTTTACTAATTCCCTTTAGATTTAGAGATATTAATTTTTAAAGATTGCTAAATAAAAATTTCTCTTTAGGTCCTTTATGCGATATAATTTCTACTTGAGTTCATATGTTACTATTATTTGACTAGAGTTACTCTCTTAATAAAATAAAGCCATTATGATACGTTTATGCACATATAAAATATTAGATTTAGCAAAAACTAAGTTTATATAACTCAAGAAAATTTTAGTTGTCACAATTACCTCCCCATTAAGCGGATTCCGTCCTCGGAATCGGATTATAGTCCACAAGATTGGGGTATCTTCTCATTATTTCGTCCTTGGTCTCCCAAGTAAGATTGGCACCAAGAGAATGCCTCCATTTGACTAAGACTAAGTCAATTTCCTTATTCCTTAACTTCTTGGTCTTGAGTTCCAAAATTGCTTCAGGTTCTTCCACCAATCTCTTGTTATCATCAACCTTCAATTCCTTCCAAGGAATTGTCAATTCTTCTTTCCCAAAGTACTTCTTCAAGTAACTCACGTGAAAAGTATCATGAATACCTTGAAGCTCTTGTGGTAGCTCCAATTTGAAAGCTTGTGTACCAACAACCTTTGATATTTTAAAAGGACCAACATATCTCAGACTCAACTTGCCCTTCTTACCAAACCTCATCACTCCTTTCCAGTGTGAAACTTTCAGCATCACCAAGTCTCCTACATTCAAGTCATAAGATCTTTGCTTTAAGCTCGCATAGCTTCTTTGTCGATCCTGGGCCGCCTTCATATTTGCTTGTATGACCTTGATCTTTTCATTAGTGATTGCAACAATGTCAGGACCTGTAAGTTTATTCTCTCTGGCTTCAAGCCAACAAAGGGGAGTTCTACACTTCCTTCCATACAACGCCTCAAAAGGCGGCATTCCAATGCTTGAGTGGTAGCTATTATTGTAGAAGAGTTCAATTAAGGGTAGATGATCATCCCATCTCCCGCCAAAATCAATCACACATGCACGAAGCATGTCTTCCAATGTTTGGATAGTTCTTTCGCTTTGACCATCAGTTTTGGGGGTGATAAGCTATACTCAAGTGTAGTTTTGACCCTAACGCTTCTTGCAGTGCTTGCCAAAACCTCGCGGTGAATCTAGCATCTCGATCTGACACTATAGTCAATGGTGCCCCATGAAGTCTCACCACTTCATCCACATAGATCTTAGCAAGCTCTTTTAGAGGAGTAGTCTCCTTAATAGCTAGGAAGAGTGCACTTTTGGTTAATCTGTCAATAATGACCCATATGGCATTATGTCCTCTGCTCGTTCTTGGCAATCCCATGACAAAGTCCATAGTAACATCATCCCATTTCCCAGCTGGGATCTGAAGTGATTGCATCTTTCCGTACGGCACTTGGTGCTCTGCCTTGACTTGAGCACAAGTGGAACATTTGGAGATGTACTTTACTATTCTTGGTTTCATTACAGGCCACCAAAATTGGCTTCTTAAGTCCCGATACATCTTAGTTCCTCCTGGATGGATGGAATACTTGGATTTGTGAGAATCATCCAAGACTACCTTCCGCATTCCTCCATGTTTAGGGACCCAAATTCGTCCCTTGTGCGTTTTCAGCCCTTGAGTGTTCGATTCAAAATCAATCTTCTTTCCAAGCTTTTCCTTCTTAACATTTTCCTCCTTCAAGGCATCATTTTGTGCTTCTTTAATTCTTTGAATTAAGCTTGAAACCACTTCAATTATCATAGATCTTCCTTTCACGGTTCTTTCACGAACCTTTCGACTTAAGGCATCGGCCACCACATTGGCCTTTCCTTCGTGGTAGATAATTTCACAGTCGTAATAGTTAATGAGCTCTATCCATCGGCTTTGCCTCATATTCAACTCTTTTTGGGTGAAAATATATTGAAGACTTTTATGGTTCGTGTACAACTTGCATTTGGTCCCATAAAGATAGTGTCTCCAATTCTTGAGAGCAAAAACAATTGCTGCCAACTCCAAGTCGTGAGTGGTATAACGAGTTTCTGCATCTTTCAATTGTCTTCAAGCGTAAACAATGACTTTGCCTCGTTGCATAAGTACACAACCAAGACCTTTAGCGGATGCATCACTATAAACTACAAAATCATCCATGCCTTCCGGTAGAGACAACACGGGAGCTTCACAAAGCTTCTTCTTCAATGTCTCAAAGGCTTCCTGTTGTTTCTTATCCCATACGAACTTCACGTCTTTCCTCGTTAGTTGAGTTAACGGTACCGCTATTTTAGAGAAATCTTGAATAAATTGCCGATAATAACTGGCCAATCCAAGGAAACTTCTAACTTCAGTGGGAGTTTTTCGGCGGTTCCCACTTCATAACTGCCTCGACCTTCGAGGGGTCGACCTTGATCCCTTCTATTGAAACAACGTGGCCCAAGAATTAAAATTCTCGCAACCAGAAGTCGCACTTAGAAAACTTTGCATATAATTGCTCATCTTTCAAGGTTTGCAAAACTTTTCGTAAGTGGGTCGCGTGCTCCTCCTCGGTTTTTGAATAAACCAAGATATCGTCGATGAAAACGATAACGAACTTATCAAGGAAAGGTTTACAAACCCTGTTCATAAGGTCCATGAAAATAGCCGGAGCGTTTGTGAGACCAAACGGCATCACCAAGAATTCGTAGTGACCATAACGGGTTCGAAAAGCGATTTTGCAAAAATCATCGTCTTTTACCCGCGCTTGATGATAACCAGAACGAAGATCAATCTTGGAGAAATAATCAGCTCCTTGGAGCTGATCAAACAGATCATCGATCTGCGACAAAGGGTAGCGGTTTTTGATGGTCACCTTGTTGAGTTACCGATAGTCAATGCACATACGCATAGTCCCATCTTTCTTCTTGACAAATAACACGGGGGCACCCCACGGAGAAGAACTTGGACGAATAAAACCTTTATCAAGTAGTTCTTGCAATTGAGACATAAGTTCTCTCATTTCTGTGGGGGCAAGACGGTATGGTGTACGAGCGATGGGGGTCGCTCCAGAAGTAGAAGTAAGATCAATTCGGAACTCGACTTGCCGAACGGGTGGCAAGCCGGGCAGCTCATCCGGAAACACTTCAGAGAAGTCTTTAACAATCTTCACATCTTCTAATTTCTGCTTTTCTTTCTTCCCGTCGAGCACATAGGCGATACACATACATTTTGTCACCGTCGCTCGCCATACACATATGATACTTTGCATATTGTTGCGTCGCTCGCCATACACATACATTTTGTCACCGTCGGAGGATTTAATCGACACCATTCGTTTTCCACAAAGGATTTTGGCTTCATGAGCACCAAGCCAATCCATCCCTATGACTACATCAAATCCTTTGATCCTAATTGGCAATAAGTTAGCCATAAGGATCCTCCCATTAATTTCAATAGGACAATTTTCATACACGTGTCTCACTGTTACCAACTCTCCATTTGCTATCTCTATGACACAGGCATCATTTAAGGGCTTAAGTGGCACGCTAAGACGTTTACGAAATTCATGTGACACGAAAGAGAAATTTGCACCCGAATCGAAAAGAACATAAGCATGCAATGAATTCACAAGTAGTGTACCTGCAACCAAATCATGAGTTTCTTTAGCTTCCTCGCGGGTCATCTGGAATGCTCGTCCCTTTACTTTCGTTGGTTCAGTCTTCTTGTTACTGGTAGTGGAGACCAAAGTCTCATTTCCTTTCTTCGGGCATTGAGAGCTATAATGTCCCTTTTCATGACAACAGAAACATTCGATCTCCCGTGCGTCCTTCAACTTGCAATCCTTAGCCTTGTGGCCAGAGACCACATTTGAAACAATTTCCTGGTTTCTTTTTACATTCACCACCATGTCGTTTCCCACATTTTTACAGTCTTTCACTTCTTCCCTCTTTGAAGACCCTAAAGAAAAACGACACTTTTTACTAGATCCCGAAGGACCCGATTGCTTTCTCTTCTCCCCGAAGGCCTGACGTTCCTTAGCCATTTTCTCCAGCATACTCTCCACCCTAGCGGCAGCCTCAATGGCCTCGTCAAGAGTAGTGGCCTTCCCGACCTCCAAAGCATAATCACTCGGTAACCCATTTGCATAACGGTTAATTCTCCCCGCTTCAGTTGGGAGGGTGTATTCCAAGAAAGGAAGCATGTCACAGAACTTTTTCGTGTATTCATCTACTGTCTGTTTATCCTTGCTAAGGGCAAAGAATTCATCTACCAACTTCTCCCGATGCCTAGCTGAACAGAATTTTCCCTTTAGGCGCTTCGTGAATTCCTCCCAAGTAAAGGAGGAAACCACTTCACTCCCAAGAGTTCGATCAAGAGTATTCCACCATGTAAGAGCATTGGCTTTTAACATTTGGGAGGCGAATTGCACTTTCAAATCTTCAGGACAACTACATATTCGTAGGATCCGTTCAGTTTCAGCAATCCAAGTAACAGTCACCTTTGGATCCATCTCTCCATTAAACTCGTTTGGTCGACAGGACATAAAGTCCTTAAACGTACCCTCCTTTGCTATCTTACGGGGAGGCGATTGAGGTGCTTCACGAGAGGACGATTGAGTTTGAGTAATGTTCTCGGGGGTCTTACTTTTGACACTTTTCTCCGACAAGGACTTATATCCTTCCCCCAATCGTTCGTCAAGAAGACGATTCATATTAGCTTGAGTTTGAAGTCGTGAATCGTCTAATAATTTTTGAATATCCTGAAGAGTTAGTGGTGGGGGATTTGCATCGCTCCTAGAGTTGCCTTCCTCTTCGGCTTGACCTCGCCGAATTTGGAAAGGAGGCACCCGATTCGGGCCTTGATCATCATTCCGTGATCCTTGGCCACTCCTTGTACGCATCTTGTGCTACAAAATTTTAATACTTTAGCAATCGTATAATATAACTTGCCTTATTATAGATTCTATGAACCTAGTATGGCATTTCCTGTGATCACATACTCATTTAATTCAAGTAGCACATAAGGTCTTAATAGCTTAAGACATCACATAATAAGTCACTATCTATCTAACATTTCTATTGCATGAGTTTAAGCCTAGGAGTGGAGTGATCCAATCCTAATTCACTTAAACTATGGCTCTGATACCAACTTGTAACGCCCCAAAATTTGCCCATTTTTTAAAACATAATAATATTAAAAGCAAAATGGCGCTATCACTTAAACATGGTTGTCATACTTCATGTCTATAAGACATGAATGTCAAAAATAAAGTTCAACCAAACATTTGGTTTACAAGTTTACAACCACGGGCATTACGAATTTATATCAAAACAAACCATAGCAAGCAGAGAGGGATTAAACCATGACATCAAAAGATGAGAGCTATGCTTAGCTCCACTCCATCTAGTCTTCCCAAAACATATCTAGCTTTTCATATAGTCATCCTACTCTTGCGAACCTGGACCTGGGACACATGGCATGAAACATAAAATAGTAAGACAAAAATGTCTCGTGAGCTACATGGGTTTTAGACTCAAAATATTAAAAAAAACATAATATATATTGTTCCCAAAGCCCTTGTAACCAAATCATATCATATCTCTTGATGAAAACCTTTAAAAGCATAATATATATCGTTTTCAAAGCTTTTGATAATAAACTGTCATTATAAAAACTTTATTTACTCAAATTTGACTGGTATTCATTCGTGCTTGGATTTTTATGCTTAGGGCCTTAATCACCTTGGGTGATACCCCAAGTCTATACTGAAATGGTAAGAACGTAATCAAACCGTCTCAGCATCGTATCACATGTTTTGACTGGTGTCTCCACATGTTTGATTTTTATACCTAGGATAATCACACATAGTGATTTTCCCAAGTCTATACTAACATGGAAAGAACAAGATCAGTCCATCCTAGCATCATGTGTTTTAGGACATCTACTTCGCGAAGGGGAAGGTACCACCCCAGTAGACTCCTCTATATTCCGTTACGGGAATATCATGGCCCTGGCAAAAGTGGGTAACATACTAACTTGCATTGCTGCATTCATTCATCTTTCAAATACCAGTCATAAAAGAAAACATAATATGATTTGACATCAGATTACTTGCTGAAATCACATTAAGGCTAGTGCCAAACCCATCTTTTCAAATTCCAATTCAATTTGATGTCAAATCACACTTTCTAAAGCATGTTAGGCTTAATGCCAAAACTTGATTTCAAACCATTAAAAACTTTGTGCCAAAAATACACTTTTCAAATCACTTGGGCTTAATGCCAAAACTTGCTTTCAAATCATTGTGACATACTACCAAAAATACTTTTCAAATAACTTTCAAATCGTTATGGCCTGATTGCCAAAACATGCTTTCAAATCATAGTATGAGACTTTAAACAAAATCATGTCATAGGTAAATAAATTTGCATAACATTTCATACTCGAAAATCACATAAACTATAAAAACATTTTGCCATGTACCCTAAAGAGGGAAAAAGCCACATGTACTCACCTAGGTCCGCTAGTCTTTGTCTCTACTTGCTTCTGCGCACTCGTTAGCTTCTATATTAATAATATAGAAGATTAGTATTATATTCAAATATTAACATACTACATATGCTAACTAAGTCTCATATCTACAACCCTTATCAAAAGAGTTCATAATAGCAATATTCTAAAAATATTCAATTTTTGTCAATTAATAAGTTAAACGTTCTTTTGGCAAGTAATAATCTAACATTTTCTAATATTAACTCGTTAGCGACAATTTCTCCTTTTATGGTCTAGTTTGACCAAATCCGTGAAACCAACAACTTTGTTTATTATTTACCCCAAAAACTTCAAGTTTATAACTCTAACGTCAACAATTATCTTTTATTAAATCCTTTATACTTGTAGCATACTTGTGTTATTGAGTCCACAATGACCAATTCCATTCCAACCTTCCTTTCCAATTCCCATGTCTAACATCCATGTGCATTGAAACATTATTCCATCTAGTTTAGCAAACTATTAACTCAAAACAGAAACTTTTTGACATAAAACCCCATTATAAGTGATAAATATTCCATGATTCTTTACCAATCCAATATTTGCTAACATGCATGTGAAAATCCAACTAAAATCAATTGACATCTAACATAAACTCAACCATAGATGTTATAGAAATATAATTTCTTCATATTTTCAACTAATTGCCAACATGCAAGAAGGAATTCAAACCCAATACTCAATATTTTCATTCCACAGGAAGTTTTTGACTCAAAATCGAGATATAAACCAAGATTCAAGCTCAAATTCAACATGCATGAGCAATTTTCAGATTTTAGGAGCTAGGGTTTACCAAAAATCAAATATACCTTTCAAATCTTCTATTCAAGGTCTGAAATTTCTGAAATTGAAGATGGATTTGACTAGAAATCAAGTTACAACAGCCCCCTTGACCCTCCCCTACGGTTTGTCGGCTACCACCGCCACCGATACGCCGGAATCACCGCCGGAATCGCTGTTTCTCACCCTCCTTGCAACTGTCGCCGACCTGCTACTGTGTAGCTCACTCTCCCCTCTCACGAGCTTGAAATCCTAGACCAGACCTGTTGCTTTGTCTATCTCGGTTGGGGGTTACGTAAAAGATCAAGAACGAGGTGGTTTAGCTGTTTTCTTGCTCCATTTTAATCTGTGAAGGTGTTTGAGTGTTTGGGGTTTTACGCAGGTCACAACAAGACAAAAGAGCCCATTGGCTGATTTTAAAAGAGAAATGACGAAAATGCCCTTAATTCCAGACTTAAGACTAAGACGAGTCCTCTTAGTCTAAATTTTACTTGATTTTATAAGACTAAGACGAGTCCTCTTAGTCTAAGTTTTACTTGATTTTATAAGACTAAGACGAGTCCTCTTAGTCTAAAATTTTCCAGCCTCTTTATTTATTTATTTTTTTCGACTTTGCAGGGGCATAACGTTTTCGTACGAAATCCAAAACTTGCAAACTTTATACCTCTATAAAGGTGGGAATGAGATCTACAACTTTGATCTACTGACTCAGGTCTAAATGTGTATAGATTTTCTGTTATTAACCCTTGAAAATGACTCTTTGGTCATTTTTGTCACTTTTGGGCCATTTTAAAACCTTCATATCTTCATCGTTACAACTCCAAATGACCCGATTCTTTTCCTATATTTTTGTTATCTCAAATACTACCAAAGTCACCTTGATGAGCCTTTCCTAATTCCCTTTACATTTAGAGATATTAATTTTTAAAGATTGCTAAATAAAAATTTCTCTTTAGGTCCTTTATGCGACATAATTTCTACTTGAGTTCATATGTTACTATTATTTGACTTAGAGTTACTTTCTTAATAAAATAAAGCCATTATGATACATTTATGCACATATAAAATATTAGATTTAGCGAAAACTAAGTTCATATAACTCAAGAAAATTTTAGTTGTCACACTAAATCTTGACTCTGACTTCTTCAGAGAATGATATTCGGTTTCTGACCATCATCCACTCAGCAAAACATTCAGTTCTGAACAATCTCTGACTATACTCTCAGAACTTTAGTCTTCCGACTTCTTTCAAAATAGCCTCAGAAAATCTCCCTCAATATTTTTCAAAAGTTAGGCTACTCACACACATAAAAGACAAACATACTTTCATTAAGATAACAAGAAGTTACATCATCTGAATCCATTAATTCGTAAACACAACCATCTCAAAAACAACGAATTAAGATTCTATTACAAGAAAACAGTTAGAAAACATCAAAAACAAAAGATCACTTCTTCCCCCACCTTAATGCTTGTTGTATTGCCACTTGGGAGGACTGTCATACGTAAAGGTCTGTGTGATTCGCACAGACAAGTCACACACGAGCACAGTCCTCCCATCCAACAGCACCACATCATACACGTCATCGCCGATCACGTTGTCGACGATGCCACTCCACCACCCTTGTCGATCCCATGCATCGACATAATCTCCAACTTTGTATTCCACTATCATGGTAAGTGGAATAGGGCGAAGAACACCGTATTTGACCTTCACGAACGTCATCTTCCCAGTTGTGTTGTCTGGCAAACACCTAAGCGGAACCTCACAACGTCTCTTCCACGTCTTTGTAATCACTCCTTCATAAAACCCCCCAGCAAAATCTTCCTGAGCAAGTTTCACTTCGACTTCATCAAAGCAGTTGAAGAAGAATCGAGCCATTTTGAAAAGAAAATTTGTGTTCAGTAAATCAAACCTTAGATATGTGAGTTTAACAATTAACCGGAAAACCCTTTTTATAAGCCAACCGCATGGCCATTCACCTTCTCTAAATCAATTACTTAGAGGTAATAATGGCCCTAGTGGGCAGTTAATGCACCTGTCACATCAGCATCATGGCCCAAAACGGTTGACTAGACAGTTCGGCAAGTTTGACAGCGTAATGGATAAACCGTTCTCGATTCTCTTCGTTTTCCCAAAACTGACACATGCTCACCAAACTCTCTCTCTCTCTCTCTCTCTCCTCAATATACGGCAAAATTCTCTCTCTTTCTGAATCCTCTTATCTCATAAATCTCCCTAACCATTTCCAGAATATCACTCTCTGATTCTCTTCGATTTCATTCATAAAATTAAAAGGTCATAATACACTTTCATTAACATCACACAAAACATTACAAAAACATAATGAAAGCAATACCTACACAAACCTAAAAGAAACACACAAAACATCAAACCACAAGTCACTTAATCTACTAATCGCCCAACATCTTTCTTCCACCATCAGAGCTTATAATATTGCCACATCGGAGTCTCTCCGAGATGATACCTTTGATGAATCCTAAGTTCCGACTCATCCACGAACAACCGGGTTCCATCCACTAACACCACATGGAACTGGTTAAATGGAGTCTTCCTTGAAATGGCAGCTGGCCACCATCCTCGACGGTACTACACCTCCACAAAATCATACTTCTTGAACTCCACCAAAACCTTAGGAGGAACATGTTTAAGATATGCAAAATCCACGTGCACATTCAAAGGACCACCAGTGGATCCATCTGTCAGAGTTGTCATCTTCACTTCATAGCGATGATTCCACACTGACTTGATCACCCCTCCATAAACAGCACCAGCAAACTCTCCATCTTGCATTCTAACCTCCACCTTCTCATCGCGATTAAACGGACGTCTTGATGCCATATCAAGCATCAAATCTTCTATCGAATGACTTACTTGCTTCACAGCAACCCCTCCTTTTATAGCCAATCACCCCTCACCACTTCATGACACATCATCGCTTCCAGATCAACAACATAGAGATATGCTACATGATTTGACTGCTTAACTCAAACAGTCGGCGCTATTGATTATCTCTACAGAACTGACATGACAACTCTTCCGTTATCCATTAAACAAACCACACTCAGAACGCAACTTCTGAGCCTTTCTCTCCGAACTACAATCAGAACCTTCATGACAATACCACTTTTGATCAATCTCTCTCAGAAATAATAACCCCTCTCCGAACTTTCAAATTCAGAACCCCACTAACACTCTCCGACTTAGTCTTTCTGATATCTCAGACCCCCCCTTTACATTCTAAACCACACTCAGAACACAAGCTCAAATCTTCTCACTCTCTCAGAAAACCTAATTCTACAAGTTCAGAATTCTACTCAGAACCTCTTTCCCTCCTAAACAAGTCAGAACTTCACTCTTCAAATATATCCGTACCTCATACACCTAACCACGTCATATTTAATGGTGGAATGTGAATTAAATACGAAAAACATTTAATACCCAATAATTAAAATCCACATGATCCATTTTTCTCCAACGGATATTCTCCCTGCCACACATGTCCGTCCTTTAATGGACCATCTCTTTTCATCATTTCTTTGCATTTAATGCCAAGCCTACGCTTTTTTGACACAACTGGTCACACGTCCCTTCATTCCCTTAACCCGACGGTTTATTACACTTTTTCAAATTGTTATAACCGTTCCCTCTTATTCTTATCTCACATACTTCTTCATCTTCTCCAAATTTCCCATCTTGCCGCCTTCTCCCATCTCTCAACCCTAGAAATCTAAAGCCTCAATTACTCCTTGTGTCTCACAAATCACACCTGCCCAATGTGTTGAAAAATATTTTTGTATGTGACAATCACTGAAATAAGATGAACTGTTTTTATTTTATCTGACAAGTATTATCAGTTTATTTCAGGTTGCGTGAATTCGAGATCAAAAACAAGAATGAATCAAGACCCAAGAAACTTTGAGAAAACAACCAAACCTGAGGAAGTGATGCTATGCACCAAAGAGCAAAAATATCACCCAACTACAGCAATCACGACGCGACAGACACATGTGTCGTGACGTGAAGAAAAGCAAAACACAAAGAATCCAGATTGTACAGCAATCGTGACGCGACGGAACCCCTGGTCGCGACGGGAAGCATTAAACGCGACAACCCAGCTTCACGACCAAAAACGACACATTCAGCGACGCATCTTCGCGACGCGACCGAAAGCAACGCGACGAAAAGGAAACGCGACGGAAAGCTCGACATACCAGCGAAGACGCACTGACCCAACAAAAAGCGCACCGATCCAGCGATGAACACCCTCACGACGCGACGGACACCTGGTCGCGACTCGAACCCTGTATTTCAGCAACTATAAATAAGAAGCTCACCTCTTGCCAATCTTGCACATACTCATACACACTCAAAGAAACCCACGACCAAACACCTCAAGACAGTCAAATTTCTGAATTTGGCAACAAGAACCAAACCATATAACCGCAAGAAACAACAACCTCCACCCGACACCAAACCCATACAGCACCAATACAACTACAATACACACACAAGCAAACCCACGTCCAAACCAACACAAAACCGAAGAAATACCATTTCAGCAAGACAAACCGAGCATACCACCCTTTCTACAAGAACCAATCACCAAACCTCATCCTACCGCAAATAACAAGAATCGACGCTTCAAAGAAAAACACCATCTTCCTCTGCTGTCGAAAAGTTCTTTTTATAATTCCAATAATTTACCTGTGCCATTATTGATTTATTTAAACTTTTATAAATCAATTGTACTAAGTTCCAAGACATACAAATTGAACCATGACAACAACAACATATGTGGACAGTATTTAACTGAGACATCTAACATCTAACTTCTAACTTCTAACCTTTTATTTATTGTAAAAAACACTTTATCGTTAATAATGACGTTTATTACATCTAACCTCTAACTTCTAACATTTATTTTATTTACTGCTTTCTGTCTATTTAAATACTGTCTAGTTTAAATTTACCGCTTTATTTTATTTATTTATAGCTTTCAGTAACTTAATTTTAGTTTATATTTATTCCGCAACTCTTATTTATTCCGCATATTATAGCTAAAATACATATCTGTCACACAATAATCGGCTTAAAAACCTTATTCGTGGAGATCAGTTATCGTATTTTCAACAATTGGTATCAGAGCTCGTGTGATTTAGTCTGAAATTTTTGTCGAAAACTTTTGTGTAGCGTTTTTATAAACCACCAATAAGTTTTCTTTAAAAATTTCATCTTAATATCACTTGTTCAAAAAAAAAAAAACATTTAAAAATTACTCGTGTGATTTATTTTGAAATTTTTGTCGAAAACTTTTGTGTAGCGTTTTTATAAACCACCAATAAGTTTTCTTTAAAAATTCATTTTAACATCACATTTAAAAAAAAAAAAAACAACTAAAAATGTCTTCCGCAAACTACTCAAATATAAATTATGTATCTTTTGCTAACAGTATAGGTTCAGGTACTCGAGCACTCATTCTTATTCCTGATGAATATAAATCATGGGTAGGTCGTATGAATCTTCATCTTAACTCTATAAGTGAAGATGTGTGGAAATGTGTAGACGGATCTCTACCAGATAACATGACCTCTCTTACGAGTAACTTGGATATACTAAATGAAAGGAAGAAACTTGAACTTCAAGCCAAAAAGGAACTTGTGTCTGGAATACCCCACAATATTCTAAGCCAAATGAATGATATAATCCTTTTAACTGCAAACCAAATTTGGCAAACTTTGAAAAATCGTTTTGAAGGAAATGAGAGAATCATTGGAAACAAGAAAACATCTGTTTTAAACGAATTTGACAACTTCAAAATGTTTTCACATGAGACCATCCATGATGCTCATGACAGGTTCAATCTCATTACCATCAAAATGAATAATTTGGGCATCAAAAAGTCACCGCATGAGATAAACCTCAAATTTTTAAACAACCTTTATGAAAGATGGAAAATGGTAAAACTAATCATTCAGGGAAATCCAGCAATTCATACTGAATCTTTGTACAATCTGTACGGAGAATTACAATCATATGAATCCTCGATTGACCCACCAACGTCTACTTCTTTTGGAGGACCACTTGCTCTTTTGTCAACATCTTCTCAAAACCAAACTCATTTTCTTGATCAAAGTCAAATTGATTTAAATCAAAACCAAGCTTTTTTAAGTAATTCTTGTGACTTGTCTGATCCAAATAATGAAGCTGATTACCAATAATTGTGTGCTTTGGTAGCAAACACTAATCTCGAAAGATTTTTGCCACATCATAATCAATCAAACTTCAGACCAAATTTTCAACAAAGATCCACTTTTGGACAAAACTTTCAGAATCGTGGATTTCAAAATAATCACAGCTCTTATAATCAAAACAATGGATTTCAAAATAACCAAAGTTCTGGATTTCAGCAAAATCATTCAAAACCATCTCAATAGAAACAAACTCAAGCACCTGAAAAATCACCCGTTAAGAGCCAAAAGGCTGACAATAACGATGATGATAATGACGTAATCATTTGTCACAACTGCAAAGGACTAAATCATTATGCCCGAGATTGTCGAGCCAAAGTCAAGGTCAAAGACTCAGCTTACTATGCTCAAAAAGCCGAAGAGCTGAAGAAACAAGAAAAGAAAGCAAAGCAAAAAGCTTTGATGGCATTCCACGAACCTAGCGTGGAACACTGGCCAACTTCTGATGATGAAACAGATACTGAACCAGCTCAATCAAACTTCTGCTTCATGGCTGATAATGAACCAACCACAAGAGATCCATATGTCATCGATCAGGTATGGTCTATGATCTCAGAACTCGGTCTTTCAAGAACACCATTTGAGTCCCACATGACTAAGATTGAGAACACTCTAAAAGCTGATCTCAGACTGTATCATGACACAATAGTCAAATCTGACATCTACAAATCTGAATTACAAACCTTGCAACTCAGATTTTGAGAATCAACAAGGACTAGAGACAAACTTGAAAGAGACATTGAACGAAAATCAGAAGAAAATAATCACGTCCTAGAACAATTAAATGAAGCTCTAAAACAAAAAAGGGACTTAGAAATAAAAATTCAATCTATTATTTCATCTGAAATAAAAGATACCTTAGAAAAGGAAGTCTTTCAGTTAAAACAAAAAATTCAAGATTTAACTGACAAAAACACTAGTTTGATTCTAAAACTAGATGATTCTTCAAAACAAATCAAACTTCTTGAATCCGAGAATCAAAGATTTCAAGGAAAACTGGATTCTATCAATCTTGCTAGAAAATTGAGTGATGATATTTTCACTAAAGCAAAAAAACTTAGGAACTGGCAAAATTGATACGAATTATAAACCAGGAATTGGAAGAGAATCCTTTGAAAATGAAAAGACTGAAAAGAAAAATGGGACAATTTGTGAAAACTCTAAATCGCCTCTACCAGATCTTTTCATATCTGCCAATGAGGACGATTCAGATGATGAAACAGTTATCAACTGTAGCCCAGATGATACTTTTTTCAACAAGTCATTCAAAAGAGTTGTAAAATCTGAATCAGACTCTGCTAGTTCAGTAACTCATCAATTGAGATCTACTAAACTAACAAGGAATGATGGCACAATCAAACTTGAAAATTTCTTAAATGGAGAAAATTCTATTCATCAGAATGGTAGTACTTCTGCTCCAACTGTCTTTCCCTCTTTAAACTCAACCTTTATTGGAAAGAACAGTCTGGGACAAAAGTATTCAAAGAAATAGCAGACAAATAAACAACCCATTCAAGCTGTCTTTAAACCAAAAGAACAAAGCAATCCCATTGTTTTCAAAGAAACCCAAGAGAAACCTTTAAAACCAGTCCCTGTGCCACAAAAACAAACCTTTAATCCAAAACAAAAACCTTTTCAAAAACCAATTCAAAATCGCTTTCAAGAGATAAACTTCAATCTCTCAAGGAACTTTCAGAAACCATCATTTCACCAAATTCCATTCCATCATCATAATGTTTTTTCAAAATCATCAAAATCCCAGATACAAAGAAAGGTTATCAAACAGAACTTCACATATAGGATACTTTTCACAAAATCAGAAATCATTTCAAATGACAGGTTTTCAAAAACAAATCTCACTTTGGGAAAATCTAATAAATCAACTTAAACCTCAACCATTCCGTCCAATCAACAAATACTACAATGATTCCAAATTATCAAAAACCATTAACAAATCAGGACCCACCATGGTTTGGGTACCTAAACTTTCTGTCTAATTGCAGGCACTTTGTGCTGGAGAGCCCAAGGATGGCACATGGTATATCGATAGTGGCTGCTCCAAGCATATGACAGGAAACCAGAGCTTTCTACGAGACTTCAAACCCACAGAATCCAAACAAGATGTTACTTTTGGAAATAACATGACTGCAAGAATCAAAGGTTATGGAAACATAACAAATGGTCACTTCACCATCAAGAAAGTAGCCTACGTTGACGGCCTGAAACACAACCTAATCAGCGTAGCACAACTCTGTGACAACAATCATGAAGTTCTTTTCACCAAACAACGAAGCATAATCATGGATGCCAAGACCAAAGCCATTCTAGTTAATTCTGATCGTCTAGGCAACATGTATCCACTAGATATGGACCTTATCTATGGAAAACCAGACATCTGTCTCTTATCCAAAGCTTCAGCTGATATTAGTTGGTTGTGGCATCGTCGTCTTTACCATCTCAATTTCGGCTACATCAACAAGTTGATTGCAAATGATCTTATTCGCGGACTGCCACTTCTGAAACTTGATAATGAAACTCTTTGTGCAGCTTGTGAAGGAGGAAAACTGTCCAAATCCTCTCATAAAAGCATTCCTGAATCTAGTGTATCCGAACCACTAGAATTACTACACATTGATCTTTGTGGCCCTACAAAAACCCAAAGCATAAAAGGGAAGAAATAGATCCTTGTTATTATTGATGGATATTCACGCTTTACTTGGGTTTTCTTTTTAAGGCTAAAGTCAGAAGCACCTGAAGAAATGATCAACTTCATCAAACAGATTGAATTAAAGCTCAAACGACCTGTTCGTAGAATCCGAAGTGATAATGGATCTGAGTTTAAAAACATAACTCTAGATTCGTTTCTCAGAAATAAGGGAATTAAACACCACCTATCAGCTCCATACACTCCACAACAGAACGGAGTTGTTGAAAGAAGGAACAGAACTCTGTGTGAAGCTGCAAGATCAATGCTTATCTTTGCTGATCTACCACAATACTTCTGGGCAGAAGCAATAGCCACAGCTTGCTACACTCAAAATCGTTCTTTAATCCATAAACATCTTCATAAAACACCATATGAAGTCATTAACAACCGAAAACCAAACATCAAATTCTTTCATATTTTTGGTTGTCAATGCTTCATAAAGAATAACAAAGATCACCTTTCAAAATTTGAATCAAGATCAGACAAAGGAATTTTCCTTGGTTACTCTTTTACCTCAGCTGCTTATCGAGTACTGAACAAACGTACTAGAGTAATTGAAGAAAGTACTGATGTTCATTTCGATGAATTTTATGTCAAGAAATTGGATCGTAAACATTTTGGTTCTAAAATGATTGATAATATTTTTCAAAATCCAATACAACAAATGCCTTCTTCGGACATAGAAATCGATCTTGATTTACTTTTTGAACAACCCAAAACCGCTTATAATTCTGAGTTTCTAACATCTTCTACTATTCCTACAGGAAACTACGATGCAGAAACTTCACAATCAAACCAAGAAAATGCAGATCAAGTTGAGGGGGAATTACCAACACTAAATCCCTCTTTGAACACTCCCAATCCACCTGTCCAAAATGATCCCAGTGCATCATCTATGGGGGAACTTTCATTACCCCATTCTCACCCTATAATCCAAAAAGACATATCTGACAACACCCAAAATCTATTCCCAACAGAATCACCTGACCAAGAAGAACAATGGGACATAGAAACACCAATCGAAATACCTGAAAAAACTCGCCTAATCAAATGGACCAGGAATCATCCTACAGAACAAATCATAGGAGATCCCAATTCTGGTATTCAAACAAGAGCCGCTACCTCAAATGAATGTTTATACGGAGCATTCTTATCCATGATTGAACCCAAAACCATCCATTCAGCTCTCAAAGATCCAGACTGGGTCAAAGCCATGCAAGAAGAACTAGCTGAATTCGAAAGAAACCAAGTATGGGATCTTGTTCCTACTCCTCCCGATGTTACTGTAGTAGGTTCAAGATGGGTTTTCAGAAACAAAACTGATGATCAAGGAATAGTTTGTCGAAACAAAGCAAGACTTGTAGTCAAGGGCTATTCTCAACAAGAAGGAATCGACTACGATGAAACTTATGCTCCAGTTGCAAGACTCGAAGCCATTCGTATCTTTCTAGCATATGCAGCACACAAGAACTTCAAAGTATTCCAAATGGATGTAAAATGTGCATTTTTACATGGAGAGATTGATCGCGATGTGTATATTCAACAACCTCCAAGTTTTGAAGATCCACAGTTCCCAAATCACAGTTTTAAGTTACAAAAAGCAGTTTATGGCTTAAAACAAGCACCTCGAGCCTGGTATTCAACTTTGTCAACATTTCTAGAAGAATCAGGATTCAAAAGAGGTTCAATTGATCAAACTCTCTTTCGTAAAATCTTTAACAAACATCTGTTAATCGTTCAAATATATGTCGATGACATTATTTTCGGTTCTACTGATGAATCTTTGAGTATCAAGTTTGCAGATTTAATGAAGAGCAAATTTGAGATGAGCATGATAGGAGAAATGACTACTTTTCTTGGACTTCAAGTCAAACAATCATCAGATGGAATTTTCATCAATCAAGAAAATTATGTCAAAAATCTTCTAACTCGTTTTTCTCTTGACAAATCCAATACAGCAAAAACCCCAATGGCCTTTGGTTACAAATTAGATGCAGACTTAAATGGCTAGCCTGTTGATCAAAAGAAATATCGAGGAATGATAGGATCACTCCTATACCTCACAGCCAGCAGACCCGACATCATGTTTTCTACATGTGTCTGTGCCAGATACCAAGCCAATCCTATGGAATCTCATGCTGTAACTGTGAAAAGAATTTTTAAATATCTTAAAGGAACTCCGTCTCTTGGCCTTTGGTATCCAGCTAACTCTGATTTTCAGCTTAACGCCTTCACCGACTCCGACTATGGAGGATGCAGACTAGACAGGAAAAGCACATCTGGTTCTTGCCAATTTCTAGGAGGCAGACTGGTAAGTTGGACTTCAAAGAAACAATCATGCGTGTCCACTTCAACTGCAGAAGCTGAATATGTAGCCGCCACTTCAACTCACAAATTCCCATATTTTGTGACTCAACCAGCGCTATTGCCATTTCTCACAATCCCGTGCACCATTCCATGACAAAACACATCGATATTCGATATCATTTCATCAAAGATAACATTCAAAAGGGTCATATCGAAATGCACTTCATCAACACCGAAGATCAAATTACTGATGTCTTTACTAAGGCTCTAGACGAAACCAAGTTTCAATACTTCCTAGGCCGTCTAGGAATGTTAAATCCAGATAACATCCATCCCTAATCTCTTACTTTTTGTTTGTACAAAAGAGTGTTTACTTTCATTCAAATAAAAAAAATTTTAAAAATTTACTAAAAACATTCAAATAACCAAAATTTTCCAAAAAACATCCACATAATCAAAAATCACAAAAAAATTAGGATAAAGTTTTATATTTTTAAAGTCTTTATAAAACCATGTGATTAACATCTTCTTGACTAAATTTACAGATACTTATGCTCGATGAATGTTCTTAGTCATATTGATTCTTAATTAAAGTGAAGGTTCAAATTTCAAAATTTTCGTTATGTACACTCTCTTATTCCCTTTGAATTTATTTCAATTATAACGATTTTATCTATTAAGGGACATAAGATTAGGAGATTCAGATGAAAACCAAACCCATGTGAGAATTTGTGCCTCGTCTTCAGCTGCTAAGTGGAATTCATTTCTGTGAGCAAAGGTGTTTTCATTATGACTTATAGGATTTATACTCCTATACCGTGATGCTAGTCTCATTTTTGCTTAGATATCAAAATGACCAGGCACGATACAATCATTTTCTTATATATTAGACAAACTGTCTTTTATATCACCTATCCCTATCCTCAATCAAGCCACATCAAGAAAAGATTTATCATCTTGCATAGCAAATCTGACAATTGAAGAAACGACAAGTCATATCCAAGAAAACCAGAAGAAAACATGAAAATCAAATCTCAAAGTGCAAAGTCATCTCCAACAAATGCTGTCAACAAATCACAATTGGTAACCACATCAGATATCTTTTATACAATGTGTATTCACACAAATCAAGAAAAGATAAAGAAAATGAAGATTTACAACAACAATCCATCAAGACAGACATCTCTCAAAATTTTCCAAAGAACGGATTCTCAAATGCTTTATCATATATAGCTGTCAAAACCGAAGATTTACCGGGATACTGTAGCCTTCATAATTGAATATTCTTAGTTGCAAACTGCACTATGAAAATTTTTAAACCCCTCTACATGTATTTCCCGACGGAGATCAATGGCATGAATGAAGAATCCCTCAGAGTAATGCCGAAATCAGTCTTATGTGATTGATTATCTAATATAAAGACCAAGAGAATAAAGTATATAGGTATAAATCCACATTAAGCATAAGTCAACACCTTCAAGCTGAGAGATATCACTCATCTTTAGTGATTATACACCAGTTCTGCACCCAGAACAACCAAAACACCTCAGTCAAGTGTAAGCTATACCTATGAGAGTTCATCTGAATCGACCTATTAAGATCACTTGTCGTCTTTATAAATGCTATAAAATCTTAAGGAATATTATGAAAATACATATACAAAAACCCTTTGATAATTGAACATGAAACCTTGATTCAGAAACAAATATTCTTGACAAACATTTTTCAAAAACATAAGTAAAATCTAGTCACACTTTTTCAAAACAAGTGATATGGTTTTATAAATGTTTTATCCAAATTTCAAGAATTTTCAATCTTAACTTTTAATCTGTCCTTATTTCAGTAATGATCACATAGGGGGAAATTGTTGAAAAATATTTTTGTATGTGACAATCACTGAAATAAGATGAACTGTTTTTATTTTATCTGACAAGTATTATCAGTTTATTTCAGGTTGCGTGAATTCGAGATCAAAAACAAGAATGAATCAAGACCCAAGAAACTTTGAGAAAACAACCAAACATGAGGAAGTGATGCTATGCACCAAAGAGCAAAAATATCACCCAGCTACAGCAATCACGACGCGACAGACACATGTGTCGCGACGTGAAGAAAAGCAAAACACAAAGAATCCAGATTGTACAGCAATCGCGACGCGACGGAACCCCTGGTCGCGACGCGAAGCATTAAACGCGACAACCCAGCTTCACGACCAAAAACGACACATTCAGCGACGCATCTTCGCGACGCGACCGAAAGCAACGCGACGAAAAGGAAACGCGACGGAAAGCTCGACATACCAGCGAAGACGCACTGACCCAACAAAAAGCACACCGATCCAGCGATGAACACCCTCGCGACGCGACGGACACCTGGTCGCGACGCGAACCCTGTATTTCAGCAACTATAAATAAGAAGCTCACCTCTTGCCAATCTTGCACATACTCATACACACTCAAAGAAACCCACGACCAAACACCTCAAGACAGTCAAATTTCTGAATTTGGCAACAAGAACCAAACCTTATAACCGCAAGAAACAACAACCTCCACCCGACACCAAACCCATACAGCACCAATACAACTACAATACACACACACAAGCAAACCCACGTCCAAACCAACACAAAACCGAAGAAATACCATTTCAGCAAGACAAACCGAGCATACCACCCTTTCTACAAGAAACAATCACCAAACCTCATCCTACCGCAAATAACAAGAATCGACGCTTCAAAGAAAAACACCATCTTCCTCTGCTGTCGATAAGTTCTTTTTATAATTCCAATAATTTACCTGTGCCATTATTGATTTATTTAAACTTTTATAAATCAATTGTACTAAGTTCCAAGACATACAAATTGAACCATGACAACAACAACATATGTGGACTGTATTTAACCGAGACATCTAACTTCTAACTTCTAACTTCTAACCTTTTATTTATTGTAAAAAACACTTTATCGTTGATAATGACGTTTATTACATCTAACCTCTAACTTCTAATATTTATTTTATTTACTGCTTTCTGTCTATTTAAATACTGTCTAGTTTAAATTTACCGCTTTATTTTATTTATTTATAGCTTTCAGTAACTTAATTTTAGTTTATATTTATTCCGCAACTCTTATTTATTCCGCATATTATAGCTAAAATACATATCTGTCACACAGTAATCGGCTTAAAAACCTTATTCGTGGAGATCAGTTATCGTATTTTCAACACAATGGCTTCATAATCAAAAGGCGACAACGACACAGTACTGGTTGCCATCTCCAATCTCTACCTCTCACATGATCTCAAATCTTACAAGGAATATCTACGCATCCTCATTAACATTCTGTCAAGAGACAAACTGGTTAGAGCTTTCTTTCATCCACCCCCTCTATACCGGTCTCCTTACTTCACTATATTGTCTCCACCGCCACTAAATGTTCCACCGGTTACACCCTAACCCTACACGACGGCCAAACCATCATTCTTGATAAACAACTATTTGCCGCAGCACTCGAACTACCTTACTACACATCCTCCTTTCATCAACCAACCGATGCAGATATTAAATCCATGATCTACAATATGGGATATATGTATGATTTGTCAAAACTGTTCCACATGTCTAAAGGGCACATCTCGCCCTTATGGCAATGTCTCATTCACTACATCATTAAGTGCTTAACTAGCAAAATGGGGGTACAGACCAGTTAAGCAAACGCCTCATGGGACTTCTTTGGAGTCTCTACTCCGGTCGTGAAATGGATTATGCAGCGATTCTGTTTGACGATTTTCTTTCATACATACCCACTTCTCAGAAACCCAAAAGTCAAATTCATTCAGCACGTTTTTGGGCCATGTGCATCCAACACATCTATCATTCTCTTAATATCTCAATCCCTACGCGATCAGGTGATGCATTAATAATGCCCAAAGCCAAACCCTATGCCCCAAAAATAGACCCCATTTTTGGAAAAATGCGTAGACTACCTGAATCGCTTCTGAACCTAGCAGATCCGACAGACTATTCTGTAACTTTCCACCTCTCTACAACAGAAGGAGTTCCCGAGTATCCCCCTCACTCTCTTAAACAATGTGAGGCCCCCAAGAAATCTAAAAAGAAAGCTTCCGGGTCCTCACCATCCAAACAACCACCCAAGAAGAAGCAACGAAAAAGCAAAACGGTACCACTTTTCCCCTCTTCTTTCTATTTTCTCAGAAGTATATCACTTCTGAAAACCCCCCCTTTTTCTAATTCTCACAAGTTTCGTACTTCTGAGATCCCCCCTCTTTCTAAATTCTCGGAAGTTTATTACTTTTACAAAATCCCCCCCCCCCTCTCTATGATTTCTTAGGACTCTCGAACCTATTTTTCCGAAATTTCCACATCCTGAAAATCTTTACTTTCCAACTTTCCTGACTAATACCTATAAAATAAAAAAAAAACAAAAAATAAATATATAAATAAATAAATAAATAAGATAAATAAATAAATAAAACAAATATATATATATATATATATATATATATATATATATATATATATATATATATATATATATATATATATATATATATATATATATATATATATATTGAAAAAGACTCACAAACTATTGGAAATTCAAAATCCATAATAATTCTGATCATCAGCACTTACGATATACAAGTATCACATTACTTGGTTATTGTGTTCTACTTCACAATTTTAACACAATGAAAATCTTAAATCCATAATATTGGATATCAAAATAATGGTTGAATCAATCATCTATTTAAGACTTGGCTCCCTCAGGTATGTATTTCATCTGACATCCGACTTCACAATCTAATCCGTGTTATCTCTTGTTAGACATCTCAACCGTCTTCAAGTGATTCCGAGTCAGAACATCTGGAAGAACGACAGAACTCTGTAGACTCGGAAGATACTCAGGAAGATCTGATATTGGAGGACCAACAGAACTCACCTCTAAAATCTACAAAGCCAGCAACAATCCTTCAGGATAATCCTATCCCCGATCTCACTAAACCTCCAGCTGATGCATCCGACTTTGCCAAATGGAAATTCCAGAATTCTATTCAAGAACAACAATCTCTAGTCGATCGTCTTAAGCATCAATTTGAACTTAAGAAAAAGGAACTTCAAACTCTCTCCACATTTGGACCACCATCCGACGATGAATCCGCAACTATCAAATCTGAACGAAAGCGGATCAATGCACTCACTTTCCAGATTGATTCCTTTCTTAGTGCTTCTCTCCACAAACTGGTAGACACCCCCGTCTATCTCTTTGACACTACTGAAGCCAATTGGTCAAATATTGCCTCAGCAATTGTCCCCCTCACTTGGGACAGATTTCAAGCCATAGAACTTTAGAAAAAGGCATTACTGCAGCCTACCGTCGAACAACCCACTGCGTCAGGCTCCAGACAGCTTATCTCCGACACTCAATCAGTACCTATTGGCAACTCTGTCTTTGGTGCTGATCAAGAAGTCAATCAACCTTCTCCATCCCAAATGCATCTGGTCGATCTCAGTGACACCAATTCCTCCTCCGAAAAACCTCCTACACAAACCCACCCTCAATCAGTCACTTTCGTATTGAAAGATGACTCTCTCCATCAGAAGGTTGATGCCTTAACCACCCTCCTGACTGACTTCAAATCCTCAGAAAATCAGGAGGCTCTGATAAAAGAACTAGCAGAACTCAAAGATCGAGTCACTGCTCTAGAGAAGAAAGATAGTGACATCCTTCTACATTGCGACAGTCAAGCAGAAAAAATCATTCACGAAGGTATCGCAACAATTGATGCTCAACAAGCATCCGATGCAGCAAATATGATGAAAACAGCTCAGAAAATGCTTGACGAGGTTGGCAAATGTCAAAAGCAAGTTCCCGAACTTATTGACATCGTGGAAACCAAGCTCACAACATCAATGGAGCATATGGCCAAGTATTTTAATGCAGTTCTGGCCGAGAACTCCTCCCTCAGAAGAACTAATGCCTTCCTCCTTCAAATGGTTACACACACATTGCAAGCCATCACTGGCACAATGGAAGGTCTGGTCGAGCAAATCAAACTCTGCACAAAGCTGAACATCGAAGCCATGGAAGCTCTACAAACCATGTATGATACACCACTTCCTGAGTGCATCAAGAAGGAAGTGACCATTGTCTCTGACAAACTTGATTCCATTCTGGCCTGCTTGCCTGTGACCCCTTCCGTTCCTACAGGTGCCCCAGGAGGGGGAAAGGAGGATGATAAAGTAGAAATTCCCCAAACGACCGACATGATAATAGACACCACTGCTGGCCCAAGTGGAACAAAAGACCAAGGAGACACTCAGCAAGACGACAAAAATGCTGATAAGGGAGGAACCCAAGAAGACACGGACATTGATGAGGATGAAACTCATAATAAGGAATCAGAAAATGATCATCCTATCAATCCTCCTCCGAAATCCCCTCCTCCGAAATCACCTCCTCCGATTTCACCTCCTCCGAAATCGCCTTCTCAGAAATCTCCTCCTCCAAAATTCCCACCTTCAAAATCCCCTTCCAAATCCCCTAAAGATCAGAATACAATGGAGGAGGATCACTCAGAAGAAGAAATTCTTGTATACTCACCCATCAAAGAATCCGATCCCCCAAAGGTCAAGGACAAGAAATCGAAGTTCTTCGATTCTCTTGAACATGCTAAAAATTCTAGCACAGAGTCAGACCCTAACCTAAACCAAGACAATCCAACTGGTCCTAGTAGACCCAACTTTTCAAGTATCATCAATTTCCGACCACTGACTGATTCGGATTACCAACCCTTCAAATCATACAATCCTCCCCCATGTCCCAACACAATTGGGACATACCGTTGACTCCCAATGGAGAAAAATACTGTTACACTCTGAACTTCACTATAGAATCAGGAGCTCACAAAGAGCTGGCTGCTTACTACAAAAATCAGCAATTCTTTAAGAAATGGACCAAACCTCAAATTGATACATGGTCAAACGAAGTCGTAATAGCCGTTTGAAGTGTTAAAAGGAAAAAGTTCCAAAAATCAGAGTTCTTCGAATATGAGCTGGTCAAAAACGGCAATTACACCAACACGATTATGATAACAGAAGCCGACTTCCGAAACATGAATCCTGCCGACATCTTCTCAATTGTTGTCAAGCTGTCTCATAAAGAAAAACAAGATGCCAGAGAAGCCTATGTTGCAGCAAGAAGATTTCTACACTGCCTAGTAGAAGAATTCTGCTTTAATGATGCAGAAATGTACAAACTCCTCAAGAATCATCCCGATCAGCAATTGATAACCAAACCTGACTTGTCTATGCCAGACAATCGAGCCAACTGGAAAAGAGGTGCCACCTTTGATCCAGAACTCGGATTGGTATACATGAATCCTACAGAAAAAGGATCATTCCTTTTTCTTCGTGCTGATCAACTCAAAAGAGTTTCTAATGCAATGCTGATAGAGTACATCAAGGCCGTGCAAAAGTCAACCTCATCAGATCCTGATGCTAAGAAATAAATACTTCTCAGAATGCAATGGCTACTGGAGATCAGGAAGTTCTGGGGATATGGTGCAAGACAAGGTGTAATGGACCAACGTTGAAGATGCTGAATCAAACCCCTCCATTGGTCACCGAAGGGGGAATTGTTAGTACTGAAAGTCAAATCGTTGACCAACTCGTAGTTTGATATATTAGGATTGTAATATCAAACTTCTTATTTTGATGGAATGAATTTACCTTTATGTGAATGTTTTAAGGAATGAACAATTGCTTTTATCTTGTGTATGTTGTATACTCTTAGCTTATATCTCGGATAAGTTGTGTTCGGATAATACAGTAATCATCCGAAATCCAGTCTTGGATTTCAGAACTCCAAAGGAACTCAAGATCAGTAAGTACCTCACCCAGAACAAAAAAGTTCCGAAGACCACACTCCAAACTAACTCAGAAGACCAAGACATACATGACCATATTTCCAAAGATACTCTGATTATACTAGCCAGGACTCCGGAATCCACTCAAGCTTTCGGACTATCTATATCAACGAATCCATGGAAATATCATACTTTATCATTCGACAAAGAAGACTGAAGATCAAAGAACATCTAGAAGATAAGGCTAAGGATAAGCACTTCAACGTATAGGATATGATTAGACCAGATCAGGCGTGGCCCCCTAGAAGCATGTCTGTTGTACTTTAGAGTATTATTATATTATGGACAAGCCACCCTAGTCTGACATTGTATTATTATATTAGATTCACCCTTTCTTATCTGACTGAAGAGAGACGTGTTGTCTCCTCTTTAGTCCATAGGTGATTATCCGAAGGCCCTCCCTTAGTCTATACAAGGGAGACCAAGTTCATCTTCAGTCCTCATGGTTTTGAGAGACTTTATGTAACACTTTCACTTATCAATACAATCTCTCATTCTATCAACTCTAACGTTCTTATCTGCATTTCTTATTGCCCTTACATTTCTAGCTCTCTTTAATCTTAGTCTTTACATTTCCAAGTCATATAACTGTTAATCTCTATTATACATTTCTAGCACTCTTTAATCTTAGTCTTTACATTTCTAAGTATTAATTCTCCATTATAATTCCGCATCCATCTCAAGTCTTCAGACTTGTCCATTTCAAGTCTTCGGACTTGTCCATCTCCGAAACCAACTAGTTTCTGACTCTTACTTTCTGCAATCTTCCTTTCCGCACTTACTTAGAATATTTGGTGACAACAGACTTTTATGAGGTAGACGTGGGTTGGGATAGTTGCATTGCATTTTCATATTATAAATATCTAATTTGAGAAATCTTTATGATGTTTTTATACAAATCTCAAGTGCGTGGAAATACTATTTTGGAGGTTGTCTCGAGTGTTAAGGTTATCCTTTCACTCATAATGAGGTAACCTTGGGTAACTCACTAGGCATTTCAATTGCCTAACTGTTTTGATGTGTACTCAGGTTAAGGATAAGAGCTAGTGGCGAAGAGAGGACATTTAGAATACCACGGAGTGTGTAGCCATTTGGACCATGTTATGTTACATGAATTATGACATTTCCTCGCTATACGTTTTTAAGATTTTTATATGATGTTTTGGGACCTATTTTTCCGCAAATGATGATTAAACCTTTAAGTAATATTCAAAACATGATAAATAACGTTTTTATAAATATACCCTAGCGAGGGGGCGTCACGATTTGGTATCAGAGCATCGGTTTAAGTGAACTAGGTACTAGGATTAGTACTTAGACTTAAACTTAGGTGCTCACGAGTGGAGAATTTTAGGTTAGTTAAATATTTGTATATTATAAGATTAATGTTCATCTTTCTCAGAATGGTGAACACTCGTAGCATGGCTCCGTCGGTTGAAGTTCAAGGGGGTGGGGCCGGTGATGAGGCTCAATCTCAACCCACTTCCCTTGCAAGCATTGAAAAGATGATGCTTAACCTAATGGCAAAACAGGAAGAAAAGATGGTAAGCAAGATGAAAGAGTTACTTGAGGATCAAGAAGTACGTTTAAGAGAAGAAGTGAAGAACTTGTTCGGGGATAACACCGCTTTGGGCAGGCAAAAGACAAGTAGCTCGTACGATAGCATGCATCATGAGCCTCCTAGTAACAACGTATCCCAAGACATGATAACACCAAGGAAGAGATGTAACTTTAAGGACTTCAATTCTTGCAAGCCACCAACCTACAATGGGGCGTTGGACCCGGTTGTGCTTCATAATTGGGTGATTGAGATTGAAATGGCTTTCTATGCTTGTCAATGTGGAGATGACCAACGTGTGAACTTTGCAATCACTACTCTCAAGGAAACGGCTCTTGAGTGGTGGTTGGAAACTAAAGAAGTGCAACACCCGGTTTCTCATACAAAGTACACCCAAAAAATTTCAAACAATTATACATTAAAATGGGTATACTTGTACTCAAATCACTGATCAAGATGTTATCATCACAAGTAATTATACAAAAGGTCCTTACAAATTATAACCAAGCATTACAAATAAATCAAATACGACTAAAGGACAGGCTCTAAACTTGTCCATCATTCTTTGTCACATGTCTTCCCCTATCACAGCTACAGATACTTGCAAAACAACATACAACTCAAGTGTAAGCTTATAAAAAGCTTAGTGAGTAATCTCAATCACACTCCACAATCTCTCTCAGTAAACTTTCTCATCATTCTCCTTTGCTAGCCTCATTAGCAATTATTCACTTTCTCTTACTCTGAAATCTGCAAACATATTAGCTTTACACACACCAGCTAATTAGTAGTAATATCAAATCGATAATAAGTATCACAACTGATACTACTCATAAACTCAATCACACACACACTCGCATATACCCATTTCTCAATCAATTATACTCAATTATAACACCCATCATGGTTGTAACAATCAAACTCAAAGACTCTTTAACTCACCGCTACATCATATACTTTACTCTTATACTCAATATCAATATAACTCACACATATATACACATATATATTACCTACAACAAGATATGACTCTTATTTCTCATACAAACATAATCTCAATCGTGTATTAAATCACACTCAAAATCTCATTCTCGTATGTTAAATCACATGTTTTTCAATTATAAACTTGGTTATCTCAACCAATTTAAAATCAATAATAACCTGTAAATTCACAATTTAATCATAAGAATGAATTATAGTTACTCACTTGATATCGGTTTAGTATATGGAACCCCCAATTTACACATACCGGGCTCCTGTTCGCTAGACTTGGTTATATCACCAAAGTCTAAAACAATTTTCCAACACCCACAAGTATCTCAATAACATCTATCTCAAAGATGTATAAATCAAAAGAGGAAAAACGAGTATAAACGGTAAATATCAACTGTATATTTACCGAAACCCTCTAATATGCGGTTCTACTCATTCAACTGTAGGAACTCGACAATAATCACACCAATAGCTCAAAAGACATCCACTAACAATCTACTAACAACGTATTTAACAAATTATAGCTAAATCACGAAAATTGAAGCTAGGGTTTCAAAACCCCCAAAACAAAGAAATGACTCACCTCGACAAATTCGAAAGAAAGACGATGTTTACGGGGTTAGATCCGCATTACCTTACGCTTCCCTACGAATCTACGGCTTTAATTTGACCCAAAATCGCCTCCCTAATCTCTGAAAATCGATTTTGGGGTTTTTTGTTCGAAAATGAAGTTTTTTCCACTTAAATGAGTAAACTGCGTATTTAAATGATCTGCTGCCGAAACCCGACCCGGGTTACAGAACTCGACCCGGGTTGCTTTTACGACTTTTACTTCCGTTCGTTTAATAGGCACAACACGACCCGGGTTGGTTCTTTTTGGCATTTTTCAAACTCAAACTTCTTCCAAAAGGTCCTCTAACCACACTAACACATATAGCAACTTATATAATCTTAATTAAACTAAGATTAGTACGTAAGAGGGATTCCAACCTCTTCTCACTCATAAACAATCTCAAAACTCGAAGGAAATCACAAGGATCGCCACACCTTTACGCTAAGCAACTCATAGCTAGAATCTCACCGAATATAAGGTAATAACTCTACTTACCTTATAAAGCATATAAATTTTAAAATGGGTCTTACAAGTTCTCTCCTCCTTCAAAAGATTCCGTCCTCGGAATCTCTTAGTTAGGGCACGGTGTATACAACTACCTCATCACCGCAATCACAGATCCATGCAA
This sequence comes from Cichorium intybus, assembly GCA_023525715.1. Lineage (NCBI taxonomy): Eukaryota > Viridiplantae > Streptophyta > Magnoliopsida > Asterales > Asteraceae > Cichorium > Cichorium intybus. The sequence continues at coordinate 63,533,623 of CM042014.1, forward strand.
TAATGATATCCTCTCGTCAGCTCATATGACATGTATATATCATTACACCTCATCATAATATAGCTAATGCCCGCTATCACTCTCATAAGATGATCTCTATAATCACATTGGTTATCACCATCTCCACGTAGACAACCACTCACAATGTACAAGAACTGGATAATAACAAGTTTATCCAGAAGCAACCCAAGTAGCATAATTAAATAAAATGTATGTGTATTAGTTCAGCTTGTCTCAAATAGACATCTGGAACTCAACTTCTGTTTCAAATTTTATCGAAATGATTTACTCTAACTCAATAAGGAAAAACAGTCTCATTGTTTCATAGATCATTCTCTTACAATTTACTCATCCAATAACGACACACTAGTTATTGATTTCTCTTACTTGCAAATTCTCGTCGATTAGAGTAGGAGAAACACTAATACAACATAAGAGACACAGACACTCAATTATTTCATTCACATCACACGACTCATTAACAACATAAAAAAATTTCATAATTAATTAGAATATTAGCAACTATCTCAAGTTTCACTCACGCCTCCTCTGAATCAGTGAATCAGTTATTTAACTCTCGACACTTTAGTCACACAATACTCGTTTCAGTTGTCTCATCACCACAACCGAATTCAACTTCTCCGAAAACTCATTCATCTCTACTCCCACCTCATCACACATATTAGGTTTTTCACCTAATATACAACTAACAATCTTCCACCAATTGGTTCCTCTTTATCTCAGTTCAACAACATACCTCATGTTGTTTCTCTCGATGTACTCACTTATTACCTCCTCACTTATGTGGACAATCCACATCACGCTCTCACTCAATCGATAATCATAACAAACTCAACAATTTATTATCAAATAATTTTTCAACACAATCGCATATATTTCTCCCGACACATCGTCAGTAAGAATTCTCCCCTCGCCATTTCTCCATCATTCTCTGCTATATTTCTAATTCATCATAATGACACGAAATAAATTATACATACATAGGCTCACCGTAATCTCTACACACAACTCGCAAAGAATTAATAATGTTTAACACCGCAATCTCTACGGTGAGACCATATCTCATCACTCGACTAACTCATTAATCTCAAGAAAATAACTCAACATTATTATAACAAAATCTACTATCGATCGTTTCATACGAATAAGTAGTTTTGTCATATCAACATTCACACATTTTTCTTATCAACGGTAATCGATTTGATTGATAAGGAACAAATCCTATCAATCACAATCACAATTATTTTTTATACTCTTTTTAACTCATTACATAGTTATACAACTTTATCTCGTTCAACAATCAAGTAAATTTCACACATTCTCAAATTAATATGTTAACACATAATTATAACTCGATATCATCCTCAACATCGTCTAAACACAACTCACACATACTCAGAATATTACAATTTCAATACTTCATATCATCATCATACAGTGCATGCATGTCTACACATAAGCACGACACTGCAACATCACTCCAGTTCTGCTTATGGTACCCCATACCATCCTCCTATCTCATCACTCACACTATCTTACAATACCCTGTACTTTCCTCCAAACTCACTACTCAACATTATCTCACGGTACCTCATACCATTTGTTGACCTCATTGCTCAATACTCTCTCACGATACCTCGTAGCGTTCTCTATTCTAACCGCTCAACGATGTGTCACGATATCTCATACCATTCTCTGATCAAATCATGGTACCTCGTACCATTTTTTTTCAATCCATCTCCTCTTTGACTCTAGTGGGTCTCCCCTACGGTCTCGAGCCATATAGACTCACCGTCACTCCTCTTTTTATTTGAGTCACAAATATCCCCACTACTCTAACCACAAGATGCTCGTTATGTGGTTCGACAGAAATATGTGGTCTCAACCTCAACTACTCAATATGTGACCTCACAAAATATGTGGTCTCAATAACATTTACTCGTTATGTGGCCCCACAAAATATGTGGTCTCAACCACTTTGCTCGATATGTGGCCCCACGAAATATGTGGTCTCAACCACTTTGCTCGATATGTGGCCCCACAAAATATGTGATCTCATCCACATATATTAGGCAATTAACTCAATCTCTAGGCCAATAAGGCCTATATGAACCACTCTAGGTTTGCTCAATTATAACGACAAGGTACTCTTTATGTGGTTACTCAAATGTCATCTAACATTTCTGTCACAATTATCTCATTATGTGACGATTTCAATTCACAAAAGCTCAATACTCAACATACCTATTTACAATCAGGTATAATAGGCATTCAACCACACACTCACCGTCTTTCTCAACTCATACTCTTTTGGCTATCTTAGCCATTCGTTTTGATACATCATAAGTACTAGTTTTGTGGCCCCACAGAATACGTGGTCTCAACCACAAAGTACTCGTATACAGAAATCTCATCACACTTGTGAAACAACAAGCAATATATATAATATCATAATTTATATTTTCCACTATGTATATTCTCAATATACACACTTTCCCATGGTTGCTAAGTATTCGCCAAGAAACCACTTATAATCTCAATTATACATAATCACAAAGCACTCGTTATGTGATATGTAAACCTTTTCTCAAGTAGACACGAGATTATCTTCTCGATGCCGGTTACAACACTTTATAATCACGCTTCTTTAACATATATTTTACTACATGTATTATTACAATTTAATACACGCAACACTTTACAACGAATATGTTAAGTAAAGTTACACACATACCTCATAACAAGAAAATCACATCTCGTCGTTAGCTAAAACTTGCGTACTTCGGCTCTCAACTCATGAGTGTAATCGAATACACTCACATATCTCAACTCTTAGCTCATGTTCAGCTTATGCTCATACTCTTTCTTATCATCAGTTGGAATTTCGCATTAACCGGGATCTCATTTCATCTTCAACTGGAACCTTACCATCAGTTGGAAACTCATTTCATCATCATCTGTAATCTCATCTTGTCATCAGCTGGAATCTCGCCATCAGCTGAAATCTCATCTCAATTAGTATCTCATCTCATATTCAGTTGACATCTCATTATCAACTAAAGTTCTTGTCTCCTCGTTAGCTGATATCTCATATCAACCAAAATATGGTCTCATCATCCGCTATAGGTCTAACCGACTGTGACCAATTTCTCAACTCATCCTTCATCTAACTCAATACATGTATTCACACACAGAATATAACAATTAATAAATATGATAGAAGAGTTATACTCAACTCATACTCTAACATCTGCAGCGGTATCTTTTCCAAGCATGTGATAGGGGCTCTCTCCTCCTTGGTTCAAGTCTAGGACTCTATACTCAAAGACCTAGTTCACTTAAACGATGCTCTGATACCAACTTGTAACACCCAGTTTCTCATACAAAGTACACCCAAAATTTTTCAAATTATACATTAAAATGGGTATACTTATACTCAAATCACGGATCAAGATGTTATCATCACAAGTAATTATACAAAAGGTCCTTACAAATTATAACCAAGCATTACAAATAAATCAAATACGACTAAAGGACAGGCTCTAAACTTGTCCATCATTCTTTGTCATATGTCTTCCCCTATCACAGCTATAGATACCTGCAAAACAACATACAACTCAAGTGTAAGCTTATAAAAAGCTTAGTGAGTAATCTTAATCACACTCCACAATCTCTCTCAGTAAACTTTCTCATCATTCTCCTTTGCTAGCCTCATTAGCAATTATTCACTTTCTCTTACTCTGAAATCTGCAAACATATTAGCTTTACACACACCAGCTAATTAGTAGTAATATCAAATCAATAATAAGTATCACAACTGATACTACTCATAAACTCAATCACACACACACTCGCATATACACATTTCTCAATCAATTATACTCAATTATAACACCCATCATGGTTGTAACAATCAAACTCAAAGACTCTTTAACTCATTGCTACATCATATAGTTTACTCTTATACTCAATATCAATATAACTCACACATATATACACATATATATTACCTACAACAAGATATGACTCTTATTTCTCATACGAACATAATCTCAATCGTGTATTAAATCACACTCAAAATCTCATTCTCGTATATTAAATCACATGTTTCTCAATTATAAACTTGGTTATCTCAACCAATTTAAAATCAATAATAACCTTTAAATTCACAATTTAATCATAAGAATGAATTATAGTTACTCACTTGATATCGGTTTAGTATATGGAACCCCCAATTTACACGTACCGGGCTCCTGTTCGCTAGACTTGGTTATATCACCATAGTCTAAATCAATTTTCCAACACCCACAAGTATCTCAATAACATCTATCTCAAAGATGTATAAATCAAAAGAGGAAAAAAGAGTATAAACGGTAAATATCAACTGTATATTTACCGAAACCCTCAAATCTGCGGTTCTACTCATTCAACCGTAGGAACTCGACAATAATCACCCCAATAGCTCAAAAGACATCCACTAACAATCTACTAACAGCGTATTTAACAAATTATAGCTAAATCACGAAAATTAAAGCTAGGGTTTCAAAACCCCCAAAACATAGAAATCATTCACCTCGACAAATTCAAAAGCAAGACCACATTTACGGGGTTAGATCCGCATCACTTTACGCTTCCCTACGAATCTCCGGCTTTAATTTGACCCAAAATCGCCTCCCTAAGCTCTAAAAATCTATTTTGGGGTTTTTTGTTCGAAAATGAAGTTTTTTCCACTTAAATGAGTTTGCTGCGTATTTAAATCATCTGCAGCCGAAACCCGAATCGGGTTACAGAACCCAACCCGGGTTGCTTTTACGACTTTTACTTCCGTTTGTTTAATAGGCACAACACGAACCGGGTTGGTTCTTTTTGGCATTTTTCAAACTCAAACTTCTTCCAAAAGTTCATCTAACCACACTAACACATATAACAACTTATATAATCTTAATTAAACTAAGATTAGTATGTAAGAGGGATTCCAACCTCTTATACTCATAAACGATCTCAAAACTCGAAGGAAATCACAAGGATCGCCACACCTTTACGCTAAGCAACTCATAGATAGAATCTCACCGAATATAAGGTAATAACTCTACTTACCTTATAAAGCATCTAAATTTAAAAATGGGTCTTACAATAAGTGATGGAAGTTCCCATGTTAGAGAACCTATCGTGGGATATGTTCTTGGAGAAAATGAAGGAGAGGTTTTGTACCAAAGAAGAAATCTGTGACCTTGAAAGGAACTTCTGTTAATGCTGAAAGTCAAATCGTTGACCAACTCGTAGTTTGATAGTCTTAGACTTGTATTATCAAACTTTACATTTTGATGGAATGAACTGATTTTCTTATTAATGTTTTGTTTTAAGTAATGAACAATCACTTTCATCTTATGTATGATGTCTCTAATAACTTGTACTCTGATTCAATCAAACTTATTCGAGATTCAGTGTTGAATTTCAGACTCAGTCACCTAAGAGAAACTCAGCATCAGTAAGTACTTCACTCAGAATAATGAGCTCGGAAGATCATTCCTGAACTAAGTCAGAAGATGAGAACATACATATCCATATTTCCAAAGATACTCTGATGATATCAGCCAAGACTCCGAAATCCACTAAGGATTTCGAATTATCAACGTGAACATATCTAAGGAAATATCACACTTAAAACATTCAACCAAGAAGACTGAAGACCAAAAGAACATCCACAAGATACGGCAAAGGATAAGCACTTCAACTTATAGGATATGATTAGACTAGATCAAGCGTGTCTCTCTAGAAGCATGTCTCTTGTACTTAGAGTATTATTAAATTATAGCTAAGCCACCCTAGTCTGACATTGTATTATTATAATAGATTTACCTTTCCTTATCTGACTAAAGAGAGACGTGTTGTCTCTTCTTCAGTCCTTAGGTTATTATCCGAAGGTCCTTCCTTACTCTATAAAAGGGAGACCCAACTCATCTTCAGTCCTCATGGTTTTGAGAGACTTCTTGTAACACTTTATCTTATCAATATATTCTCTCATTCCATCAACTCTCTTATTATCATCTGCATTCCTTATCTCCATTACTTCTATAGCACCTTTACTTTAAGCAATTATATCCTCCTGTTATTTAAGTGTTTATCATTATTGTTTATTGTTGAGCTATTAAGATCTATTATAAGTATTACTTCCTTTCTATAATTCCACATCCATCTCAAGTCTTCGGACTTGTCCATCTCAAGTCTTCGGACTTGTCTATCTCAAGTCTTCGGACTTGTCCATCTCAAGTCTTCGGACTTGTCCATCTCTGAAACCTACAAGTTTCGTACTTTTACTTTCTGCAATCTTTATTTCCGCCCTTACTTAGAATACTTGGCGACAACAATTGGTATCAGAGACTGAATAGCTATCTATAAGGTTCTAAGTGGCTAGTTTGCTCAAAACCATGGCTGAAGCAACAACCTTAGAATCCTCTGTGGATCCTTGCATGCTATTGTAGCTCACTTATAACTCTCTCTCTTCAAAATACTTCCAAGTTTCTCTTTTATCTCACAATGCAGATGAACTACTCTCTAAACGTTGCTAACAGCGTCGGAGGCTCTAACCGAGCTCCCATACTCATTCCTATTGAGTATAATGGCTGGGCATCTCGTATGCGCAACTATCTCAAAACTAAAGGCAAAGACATCTGGCGTTCGGTCGAAGAAGGACCACACCTTCCGATTATTACTGCAAGACCCAACACAGCTGAAGAAGCTCTAGGTGGTACTTCCCAACCAAGGCTAACACCTTTGGACATTGAGAAAATTGATAATGATCAAATCGCCTTCACTGAAATCCAATGTGGAATACCACCAGAACTTTTCGATCTTATTCAAAACTGTACCACAGCCCAACAAATCCGGGTTCTACTACAAAACATGTTCTTAGGAACAGAAGAGGCGAAAGATCAAAAACTTGTGTCAAGTGTGTCAGAATACACACATTTCTCAACTTTTGCCAGAGAATCATTAAGTCAAGCATTCACCCGGTTCTCCATAATCGTCACTAGACTCCTAAGCTCAGGAGCAGAAAGAACCAATCAAGAAATCAATCTTCGATTTCTTGAAGGGCTCGGACAGGACTGGGTGCTTGTCAAAATGATTCTTCAAGATTCAGGTAAACTAAAAACCTTCAACATGTACTGATTATACAACAACCTTATCGGACAAGAACGAGACATCAAAGGTAATCAGCAACTTCAGCTTGGCGGACCTCTGGCCTTAGTTGCTGAACATAACCATCAAATGAGAGACAATACTCCTCAGCAGCCTGTTCAATATCAGCAAACGTCTCAGCAACAAGCAGTACCAAACGCCTCCAACCATTAGATCACTCTCAATCAAAACTCCTCACAATCTCAGCAGCCAAACTCCATACCTTCATACCATCCTTCTCAACCACAAATCTCTTACCCATCAAACTATCAAACTACAACAAAACAATATCAATCCTCACCAATATCTCCTCCGTCAATTCAATCAAAATCTCCAACTCTTGCACTACCAGCTCCAGTACAGACTCCTGACTCCTACTATTCAGAATATGACGAAGCAGAAGAAGCTGCATATCAACATGAAATTGCATTGATTAGTCAGAAGTTCAACAGAATACCATCTTATTCCGGTCCCAAAAAGAATTTTCGCCCCTCCAACCAAAATGGAGTATTTCAACCCAGAAACAACCATCAAAGGGGTCATCAACACTCCGGTCAAAATCGTCATTACCAAAAACCGGAAGATCAACAACAAGAAAAAACTAAACCTGACCCAGCAATCTGCACCAATCAAACTCCAACCTCTGAACACAAAGAATCAGATGTGATCAAATGTCACAACAGTGGAGGTCTATGGCATTACGCTGTTGATTGCAGAGCACCAAGAAACTATCCCAAGACAAAAGAAGAAGAAAAAGTTAAAGCCTTTGTAGCTTCAGGAAATGTCGAAATATGGTCCTCAGGAGATGATGATGAGCAATTTGAAAACAAACGCAAGAGAGGAAAAGGATTTGGAGAATGCATGATGGTTCAGGAAAATCGAGAAACTCCAATCCCAGGTCTGGCAAATACTAAACATGCTGAAGACACTGCTAAATCCTCATCCTCCTACATGCCGAAGAATTATGCCTTCATGGTCAACCACAAAACCGGCAAGGGAGTAAGAATCATCGAACAGGTACGTAACATGCTTCATACACATCAAATTTATTCTAACAATCTAGAACCTGCTCTAGAAAGTATATCTAACACTTGTGCAGATGCCTTAGCTGCATATCAGCGGGTTCTGGAAGAAAGAGATGATGGGTATGATGAAGTGATAAAGTTGAAGAATAGACTAGAAGATAAAAAGCTATTTTGTGATAAACTTACCGCTGATTTGAAGATCGAACAGACTTCTAGAACTCTGTTAGAAAATTCAAATCAACTTTTGACATCACAACGGGATTTAGCCCGAAGTGACAATGTAAGACTTAACAAATTAGTGGATCAGTTGTATCATGCAACTGAAGTTTTCAAATCTCTAGCTAATACTAATTCTTCAGAAAATACTTTCAATTGGGGATGGGCTAGAAAAACCACAAACAAAAACTATCCTGTTTATAATAGAAAAAGCCCATTCTTTCAATACCCTTCAAATGAATATGATGATAAACATGATAAGGACACAATCAGGAACACGTCAGAAACTCCAGACATTGAATCAGAAAATGCCACTTCTGAATCAAAAATCGGAGTAAATATTCCCTTTTCATACTTCTCAGAAGCAGACACTGCCGAAATCAGCAAACTGTCTATAGCTTCAGTCCCATTCATGCCTAGACAAATGACCACGGTCACAAATTATCCATCACCAATCTCTTAACAACAATATCCTTTGAAATGCACTTCCAATAATTTGGAAAATTCAAACAAAGATAAAATTGATAAGAAAATTGAAATGGAGAAGTCATCGAAAAATATCATCATAAATAAAAATTTTAACAAAATAAAAATCAGAAATCCTAACGCTACGGACGTATCTAACATGACTTCTGAATCATCGAATTCTAAGTCATCCGAAGTACCTCACAACTTCATTCCTCATCAAATTCAATCAATGTTTCACTTAAAAAACTAAAAGTTAATCATGAAGAGACAGATTCTTTAGATGACTCTTTATCTGACTCTTCTCCAAGAGAAATTTTTCAAAAAGGAAAAGGAAAGAACTTAACCAAACATGGTGTAAAACCAACTTTAAACAGAAAAGATCTTCGATCTCCTAGATCTCATGCCAGACTTGAACAAAAGAAATGCTTCTACACCAAGAGTCTATCAGCAGTCAATTCAACTCTCATCACTCCAAGTCATACTCAGAGATCTACTTCTTCAACATTTCGAAAGTATATCCACAAGGGATTACTTCCGACACCAAATATCAAACCTAGTCAACAAGTTCAAGATTTCAGAAAATCTAAGTACAACTCAGAATTTCCAAAACTAACAAGAGATGCAAAAATAGTTCGAAATAGTCCATCAAATTCTAAGCAACCTCTGAATGAACTCTTGAAACCAAAAAATTCGTTTTCCAACATCATCAGAGGCAATAAACAAACATCAAATATCATCGGAACAAAGTATCAGAACTACAACCGTTCTGACACTACTCCGAAAATTTTAAAAAGACAGCAAAATAGTACTTACTGTCAATGTTGCAAACATCTTTTTGAACCAGTCATTACTAGCACTTCAAAATCTTTTAAATATTTAACAAATACTAACTCATCAAAACCTTTAAGGAAATTTGCTCAAAAATGGATTGCAAAAACATCTTCTTATGAATCCAACTCATCCTCTGAAATAGAAACTCCCATCAAATCAACAATTAAAACCAAATCTTCCATGCCTACAAAAATAAATGGGACCAAACAAGTTTGGGTGCCCAAACTAACTGTTTAATTTTTCAGGCATTTAGCACGGAAGAGCAGGATGATGAATGGCTGATTGACAGTGCCTACTTAATGCACATGACCGGAAGATTGGAGTTTCTAAAAGACTACAGAGAAGTTAATTTTGGAGGATATGTTACATTCAGAAATGACACAAATGGTATCATCAAAGGCTATGGTGTACTGACAAACGGAAACTTTACCATTCAGAAAGTTGCCTACGTTCTCGGACTCAAACATAATCTCATAAGTGTAGGTCAACTGGTCAGTACTGGTCTTCGAGTTGAATTTGACAATGAATTCAGCTACATTATGACTGGTAATAGAGACAGATGTCTAATACGATCCTCAATACAAATCAATATGTTTCCTCTAGACATTACAATATTTCCAGGAAAACCAAGACTATGTCTTCTATCAAAAGCTCATTCCGAAATCAGTTGGTTATGGCATCGGAAACTAGCACATCTCAACTTCAGAAACATGAACCAACTGGTAACAGGAGAAATGGTCAGAGGAATGCCACTTCTGAGGTTTGACAACGAAAACATATGTGCAGCATGCGCATTCGGCAAGCAAAAGAAGAAACCTCACAAGACAATCACTGACTCAGGCAATACTCATCCACTAGAACTTCTTCACATGGATCTATGCGGTCTATCAACTGTTGCTAGCATAAATCATAAGAAATACATCCTAGTTATCGTGGATGACTACTCACGATTTACATGGGTATTTTTCTTAAGACTAAAATCAGACACCTACCAAGAACTCAGAAACTTTATCACATCAATCGAACTTAAGATTCAACTTCCGGTAATGAGAATCCGAAGTGATAATGGTACTGAGTTCAACAACAAGCAAATTGAAGAATTTCTGACATCCAAAGGAATAGAGCACAATTTCTCAGCACCTTATACACCTCAGCAAAACGGTGTAGTTGAGAGAAGAAACAGAACTTTAGTGGAAGCAGCCCGATCAATGCTGACCTTTGCAAATCTTCCTCTAACCTTCTGGGCAGAAGCAATAGCAACTGCCTGCTTTGTTCAAAATCGTTCCATCATCAACAAAAGGCTACAGATGAGTCCTTATGAAGCTTTAAACGGAAGAAAACCTAATGTCAAATTCCTTCATATATTTGGCTGTCGATGCTTCATTAAAAATAACTAAGATCATTTGGGTAAGTTCGCACCCAAGAGTGATGAAGCAATATTTATGGGATATTCATCAAAATCAGTTGCCTACCGTGTTCTAAACAAGAAAACACGAGTTATAAAAGAAAGTTTCGACATAGAATTCGACGATCAATATCAATGGCGAAAGAAGAACCAAGATATCCTTTATGTAATGGAAAATGATGTTCCAATAGGACATCGACCCATTCATACAGTGGAAGTTGATTACGACTTACTCTTTGATCCATCAGAGACTGCAAAAGAAGCCGAAGTTGTTCATTCTCCTGATGCCCTTCAACAAATCATCTTCGATTCAGGACCAACAACTTCATCAGGAAATACCACATCCAATACTCAAACACACCTTCCTACAAACACTCCAACATTTGAGGGGGAGCCTTCGCTCCCTTCTCTCAATCATCAGGCTCAGAAGGAACCATCACACCCAGCTACGTCTGAGGGGGAGTCCAGACTCCCTACACATGTTGATGGTATACCTCAATCCGAGGGGGACCATCAACCCTCAGAAGATACACTATCAGCAGATAACCCATCAGAACTTATCACAACCCACTCTTCTGATAACACGACCAATAACTCACCACTTATTTCCTCTGAAACTACTGATCATATATCTGCTGAAGAATCCCAAACTCAAAACCCATCTCCTGAAAATACTAACTTCATTCAAGATATCTCCCCACCTATTTCTGATCCAGCTCTTCTTCCATGTTTACATAAATGGACTCGGAGTCATCCTCCGAATCAAATCATCGGAAATCCTTCATCTAAAGTTCAGACAAGATCAAAGAAGTCCATACAGGATGAATGCCACTATGCAGCATATATCAGCAAAGTTGAGCCCAAAACAGTCCTTGATGCTTTAGACGACGACGATTGGATCAAAGCTATGCAAGAAGAACTATCAGAATTCAAAAGAAACAATGTGTGGGATCTTGTTCCCAGACCCTCAAATCACAGAGTTATAGGAACAAGATGGGTCTTAGAAATAAACTTGATGACATGGGAACAGTAGTCAGAAACAAGGCTAGATTAGTAGCAAAAGGGTATAGTCAAATCGAAGGACTTGACTATGATGAAACATATGCAACAGTAGCTAGACTAGAAGCTATCCGAATCTTCCTAGCCTATGCAGCACATAAAAACATCATTGTACATCAGATGGATGTTAAGAGCGCATTTCTACAAGGTGATCTCCATGAAACGGTTTAGCTTCAACAACCCCCTGGTTTTGAAGATATTTCTCGACCAAACCACGTGTATCGTCTGAATAAGGCAGTATACGGTTTAAAACAATCACCCAGAGCATGGTATGAGACTTTATCAACCTTCTAGTGTCCTCAGGATACAGAAGAGGAGTCATTGATCAGACATTCTTTGTCTGATCCCATCAAAAGCATATCATGATCGTACAAGTCTACGTAAATGATATCATCTTCGGATCAACTAATCAAGCAATGGTTGACGAATTCTCGAAAGTAATGACAGAAAAATTTCATATGAGCATGAATCGAGAAATAAACTTCTTTCTAGGCCTTCAAATCAAACAAACCAAAAGAGGAATCTTCATACATCAAGAGAAATATACAAATGAACTTCTGAAGAAATTCTCTCTTGAAACGTGTTCTACTGCCAAAATTCCAATATCCACCAACCACAAAATCTTCGCAGACCCCGAAGGCGAGCCAGTAGATCATAAATTGTATCCAGGAATGATAGACTCATTACTATACTTAACTGCAAGCAGACCCGACATCATGTTCTCCACTTGCCTATGTGCCAGATATCAAGCTGCTCCAAAAATGTCACATCTGACTGCAGTGAAGCAAATCTTCAAATATCTGAAAGGTACCAAGGCAATGGGACTATGGTACCCAATCGGAGACAACTTTAAACTGCAAGCTTTCACAGACTCAGATCATGCTGGTTGTAAACTAGATCGGAAGAGCACATCAGGAGGCTGTCAATTCCTTGGTGGAAGATTAGTCAGCTGGACCTCCAAGAAACAAAATTGTGTTGCTCTATCATCAGCAGAAGCAGAGTATGTCGCCGCATCCACTTGTTGTTCACAAGTTCTATGGATGAAAACTCAGCTATTGGATTATGGTTACCGATTCCTTCAAGTTCCTATCTATTGTGACTCCAAAAGTGCTATAGCCATCTCTCATAACCCTATCCAGCACTCTATGACGAAGCACATTGATCTGAGATATCACTTTATGAAAGATCAAATTTTAGAAGGTAACATCGAACTCTATTTCATATCAACCGATGAACAAGTGGCTGACGTATTCACAAAAGCTTTAGATTCTACTAAGTTCAATTATTTCATGGATAAGTTAGGAATGCTAAATCCTGATTCTGACTTCTTCCGAGAATAATTGATCATCTCTGACCATCATCCTCTCAGCAGATCATTTTGTTTCTGACTTATCTTAAGCACTCTCAGACTTGTCTCAGCACTCTCAGACTTGTCTCAGCACTCTCAGACTTGTCTCAACAATCTCTGACTGAACTCACCAACACGAAACTTCTGACTTTCCTCATTAACAGTCTTAGATTTTTTTTAACACACAAAATGACAAAACAAATTTTTCATTCATAAAAAGGGAAATTACATAGTCTGGATCCATTAAGTCGTATTACAAACAAACAAAAAAATATATAAAACACGACTTAAGATCTATTACAGACATATTGAAAACATCAAAAATACAAGCTTTCAATTTCCCTCTTCTCCCCCTAACTTCAATGTTTGTTGTACTGCCATTTAGGAGGATTGCCATAAGTGAAAGTCTGTGTGATTCGCACAGACATGTCACAAACCCGCACACTCTTCCCACCCAGCAGCACAACATCATACACATCATCCCCAATCACCTCGTCTACCACACCGCACCACCATCCCTGTCGATCCCAAGCATCAACATAATCACCAACCTTGTACTCCACTATCACCGTCGGTGGAATAGGACGAAGAAGACCATATTTAACCCTGGCGATCATCATCTTCCCAGTTGTATTATCAAGAAGACACCTCAGTTGCACCTCACAACGCCTTTTCCAGGTTTTCGTAATCACACCTTCATAGTAACCCCCTGCAAAATCTCCATGGGTTAGTTTCACCTCCACTTCGTCGGAACATTTGAAAAAGAAACGAGCCATGTTAAAGTAAAGATAAGTTTAGTAAAAAGGTTTGATGTGAGTAATTAAACGGAGGAGAAACCCTCCTTTTATAACCCTCCCGCATGCCCATTCACCTCCCCTAACTCATTTACTTAGTGGTCATAATGACCCTAGTGGGCAGTTAATGCACCCATCAAATCAGCGTCATGGACAAAACGGTTGATAAGACTGTTTGACGACTTCGACGACGTAATGGATAACACCCCCTCGTTCTCCTATGCTGATTTTCCTCGAGTTTCGAGAACTGACACACACTCACCTACCCTCTCACTATACTTCTCCACAAAACGACAGAAACCACTCACCTTCTGAAACTTCTCTTCTGATCACAAATGATTAATTGATCAAATCACAAAGCAAAACAACACTACACACAACAAAGCATGCATTCATTCATATTCATTCAAAGGACTACAAGACATAATGGAAGACAAACATAGTCAAACTAAGAAAGACATAAACCCAAACTCTTACACAAAAGACATCCCTACTACCAAACTACCAACACCTTTCTCCTTTCTCTCATCAGAGCTTATAATATTGCCACATCGGAGTCTCTCCGAGATGGTACCTCTGATGAATCCTTAGTTCGGATTCATCAACAAAAAACCTTGTTCCATCCACCAACACCACATGGAACTGGTTGAAGGGTGTTTTCCTTGAAATGGTAGCTGGCCACCATCCACGACGATACCACACCTCCACAAAGTCATATTGTTTAAACTCCACCAGAACCTTTGGAGGCACAGGTTGAAGATACGCAAAATCTACATGAACATGCAATGGACCACCAGTAGATCCATCAGTTAAAGTTGTCATCTTCACCTCATAACGGTGATTCCACAAAGACTTAATCACACCCCCATAGATAGTACCAGCAAACTCTCCATCTTGCATCTTCACTTCAACCTTTTCATCTCGACTAAATGGACGTCTTCCTACCATTCCCAACATTTAATTGTCTATCGGATGACTAACTTGTTTCACCTCAAACCTCCTTTTATAGTCAATCAAATCTCACCACCTTATGACACATCATCTTTTCGAGATCAACAACTTAGAGATATGTTACATGATTTGACTACTCATTAGAGGCCGACGGCGTAATTAACTGTTTTTACAGCACTGATGTGACTATTTCTCAGTCATCATCTAAACCAACTTCTTCTGAACTCAATGATCGGACGATCAATCTATTTCTGAGTACCTCTCCGTAATTCCGACTACATTCTCCGAATCAGCAGTCCCAATTACATCCTCTGACTCTATAGTCAGTACTCTATCAGAAAACCTTATTCCATAAAAACCGATATTTACTCAGAACCCTTCTACTCATCTCTGAACAATCATAACTTCAATCCGTACTTCGAACATCGCATCACGACACATTTAATTTTGGAATGAAAATTAAATACGAATTACATTTACTACCCAATTATTACAACTCACACGATCCATTTTTCTCCAACGGATATTCTCTCTGTCACACATGTCCGTCCTTTAATGGACCATTCATTTTCATCATTTCTTCGCATTTAATGCCAAACAAGCACTTTTCTGACACAACTGTTCACACGTCCCTTCATTCTCGCAAACCAGCGGTTTATTACTTTATTTTTTTTAAAAAGAAAAAAACCGTTCCCTCTTCTTGAAATATTCTCAAATCTTCTCCTTATAATACACCCACATTCCTCTTTTACCTTATCTCTCATCGTCGTCTTCAACCTCTCAAACCTAAAAACTCTCTCTCAATGCTTCCGTAAAGCGAAACATCTGCAATGGCATCCCAATCACGAAGCGACACTGATACCGTCACAGTAGCTAACACCAATCTCCATCTCTCAGAAGATCTCACAGTCTACAAACCACACTTACGAGCACTCATCCACATCCTTTCCAGACATACCTTGGCTAGGGCTTTCTTTCATCCTCCCCCTTCTATACCACTTTCTGTTCTACAGGAGATCGTCTTCTCCGCCACTAAATGCTCCACTGGTTACGCCATTACCTTACCCAACAATCATCGAGCCATCATCGATAAGAAACTCTTCGCAGAAGCACTGCATCTACCCTATCACACATCCACCTTCAACCAACCCTCCGATGGTGATTTCATGACTATGATATACAAAATGGGATATCTGTATGACCTCACCAAATTGTTTCATATGTCTAAAGGACACATCTCCCCAATGTGGCAATGCCTCATTCATTACATCATCAAATGCTTAACTGGTAAAATGGGAGGAACCGACCAGTTAAACAGGCGACTTATGGGACTCCTTTGGAGTCTCTATTCTGGTCGAGAAGTTGACTATGCCGGATCCTCTTCGATGACTTCCTCAACTACATACCCTCCTCCCTCAAACCCTCTGGTCAAATTCACTCCGCACGCTTTTGGGCAATGTGCATCAAACACATTTATCAGACCCTTCATCTCTCAATCCCAAAACCCAAATCAGGAGAGGCAAAATTGACAATACAAAAAGCCAAACCCTACACAGCCAAAACAGACTCCATCTTTGGAGAAATTCGTAGGCTACCCGAAGCCATTCTCAAACTAGCAGATCCGGCAAATTCTGATGTTCTCTCACACATCACATCTACTGAAGGCATAGAAGAATATCCTCCTTGTTCACTCAAAGAATGTGAGGCTCCGAAGAAGATGAAAAAGAAAGCTTCTGAATCCTCCCCTTCCAAGCAACCCTCGAAAAAGAAACAAAGGAAAATCATAACGGTATCATTTTTTTATCAGAAGCATCATACCTCTGACCCCTTCCCCCCTTTATTTATCTCTCTTTATCCTTCCCCAAAGTTTGTTCTTCTGATTTTCCCTAATCAGAACTCTCTTCCTTCTGAAACCCCTTTACTCTTACTCAGAAGTATCTCACTTCTGAAACCCCTTCTCTTCCCGCATATCCTTAACTACTGAACCCCCCCATTTTTCTACCAAATCAGGATTTTCTTAAATACTCCTAATCCCTGTCGTACATCACGATTACTTTATGATCTATCATCCTAATTAATATTATTAAAAATATATATATATATATATATATATAAAATAAAAATAAAAATAATAAATATATATATAAAAACAACAGTTGGTTATTGTATTCTGACTTCATCTCTTCCAACTACCAAGTATTTCATCTATATGTCATACTATGCACTTGAAACACTTATGATTATATCAGGTACGTAGTCCATTTGATATCCATGATCGACGTCTAACTTGTGTTCTCTCTTGTTAGATGTCTGAACCATCATCCAAAGATTCCGAGTCAGAACATTTGGAGGAAAGACAGAACTCTCCAGGCTCGGAGGATACTCAGGATGATACCTTTATAGAAGCAAATCAGAATCAACCTCCACCTCCACCACCTAAAAAGAACTCCCCAACACCAACCCAAAACCCCAGAGTTGATTTCTTTCCAACTCTCTCTCAACCTCCTTCTGATGCCTCCGAATTCGACAAATGGAAATTCAAACAAGCCGTTCAAGCACATAATGAGCTGGTCGCACGACTCAAGCAACAATTCGAGTACAAGCAACAGGAAATTCAAACTTTGCTCAATTACGGTTCACCATCTGATAGCGAATCCGCCCATATCAAGTCAGAAAGGACCCGTATCAATGCTCTTATCCTACAGGTTGACTCCTTTCTGCATTCCTCTCTTGAAAAACTGGTAGACTCCTCTTTCTATCTGTTTGATACTACTGAGACCGACTGGTCAAGGATTGCATCAGCAATCGTCCCCCTCACTTGGGACAAATTTTGTGCTCAAGAAAATCAGAGAAAGCAACTCCGACAACAAACAATGGAACAACCTACTAAATCAGACTCCCGAGTTCTCATCTCTGAGACTCAATCCATCCCGATTGGCACCTCCCTCTTAGGTGCTGATCAAGAAGTCGATAAACCATCTTCATCACAGATGCATCTGATCGATCTCAGCGACACCAACTCCTCCTCTGACAAGGCAGCCAAAGAGACTCAGCCTCAATCAGTCAACTCCCTTCTGAAGGATGACTCTCTTCATCAGAAAGTCGATGCTCTGACCACTCTCCTGTTTGACCTCAAGTCCTCACAAAATCAGGAAGCCTTAATCAACGAACTCGCTGGACTTAAGGATAGAGTTGCTGCATTAGAAAAGAAAGATAAAGACATTCTTCTTTATTGCGACACTCATGCTGAACGAATCATAAATAATGGGCTCGCAAATCTCGATACTCAACGAGAAACCCATGCAGCCAACATGATGAAGACAGCTCAACAGATGCTGACTGACGTTGAAAAATGTCAGCAACAGGTTCCCGAGCTACTGGCTAATGTGGAACTCAAACTCAAAGAAGCCACAGACCACATGGCCAAATACCAAAATGGTGTTCTGGCTGAAAATTACTCCCTCAGGAGAACCAACACTGTTCTCCTTCAGATGGTTACCCAAACCATGCAGAACATCACCGGCACCATGTCTGGCCCCATAGAACAAATCAAACTATGCACCAAGCTAAATATGGAAGCCATGGACACCCTCCAGACCATGTATGACACACCACTTCCTGAATGCATCAAAAAGGAAGTTACCATCGTGTCCGGCAAGCTCGATTCCATTATGGCCCGCCTGCCTGTGACTCCTTCCGTTCCTACAGGTGCCTCAGGAGGGGGAAAGGCGGACGAAAAGCTGGAAACAATCCAAGTCACCAACATGGTACTGGATACCGCCGCTGGTCCAAGTGGAACTAAAGATTTAGAAAACATTCAACTTGGCGAATCAATTACTGATAAAGGCGGTAAAGACGAAAATCATAACAAGGAATCAGAAAATGATCATTTCATCAACCCTCCTCCTCCGATCAACCCTCCTCCAAAATCCCCTCCTCCCAAATCTCCCTCTCCAAAATCCCCTCCTCCCAAATATCCTTCTCCAAAATCCCCTCCTCCCAAATCTCCCTCTCCAAAATCCCCTCCTCCCAAATCTCCTCCTCCAATTTCTCCTCCTCCGATTTCTCCTCCTCCGACCAACCCTTCCCCAATTCCTTCACCTCAGAAACCTCCTCATCAGCAATCCCCTCACACAAATGACGAGATCTTTGTATACTCGCCCATCAAGGATTCTGATCCTCCAGAAATCAAGGAAAGAAAATCAAAATTCTTTGAGGAGCAAGCTAATGAACATGCTAAAGATTTTAGCACTGAGTCGGAACCGGATTAACATCAAAATGATCCAACTGGTCGCAGCAAATCCATCTACTCAATCAACAACTACCGACTAATGACCGACTCAGATTACCAACCCCTCAAATCTTACAACCCCCCTCCATCAAAAGATCACAATTGGGATTTTCCTCTGGCTCTCAACGGAGACAGATATCGGTACACCCTGAACCTCACACCAGCTCCAGGCCCCTACAAAGATCAAGCTACATACGAAAGAAACCTGCAATTCTTCAAGAAATAGACCAAACCTCAAGCTAAAACTTGGTCAAATGAAGTTGTAACAGCAGTCCGAAGTGTTAAGAGGAAACAATTTCAGAAAGCTGAATTCTTTGAATACGAGCTAGTCAGAAACGGTGACTATAAAAATTCTACTCGTATAACAGAAGCCGACTTCAGAAACATGAACCCAGCCGATGTTTTCTCTATAACCATGAGACTATCTCATAAAGAAGGACAAGTAGCCAGAGAAGCCTACGTTGCAACAAGAAGGCTTCTACATCGTTTAGTAGAGGAATTCTGCTACAATGATGCAGAAATGTATAAAATCCTCAAAGAACATCTTGAACCACAGATCATACCCAAACCTGACCTATGCATGCCAGACAATCGAACCAACTGGAAGAAAGGTGTCACCTTCGATCCAGAACTTGGATTAGTATACAAGATTGGAAGAGACTTCGTGTTTCTTCGTGCTGACCAACTCAGAAGAGTCGCAAATGGTATGCTAAAGGAATACATCAAAGCTGTGGAAAAGTCAAAGTCCTCGGAACCAGAAGCCAAGAAAGAACTTCTCATCAGAATGAATTGGCTACTGGAAGTCAGAAAATTCTGGGGATACGCTGCGAAACAAGGAATACTGGATAAACAATAAAGATGCTACATCAAACCCCTCGATTGGTCACCGAAGGGGGAATTGTTAATGCTGAAAGTCAAATCGTTGACCAACTCGTAGTTTGATAGTCTTATACTTGTATTATCAAACTTTACATTTTGACGGAATGAACTGATTTTCTTATTAATGTTTTGTTTTAAGTAAGAAACAATCACTTTCATCTTATGTATGATGTCTCTAATAACTTGTACTCTGATTCAATCAAACTTATCCGAGATTTAGTATTGACTTTCGGACTCAGTCACCTAATAGAAACTCAACATCAGTAAGTACTTCACTCAGAAGAATGAGCTCGGAAGATCATTCCTGAACTAAGTCAGAAGATGAGAACATACATATCCATATTTCCAAAGACACTCTGATGATATCAGCCAGGACTCCGAAATCCATTAAGGATTTTGGACTATCAACGTGAACATATCTAAGGAAATATCACACTTAAAACATTCAACCAAGAAGACTGAAGACCAAAAGAACATCCACGAGATAAGGCAAAGGATAAGCACTTCAACTTATAGGATATGATTAGACTAGACAAGCATGTCTCTCTAGAAGCATGTCTCTTGTACTTAGAGTATTATTAAATTATAGCTAAGCCACCCTAGTCTGACATTGTATTATTATAATAGATTTACCTTTCCTTATTTGACTGAAAAGAGACGTGTTGTCTCTTCTTCAGTCCTTAGGTTATTATCCGAAGGTCCTTCCTTACTCTATAAAAGGGAGACCCAACTCATCTTCAGTCCTCATGGTTTTGAGAGACTTCTTGTAACACTTTATCTTATCAATATATTCTCTCATTCCATCAACTCTCTTATTATCATCTACATTCCTTATCTCCATTACTTCTATAGCACCTTTACTTTAAGCAATTATATCCTCCTGTTATTTAAGTGTTTATCATTATTGTTTATTGTTGAGCTATTAAGATCTATTATAAGTATTACTTCCTTTCTATAATTCCGCATCCATCTCAAGTCTTCGGACTTGTCCATCTGTGAAACCTACAAGTTTCGGACTTTTACTTTCCGCAATCTTTATTTCCGCACTTACTTAGAATACTTGGCGACAACAACTTCCTTGACTTGAAGAAAGACAAAATGACCATCACGGAATACAATGCCAAATTCCGAAAACTTTTGAGCTTTGCTTGAAGGTTGGCTCCGGATGAAGCCACTAAAGTGGATCAATATGTGGGAGGTTTGCCTTGGAACTACTGAATTAATTTTGAAGCTGCTACCCTTGAAATTGCTATGAAAAGGCAAGGAAGATTGAGAATACATTGGAAGAACGAGACAAGGAGAGACCCCAATTCACGAACAAGAGGAAGGAAGGCCACGATTCGCATGGAAACGGTGCTACCGATCAAAAGAAACCAAAGTTTGAAGAATCGGATAAGAGTGGTGACGGGCAATTCAAGGAAAGAGGCGAGTTGGTGTGTTTCAAATGTGGAGACAAGGGTCATATAGTGAATGCATGCAGAAAAGGGATAGAGTGCTTTAATTGTGAAGGTTTTGGTCATAAGTCTAACGAGTGTACTGCTAAGAAGAAAGAGACTAGTGGAGGTGAGAGGAGGGAAGCACCCCGGACTAGAGGAAAGACTTTTCTGATGATCGAAGAGGAAGCTAGAGAAAACGCGGATGTTGTGTCAAGTATATTTCTTGTAAACTCTTTACCCGCTTCTATGTTAATTGATTCGAGGGCTATTCATTCTCATGTGTCATCTAAATTGTAAAGGGATTAAGTTTACATTTACGCAAGCTAGAGTATGAGATGGTAATTGATATACCGAGTGGTTCAGGTAAGGTTGTTGGTAAGGAAATGCCACAAGTGGAAGTAGAATGTAGTGGGACTGAGTTTTGGGCTAATCTTATTCCTTTGGAGATGAGAGAATTTGATGAAGTTCTAAGGAAGAGTTGGCTAGCAAAGTATGATACCGAAAGTTCATGCAAGGAGTGTGAGAACAATTCAAACTCTTGAGGACAATTGACATGGCACTTGTCATGTGGAAGCATTCTTCGGGTGTAAATCTCACATGGGAACTGGAAGAGGAAAGGCAGAGGAGATATCGACACTTATTTGAGGAAGCCAAGATTCCGAGGACGGAATCTTCTTAAGGGGAAGGTAATTGTAACATCCTTAAATTGGGGCAAAAAGTTTAGGAATTAGAATAAGATTAAATTTAAATAACTATAATAATTAATAAAAAAGAATAACATGAGAAGTCTCAATTTAGAAGAAATATTTGGTCTAGAGTAAATAAATGGGGGTAAAAATGGAATTTACCATGAAACGTTCTAGAAGGGGGACTCTTATGCAAAGCTAAAACTTCAAGTAGTGGTGGGGAGGGGTCTTATAGCAAATATGCAAGAGTTAGTTGTGCTGGAGGGACTTGATTGCAAATAAGGGAAAACTTGAGGTTTAAGTTGGGGAAAAACCCCACACTCTCTTCATTTCACGATTTTGAAAGAAGAGAGAGGGCTAGAGGCGATTTCAAGGTGGATTCAAAGGGAGAAGCTCATTTCCATCAAGATCTTAGTAGTTGTCATCAATCCTTTGAAGATCTAAGGTAAGGAATCAAAGCTTGTTGTTAGAAACCCACTTTTAGGGCAAATTGAGTATGAAATTCGAGTTCTATGATGGGGGAGATGAAATCAATGATCCCAATAGTTTATATAACGAATTCTAGTAGTTATTCTTCCATATTTTGATCATTGAATGCTTGGAGAACCATTGTGGGTGTTAATTGATTCATATGAACCCTAACTTTTGGGGGAAACCCATCTATGGGTGAATCCTTGGGGTTTGAGTCAATTCTATCCTTCAATGTATTTCTATGAAGAGATTAAGTGATTCCTAATGATTCCAAGTCATTGGAAGAAGGAATTCCCTTTGTTTTGGGTTAATGGATTGTTTGGAATTGGGTATTCCTTGAATTAAGCTCATTAAGTGAAGTTGTAATCATAGCATGGATTTGATTCATTTCAAATGATTTGGATGGTTTAATTAGGTATAATAAGGCATAAATTGGGTTAGAATAATGTCATTTGATGGTTATGGGTTTGGTGAAGTGTTAGAACTTGATTTAGCTCAAAAGGCGTGAAAAGGACCAAAAATCGAAACTACTATACGTTGTACATGACTCCGTGCCAGGACCACACGACCCGTGTGGATGGGTCTGGACCTTCTGGTCATATCCACATGACCCGTGTCAGAGGGACACGACCCGTGTGAGTGTGGGCAGTCCGGAATTGTTGATTTTTTAGCTTTAAGAGTTGGGCTATTGGTTCTAATGTTCAAGTAAACTCCTAGGACATGTTTAACTAATATTTTACCCTATTTAGTGAGGTCAAACTAGTCTTAGAGTCATTAGTAATGTTGAATGAGAAGTTCTATTGATTCCTAATTTTCGTTTCTAACTTTATTCCTAACCATTTGAAATGATGACAAGTGGATTAAGATATTATTAATTTTATTAAACTTTACACTTGTCATCTTTTTAAATGGTTAGGAATAAAGTTAGGAACAAAAATTAGGAACCAATACAATTTCTCTTGTTGAATATTATTTCTTGTAGGAGGGGAGTAATTGAAGTGAAGCAAAGGAGTAGCATCCTTCTTTGGGACTTAAGGAAGGTGAGTTGCCGGGAGTACACATCCCTCTTCTAACTCTTATGTGTGTTTTATACTATTATCATGCATACTTCATATGTGCTAATTGTTGCATAAATCCTATGTGTGCATGGCATTAAAAGAGTCATTTTGAAAGATGTTTTCTAATAAAAGTATTGATGTAGTTTTGAAAGATGTTTTGAGCATTCCTTTGTGCATTGCATTGCATATAGGATGGGATTGACCGTGAGACTCCTAAAGGTGACTTATGATGTTTTGGGCTTGATAGCCACCTTATGATGTTGAAACCATTTAGAGGGCCTTTGGGCTGGATAGCCACCCTCAATGATGTCTTGGGATTGTTTCCGACAATAGGAAACCACATGAGGGAGTTGCTACCCCTCATGAGGCTAGTGTGATGGCCACTAGTCTTAGTTTAACCCATACGGGAATCAAGTACTATGCTTTGTGCGTTTTACTTGTGAACTTAGGTGGGTGCCATTGGGGTGAGATGGACTTTTATGAGGTAGACATGGGTTGGGATAGTTGCATTGCATTTTCATATTATAACTATCTAATTTGAGAAATCTTTATGATTTTTTTTTTACAAATCTCAAGTGTGTGGAAATACTATTTTGGAGGTTGTCTCGAGTGTTAAGGTTATCCTTTTACTCATAATGAGGTAACCTCGGGTAACTCACTAGGCATTTCAATTGCCTAACTGTTTTGATGTGTACTCAGGTTAAGGATAAGAGCTAGTGGCGAGGCGTTGACATTTAGAAGACCACAAAGTGTATGGCCATTTGGACCATGTTATGTTACGTGAATTATGACATTTCCTCGCTATACGTTTGTTAAGATTTTATATGATGTTTTGGGACCTATTTTTCCACAAATGATGATTAAACCTTTAACTAATATTCAAAACATGATAAATAACCTTTTTTTAAATATACCATAGCGAGGGGTGTCACATGTTATCAACATAAATAATTACACAAAAAGTCCTTACAAATATGACCAGACAATACAAATAAATCTAACACAACTAAAGGATAGGCTCTAAACTTGTCCATCACTCTTTATCAAATGCCTTCCCCTATCACACTTACAAATACCTACAAAACAACATACAACTCAAGTGTAAGCTTATAAAAATCTTAGTGAGTAATCTCAATCACACTCCACGAATCTCTCTCAATATATATTCTCATCATTCTCCTTTGCTAATCTTATTAGCAAATATTCACCTTCTCTTAACTCTGAAACTTGCAAACATATTAGCTTTACAAAGACCAGCTAATTATTAGCAACATCAACTCAAGAATAAGTACCACAATCGATACCACTTGTAAACTAGACCACATTCTCACATGTACTCATTTTTAACAATCAACTATACTCAATCGTAACAATTCTCATGGCTGTAATAGTTACACTGAAAGACTCTTTAACTCAAACACTCTATCATATACTCTACTTTTATACTCAATATAAATTGCAACTCATCTCTTGTTATCCACAGATGACAGAACCACTCCAACTCTAAGTTACCGCAGTATCAACATAACACACACACACACAAACACACACACACATATATATATATATATATATATATATATATATATATATATATATATATATATATATATATATATATATATATATATATATATATATATATATATATATATATATATATATATATAACATATATATTACATACTGTAAGATGTAACTCTTACTCAAGTACACATAACAGGCTCTTACTCAAGTACCTGAAAGTACTCACCTGATATCGGCTTAGTATGTGGAACCCTCAAATTACACATAACAGGCTCCTATTCGCTAGACTTGGTTGTATCACCATACTCTAAATCCAATATGCTCGATCATCTCAACAAACATCTATCTCAAAGATGTAGAAATTGAAAGAGGAAAAACGAGCATAAACAGTAAATATCAACTCTATATTTACCGAAACCCCAGTTACGCGGTTCTACTCATTCAATAGTAAAATGTTGACAATAATCACATCAATAGCTCAAAAAAGTATCCACTAACAGTCTACTAACAACATAAACAACAATTTATAGCTAAATCACACACTTGAAAATTAGGGTTTGAAAACCCCAAAACCGACAAGTTACTCACCTCAATGAATTAGGAATCATGAGCACGTTTACAGGGTTAGATTCAATTTCCTCAAGCTTTCCTATTGAAACCTCCTGTTCAATTTGACCTAATTTCGCCCCTAGAGCTCTGAAAATCGAATTGGGTGTGTTTTTGTTCAAAATGAAGATTTTTTGCATCATATATGGGACTGCACGCAGTTAGTGGTGCTAACATCTAAAGTTAGCATCACTAACTTTTAAAAATCATGCTCGTGCTGATATGCACCCCCCGTGTGACTCACCGTGTGTCCCCACTGCATTAGTACACGACCCGTATGATTGAACACGACCTGTGTTGGTCCGGCGGAAGCTACAATCAGTTTCTAAAGCATCTTTACAAGACCCGTGTGACTCTATACGACCCACGTAACCTCTTTTTGGCATTTTTAAGACTCAAACTTCTTCCAAATGGATTTCTAATCACCCAAACTCATACATCAACCTAGCTAATCTTAACCACAACAAGATTAGAAGATAAGAAAGGGTTCAACCTCTTCTCACTCATGAAAAAACTCATAGGTAGAACCACACCAAATATAAGGTAATAATTGTACGTACCTCGATAAGCATCTCAAAAGAAAATGGGTCTTACAACGTCCGGGCCAACAACTCCATCATCGTCCGGATTAACCAAGAGTCAAGCAAGAAAATCGAAAATCCCTCTGAAGAAGGTGTCCGAGTCCCATGTACCGAAGAAGACAATTCCTCCGCCCAAGGCCGATGAATAGAAGAAAAAGTTTAAGCGACTTATAAAACAACAGGTAAGTCATTCGATTTGCTTGTTCTGTCGTTTATCCTTCATTCCAATGGCAGACCCTGTTGCACAACATAGACTCCAAAACTTCTAGCGATGATAATAAATGTATTGTCGGATCAATACTAACCTAAGCCTGCTATTTGAACTATCACTGATAATTCATCTCAATATATCACAGAGAAAACCTTATTAAAAAGCTTGTTGTTCTCTTTATAGAACTTCAAGTGACTCGTCTTTAGTCCCCATACACTCACATGTTAAAAAGTTTGACTCTGTTAGAGAGATTATCTCATTTCTTGTCACTACACAATCAAAGCCCACTGCTTTGTTGCGGATATTTATATCTGCCAAAACTTTGGTTACGATCGAAGGAAATTCTGATGAGCTCAACATCAAAAGCGGCCTATATTAATAGGTGGTTGTGTTAGGACCTCGTTCTAACATAACTTGAAAAGAGTTCCTTGGAATTACTGGTTGTGAGTACAAATTGAGTGATTATTGAGTGTCTAATGTTCACTTTCCTTTGAACATATATTTGTCTCATTTGATGAGCAAATAAAGCATGACAATTTGATCTCCGCTCTAAAACCGAAGAAGCTAGAGAAGTATAAGAAGAAGAAGAAGAAGAAGAAGAAGGCAAAGTTATCATTTGTTAAGCATGCTGTCGACATGCCAGTCGAAGATGATCGATGGGAATTCGAAATTTTGAAGTTTAGGCTACACGAACTTGCTCGCAGCAAACGTATATCCAAAGAAGACAATCATGCTCAACTTCAGTCGTTAAAAGAAAATTTTTGAATGGAAGCAGAAGAAGCACCACACCATAAATCTGATTGGCAACTAGCTGAAGACATAATCCATGCTGAGCGAACTGAGGCTCAAAAGAAAATATTGCATGAGATCATGCAGAAAAAGATGCATGATGACCAACTTTCCAAGGAAGCCGAAGATCAAAGGAGAGAAACTCAGGCAAAACTAAAAGTCGATGCACAGAAAGAGTCTGTGCCTCTACAGCGAAACCAAACAAATATTCCTCTTGATGAAGGATTTGGAGAGAACACAGTTGGGCGTATCTTTCTCTCTCTCTCTCTCTCTCTCTCTCTCTCTCTCTCTATGGATGAGAATTTAATGGGTAGTGATCGATCTCCCATTGTCTCTATCAAGCCCACATCCATCCTTCATCGTATGGTCACTTTTGATAAACCGCCTTCACATCATTCTGATGCGCATTCCATGCCATCCCACAAGAAACCAGATAATAAAGCCTCCTCGTCGGATGCAAAATTTCAAAAACTTGAAGAGAATCTTGATCTCATTCTTTCCAAGTTGAATGCTCCAGTTCCTCCTCCTACAAATTGACCAAAGTTCGGCTGCAAGCTGCAATCGAGGCAGGTATTGCAAAGATTGATGTTGTCAGACAGAAAACTATTGACAAGTACAGTGAGGTATGTAAGGAACTATATACTAAGGTCAAATCTTTGAATGAGGTACTAGAGTGTGTTTACAAGGATACAAAGGAAAATGGTCACCGAATTTACAACGTAGATAGGGATATGGATATGAACCTTAATGCACTCGTTAAAGTTACAAGCATAGGGCATGTAGAAGAACTTAAATGATATGATGCCACACTTAAATTCACCGGTTCTCAAGTTGCAGCCTTTCATCATATAAGCCTGGAACTTGCAAAAGTTATAGGTACTCTGAATTCGGTCGATGACCTTATCCTACAGATGCAGAGAATCATGAATATTCTCAAAACTCCATCGACAGATAATGGGATTGATGCTTCGTCTAAGGCAGTTCAGACATATTTCCTTGAGTTATTTGAGAAATTGGACAAGCTCAAGCCGAAGTTTGCAGATGAGGCAGGGCCTTCTTTTGAAAAAGGGGGAGAAGATAATGTTGACGGAGCAGGCAATGAAAATGCCTCACATGGTCCCCCCCACTAGTACTAAAGATGATCAACAGAAGACCCCTCATGTCAATCCCATTGACATCGCATCTGATTCGGACGAATAGAAGAAAAAGGATGAGCCGGGGAAGATAGAAGAACCGGAGAAGACCGATAATTCGTAGAAAATGATCCAGAGCAAGGAGATGAGCAGACCAAAGATGACTTCATCACTCCTCCTCCATACACCGAAGAAACCGCTTCGCCCCAAACTTAAGTTAAAGATAACCGGAAAGCAAAGATGGGAGAAGATGAGCCCGAAAAAGACTTGGGTCAATCATTCAACGATGAAAACCTTACCCAAGAGCAAAGGGGTTTTCTTATTTCTCAAAAGATGCAAGACAAAGAAAACCAAAGAAAATCACATCTCAAGTCCATCCCCGTCGCCATTCCAAAGATTCCTCATGTTACCATTTCTTTTATCTTGGACAAGCCTTGGGAAAACCTGTTCAGACCGTTGGCGGATAAGGACTTTCGTTTGGCCACAACATTATCACAACACACTGAACGGAATCTTTGTTTGGATCATTGAGCCAATGGCAGGAGATGTTCTGGATCGAGATTACCAAGAGCGAATATGGCAAGAAAGATTCATCTCGGCTCATCAACGCTATTTCATTAAATGGAACTGATATACCATCATCAACATCAAATCGGTGAAAGAGAGAAAATTCATGAAGGCATCATATTTTGAATTCGATATTGTCAGATCCGAAGATGTCTCTATAGTCATCTTTGCTGCTGACTTTCCTATTGTAGCAGACATCTTAGCAATCGGAAAGTATCAGTTTAACAAGATGAAGACGAAGAAGAAGCCAATTCTCTCTGATCCCTTCGATTACGTTCAAAGATATTTTTATCCGACGTCTTCGACTGACATGTTCCAATGACATATTCCGGAACCGCGCTTCATGATCATCCTCTGGTTTGCAACCGAAGCATTCGCTTTGCTTCACACCTACAACATTGCATCCGCAACCGAGGATCTTGTGTTGGTCTTTCATCCGCTCTTCAACATATATAGTACATGTTGTTTTAGCAGACGTACTTTATCGTTTCATCGATATTACTTGATTCAACATAGCATACCAGAATCGACCAACTATTGATGACCGTCTTGTTTTCATCGAGACCCTTCATACAACTAGGGGAGCATGCGAAGCTCCTGGTATCCGAGATTCTCCGGCCCGGATTTTTTAGTTTTGCTCGACATTTGTGATAAAAAATAGGGGGAAGATATATGATGAGCATCCGAACCGGGAGCGTTTTGTTTCTTGCTGCGGACGAGGAGATTTTTATCGCTACGATGCGATGTGGCACGAATTTTTAGTCATCACTGATTAAATTTCTGGCATCGCTTGGATTCTCTTCGGACACAGATTATTCTATGACGATTCAGGACACTTCTTATTAATGTTAGAGTTTGGATTTCCGAAGACGTCCGACGACAAAGTATTATTTAGCGATGCGACGTGACACTTATTTTTGGTCTTCCTACATCAAATTCATGGCGTTGCTAGATCATTTTGGGATCATGATTACTTATTGTTCAGACTTAGGATGTTTATTATTTTTCTGCAGGTTATTCTCATTGACCATTGGTGCTCTATGGCGTTCTTCGGTAATTCGAGGAACAATTGACATTTCAGACTTATGATGACGACGTTATCATTGGGATCTTCAGTTGTGGAGTAGACACAGTCCTTCGGGCTTGATCAATTTTTAGGGTTGATTAGTTGTAGATTGAGATCTCACTTTTCTGACTTGATCAATACTCTGTGGTTGGGAAACACTTTCCCATTACATGATTTTCATTTATTTACGTTATTAATTAAATCTTGTTTACTCATCTTATTCGTTATGATTATTACCGATTATTGTTTAAGAAGTATTATCATTTCGCACTTCGCTAGCACTATCGAGTCCTAACATTATCTATTATCTTTAGCTACATAAATAATTGGAAGCACAACTAGACTGACTTGGCAAGACTATGGCCATTTATACTTTTTATACTAGTGTTGCTTTTGCCAAATTCATTAAACATTATGTATCTTTAGATATAAGTTTATAAAAATATTAAATGTATTAAACATATTTTCATAATCAAAGAGACTAATGAAAGGTCATTTTGATCTTATTGTAATTATTACTCAAATAAGTTTACGTTTTTGTATTTATTATAAAAGTCATGCGACGCTTCTTCCGACGTGCATGCAAATTCACAGTCTTTACGGGTACCATAACAGATTTGTATTTTTTTCACAATAGACCATATTACTTCTGTCGATTGCATGCAAATTCACAGTCCTTACGGTTACCATAACAGATTCATGTTTTTTCACAACAGACCATATCTTTTCTGTCGATTCCAATATAGTGAACACACATTGGTTTTTGTATGGACTCTTTTATCTCACTTGTGCTACCTATACACACATAAAAAGAATGTTGTCATTTAGAGTAACATGATGTCGAATGTTGTCATTTAGAGTAACATGATGTCGAATAAAATTGTCATTAAGTGAAAATGATTTTTGTTTCTCAAAATATAAAGAAATTGATAAAATATTATATATTTAATGAAAATTTTAAGATAAATGTCTTCAATTAAATCAACTAACATCGGTAAACTAAATAAGGTTATGATATAAATTGTATACTGAAAATTGTTTTTACTATAAAAGACCAAGTTTTGATTCTAGATAAATTTAATGTAGTTTTTTTTTTACAAAAGATAAGATATATTGAAGATTATTTATGTTATACTTGGTACAGAAAAATGTTTGGACAACTTTTTGATCATGGAACTCAAACCTCACTATGATAACAAAAACCTTTAGCCTTTCACAAAGTGCATTGAATTACTTATTTGAAACTTATAATGAATGCTCTTATGCGTTTAATGTAAAGATACAATACTTATTCATCATTTTTTTCTTGTGCCTTTAGAATATAACTTATTAATTTTTATTTTTTTGATCGTAATGCATTGTTTTTGAATCATAACATACTATATTTAGGTCAAAGTATTTTGAATTTTAACATTTTGGAACATAATATATTAAATCAAGTTTTTGTCTCAAAGCATGCTGGATCATAACATTTATTTGAATCAAATAATTTTCAATCATAAAAAAAATACAATTATGGATCATAATATATTTGAATAAAAAAATATGTGGATAAAAAAAATTAAGAATCATAAATACTATCGATCATCTCATTTTGGATCATATAATTTTTAAACTTAATTTTTTACATCATGCAATCTTTTAAAATAAAGTGTCATTTCTAAATACAGTTTTTTATTTCTTTTTGAAAAATTCATTATATATATATATATATATATATATATATATATATATATATATATATATATATATATATATATATATATATATATATATATATATATACACCCACGTTATAGCATAATGTATTTAATAGTTTACCTTTAGCCATAGAACTCATAAGAAGAACAGGAAGAAAACTGAGCATAGGATAGTTTGCCATATCGCTTTCTAAATGTTGAATGATACAAAAGGGAAACAGCACTAAAACAATATATTAAGCCCCTCGAATTTCACATGAACGAAATTTTAGAAATAAATGTGATTTGCATGTTGGGAGACTTGGGGTTCGTGTACGTGTGTATATATATATATATATATATATATATATATATATATATATATGTATATGTATATATATATATATATATATATATATATATATATATATATATATATATATATATATATATATATATATATAGAGAGAGAGAGAGAGAGAGAGGGAGGTTCAATATAGAACTAAAAAACACTGGCTAACCACAGAACCATCTTTATCACCATCAGATCACTACATCTACGGATTAGATTAAAAATAGGTGTACCATAACATTATATGTGTTGTGCAGTGAATAACATACATCCATGGGCATAATAGGGAATCACGATCACCTACCAATCACAGAAAACCATCACCACCATCGGAATTCATTTGGTACCATCGATTTCACCACCATCATTCCTAATCACGCTCCCAAATCCGCCATCGTTAACTAGTTTTCATCTCGGAGCAAAATCGATCCTTTTGCTGGTGCATCGAACTCCATGGACCGTCGATCTTTTCTTAACCCAACTTTTCAAGGTATTCATTCCAATTGGTTCGATTTCATGACTGAAATTAGCCAACAAGTCAACAGATCAACTGCATCATCTTTAATCTTTTCTTGATTCATCTGTTTTATCCTAACATATCAACATTGATGTAGTACTAAAACCCTTTCTATGATTGACCAAAACATGGATACTCAAGGTGCACACCAGGTGCTTGTTAAAATGCCAACAAGGACTATTTTGTTGTAAGTTGTGGTTTATATCGGCTAGGTTTATCGCTCCAATCAGTTCATCTCTGCTAGCGTTTAGTTGAGTTATAAACTTTTCTTTTGTAGTTTCTTCGTATGTAATGTTGGTTTGGTCATGCGTATGTAGTCGAAGATTGTAAAATTACCCCTGTAATCGTATGTTCATTACTGAACATATGTTCATTAATGAACATATGTTCATAGATGAACATACTATAATCAGTAAACACAAACCTGTCCATTGATCATCTAGGTTTTCTGGAAGTGCAATAAGATTTATATGTTATATGATGTAGAAAAAGTCACTTTTGATATTGAAATTAGTTAGTCTGTAGCATAGAGAATGTTAATTCCAGATGTATGTTCATTGATGAACATAGTAATTTAAGTTTTTTGATGATCGTACCCTTTTACTTAGATTTTAATCTTACGGTTAACAACATGGTTCTGCAGTTAGGTGATTTAATTTGGTTCTGCATTGAACCCATCCCTATATATATATATATATATATATATATATATATATATATATATATATATATATATATATATATATATATATATATATATATATATATATATATATATATATATATATATATATATATATATATATATATATATATATATATATATATATATATATATATATATGGTTCGCATTCTATGAATCATTAATTTCACAAATGGAAAATGTCGTCCTATTGACACGCGCCTAGGTCGTCGTGCGGTCAAAAATAAAGAGAAACCTAACACACACACTAGCACAGTGGTAGTCAGGGTCGATCCGCAGGAGCTTCGTGGTTACACCAGATGACAGATTACCAACTAGTAGTGTCACGCTACAGTCGGAGGGCCTAGTTTCTATTTTCCTAACTACTAATACCAAAAAAAAGCAATAATCAAACTAATTCAAGCCAAGCATAAACTAAGCTCAAACCAAACAAAAATTAGTCACTTTCTGAAATCAGAAGTACATCTCTGAATTAGAAGCAAACAAAGGTATCCAAAACATCCACACAAAACAAGGCATAAACTAACCAATAACTAAGGTTCTGACTGAACAGTTACTAGCTAAGCTTCAATGCCTAAGACTAACCTTATTAGCTACTGATTTCAGCAAGGGAAAATAGTCCAAACAAGGTCAAAATAACATCCAAACACAATT
Organism: Cichorium intybus; assembly: GCA_023525715.1. Lineage (NCBI taxonomy): Eukaryota > Viridiplantae > Streptophyta > Magnoliopsida > Asterales > Asteraceae > Cichorium > Cichorium intybus. Next base: position 63,568,127 of record CM042014.1, read on the forward strand.
CAAACATTCAAACATAAAACAAACATCCAAAAACCGAAACACCAATATTACTTGTAACCAAATGCTTCTTATTACTCAAACTCAGAAACAAACATCCAAACAGTAACCAAATGTTGCTAAAACAGAAATCAAAGCTCTATATCAGTGGGTGTCACTCCCAAGGATACAAGCCAATGCTTACTACTATCTAACTAATTAAAAATAAAATCAAAAACATGAAAATACCAATTGAGAAGCTTCTGGAACGAAATCTTGGAGTCAAAGAGCTTCAAGATCGATTTTACACCCGGTCTTTGCTATGGTTTTCGGCTGAAAAAGCCTCTATTTATAGTTGTAATTTTCCCGCAGCTGTGCCGCGCAAATGGGAAATCCCCGGCGCGCGTACTTATCTTTTCCCGTTTCTTCGGCATTGAATGTGTTCCACCGCCTCAAGCCCGCGTCGCGCCTTTATGGAATCCGCGGCGCGCGTACGTATTTACTTGATTTTTCATTCTTTTCCAAACTTCTTCCTTTTGCATGCTTTTAGTCCCTGTTTTCATTCTTTTCTTCCAAACAAGTCCTGGCACGAAAAGTGAGAATACCAATGTATATCTGATATAATTTCACCAAGAATAGGGCTAAACAACGCCTAAAATACTTGATATCACTAGGCGTTGTCAAACACCCCACACTTGTGCCTTGCTTGTCCCCAAGCAAGAGAGTTTTTAACAAATTATAATAAAGACTCAAACAATTTTTTGACTGTGTTTAATTTCAAAGCTTATTGCCTCCAGAGTTAGATTGAAATAGTTCGTGAAAACCTAATTTGAATGTTCTTTGGAATTCATGGCTTTCTAGAGAACCCTTGATTACAAACTTTCTGTCCACAATGAAGTGTACTTACTCATTCAGATTCTAAAGGCCATTAAGGAATTGTCCCTGACTTTCGATGTTGTCCGTGTAACGAGCTTTCGAAAATACCATCACAAACCAGACGATCTTAGGTGGTAAGGTGCATAAATGCCTCTTCGAGGCCACCCTTTTCGGACCTACCGGCTCGAACAACAAAGGCCACAGATTGACATTTCCCTCCTAAACTCGAATCCTAAAACACTCTAATCGTCTAACTCCTAAAACTCAACTTGTTTGACTAAATAATAGCATGATCACAACTACATAGTATTTCTTGAAAAATACCACTGCTATCAACAATCACAAACCATTCGTTTCAAAATTGCAATTTATTAAAAATTTGAAAAAGTTGCTAAAAATTTGAAAATCGGTCATTTTTGCAATAATATCAAAAATTACTCTTTCGACCGTCCACACCCCACACTTAAAACCGTACAATGTCCCCGTTGTACAAAAATTATTTCAAAACAAGGGAGAAAGAGTTACCCCTTTTTGGACAGTAGATTGCCTGGTTGGTGTTCAGTATCACAGGTATAATTGCGAACAAACAGATCATTGATTTCATATTCCAGAGTTGTAGCGCTACAGTGAACACGCCGGTGGTCAAAACAAGTGGAGGGGGCACGGTGACCCCACACTTGTTTGAGACAACTCCTCCCCATTTGGTACAACATGCATGACTCAACAAACAAATTAAACGCAAACATGACAAATAAACTATAATAAACTAATAGTATCATAGATTCAGTACATATTTTCCAAAAGAAAGAAAGAGAAAAAGTACATCAATCGTCATCATGGCGGGTCCCAGATGGACCAGCTCCATCATCACCTCCAGAAGGGTGAGGTGGAATGACATCAAACTACATCCGGAGCATGATCATCCTCTGCGTCTCTGCCATCCATCGATCATGTGCCTCCCGGGCAGACATCCTCTAGCTGAGGTCCTGGAGTGCTGCCAGTACATTAGATAACTATGGCTGTGGCTCAGGTGCTGGCTCGGCAGGTGCCTCCCGCCTCTGTCGTCTCCGGCCCGGTTGGGCGTATGCTGGCTGGGGGTCCTGGCGTGGCTCTGTCGACGCTCGGATGAACTGTCCCGGACGCTGCAGCTCTATCAGCCTCATCTTCTCCAGAGCTCGCGCCGATGTGCGATATGGAGGTAAAGCAGTTAGGGAGGCGGCAACGGGGGCAGTGCGGATCCCATATGAACGGGCCAGGCGGGTGATGAAATACCCTCGGGCTAATGGACTGCTGGCGGATGCACCCGTCGAGTGGGTGGATAGAGCAATGGCGAGGGCATAGGGGAGGTGGAGGAACCTGGATGGGTCGAGAAGGGCCCAAAAAAAGTCATATCCTCTCCAGACACTTTCTCGCCTCCCTCCCGCTGCATGATGGAGGTGGAGACGATACAGTGCATGACGCGGTGAAGTGGATCACAGATATGGCTCTCCCTGGAAGTCCCTGCCTCATAGATGATATTGGACAATGGTGTCCAAACGTCCATGTTTCCCGGCCTATCTGGCTGGCCCTGAGTACACGCCCCCTAAAACTGTGCGAAATGGCGGTGCTGTAATCCGCCGGGGTGTATAAACCAACTCGCCTCCCGAACTCCCGGAGGTTACACTCCCTCTGCTCGCCTCCCAGTCGAAATTGTACTATCCTAGAACGCGGGTCTGACACCCGAGGTGCAAACTGGATAGTAGATAAGAACTCCAGTAACAGCTCAGTGTAGACAATATCATCCTCGTTGGCCATGATCCTGTCCCAGCCCCGGCAAGTAAATGAAGCCTCCCCATGAGTCCAGGTGCGATGTAAAAATGGCTCGATCGCACCCCACAGCCCGGCATCTCTGAAAATGTCCCTATCGATAATCGTCGCCTCGAGGACTCGGCGACCAGTCAGAACATCCCTCCTCGAACTATACTCTACTGAAGTGGCTGAAGTGGCAGGCCCATCAGGAAACTCAAGAAAAGCATGATCTAATCTGAACATCATCTGCACAAAAAGACATAGCCACGAAAAATTTTGCATTTTTAGTCCTTTTCTTCCCAACCGCACCGCGGCGCGGCCCAAGAGCAGTGGCGTGTCGCGGCGAGCGGCTGTTTGGAAACCCAATTTCAATCTCGCATTTCAACCTGTTTAAACTCGATCCAATCACACCACAAGGTAGCCTAAGTGCCGACTAACTCATCTAGGGTCTCTATTTGGCAAAACAAACACCCTATGAGTTAGCATTGGCGATTCTAAGTTTTGAACTTTTTGGACAAATCACGAAAATTAGCCACCTAATCACTAGTTTTAACGATTAATAGGTAGTTAGAATAGCGTACCTTGATAGTGGGAATGAAATGAGCAAGAAAAAACACGAGAAAATTTGTCGATCAGAGGCCCGAGTCGTGGTGTGTGTGAATAGTGTCGCGGCTTACCTTAATATAGGAGAAAACCGACCGATCATTTCCCGCGTCGCGCAAATGCACAACCCGCGGCGCGCGTGTCACCAAATCAACCCCTGCGCATCGGGTTGGTTTCAGACCCCGCATCGCGCATACGAACAAACCGCGGTGCGGTCAATAAAATTTCAAAAACTTTCACACGACCCCACACTTGCCTTAAACCACTAATACCTGCAGAGATTGATATATTTTCCTAATTAATTAATTCTAAGAAATATGAAACCTAACCTATGACACGATGGGTTGCCTCCCAACAAGCGCTAAGTTTAACGTCTTCAGCCAGACGTGCTATTACTCTGCCTATTCTTCTTCTTCTTGGACTCTTAATGACATTTGCTTGAATCCTGGCACGAAGTTATTGGCCATCATTGACATGAGGGATGTGAGTTGAGTCATTCGATCACTCACACCACTGATCCACTGTTGTTGAGATTCCAGGAGCTTAAAAACTTTTGCCTCACGTTCTCTTGATTCCTTCTCGTATTGCTGGTGCCTCGCTTCTAACATCTCCATCATATCCAACAACTGTTCTTTGTCAATAGTAGCCAACGGATGGTTCCTTGTTTCCTTAAAAATCTCTTCCTTTCCTCCTTCCCCCGTTCGTGTCCAGAATTTTCTGTTATTCTTGATCCCTGGCTCCATTAACACACTTCTGTCCAGTTGTTTGCCATCATCCTCTGAGGGTAATGATATAGGGTTTCCGAACATATTCTGCCTTCGTTTCCTTGTCCCAAAAGAGATGTATATGTCCCCTGTCTTGCAGTCAATCACAACGCCGACCGTAGCTAGAAATGAACGTCCTAAAATTAGTGCAGGCGCGTCATCTAAGCTTTCATATTCCATAACTAAGAAATCTACAGGATAGAAGAAGTCCCCAACCTTGACTATAACATTCGTCCATTTTTCCCGAGATACCTTAGTGGACTGGTCAGCCAGCTGCAACACAACTTTTGCTGGTTCTATTTCTTCATTCTTGTACTTATCGTACAGGTATCCTGGCAGTATATTTACACTTGCTCCCAAGTCTAGCAAGGTGTTCCGAATGACCACATCTCCTACAGTAGTAGTGATCAATGGTGATCCAGGATCCTTCTCCTTTTTGGGCAATGTCCCCAACAATGCCTCACTTGCTTTCACAGTCAACCTCACAGTATCTGGTGTGGGAACTTTACTTTTTCCATTTCTTTCACACATCTCCTGAAGTATTCTGGTATCCTCAGTAGCATCCTTAAGCTCATCCCACAGAGGTTGGTTTATCAACGGCCCAGTTGGTTTGGTTGCTTCCTGTTTCTTCTTTCCTTTCTTATCTTTCTTTTTCTGCTTGATTCCTGCTATTGTCGACTGCTCTTCTTCCTGGACCTCTTTGTCTACTTCTGGTTGAGTTCCCTCCTCAACAGGATTTTCCTTATCCTTGCTTTCTTCAATTTCCAACTTTTATGGAACTTTTTCTCCTTTCTCCAGTTCCACTTCACTTCCTACTTCAAACAGATCTTCCAAGGTGACTTTTTGCCATCCAGACTCAACAGTGCTCACATGTTCTTTTCCAGCCCGCTGCCCATGAGTTGGGTTGATTTTAGTGGTACTTGGCAACTTTCCATCGTCTCTTTTCCGTTGATTCTCGGCCATTTTTCCAATTTGCCATTCCATGTTTGCGATGGCTTTCGCATTTGCTTGAGACTGTTGCTGAGTAGCACTAAACATTTCATACATCTTGGCAATCATCTCTTCTTGAGTCCCTGGGGTATTGTTAATAGCATTATTGGGCCCCTTGTTGTTATTGTTGCTGCTATTTCCATTTGTATTTCCATTACTGTTGTTGTTTGTAGGCTGATATGTTCTAGGCTGGTTGGTCGATTGACCTTGGTAATTATTTTGCCTAAAATTCTACTGCTGTCCTAGATTGTATGGCCTGTAGGGTCGTCCATTATTATACTGGCCTTGACCCTGGCCATAAACTTGGTTCGCCTCCTAAGTTTTCGGCCCTCCTTGACCTCCTTGTGATGGACTCGACGGTCCATTCTGCAGCGTTGACATTAGCCTGTCAAACTTCTTATTCAGTTCACTAATTTCCTTCTTTACTTCCTTTTTCCAGTCAGCATCGGCTCCCACTGCTGCTGCCGTACCTACAGTCTTCCTGGTGGAGAAGTTTGCCTTGGAACCATTGCTTAATTGCTCCAAAACTGTCATGCTTCTTCTGGATTCTGCCACATAAATGTCCCACTTGATGAGGCATTTATCATGGCCTAGTGCGTTTCACTGACTCCTTCGAAGAATAACTTAACTAACTGCCACCTAGGAATTTTGTGATGCGGGCAAGATCGTAATAATTCCTTCAACCTATCGAATGCTTCGTGGAAAGCCTCCCCTGGCTTTTGCTGGAAGTCCTGAATAATCCTCCTAATTTCGGTTGTCTTGCTAGCTGGATAGAATTCTTGCAGGAACATGGCCTTGAGCTGATCCCATGTTGTGATGCTATTAGACGGTAAAGATGTAAACCAATACTTGGCCTTATCTTTAAGAGTAAATGGGAATAGTCTAAGCCTGAAAATATTCCTATCAGTGTTTCTAGGGTGATTAACATTGGCAATCGCTAAAAATTCATATAGATGATTGTACGGGTCGTCTTGCTTATACCCCATAAACTCTGGCAAAATTCCTAATAACTGAGGTCTTATTTCTACTTGAGAATCAATGTTATCAGGTATATAGATTGGCGATGAATCATCATATTCCCGTGGTTGGAAATGTGATGCAACCGATTGCCTTCTCAGTTGTGCGAAATGTAAAGGTTGAGCATGGTTACCGTATGCGTGATGATCGTTGTACCCTTGCTGACCTGGTGGTTGTTGATATTGTGGTGCTCTTCTCGAAGGACCTCGACCTTGGTTCCTGGGTTGCTGTGGTGGAACCCATCCTTCCTCTTCTTCATCGTATCTCTCCTCCGTCTCTGGATAATGGTAGTTTTGTTGAGGAGGTTGTTGGTATTGTAGTGGTTGTGTTATGGGTTGAAAAGTAGGTTTGAATAGAACTGGTTGTGGTTGAGAAATTGATGTTTGCTGTCTAGTCACCGGGGTTCCCTCACAAGTCGGTACTCCCCAAGAGATAGCAGAAGTGAATGGGTTGGTAGACTGTGGTTGTGAAACGGGTGTAAATGGTGGCACAGATGGCAGAGTGCATGATGGTATGGGTGCAGAGGCTGAAACTGTACCACCAGAAGCACTCGTGCTCCCAAATTGAAACTCTGACACTGGAGGAATAAACGACATCCCCGTTGCCTCACCTGCTGGTTCCTGGGCAGCACTTACTGGACTACTGCTAACTTGACTAAAACTCATTGTATTCAAACGTCTACGTGCACCGATTTTGCACGCAGTACGCTAAATCTCTGAGTCAAAATGCAATGGGGATAATTGCTCACCCCTGCGGGTACGCATACACAAGTGCAACACGCCCTCAAAACAAGAAAATAACCAAATGAAACTCCAAGAAAATCAAGAAACTAAAGCTCCTACTAATCACCTAATCTAAGCTCACAGCTCCCCGGCAACGGTGCCAAAATTTGACACGCCTAGGTCGTCGTGCGGTCAAAAATAAAGAGAAACCTAACACACACACTAGCACAGTGGTAGTCAGGGTCGATCCGCAGGAGCTTCGTGGTTAGACCAGATGACAGATTACCAACTAGTAGTGTCACGCTACAGTCGGAGGGCCTAGTTTCTATTTTCCTAACTACTAATACCAAAAAAAGCAATAATCAAACTAATTCCAGCCAAGCATAAACTAAGCTCAAACCAAACAAAACCTAGTCACTTTCTGAAATCAGAAGTACATCTCTGAATCAGAAGCAAACAAAGGTATCCAAAACATCCACACATAACAAGGCATAAACTAACCAATAACTAAGGTTCTGACTGAACAGTTACTAGCTAAGCTTCAATGCCTAAGACTAACCTAATTAGCTACTGATTTCAGCAAGGGAAAACAGTCCAAACAAGGTCAAAATAACATCCAAACACAATTCAAACATTCAAACATAAAACAAACATCCAAAACACCGAAACACCAATATTACTTGTAACCAAATGCTTCTTATTACTCAAACTCAGAACCAAGCATCCAAACAGTAACCAAATGTTGCTAAAACAGAAATCAAAGCTCTATATCAGTGGGTGTCACTCCCAAGGATACAAGCCAATGCTTACTACTATCTAACTAATTGAAAATAAAATCAAAAACATGAAAATACCAATTGAGAACTTCTGGAACGAAATCTTGGAGTCAAAGAGCTTCAAGGTCGATTTTACACCCGGTCTTTGCTAGGGTTTTCGGCTGAAAAAGCCTCTATTTATAGTTGCAATTTTCCCGCAGCCGCGCCACGCAAATGGGAAATCCGCGGCGCGTGTACTTATCTTTTCCCGTTTCTTCGGCATTTGAATGTGTTCCACCGCCTCAAGCCCGCATCGCGCCTTTATGGAATCCGCGGCGTGCGTACGTATTTACTTGATTTTTCATTCTTTTCCAAACTTCTTCCTTTTGCATGCTTTTAGTCCCTGTTTTCATTCTTTTTTTCCAAACAAGTCCTGGCACGAAAAGTGAGAATACCAAAGTATATCTGATATAATTTCACCAAGAATAGGGCTAAACAACGCCTAAAATACTTGATATCACTAGGCGTTGTCACCTATGACATGACTCGATCACGTGCGGCACACGTCCATGGAATGTAGTAAGGACTCGAGGATACAATCACATGGGAATATGTCCGTACAATGTGATTCATGCGAGTAATTTTTTTCTTTTTTGTTTATTTATTTATTTTGAATATAAAAATTAGTTTTTTATGTACTACTATACTCGATTTACCTTTTTTATTATAAGTTTTTTATAATTTAAATATTTTTATAATTTTTTTATTTTTTTAAATGCTACAATATTTGGTTTTGTGTTTTTTTTAATTTCAAATATTTTTATGAATATTTTGATGTTTTTTATTTCATTTTTAGTTTTTTTTTTTTGTGTTTTTGAATCATAACGTTTGGATCATATATATCATTTTGATTTATACCTTTTTGCATCATATTAATTTGGATCATAAAACATTTTGACTTATATGATTTTAGATCATATAAGTTGAAATCGTAATATTATTCAAATAATACAATCTTTTGTCTCATAACATTTTTTAATTTTTATTTTTTGGATTGTAACACATTATTTTTGGATTATGACATATTATATTTAAGTCAAAATATTTGAATCATAGCATTTTGGAACATAATATACTCATCCAAATCAAGTTTTTGTCCCATAGCAAGTTTTGGATCATAATATTTGTTGAACCATAAAAAATTCAATCGTAAAAACTATAATTATGGATCATAATATATTTGAATCAAAATATTTTTGGATCATAAAAAATTAAGAATCATAAACTTATTGAATCATGATATTTTTGGATCATAAATAATCTCGATCATCTCATTTTCGATCATATCATTCTTAAAATGTTTTTTTATATCTTGCAATCTTATAAAATAAAGGGTGATATTTAAAATATAGTTTTTAAATTTCTTTTTGAAAGGTTCATATATATATATATATATATATATATATATATATATATATATATATATATATATATATATATATATATATATATATATATATATATATATATATATATATATATATATATATATATATATATATATCTATACTATACTATAAACCATATATAAATTACAACCATTTAAAGCACAGAAGTCTTAAAATTAAGATGGTACAACCTTTTAATGCACCCAAACCCGGATTGCCACGTGTCTACTTCTATTTACTGAACTCTTGACCTAATGTGACCTAATGTGTCAATATAAAAGAAAAAAAAAACCTACCCATAACACATTTTGAGCCGTCATCCCCAATTTGCTCCACCTCCCCGATCCTCATCATCGGTTCTACTTCTCCTCCTGTGCATCTTTCGTGATTTTGAATCCGAGGAAAAAGAAAAGAGACGAGATCGAGATCGGTATCTGTCTCTGTGGTTCACGACTTCTACCAGATCGAGAAAGAGGGCTGAAGCAAACATTCACGCCTGTAAAAATGAGTTATCAAGGTATTTCCCCCATTTTATCGTGTGATTTGGACAGCCATCGATTGTTAGGTCAAGCTTCAAACTATTGGTTTTACAGATTTCAATTTTTTGCATCTCATATATCGATTTTGGTATATCATTCTATTTTCGGTTGTGGTTCTGATGAACAATGAGTGTGCATGAAACCCGATTTTGGTATATCATTCTATTTGGACAGCCACCAGGTATGCCGCTTCTCTCATCTTCTCGGAAAAGAAACCCGATTAAACCATTATCTTAGAGCTCACCGTTACCCACCAGCGAGAGCCTCTCAGAGCTCACCGTCACCGCCACTCAAAGTCGATAAAATCATCACCCCTTACTGATTTTGTCTCCGACCACCGCCACAGGCATCTACTACACGCCTCCACCACGACTTCCAGTCTCTTTTATCTCTCTTTCAGAAGACAAGTCACCAACATAGGGTTTAATTTGGATATGCTTTGGTTTCCATTTAAGTTTCATCCCGATTTCCATCTCCATTGTGTTAATGTTCTTGTTCCTTATCGCAAATTGCAAAACAATACCGATTATTAAGAAGAACATCTACTAAAGAAAGAAAAAGTACAATCATGCTTTTATCGAAAATACAATTCGGATGGATTTCGATTCATTTAGGGTGCGTTTGATAGTTGTTGACTGAGTTAGATCTGATTGAGTCAGAGGGGTGAATTTCTGAGTTTGTCTACATACTTGTTTGACTGATTGAAAAAAAACATAAATGTTATCAAACTAAAAAAAGAAAACTAATTATATTTATCTATTAGAAACACAATACCTTCGCCTCCAATTCCCATTCTTCGCCCGTTAGGTTAAATGTGTTTGTTATGGGATTATAAATGTGATTGAAAAAAAAATATAAATGTTATCAAACTAAAAAAAGAAAACTAATTATATTTATCTATTAGAAACACAATGTTGCGCGTTCTATTTTTTAGTTTCACCCACCCGCATACTTTCCTCTTAAGTAGTCGTATTAATTTTTCATTTGTTTTTTTATCAACTATAAAATCTTGTTCGACTTTTAGTCTATCACCTTCCATGAGGTTGCTTTCAAGCTACTACCCATCCGACCATAAGTTGTCACTTCATGTATACATGTTTCAAGAAACGTTTTGACCAAACAATCTTGCTTCCAAGTAACTCTAGTCCTCTTTTGTGACATGACTAGTATAGTAATATCACATACTATTCAGAAACACCAAAAAACATACAATGGAACATACAAATTTCAACAACAAAACATATTTTCAGCAACATATAATTTGATTTCAAAAACCAATTTTCAGCAACAAGCAATAAGCATATAATCTGATTTCAAAAACCAATTTTTAGCAACAATCTATAATATTATTTCAGAAACTATACAAGTTCAAAACAAAAACACGTATTCATCAGAAAAGAACGGAGAATCTGAAATCTGATTTAAGAAAATTGGTCCAGAAAATTGGTTCAACAAAAACACGTATTCAACAAACATGAATGGAAGTAGAAGTTTAGAAAATTGGTTCATAAATGGAAGTAGATACAAGTTCAGAAAACGAAATGGAGATATAAGTTCAGCAACAAATGGAGATACATGTTCATAAACCGAAGTAGAATTTCAAGAAAATTAGATGTTTTCCTTTAAACCGATGAAGGCTGCAGGCGTGCGACGACGATGAGCTACAGGTGTGCGACGGCGACAGGGTTGGACGCCAGCGGTAGCAGAAAAGGCGTGAACAGTGGAGGTGTAAGGAGGAGAGAACACAATTTTTTTTTCTAGGGTTACCAGGTTAGGTTTTCAAGAAGTGGCGAAGGGAAAAAAGAGGAATACGATCGTTTTTTTTTCTATTCAGCGAGAATGAGAAGCGGACTCGGTCAGAGGCCTAAGGACTGAGTAAGATGTTTGTTGTTGGGCTATCAAACAGTGTGACTCGGACCGAGTCAGACATTTCCTCTTACTGGACCAGTAAGAGGTAAATCAAACACACCCTTAACCTTTTCGAAAAATTATACACATTAAAATATTATACCTATTAATACAAAGTATAATAAATCGGAGACTCATAGCTCACTAAATATATTCATTTTTAATAAAAGATGGCCAATTCTCGAACGTGTTTTTCGTAATCACTAAAATGATTTTTGTGTACTTCATGTTCCAAGAATTTAATTAGCAATTTCAAAATGTTGAAATTTTATTAATTTTTTATAAGGACCATTACACCGTCAAGTATCACGGGTATGTTTGAAAAATAAAATATTTCGATTAAAATGTTAAAACTTTTATATAATGACCATTGTATCCACTATTGTCAACAGTCTTGTGGGCTGCCAATGCCACTCCCCACATGCTTCATCGTCTTTCCTAGTTTCTTTGTCACAAATTGATACACAATTTTAAAGTTCCAATTTCATTAAATTGTTATTAATCTTTTACAATCTTGACCAGATAAAGAAGCAGAGTATATATTTTGAGGTCAAAATCTATATAAACATTATCCCTTTAAAAGAAAGCTACATAAACTCCTACTATTACATACATTTAACAACTTAATAAACTTAGATGAAACATCAATAAAACATATTGATACTTTGGTCAAGCATCAGACATAATTTCCAGAATAGAATGGGTGGTACATCAAACTACAATGTCTTCATTCCAACATCGGGGGTTAACACATGAGGTTCGGGGGCAGATATTCCACCAGTTAAAGAAGAAAGCATCTACCCTGATTTCTCAAGGGCAAAACAGTCCAAAGTATGTGAAAAATGATCAATTACTCCATGACCCACCTCCAAAAGTAAGCAATATCTCTAATCCTCAAGGACTAACTATGACAACTCTTTAGTGCAAAATTGCCATTTTGAAGTACGATGCTATTTCAGAAACACAATTTTAAAGTTACTTCTCCTTTAATGCAATTTGTGACTTTTGGCAGTATTTACAAACTTTGTAACCCCAAAACTGAAATCAAAGCTTATAATCTTGAATAAAACTACAAATATAAAATCAAAACTGAGCACTTGGGGTGCATCGCCATTATCAAGGGTAACAATACAGTAAAAATAACAAAACAGTCATCTAAGAACATACAAATATAGACCGAGTTAAACATAAACGACTATAGAACAATTAAACTGAAGTCACAACATTGAAGATAACAAAGGGGCAGCAGGGGGAGTGCGCGCCTTATCACTTTGCACATCAGACTTCAAATACAAAAGCTGAAGCCAGTAAAAATGGTTGTAGTTCAAGAACTATACATCAAAATCAAGATTTTCAAGTTAAGTATTTCAAATAACCTTTGGATACCATTAACCCAATAACTCATATAGAGTTGAACCCAATATTTTATAAATAAAGAATGAAACACAAAAAGTCATATAAAGTTAAACCCACTGTTTTTGTTCTTAATATTTGTTAAATCTACTTTTCAATGCCATTTCTAAATCATTAAAATCATTTATAAGTGATCCAAATCATCACAGATGAATAAAAAGAACTACCAATTTCACCTTTAAAATAGATACCTACTTCCACCTGAAAAAAATACAATAGATAAAATGGTTTAGTTTCCTTTAAGATGTTCAAAAAACACCTAACATGTAAAAAACATCAAATCTAGTAGCTAGTTGTCCCAATTTTGGTACATGTTGAACTATGTGGCCCATCATTATCATCAAACAAGCTATCAAACTAAATTGAAAAAGATTAAACAACAGAGCGATTAATTACAAAAAATCATAAACAGGGGGATGTTAAAACATCAGAGAAATGGTAAAAATTAGTACTCTTAAAGCACTTACCGAAGCAGAAAGAATAAATACGGAGGCTTTCAAGTACGGAGGCAGTTTAGTTCATTCAGATCTAAAACAAAAGGCAGTGTTGATGTTTAGATCTGAACGTCATTGACATTTCACGGTGGTGCGTAGTGGTAGCTATGAGATGATTTCCGTGTTCCTTTTCTGTGAACACTCGACAAAAAACAAAAGCACAAAAGTAACTATCGAAACCTTAATAAAATATATGAAGTTCAAACCCTCATATTTGTATACAAAATCCTCAGATCTAGAGTTTCCCTAGACAGAGGTGCGACAAAGAGATTAATAGAAGAGCTTACAAAGACACAATGAGAGATTACAGGGACAGGCTGGTCAATTCTTTTTGTAGTCTTGGTTTAGGTTTCGGAAGCGGCTATCGATGGTAGAGCGAGAGGACGGTGGCGTTAGAGCATGTCGAATACTGGATGAGGGATGTGTTGGTCAAACGACAGATTAGGATTACAGAGGAGGATAGGGTAGCAGGCGGTTGAAGGTGGTGTACCGTGGTAATGGCAGGTCATGGAGGTGGGTGGAAGTTTTGTGGGTGTACCATGATTGAAGTCAAAAAATTTGGTTGTTGCCTCCTCCACCTTCGCCGACCACCCTTTTAAAAGAACCTACAAAATCCAACCGTTTCACTATTGTCGGTTAACAAACATAGAAATCCAACAGTATATGTGAAGTTTTACCTACACAAAAATTTGATGGTGTAAAAATCACATGAAAACATTATTAGCAATTTACTTAGGTTTTAAAGGACAAAAGCTTATGTAAAAGCATACATGGAGACACAGTGACCGGTTTGTTCTTCATACCGAAAAGATAGAGCATGAAATGTGGAAGCTTTAAAGAGGTTATCTTGTTACACGCTTACATGGTGATCTGAAATTTTCCTAGTGTTGATGGTGGGTAGGGTATGTGAATCTAGGGTTTAGAGAACACGGTCCGTTGCTAGCATAGAATTACAACAGCCTTGCCAAAACCCCTGTATGGCTTCTTCGATTTCTCGATAAAGAGAAATATGACCAAGAGTGGTTCAAATATATACGTAAAGAATTTGTTTTTTTATACTTCGTACTATTAGATAGTGTCCATAAATCTCATAATAGGTCCCCACAGATTCACAGTGAATTTCGATGGGAGCTTCTCTTGCAGCAATAACGCGTTGATCTAGTCGCCACCGCAGCCACAAAGGACTACCTAAATTGATTCGTTTTTGCCGATAAGCTCCAATTGCATCATAGGCATTACAAAAAAGGGTTCTTTTTTGTATACTTATAGTTATTATCTTCATTTTGATAGTTTCTACTATTACATGGATTATACCTATTTACACAAATACCCCGACGATTTCCACTCGTTAAGACATAGAGTCCACTAAGCATTCCTTGAGTTGGTGCCGAAATGGGATCCCCAATAGTTGGAGACAAAAGATTCATATGAGAAAACATAAGTAAACGTGCCTCTGCTTGAGCCTCCAAAGATAAAGGCACATGAACAGCCATTTGATCCATCAAAGTCTGCATTGAAGCCCTTACAAACTAATGGATGTAAACAAATAACGCGCCCTTCCATTAAAACGGGGAGGAATGCGTGTATGCCTAATCTATGCAGAGTAGGCGCTCTATTCAGCAATACAGGATGGTCATCCAGAATTTCCTGAAGTATTTCCCATAGAATCGGTTTTTTTTTCGAATTTGACTCTTAGCAACTCCTATGTTCGAAGCAAGATGTTTTCTAACTAGGTCACGAATTACAAATGCCTGGAAAAGTTCTATTGCTATTTTGCGAGGCAATCCACATCGATGTAATGAAAGTGAAGGGCCCACGACAATCACGGACCGCCCTGAATAATCGACCCGTTTACCAAGAAAAGTCTCGCGAACTCTTCCTTCTTTGCCTTCAATTACATCTGAAAGCGACTTGGAAACTCTATTATGATCATCCCTCATTGGTTGTCCGCAGATTCCATTATCAAGAAGTGCATTCCCAGCCCGGGGGGGAGTGTCTGTGAGTGTTGGTGAATGGTACACGTAGAAAAGGTGAGTAAAGAGTTTTCCTTTGAGCTCTTAGCTCTTTTGGTACCGTCGGTATTGCTTCTTTCTTTCAAGTTTTCCTAGGCCTACATCCCTTGGTCCACGGATTAGCAAAGCGGGCCGATGAGATGAATTGGTTCCGGGGTATGCCTGCCGAGGTAGGCAGGGCAATAAGGGCAAGGCTGCGGGAAGAGTTTCAGAATTAGGCGAGAGTCCTTCACTGCACTCACTGGAGAGAAGGGATCATCTCCAATCTAGTTGTAAGGTCTTATCCACTTATCAGTAGCCGCAGTGTAGGCCTGCTAATTAAGGAAAAAACTTTCACATATGCATCGGAAGACTAGAACATGTTTAATAAGCGTTAGTCGACCTCTGAGATTATCTTTTTCATTTTCTCCACTAGAGGAAGACAATGTTCGCTCTTTATTGAGCTTGGAGAAAGAGTGGGTTTTATTTTGAGAGATGCTACCTGACATGACATAGGCAAATACACCCAATTTGAAATTTGAGTAGTCCGCCTGATTTTTAGTCGCCTGTTAATAACACGAATGGTGGGTGAGGCGATTGGAAAGTAGGGGAGGGGAGAGAGAGGTGTTGGGATGGTAGGATGCATAAAGAGGTTGTACTATCTAAAAAAATTAAGACTTTGATGCATTAAGAGTGTTGTAATTTATATATGGTTTAGATATATATATATATATATATATATATATATATATATATATATATATATATATATATATATATATATATATATACATACATATATATATATATATATATATATATATATATATATATATATATATATATAATGGAAACTTGATTTCTAATTAAAGAAACTCAATATAATAATATATTTTAAGAGATCCTATTTATTATGCATAATGTACAAATACTAAAACCATATACAATTAACTCTTAGGGTTATTGCTAGTGTAGCACCACGAACTTTCGAAATTTACTCGATTAGGTCCTTAAATTATTTTTTTGCGCAATAGGCCATTTAACTTTTAAATAACGTGTCAAATTGCGTAACGGGTTCAATTGTTACGGGTTTTAACCAGTTTTGGATCCGGTAGCTTAGTGATGTGGAGTGAGTGGGTCCACGTCAAAGCCCACACACCTCCACATCAGTTTGGACAATAAGACTCACAATCCCTTAAACGAAACACAATCGAATTTCTTATTCCCATTTTTGCTTCACAAGAAAACCCTAAAAACCAAAGTCACGATGTCTTCGTCCTCCGAATGCTCGCGAACTCAAGGTCGACCTCCTGGATTTCGTCAAAGGTACAACAAGCTTGGGGAGCCACTGGACTGCTACTGTATGCCACCGTTCAAACCGATTCAGCGCACGTCTTGGAGTCCCACAAAACTAGGAAGAAGGTTTTGGAACTGCCAAAACTCGCTGGTAAGTGTTTATTCCATGTTCCTTTTATGCTAATCAGTTTAGATTAACAATGTAAATGTAGAAAGACAACAAATTTCAAATTCAGAAAATGCTAATTTTGATAATGGTTTTTGTGATTTCCATCATACCCCAAAGAAAAGTTGTACGTATTTTGAATGGAAAGATGGCGTACAAGAGGATGGGTATTATAAGGATCTTTTGTACACGACAAAGCACAGGGCAGATGGGCGGGAGGATCGTATGGTGATCGGTAATTACCGGAGAAGAATCAGCAAGTCGGAGTCACTTGTTTTAAAGCAAAAAGAAGAATATACGGCTGATATGTTCAAAAGAGACGAGGAGATTGCAATGGAACGAGCGAAACACGATCAAGAAATTCTGAAGCTCAAGAGTATGGTTTGGAGGTTGAAGAAGGTTGTTGTTTGTTTGACTGTGGTGCTGGTAGTAAGTGTGTTAAAGGGATAGTGTGAATCCGATAGATGGGGGTTTGGTAAGCTTGGTGGGATTATGGTTAGGGTAGGTTTAAGGAATCATATGATGGTTGATGGATAATGATTCCAGCCCTCTTTTGGTAATCCAGATATTAGTGATGGTGGCAATGGTAGTTTGGTTAGCTAAGGCAGGTTGGTTGGTGATGGTAGTTACTTGGGGATGATTAGTATGCCCCCATAATTTTGTGTAATTCATTGCATGTGTCAAAATAGTGCATTGACCCCTTACGAGGGGCATTTTGTAATAAATATATATAACTTATATACTAACCATATGCAGAAACATTTTATATGTAAAGTGAATCTATTTTGGAAAATGTAGGTTGTGTAGATGTGAATGTGTGTATATGCATGTGGCCTACCAAAAATAGAAAGTTAGAGTGTCTCATGTGAATGTGTGTTTAGCCGCCTAAATTTGGAAAGTGAACGTGTCATGTTTGTCCAAATTAGGGCAATGGTGTTCATTACTGCTATGTGTGTATGTGAATATGGGTTTGGCCGACCAAAATTGGAAGTTATATGTGTATGTATGTTAAAGTACAAACCATGTCTAGAAAGCACAAACACAAGTGCTGCTTTATCCCATGGTACAATATCCAATGTCATAAACTTAAGTGTTTATTGGACACCATGTGACCAAGTTGGTGCATTCTTTATAGCTTTACAGGACATTGTGGTCCACATGCACATTCAATTTAATCATTTAAAAACTAACATAAGGTACCATGTGAGTCATTTACATGCATGCAAACCTGAATAGCTTATATTACATTCCAAAAGTTGCCATAAAGGCGTCAAGTTTGGTACATGCAAACCATGCATTTTTAATGTAGAAAGTCAAATAACATAACTAGTCCAACGAACATACCCCACAAACGTGCAATTGAAAGTACACTGTCCAAATAACATTCAACATCCCTATTAAGGTCACATATACAAGCTACAAAGTGGACACAACCATATCTATTAAGTTGCCAAATTCTGCAAGAACATGTTTTTCTTTCAAGATCAAGCTCAAATGTGTTAGATGTACCTCTAACCTCAAACTGGTTTAAACCACTGGGTAGAACATGTCAATGCCTCTGATCAACTTTAAGTTCATTGAGTTTGTACCTTATGGCTGGCCATACCTGATTACCTCATGTATGTCCCTTAAGCTTCAAGTTGTATAGTCTATCCATCATGTACAAACTTAGCTCCTCCAGCACTGTGATTATTGGCTTCTTCCTCGCTTCCACGATTATTGCATTAAAGCTTTCAAACATCCCGTTCTCAATAGAATCACAACATTTTCCTGGTTAGAAATATGCTTTACACCAAGTCTTTGGGCCTCTATCTATAAGATACTTATGAGCATTTGGGTTCAACAAATGAAACTCCTTCATGGTAGCCTTAAAGGCTGCTTCAGTGGAACAATTGGCAGATCTCTAAAACAATGTTTCATAGTGGGCACCACTATATCTTTTCTTTAGGTTTCAACAAATATGCTTGACACATTGTCTGTGCTCTACATATGGAACCATCTCTTTGACAGCCTCAATCAAACCATGATAAGATATAACATTAGCAAGGATATATAATATTCCAAATAATAAATGATATTAAAGTGAAAATCATACCTTGTGTTGATATGATATTAAGGCAATGTGTGCTCCTAATCGTAAATCAAGATCATCTATTAGATTGTCGAGAAACCATTTGCAATTTTCTTTGTTCTCCACATTATCAACTGCCCATCTAATAAGGAACAATTGGTTATTAGCATCCCTTCCCAGAGCACTTAGCAATTCTCCTTTAAAAATGCCCTTTAAAAAACAACCATCAAGACCTATGACCGTTCTACACCCTTGTAGCCAACCCTTATTCATTCCATCAAAACAAACATAGAACTTGATGAAGTAGTTATTCCCATATGGCATGCAATTCACATTAATCTTCACATTAGACTCGTGATTTTATCTCCTTATCTCCTCACCATATGAATATAGCTTCGCATGGTGGTCAACAATATTTCCTTCAATAAGTTGAAGCGCATAAGTTTTTGTGCTTCTGCATTGGTCAAGACTGACATAAATACCAAATTTCTTCATAACTTCAACTCTCAATTTCCTTACACTCAACTTCTGCCTAGCTATAATTTCCTTGGTATAGTGACTCCCTCTCCATGAATATGTTACTAGTGAGCCTAACTTCAAATTTCTTGCACAATTGTGGTCAATCTTCAAAGACTTAATCTGGAAAGTTTCCTCTTCAGTCATCCAAGAGGCCCATAACCTGAATGAACATTCACCCTTACAAAACCTAACCAACAGCCTTTTAGTATCATTTTTTTCAAAGTATAGTTGGTACCCATTCGCCGCAGCATAGTTGCACAACATGTGTTTTAGTTGGGCAGGGTTCTTAAACCTCATACCAAGTACGGGTTTTTGCTTTTTCCAGGGTAGAGAATCATTTAAACTTGCATGCTCTTGGATTGTTGCTTCACTTTCCCCCTCATCAGCTTCACCAATTTTGTTGTCCTCCTCATCCTGAGCATAAAGTTTACTAAGGAACACATCACTTGAGGTTCTGTTCATACTGATTGAATCGTCAGTATAATCCAAGGCAACATCCCTAATATTAGCTGTATCATCTCCATTTTCCCCACCCATAATACATGAATCATGTTGCTCAATTTCTTTCTCAAAATTAACCCAATCTTCTAATTCATCACCAATATGATCTACATACATCGATATTTTGCCATCGGTACCATAAGCATAAAAAATAAAGGTTGCGTAATCAATATCAATTGCAACAAGCCGAAGGCCTTTATAGAGGGGTTGTTCTGGCTCACAGTAGTAAAGTTTCTTACAATCTTCATGCATGAATTTTTACAAGAAAGTAACACACTCAACATAGGTCATATCAGAAAAATCATGTTCTGTAAAAGTAAATGTTATACCGTCATTGTAAGAGAAAGGACATTGACGAAACACCCCTTGATAGTTGAGCTCCACAATCGCGTATAATCCCTAAGGCTCAAGGTTCGAACTCTTCATTTCTTCAGCTTCTCTGCTCCTCCCCGTTGATTAGCATATAAAGCTAGTTTCAGCTTCGTTGGTTTTGTGGTTGTGGGTTCAGTGATTAGGGTCTCATTATATAACCTTTAATTACGTGGCAATTCCACATTAATAAGAATAAAAACCAGATTCCATGTAATTACGTTCAACCGGCTAACCTATTAAAACCCTTTACTTTCCCTTAATTGACACGTTATTTAAAAGTTTAATGGCCTATTGCACAAAAAAAGTTTAGGGACCTAATCGGGTAATTTTTGAAAGTTCATAGTGCTACAGTAGTAATAAGCCTAAATCTTATGACTAATCACAAATTCCAGTCAATTTGAAATCCCAACTTCCTGACCCCAATCTCGGCCATTCCCCTATATCTTCCCTCATATTTTGGTACAACCTCATAGAGTCACAGTCTCACCATCTTGCTCAGTGAAACGTGAGTCAATTTTTATGTACAGCTTTTACTTGACAGCAACTAAATTTCAGATTCCTATATAGCTATGTTTACAATTTCATATTTATGTTCAAATTATTTCTCAGTTTTTGTGTTCCCAGTATCAAATTTCCAATTGTATCAAAATTCGGATTCGTGTGCACCGTGTTTTGGATTTCAAATTTCTTGTGTTTATTGTATCAAATTTTAGGGCAGAGATAGTGGGGGTGCGATCTAGGAAAAAGGGATTAAGAGGTGTGACGAGATAAGAACGACAACTGAATTTCTATGCCCTAATTTTGAAGGATGAGATCACCAAATTTGTGATTGAATAACGGAACTTCAGATGGATCCAAGCAATGGTTTTGCTACCAATCCTGGGTTTGTTATTTCTATAAAATGTATATGTTTTATTTTAGTGTTTACCTTTCTTTGTAGATCTCATACCAATCGCCATTTATTCCCATGAAAGTTGGTCTCGAAGAAGAAGAACTAGAGGTACCTATTTACATTTATGGTTTACTTGTGCTTAATATCTATCCATGCACCTCGCCCTTCTCTTTAGACAACCCAAATTTCCTTAGCTAATTATCCAATTTTTCCTTTCAGAATTGCAAAAGCTAGGTGGAATTCGTTATACAGCTTAACAAGCTAGATGGAATAAATGAATAATGCTGGTAAAATGTTTTGTTTTGAGATGTACTATATATGATTGTTTGATGATGAAACTGGTTAATTTCTCCCTCTTTAGTAATTCTAGGTGTCAATCATGGTGGATTGAGCCCAGACCAGGTGTACTAAGGGAATGGTTGAACATTCTTGAATATCTGGTAGATACAATGTTTAACATTTTCCGATATATTTTTATATGTGTATGTGTGTGTTATTCAAAAAAATTAAATAATGGTGTCATACACACATACACACTATACAACACACACACACACACTGTTAGGGTGCTGATTGTGTTGGATTTTGATATCCGAAGTTCAAGTATTCCTGTCCAAAGATCATGACATAAACAAAGTTGAAGTGCTGATCCGAAGCTAATGCAAGCTGTCATATTTTGAGTTTATCTGTTAAGTTATAGATAATGTCTAGGGTTTTGTACTTATCTGTAATTGATAAGGTTTTGTGTTTATCCTATTGATTGTTAGTATTTAAACACAGGAAACCCTAGATAGTGACGTACGTTCATTAACAGTCTTGATATTCATTGTAACGATCTTCATAGTTGCTCGTCATTCTGATTTGGAGCACTATCTCATTACAGTGAATACAATCATTCGACATATTGAATACTCAAATGATCATTGTTCTTGTTGTTAGCTTTAGTTATTATTCGATCTTACAAGTGGTATCAGAGCAGGTTATCTGCAATCTGTTACTAAGTTCGATTTTCATTATTTGATTCGTGGTTCCAAATTGTTCTTGGATCCACTCTTCCGTGTTTCGAAGATTTGATCTTGGTAATTTTTCTGCAACGATCTGTAATCCACAATGGCCTACAACGCGAACAACGCAATGATGAACTATGCCACTTTACTTGGTTCCAACAACAAGGCACCCATGCTTATTCCTAAACATTACGATCAATGGGCTGATCGTATGGAAGATCATCTATGTGGAATCGATGAAGACCTTTTGCGATCTCTTAGGGATGGTCCCTTCAATGCCAATGTTCCAACTAGATTTGCTTCCAAATCTGGTGAAGCTTCTACACCACCAGTCAAGACTGAAGCCACTATCGTAGCTAACAAGAAGAAGGTTGAAAATGATAAGCGATGCATGCATGAATTGAAGAGTGATCTTCCTCCAGTCTCCTTTAACCTGATCCGAGGTTCTAAGTCTGCAAAAGAGATTTGGGACAGATTGAAGATGAGATACAAAGGTAATGATGTTAAGAAAAAGAGTATTGTTAATAATATTCTTGCTGATTTCAGTAATTTCAAACAACTAGAAAACGAGAAGATAGACCAGACCTTTGAAAGGTTCAATGATGTGGTCTATGAACTGGAGAAGTATGGTGTTTCAAATACATCGCATGAACCAAACTTTAGATTCATGCAATGTCTCCGAAGGGAATGGAAGCAGATCACCATGATGGTGAGAGCTCATGAGAAGATAAAATCGTACTCACTTGAGGAACTCTACAATCTGCTCAAATCTTATGAGTATGATGTTTTAGAGTCAGCTGTTTGATCTACCCAATGCTGGTTCTTTGGCTTTTGTTTCTAAAGCTGAATCTGAAGATGTCACTGACGCTGATGATGAAGGTGAAGATGATGAAGAAGGTGAATCTAAGGCCTTGTATACAAACAACAATAGAAACTTTCAAAAAAGGCCCCATAACAAACCAAACTTCAATCGAAACTTCAACAGTGGAAAGCAGCCGATGAACCCTACTGATCAGTCCAACAAACCGAAGTCAGATGCAACTTCACAACCAGAAAAGAAGTTACTAGGAGACTCTGGATACGACTGCAACTACTGTTTTGGTAAGAATTATCTGGCCAAAGACTGCATGTTGAAAAAGGCAAACGAGAAGAAGGAAAGAGTCAAGGACAAGGCATACTACACAAAGAAACTGGAAGAAGTTCGTGCGAAGAC
This sequence comes from Cichorium intybus, assembly GCA_023525715.1. Lineage (NCBI taxonomy): Eukaryota > Viridiplantae > Streptophyta > Magnoliopsida > Asterales > Asteraceae > Cichorium > Cichorium intybus. The sequence goes on from CM042014.1 coordinate 63,591,448, forward strand.
TCAAAGTCTTTCTCTTGTGGCACCAAAAGGAGGAGATGGCGCCTATCAAATCTGGTCATCTGGTTCAAGTACGTAAACCCACTCATGGTGCAATGTTTACTACACACACTGGGCATGGTGTATGGTCCGAAGATGATAGTTCATATGAAGAAAAAGAAAGCAACATTACTGGAGTTTGTCTAATGGTAGAAGGATCAACCTCATCAATCAATTCTCGTCTCAACATCCCAGAACAGGTGTCACTCTTGCTTCAAAACTTTAACGTACCAGAAGAACTTTTTATTAATGACCTTAACAAATTTACTTCTGACTTTCTGCATATGAATCAACTACTTGTTTCAGCAAATAGTGATGTGTGTCAGGCAAGGGATGAAGTAACTTCGCTTAAGGGAAAGCTAGAAGGATTGCGTGGGGCACTAGAGAAAAGTCAATTACGTATAGAAATTTTAGAAGAAAGTAGAGAAAAGTTAAGAGAAAACAATGAACTTTTGTTAAAACAAAGGAATGTTTTTTTGTGAAACAGCTAAAAGATTGTATTCTCATATTACTCGTATTTATCATTCTTCAGATATTTCATTAGACCATCATAAAAAGCTTTTGCCATTTATTGAGTTTAAATTACAAGATGTAGATTTTATTTCATATGAATGAGAATCTATTGTGTCATCTGCTGATTTACCAAACCAATCTTATGCTCATGGAATTGTTTCTTTTGAAAAACATTTTAAGCTCAAATGATCTTCTAAAAGTATTGGATAATTCTCTACCCACCATCCCTTTAGAAAATAAATCCAATTCTGTGAATGTTATTGTTAAAACTTCGGATACAAATGTGTGTGATGTTGATTCTTCTGACTCTGATTCTGATATTGAGGAAATAGACTGCATTGACTTATCTCAACAAAAATCCGCCTCAGTATCTTACTCAAATAAAACGCATCATGTACCACAGAAGAAAGCAAAAATACTACAAATAATTTTCAAAATTGTAATTCTGAGGTTACAGAAGACTCTTCGATTGAAACATCCAAATATGTTCATGTTATTGATCCTTCGGATGACCATACAAAATTCTCATTTGACAAAACCAAAATGTTTGTTGAACTTGCATGTACGTATCCAAAGGTTGCTAACTTTAAAAACATGGTTTTCATTAAACAAGGAGTACAACTTGACGAGAGCTATGAACTACTCTCAATTATGAAAGAAGATAATGCGAAGTTGACACCCGATGGGTTTTTCTCAACTGATAAAATGCTTCAAAACAATTTAAATGAAAATATGGAGCTCAAAATCAATAAACGAAAACAAGAAATGTATCAGTTGAAGAATCCCTTAGGATGTAATCTAAATTTTCAAAATCTTTCAAATGTCCGAAAAGATTAAAAGGGAACATCCTCCTTCGAAAAACATAAAAGATTTTACGATAATAGACTAAGGAGAAACTTTCGAGAATTTCAAAACAAACAGAAGTCTTTTAAAAATCAACAGAAAACTTCCTCTACTAAGAAACCTTCGGACTACAATCAAAAAGTTGCTTTTGAACCAAACAAACCTATATGTAAAAATCAAATTTTTGAAAAGTTCTCAAAGAAGAAGTTTACTAAAGGAATTAACCAAATCGATACGTCTCATGTATGGTTAGACAAAAACATGGATCTTTTCAAAGATAAAAACCTAACCATTCAGGATTTTAAATTAGCCTATGAAGAATTCTTATGCGAATCTACTCAAGGTAGTTCTTCGTCTGAAAAGACTTCAATCCCAAAACAAAAATGGGTTCCTGTCTGACCAAAACCTCTACCAATCATTAAACCCAAAGACCAAAAACCAAAGAAAATTTTGAAATGGGTACCTAAAGTCACGATAACGCATACTTCTGAACCATCCATTTTGTATAATATTGCTTCTACATCAGGAACCAAAAAGGATGACTTGGTTGCATCATGGATCTATGATCCGGATACTTACCCTCAAGGACCCAAACCATGTTGGGCATCTGAACTTACTCTCTAATTTGTAGGTAATGATAGATGAGCAGTACGATAATGAATGGTACATCGATAGTGGCTGCTCACGACACATGACATGGAGAATTGAATATTTGAGGGATTTCAGAAGCTTAGAAGATGGAGGAGCTGTAAAATTTGGAAACAATGATACCTGTCCCATCAAAGGGTATATGAAAATTGAAAGGTTTTCTGCAATCTATGAACTAATAATCCTAAGTTCACATGCAACCTAGAATAAGGATCTATGTTTTTCTAACAATGAACATATAACAAAACCTAGAAGGCCAATAATAATTTTCTAAAGAATTAAATGAGCAAAACCAACCTTTGATTTTAATCCAGAAGCCAGCAGCAGAAATGTCCTGCCTCAAATGAGATCACACCCAAGCAAGAAGGAGAAGATAGAATTCCAAAGAGGCAGAGAGACTAAAATGGCGCAGGTATAGGAGCCTCCAGGGCTTCTATTTATAGCCTCCAGGTGGTGACAGTGGAAACCCTAGAGGAGCCCCTTAATGGACAAGCTTGTTACCGATTTGTACAAGCCTCTAAAACCGTAACTAGTGTTTCGAAATCAAAGGTTTGGCCACCCTTAATTTCGCCAACTTCACTACCACTTGGCCATTTATCACTCAACTATTAAGTAATTACAAAATCAGTCCCTGTACCTTTAGTTAATTAAATTAATCACCAAATTAAATCCAATTAATTCTAGATTAATTTCTAATTAACTAATATAGTTTCTAATTAATATATTATCACTTTAATATATTAATAAACTATATATTTTATTTCTATTGATTTATTAAACATTTAATAAATGAACCTTTCTCTCTACTGAACTCTGTATCAAACCTCCAGCTATGAGGGCAACCTAAATGGACTTTGCTTCAATTAATATGATAAATACAATTTATAAGTCATGGCTTAGACACCAAATCCAACAGTCTCCCACTTGGATAAGTCTATGACTTTAATTGTCCATTTATCATCATATTAAACAGCAACATGCAGCTTCCATAGAAACTGCTGCCGAACTCTGACCCAGTCAGTTCTGTCCAAAGATAAGTGATCATATGATCCTCCGTCCAACAAGATATTTTCAGAGATGAGACATTGATTGAGATCAATCTCTGTCCGATACTCTGTTTCCCGATTTTCGATTTTGCACATGACTTAAGACTCAGTTGAACACATCAACTCAGTGCTGGCTAGCCAGCACTTTAGTCAACTTCAAAATCATCGAGAGGCCAACATATATCTGTTTCCCGTCAGGCTTGAGGGACGAATAAGCTTCGACTCATATGCTTATGTCTTTTACCAGACAAATCATTCACAACAGCAGGTTTTATAACATCAAGTTACCGATGTGTTTTCGTACTATCAATGAACAACCGCCTTGCAAATTAAAACTCATATCTCTCCACTTTAAGATCATAAGATGTTATCGTCTCAACATTGCTCGTGATGTAATCCATGAAGCAATCTATTGAGCGCGGGTTTATCCAATACTCAAATCTCCATTTCTAAGTACTCATGAATGTTGCAGCAATCTTATTGCAATGTCTAACTCCTTAGACAATCTACAAACCAGTTCACGACAGTCTTGATTCAATACTTACTTCCCATAGTATGATCGAATGTGGACCTTTTGAATAATCAAATTATTCGGGAAGTAAAACATGCAAAAGCGAAACACAAAATATGACTGGCAGCTACTCCTGCTTATTACCAAGTCTCCACGAGACAATCACCAAGTCGGATCTATCATAAACTATTATCGGTTTCTTATTTCTATTAAACTTTCAATTCAATTTTATATCTATGACCTTCACTCTTTCCATGTATCCAAAATGTCATGCATCGATACATATTGCAGATGTGTAACGCCCGGTTTTTCCCGGTATGTTTATTTATTTTATTTAACTAATTATGTAACATTATATTAATTTAGTTAATTAAGATATGATTAATTGAAAGATTGGGCTTATAATTATTGCCATCTTTTAATCATATAATTAAGTCTATGGGTTATAGCCAAACCCAATTAGAGCCCAAATGTTCTTCTAGCCCAAAGGCTTTAGGGTTTAGCCCATTAACCTAGTATATTAGGGCTCGAAACACTAATCTCATTCATTTTTTCATCTCATTCTCCTCCTTCAAGGCTCTCTCTCCCTCTACATCTTTCTTTATTCCCGGATTTGAGAATACAACTGCAGTGTTTGGACGATTCCCGGAGATTGAAAGGTTGGATTGCCCTGAAACTTTAACCAAAGGTTCCCAAGACATATATGAAGGTTCTGACCGAAGGATTTTTGATTTCAAGGTATAGATTTTGAGTTATGAGTTTCGCAATATAACCTAGGGTTTCTGTCAGATTTCACTGCTGAGTCTCCTTTCTTGTAAAATTCATATCTCGAGTTATAGGACTCAAATGGACCCAATACCAGTGCCCAAAGTTCCCAAATTTAGTTGGATAACTTTCTTAAAAGGCACTCTCGCTGAAAAAGGACTTTACCTATGGGCAACAACAGCTTCTCTGCTGTTGGGTCTGATCCGGGTCTGCTGGGATATGTCATTTTGTTTTTATCATTACTAGGGTTTGGGAGATGATCCTGAGTGATTCCAATTACCCACATGTACATTACATAGTTAATTTAATATCTGGAGAATATGGGTCGTTAATTCTTATTATAATTTGGTTAGAATGGACCCACACTCCAGGTCAATGGACAGTCACCAGCTTATGCTGATTCTGTGATTGACCACCTTGTGATTTTTATATCTAGAGCTTGGGAAACCCTTTTTAATCGATTCCAACTCTGAAAATTGTATTTGTGTGACTAATGTTCCTCTTATTTTTGGTTGGGGCTAATTCCACCCACAAGTTGGGTAGAATTGGCCAACACCACCTGACTGTCCGTCCAAAGACTGCAGTGACAAGTCTTTTTGTAAAATTCATATCTCTTACATCCTTTGGAGTTATGAGGAGTTCCTTACGGTTCTGGAAATCTAAGCCATTGTAGTTTCTTGTAAAAATTATTTAAGCCTATGTTTCAGTTGTATATTTTGGAGTAATTCAGTCCCGAACAGCAGGTCTGTTTTAGAGACCTTGCTGTGATTACTCCTTTCTCATTCATTAGCTTCACAACTTCATCATTCTAACCTTTAGTCTTAATTAGGTGAAGTGTTGAAGTTTGAACAAGCTTGGTAGCCATATATTGACATCTATCTATTATATCACTCACTCAAGGTGAGTTCTCTCACACCGTTGTATTGATGTTTGTGTTTGCTAGTTAGCTCGTGTGTGATTGTTTAGATTTATTATTTAAAGCATGCTATATTATTATTATGAATCGTACATGTGCACTGTATGTAATTGATTATTACTATGAGGGGTAGTTAGGTAAGATCACCAACGTTATACTCTTTATGAGGTGCGGGGATCGGGGCCAAAGGATACGGGATTTACCCGGTGCGGCTCAAACCTACAAGTCCGCCCTATTTTATATAAGCACTGATTCGTTCTTTGCTTAGTTTTTATAATTATAATTGGAAATGGATTAGGGCTGGTAAACGTGAATATTAATATGATGTTTGTGTTTGAATTCACTAAGCTTTTGCTTACGGCTTCCCTAAACATTTTTCAGGTGTTAAGATCAAGGAGGCTCAGGCTTGATTGGAGCATCGGGATTGCCACTACTAGGAGTTTTATTTATTTGGGACTATGACATGTTATGCTTCCGCACTTTACTTTAGTATTTTGCCATGTTTTGGGTTTGAGCTACTTATTTATTTTGGAAACTTATAACTATTTTTATAAAAGTTATCTTTGAAAGTTAAAATATTTTGCGAAAAATTTTGGGTGTTACAAGTTGGTATCAGAGCACACATTTGAGGGAACTAGGCATTCTTAGGAATGTTCTAGACTCAAATTTGAGGCTCGTAAAAAAAAAAAAAAAAATTATTTTCTTTAAAAATATTTTCCTTAAAAGAATTTCTTAAGACTTTTGAGGACTAGTAGTGGAAGATCCTATGGTGCGCCAGTTAGCCAAGTAAGCCTTGTTTCTTAAATTCTTATTTCGATAGATTGTTATATCTTGAGTTGTTTATTATAAGTTTTATCTGCAAACATACCTTTAATTATCCTTAAATTGTTAGATTTCACCCATGTTAGTAATATCATGTGAGAGAGTTGTTTAAATAAACGGCTAGAGCAAACTGGAACATTTGAAACTAGACACGAATGCGAGATTGGAACTTGTGTGGAAGGTAGTAGAAGGGCCCCTACTATTTGAAGCACCGGTGCCGATCTCGGGTCGGGGCAAGGTTGAAAATGTCTGGTGAGCTGAGTGTTTCAGTCTTCCTAAGAAATTCTAGGGTGAATAACTCCTAATAATCTATTTATTCTGCGAATCTAGATGACTCCGACAACTCGTCTTAATCAGGCCTAAATGGGGCAAGTTAAGGAAACTCATCGCTGAAGAATTCAACAATGCCTTTAACGAGCTCATTCTGAATGTCACTTCTGACATAATTACCCAATTCCGTGCTCTCTTGGATGAGCGCCTCGCAGCTGTTAACGGAGGAGCTTTACCCGCTCCTCCTGTTCGCGACTCAGCCTATTATTTCGAGAAGTTCTCTAAGTGCCACCCTCCACAGTGGAATGGTGACTTGAATCCAGTGGAGGCTAAACACTGGATTGCCGATATCGAAAGCGCTCTCATGACTTGCGGGTGCCCATATCAATTCAAGGTTGTTGTTACTATGAGCCAACTTAGGAAGAAAGAAAATACCTGGTGGAATCGTAAAGGAATTGTGGTAATCTGGTGGGTAAGGGTTTTGAAGAAAGTAGTAAGGATAACATAGGAGTTATATGCCTATGTAATAAGAACAAGTAAGATTATAAGTATTAAAAAAAAATAATGTAGTGGATATATACCACTTAGTATGACAAGGTAAAAGAAATTAATAAGATAGTTAATACTCCTGAGACAATATGAAAAGAACTAGTAAAAGAGACATGGCCAGAAGGTATAAATATATTGAAAATGTTAATGGAGTGTATAGTACAAATATAAAAGAAAGAGTATAACTGAAAATTTCGTTGTCTAACGGAAACGAATTATGATTATAGAATAAAGATAAAAGTAATGTCACTACAGTGACCAAAGAAAGAAAGATTGGAAAATATTAATAATAATAAATAAAAGTAGTAACACATCGATACATGTGATCCATTGCTATAACTTTATATTAATACATTAAGAAAAGTTTACAGAACTACTAAACTAATCTGAAGAATCAGAAGGAAGCGAAATAAAATCTTCTAGACTCCACTCTTTGTCATCATTAGGTTGACTTGTACCTTCTTGAGGATTTGGAAGGGGTATGTTTTCAGATATTGGAGGAGGAGCTCCAAGATGCGGGGTCTCGATAGGGTTGGAACCCGTAACCCCATGGGTATGGGTTAAAAATTGACTCATTTGGGGTGTGTGTAAGTAGGGAAGTGAAGAGGAAGGGTTCCAATTTGGAACCAGTTGGGGGTAGCTATAAGAAGGAGGAAACCAGGCTAGGTTACCTACAGAGCCTCCAAAATTCCCCTCACTCACAGGCTCGAGTAAACCAGGATTAATACTACTCATACCAGAATTAGATGGCAGAGATTGCTGCTGTGTATGAGTTCTTGATGAAGTTTCCCCCTTTTCCAGAAATTTTCTTTTCTTATATTCATTCTTATGACCAGCTTGTATTAGTTTCTTTGTGCCGTCAGTGAGACCTGATTGTGACCCTTCCATTATTGCTTCTCTCTCCTTTTTTAGGTTGGGTAATAAATCTTTCGATAATCCTGCTGCTCCACTAAACTCGTTACCAAATTCCTGTTACATAAACAACGTTAGTAATAATAACATTATGACAAAAAAAATGTAGTTCTTTACCTCAACACGATCAATGAGAGTTTGTAGACTCTTGAGTTGTCGTTGGGGCCAATGATCAATACCTAAATCTCTACAGCGTTTTTTTAATTGTGTCGTTCCAATGTTGAGTTCCTTCGCAGCTATCTCAATTGGTTCATTAAAGTGTTCAGCTATTAATTCTCTACTTAATGAGTGTCTGAAACCTCTTCTACTGCCAGCTACTGTGGTTGTCGGAGTTGAAGGATTGAGTTCAAATGTATTATTATTATTATTATTTGGGATCATTTGAACATGATCCTGATTTTCTGAACCAAAGATGGACATTGATTCATTAAAATCAGTAGCTTCTATCGGTGGTAATTGTACGTTTTCAATCATGGACTCAGGATTTTGAAATCCTTCTAGGTTCCTCTGAATCACCTGAAGCTGATTTTGATATTGAAATCCAACCCCAAGTTCGGGATTCATTTCAATATTTATGTTATGAGTCGTCTGTAATTGATTGTCATTTTGAATGTTAGTCATGAATCCTTTATTCACGGGGATGATCTCACTACTCGTTGAGGATACGCCGATGAATGGATTGTAGTCAGATAGATCATCCACAAATGGGTCTACGAATAACAATTGTTAGATGATAAAACAAAATTGAATATTCATAGAAGCAAACATTCAAAGAATTTAACCTGGTAGAAGGTATGGAGTCTGATCGAGTGCAAAGTCTAAAGATGCATGCATTGAATCTTCTGAGTTAATATTCAGCTCGGGAAAAATTCTCGGCTCTTCGTTGAGTGGCTCTATTGGTAGTATATCTGGAAGACTGTATCATAATTCAAAATCAAACAAAACATTAGAAAGAAAAATGAAAAACAAATAATGAATGTTTAGAATGTTAAAGTCACCGAACTCCGGTAAAGATGTCTGATCTGAAGGACCCTCTCCTTGCGGAAAACTAGGTCCAGGGTTTGACAGATCGCCCATTGAAGATCTGTTTTCCATGACTCAGCTTTAAATATGAGTTCGTATACGAACAATCTAGTAATAGAAGAGAATGAGACTGAAAATGAACGTGGAAATAAATGATGCTACTTACGTGTATATATATAGCATTTTGCAGCTGGAACCGAAAGGACGCATGTAATTGAAAGCACAATTCACGTTCTTATTACCAAAATTCAAACCATCTACAGTGGATGCGACCCTTCACTACCCTGAGTGTCGGTTAATTTTCAAAATTCACGGCTAGACTCTAGTGATAAAGGGATATTGATGAGATTTTTTTTTTGGATAAAGGTGAATAAAGTGGTGTCGTTTACTGATTACTTAATTGCACAGACTGTTGTAGGCTGTTGATTATTAGTGATGTGATGTCATATAAAAACAAAGTGTACGACCTATCTGTTATCATTGGAGAGGTATTGACCTTGACTTATTTCGACTTTTCATCTCGTGTTGGACTCTAGGCCTAATGGGTTAAGCTTAACATATTTGGGCTCATGTCGTTGGGCTAGTAGTTATGAAAAAATTAATAGACCAATATAAAAATGAAGTATGGGCTAATGTATTCACATACTATTAATCTTGTGGAATTATGGGCTAATGAAAGTTTCAACCTAGATTACCTATTGTTGGTGATGACTTCGAGGACGAAGTCCGTTCCTAGTGGGGGAGAGTTGTAACGCCCGGTTTTTCCCGGTATGTTTATTTATTTTATTTAACTAATTATGTAACATTATATTAATTTAGTTAATTAAGATATGATTAATTGAAAGATTGGGCTTATAATTATTGCCATCTTTTAATCATATAATTAAGTCTATGGGTTATAGCCAAACCCAATTAGAGCCCAAATGTTCTTCTAGCCCAAAGGCTTTAGGGTTTAGCCCATTAACCTAGTATATTAGGGCTCGAAACCCTAATCTCATTCATTTTTTCATCTCATTCTCCTCCTTCAAGGCTCTCTCTCCCTCTACATCTTTCTTTATTCCCGGATTTGAGAATACAACTGCAGTGTTTGGACGATTCCCGGAGATTGAAAGGTTGGATTGCCCTGAAACTTTAACCAAAGGTTCCCAAGACATATATGAAGGTTCTGACCGAAGGATTTTTGATTTCAAGGTATAGATTTTGAGTTATGAGTTTCGTAATATAACCTAGGGTTTCTGTCAGATTTCACTGCTGAGTCTCCTTTCTTGTAAAATTCATATCTCGAGTTATAGGACTCAAATGGACCCAATACCAGTGCCCAAAGTTCCCAAATTTAGTTGGATAACTTTCTTAAAAGGCACTCTCGCTGAAAAAGGACTTTACCTATGGGCAACAACAACTTCTCTGCTGTTGGGTCTGATCCGGGTCTGCTGGGATATGTCATTTTGTTTTTATCATTACTAGGGTTTGGGAGATGATCCTGAGTGATTCCAATTACCCACATGTACATTACATAGTTAATTTAATATCTGGAGAATATGGGTCGTTAATTCTTATTATAATTTGGTTAGAATGGACCCACACTCCAGGTCAATGGACAGTCACCAGCTTATGCTGATTCTGTGATTGACCACCTTGTAATTTTTATATCTAGAGCTTGGGAAACCCTTTTTAATCGATTCCAACTCTGAAAATTGTATTTGTGTGACTAATGTTCCTCTTATTTTTGGTTGGGGCTAATTCCACCCACAAGTTGGGTAGAATTGGCCAACACCACCTGACTGTCCGTCCAAAGACTGCAGTGACAAGTCTTTTTGTAAAATTCATATCTCTTACATCCTTTGGAGTTATGAGGAGTTCCTTATGGTTCTGGAAATCTAAGCCATTGTAGTTTCTTGTAAAAATTATTTAAGCCTATGTTTCAGTTGTATATTTTGGAGTAATTCAGTCCCGAACAGCAGGTCTGTTTTAGAGACCTTGCTGTGATTACTCCTTTCTCATTCATTAGCTTCACAACTTCATCATTCTAACCTTTAGTCTTAATTAGGTGAAGTGTTGAAGTTTGCACAAGCTTGGTAGCCATATATTGACTTCTATCTATTATATCACTCACTCAAGGTGAGTTCTCTCACACCGTTGTATTGATGTTTGTGTTTGCTAGTTAGCTCGTGTGTGATTGTTTAGATTTATTATTTAAAGCATGCTATATTATTATTATGAATCGTACATGTGCACTGTATGTAATTGATTATTACTATGAGGGGTAGTTAGGTAAGATCACCAACGTTATACTCTTTATGAGGTGCGGGGATCGGGGCCAAAGGATACGGGATTTACCCGGTGCGGCTCAAACCTACAAGTCCGCCCTATTTTATATAAGCACTGATTCGTTCTTTGCTTAGTTTTTATAATTATAATTGGAAATGGATTAGGGCTGGTAAACGTGAATATTAATATGATGTTTGTGTTTGAATTCACTAAGCTTTTGCTTACGGCTTCCCTAAACATTTTTCAGGTGTTAAGATCAAGGAGGCTCAGGCTTGATTGGAGCATCGGGATTGCCACTACTAGGAGTTTTATTTATTTGGGACTATGACATGTTATGCTTCCGCACTTTACTTTAGTATTTTGCCATGTTTTGGGTTTGAGCTACTTATTTATTTTGGAAACTTATAACTATTTTTATAAAAGTTATCTTTGAAAGTTAAAATATTTTGCGAAAAATTTTGGGTGTTACAAGATGACCTGATCGGACACTTTTCCGATCATATCTCAATTTGTCATTTATATTCTCCATTCCAGAAACGGTGGTGTGAATTGTGACTTTTCATGGTTCTCAGGATCTTTAGTCCAGACGACTGCACCCTAAGACCATTTCGAGAGGTTATAAAGTGCCGTCGAACCACATGCGCTCCAACAGAACACTAACGAAACTCTTTAACCATGAAGTCCTTAATCACCACGTACTGCTAATAACAATTTCAGAAACCTTTTCCAAAATATTATTATATTCACCCCAATCATTTCTCAATGATTTCTCGCGCGTGCTTAACTAATCCTTTCAGTACTCCAAGCCAAGTTTTGTCCGGAATCTAACTTACTATGCTCCAAGCATTAAGTTATCAGGACAGGTCCATGACATTTCTGATCGATCCAAGAAGCTTACAGGATCAGATCTATTCCTTTCTGAATCTTTTCAGAACATAAGGGTTATATATAACCCTCGTGTCACGACCTTCGGAAATGATTTCCTTTTAGAGAATCTTTCTCATGCATCTTGAATCTCATCAAAATCATGCTTACACTGGCTAGGTCTATACTGACGATTTCATCAATCCAGTAGATGTCTGTGAACTACGTGAGTGTATGTACCTTCTTGATATCTCTCATTCCAAGTCATTACACATTGCAATGATAGGAAACTCCTTTCCTGAGTTTATGCATATTGAATCTCATCAAGATCATATTGGCAGAGGTTTCATCTATCTAATAGATGTTTGCAACCACTTAAGTAAGCCATATCCCTATTGAGTCTTCCATAGCGAATCATCTCTTAATCCCAAGTCATTACACTTTGCAATGATAAGAGATGTTTCCTAGAACCAGTATGTAACCGACATATAGTGATAGGCAGATAATAACGATGCTTCCACTGGCTTTGACAATGTTATAGAACTGTTTTAGACTATCCAAACGTTTTGGCACATTTGAGAATATAGAACTCCAAAACCATGGGACTCTTTCAAACTATTCCAAAAATCTAAACCCTTTTGGCATATTTCGAGAATTCCGAAATCCAAACCTTCTGACATAATCCCAGGAGTCTTTCAGGCTATTCCTAAAATCCAAACTTTTGGTATATTTTGAGAATCCAAATATCCTATCTTGCGAGATGCCCGTGGGATGAATCCCGGGCCCCTGTACCTTCTGCATTGGCATGCTCTTTGTGAGTCCCTATTAGTGTGCCGGTAAACCACACACGCTCCACTAATGACTCACACTATCCCACTCAGTATCCGTTCGGATTTCATCTTCTATTGAGAGTGTTTCTCTCAGAATCAATTACTTGACTCTGAGTATCAACTCACTCAACCAGATGTTTGGTAATTACAATTTCTATGTTGCCTTCTTTTGATGATTTAATTACTCCCACTGGTTTTTAGACCAGGTGTAAAATCAACCAAATCCTCACATAGATTGTGTCTCGCCCTAAGGTTCTCTTATTTGGCAGCAACCGGGCTCACCAATGCTTCCAAGTAGTCAGTTTGAATATCCGTACCAACTTTAGTGTTTTACCACTAACTGGTGTGTCAACCAGATCATAACATCTTATGACGGTGACCAACTCTATTGGTCAAGCGAAGAGATAGGTATGTCAGGTTTAACAGGAATCTAATTCCTGGTCAAGGCCCAGTGATGACTAAGGTTCTATCGCTTGGCTAATCCCTGAACTCCTTCAGGATTATACTTGCTCCAACTGTTTCCTTTGAACATGACCTCTTTCTAAAAGGACTTTTCTTTCAAAGGGCAACCGGGATGGCCAAGGAAACGACACTGCCGATTAGTAATAGGCATGTTATGAGGTTTAGACAGACACTTACATAACTGACACGCCTAGGTCGTCGTGCGGTCAAAAATAAGAGAAAAATACCTAACACACACTAGTACAGTGGTAGTCAGGGTCGATCCGCAGGAGCTTCGTGGTTAGACTAAATGAGAGATTACCAACTAGTAGTGTCACGCTACAGTCGGAGGATCTAGTTTCTACCTTCCTAATCACTAACAAACTAAAGCAATGATCAAACACACTCAAGCCAAGCTAAGCTAAGCTCAAATAACCTAGTCACTTTCTGAAATCAGAAGTACATCTCTGAATCAGAAGCAATCAAAGGCATCCAAACTAGCAAAACCAAGCAAAGCATAAACTAGCCACTAACTAAAGTTCTACTGAACAGTTACTAGCCAAAGTTCAATGCCTAAAAAACTAACCTAATTAGCTACTGATTTCAGCAAAAGAAAACAGTTCCAACAAGGTCAAAGAAATATCCAAACATAAATCAAACATTCAAAACCCAACACAAGCATAAAAACACCGAAATACCAATATTAAATGTAACCAAATGATTTTCATTCACCAAATCCGAATCCTAAACATCCAACAGTAACAACATATTACTAAAACAGAAGCCAAAGCTTAATATCAATGGTTGTCACTCCCAAAGATACAAAACCAAGCTTAATCCAAACTAATTAATTACAAAATAAAATCCAAAACATGAAAATACCACTTAAGAAGTTGTTGAAACGAAATCTTGGAGTCAAAGAGCTTCAAGGTCGATTTTACACCCGGTCTTTGCTAGGGTTTTCGGCTGGAAATGCCTCTATTTATAGTTGCAATTTTCCCGCAGCCGCTCCATGCAGATGAAGAATCCGCGACGCGCGTACTAATCTTTTCTCGTTTCTTCGGCATTTGAATGTGTTCCACCGCCTTAAGCCCGCGTCGCGCGTACCATAAATCTGCGGCGCGCGTACGAGTTTCCTTGATTTTTCATTCTTGTCCAAACTTCTTCCTTTTGCACGCTTTTAGTCCCTGTTTCCATTCTTTTTCTCCAAACAAGTCCTGGCACGAAAAGTGAGAATACCCAGACATATTTGATATAATTTTACCAAGAACAGGGCTCAACAAGGCCTAAAATACTTGATATCACTAGGCGTTGTCAAACACCCCACACTTGTGCCTTGCTTGTCCCCAAGCAAGAGAGTTTTTAACAAATTATAATAAAGAATCAAACAATTTTTGATTGTGTTCAGTTTCAAAGTTTATTGCTCTTTGAGTTAGAGTGGAATAGTTCGCGAAAACATAATTGAATTGCTCTTTGGAATTCATGGCTTTCTAGAGAACCCTTGATCACAAACTTTCTGTCCACAATGAAGTGTACTTACTTATTCAGATTCTAAAGGCCATTAAGGAATTGTCCATGACTTTCGATGTTGTCCGTGTAGCGAGCTTTCAGAAATACCATCCCAGACCAGACGATCTTAGGTGGTAAGGTGCATAAGTCCCACCCATTTTAGACTTACCGGCTCGAACAACAAAGGCCACAGATTGACTTTTCCTTCCTAAACTCCAATCCTAAAACAACTCAATCTTCTAAACTCGTAAAACTCAACTTATTTGACTAACTAATAGCATGATCACAAATAAACAGTATTTCTTGAAAAATATTAGTGCTATCACAATCACAAACCATTCATTTCAAAATTGCAATTTATTAAAAATTTTGAAAAATATTGCTAAAAATTGAAAAATTGATCATTTCTGCAAAAATTTCAAAAAATTTCTCTTTCGACCGTCCACACCCCACACTTAAAGTCGTACAACGTCCCCGTTGTACAAAATTATTTCAAAACAAGGGAGAAAGAGTTACCCCTTTTGGACGATAGACTGCTTGGTGCTCAATATCACAGGTATAATTGCAAACAAACGGATCCTTGATTTCGTATTCTGGAATTGTAGCGCTACAGTGAACACGCCGGTGGTCGAGACAAGTGGAGGGGGCACGGTGACCCCACACTTGTCTGAGACAACTCCTTCTCAATTTGGTATATCATGCATAACTCAACAAACAAATTAAAAGCAAACATAACGAATATACACAAAATATAAACAAAATATAAAGATAGAGGTGTCATAAGTTTGTACATATATCCCAAAAAATATAAAAAGAAAGAAAGAAAAAGTACATCAATCACTACCAGGTGGCCTGGAGGGTCCGGCCTCGTGATCGTGGGCCCTGGCTGGGAATGGTCGGGGGCGTCGGCCCTGCTGAGTGGCCAAATCCAAGAGTACCTCGCCGATCCATGCCAACTGGTCCTCAATCCTGGCAACCCTGGCTGCCAGGTCCTCTTGTTGTGGCTCTGCCGGGGCTGCTCGTGCTGGCTCTGGCCTCCGGTGTCTCCTGCCTGGCTGGGCGTACACGGGATGGGGTGCCTGAGGAGGCTCGGTCGGTGCCCGAATGAACTGCCCCGGGCGCTGCTGCTCAATGAGTCGCATCCTCTCCAAAGTGCGCGCTGTAGTGCGGGATGGAGGCAGAGCGGTCAAGGAGGCAACAACGGGGGTAGTGAAAATACCATATGAGCGGGCCAGGCGGGTGATGAAATACCCCCTGGCTAGTGGGCTGCTGGCGGAGGCGCCAGTCGAGTGGGTGGAGAGAGCAACCGCGAGGGCAAAAGGGAGATGGAGGAATCGGGACAGGTCCAGGAGAGCCCATAGGAATGTCATGTCCTCCCCAGACACCTTCTCGCCTCCCTCCCGCTGCATGATGGAGGTGGAGACGATACGGTGCATGAGGCGGTGAAGTGGATCGCGGAGGTGGCTCTCCCTCGAGGTCCCCGCCTCGTACATGACGTTGGACAGCGGTGTCCAAATCTCCATGTTGGGAGCCCGCTCTGGCTGCCCCTGAATGCACGCCCCAAAGAACTGCGTGAAGTGGCGGTGCTGAAGATCCGCCGGAGTGTAGATGTCGGTGCGCCTCCCGAACTCCCGGTGGTTGCACTCCCTCTGTGCACCTCCCAGTCGAAAGCGGATGATCCTGGATCGTGGGTCCGACGCCCGAGGAGCGAAATGGATCGTAGAAAGGAACTCCAGGAGTAGCTCGGTGTAGACCACATCCTCGTCCGTGGCCATGATCCTGTCCCATCCACGGCAAGTAAATGATGCCTCCTCATGGGTCCAGGTGCGATGCAAGAATGGCTCGATCGCACCCCAGACCCCAACATCCCTCAGTATGTCTCTGTCGATGACCGTCGCCTCGAGAACCCGGTGACCGATCAACGCGTCCCTCCGTGAAATGTACTCTGCCGAACTAGCCAGTCCCTCGGGGAACTGTAGGAAAGCGTGCTCCAATATGAACATCATCTGCAAAAAGACACATAGCCACAAAACAGAAAAAAAAAATTGCAAAATTAGTCCCTTCTTCCCCACTGCACCGCAGCGCGGCCCAAGAGCAAGGGCGCGGCGCGGCGTGCGGCTGTTTCTAAACCCCGATCCAAACTCTCGATTTAACCTGCTAAAACTCAATCTAATCATACCACAAGGTAGCCTAGGTTCCGACTAACTCATCTAGGGTCTCCATTTGGCAAAACAAACACCCTATGAGTTAGCATTATCGATTCTAAGTTTTGAACTATTTTGGGCAAATCACTAAAATTAACTACCTAATCGCTAGTTTTAACGAGTAATAAGTAGTTAGAATAGCGTACCTTGGTAGTGGAAACAAAATGAGCAAGAAAAATTGCAAGAGAATTTCGTTGATCAGAGCTCCGAGTCGTGTGTGGTTTGTGTGAGCCGCGGCTTACCTTATAAAGGAGAAAATTGACTGATCGTTCCCCGCGTCGCGGATTTACGCCTTGCGCGTCGCGCGTGTCACCAAATCAACCCCTGCGCATCGGGTTGGTTTACGATACCGCGTCGCGTAATTCAAAAACCCGCGACGCGGTCTTCAAAAATTTCAAAACTTCTCAAATGACCCCACACTTATTTTAGACCATGAGTACCTGCAAAGATTGATGTATTTTCCTAATTCATTCTAAGAAATATAGATCCTAACTTATGACACGATGGGTTGCCTCCCAACAAGCGCTAAGTTTAACGTCTTCAGCCAGACGTACTACTCCTATGCCGAATCTTCTTCTTCTTGAACCCTTGATGGCATCTGATTGAATCCTGGCATGAAGTTGTTGGCCATCATTGACATGAGAGATGTGAGTTGGGTCATTCGATCGCTCACACCGCTAATCCCCTGTTGTTGAGATTCCAAGAGCTTAAAAACTTTCGCCTCTCGTTCTCTTGATTCCTTTTCATATTGCTGATGCCTTGCTTCCATCATCGCTATCATGTCCAGCAGCTGCTCCTTATCGATAGTGGACAACGGGTGGTCCTTGGTCTCCTTTAAAATCTCTTCTTTTCCTCTTTCTCCCGTACGTGTCCAGATTTTTTCCTTACTCTTGACCCCAGGCTCCATTAATATCCTTCTGTCCATTTGTTTGTCATTTTCTTCTGAAGGTAATGATATAGGATTTCCAAACATGTTCAATCTTCTTTTCCTTGTCCCAAAGAAAATGTCCATGTCTCCAGTCTTGCAATCGATCACCGAACCAGCAGTAGCTAAGAATGGGCGTCCTAAGATGAGCGCATGCGCATCGTCCAAGCTTTCATATTCCATAACCAGAAAATCCACGGGATAGAAAAAGTCCCCAACTTTGACTATGACATTTGTCAGTTTTCCCCGAGATACCCTTGTTGATTGATCAGCCAGCTGCAATACAACTTCGGCTGGCTCTATTTCTTCATTTTTGTATTTATTGTATAGGTATCCTGGCAGGATATTGACACTTACTCCCAAATCTAACAAGGTGTTCCGAATAACCACGTCCCCTACAGTTGTAGTGATCAATGGTGATCCAGGGTCCTTTTCCTTTTTGGGCAGTGTTCCCAATAACGCCTCACTTGCTTTCACAGTCAACCTCACAGTTTTTGGTGTGGGTGCTTTGCTCTCCCATTTTGTTCACACATTTCTTGCAGAATCCTGGTGTCCTCAGGGGCATCCTTAAGTTCATCCCACAGGGGCTGGTTCATTAAGGGCCCCATTGATTTAGGTGCTTCCTGCTTCGTCTTCCCTTTCCAATTCTTCTTTTTCTGCTTGATTCCCGCTATCGTTGGTTGCTCCTCCTGATGGACCTCTTTATCTATTTCTGGTTGAGTTTCATTCTCAACAGAAATTCCTTCTTCCTTACCTTCCTCACTTCTTAGAGCTTTCTCTTCTTTCCCCGGTCTCACTTCACTTCCTACTTCAAACAAGTCTTCCAAAGTGACTTTTTGCCACCCAGATTCGACAGTGTTAACTTGCTCTTTTCCTGGTCGCTGATTATGAGTAGGGTTGACCTCTGTAGCACTTGGCAATTTTCCACTGTCTCTTTTTTGCTGATCTGCAGCCATTTGACCTATTTGTCGTTCCATGTTTGCAATGGCTTTTGCATTTGCTTGAGATTGTTATTGCGTAGCAGTGACCATATCGTACATCCTAGCAATCATCTCTTCTTGAGTTCCCGGGGCGTTGTTGGTAACATTAGTGAGCCCCCTATTGTTATTGCTACTATTTCCATTGTGGTTGTTGTTATTCGCAGGCTGATGTGTTCTAGGCTGATTAATCGATTGGCTCTGGTAATTGTTCTGCCTAAAATTCTGTTGCTGTCCTTGGTTATATGGCCTGTAGGGTCGTCCATTGTTATGCTGGCCTTGACCCTAGCCATGAACTTGATTCGCCTCTTGAGTCTTAGGTCCTCCTTGTCCTCCTTGCGATGAATTCTGCGGTCCATTCTGCAGTGTTGACATGAGCCTGTCAAACTTCTTATTCAGTTCACTAATTTCCTTCTTCACTTCCTTTTTCCAGTCAGCATCGGCTCCCACTGCTGCAGCCGTACCTACAGTCTTCCTGGTAGAAAAGTTTGCCTTGGAACCATTGCTCAGTTGTTCCAAGAACTGCCAAGCTTCCTCTGGGTCCTGCCACATAAATGTCCCACTTGATGAGGCATTTATAATGGCCTGATGCGTCTCACTGACTCCTTCGAAGAATAACTTAACTAACTGCCACCTAGGAATTTCGTGATGCGGGCAGGATTGTAACAACTCCTTCAATCTATCAAAGGCTTCGTGGAAAGCCTCTCCTGGCTTTTGCTGGAAGTCCTGGATGACCCTTCTGATTTCAGTTATCTTACTTGCTGGATAAAATTCCTGAAGGAACTTTGCTTTGAGCTGATCCCATGTAGTAATGCTATTCGATGGCAAAGATGTAAACCAATATTTGGCCTTATCCTTAAGAGTGAATGGAAACAGTCTAAGCCTGAAAATGTTTCTATTGGTGTTCCTAGGGTTATTAGCATTAGCAATCGCTAAGAATTCGTATAGATGATTATAAGGATCGTCTTGCTTATACCCTCTAAACTCTGGCAATATTCCTAATAACTGAGGTCTTATTTCTACTTAAGAATCAATGTTATCAGGAATATAGATTGGTGATGAATCATCATATTCCCACGGTTGGAAATGTGATGAAACCGATTGCCGTCTCGGTTGTGCGAAATGTAAAGGTTGGGCGGGGTTACCGTAAAGATGATCGTTATATTCCCGCTGACCTGGTGGTTGATACTGTGGTGCTCTTCTGGGAGGTCCCCGACCTCGATTCCACTGTGGTTGTGGTGCTGGTGGCACCCATCCCTCGTCTTCCTCGTCATATCCCTCCTCTGTCTCTGGATGATGGTATTGTGGCTGAGGAGGTTGTTGATAGTGTATCGGTTGTGTAGGTTGGAATGTGGGTTGAGGTTTAAAAAGAACGTGTTGTGGTTGACAGGTTGGTGTCTGCTGTCTAGGAGATGGGGTGCCATCACGGGTCGGCTCTCCCCAAGACATTGTAGAGGTAAATGGATTGGTAGATTGTGGTTGTGAAGCGGGTGTAAATGGTGGGACAGATGGTGGAGTGCATGATGGTATGGGTGCAGGGGCTGAAACTGCACCACCAGAAGCACTCGTGCTCCCGAACTGAAACTCTGACAGTGGGGGAATAGAAAACACCCCCGTTGCCTCACCTGATGGTTCCTGGGCAACACCTACTGGATTACTACTAACCTGACTAAAATTCATGATATTTAAACGCCTACGGGCATGGATTTTGCGCGCAGTACGCTCAATCTCAGAATCAAAATGCAATGGGGATAATTGCTTACCCCTGCGGGTACGCATGCACTAGTGCAACACGCCCACAAAAATCAAAAACCAAACTAACCGAATGAAATTTTCAAAAACAAGAAACAAGTTCCTACTACTCACCTAATCTAAGCTCACAGCTCCCCGGCAGCGGCGCCAAAATTTGACACGCCTAGGTCGTCGTGCGGTCAAAAATAAGAGAAAAATACCTAACACACACTAGTACAGTGGTAGTCAGGGTCGATCCGCAGGAGCTTCGTGGTTAGACTAAATGAGAGATTACCAACTAGTAGTGTCACGCTACAGTCGGAGGATCTAGTTTCTACCTTCCTAATCACTAACAAACTAAAGCAATGATCAAACACACTCAAGCCAAGCTAAGCTAAGCTCAAATAACCTAGTCACTTTCTGAAATCAGAAGTACATCTCTGAATCAGAAGCAATCAAAGGCATCCAAACTAGCAAAACCAAGCAAAGCATAAACTAGCCACTAACTAAAGTTCTACTGAACAGTTACTAGCCAAAGTTCAATGCCTAAAAAACTAACCTAATTAGCTACTGATTTCAGCAAAAGAAAACAGTTCCAACAAGGTCAAAGCAATATCCAAACATAAATCAAACATTCAAAACCCAACACAAGCATAAAAACACCGAAATACCAATATTAAATGTAACCAAATGATTTTCATTCACCAAATCCGAATCCAAAACATCCAACAGTAACAAAATATTACTAAAACAGAAGCCAAAGCTTAATATCAATGGTTGTCACTCCCAAAGATATAAAACCAAGCTTAATCCAAACTAATTAATTACAAATAAAATCCAAAACATGAAAATACCACTTAAGAAGTTGCTAAAACGAAATCTTGGAGTCAAAGAGCTTCAAGGTCGATTTTACACCTGGTCTTTGCTAGGGTTTTCGGCTGGAAATGCCTCTATTTATAGTTGCAATTTTCCCGCAGCCGCGCCGCACAGATGAAGAATCCACGGCGTGCGTACTAATCTTTTCCCGTTTCTTCGGCATTTGAATGTGTTCCACCGCCTTAAGCCCGCGTCGCGCGTACCATAAATCCGCGGCGCGCGTACGAGTTTCCTTGATTTTTCATTCTTTTCCAAACTTCTTCCTTTTGCACGCTTTTAGTCCCTGTTTCAATTCTTTTTCTCCAAACAAGTCCTGGCACGAAAAGTGAGAATACCCAGACATATTTTATATAATTTTACCAAGAACAGGGCTCAACAACGCCTAAAATACTGGATATCACTAGGCGTTGTCAATAACCCTGGACTTTCCATGTACAAGTAGGGTCAAACCTTGCTTTACATATCAGACGGTGTCTGTGCAACCTACTTAGTCTAAGATGTGGTCTGCATATGCTTTTACGGTCCAACTGGTTTAATATCTAATAATAACGATAACTGATTGGAGGTGTATCTCATACATCGAGGATCGAACTATTTCGACCAATGCCCCATCATCTTCCTTAGGATACATTATAACTATTAATGTTCTTGGAAGAGGATGAACTGTGAAACCTTTTCTCAGTTAATGTCATCACTCAGGTTCTGTTGATCTTATACTTCCTTTGAAGTCCTTGAACTGTTCAAGGTTTCAATCAATTGCTTATTCTGATAAGCAAAGCCATATTTGTCATACTAATTGGAAAATACTATGAAGTATAACTAATTCCGTTTCATTTGAAGATTCGAGCAATCCACAATAACTGATGTGTCTGTTGCTCAAAATCTCAATATCCTTTACATCTCTATGTAAATTTATGACTTTGTTAATTTTCTCAAGAAATGCAATCATCACCTGACTCCAAGTGAACTGATTCCAAAATCATGTCCATTGGATCTTTGGGCGATTTATTTCTTGCAATAATTAATTTTATTAAGAACTCAATTCATCACGTGACTCTAAATCAAACGATTCCAAAGTCCTGTCCAACTGGACCTTTGGTTGAAATGATTCTTATAAAATTTACTTTAACAATCATAAGGAACACAATTTATAAATCCAATCCTATTGGATATATCAACATTCAAGTTATTACCATTCATGCTATTAACATGCTCATACAACATTTTGAGGATAACTAAAACAACCATGTGTTAAAAGAAAAACACCATATTGTAAAAAACAAAATATCCTCGAACAATGTACTATATGATAACTAATGTCATGTGCATCTAATAGGCAAATAACAAGATCATAATATCTAACTAAACTCCAGACTTGCACGAGCTCCAGATCCAATCTGAATGTGCTCCTGTGCAACAAATTCCTGCATCCTACTGAGTCCATGCATACAGAGCAATGTGAAGAACACATCCTGTACCAAGGAATTAAGGATCAGGGATTCTGAGTTTTAAGATATGTCTAAGTCGCCAAACTGTTTGACTTTGGAGCATTATTCCAATCTTTTGTGACTGTGTCCCACCGTGTGGATTCGAAGTTTGAGACATCGAAGAACCGGTCCAGACGATCTGGATCGTTTCTTGATCTGTTTCATATTACTGGGCTCAATCCGGAAGTAGTCGGATCAATGTAACTATGCTTCTCCATGAACGACTCATGCAGAGTCAACATTGAATGCATTTCCTTGATTGCCTTATTCTGGAACTATGTTTCACTATGTGTGACTCATATAGGGTCAACATTGAATACATTTCCATGATAGTCTTGCAATGGTTCCTTTTCCTGTTCATCTAATGAATAGGTCAGCGAGTCGAGCTAACGCTCAACTCCCGAGTAAAAGGGTGACCAATTTTATGCAATTCGCCTATGTGTCCCTAAATCTCGAGAACATGCGAATTGACGCTACTTCCTTCTTTTAGCTTGTACAATTCAAGCTCTTTGAAGATCCCAGTTCGTTCTATTCACCCGGTTCAAGGAACCTTTCCTCAACCTGCTGTGCTAACTCATTCGACCCCAGGAATCCTAAATCCCTGCGGAACTCGGGGTCAATGGTCAACAATATGGAGTAACGAACTTTCTCGGGTTCAAGAATCAAGAAGTGATGCTTATCACAAACTGCTGTGTGATACCATGCTTCGATAGAATGGGGAGCGGACACTCAATAGGATATGGTATGCCAGCAAAACTAAGAACTATTCTCCATTTACTAAGTCATACCAGATAGTTACGGCCAGTCAGCCTTTCTGTAGACTTTCTATTTATAACAGGTACATTATGACGCTCAAGAATTTTGGTGAAGAGGGAGGAGACCAGAAACATTCTAGGACATCTATAAAACTTGAATTTAGTAGTTTAATTAACCCTTTTTTAGTAATTACCCAATTTATAATTTAATAAGGCTAGGACCCAAAATACCCCAACTATGCTTGTGAAGAGGGATGCAGTAGTCACAACACAGTGGTCATTAAGGTAGATAACATTTATCAAATTCAGTCTTATGAAATTCCTAGATCTGTGAGATTCATTGAACTATTCAATGGCATGTTTAATCTTGGATATGCCCCACTGTTTGTGACTGGGATGCCGAGGATCACAAACCGGGTGTGAATAACCATGCAAGTTAGCTTGGTACTCTCGAAGTCAATTACCATCTCTAACTGACGTGCCGGTTAACCACACACGCTCCGTCAACAATGACAATATTGAGAAACCCATTGCCACTCTTTATGAACCCCGATTGGTGTGCCGGTAACCCACACACGCTCCACCAACGTTTCATAAAGTGCAATGTGCAACTCCATGGATTAGCATCAATTCACATTTTTTCTAAAGTAACTAGATTGGGATTTTTATTAATGGTTCTAGTACTTCCAATTACAACATTATACTTTTAATGAGAATTAAGCGGTCCTATCAAACCCGTTCGGCTAATGACACTCGACTGACCAGGAGAGCGGTGGGTGAGAGTGGACACCCATTAAACTACCATTTTATAGGCAGTCTCCTTATACCCTCTTTGTAGGATAGTTTTGTGAATGAGGCCTACTAACGGTAAGACTAACCAATTTATCTTATACAAATAATATTAACTTTTAATTATACTATGTATAAGATGTATTTTAAACTTTTTAAAATATTATAGGTTTAATCTTTTAATTTTCGAAAAATTAACTTTTTAATTTTAAAATTAAATTTAAATCTTTAAATGATTTAATTTATCTTTTAATTAAAAAATTAATTAAATTAATTAAATTAATTAAATCTAGATAGGCATCACAAATTAATCCAATTAATTTAATCCTATCTTAAACCCCTAATTTAGAAAATTGCAAGTAATGGGTTTAAGGTTTCCTTTTATTAATTAATCATAATTACCAAAAATAAGAAACATGTAAAACCCTAAGGCCCAAATCGCAGACAAGGCGGAAGGAGGCTAGGGGTTCCAAAACCCTAGCCACCATCGAAATTTGGCCTCCAAGAAGGGTTAATTTTCGATCAACCCATCAAACACACAAAAACAGTTATAACAATTCATTCAGAAAAACAGCCAAAGCTCTGATACAACTGAAAGGTTTTCTGCAATCTATGAACTAATAATCCTAAGTTCACATGCAACCTAGAATAAGGATCTATGTTTTTCTAACAATGAACATATAACAAAACCTAGAAGGCCAATAATAATTTTCTAAAGAATTAAATGAGAAAAACCCATCTTTGATTTTAATCTAGAAGCTAGCAGTACAAATGTCCTACCTCAAATGAGATCACACCCAAGAAAGGAGGAGAAGACAGAATTTCAGAGAGGCAGAGAGACTAAAATGGCGCAGGTATAGGAGCCTCCAGGGGCTTCTGTTTATAGCCTCCAGGTGGTGACAGTGGAAACCCTAGAGGACAAGCCTGTTACCCATTTTGACAAGCCTCTAAAACCCTAACTAAGGTTTCGAAATCAAGGGTTTGGCCACCCTTAATTTCGCCAACTTCACTACCACTTGGACATTGATCACTCAACTATTGAGTATTTACAAAATCAGTCCATGTACCTTTAATTAATTAAATTAATCACCAAATTAAATCCAATTAATTCTAGATTAATTTCTAATTAACTAATATAGTTTCTAATTAATATATTATCACTTTAATATATTAATAAACTATTTATTTTATTTCTATTGATTTATTAAACATTTAATAAATCAACCTTTCTCTCTACTTGAGGGCAATCCAAATGGACTTTGCTTCAATTAATATGATAAATACAATTTATAAGTCATGGCTTAGACACCAAATCCAACAAAAATCACAAATGGAAAGTTCACAATAAATCGAGTAGCATACGTCGAAGGCCTCAAGCACAATCTAGTCAGTGTTTCCCAACTATGTGTGGGAACTGGGTTAAAAGTCACATTTGATGAAACTGGAAGTGTCATTAAGAAGAAAAAGACCAAGGACATTCTGCTTAAATAAAAAAGGAAGGGTGAAATGTATCCGCTCGACATGAAGCCAATAGTAGGGGCTCCTTCCATCTGCCTACTCTCAAGAGCACCTTCGAATCTTAGCTGGTTATGACATCGAAGACTATCTCATCTGAACTTCAAGAACATCAACAAGCTTGTTGCTCTTGATTTCGTATGAGGGATGCCAGCAATTAAATTTGACAATGACACTCTGTGTGCTGTATGTGAACATGGAAAGCAAAAACGTCAAGCACACCCAATTACCATTGACTTAAAGATCACTAAACCACTTGAAGTACTTCACATTGATCTATGCGGTCCTTCCACAGTTGAGTCTCTTAGTGTCAAAAAGTACATCTTGTAATTGTGGATGATTTTTCAAGATTCACATGGGTCGTTTTTCTACGACAAAAATCAGATACTCCAGCTAAACTTATTGCCTTCATCAAGAATATCGAGCTACATCTCAAGAAACCGGTTAGGGCAATCCGAAGTGACAACGGCACATAATTCAAAAATCAGACAATTGACTCGTTCCTGAAGGAGAAGGGCATAACTCACAACTTTTCTGCCCCTTACACTCCACAACAAAATAGAGTTGTTGAACGAAGAAACAGATCTCTATGCAAAGCGGCCAGAACTATGCTTGATTACGCAAATCTACCGATGTACTTCTGGGCCGAAGCCGTTGCAACAGCATGCTTCACTCAAAACCATTCTTACATTCTCAGACGGTTTAACATTACGCCATACGAAGTCATCAACAAGAGGAAGCCAAATGTAAAGCTTTTTCATGTCTTCGAATGTAAATGCTTCATAATGAAACTTAAAGAAGGCACCACAAAGTTTGCCTCTAAGTCCGATGATGGCGTTTTTCTTGGCTACTCCCACTCTGCAAAAGCATATCGCGTTCTTAATAAGACAACAATGAAGATAGAGGAAACGTGTAATCTGACATTCGATGATCACCATATAAAGAAATCAGAGACAATCTTTCCTCGTTCCTCAATTTTTCCAAACACCCCAACCGATGTTATACCTCTTGATACGTTTAATCTTGATTTCTCCTTTTTTTTGACAGTCCTGATCGTGCAATAGATGCTGAATCAAATGCGAAGGAAAACAATACACCAGAAATCAACAAGCTAAATGACGATCAATCAACTGCAGATACTTCAAGGGAAAAGACTTCTTCGGTTGAGGGGGAGCAAAGAACAACCAAAGAAAATGATCATTCGGTTGAGGAAGAGTCATCAACTTCTTCTTCACCTAAGGACATTCCTGCTAAAATCGATGTGGAGCCACCTAATACTTTCACAGACACATCATCTACGAACACCCCTGCTCCGATTGAGGGGGAGCCATCCAACAAGTCAGCTCCAATCAAGGGGTAGCAACCAATTCCTGACTCTTCAAATGACGATAATCTGTCAACTTCGGATTATCCATCTGATACGGAGGAGGTGCAAGGAGAAACACTGCCTGAGTATGATCCAACATACCCACCTCTTGAGAAATGGACTCGTGATCATCCGAAGACACAGGTAATTGGTAATCCAGATGAAAAGGTACTTACACGCTCACAACTAAAAGCAAAACAGCAAGAATTAAACAAACATTCAGATTTTTGCATGTTTAATGTTTTCATTTCCAAAGTAGAACCTAAAACTGTGAAAGAAGATTTTCTACACTCAGATTGGGTTGAGGCCATGTAGAGTGAGTTGGCCGAATTTGAAAAATCAAAGTTTGGCGTTTTATTCCTAAACCGGCTAACTCCTCTATAGTAGGTCTCAAATGGGTTTTTT
This sequence comes from Cichorium intybus, assembly GCA_023525715.1. Taxonomy (NCBI): domain Eukaryota; kingdom Viridiplantae; phylum Streptophyta; class Magnoliopsida; order Asterales; family Asteraceae; genus Cichorium; species Cichorium intybus. Next base: position 63,619,244 of record CM042014.1, read on the forward strand.
AAAATAAGCTTGATACCGAAGGTAACATTGTACGAAACAAAGCTAGACTTTTTGTTAAAGGATACTGTCAACAGGAGGGGATCGATTATGATGAGACCTTCGCTCGTGTTGCGAGACTTTAGTCCGTCTGGATATTTTTGGCATTTGCTGCCCACAAAAACATTGATGTCTATCAAATGGATGTCAATTGTGCTTTTCTTAACGGAGAACTCGAGGAAACAGTGTATGCGGAACAACCTCCTGACTTTATAAATGACAAGTTCCCAGATCACTGTTATATTCTTGACAAAGCAGTCTATGAATTAAAGCAAGCACCAAGAGCTTGGTACGAAACTTTAACCCGGTTTTTAAAACAATCAAACTTCAAACAAGGCTCTGTTGACCCCACCTTATTCAGAAGGAAAGTCGGTACTCATCTAATGTTAGTTCAAATCTACGTAGATGATATCATCTTCGACTCAACAAACCCTGAACTTTCAAAAGAATTCGAAACCTTAATGAAAAGTAAATTTCAAATGAGCATGATGGGGAAGATAAATTACTTTCTCGGACTGCAAGTTACGCAAACCTCAGAAGGTATTTTCATAAATCAAGAGAAATACACACAAAGCCTTCTAGAGAAATTTGGAATGGAAAACTGCTAAAATGCGAAGGTTCCCATGGCTGTTGGTACATGTCTCTCACCTTCGCTTGACAAACCGGCTGTTGATCAGAAGGTCTACAGAAGTATGATCGAATCTCTACTGTACCTAACAGCTAGTCGACCAGACATCATGTTCTCTGTGTGCAACTATGCATGATATCAGCCGAATCCAAGAGAACCTCATTTAGCCGCAGTCAAGACGATCTTTCGATATCTCCATCGCACACCCTCACTTGGATTATGGTACCCTGCCAACTCAGGCTTCTTTCTTCAAGACTATTCTGATGCTGATCTTGGAGGTTGTGTTCTTGATCGTAAAAGCACTTCGGGTGGATGTCGGTTTCTTGATGGAAAGCTCATTAGTTGGCAATCCAAAAAGCAAACATGTGTTTCCATCTCCATAGCCGAAGCTGAATACATTGCTGCTGCTGCTTCTTGCACATCCCAGATGATATGGATCCAAAGCCAACTTCGTGACTATGCCATTCGTGTGCGAAGGATCCCACTCTTCTGTGACTCACAAACTGCCATACGAATTTGTCACTATCCAGTCCAACATTCAAAGACCAAACATACTTCTCTATACTATCATTTCATTAAAAGTCATGTAGAAGAAGGAAATATTGAGGTACACTTCGTCCATACGAACGACTAGTTGGCAGACATCTTCACCAAGGCCCTTGACGAAAATGCTTTCACACGAATCGTCCATGGGTTAGCCATGCTTGAGTCATCCGCAGTTCTAGTAACTTAATCAGATACGTACTTTAAAACCTGTACCTTTGATATCTTTTTATCTTTTACTTTTTAAATTTTTTTCTTAAATTCAGTTTAAGTTTTTTAGGAAAAAATTTGTTTAAATTTAGGAAACGTTTTTTTTTTCATCAGAAGGGACATTATTCATGAACGAACCTTCGGTTCTATTTGGGTAACATATTTCAAACGATGCAATGCAGCATCCTGCTGTTACCTTTTCAAACTTACTATTCACATCCAAACCTTTGGTTCCCTTCTGATAAAGTTTTTTTCTGATTTCTGCTACTTACATGACTCATGGTTTCTCTCATCTGAATCATCCTTTGCAATATCAAACACTCCATCTTAAAGGAGAAAACGTTGACTTTAGAATCTGTAAATACATATCCCATTGCACTAAGGGATATTTTGGATTCGACTTGCAACATTGGTAAATCTTCAGATGAACTGATCAAGGTTAAAGACCTTCTTACAGATTTATTCTTCGGATATGTGTGGGTGAATTCCTATGGTCACATCTTACTTGCACCCAATGGTTCTCACCTTTGCTTCAGTAAACAACTAATCAAAAAGACTTGGTCTTTTCATGATCCTAAGGCTCTTATCTTGCATGGTAGTGTCCATTTGACTATTGTTGAACCAAAGAATTATCAATACACTTGCTCTCAAAATCAGCTCAAGGGATAAAATCTATTTCAAGCGAACACAGTTTTAATACCAGTTGCCATCTATCAAAACAATACAAATTATCAATGCAGGTCCATAACACTCTACACGCAATTACAAACGAAATTAAATTCGAAGGGACCAGGGAACTGTGTTAATTATTCAAGGTGCTCAATAAAATTTTCAAAATTGGAATATCTTTTGATACCATAAACTCTGCACCAACTATCATGTTAAACGAACATCTCAAGGCTTACCCCTGACTTAAATGCAACAATTCGATCTCCTATGACATAGTTGAGAACTGAATTGGGGGTATGAACATCTCAATAACCCATCTTCAGTGACATGGGTGGAGTAGTGCACGATTCTCAAAGGCTTGTCATCCGAGAAAAGTGTCCAAATATTTCGTCTGGTGAATGGAGATATATTTTTCTGCTTCTTCAAATTTCAAATATCTTCTACAAACATAACCTTAAAGTGTATTGATGCTCTTCGGTTTGGGAAATGTCATCTAAGGTTATACTGAGTTCGTATTTGAGATCACAAAATGCAAAACACTATTTAACCATGCGAAGGTGGAATATAAACACGGGGTTCAGTTATCGTGCGATTGATAAGATCATTCAGACATATTTTAGAATGAGTGTGTCAGTGGGACTTCCTAGAATCATCAGCTCTCATCCTCCAACTCAACCAACAAATTGGTTTTCACAATGCTAAATCAGTGCTTTTCCTTTCACCTTCGGATGATGAATCATGCGGCCATTATAGCAAACTTCGGTTGTATACTTAATATTCAAAAATACAAAAAGACCTTCATTTCTTATTTTTTTTATAGTTATTCATCCTTAACGAATCGTCTGGTTACAAGGGTTGTTGGGATTATACGAGAAATCAGGGATTTAGCTTGATTCTAGTTTGCCTTGGGAAATGCAGGGACCAATCATATTGCAGCATAACGGTTACTTCAGGATGACGCACCTGTCACGCGACAAAAAGGGAATGTCCCCTCAACTTACGGGTGATGTGCATGAATTCTATTCGGCCATTTCAAACAAGCATTAAATGCTCACACTCTCTCTACATTCATTACCCCACCATAAATACGGAATAAACCCTTCCGTCATCCCTTCTGTTTCCAAAACATTTGAACCTGCAACTCTTTTCCTCTCTTCTCCAACTCGCAAATCTCCTAACACTCACCATGTCTGCCGATGCTATTTCCTTCACTGCCGCCGGTGCTGATTCTGTTACTGATCTCAAACCAATGTCGGCTAATCATATTGCAAATCTGGACCCTGAAGCTTATTCCTCTACAATGGTGATGCTCGTCGTTTTCTTACAACATTCACCACTGCACTATGCCATGACTGCCAATCCTATCGTTCCAAAGATCTGGGTCGATCGTGCACATCAAAGATCTGAACGAAATGGGTCATACTCCAGTTACACGATCAATGAGTCTATTCAAGAAAAAGCACTTGCCTTCGGTCTAGGCATATTTCTTTAGCATCATTCTGAGGAGCCTGTCTAGCAGGACCTCAGGATTGGACTCTTCTTCATCCACTTTTCTCCAGCTCCATTACGGTATTTACTATAACTGTCCTGTTGATTATGCTACCATATTATGGACAAACTTCCTTACGTATCTAAACCATGCGAAACGAGCCATTAAGATTGATTCAGCACGTTTCTGGGCTCTGATTGTCCAAGCCGCGTATGCACATGATAAGGTTCCCGTACCTTCGGATATACCCGCTCACGACTTTGGACTAGTTCAAGTTCCCACATGCTCACCTTTGGATGAAAACATGGATTTTGTTGCACAAATTCCAGAAGCAATGCTGTGCAAAGTACCTGCTGAGAATCTAACCTTAATCGCTTACCGCCAAACACTCACCATTCCACACCCTCTTCGAGTTTTTCAAAGGGTGATTGAATCTGAGCTGCCTAAGGCCAATGGTGGAAAGCGAAAGGGCACAGTTGAACCATCCGAACTCCAGGAAAAGAAACCCAAGACAAGGAAGAAGGGCCAGCCGAGTAAACCAACAAGGAAGAAACCTGCTCAGTCTTCATGCCCAACGACACCCAGATCCGAAGAAGAAGAATAACACTCTCATGCTGAGGATACTGTGATCCCACCCTCACCAACCGAAGATACTACTACCACGGTACGACCTTCTGATCCAATTATCTCTTTATTTGACACTCTAGTGGTGTCCGCACATATGACCTCTGTCGAAACATCCAATGTGGAGACAAGTCATATTGAGACCCATGTGCACACATCTTGGACACACGTCTCACTCTGGACGATCAGACAACAAACGATCAACCCTCACCACCACCAAAGAATACAATGCCTCTTCATACTGTGACAACCGAAGTCCTTCTCAAAATGCATTCTTTTTGGACGATCTCGCCGACTCTCCATCTCCACTTGGATCTGAGAACGCAAAAGAAGATTACTTTGAAATGGGACCAGTTCAGATACAAGATGAAGATGATGATGAACCAGACACCAGCCTCGTGTCTATGAAAGAGTTCCGTCAACTCAACAACAAGCTGAATATTCTGATTTAAGCCCAGACGACATACACTTTGGACAAGGTGTCTGGAGTTACTGTTGAACTTTTATCTGAGTCTCTTAAATCCTTTGAAAGTTCCATCAAAACCACCGTAAGTAACAGTATTGATGATGCAGTCAAGTTGATAGAAAGTGATGTGAAACAGATGACACGCAATGTCTTGGAGAAAGTCGACTTGCGTTGTAAGACATTTGAAAAGATGATTGAAGATAAATCCCAGCACCTTCTGGAACAGCAAAATGAAAAACTCAACGAAGTGGTCACCAAACTCTATACTGTCCATACTGAAGTTCAAGCAAAGCTTACTTCCATGACTACTTTTGTTGAAAATTTATCCAAGAGAAGTGCTGAGGAATTTGATGTACAACTCACTAGCCTTCGGACAGATCTTGACACCGCCAAGAAGACTATAGGTGAGTATGAACTGAAGGTACACGAGCTATACGTATAAAGAGGCACAAAGGATTTTGGATCAACAAATGAAGACTCTGGTCTCTCAGACAAATGAGTCTTTCCGAAAGGATATTGCGACTTTACTTGCTTTGGTCAGTCGATTACCTGGTGCTCCGAAGCCCAGCCAGCCTTCAACTAGCTGGAAGGTCAACACATAGAAGACAAACCACCTTCGTACCAATAGCTACAATCGCACCAGTAACAACCTTTGCACCAATCACTCAGATAACAACCACCACTGTTCCCATAACAACAAAACCATTCTTCGGTTTTACTTCAGCTCCATCATCTACAACAGTATCCACCACCACACCGGTTAGTACAAATACACTTTCTTGGGGATGTTCATCTTCAACCCCAATTTCAACTGAATCCACCTCAAGTATCAAAAAAAGTTTCTTGAGTGCAATCAAACGTGGAGTAGGTTTTGCATCGACAACCACCTCAACAAAAACTACAACTTCACAAGTTCCTCTTGAAACCGGATCTTCAATTGACAAGGGCAAGAAAATTGCACAAAATTGTCCAAGTCTGAACAGAAGCAACAGAAGGTGGAGGAGTATGAGAAGTTGAGGCACCTGTATGTGATTTCCCGTGATCGGATGGGAAAGAAATAAGTGATGGGTCAAGTGAACTAAATCTGGACGTATGAAACAATTATGTCTTTGGCTTTCACTAGTACCTCTTGTTTGTTATAATGTTGAAAACACTATAGAACTGCAGCTAGATATTCCGTTCAATCCGAAGCTTTATGTTGCCAATGTCTATGACATCGAGTTTGATCCTGCGGAGAAAAGAAAGTTTCAAGAACAAAAAACCAGGTTTCATGCGAACCTTGCTGCTGATCAAACTCGTGTCTGGTCTTGCTTAAAGATTATGGGGATAGACAGAATCGAGGTAGATAGCTGTTCGAAGATGTCTATCAGAATTATACTTACCATGTCCGAAGAGGAAAAGAGAAGATAGAAAGTTCGTTTATAGTTGCTGATTTTCCCTTGATGAATCCAAATAACTTCATTGTATTGGTTGAAAGATTCTACAACTTGACTCAGACGAGGATCTCCAAGCAAGTGAGTCTAACACGAAGTCAGAGAATAATTGGAAGATTTATGGGTTCGTATCTCCGAAACTTCTCTCAGTATGATTATGAGATTGCTAAGCTTTTCAAAGAGTCTGTTCCTGCTGCTGATAAGGAGCTCACTGGTATAAGCAAAAGCAGTGATGGAAAAATTTTACAAGATACATGGGGAGTTGTATACAAAGGAAAACTCACAAGGAAAGGAGCATTAAAGAAGTTATTTTTTGATATGAATCAGAAGGAGAAGTTTCCTACAACTTTTATTGGAGGGAATGTTAACAAGGGTGACTTTGAATAATGAGAATTCGGATAACGCGAAGAACGAACTGTGTGATCATCTTAAATGGTGGATTGTTGTTCGGAAGGATATGACCAAAGCTTTTAGTATGTTATAGACTTCGGATACCTGGCATCTTCACCACAAAAGGGGGGAATGTTAGGGTGCTGATTGTGTTGGATTTTGATATCCGAAGTTCAAGTATTCTTGTCCGAAGATCATGATGTAAACGAAGTTGAAGTGCTGATCCGAAGCTAATGCAAGTTGTCATATTTTAAGTTTATCTATTAAGTTATAGATAATGTCTACGGTATTTGTATTATATGTAATTGATAGGGTTATGTATTTATCCTATTGATTGTTAGTATTTAAACATAGGCAACCCTAGATAGTGACGTACGTTCATTAACAGTCTTGATATTCATTGTAACGATCTTCATAGTTGCTCATCATTCTGATTTGGAGCACTATCTCATTTACAGTGAATAAAATCATTCGACATATTGAATACTCAAATAAACATTGTTCTCATTGTTAGATTTAGTTATTATTCGATCTTACACACACAGTAACAATCTAACTTTTGTGAATTTTGAACTTTTTCTAAAAAATATTCTGAGTGTAATGTGTAAAGTCGGATTTGACGTATGCGGAATAATAATAACGTAAAAATCGAATCAAATATCCAAGGTGCCGAATGATTAATTATCAAATATGTGAGGTGTACAAAAGATCTAGCTCCAATCCCTAGGATGAGCATAAGCAAATACAATCTCACATTGTGAGCTCTAACCTAACAATGAAGACTACATTAGTATATATAGGTAGGCTACAAATTAGGGCAAGGCCCAATAAACAAGGTTTTACAATGGGCCGACCAAGCTTGTCATGCATCACTCCATGAGGGCCTTTGTACCCCAACAATCTCCCCCTCAAACGACGGAATGGATGATGTGTCGCAAGGTGGCAAATGGGTACTAGCGGAATCACAGATGATGAAAACACGGGATCGCAAATCCGGTCACCTCATATACGTAAAAACTCCCCCTCAACGTGTCACCGGTCTTCATAAAATGCGATCGTGAAATAACCCGCTAGATATGAGAATGCGCTCAATCGGGAAATTCAATAAAAACTCCACCTCGACTTGAGCGTATTCGTCAATGCCTAAAAATTCGGCAATTTCTTTGTAACAATATGAATTATGGAATTCTAAAATTTTCTTGTGTTTTTTATTCATCTTTGTTTTGTTCACCATTGACCAAAAAAAAATTGTTTATTGTGGGGGTTTGCCTTTGTTTTGAGTGGGGTTCCAAAATTTTACAAATTAGGGTTTGAATTTGGGTTTAAATGGGTTAAACAGTTGGGTTTGAATGTATTTTTGCTTTGCGTTCTGATGGATTTGTGTTGAGTTGTGTTGGGCTAGTATGATCCAAAGGTTTGAACTTTGAAGGCTAGGATTCGAAGGTTTGAGTTTGGGCCTGTGTTTGGTTGGGATCCAAATTGGGTGTTAATTTGCGGTAACCCTTTTTAGATGCAAACCCTGTTGAAAATACGATAACTGATCTCCACGAATAAGGTTTTTAAGCCGTTTACTGTGTGACAGATATGTATTTTAGCTATAATATGCGGAATAAGTAAGAATTGCGGAATAAATATAAATTAAAATTAACTTACTGAAAGCTATAAATAAGTAAAATAAAGCAGTAAATCTAAACTAGACAGTATTTAAATAGACAGAAAGCGGTAAATAAAGTAAATGTTAGAAGTTAGAGGTTAGATGTAATAAACGCCATTATCAACGATAAAGTGTTTTTTACAATAAATAAAAAGGTTAGAAGTTAGATGTTAGAAGTTAGATGTCTCGGTTAAATACAGTCCACATATGTTTTCGTTGTTGTCACGGTTCAATTTGTATGTCTTGGAATTGAGTACAATTGATTTATAAAGGTTTAAATAAATCAATAACGGTACAGGTAAATTATTGGAATTATAATTTCAAAATAACTTATCGATAGCAGATGAAGATGGTGATTTTCTTTGATGCGTCGATTCTTGCTCTTTGCTCGGTTTTTCTTGCTGAAATGGTATTTCTTCGGTTTTGTGTTGGTTTGGACGTGGGTTTGCTTGTGTTTGTGTATTGTAGTTGTATTGGTGCTGTATGGGTTTGGTGTCGGGTGGAAGTTTTATTTGGTGTCGGGTAGAGGTTTGTTTAGAGGTTTAAAGTTTGGTGTCGGGTGGAGGTTTTGTTTCTTGCGGTTATATGGTTTGATTCTTGTTGAAAGATTCAGAGATTTGAGTGTCTTGAGGTGTTTGGTCGTGGGTTTCTTTGAGTATATGTGAGTATATGTGTAAGGTATTATTGAGTGTTGTGTAAATGGCAAGAGGTGAGCTTCTTATTTATAGTTGCTGAGAAACAGCGTTCGCGTCGCGACCAGGTCTTCCGTCGCGTCGCGAGGGTGCTTGGCTGGTGGTCGGTGCGCTTTTTGTCGGGTCAGTGCGTCTTCGCTGGTATGTCGAGCTTTCCGTCGCGTTTCCTTTTGGTCGCGTCGCGAAGACTCGTCGCTGAAAGTGTTGTTTTTGGTCGTCTCGTGATCAAGAGGTTGGTGTTGTCGCGTTTGGTGCTTCGCGTCGCGACCAGGTCCTTCGTCGCGTCGCGAGTGCTGTAGCATTCTGGACTTTTATGTGTTGCTCTTCTTCACGTCGCGACACCTGTGCCTGTCGCGTCGTGATTGCTGTAGCACGGTGACATTTTTGTATTTTGCTCTTTGGTTCGCAGCATCACTTCCTTAGGTTTGGTTGTTTTCTCAATGTTTCTTGGGTCTTGATGAAGGGTTTTCTAGCAAACAATGAACACAAAATAATCTTATGGTTCACATGCACCCTATTAAAGATCTATGTTTTCTTCTATGAAGATAATAAACTAAAACCTAAAGGCCAACAATGATTTCTAAAGTTTAAATCAGAAGAACCAACCTTTGAATCTTGTTCTTGAAGCTAGCAGCAAAAGTATCCTGCCTCAGATGCATGTCATACCCACAGCAATGGAGAAGACAGTCCAGCAGAGTAATCTTGGTTGAAGTTGGCGTGAATAATGGGGAGCCAGAGGGTTCCTTTTATAGCCTCCTAGGGTTACACCTGAAACCCTAAGGAGCCTCCAAGTGGGCAAGCCTGTTGACCACTTGGACCAGATCCCTAAACCCTAATTAGGGTTTTCGCCAACCCTAGAGAATCCTCCAAGGGTGGCGCCACTTTTGGCCCCTGGACTTCTCTTTGCCAGTTATTCAACTATTGAATAAATACAAACTAGTCCTCACACTTTTAATTAATTAATTTAATCACTAAATTAAATCCAATTAATTCTAGATTAAATCTCAATTAATTATTATAGTTTCTAATTAATATATTAACACTTAAATATATTAATAAACCATTTAATTAATTCTATTGATTTATTACACAATTAATAAATCAACCTTTTACTCTACTGAACTCTATCCTGACCTCCAGCTATGAGGGCAACCCAAATGGACTTTGCTTCAATTAACAAGACAAATATAGTTGTAAAGTCATGGCTTAGACACCTAATCCAACAGTCTCCCACTTGGATAAGTCTATGACTTTAATTTATCTTCTGATTAATAAACAACCTGCAGCTTCCTAGAAACTGCTGCCGAACTCTGACCTAGTCAGTTCCGTCCAAAGATAAGTGATCATATGATCCTTCGTCCAACAAGATATTTCCAGACACGAGACATGGATTGAGATCAATCTCTGTCCGATACTCTGTTTCCCGATTTCCGATTCTGCTTATGACTTTCAGACTTCCAATTGAACACATCAATTTAGTCTCGGCTGGCCAGCACTTTAGTCAACTTCAAAATCATCGAGCGGCCTACAGATATCTGTTTCCCATCAGGGTCAAGGAACAAATAAGCTTTGACTCATATGGTTGTGTCTTTTACTTATCAAATCGTACACAACAATGCGTTTTATAACATCGAGTTACCGATGCGTTTCGCATTATCAATGCACAACCGACTCGTGAATTTCAACTCATATGTCTCCGCTTCAAGATCATACGATATTATCGTCTCAACATTGCTCGTGATGTAATCCATGAAGCAATCTATTGAGCGCGGGTTTATCCAATACTCAAATCTCTATTTCTAAGTACTCGTGAACGTTGTAGCAGTCTTACTGCAATGTCTAACTCCTTAGACAATCTACAAACCAATTCACGACAGTCTTCGTTCATACTTACTCCCGAAAAGTATGAGCGACTGTGGACCTTTTGAATAATCAAATTATTCGGGAAGTGAAACATGCAAAATTGAAACTTAAAATCTGACTGGTGGCTACTAATGCCTAATTACCAAGTCTCCACGAGGTAATCACCAAGTCGGATTTTACATAAACTATTATCGGTTTCTAGATTTTAAACTATTTAATTCGTATTATGTATCTATGTCTACTTGACCTTTCATTCTTTCTATGTATTCAAATGTTATACATTTATACACTTTATACGATCGGATATCCTTCCGATGATATTTCAATTTGGCCATACTGTCATTCTTACTAACAACTCCATTCTATGTACTATGACTTTCCATGGTTCTCGGGATCTTTAGTCCACATGACTGCACCCTAAGACTATTTCGAGGTGTTACGAGGTGCCGGTGAGCCACACGCGCTCCATCGGAATGCCAACGAAATTCTTTAACCATTAAGTCCTTATTTGAAAAACTTTTTTCAATTTGTTATTAACATTCACCCCTAATCATTTTCCAATGATTTCTCATGTAGTCACAAAATCCATTAAGTATTCCCAACCAGGTCATATCCTGAATCTGACTCGGTATGCTCTAAGCATTAAGTCATCAAGACATGTTCATGACACTTCTGATCGATCCAAGAAACTTGTTGGATTCGATCTAGTCCTATTCCAAACCCTTTTGGAATTTTAGGATTATTTATAATCCTTGTGTCACGACTTTTAATAACCATATCCTTTCGGAGAGTTTTTCTCATGCATCTTGAATCATATCAAGATCATGCTTACTATGGCCGGTTCTATACTGATGACAACATCTATCTGATATATGTTAATGGATTATGTGAGTATGTTGCACCTTTCATACCTCTCATGCCAAATCATCACACTTTGCAATGACAGGAAACTCCTTTCCTGAGCTATGCATCTTGAGTCTCATCATGATCATCTTGGCAGAGTTTCGATCTATCTCATAGTCGTTTGTAACGAGCATGCCGTATCTTTATTAAGTCTTTCATAGCGATCCGTCGCTTAACACCAAGTCATTACACTTTGTAATGAAAAGAGACGTTTCCTAGAAACAGTATGTAACACACATGCGGAGATAGATAACAGCGATACTCCCACTGGCTTTGACACGGTTATGGACTATTCACAAAACCCAGAGCTTATGGCACATTTTGAGAATCCAAACCTTTCTTACATCTTAATGTATATCTTTCAGCCCTTTCTCAAAATCCAATCCTTTGGCATATTTTGAGAATCTGAATATCCTTTCTTGCGAGATGCCCATGGGGTAATCCCGGGCCCACGTACCTTTATACTGGCATATTCTTTGTGAGTTCCTATTAGTGTGCCGGTGATCCACACGCGCTCTACTAATGACTTACAATATGCAGTATCCTTTCGGATTTCATCTTCTATTGAGAGCGCTTCTCTCGAAGTCAATTTCTTGACTCTGAGTATCGTCTCACTCAACCAGATGTTCTGAATGTACGTTTCTGTCCATGTTGGTTTCTTTTGATGATTACTCCCACTGGTTTTAAGACCAGTTGTAAAATCAATCAAACTGTCACATAGACTGTATCTCGTCCTAAGGTTCTCTTAATTGGCAGCAACCGGGCTCACCAATGCTTCCAAGTAGTCGGATTGAAAATCCGTACCAACTATAGTGTTTTACCACCATTCGGTATGTCACCCCGATCATAACTACTTATGATGGTGATCAGTACTACTGGTCAAGAGAAGGTTATGTCAGTATTAAAACAGAAATCGGATTTCTGCTCTAAGCCTAGCGATGACTAAAGGTTATTTCACTTGGCTAATCCTGAACTCATTCAGGACAGTCCCAACTCCCACTGTCTCCTTAGAATATGAGTTCTTTCTAAAAGAGTTCTTTCTTTTCCAGGTACAGCGGGATAGCTAGTGAAATGACATTTCTGATTAGGTTCAGGCCAGTCATGAGGTTCGGACGAACACTACAAGACCCTGGACCTTTAATGTACAAGTGGGACAATCCCAGCTTTACATTTGAGACAATGTCTGCAAAACCTACTTAGTCGAAGGATGTGGTTGGAATATGGTCTGACTGGTTTAGTGTTTAGTTTACGGGGAACTAATTGGCAATGTATCTCATACATTGAGGATCGAACTCTTTCGACCAATGCTCCATCATCTTCCCTAAGACACATTATAACTATTAATGTTCTTGGAAGAGAATAACTGTGAAACATTTTCCCAGTTTAAGTTGTCACTCAGGTTCTGTGGATCTCGTACTTCCTTTGAATTCCTTGAACTGTTCAAGGTTTCAATTCAATCGCTTATTCCGATAAGCGAAGTCATACTCGTCATGCCGAATGACAAATATTGTGAAGTACAAACAATTGTGTTCTATTCGGAGATTCGAGCAATACACAGCAACTGATGTGTTTGTTGCTTCTAATCTCAATCTCTTTACATCTCTATGTAAACTTATGACTTTGTTAATTCTGTTCAAGACTTGCAATCTTCAGTTGACTCTAAGTCAGCTGATTCCAAAATCCTATCCTTTGGATCTTTGGGTGATTCATTTCTTGCCACATGTGCTATATAAAGAACTTAATCATCATTTGTCTCTAAGCCAAATGATTCCAAAGTCCCGTCCAACTGGATCATTGGTTGATTCACTTCTTAGCACATTAAGAACTCAACTCATCAAGTGACTTTAAGTCAAGTAATTCCAAGGTCCTGTCCAACTGGACCTTTGGTTGAATTGATTCTTATGATACTTATCTTAACAATCATAAAAGGACACAATTCCTAAAATCCAAACACTTTGGATGCATTCAACATTCAAGTTATTACTAATTATGCATTCAACATAATCATACAACATTTCAAGGATATTTCAAACAACATGTGTTAAAAAAAATTGACAATTTTATTAAAAACAAAATCCTTGCACAATGTACTATATGATAGACAGTGTCATACGCATCTAAAAGCTAATAACAATATTTCAATATCTAACTAAACTTCAAAACGCATGAGCCGGAAATCCAATCCAAATGTGCTCCTATGCGCCAATGTCCCGTACCTTACTCATTCCCTGCATACAAACCAAAATGTGACTATCACATTATGCATCAAGGAATTATGGAACAGGAGTTTTTGAGGTTTTTAGATATACCTGAGCTTCCCAAAGTTTTTGACTTTGGAGCGTCTTTCAATCTTTCCGCGACTGTATCTGATTCTCTGGATTCCCAGCTTAAGACATATCCAGACGATCTGGATCGTTTCTTGCTGCGTCTTTCCATTGGACTTAATCCAGAAGTAGCTGAACCAATGGAGCTATGCCTGTCCAATAGTGACTCGTATAAAGTCAACAGTGGACGCATTTCCATTAAGGTCTCTTTCTGGTCTTCCTTTCTGTACGTCTGAATGAACAGATCGTACTTACTAGTCAGTGAAGCGAGTAGAGTGTTAACACTCGACTCCTGACTCATGGTATAACCAAGTTTGTACAATTCGCCTATGTATGCTTCAATCTGAAGAACATGCGAATCGATGCTACTTCCTTCTTTTAACTTACACTCTGCAAGTCTTTTGAAGATCCTAGCTCGTTCCTCTTCAACCGGTTTTCGGAACCTTTCCTCAACCGATTGTATTAACTCATATGGCCCTAAGGATTCAAAATCCTTGCGGAATTCAGGGTCAATGGTCAACAACATGAGGTCACGAATTTCTTCGGATACATCAACTAATAAGTCGTGCTTATCATAAAAGCTATTTATGATGACTTGTTTTGGTGGAACCGGTATCGGATACTCGGTGAGATGAAGCTTGCCCGCAATGCCGAGAGCCAGTCTCCAATTACGAAGCCATTCCTTACAGTTAAGGTCAGTTAGCCTTTCCATATTTAGCAGGTGCTTTCTGATGCTCTCAGAAATGGGTGAAGGAGGAGAGGGAGGAGAATAGACACTTGATTCAGACATCTACAATAACCAGAATTTTATTAGTTTCATTTATCCTTTTAAATAATTACCCAACATATTATTTATTAAGGCTAGGACCCAAAATACCCCAACTATGGTGTGAAGAGGGATGTCGTAATCACAACATAATGGTCATTAAGGTAGATAATACACTTATCAATTTCATCTTATGAAATTCCTAGATCTGTTGAGACACATTGAACTGTTCAATGGCATGTTTAGTCTCGGATGTGCCCCACTGTTTGTGACTGGGATGCCGAGGATCACAAACCGGGTGTGAATAACCATGCAAATTAGCTTGGTACTCTCGAAGTCGATTGCCATCTCTAATTAACGTGCCGGTTAACCACACACGCTCCGTTAATAATGACAAAATCGAGAAACCCATTGCAACTCTTTGCGGACCCCAGTTGGTGTGCCGGTAAACCACACACGCTCCACCAACGTTCCACAAAGTGCAATGTGCAATTCCACGGATTAGCACCAATTCACATTTTTATCCTAAAGTAACTAGATTGGGTTTTTGATTAAGGTTCTAGTACTTTCAATTATAGCATTATACTTTTAAGAGGCTTAGCGGTTCTATCAAACCCGTTCGGCTAACGACACTCGACTGACCAGGAGAGCGGTGGGTAAGAGTGGATACCCATTAGACTAACATTTTATAGTCAGTCGCCTTATACCCTCTTTATAGGACAGTTTTGTGAATGAGGCCTACTTGCGGTAGGACTAACCAATTTTCTTATATATAAATAATTAACTTTTAATCATAAATATATAAGATATATATTTTAATCTTATTAAAATATTTTAGAATTAATTATCTCATAATTTTCGCAAATTATTATCTATTTTTCGAAAATTTAATTAATTCTTTAAGCTGATTTAATGATCTTTTAATTAAACAATTAATTAAACTAATTAAATCAAATATAGGTATCACAAAATTAATCAAATTAATTACCTATATTTGTCCCTAGATTTCGAGATTTACCTTATATAGATAAAGGATTCTAGTTATTTAATTAAACAGCAATTACCATAAATAACAATCCTAATCAAGGCAAGTAAATCAAGCAAATAGAGGGGGAAATAAGGGGTGGCGGCTAGGGTTAGGAAACCCTAGCCTAGGCCACGAAATTGAGGCTATTCCAAGAGGGTTTTTGGCAAAAACACTCAAGGCAATAATCATCCAAGCAGTTTATATCAATTCATAAGAAAACAGCCTATGCTCTGATACCACTGAAGGGTTTTCTAGCAAACAATGAACACAAAATAATCTTATGGTTCACATGCACCCTATTAAAGATCTATGTTTTCTTCTATGAAGATAATAAACTAAAACCTAAAGGCCAACAATGATTTCTAAAGTTTAAATCAGAAGAACCAACCTTTGAATCTTGTTCTTGAAGCTAGCAGCAAAAGTATCCTACCTCAGATGCAAGTCATACCTACAGCAATGGAGAAGACAGTCCAGCAGAGTAATCTTGGTTGAAGTTGGCGTGAATAATGGGGAGCCAGAGGGTTCCTTTTATAGCCTCCTAGGGTTACACCTGAAACCCTAAGGAGCCTCCAAGTGGGCAAGCCTGTTGACCACTTGGACCAGATCCCTAAACCCTAATTAGGGTTTTCGCCAACCCTAGAGAATCCTCCAAGGGTGGCGCCACTTTTGGCCCCTGGACTTCTCTTTGCCAGTTATTCAACTATTGAATAAATACAAACTAGTCCTCACACTTTTAATTAATTAATTTAATCACTAAATTAAATCCAATTAATTCTAGATTAAATCTCAATTAATTATTATAGTTTCTAATTAATATATTAACACTTAAATATATTAATAAACCATTTAATTAATTCTATTGATTTATTACACAATTAATAAATCAACCTTTTACTCTACTGAACTCTAACCTGACCTCCAGCTATGAGGGCAACCCAAATGGACTTTGCTTCAATTAACAAGACAAATATAGTTGTAAAGTCATGGCTTAGACACCTAATCCAACACTTGATTCATTCTTGTTTTTGATCTTGAATTCACGCAACCTGAGATAAACTGATAATATTTGTTAGATAAAAACAGTTCATCTTATTTCAGTGATGGTCACATACAAAAATATATTTTTCAACAATTTCCCCCTATGTGATCATTACTGAAATAAGAACAGATTAAAAGGTAAGGTAGCAAATTCTTGAAATTTGGATAAAACATTTATAAAACCATATCACTTGTTTTGAAAAAGTGTGACTAGATTTTACTTATGTTTTGAAAAATGTTTGTCAAGAATATCTGTTTCTGAATCAAGGTTTCATGTTCAATTATCAAAGGGTTTTTGTATATGTACTTTCATAATATTCCTTAAGATTTTATAGCATTTATAAAGACGACAAGTGATCTTAATAGGTCGATTCAGATGAACGCTCATAGGTATAGCTCACACTTGACTGAGGTGTTTGTTTGTTCTGGGTGCAGAACTGGTGTATAATCACTAAAGATGAGTGATATCTCTCAGTTTGAAGGTGATGACTTATGCTTAATGTGGATTTATACCTATATACTTTAGTCACTTGGTCTTCATATTAGATAATCAATCACATAAGACTGGTTTCGGAATTACTCAGAGGGTTTCTTCATTCATGCCATTGATGTTCACTCTCTCTCCGTCAGGAAATACATGTAGAGGGTTTTAGAAATTTTCGTAGTGCAGTTTGCAACTAAGAATATTCAATTATGATGGCTACAGTATCCCGGTACGTCTTCGGTTTTGACAGCTATATTTGATAAAGCTTTTGAGAATTCGTTGTTTGAGAGATGTCTGTCTTTATGGATTGTTGTAATAACTCTTCTTTTGCTTTGGTGAAGTGTTCACTTTTGTTTTATCTTTTCTTGATTTTCGCGAATACCTTTTGTGTAAAAGATATCTGATGTGGTTACCAGTTGTGATTTGTTGACATCATTTGTTGGATATGACTTTGCGTTTTGAGATTTTGAGTTTTCTTTTGGTTTTCTTGGATATGACTTTGTCGTTTCTTCAATTGTCAGATTCGTTATGCCAGATGATGAATCTTTTTCTTTGAAGTGGTTTGATTGAGGATAGGGATAGGTGATATAATAGACAGTTTGTCTAATATATAAGGAAATGATTGTATCGTCCCTGGTCATTTTGATATCTAAGCAAAAATGAGACTAGCATCACGGCATAAGAGTATAAATCCTATAAGTCATAATGAAAACGCCTTTGCTCACAGAAATGAATTCCACTTAGCAGTTGAAGACGAGGCACAAATTCTCACATGGGTTTGGTTTTCATCTGAATCTCCTGATCTTATGTCCCTTAATAGATAAAATCGTTATAATTGAAATAAATTCAAAGGGAATAGGAGAATGTTCATAACGAAAATTTTGAGATTTGAACCTTCACTTTAATTTAAGAATCAATATGACTGAGAACATTCATCGAGCATAAGTATCTGAAAATTTAGTCAAGAAGATGTTAATCACATGGTTTTATAAGGACTTTAAAAGATAAAACTTTATTCTAATTTTTTGTGATTTTTGATTATGTGGATGTTTTTGGAAAATTTTGGTTATTTGAATGTTTTTGGAAAATTTTGGTTATTTGACTGAAAGTAAACACTCTTTTGTACAAACAAAAAGTACATGATTAGGGATGGATGTTATCTGGATTCAACATTCCTAGACAGCCTAGGAAGTATTGAAACTTGGTTTCGTCTAGAGCCTTAGTAAAGACATCGGCAATTTGATCTTCGGTGTTGATGAAGTGCAATTTGATATGACCCTTTTGAATGTTGTCTTTGAGGAAATGATATCGAATGTCGATGTGCTTTGTCATGGAATGGTGCACGGGATTGTGAGAAATGGCAATAGCGCTAGTTGAGTCACAAAATATTGGAATTTGTGAGACTTTGTAGCCATAGTCACGTAATTGAGTTTGCATCCACATGACTTGTGAACAGCAGCTTGCGGCAGCTACATATTCAGCTTCTGCGGTTGAAGTGGACACGCATGATTGTTTCTTTGAAGTCCAGCTTACCAGTCTGCCTCCTAGAAATTGGCAAGAACCAGATGTGCTTTTCCTGTCTAGTCTGCATCCTCCATAGTCAGAGTCGGTGAAGGCGTTAAGCTGAAAATCAGAGTTAGCTGGATACCAAAGACCAAGAGATGGAGTTCCTTTAAGATATTTGAAAATTCTTTTCACAGCTATAGCATGAGATTCCATAGGATTGGCTTGGTATCTGGCATAGACACATGTAGAAAACATGATATCGGGTCTGCTGGCTGTGAGGTATAGGAGTGATCCTATCATTCCTCGATATTTCTTTTGATCAACAGGCTTGCCATTTAAGTCTGCATCTAATTTGTAACCAAGGGCCATTGGGGTCTTTGCTGTATTGGATTTGTCAAGAGAAAAACGAGTTAGAAGATTTTTGACATAATTTTCTTGATTGATGAAAATTCCATCTGATGATTGTTTGAGTTGAAGTCCAAGAAAAGTAGTCATTTCTCCTATCATGCTCATCTCGAATTTGCTCTTCATTAAATCTGCAAACTTGATACTCAAAGATTCATCAGTAGAACCGAAAATAATGTCATCGACATATATTTGAACGATTAACAGATGTTTATTAAAGATTTTACGAAAGAGAGTTTGATCAATTGAACCTCTTTTGAATCCTGATTCTTCTAGAAATGTTGACAATTTTGAATACCAGGCTCGAGGTGCTTGTTTTAAGCCATAAACTGCTTTTTGTAACTTAAAACTGTGGTTTGGGAACTGTGGATCTTCAAAACCTGGAGGTTGTTGAATATACACATCGCGATCAATCTCTCCATGTAAAAATGCACATTTTACATCCATTTGGAATACTTTGAAGTTCTTGTGTGCTGCGTATGCTAGAAAGATACGAATGGCTTCGAGTCTTGCAACTGGAGCATAGGTTTCATCGTAGTCGATTCCTTCTTGTTGTGAATAGCCCTTGACGACAAGTCTTGCTTTGTTTCGACAAACTATGCCTTGATCATCAGTTTTGTTTCTGAAAACCCATCTTGAACCTACTACAGTAACATCGGGAGGAGTAGGAACAAGATCCCATACTTGGTTTCTTTCGAATTCAGCTAGTTCTTCTTGCATGGCTTTGACCCAGTCTGGATCTTTGAGAGCTGAATGGATGGTTTTGGGTTCAGTCATGGATAAGAATGCTCCGTATAAACATTCATTTGAGGTAGCGGCTCTTGTTTGAATACCAGAATTGGGATCTCCTATGATTTGTTCTGCAGGATGATTCCTGGTCCATTTGTTTAGGCGAGTTTTTTCAGGTATTTCGATTGGTGTTTCTATGTCCCATTGTTCTTCTTGGTCAGGTGATTCTGTTGGGAATAGATTTTGGTTGTTGTCAGATATGTCTTTTTGGATTATAGGGTGAGAATGGGGTAATGAAGGTTCCCCCATAGATGATGCACTGGGATCATTTTGGACAGGTGGATTAGGAGTGTTCAAAGAGGGATTTAGTGTTGGTAATTCCCCCTCAACTTGATCTGCATTTTCTTGGTTTGATTGTGAAGTTTCTGCATCGGAGTTACTTGTAGGGATGGTAGAAGATGTTAGAAATTCATAATTATAAGCGGTTTTGGGTTGTTCAAAAAGTAAATCAAGATCGATTTCTATGTCTGTAGAAGGCATTTGTTGAATTGGATTTTGAAAAATATTATCAATCATTTTAGAACCAAAATGTTTACGATCCAATTTCCTGACATAAAATTCATCGAAATGAACATCAGTACTTTCTTCAATTACTCTAGTACGTTTGTTCAGTACTCGATAAGCAGCTGAGGTAAAAGAGTAACCAAGGAAAATTCCTTCGTCTGATCTTGATTCAAATTTTGAAAGGTGATCTTTGTTATTCTTTATGAAGCATCGACAACCAAAAATATGAAAGAATTTGATGTTTGGTTTTCGGTTGTTAATTGCTTCATATGGTGTTTTATGAAGATGTTTATCGATTAAGGAACGATTTTGAGTGTAGCAGGCTGTGGCTATTGCTTCTGCCCAGAAGTATTGTGGCAGATCAGCAAAGATGAGCATCGATCTTGCAGCTTCACACAGAGTTCGGTTCCTTCTTTCAACAACGCCGTTTTGTTGAGGAGTGTAAGGGGCTGAGAAGTTGTGTTCGATGCCTTTGTTTTTGAGAAATGAGTCTAGAGTAATGTTTTTGAACTCTAAACCATTATCACTTCGGATTCTTCGAACTGGTCGTTTGAGTTTTAATTCAATCTGTTTGATGAAGTTGATCATTTCTTCAGGTGCTTCTGACTTTAGCCTTAAAAAGAAAACCCAAGTAAAGCGTGAGTATCCATCAATAATAACAAGGATGTATTTCTTCCCTTTTATGCTTTGGGTTTTTGCAGGGCCACAAAGATCAATGTGCAGTAATTCTAGTGGTTCGGATACACTAGATTCAGGAATGCTTTTATGAGAGGATTTGGACAGTTTTCCTCCTTCACAAGCTGCACAAAGAGTTTCATTATCAAGTTTCAGAAGTGGCAGTCCGCGAACAAGATCATTTGCAATCAACTTGTTGATGTAGCCGAAATTGAGATGGGAAAGACGACGATGCCACAACCAACTAATATCAGCTGAAGCTTTGGATAAGAGACAGATGTCTGGTTTTCCATAGATAAGGTCCATATCTAGTGGATAGATGTTGCCTAGACGATCAGAATTTACTAGAATGGCTTTGGTCTTGGCATCCATGATTATGCTTCGTTGTTTGGTGAAAAGAACTTCATGATTGTTGTC
The DNA here is from genome assembly GCA_023525715.1 of Cichorium intybus. Taxonomy (NCBI): domain Eukaryota; kingdom Viridiplantae; phylum Streptophyta; class Magnoliopsida; order Asterales; family Asteraceae; genus Cichorium; species Cichorium intybus. The sequence continues at coordinate 63,640,779 of CM042014.1, forward strand.
ACAGAGTTGTGATATGCTGATTAGATTGTGTTTCAGGCCATCAACGTAGGCTACTTTCTTGATGGTGAAGTGACCATTTGTTATGTTTCCATAACCTTTGATTCTTGCAGTCATGTTATTTCCAAAAGTAACATCTTGTTTAGATTCTGTGGGTTTGAAGTCTCGTAGAAAGCTTTGGTTTCCTGTCATATGCTTGGAGCAGCCACTATCGATATACGATGTGCCATCCTTGGGCTCTCCAGCACAAAGTGCCTGCAATTAGACAGAAAGTTTAGGTACCCAAACCATGGTGGGTCCTGATTTGTTAATGGTTTTTGATAATTTGGAATCATTGTAATATTTGTTGATTGGACGGAATGGTTGAGGTTTAAGTTGATTTATTAGATTTTCCCAAAGTGAGATTTGTCTTTGAAAACCTGTCATTTGAAAACGATTTCTGTTTTTGTGAAAAGTATCCTATATGTGAAGTTCTGTTTGATGACCTTTCTTTGTATCTGGGATTTTGATGATTTTTAAAAACATTATGATGATGGAATGGAATTTGGTGAAATGATGGTCTCTGAAAGTTCCCTGAGAGATTGAAATTTATCTCTTGAAAGCGATTTTGAATTGGTTTTTGAAAAGGTTTTTGTTTTTGTGGCACAGAGACTGGTTTCAAAGGTTTCTCTTGGGTTTCTTTGAAAACTTTGGGCTTGCTTTGTTCTTTTGGTTTAAAGACAGCTTGAATGGGTTGTTTATTTGTCTGTTGTTTCTTTGAATACTTTTGTCCCAGACTGTTCTTTCCAATAAAGGTTGAGTTTAAAGAGGGAAAGATAGTTGGAACAGAAGTACTACCATTTTGATGATCAGAATTTTCTCCATTTAAGAAATTTTCAAGTTTGATTGTGCCATCATTCCTTGTTAGTTTAGTAGATCTCAATTGATGAGTTACTGAACTAGCAGAGTCTGATTCAGATTTTACAACTCTTTTGAATGACTTGTTGAAATAAGTATCATCTGGGCTGCAGTTGATAACTGTTTCGTCATCTGAATCGTCCTCATTTGCAGATAAGAAAAAATCTGGTAGAGGCGATTTAGAATTTTCACAAATTGTCCCATTTTTATTTTCAGTCTTTTCATTTTCAAAGGATTCTCTTCCAATTCCTGGTTTATAATTTGTATCAATTTTGCCAGTTCCTAAGTTGTTTGCTTTAGTGAAAACATCATCACTCAATTTTCTGGCAATATTGATAGAATCCAGTTTTCCTTGAAATCTTTGATTTTCGGATTCAAGATATTTGATTTGTTTTGAAGAATCATCTAGTTTTAGAATTAAACTAGTGTTTTTGTCAGTTAAATCTTGAATTTTTTGTTTTAACTGAAGGACTTCCTTTTCTAAGGTATCTTTTATTTCCGATGAAATAACAGATTGATTTTTTATTTCTAAGTCCCTTTTTTGTTTTAGAGCTTCATTTAATTGTTCTAGGACGTGATTATTTTCTTCATATTTTCGTTCAATGTCTCTTTCAAGTTTGTCTCTAGTCCTTGTAGATTCTCCAAATCTGAGTTGCAAGGTTTGTAATTCAGATTTGTAGATATCAGATTTGACTATTGTGTCATGATATAGTCTGATTTAGACTGTTCTCAATCTTAGTCATGTGGGACTCAAATGGTGTTCTTGAAAGACCGAGATCTGAGATCATAGACCATACATGATCGATGACATATGGAGCTCTTGTGGTTGGTTCATTGTCAGCCATGAAGCAGAAGTTTGACTGAGCTGGTTCAGTATCTGTTTCATCATCAGAAGTTGGCCAGTGTTCCACGCTAGGTTCGTAGAATGCCATCAAAGCTTTTTGCTTTGCTTTCTTTTCTTGTTTCTTCAGTTCTTCGGCTTTTTGAGCATAGTAAGCTGAGTCTTTGACCTTGACTTTGGCTCGACAATCTCGGGCATAATGATTTAGTCCTTTGCATTTGTGACAAATGATTACGTCATCATCATCATCGTTATTGTCAGCCTTTTGGCTCTTAACGGGTGGTCTTTCAGATGCTTGAGTTTGTTTCTGTTGAGATGGTTTTGAATAATTTTGCTGAGATCCGGAACTCTGGTTATTATAAGAGTTGTGATTATTTTGAAATCCACAATTCTGAAAGTTTTGTCCAAAAGTGGATCTTTGTTGAAAATTTGGTCTATGATGTGGCAAAAATCTTTCGAGATTAGTGTTTGCTACCAAAGCACACAATTGTTGGTAGTCAGCTTCATTATTTGGATCAGACAAGTCACAAGAATTACTTAAAAAAGCTTGGTTTTGATTTAAATCAATTTGACTTTGATCAAGAAAATGTGTTTGGTTTTGAGAGGATGTTGACAACAGAGCAAGTGGTCCTCCAAAAGAAGTAGACGTTGGTGGGTCAATCGAGGATTCATACGATTGTAATTCTCCATACAGATTGTACAAAGATTCAGTATGAATTGCTGGATTTCCCTGAATGATGAGTTTGACCATTTTCCAGCTTTCATAAAGGTTGTTTAAAAATTTGAGGTTTATCTCATGCTGTGACTTTTTGATGCCAAAATTATTCATTTTGATGGTGATGAGATTGAACCTGTCATGAGCATCATGGATGGTCTCATGTGAAAACATTTTGAAGTTGTCAAATTCGTTTAAAACAGATGTTTTCTTGTTTCCAATGATTCTCTCATTTCCTTCAAAACGATTTTTCAAAGTTTGCCAAATTTGGTTTGCAGTTAAAAGGATTATATCATTCATTTGGCTTAGAATACTGTGGGGTATTCCAGACACAAGCTCCTTTTTGGCTTGAAGTTCAAGTTTCTTCCTTTCATTCAGTATATCCAAGTTACTCGTAAGAGAGGTCATGTTATCTGGTAGAGATCCGTCTACACATTTCCACACATCTTCACTTATAGAGTTGAGATGAAGATTCATACGACCTACCCATGATTTATATTCTTCAGGAATAAGAATGGGTGCTCGAGTACCTGAACCTATACTGTTAGCAATAGATACAGAATTTATGTTTGAGTAGTTTGCGGAAGACATCTTTGGTTTTTTTTTTTTTTTTTTTTTGTTTGTTAACGAAAATGTGATGTTAATATGAAATTTTTAAAGAAAACTTATTGGTGGTTTATAAAAACGCTACACAAAAGTTTTCGACAAAAATTTTCAAAATAAATCACACAAGTAATTTTTAAATGTTTTTGTTTGTTTTTAATTTTTTTTGTTGAACAAGTGATATTAAGATGAAATTTTTAAAGAAAACTTATTGGTGGTTTATAAAAACGCTACACAAAAGTTCTCGACAAAAATTTCAAAGTAATCACACAAGCTCTGATACCAATTGTTGAAAATACGATAACTGATCTCCACGAATAAGGTTTTTAAGCCGTTTACTGTGTGACAGATATGTATTTTAGCTATAATATGCGGAATAAGTAAGAATTGCGGAATAAATATAAATTAAAATTAAGTTACTGAAAGCTATAAATAAGTAAAATAAACAGTAAATCTAAACTAGACAGTATTTAAATAGACAGAAAGCGGTAAATAAAGTAAATGTTAGAAGTTAGAGGTTAGATGTAATAAACGCCATTATCAACGATAAAGTGTTTTTTACAATAAATAAAAAGGTTAGAAGTTAGATGTCTCGGTTAAATACAGTCCACATATGTTTTCGTTGTTGTCACGGTTCAATTTGTATGTCTTGGAATTGAGTACAATTGATTTATAAAGGTTTAAATAAATCAATAACGGTACAGGTAAATTATTGGAATTATAATTTCAAAAGAACTTATCGATAGCAGATGAAGATGGTGATTTTCTTTGATGCGTCGATTCTTGCTCTTTGCTCGGTTTTTCTTGCTGAAATGGTATTTCTTCGGTTTTGTGTTGGTTTGGACGTGGGTTTGTTTGTGTTTGTGTATTGTAGTTGTATTGGTGCTGTATGGGTTTGGTGTCGGGTGGAAGTTTTATTTGGTGTCGGGTAGAGGTTTGTTTAGAGGTTTGAAGTTTGGTGTCGGGTGGAGGTTTTGTTTCTTGCGGTTATATGGTTTGATTCTTGTTGAAAGATTCAGAGATTTGAGTGTCTTGAGGTGTTTGGTCGTGGGTTTCTTTGAGTATATGTGAGTATATGTGTAAGGTATTATTGAGTGTTGTGTAAATGGCAAGAGGTGAGCTTCTTATTTATAGTTGCTGAGAAACAGCGTTCGCGTCGCGACCAGGTCTTCCGTCGCGTCGCGAGGGTGCTTGGCTTGTGGTCGGTGCGCTTTTTGTCGGGTCAGTGCGTCTTCGCTGGTATGTCGAGCTTTCCGTCGCGTTTCCTTTTGGTCGCGTTGCTTTTGGTCGCGTCGCAAAGACTCGTCGCTGAAAGTGTTGTTTTTGGTCGTCTCGCGATCAAGAGGTTGGTGTTGTCGCGTTTGGTGCTTCGCGTCGCGACCAGGACCTTCGTCACGTCGCGAGTGCTGTAGCATTCTCGACTTTTATGTGTTGCTCTTCTTCACGTCGCGACACCTGTGCCTGTCGCGTCGTGATTGCTGTAGCACGGTGACATTTTTGTATTTTGCTCTTTGGGTCGCAGCATCACTTCCTTAGGTTTGGTTGTTTTCTCAATGTTTCTTGGGTCTTGATTCATTCTTGTTTTTGATCTTGAATTCACGCAACCTGAGATAAACTGATAATATTTGTTAGATAAAAACAGTTCATCTTATTTCAGTGATGGTCACATACAAAAATATATTTTTCAACAAACCCTTTGACTTGCCTTTTTAACCACAAAAGAATTACATTTGACCAATTCATCTCATTCTTCATCATCGTTCCCCTTCAACATCATTCTCGCCTGCATTCATTCTACACTTTCAACTGTTCTGATTTCTTTCTGTCGTATCCGAAGGCAACAACTCTTTGTAGTCATCTTCTCTACTCGATCCAATTTACTGTTCCGATTGACATCCCTTCGAAACCATTATCATCTCCGTTTGTTTCTGATTCTGTTACAATCGACCAACATCACCCTTTATCCATTTGAGGCGATTTTGTATGATTGAATCACTGATCGACATCAACACTGCATCACCTTCGATTCCAACTTCATCTGTCCGATTATTCATCCAAAATCAAGTTCCGAAGGCAACTTTCACACTGATTTTATATCTGATTCATGTTCACCGCCATTGAAGACCATCATCAGTTCCGAAGGCTTTAGAAATCATCTTTCATTTCTCCTTTTCTTTTCGTCCGACCAACTGATCTAACATACGAAGGTTACTTTGGCGTTAATCACGTCGTCAGATTTCTTTGGCTTTTCCGATTCATGTTTTCTTTCTTTTCTTCTGCGATTTCTTACATCCGATTTTGTTCATCCCCGTTTCATCACCTCTTAGTTCCGATTTCAGTTCCTTTGTTTCAATCGGATCATAATCATCTTCGAAGGCTTCGGATCGAAGCTTACATCTTCTGACGGCAATACACCCTTCTTCTATTTATATCGCCGATCTCAGAAAGAAATGAAGCCTTCGTAACTGCACTTCAGCATCACCACATCATAAACAACATTTTCCAGTTTATTCGAGCGATTGAGGATCTGTTATAGCATACGACGCCACAATCACCATCAGTTTCAAGATCCTATCGACTAACATCATTTTTATCACAACTTGAAGGAAAAACGAGAATATGGTCTTCGTCTTTTTCGTCAATCTAATCCAGCCACTCCGTTATTAAAGCCCAAATCGATATGTTGTTTCTGTTGGTCAAGAACACCATTGAATGTTCTTCCTGAAATGTCTCAAAGAATCAACACCATTTTAACAAGACCAACTCAAATCAAAGAATTGGTATCAATATCATGAAGAATGTTACCGTCAAGGTATTAACATCCTCTCAAGTTCAACATTGTTTAACAAGAACCATCGTTTACCCAATAAAACAGGAAGCAAATAAAAAAACATTCTTCAATCTCAATGGAATTTATCAGCTTGTACAAGCATCAATCTCGCAAGAATCTTATCTTCAAACCAAAACTAATCGAGATAAAAAAATACTGAGAAAATAGCTTTAAGAACCGATCAATCGAGAGTAAGGAATACATTTCCATAAAAATCAATAGAGACATAGTGATCAAATCTCAAAAGGAATTGGAATTGGATAATCAAATGAATAAAGACTCAATGAATATCAACCATGGCGCTTCAGTAAATCATAAAATCGGAAACTAAAATCACTTTTGACGAACGTATAACTATCGAGTGAAGCCGGTAACGAGAACAGTGATGTTGATTGTGATTTAGGGGTCAATTCTTGGATTGGTCTATTGAATAAACAAATTGGGCATAGATTTGGATAATGAATAGAAGGTAAAATGGGTTTTATCTCAGATCTAGATCTAGAAAATTAGGGCTAAAAAAAGGGACAATGAACACTACATGAACAGATCTGATGTAAACATGAATATCCAACAATCAAGATAAACTGTAAAGAAAGGATGAGGCAACTCTTTCAACAATAAGATATTGATTATGAACAGTAACATGAACACTATGATGAACAGTAACACCAAGAACAACCAAGATGAACAACATCCCAAAAAGATAAATGAATCCAAAAACTCATGAGAGACTCACCAACAATCCTTGAAATATTGAAGCAATCTTCAAAAGTTGTCAAATTGAGATCATTCCCTTGAAATAACCGCAAAATCTTCAAGGTACGACTCTGATACCAATTGTAAAGTCGGATTTGACGTGTGCGGAATAACAATAACATAAAGATCAAATCAAATATCCAAGGTTCCGAATGATTAATTATCAAATGTGTGAGGTGTACAAAATCTCTAGCTCCAATCCTTAGGATGAGCATAAGAAAATACAATCTCACATTGTGAGCTCTAACCTAACAATGAATACTACATGAGTATATATAGGTAGGCTACAAATTAGGGCAAGGCCCAATAAACAAGGTTTTACAATGGCCCGACCAAGCTTGTCATGCATCACTCCATGAGGGCCTTTGTACCCCAACATAATGTGTATTTGTGTGTGTTACGTGTTTCTGCATGTCTATGTGTGTGTTCTGAGTGTATTTGTTGTAAATAATTTTTTAAAAAAAGATTGTGTGTGTTATTAAAAATAAATAAATAATGTTTTATCTTTTAATATATAGCAACGTACTTTTATTTCTTTTACATATATAGCAACGTAATTTCATTTCTTTTTATGTGTGTGCTAATATCTTTCTGTGTGTGTATGTATTTTTGTGTGTGTGCCTTTAAAAATACTTGTTGGGTCATAATTTATTATGGTTTAATCATTGCATTTTGGGCTTAAAATAATATTTAATCTGGGCTTAAAATAGAAAGTATAGGCTAAATTGGATATTTCGGTTGGGGACCGAACAACCCTTGGTTGTTCGGTGTAATGGACCGAAGTCCTCTTCCTTGTTCGGTTGGGCCTTGTCTAAATAGGCTTAGGGTTTTAGCTAGGGTTTTTGTAGACTATATAAGGCAATTATAGCCTCATTAGTCATGTTGGTTGCCTTGAAGTGTGTGCTAAGTAGAGAGAGAATCTTCTTTGTTCTTGCAACCAAACAATCTTATGTACTAGTCTTTGGATTAATTAGAGAGTGCATTGAAGGTGATAATCTCCTTGTTCTTATTGTGTTCTTGTGATATGATTGATACCAAGTAGATCTAGAGAGTATTGTGGACCTCCAATTGGTATCAAAGCTTGTTTTGGTATCAATCTTTTCATTGTTCTTGGAGATTTTTTGAAGTTTTTGAGAGTTTTGTCCGTTTTGTGGACGTTTTTGACTCTTTTTTGTGTTTTTGAGCTTGTGTTCTTCGTGATTATCGAATATCTTCAAACAAAATTCATACAAAAATCATTTTTGATCCAAAAAGTGGGTTTTCGGAACTGTTGTGCGAGTTTGTGGGTTGTTCGGTCAAGATATTGGAAGTTGTTCGGCGGTGGTGTTGGGATTCCTTGGGTTTCTCGGTGGCGGATTGAAGATTAGGGTTTCCTGACTGTTGCTCGGTTGGCGGCGCATTTGATACTAGGGTTTTAGTTGGTTCTTCGGTCCATTAAGTGTGTTGCTCGGCCAACCGAAATTTGATTGATCGGTGCTTTAGGGTTTTTCTAGTTTCTCGCTTGGTTGCTCGGCTGTTTCCTTGTATGGTTGGTTGATCGGTTGGATGTGGATCAGTGTTTTTCGGTGCAATTTTTTGGGTTTTTCGGTTCAGCTAGATTGTTCGTTTAAATCAGTTCTTGTCCAAGATTGCTCGGTTTTTGCTAGTGTTCGGTGCTTTCGACTTGTTATTCGAGCAAGTCGCATTTAAATTTTTACGATTTAATTTTGTGATTTATCATTGAAGCATTTTCAAGACTAATTCCTGATGGACGATCTCGACAATGTTATCGGTACCGGAACTCATATTCCCCGACTAACTAGCACTGAAGCTTTGATGAATGGAAATTTAGGTTCGAGAAATATGCAAAAATGAAGGACAACAAGATTTGGAGAAATATTGTTAGAGGTCCTGTCATAATTATGGCGTAACTGTTAAACAACAAATAGAATACTCAGATGAAGATTTTTAGAAAACAGAAGTCAATGATAGAGCTCTTGCCACTCTCACTATGGCTCTATCTCCTGAAAAAAATCGCTCAAGGATTCAGGGAATACAAATCTGCCAAAGCTTTATGGGAAGCACTGATAAAGGTTTATGAAGGCAACGAGGACATGAGACAAAGCAGGCAGGATCTGCTTTGACAAAGATTTAATATGTTTAATTATGTTGTCGGAGAAACACTTAAGATTCCGTTACAACGCTTTATCACTCTCAACACTGAGTTGAGTACCGCTGGAATAGTGTTGTCGAAGCCTGAAATCAACAAGAAGCTGTTAAACTCTCTTCCAAAGAGTTGGGATATGCATGTGGCTGTGATCAAAAAGACAAAGGATCTGAATAATTTGTCTCTCACTGAACTTTTGGCTTTCATCAAATCTTGTCATATGGATGACAAGCAACGAGAGATAATTCACGTCAGTTCTTATCAATCTGTCAACCTAGGTGCTTCCACAAACAATGCTTTTTCTGCCTTGCCTGCTCAAGCTCCCGTTCATCAAACTTCTTCATCTACGAGCATACCGATGGCATCTCCAGTTCCCTTGCCTCATGGCCCTGCTGCTAAATCGAATACTTCAGTTCCAACTCTTCCCAAAGGAGCTGATGAAAACCTAGGCATGATGGCTGGTCTGTTAAATTGTTACAATGCTCTCATGGCTGGTGAGCTAGTTCAACCTATGATGGTGGGAGACTTAGATCAAATAAATCCTGATGGTTTGGAAGAAATGGACATCTCTTGGCATATCACTATGGCGGTATTAAGGGCAAAGAGGTTCATGCAAAGAACTGGTAGGAACAATTGGGTCAATAACAATGCTAATAGGAAAGTAGGATTCAGCAAAGCAAATCTCCGTTGTTTCAACTGTAACGAACCTGGTCACTTTGCTCGTGAATGCACCAAACCCAGAACTAAAAACATTGAAAGAACCTTGGTGCCTGTTAGAACAAACCGCGATGTTGCTCCTCAACCTCAGAACAATGAAAGAGCTATGGTGGCTCAACAATTCACTTGGGAGGAACAGATGCAAGCGCTGAATTTGATTGAAGAAGGTGGAGCTCACTTGGCCCAAGTTGATGGCGATATGGATGCTGGTGTTGCCGACGAGGAAATGATGAACTTGCAGTTTGCCTTCATGGCTTCCACTTCCCCTGCTACAGCTCTTGCCAATGATGAGGTTAGTAAAGTATCATGCTCTTCTCAAACTTGTGCTGATATAATTGCTAAGTATCATGAACACAATGATCGCCTTGTTAAAGAAGTGTTTAACCAAACAAATGATGTTTATAACAGTAAGAAGAAACTGAAACCTCTACAAGAAAAACTTGATGCTAAAATTTCTGATTTTAAGAAAGTTCAAGATGAATAGAGTACAGTAAGTGTTCGATATCGTTGTGCTAAAGAGAAAATTGTAGAATTAATTACTGAACTTGATGCATTGAAAGCAAAATTCAATGATGCTGAATTTAATTTCAAAAAATTTGATGTGTCAAGCGAAGTGGTTGAGTCTATAATTGAACATCAAACTAAATGCGCTAGTAAACATGGTGAAGGTTTTGGTTATAGGTCTGTTCCACCTCCATATAATCATAATTATATATCATCTGTTGAAACTGAAGAGTCAGAAGAGTGTTATCTTCCGAATTTCATCAAAAAGGATCAATCTGGCACCGCTGAGTGCAATAAACTGAACTCTACTGATGCTTCTACCTCATGTACAGATAGTTTGAAAGGGAAGGATGAGAAGATGGAAGACAAGCGTACTTTTGATTCTGATGAAACTTATTCTAAAACTATTAATTTTGATTCGTCTGTATTAAATTCGTCTGTTAAGATTAAATTCGTGATGATGTTAACTTTCAAACTTCTAGGTTTAAAAATTCTGTTAAAAGTTCTGTTGCATGTTTGTGTGTGTGGAAATGCTTTAAATACATCTGGACCTGGAAAAACATCCACTGCCCCTGTAAAAAGACAAACTTGTTTTAACTGTGGAATTGCCAGTCATATTGCCAGAAACTGTCCATGATATTTGTATGCACAACAACATGAACATTTTTGGCAGAACGTGCCAAGGGGGAGATCTTCTAAGAGAAAACCCTCGCGGTCACATTCTAGAAATAAGAATTGGAATGATATTAAAGCCGAGAATCGAACTACTCAAGTCAAAAAGACTGGTTTAAGAAATGACATTGCCACACCAACCTTTGTGAGGTCAAAGTCATATCAAGAATCCTCTTCAAGTAGCAGTTCTGATTCAAAATCAAAGACAAATGTTCCCATCTGGTCCAAGGATAAAAGATTTAAATCAAATTATAGATGGGTTCCTAAAGGCAGCATTCCTAAATCTACTGTGAATTCCCCATTATTTGACAATCGTGATATGAGTTTAGAACCTGTGAAATGTATCGATAGTAAGGGTCAACCCAGTTTCCGAATGGACTGGGTCCCTAAATCTAATTGATCCCGCAACTTGTGTAGGAAAGGCTGCGGAGGAATATCAGCAGACCCTGGTATGTTGATAGCGGTTGTTCCAGGCACATGACAGGCGACATGTCCCAATTACACGACGTTGAAAATTTTAATGGTGGATGTTTTTGCTTTGCAGGAGGTGAAAAGGGAATGATCACACAGAGGGGAACTGTATCGAATGGCGTGTTGAAGTTTGAGAATGTGAACTTTGTACCTGAGCTCAAGCACAGTCTGTTGAGTGTTTCGCAAATCTGTGACAGATGTTTTTCAACCCACTTTACGAAGAAGGAATGTCTGATTCTCAAGCCCGGCATTGTCATACCTAAGGAGTGGATTCTTGTCCGATCAGAACGAAAAGCAACGCGTATATCATTGACATGAATCACAACTCTCTGGAAAATGTCACTTGTTTATTCTTGAAAGCTTCAGAACAGAATGCTATGTTGTGGCATCGACGTCTCGGTCATGCCAATGAGAAGAATTTGAATCGCCTTGCTAAGAACACTACTAGAAAAATGACTTTTAATGGCATACGAACTATGACACACACTAATTTTACGACACACAAAAACGTATGTCATTAATAAAATGTCATATTTCTTAAAATCTGAAGGATTTATGACATACATAATTGTATGTCTTAAATCTATGTCATCTTTTACACTAATTGTGACATACAAAAATGCATGTCATATTTTAATGTCATAAATAGAAAATAAAAAAACACACGGGAGGCACTTTGTGTCATTTTATAAAAAAAGTGTGTCATCCCCGACTCCTCACACTGTTTGTTTGTAACCTGATCGATATCTAGGGTTTCTCACTTCAACCATTTACGTAAATTCATCTTCCCCGCCTCCCTTCTCTTCATCTGCCATACGCAATGTGACTATCCCCACCTCCTCACACCGGCGCTGTGAAACACCATCGATCCTATGTGGTCTTCCGACTGTCGGTCAAAATCAGATTTGGGCATGGGCTAATTTCGTTTTCTTGTGTGCGTGCTTTTGGCATGGGTATCAGACAAAAGAGAGGAAGGAAAAAGAGGACGAATGAAAAAGAAACACACACCTACACTGATTGAATATCTTTTGTGTGTGTAATTTGTTGAATCAGAAGAGGAGAGACTGCGAGAGAGGAGCATAGATTACGCGAGTTTAAGAGAACCAGGCAGGAAGAAAGGAAGAAGCGCTGCTTGGGATTAAGGACGGCGGCAATGCCTCCTTTGGCGGCGGTGTGGTGGTCGACAGTGGTCAGGAGGACCACTTCTAAAGTGATTGATGCTTGAAGTGGTCCAGAAGTTTGGATTTTCTACATAGTCGACAGTTATTGAAGGTATATTACGAACCCTAGTTAGGGATTTTTGAAATTTCTTGAGTATTGTTGAATGGATTACAGAATTGCATAACCATTGATGAAATTCAAGTGACCCTTTTTCCAATTTACCATTCCGTTGGTTAGTTTTGGTAACACTAGAAATGATTGATGATGTTTTTGTTGAGGTGTGAAATTGAACAAAGTCGAGTAACCACTTCATAAAATTTTCCTATTAATTTTGAAATTTCTTGAGTATTTTTTTATGATTAATGATCACTTATCAGCTTGAAACGTGTTAGTTTCATCTTACTTTGATTGCCTGTTAATTTCTTGGCGGTTTTTGATGAAAGACGCTAAAATTTTGAACTTCATTGTTTCAAATGAAGTGGAAAACTTTTCAGGTGCTTTTTGTTAATCCTAATCACTTGACCCTTAATCTTTTTATTTACAGGTTCCTAAATATGGAGTTAAACTTGTGTAGAATGAAATGAAGAATTTGGAAAGACTTCTTTCGTGGTCTTTGAGTTCATAAAGGTCATTAATGTGAAGTTCACAAAGAATTTGAAATGAAGAATTTGGAAAGACATGAGTAGCATCACCCTAAGAATCTTGAATCATCCTACTCCTTTTATTGGTGTTAAGCTTGATATAATCCTTAAAAATTTCTGGTTCGTTTTATACCAATTAGTTTGACTTTCTACGCTTACAACTTAATTGCAGTGAGATCACTATTGAAACCACAGCCGAGTAATCCTTAAGTGTTTCTGTTATTGTCTTTTTGAGACTTCTAGAATCTAGATTCTAGCATTTTGCTTAACTAATATGTATGCTACTGTTTTCTGTCTTATTAGTTAAGTTGTCTGTGACCAAAAGTTTCTGTTTTATGTGTTATTAGTTAAGTTCTTTGTGTGCAAAAGTTCCTGTTTTTTGTTTTTGTATTTTTGAAAACGGGTACACCGTACCAGGGACGTACCTAAATGAACCTACCCCCCTCCGTACCCGATACGTCTAAATGCATGAATCACGTTTCCGTTCCTCGTTCCCGTACCGAAGCGTACAGCGAACTATGTGACTTTGGTTTTCTATTCATATGTTTTCTGTCCCTAATTTTTCAATTAAATAATATGTTTTCTCAAATGGTAAAACCTCATAATTTGTATGTATCTTTGTTTTCTAGGATCCGACTGGTGGGACTCTTGTACTCGTTGAAGGACCCATTGCTCCTCTTTTTTCCCTCGAGGTTTGTAATTGTATGACAAGGTATAAATTATTTGCTTTGATGTTTCATCGTATTTCTGTTTATAAAACCTTCATATTGATTTTTATGCTTGTTTTATTAATAATGGTAGATAAAGTTATTTCCGTTTGATTAAAAACATAACAAGCACATAATCCTAAATCCTAATGCAATGGTATGATATGTGTGTAGCGATATATTAAAACATATTAGATCTGCAGCACAAAATGTGAAGCTAGACATCCATGTAAAACTAATGAAGACGTATAAGCAAGTTCATGAACAGTGAATATTGGTACATGATGTTGTTATTACTATTAGGAAGCATTGCTTTATCGCTAATAAAGTTTTCCACTTATTCACAATTTTAATTATTTTATATATGTTGTCCACGTCATTTATTTTTCCGGCAATTTGGTTTTTAAACCTGCTAATTGGATCAAGTTAAAGGGTATACATTAAAAGATTGTGCTTTTTTAAACACCAATATATTTTAGTGGTTTTTATGCATATTCCCTAATAATAGTTGGAAATTTTCTACATTTAACCCTTATTAAAACTACCATTATATCTTATTTTGGGGTTGTTAAATACTATTTGGTGTCCCTATGAATAATTTTGTGATTTTTTTTGGACAGGTAGCAACTACTCCAACACATCAAGTGGCAATGATTAACAATCTATGTCCATTTATTTTGGTTATTGTAGCATTGTATTTTCATTTATTTTGGTTATTATTTTGTGTTTGACATTTCACATTATGATAATGTAACAATGGATGGTATATGGATTAATGATTTAGTTCATATTATAAGACACTAAACTATCGTGTGATTTAATTTTAATATTATTCAAGTGTGTGTGTAATATATATATATATATATATATATATATATATATATATATATATATATATATATATATATATATATATATATATATATATATATATATAATTTTACGACTTACATTGCGAGTCATAAATGTATGTCGTAACTGTGTGTCATAACTGTATGTCATAAACGTGTGTCATTAATGTATGTCGTAAATTTTACGACACGCAAATGTGTGTCATCTGTCATTTATGACAGGGGCTTCCTTGACATACATTTGCGTGTCATCTGCACCCTTTTATGACACGCAATGCGTGTCATTAAAGGCCTTTTTTCTAGTAGTGGAATGATCTTTTCCGGGGACTTCCAATCAAGGACTTCGTTACTTTTGAAAAATGTTTTGCCTGTGCTCAAGGCAAACAGCATCGAAATGCCCACAAGCCTAAGTTGGTCAATTCCATTGATTCGCTTCTTCAACTTCTGCATATGGATCTTTTTGGCCCGATCAACGTTCTCGGCATAAACAATAGCTCTTATTGTTTGGTCATCATTGAAGACTA
The DNA here is from genome assembly GCA_023525715.1 of Cichorium intybus. Taxonomy (NCBI): domain Eukaryota; kingdom Viridiplantae; phylum Streptophyta; class Magnoliopsida; order Asterales; family Asteraceae; genus Cichorium; species Cichorium intybus. Next base: position 63,655,812 of record CM042014.1, read on the forward strand.
CTCGCGTTTTACGTGGGTTTATTTCTTGTAGAATAAGAGTGAGACAGCTGACCTGATCATAAGATTCGTTACCTTAATCGAAAATCAAACGAATCAGAAGTTGAAGGCGATCCGTTGTGATAATGGGACTGAGTTTAAGAACACGGTTTTGGATAAGTTTTGTGCAGATAAGGGTGTATTGCATCAGTATAGTGCTGCTCGGACATCTCAACAAAAAATGGTGTTTCTGAGCGACAAAACAGAACTCTAATTGATGCTGCACGTACTATGCTTGTTGACTCCAAACTGTCGGTGTTCTTCTGGGCGGAAGCTATCAACATAGCGTGTTATGTCCTGAACCAGGTCATCATCAACAAGAACCAAATGAAGACCCCGTATGAAGTTCTCTTTGGCCGTAATCCTAATTTTGCTCATTTCCGCACTTTTGGTTGTCCTTGCACTCTACTTCATCTCGAAGCTACTCCGAAGTTCACCTCCAAAGCAGATGATTGCTACTTCGTTGGATATGTGGGTAAAACTGCTTATCGGGTGTACAACAAGGTGACTAAACAGATCGTGGAATCGTTTGATGTACGGTGGCTAGAGGAAAATCAGACGGATGCTCGCGTTGGACCCGACTGGTTATTTAACTACGCTGAATTGTTTAAATCGTTTAATGTGTTTTCCGATGTTGTTTCAGGCACACAGACAGGTACAAGTGGAGTTAACAGAGATGAAGATGAGGAAATCATTGCTGATCCCAGCAAACCGTCTGTGATTTTTGAAGATCCTATTCTTAATGACGGTGCATCTGCTGCTTCCACTACTATAAGTGAAGATGCTCCTGCTGAATCAACTGTTGTAGGCGAACCTCTAGTCGGTGAACAATCTGCTTCTCAGGAAGATGTTATTAATTCTGAACCTTCTGATCTTTTTGACTCTACACTCATGGATTCACTCTTTCCCGAGAGAATTCCTGAAGAGTATGTTGCAAGTACCTTTCATGACTTCAGAGATTCTGATAGAGGTGCTTTAGGCTTAGGCAGAGTTGAAAACATAACAAATCTTCCAGTCTCAACTGCATCGCTTGAACATGCCGTGCCTTCAAGAATACAACGCGATCACCCGATTGACAACGTTATTGGCTCTCTGGACGATGGGGTACAAACCAGAAGCCAGAGTGGTCAAGTCAACGAGTGTCTCTACTCATGCTTTATCTCTCAAATAGAGCCAAAGAATGTGGAGATGGCACTTATTGAACCAAGTTGGGTGGACGCTATGCATGAAGAGCTTAATCAGTTCGAGAAGCTAAATGTTTGGCAATTGGTGGATCTACCCGAGGGCAAGAAATCTCTTGATACGAGATGGGTATTCCGCAACAAACATGACGAATCAGGATTTATTGTATGTAATAAGGCACGCCTGGTTGTTCGTGGATTTCGACAGATTGAAGGTCTTGATTATACGGAAGTATATGCCCCGGTTGCACGATTAGAAGCGATTCGGATTTTTCTCGCCTATGCATCGTACATGAACTATACTGTCTATCAGATGGATGTTAAGACTGCATTCTTGTATGGGGAAGTCAAGGGGGAGATTGTTAGATTTCGTCTGCAGTGCTCAACCAATGCCAAGATCAAGACAGAGCTCGAAGACAAATGAGCGCATTAAACCAAGGGGGAGATAGAATTAAAAACAAAACAAAAATTACAAAAATTTAAAAATACAAAAATATTTTTAATAATTTTCATATCTTTCCTTCCAGAAAAACCAAAAATATGCTTTACTTTTATGTCTTTTCTTTCAGAAAATTTAAAAATTCAAAAATATTTTGTCTACCGACGACGCACCGAGTTATACCACTCACTGCTGAGGTAAATCTTAAGTGTTAGTGATCCTCATTGGTACACCCCAATGAGTGTGAAGTACTGACAACCACTTCTTAACCAATCTAAGGTTTTTCTTGTGCAACACCAACTTCTAGACGCTTTGAGAGAAACCACTCAAAGTCGAGAGTTAAAAAGTCTGTACCGATGGTTAGAATGCGTACCGTAGTCTATCACACACACCAACCCATTCTAAACCATCTCTATATTTTCTGATAAAAGAAATAGACGCTTCATCACGTTAAACAAAGTAATGATGATATTTCGACATTCTATGACGGTGATGTCTGCTACAACACCAGTAGTAGATGTGAGGCGTCAACAACCATTGTTACCTACAAAGCTTCTAATTCAAGATTTGGATGACTCAGTGTAATAAACCATACACTGATGACAATTCGAAAATCTAGCCGATAGGTATGTCTAGTAACCAAGACAAATTACGTGCTCATACCAGTGATGTCTGCTACAACACCAGTAGTAGATATGAGGCGTCAACAACCATTGTTACCTACAAAGCTTCTAATTCAAGAGTTGGATGACTCAGTGTAATAAACCATACACTGATGACAATTCGAAAATCTAGCCGATAGGTATGTCTAGTAACCAAGACATATTACATGCTCATACCACTCTTGACCCTTAACCTTCTTCTAACATAAATGTTTGTGATTCAATGTGATTTTACCTCACATTGATGAAACATTGAAATTCTGGGTCAGTGATTGTTGTTGTTAACCACAATAGCTGTGAGACCCCAACAACTTCACCGGATTCAATTTTGGCACTAAGATGGTACACTCCGTAGAGTTTGGATACCATTGAACGTCTCGCCAAGAGCCAAGTTGACTTGTCAACTTGTCAACTGCATTGAGATCTTTGGTCAAGGATATGCAAGGGCCAAAATCAAAACGGCCACGAGTAGTTTTCCGATACTCAAACAATCGCAGTGCGTTCCCCCGGGTTCACACAGATACTGTGAAAAGTCTCATTCTGAGCCAAGGATGAACCCTTGAACAACTGTGGTGAGAGTTTTATGACTCTGCGACCCACAGGATTTGCGGTCATCGTTCGTTGTCTGAAGCGCCAGTCGAAGTGAAGTTCGAAGAGTTTCAACACGAATATCGTGTTCCCGGAGAAGGTGGTTCATAACTCCATGTGACAAGTTGTTTGAATTCCTCCTCAACTAGTTCTGTTACTACATTAATACCTTCAGTGATCAAGAAGAAGAAAAGTGAAGAGTCAGACTCCATGCCAGTCAAAGTCAAATTAAAAGTTTGATGTCGTGATCTCAAGATCTATGCTGAAGCCTGTTCATCCATAAACTTTCAAAGCCATATCTGAAGACAACGTTACACCAAAGTCAAAATTGATTCTACAACGTGCTGAATGTTATTAACATCTGTACCCGTCACTCTTTAAGGGGGAGATTGTCAGATTTCGTCTGTAGTGCTCAATCAAGGCCAAGATCAAGACAGAGCTTGAAGACAAATGAAAGCATTAAATCAAGGGGGAGATTGTTGGGTCATAATCTATTATGGTTTAATCTTTGCATTTTAGGCTTAAAAGAATATTTAATCTGGGCTTAAAATAGAAAATATAGGCTAAATTAGATATTTCGGTTGGGGACCGACAACCTTGGTTGTTCGGTGTAATGGACCGAAGTCCTCTTCCTTGTTCGGTTGGGCCTTGTCTAGATGGGCTTAGGGTTTTTGTAGACTATATAAGGCAATTATAGCCTCATTAGTCATGTTGGTTGCCTTGAAGTGTGTGCTAAGTAGAGAGAGAATCTTCTTTGTTCCTGCAATGAAACAATCTTATGTACTAGTCTTTGGATTAATCAAAGAGTGCATTGAAGGTGATAATCTCCTTGTTCTTATTGTGTTCTTGTGATATGATTGATACCAAGTAGATCTAGAGAGTATTGTGGACCTACAAAACTTTATCTTACTGCCCCTCTTATAGATTTCAACAGAAGCTTACAAAATCTAACGATTTGGTTCTATTTTACATAAAAATTTACAATAAATAACAACCAACATTGCAAAATTGATCATTAATAGCAACCAACTTTGTAGAGGTTAATCAATTTTTGGTCAGTTTTCCAATTTTGTTATTTTCCAGATTTGGTCTAGGTGAAATTGATACAATAATGGCCTAATGGGTTAAATGTGATAAATAACTACATGCTTTAATTCTTATTTTTTGCAATTAGCCCATATTTATAATCTATGCGCTCAAAACTTATATTTATCTAATATGCATAAAAAAATAAATAAAAATATGTGCTATTTTTACAATTACCCATTTTTAGGTAAATGCAAGAAATAGCAATGTACTTTCATATGTTTATGTGTGAAGGTATCACTAAAACACCATTTATCTGTATGTTATATGTATGTGTGTGTTTTATATTAAAAAAATAAAAAATAATGGTTTACCATTCCTTTTACAGATATATCATCATATAACACACATAGGCACACACACAGTCTCTCTCTACTCTCTACAGGAAGGCAAAAAACCCTTGTTCCTGTTATGCAATATTTCCTTAGGAAACTGTCTGGCTGCTTGGAAGCTAAGGAAATTTGTCTATTAAATTTTCGTCAAGGATAAGGCATGTGCCTATTCAGTTTTTGCAGTCTTTTTAAACAAGGCCACTATTCATGTAAAATAAAACTGTTATTTTAGTTTCTAATGTTTTGTTAGATTTACTATTATTTTTTTATTTATTTTTAATCAATATTATTTATTTTAATTCATTGAATATTTAGATTTGTGGAAGTTTGACTTTTTATGATTTTGTTTTTTAGTAATTTTAAATAGTTTTTAAAAAAAATAGTTTTATAACTTTTTCAATCTTTTTTAGAAGTTTGTTCTTGACGAATACATTCTTATAAAGTAACTTATTGTTGAAATAAATTTTTAAATATTCGTATTTTTGCATTTTTTAAATATCTTTTGCATTTTACATTATTTTTATGCTTTGATTTACGATTTTTCCGGTTTCACAAAATAGTTGTTTTGTTAGAAAATCGTTTTTCATTTTAGACTAGACTCATAAATAACTCTAATGTGATTTACAGCCATTATCTATTCTATATTATTTTATTTCTACCTCTAATATTCACCGTCTTTTAATTACTTATTTCTGCTCAATATTTTTTGTTTGAAGCCATTAAATATTTAGGTTTGTGGAAGTTTGTTTTTCACAAAAAATTTTGTATTTTTTTAAGAAATAGTTTTTTAAGAATTTTGTTTTATAACTTTTTTGTAAGTTTTTTTGTCCAATGCGTTTTTTACAAAATAATTTTTTATTGAAATAATTTATTATATATTCATTTTTTTGCATGTTATTCAATAGTTTCCCCATTCTACATCTTTTTTTATGTTTTCCATTTATGATTTTTTAGGTTTTAGATAATAGTTTTTCGTTAGAAAATAGTTTATCAATTTCTTAAAATTATTCCTGTTCATACATTTAAGGTTATAATAACCTGTATATTTTCTACATGTTTTTCTTCCTAAATGAAAATGGAATTATTTTGTATAATTAAACTTAAGTCTTTTGTTAATTATATTTTGACTTTTGCACATATCCCTGTTCATACATTTAAGGTTACAATAACCTGTATTTGGTAAATTATGTTTTGACTGTTGCACATACATAAATTCTCACTGCAATGCGTGAAATGCATAACGTCTAGTTAGTAACAAATTGAAAGATATATTTGGTAGGCGTAATAATCGAATAGGGGTATTATAGAAACCGAAAATGATCATTAAACTGTAAACTTTAAAATCAGCGAAATCAAAATCAAATAGTAGCTCTCTTTCTCTCTCACATATATCTCTCGATCGTGTTTCTCTATTTCCATCTCACTTCCCGCTTCTCCACTTCCGATCAAGCTTTCCGTACACCACAAAGGCTGCTTCACCGTCGATACCACCACCGCCACCGCATGTGATTGCGATACCACCTAATTCCCCACCGTCAACCGTACCAACCTGTGCACTTTTATCGAGTTCAGTCACCGGTATCTTTAAAGAAAGAGTCGGGATCGTATCCGGCTAGGGTTCTCATCATTGCCCTCACGGGTGTCGGACTTGTGCCCTTTTCTTTACCCGCAGCTACCAAAACAATCCAAATTATCTGATTATCCGATCCAAAACAATCATCTCTCTCCCTCCCAATCTCTGATTATCTGATCCAATACAATCCAGATTGTGGCAACATCCCCCTTTTCTTTACCCGCAGCCACCAGCACAAGTAGAGAAGGTATTTTTGCTATCCAGTATTTTCGTAAATAATGGTGTTTTTATCTATCTTTCTGATTCATATATCTCTACATCATAGTTACGTTTTTTCAAGGTCAATGACCACATCTATTGCCCGTTTGTACGGCAACCTAGTCTTTTCTTCACCGTCACTGGTGTCGAGATACAGCTGTAGCCTGATGAGATGGGCAAACTCTCGGTCACCTCCCTGTTCATTTGGGCAAACTCAAGGTCACCGTCGCCCGATGATATGTTCAAGGTCTCTGATCGACAAGCTGTATCATGTTTAATTCGGAGGAGAGCTTTTGCAGAAATTTCGTTATCGCCTCCTTGTTCGTTTAGCTCCTCCCCCTGATTTGTGCCAGGTAAATCGACTAATCTCATTCCCTAGTTGTATTCAATGAACCCCTTTTTGATTCCCAGTAGGATTCCTACTTGGATTCGCAGTAAAGTTTGGATTTGTTTCAGGATTACGGCTTCTAAAGGCTCCCAATTGCCACAAGTATTATTGATTCTTTGCTATTGTGGGCTGGTTTCTGCTTTTAGAGAAAGGGACGATGTGTTTCAATGGTGGTCCGCTTGGGTTCTCTTTTCACATTTTCATGTAACGAGGTTTATTTACCTTCTAATTTCTTTTTAATGGATGCCGACTTTAATTTCTATCTTCTTTTTTTCTTGGTAACATTGGTGTGCACATGTAAATCATTCATAGGCTTCATGTATCTTAATACTATTTACTGTCCATAAACATGCAAATCATTTTGGGGTTAAGTAAGAGATAATGATCTTCTCTATACTAATTTGGACTGTGCACAAATACATACTTTGTTCTTGGTGATTTTATGCACAAATGTGTACATATGTGCATATGCATAAATACATGTGTATATATTTTAATGTATGTACAATTGTATATATTCACATGTATATATGTGCATAGATTCATATGTGTAAATGTACATATGAGCATAAATGTATGTGCACATGTTTGTATGTGCATGTGTTTTATCTCCATGATTGTGTTCGATTAGGTGTCTAAGCCCATAACTATAATTGGTATATACTTGAATTGATAGTAGCAAAGTCCTTTTGGGTTGCCCTCATTAGTCCAACTGGTATTAAGGTTAATAGAGAGAGACAGAAATAAATAGTTTATTAATTTATTATGTGATGATAAATTAATTTGGAATTAATCAGAATTAATTGGAATTAATTTGAGATTAATTAAAAGTGCAGGGGCTGGATTGTAATTTTTCAATAGTTGAACAATAGAAACTTCTGGTCGAAGTAACACGCACGGCGCGGGTAAGGAGTGTCGTGGGGCGCGCGTCGTGTACAGCTGAAAAAAGTTTGGAGATAAGATGGTTATCTCATTTGAATTCAAATAAGGTTTATCCTTTATCACCATTGAAGCTATAAATATCCCTCACCTGTCACTATTATAAATACCCCTCACCTGTCACTATGTATTCTATGCCCCATTCCTGTAGACAGTTCTCTGGAATTTTCTCTTCTCTCTCAAGCAGAATCTATAATCCTTCTTTAAGATTTTATAGCGAGCTTTTCTTAATAAGATAATTAAGATAATAACATTTTCTTGGACATTTGGGTGTAAACCATTAGAGGCACGACACTTGTGGTGCATGCTTCCGAGAGATCAACGAGACAAGGAATAATTGTTATTTGCTATAATAACAATAAGGTATGTAATCCTAAAACCATCTTAGTAATTTTTTATTATACTTAGGGTTTCCTTTAGATGTTCTTATTTTTAAGTTCAATAGAGAAAACATAGATCCTTTAGGTTGCATGTGAACTTAAGAGTCTTAAGTTTATCTGTTTGCCTTTTTCCTATCAGTAGTGGTATCAGAGCATTAGTTTTGTTTTCTGTTGAATTGCTATGTTGGAGAACTTCATCAATTAGTGTTTATTGAGATTTAAAGGCCATAAATTTCGACTTAAGCCAGGGTTTTTTGGAAACCCTAACCGCCTCCCCTATTTTTCGAAAATTGTGTAGGGTGTTTTAGGATTTTCTATTTTGGTAATTATGATTAATTAAAAACTGGATAACTCATATACCCTTATTTTTGAAAAATTAGAGGGTTAGGATTAGGATTAAATTATTTATTTAATTTAATTAGTTAGTCCTTATCTGCTTTAATTTATTTAATTAATTGTTAATTAAAAGACTTATGTTAAATCATTTGAATTCTCGAAATTTAAACCTAGTATTTTAAAAGTTTAAAATACATCTTATATATATATATATATATATATATATATATATATATATATATATATATATATATATATATATATATATATATATATATATATATATATATATAATTAACTGCTAATATTTATATGTATAAAAATCAGTCAGTCAAATTGCTAGTATGCCTCATTCACGAAGCTAATCTATAAAGGGGGTATAAGGAAACGACCTACAAAATGGCGGTTGAATGAGTGACCACACTCACCCACCGCTTCCTTGATTAGTGGAGGGTCGTTAGCAGAACAGATGTGATAGGACACTAAATCTCATTAGAAGTATAATGTTATTAAAAGAAAGTACTAAAACCTTTTATATAATAAAATCCCAAATCTAGTTACTTTAGGAAAAATGTGAAATATATGCTAACCCATGAAATTACACATTACACTTTATTAGTTGTTAGTGGAGCATGTGTGGTTTACCAGCACACTAATAGGGACCAATAACGGGTTGTAATGGGTATCTCATAAATTATCATTGTTGATGGGCGTGTGTGGTTTACCGGCACATCAATTTGAGATGATAAGCGAAATTTAGGTTACAAAGCACATTTGCATGGTTATTCACATCATATTTGTGATCCTCGGCATCCCAGTCACAAATGGAAGAGCATAATTCGAGATTAAACATGCCATTGAATAGTTTCAATGGATCTCAAAAGACCTAGGAATTTCACTTAATTTGCTTATCTTCAGCAGTGGAACTGATAAATCGTCATATACCTACCTTTATAAAATTTACAATTAGATTACGACATCCCTCTTCTAAGTTGTGAATTGTATAGTTGGGTCGTAGCCTTAATATTTATTTTTGGGTTAATATATTAAGCATTATACTTATCTAATTAAAACTATCTTAGTTTTATAGATGTCTACTTCTGCTACTCCATCCGCTCCCCACAATAACCAAAATAACTTCACTTCGATCCTTTCACTCTGCTCGGAGGTGACATTGGATGGCTCCAACTACAACGACTGTGTGCGAAACATTAAGATGGCTCTTAGATTCGAGGACAGAGAGTATGTTCTCGAAAAATAAATCATCGAAGTCGATCAAGAAACAGCTACTCCTAAGGAATATGCCTCATATAAAAAACATAACGACGACGCGACCAAAGTGGCCTACATCATGGTCGCTACTATGGTCCCGGAATTGCAGAGATTTTATGAGGACTATTGTCCATACGAGATGAACAAGGACCTTATGGAAAAGTTCCGTATGCGAGCTCCTCAAGAAAAGTATGAAGTAGTTAAGGCCCTCATGGCGTGCAAAATGAAAGAGGGAGAGTCTGTCCGCGCCCACGTGTAGAGAATGCAACGATACGTGGAACGCCATGTGTAGCTGAATGTGCACTTTGACGAGGTGTTGGCTATTGATATAGTCCTGAACTCCTTGCCTAGTTGTTATGATCAGTTTATCTTAGCTTATCATCTAAAAAATAGTGAGACCACCTTGGCTCAGTTGCACAACATGCTGCAGACCCGCTGAAGCAGGAATAAAGGGTAAAAGTTTAGCCTCCACTTCCGCTAGTGCACCCGTTCTGGCCATTGGACATGGAAAGGGGAAGAAGACGAAATGTCCTCCTAAGCAGAATTGGAATAGCAAGGCGCATGTGACAACGCCTAGTAATATTACATATTTTAGTCGTTGTTGAGCCCTGTTCTTAGCGAAATTATATCATATATATCGTGGTATTCTCACTTTTCTTGCCGGTACTTGTTTGGAAAGAAATAATGAAAACACGGACCAAAAGCGTGCAATTTGGAAGAAGTTTGAAGATCAATGCAAAATCAGGAAAATACGTACACGCGCCGCGGAAATCATCAACGTGCGACGCGGATATGAGGCGGTGTAGACAATTCAAATGCCGATAAAACGGGGATAAGCCACTACGCGCGCCGCGGGATTTATTAATGTGCGGCGTGGCCTCGAGATTTTTGCAACTATAAATAGAGGCTTCTAGGTTGGTAAAACTAGCGAAGACCTGGTGTAGAATCGACCCCCAAGGCTCATTGACTCCGAGATTTAGCTTCAGCAACCATCTATTGGTATTTTCTTGTTTTTATAATTAATTTCCATTTAGTTCAATAGTTAGTGATAGTGGCTAGTATCTTTGAGAGTGACAACCATTGATATTTGGCTTTAGTTTCTGTTTTTGGATCTTTTGGTTACTGTTTGTATCATTTGATCTGAGTTTGGAGTTTATGAATCATTCGGTTACAAGTAATTGTTGATTTTTCGGTGTTTATGCTTATTGTTGGATTGTGAATGTTTGGATTGTGTTTGGATGTGTGCATGACCTTGATTGGACTGGTTTCCCTTGCTGATTTCAGTGACCAACTAGGGTTAGCTTTTGGTTTGAACTTTAGCCAGTGACTGTTCATTTGGAATTTAGTTATTGGTTTAGTTTATGCCTTGTTTGTGTTTGATGTTTGATTGCCTTTGCTTGCTTCTGAGTTGGAGATGTACTTCTGATTTCAGTAAGTGACTAGGTTTGGTTGGTAGCTTAGTTTAGTTTATGCTTGCTTGGACTTGTGTTAGTTTATGATTTTTGGGATTAGTTGTCAAAAGTTAGGAACTAGGTCCTCTGACTGTAGCGTGACACTGCAGTTGGTAATCTGTCACCTGTCTTTACCGCGTAACTCCTGCGGATCGACCCTAACTACCACTGTGCTAGTGTGAGTGAGGTTTATTTTATTATTTTTGACCGCACGACGACCTAGGCGTGTCAGTATGTCGGGTTATCTAGCAATGGCCCAAAGGCCAGGCCCAGTTCTGACATTCCTTCCGTTCCAAACCCCAAAGAGTGCGATTGCTTCTACTGCAACGAGAAAGGGCATTGGAAACGGAGCTGCCCAAAATATCTGCAAGATCTTAAGGATGGCAAGATAAAGTCCTTATCTGCAGGTATATACACTATTTCTAATAACTCATCATCTACTCGTTATTGGGTCCTTCATACAGGATGTAGTTTTCATATTTTTTTGACTTGCAGGGACTGTGAGAAAGTGAAGAGTTGGAGCATGGAAGGATAAACTTGATCATGGGGAATAGGCGATCTTCTCTTGTTACCAAGATTGGAGTTTATAGTCTAGTGCTTAGTAATGATGTTAGATTAGATCTATTAAATTGTTGTTACTCGCCAGAAATGGCTCGGAATATTATATCATTTCATGCATTGTTCGGACAAAGTTATAGATATTCTTTTGATAATTTGAGTGGTTTTATTTCTGCTTATAAAAATGGTGTTTTTATATTTGAAGCTTTACCTTGTAATGGTGTGTTTGAAACTGTGATGTGTGTAGACAATTTAGGCAATAATGTATTTCAAATTGATTAATCTAATGGTATTGAAAAGGCATGCTTGTGGCATTGTCGTCTTGGATACATTAACAAGAAAGGCATCGCCCAACTCCAAAAGAACGGAGTGTTGGAATCATTCTACCTTAGGTCGGATGATGTATGCGAATCATGTCTTTTGGGAAAGATGACAAAATCACCTTTCACGCGATCTTGTGAAAGAGGTGAAGGTTTGTTGGATCTCTTACACACGAATGTGTGTGGGCCCTTCAGATCAACCATAAGGGATGCTAATCGATTCTATGTGACTTTTGCAGATGATTACAGCAGATATGAGTATATCTACTTAATCAAGCATAAGTTAGAAACCCTTGAAAAGTTCAAAGAGTTCAAACATGAAGTCGAGAATCATCTAGCCATGAAGATAAAGATGCTTAGATACGATAGAGGCAATAAGTATCTTAGTGTCGAGTTCCATGACTATCTTTAGGAATATGGAATAGTTTCACAGTTGACTCCTCCTAGGACACCGCAGTTGAATGGTGTGGCTGAAAGGTGTAACCGAACCTTATTGGACATGGTTCGTTCTATGATGAGTCGAGCTTCTCTTTCTATTCACTTCTAGGTGTATGCCTTAGAGACAACCGCCCACAACCTCAATCTTGTCCCTACAAAGAAGGTTGCCAAAACACCTCACGAGATGTGGGCAGAGAAAGTTCCCTCATTAGCACATATCAAAGTCTAGGGTTGTGAAGCTTTTGTAAGACGAGAGACTCATGAAAAGCTAGCAACTAGAAGTGAGAAGTGTATTTTCATTGGTTACCCAAAGCAGTCTTTTGGATATTTGTTCTACAGACCTAGTGAGAACGTGGTCTTTGTAGCATGAAGAGGAGTCTTTCAAGAGAGATAGCTCATATTCAAAGAGGACAGTGGGAGTACCATTGACCTTGAATAAATTCAAGAGTCAATCAGTGAAACTACTAGTTGGACTACTGAGGGCAACCCAAAAGGACTGTGCTGCTATCAATTCAAGTACTTATATCTATTATAGTTATGGCTTAGACACCTTAAACCAACAGACAGTTCTCTAGAATTTTCTCTTCTCTCTCAAGCAGAATCTATAATCCTTCTCTAAGGTTTTATAGCGAGCTTTTCTTAATAAGATAATTAAGATAATAACCCTTGCTGTGCAAACCATTAGAGGCACGACACTTGAGTTGCTTGCTTCCGATAGATCAACGAGACAAGGAATAATTGTTATTTTCTATAATAACAATAAGGTATGTAATCCTAAAACCCTCTTAGAAATTTTTTATTATAGTTAGAGTTTCCTTTAGATGTTCTTATTTATATGTTCAATAGAGAAAACATAGATCCTTTAGGTTGCATGTGACCTTAAGAGTTTTAAGTTAATCTGTTTGCCTTTTTCCTATCAAATTGTGCATGTATCCATCAAATATGAGTACATGTGTACAAAAGTATATGCATATGTGTGTATGTGTATATGTGCATAAATGCATACATGCATAAATGTATATGTGCAAATATACATATCTATATAAATGCATATATGCATATATCTCAATTTGTTTATATCTATGTTTGTATATATGTACACATGTACACATACACATATATATACATTTACACATACATACTTGCATATGTATATCAATTTGTTCATGTACACATGTGTGCGTCTTGCATATATGCATAAATTGATGTGTATTTATTCATATGTGTTTATGCGTATCTATTTTAATGTTTTTGAATATACATTTAATATGTATTTTTATTAATGTTCTTGTAGGTTTTAAAAATTTATCGAGTAAATTGAAAAAGTGAGAAGCAATAAAATGAAGAAACATGAAAGTCAAGGAATAAACAATGGAGATATTATCAATTTTTTGTATTTTTTATATTTTATGTATGTATCGTTCAAAACAATTATACATTTTTGTTTTTAATAAATTGGTTTGTTTATTATTTGTATTCAACTATTATACATAATAATATGTTTATATGAATTTTCAAAATATGCATATATGTACCTACTTACAAATACATGAACGTGTATGTGTTTCTAATTCTAAAATCTGAGTTTTTTTTGAATTTAATTTTTTTATGTTTTTTTTTCAAATTTCGAAAAATCACATATTAAAAAATGAAAATCATATGTATTTTGAAATTCAAATTTTGAATTTGATTATGCTTATTTTTAGGAATTGTTATTATTGTTGCCAAAAATAAAAAACATCAAAATTAAATGAGATTTGTAAAATAACGAGCATACCCTTATCGAAAGAGATAATGATCTAATGGTCTACAATGAGTTCTCAAGATCTAATGAAAAAGGATTCTCATTAGATCTCAACCATATATATATACATTTTAAGGGCCGTGCTCAGCACGGCCCACGGGTGGTCTAAGGATTCATTTAAAATAGGGGGATGGAACACATTTTGTAACAACATAACATCCTGCAATAGATTTCCCAAAGTAGAAGTTCTCGGGTGGTCTAAAGATTCATTTAAAACAGGGGATGAAACACATTTTGTAACAACATAATATCCTGCAATATATTTCCCAAAGTAGAAAGTCCTCGTATGGAAAAAAATTATCCATCTTTAGTGTCAATGAGTAGTAACACAATCTCAAACATTAAAAAGTATTCGTACCACTTGGCTACCGAGGGTACTATTAGTTGAAATATTGCTTCATGGAACCAAGAAGCTTGTACAATTCTAGATATTGAGGTCAGTAAGGGAAATTACAACGTCCTAACAAGAAAAAAATGAAGGTATAGAGCTATTGTTGGGGGATTTTACAAAGTAGTATGCATTTATAAGGAAATGAAAGGGCAACATTATGATAAAGGAAAATTGAAACTATAATGTATAACAGGAGAATGTAGGAAGAATATGAAGCAAATGGGTTTTCTCATAAGTTAGGTAAAACAGAGCTGATCGCCTCTTTGTGTATAGTTTCTGCAAAAAGGAAAATCACATTCTATTAATTATTCTTAACAAATAAAGTTGGTGACCAATCAACTTATCATCTTTAATTATATTCAATACAGGGTTAAAAAATTAAAATCACCGGAAACTAATGCAAAGATAGATGTCAAGTGCAGATACTCCAATTAAGAGTAATGGATTTGTGTGTGTTTGTGTGAGCAGAAGAAAATAGTAGTATTTCCGTCTCACTAAAACAAACAATTGAGATTGAACCGTTACATCATGATGTTGTGTAATCTTTAGGCTGCGTTTGGATTGTTGGATTTTTTTGGTAGGATTTTGAATATTTCGAAGGATTTGCATTTCACTGGATTTGGATTTAGATGGATTTAAATGCTAATATGCGTTTGGATGGTAAAATTTCGAAGGAAATTAAAATCCATTCTTTTTACAATCACGTTTGGTTTGCAAAGGATTTAGAATGTATTTATGCCAAATTACATAAATACCCTTATTTACATTTACTATAAATAAAACTTATTTTTGGATCATTTTAAATAAAAAATAAACCATAATCATAATTTACTCATACATTGCATAAAATAACGAAACAAAAGTTCAATAAATAATTGTTACTATAACCAAACCTAAAAATGTTTTTTACTCTTCCAAAACCCATTTGATGAAATTTTCTCTTTCACTCTCTTGCACGTTCCAAAAAGTATTCACCAGTTTGTCGTCTCCCATCTTTCTAATTGCTTTAAACCTTTCTACTTGAGTTAATGTTTGCATTTTTGAAATCTCAGAACTAATCGTTGCACGTTTGTTATCAAGATCCTCTTCTCGTTCAACACCTTTACTGATTTTGTTTGATATTCTCTCTAGGCATGCAACTGCATCATTAAATCCCTTGACCATAGGATCCTCTCGCGCTTTTCTTTTTTTATTACGCGTACTAGTTTGAGTTTCTTGAGATTGCACCTTGTCATTGTTAGATGGAGTTTGGGTAGAAGCCACAATGTCATCTGAATCATCATCTAAATTTTGTGTTTGCTCTTCAATATTCGTCTCCTTTTCCATCTCGACAAAATCGTGTGCTTTATTTCCTTGAGCCCGATCTTTTCCAAAAACAGTACATAAATCCTCGAAGTGGCGAAATTTTTTGTTCCTCCATTTGGCCGCCGATCCATAAACCTATTTCATATAACACAGAAATATAAAATGATAAAAATTTAATTACAATTATAGTATTTTAATTTTGACAACTTAAAAATAGTTTGTACCTTAAGATACTCATCCCATACTGTGTCATCAGCAGTCACACATTTGTTTGCAGAATCATAACCGAATCCACTAGGTTCCATCTAAAGCGCCTAGACAATTCTATGATAAAGAGAATGTAAATAGTTAATATGTTTTTTTTGTAATGACTACACTAATTCACAATTATTAAGAAAAGAGTGGAGATACCTTAAACCATTTCCATCTTTGATCAGTAGAGTTATCTGGAACTGGTTCAGGTTTCTTAAGTAAACGAGGATGTAATCGTATCACCGCATT
The DNA here is from genome assembly GCA_023525715.1 of Cichorium intybus. Taxonomy (NCBI): domain Eukaryota; kingdom Viridiplantae; phylum Streptophyta; class Magnoliopsida; order Asterales; family Asteraceae; genus Cichorium; species Cichorium intybus. The sequence goes on from CM042014.1 coordinate 63,672,050, forward strand.
ACATACTCGAGCAAAATGTCTACTAATGGTCTCCCCCGAACGGTAAAAACGACATATCATAACTCGATTCTTAACATTATGAGCAATAATGTGAAGAAACATTGCAACTTGTTCGTCGATATTCATAAATCTAGTTGCTTTTAACCCTCCAAATGTTTCAAGCATTTCACACAACTTTCGGAAACATATACGAGTCATCCTAATTTGAGATATAGACATAATGTCACTCTCACAAATATACCTATGCAATATTACGTCTCGGGTGATATTTGGCGAAGTGTGTCTAATTCGGAGACGATTCCTTTGCTTTTTGTTCATCATCATCGACAACGATAAAACAAAGAATACGACGACTATTTGCAACCATTCTAACCACTCTTGTCTTCTTTGCCTACGTAAACGTGTTGTTAAACTTTGTCGGGACATTTCCTGTGCAATTTAAGTTGCTATTAGAATTTTTTTGAGCATAAAGTTATGTCGTAAATAGCTAATTTAGGTAGCATTTGATATATATATATATATATATATATATATATATATATATATATATATATATATATATATATATATATATATATATATATATATATATATATATATATATATACATTTGAAAAAAAGCAACTTTGTACTTATTCCTTTAAAATATATGTTGACAGATAAAGCAACTTGTACTTGTTCCCATACTTTTTGCTATGAAGTTTTCTATGCTTTTGATTCCATACTTTTCTACTTTTATATACCCATTCGGCTATCATAAAATCAAGAGAGAGATATATATTGCTTTAAAATATATGTTGACAGAAAAGAAACTTGTACTTGTGTCCATACTTTGCTATGAAGTTTTCTATGCTTTTGATTCTCATTCGGATATCATAAAAGCAAGAGAGAGAGAGATACGTAGAGAGAGAGATGTCAAAAACAAGAAAGGCTCTCCGATGACCACCATGTCGGATCGAGTTAATGAAGTGGGGAGCCGGTGATCTCATGGTGAAGTAGTAGTAGTTCGAGATCTGCAGAAGTCATAGCTAGGTAAGGTTCTCCGATGACCACCACCTCACAGCTCCGACGATCTCTCAGAACCGACGATCTCTCAAATCCGGTATTCTAACAACATCATTGATCTCTCGGTGAAGCAGTGGAAGGGTAAAGAGGAGAGAAGTGTGGTCTTGGAACAAGGGTTAACTATTTAACGATCGAGATCTGCAGAGTGCGGGAGACACAAGTCAAGGGTAGGGAACGTCTCTACTTCTCTAACGAGTCATAAGTGAGACCACCATGTCGGAGTTATTATCGTCGGGATCTCACAGCTCCGGTTATCTCACGGTACACATGTGGAACAAGGGTTATCTCTTTTAATTGTTTCATGTTTTGGTTTATATACAGCAGGGTGAATCAACGTTACATGGTATATTATTTACAACAGGTTTAAATAAGTAGATATACATACATGTGAATGATGAAGAATCAAGCTTTTTCTGTTCGCAAGAAGACGTGTTCGTGAGCATGTAGTCGTCGGTTGAAGCCGAGGAGAGATCAAATCGCATATGTGATAATGTATATATAGATCAAACGAAGATTGAGGGCAATAAAGTAAAAAAAAAAAACAGGATAGTTATCTTCAAGAGATTTGGATTTCAGAAATCTAGGGAGGAGTTGGTTTTTCTAAATGATATGGATGTTACATTATCTATTACGGACGTATTTTCTAATTCCATTGTTTTTTTTAGCCAAACACAGTATTTTGTTGTATTTCAAATTCAAAACCTTTGAAATCCTTAAAAATACTAGAAACCAAACACAGCCTTAGAAGTTTTCATAAAGTCATTTGTAATATTCCTCATATAACTTCTCCAAGGTCTTTTCAGCTCCCTCTTAAGTGTAAACGATGGAGCTTAAAAATGAAAAGTTAAAGATAATAATTGCTCATTGAGAACCCAATCAATTTATAACAACAAAATTATTTTGGTTAATTTTTAATGGAATTATTTCGAAAGGCTTGCTTGAAAATTTTAACCAGAAATAGCAATTTACGTTGTTTTTAGCCGGTTGTATCAACGACATACATTATATAAGAGACAACATGTAAATTGATAAAAAAATTAGGGAAATTATCAATGTTTTAAAACCCGGGTTTTTAGTTGATACACAAAATCTCTATAAAAGGAATTGTCTGATACAAATGCTACAAACTCATAACTACATTCACATAAATTAGAACAAAAATTCAACGATTAGGGTTTCACACGATCTTAACAAAATTGCAAATGAAATAAAAAAACACTTACTTCCACCATGTCTTTGTTTCCTTGATGGAATTGCTGAAAAGTAATTTTAATAATCACAAATTAACCTTAAAAACATCAATTAACAACTCTTTGAGGCATTTACTCGAACAGATAGATTGCAAGAATATATATAGCAGCCCAATATAGATAAGTCTATGTAAAGATAAATCGATCATTGGAATCGTCTAATAAACTGAAACAAGTTCCAAACCATTGATTTTTTTTATTGCCACAATCGAAAGTTGTAGGTTGATGTTTGGATAACGAGACATACCTTTGAATGTTATCACCACAATCGAAAGTTGTAAGTTGATATTTGGGTTCCATTTCCCACGTGATCGTTAGGCTGAAATGCTAACACCGCCTCCTCCTCTGTAAAAACTTTGAAATACATGCCAAGGATGTATTACTTCACCTTCGATTCAACCATAATCGACCCTAAATAATTGTAAATATGCTTGCCGCCTTGACATTGAATCAAAAACCACGACCATATTCCCGTAACTAAATCCGATCAATTTCGCACTCACCAATTACCAATTTCCATGCCGGGTTACACAATAGAGCGCGAAAGAAGAAATCAGTTGACATCTTTTTCTGGGTGATGTGTTTGAATTTTGAGTATCCGAAATATCCACAATATCAGGCGGATGAACGGGGTAGGATATGAAGCGGTGTGGATTTGAAGAGACACGAATCACGATCCATTTAGAAGCGGCAACGGTGTCGTTCAAAACATGAACTCGTAGCATACGGAAACCCAATGGTGTCGTTTAAAATATGAATACGTTTTCGATTGGGAAAAACAGATGTTCAAAGCAACCGGCTACTGGGGGAGGCGACGTTCCAAGGATAAATACGTGGCCGGATGAAAACCCTATATAACGCTGAATAGAGGCACCGAAAAAAACGGGTTTTCATATATATATACTAGGTACTTTTTAAGGGTCGTGCTCAGCACGACCCACGACGGGTTATTTGGTTGTGCGAAAAATGAATATAGAATTTTAGAATTTGATGGATTTTTTAAAATACGTTGTCATGATAAGAAAAACTTAAATTAGATTCGAGGCCTTGGCCTTGCCAAACCGATTTAACTAATTTTTTTGCTCAAAATCTATGTAGTTGTCTTAAAGAGCAATCTAACCTACATGCATTAAAGCATAGCATAAAAAACTTTCTTCTCATTTGCAAGATGTAATGTTTCCTGTTCTGGATTTAGGGGGATGCCGATGTAACTTTGTAAAAATTTACAAAATATAATATATTTTTATCCAAAAGGGAAACCCTTTTTATCCCAGGTCCTGTTGAGTAGCATCCATTGCATAACAAATCTACTTCAAGAAACAACTTACTCATTTCCGTTTATATGGAATAAATGACTCATTCTCTTGGACTGCCCAATGCCCACCTTTGAACTCTTTCACCACAAGGCAATTGCAACACGAGCCACCGTGAATAGGGGCGTCATTTTGGCGGGTTATTCGGCTTTCAGGTTATTCGTGTTCAGGTTAATCGGTTTTTGGAGGATGGGTTCACCCTGCCGAAACTGAACCGTGCAAGGTTCCGGCTATTCGTGTATTAGGTAATTTGGGTTCGGGTATGGGTTATTTGGGTTATTTGGGTAACAAAAGTAGGTTGCCATTATGAGTGTACAACTGAAAGTAGGTTGCTATTATGACAATAAATCTTAACAAAAACGTAAATGAATATCATTTTTACCCGTTTATCCATTAAATTCAATTTACTCTGAAATATCATATGTAAATCGACCTTCTCCGACACATCATCTGCCTCGTCTTCAATCTCAAGTCTATGGTCCAGATTCTTAAATGAGGATGCCATTCATAATCTTCTCTTGTACGTATCACTGAGAATTTTTTTTTGGGGGGGGTTGATTGTTCTTGATGTTGTTAATTTGGGTTTTGTATCCAAATTTCTTTTTACTAAGATTACTGTTGATATGAATTGAACTCGGTGTAATCGGTGTGATGAGGAAGATGAAGAACAAAAAACCCTAACACAATGTATATATAGTTTTGCATATATACTGACAAAATTTCTCAATATCTTCTTCTTCATGCTTCATTCTTCAATTTATCGTTTTCTATAGCAATAGATTATTAATAAACCCTAATATCGTTACTCATCAATTTTATAGAGAGAATGGAGAAGAAGACGAGTAGAGATGTTAGATGCATTGTGTAAAACGTTACATACCAAGAGATGGGGCAGATTGGACCGAATAGGTGTGGAACCGGTTGGAATTGAGGAGACGTTTCGAAGGTAAATATGTGGCAGGAAAGAAACCCTATCACAAAGTGAATAAGAATATAAATCTATCAAGTTTCAATTTTGATGTGAATATAGATGAGTAGGATCTTTATCATGTCATTTGAACATGAATTTCACTGATTCCTTTAATCTAAGTGATCAAATGGTGAAAGAGGATGATATGTTATTAGGTTCTTCAACTATTAATACTTCTTTAGATGTTTCCAAGGAAATTATGGATTTTTTCTTTTATTCCTAAACTTTGTTGATCTGAACTGAGATTGTCTCCAAGTTGTAACTCAAGCCAAATTGGTCTAATTCTGGATATTTATCTAAGGATTAAACAATCATATGTATTAACCGATTTTCATATGCTTTGAATAGAATATGTAATTTAGGCACTCTAAAAGTTTGGTACCATGAAAAGTCATTGTAATCAAACACCTCTGGAGCTGGATTTCCTATAGAATTTCAAATGAATAATTAAACAATTAATTACCACGGATCTATGGTAAACTATCCAATTTTAAGTTTCTAAACAACCATCACGATTGAAAGAAGCAAGAGCAACACTGATCCATCAAAATGTTGTGGAAATTAGTCAGTTAGCTATTGTTTAGAATCAATTTTAAACATAATTTCAGAATATTTAGAAATGCTATATGAAATTATCTATAGATTGCCACACATTGTAATACAAATCATTCATAATATAGAAATTAACCATGAAAGAAAATAATATTAGATCATCATAAGATTGTTTTTTACTCACAAACCATTTGTTACAAACTCAAATGAAACTATTATACATCGTACGTTCGTGTTGCATTTCTATTACTCACAAACCAAACCTTAACATATATTTGTAAAGAAAATGATAAGTATCATATAATCTAATATACTAATCAAAGTCAAAGCAAGCATCGTGGAATCCTAAAACTACACAAAAATTTTGGGAAAACAGGACACGTAAAAATCAAAGAAAATTTCCTCTAGTCAATAAATTGAGTAAAAATTGATCGCAAAGTGAGCTCCCAAGCCCTAATACCAAAATTAAGTATTTATTATTCGTGAAATTTTATAAGAGAGTAGTTGCTCTGTTTAAATTCTTTTTCTATCAATTCATAATAGTTTATGAAATTCTATAAAGAATCGGTAGATTGTTACCAAACGCAGGATGCAACCAAGGTTTAAAAGTACGGAATCGTGCCTCGAAGCGCTTTCCTTTAGCCTCATGAGGCGTAAGTCTCGATATGAAGTTGAACAACCTGATATATGTAACTATGACTTGATTTTCAATCATATCTCTTTTACTTTTTGAATGAATATTTTGACTTTTTTTTTTGTCTGGTTGCAATGAATCAGCCCTGATCTGCTTCTTCTGTGTTACACCTTTGCATGTCAGCTAGCATCTCTAATACAGTAGGGATGTTCATATATATTTCTAATGGCAAATGGTCTAGTCTTCATGGATGCATTACAAAACCTAGTTAGAATAATCAAGTCAAACATATAGCTGTGAAAATATAACATTTGTCAAATTAGATTGACTTCAAAATTTCTCTCCACAAAACCGAGGCAACGATATCCAAATTTCGATGCAATACCTGGGAACGGAAAATCCGCCACTTATTTGCGCCGGATTGCATCAATATTTTCGCAAAAAACGTTGGTTTATATTGGTCAACTGATGTCCTGGGAACCGGTATCTTCGTCATCAAAATAGCTAAATTCACCGTCACCAGAATTAGTCTGATTTTGGCGTACACGTCATCGGTATCCACGTCTTCCATGAACTTAACCGCCACAACTCAACACGGATCCATGCCAGAACCCTAGACCGACTACTTCTTTCTCTGAATTTGACATTTTCGGTGGCATGCTCGGTATGCCCTTGTGGAAAATAAAACATTTTCAAGTTCACCGCCGGCAATATCATAAGAGTATATTCACAATAGTCAAGAACAAGTCCATCATCAACATCCACGCTATAGAAAAAACCCACACACTCATGCACTCATACCAACAAAAAAGATTTCACAAGAGAAAGATCCATCCAATGCTTTTCTGACTCCTAATCAGTGGCCTTTGTAGCGAAAAGGATAAAATACGTACCTCCTAACCGGATAAGTTCCCTTTGTTTTGTAATCAGAGTTCATATTCTTGAGACATTCAACACCTGTTTGTTCATTTCCATTTCTAACCCTATCAGTGGCCTTTGTAAGGAATATGGGATTAAATAAATGGCCGTATTGTCTGATAAGTTCCACGAAGTCATTGAGAAACAACATCTTATGTGGGTGGTTTTATATGTGTTTCATAATCTACTGGTTCCAGAAAATTCACTAATCTGTCATCATAATTAAAAATTGATAATTTATATACAAGAAACGAACCAAACATAAAAACTGAATAATTTTCCTATTGACGCATGTATCCACGATTAAGAATTCATACCTGCTATAACCCTTTCATACATACCAAATTGTGCAAGAAGATTCAATTAAACGATTTTTTGTTTTCCTTTGGTTACTTTCAGATACCGTAAACAAATTAAAGCAAACATAAGAGGAACAAGTAAGTTTTAAACACGAATTAGTTTGTAGCGGAAAAACCCAATTACATATCATGGCGTATGAAGAGAAATCATAGAAACAAAAACGTGTTCGTTAAAAACATCGCCAAGAAGAGGAAAATAATTTCAGAGAAAGGAAATTATAACCTACGTTGAAGATACGATTAAGTAAATCCCAAAGAACGCCTAGAACTTGAACAATTGTTGTATCCCGCTGAGTGAGCGTTTTTGTTCGTCGATGATGTGGTAGGAGTATTGTCGGAATCGCCGGTTGTGTGATTGTGGATTTGTCAGAGTGGTTGAGACAGTCCTTGGTGGAATTGAAAGTGGGATGTGTGATGATCGATTGTTTTGAGATGTAAAGGCGTTGTGGATTGATGTCGGAGTCAATTGCCCTCGTTCTAGTATTAGCCGGAGAGTTGTTGAAGACGGATAAATCCGATGTGCTGGGGTTTGTGTAAACTGTAAACCCGTTGTATCATATATGGTGCCATTTTTTATGGTTATCCGAACAAAAAGCCTCCTAATATAATGATCGCTTTCTTATATAAATGACGATAACTGGATTCAGAAAGTCGAAGGTGAAGCGTTGTAATCGAATCGGAAGTGTCATGGCGTCGATCAAACTATTAATACGTGGCACCCTAAAACCCGGTATACAAATTAGATACGCGTTTGAGAAAAGAAGGGTTTTCATATATAGTAATGATATATATATATATATATATATATATATATATATATATATATATATATATATATATATATATATATATATATATATATATATATATATACTATAAACCATATATAAAATACAACCCCTTAATGCATGTTTGTCTTAATTTTTAAGACTGTCCAAATTTTAATACACAACTTACAAATTATCATGCATATGTTACAATGGACTTATGCATTAATAAAAAAGAAAAAAACAATAACCGGATACAAACACCTGCGTGTCTATCATTTGCTCTAAACAAAAAAAAAAAACCTCATTTACAAAACATAAGCTTCTCTCCTAAAACCCTAATGCTCCCAAAACTCTTCCTTTTCGGCCATCCTCTCAGCCGCAAATTATGTTCCGATCGCCACCCTTCTTTTCCAGCCGCCACCATCCGAGGAACGACCACCTTCACACTTCTTTCTCTATCTATATCTCCAAATCGAGAAGCAAGAAATCGGCTACTCACTGTTTTCGGACCATTCCCCACTTCCCGTCTCCGATTCGGTAATGTTCGCCATCGGTTCCCGTATCCCAAATCTAGAAATCAGTTTCTCTCTATCAAGCCATCGATTCCCGTATACCAAGCCATCGCACAAGTTTGTCATCCGCTATTGCACTGATTTCTCGATCTATGTCTCCGATTCGGTAATGTTCGCCATCGGTTCCCATATCCCAAATCGAGAAATCAGTTTCTCTCTATCAAGCCATCGATTCCCGTATACCAAGCCATCGATTCCCGTATACCAAGCCATCGCACAAGCTCGCCATCCGCTATTGCTCGCCGTCGATGTAGATCTACTCGAAGCAACCAACGTTTGTAAGTTTTGAATTTGTTTTGATTTTTTGCCGGGATAGCCATCGATCTGGATCTACTCGATCCGATGAACCACAACCTACCCACTGAATCTTGCTCTTACTATACTTATCTGGTTTCAGAGTAAAAAAATTATGATGGGATCACAATTTGATTTTCAACGGGCAGAATCATCTCAACAAAAATCAATATGAACTCCATCATTGGATATGCGTCGGGCTGAATCATCCAGACAACACGTGAGCGCTCTCAATAACCAATTTGCAAGGTCTGTGTCTTTGTGATCTTTCTGTTTTCAGTTGCAAGTACCTTTAATTTGTCACTGTTTCAGCAATTCAAGCTATTATCTATAGTTGGGTTAATACTCAGTTACAAAACCACCCTGATGAACTTTGGGAGGATGGAGTACGTGACTACATTACTCACGCCTCAAGCATTTTGGTAAAGATCCAAAGTTTCCATCAAATATTCAATTTGAATTCTTCTTGCAATAAATTTATTGATCTTCTTGGTACAGGAGGAATTCAGTATAGATATTTTGACATTTTGGTCACTGTATAGATATTTTGACATTTTGGTTTTAATTTCACTAATTATGATTTGATCTTACTTTTGTTTTTATTTTAACTTAGATTATATTTGTACTATCTGATTAAATTATGCTAAAATTTATGTTTTTTTTAAGATGAAGATGAAGGAGGTGAAGAAATGAAGAAGACACAGGGAGAATTGTTATTTAGTTATACATTTCTGCTATGCATTTGCTCATGTACAGCTCTATAGAAAGGGGTAAGATGGGAAATCAACAAAATGAGGGAATCACTTGTAATGGAAGGACTTTGGGCATACAAGAGAAAGGGCAAAACTGGAAATGCATGCTAATTAATTTTAGCTACATGGTCTGAGGGCATTTCAGTCATTTAATTATTTTGGGTTGTTACTCATTTCCTGAGTAGCATTGATGAGAGATATCTTGTTTGTTTAAGAGGATTATTCCTTTTGGGAGAGTGGCTTCTCAAACATGCCAATTTATCCCTCGTGCTTAATCATTTGAATGATATTGAGTTAATCTTTATTCTGTTTTCACTGTTCTGTATTGCATTATTGTGTTTTCATGTTAAGAGTGAGTGACTTCTTAGCAGTTTCAGTGATTGCAACTTCAGGTTTCAGACCCTCATGGAGCACTGGTCCTCTTTTCAACAATAATACTTCTTTTTCCATTGGTATGTGTTTTTTTTTCAGTTATTATGTGATATTCTTGCATGCCAGTTTCAATTTTCTTAGATGTTTCATTTTCCTTCCTTTTTCAGGTGGACAAAATTCGATTTCTTTGAAAACAGATGCTTCTAATGATGCAGATGGAGGTAAGAAATCAAACACTGTTTATTTTTTATTTTTGTAATAATTAGTATGAGATTTTTGTTTCTATGATTTTTAACCCTCAAATTGTTGATATAACACAAGATGATGTTGAGCAGCCAAGCAGCCCATTTGTGAAAAAGACTGAAGAGACTGGTATCTTGGTGGTGCATGAAGTCAACTGTAAGCGTTATGTGAAGGTAATTTTCAAGAATCTTGTATTTTTTTTTTCTTTTTTGGTAGGGAGGGAGTATTGTGTATTTATATATTTTTAGTGTAGACCAATTACAGAAGGGTATATGGAAATAATTAAAAAAATCATAGTAGCAATGTGTTTTACTTTTTTACTCATAATAGCAATGTATTTACACATTTTATTCATAATAGCAACGCACTTATACTTTTTTTGCCCTTATTTTGGTATATTAGTTATTGTTATTTATGACCCCAGTTGAGCGTTACCGTGTTCTGATTTTGATGATTTGCAGGTTACTACATGGTTACCATCAACTTAGTTATCACTTATCAGCATTAAATTCCTTTCATATATCAATTAACTTATGGCTTTTTACATATAAATTTACATTAGAAATTTATTGTCGATAGTGAGTGGCCACATGATGAGCACCGATCTTTAGTTTGAATAATTTGAAATTATTCAAACACAAAAAATATAAATCTTCAAATTATTGTTAATAGTGAGTGGCCACATGATGAGCACTCAAATTTATTGTTTATATTTTTTGTGTTTGATTTTTAGGTTTGAAGATTTATATAACAGAGAGTTAAAGATTATAGATAACGAAGAAGATGAGGGTAACTGGGTAAGGTACTTTCAATTCCATTATTTTTCGCTTTAAAATCTAATATAGCAAACATTGTTTTTTACTAATATAGATATGTACTTTCACTTTGTGTGTGGATCCACATGTGATGTTGATCACAAAACCTTTAAGATTTTTGAAAATTTTCAAATTTCCGGATTTTCAAACCTCAATTTCCGGATTTTCAAAAATTGAAAACTTTAAAATTTTTGAAAATTTCAAATTTTGAAAACTTTCAAATTTTGAAAACTTTGAATATTTTGAAAACTTTCAAATTTTCAAAATTTGAAAAGCGAAAGTAAACTAATTTTTCAAAATTTGAAACCTTTAAAATTTTTGAAACTTTCAAATTTCCGGATTTTCAAAACCTCAATTTCCGGATAAGACAAATTTTGAAAACTTTAAATTTTTTGAAAATTTCATAATTTGAAAACTTTCAAATTTTGAAAACTTTAAATATTTTGAAAACTTTCAAATTTTCAAATTTTGAAAAACGAACGGAAACTAATTTTTCAAATTTTGAAACCTTTAAAATTTTTGAAACTTTCAAATTTCCGGATTTTCAAATTTTGAAAACTTTAAAATTTTTGAAATTTTCAAATTTTGAAAACTTTGAATATTTTGAAAACTTTCAAATTTTCAATTTTGAAAACCTTCAAATTTTCAAATTTTGAAAACTTTCAAATTTTCAAATTTTGAAACTTTCAAATTTTGAAAACTTTTAATATGTTGAATTTATTTTGAAAAGTTTCAATAATTCATTGTATATTATAATCATTATAATTTTAATTTGTAACTTGACTTGAAATTTCTAATAAAGTAAACCTAAAGTAACCATTTACTTTTTTTATTGCAGATTTTTTGTTTAACTGCTACTGATATATTTCTTTTACTTTCACAGATTATAGTATCATTGCATTATAATTTTGATATTGCCTCATTTATACATATATTTCGGGCAATATCGAGTGCCTAAACACGTGTTTTTGGTATGATATCAAGATAAAAGGTACTTATACGTTTAAATTACCAAAACACTGGAAAAATGGCTTTGCGGATAAAGAAGGAGCTGAATATGAGCCTTATTGTGAACAAAAGAAGTCAATGGCAGCTACAGCACAGATCGCGACGCGATCCCCTATAGGGTCGCGACGCGATCCAAGTGATGATCGCGTGATGTAGTGCTGACCAAAAGATCGCGACACAAAGAAAAGTTGGCGACCCGATGCAATCGCGACCCGATCACCTCTAGGATCGCGACCCGACCCACCTACTACAGTCCACTGAGTCGGGATAGTGGCCAGCGCAAAAGAGCACTACGCAGTACATCGCGACGCGACCAGCTATATGATCGCGACGCAACGGTGTCTGGCCAGGACTATAAATTGAGGCTTTCTCTTGTTGTTTTGAGAACAATCACACCAACCCATAAACACCTGCACCTGTACCTCAGAACCACAACATCAAACTCGGCAGTTTGCCTACCGGTACGGTGCGGATGGAATCGAGAGCTTGAAGAATGTTCGGCCGAGACTTCATTCGGTTTGCTTTATATATGTTTAGCATTCTACTATGATTTCCTAGGCCGTATTCTTCAGATCATGTTATATTTGTTATTTGCATTATTCATTACTTAGATTTGAATACTATCTAGTTATGATTTGATTGTTATTTATCGGATATTGAACGTTTTATATTTTATCTTGCATAATTCATTTGACTATCGTATATGTTAAAGAACCTTCCTTTTGGACTTATTGCTGAGTTATTTTAGTCTAGAGGACCAATCTGACTATATGACTTTTATCATAACTGTGCTATGACCATTAGACAGATATGACTAGTGATGGACCAAATCCTAGGGTTAAGTCATGAAGGTAGGAACTTATATGTGTATGGCAAGTTTGTACTAGAGGACCAATCTGTACAAACCATTTTGATTTTCATGACCATTGAGATCAAAAACTCGAATGAATCTTGTATGATACGAACCAATACATGATTATTTGGAAAATGTAATTGCATGACCATTGCTATTAATGACCTTATAATCATAGGATTAGGTAGTTGGACCAAAACATCTAATCACTCTAGAAATCGATATTTAACTTCAATATCCATTGCACTAATAGCATATCAAACATAACTAGATGGTTGAATCGAATCTAAGTATAAATGTTTACTTTTATGTTTTGTAATTTATATTTATATCTCCCGGTTTTTTTTTAATAAACTTTTGTGTTGTCTCTTGACACGAGTCAATGCATTTTCTCAAACTCCCCCCTTTTTAATTACTGTTTGCTTAAATAATTGTTAATTGATAATTGATTTTCTTAACTAAAAAATATCCGTTTTCCCTTGGGTTCGACAACCCGGATTTACCATTACTATACTACAACCGATTAGGTACACTTGCCTAATTGTGTTGTTCTATTCATACATGGTACTTCCCTGTTCAGAAATGTAAAACTAATGTGAAAAATCATTTGCTACAATCATATATACGCTCGTAACACACCAAATTATTGGTGCCGTTTCTGGGTATTTTATATGTATGTTTGAAAACACACCAAGTTTTTGGCGCCGTTGCCGGGGAATTCGGTTTTATTTTTATTGGAAAATTAAATTATTAGTTAATATTTGTGTGATTGTAAATTTGTTTTTGTGTGTTATGTATTTTTATTATTTTTGACATATCACTAATCATAAAATGGATATTTGCACACCTTAAGCATATTTTAAGTGTGGGGTGAATATTTCGAGAAAAATGAAGTGACAAAACTTTGAAGTCCTTTATGCTCACGCAACGTGACGTCGACAATCCGGATGACGTTGAGAAAGAGACAACTTCAAGTTACGCGACACGTAAGCGTGCATAACGCGTAAACAACCGAGGCAGATGTTGGTCGTGCATAATGATACATGGTTTTTCAGGCTAAAAATCAGCCACTACTGAGAAGGGGGACGCTTCTTTACAGTAGAGGCAGCGATACTGACGACGATCAAAAGTCGCACAGCCAGGACAACACACAACAACCGCAACCCAGTAGCCACGGCTTTGAAACTTCAGGGAGCACAAAATGAGTGATATTTTCTTTTATTGTTATTACTTTTATTTTATTTTTTTATTTAATTTTTGTGTGTTTATTTGTGTGTGAATAATATTTTTCTGAGTGATATGTATGCAGATTTGCTAAGATTTAATGCTGGCAGCATGTTCAACGAATTCTTTTGTGTGGAAAGAGCCTCATATATGACGTCTACCGGTACCCAAGGGGAGTCTGTTCCATTTAGCTCCCTTTACTGTTTTGAATTATATATACAATAAAATTATAAAATAAGTGTAGGATAAGAGCGTCATACTGCAATAATTACCAAAGCCAAGTAAATTTTTATCTTAAACATCTATTCCAAAATTGAGCGCTAAAAAGATAATTGTTAAGAAAAATGTTTTGAAAATAAATTCGTAGGTTACATTTAATCTTATGTATGTATTTTTAGTTTTTCATTGTTTTATATAAAATTTAGTTCTATAGAGGACAAGTTTTCAGCTTGGTAGTTGCAAAATATTTTGCATAAATAATGAAATAGACCCGTTGAAAATTTATCAGTTGTTAAGAACTGAGTTTTTGCCAAAAAAGATTGAGTCAGTTTCCCTACTTGCAAAATGCACGAATTATATGCTGTTACTAAATTGAGGAAAATAAGCCTCGATAAATGAACTTAAAATGAGAAAAATTCTCAAGAAATTTGATGTGCTAAAAAGCAGAAGTCAAGTAATGTTATACCATAAGATTGAGATTCAGAAAGGAAAATTCAATCAGTGGCCTTTGACATTCGAGCAAGTAGACATAAAATGGGTGGCCTTCGGGCATTTATGCACCTTATTACCTAAAACCAACTGGTTTGGGATAATATTGTCGAAAGCTCGCTACATGGGTGTCATCGAAAGTCATGGAATTTCCTTAGTGGCCTTTGGAATTTGAATTAGTAGACTCTGTACAGTCTTGAGTCGAAAAATTTGTAATCAAGAGTTCCATCGAAAGTCACGAGTTTCAAAGGTGCGGAAAAATGGAAATAAAAACTTAACTTGATAAATTTAGTCCAGCATGATTTTAATTTTTAAATATGGGAAATTCGACAAAAAGTCTTGAGGTGGAAGAATCTTTAAAGGGTGTATTCGATGTTATGCAAAAATGAGTATTTATCAATCTAAAGACTTGTCGTTTATAGAAAGAAAGTTTATGTAAAGTTTTGAACAGTTAGAAATATGTACATAAGGCTAGGTATAACTTACTATTTTTATTCTTAATTCATTATTCTTAACACCAGTAATAAACGCTAGATCTGTGATAGCGTATGGAAAGTTGTTTGGACATCAAGTTTCTCGGATTGGTTTTAAATTGCAGTTTGCTTGAGGACAAGCAAAGTCCAAGTGTAGGGTATTTTGATATTGCCTCATTTATACATATATTTCGGGCAATATCGAGTGCCTAAACACGTGTTTTTGGTATGATATCAAGATAAAAGGTACTTATACGTTTAAATTACCAAAACACAGGAAAAATGGCTTTGCGGATAAAGAAGGAGCTGAATATGAGCCTTATTGTGAACAAAAGAAGTCAATGGCAGCTACAGCACAGATCGCGACACGATCCCCTATAGGGTCGCGACGCGATCCAAGTGATGATCGCGTGATGTAGTGCTGACCAAAAGATCGCGACACGAAGAAAAGTTGGCGACCCGATGCGATCGCGACCCGATCACCTCTAGGATCGCGACCCGACCCAACTACTACAGTCCACTGAGTCGGGATAGTGGCCAGCGCAAAAGAGCACTATGCAGTACATCGCGACGCGACCAGCTATATGATCGCGACGCGACGGTGTCTGGCCAGGACTATAAATTGAGGCTTTCTCTTGTTGTTTTGAGAACAATCACACCAACCCATAAACACCTGCACCTGTACCTCAGAACCACAACATCAAACTCGGCAGTTTGCCTACTGGTACGGTGCGGATGGAATCGAGAGCTTGAAGAATGTTCGGCCGGGACTTCATTCGGTTTGCTTTATATATGTTTAGCATTCTACTATGATTTCCTAGGCCGTATTCTTCAGATCATGTTATATTTGTTATTTGCATTATTCATTACTTAGATTTGAATACTATCTAGTTATGATTTGATTGTTATTTATCGGATATTGAACGTTTTATATTTTATCTTGCATAATTCATTTGACTATCGTATATGTTAAAGAACCTTCCTTTTGGACTTATTGCTGAGTTATTTTAGTCTAGAGGACCAATCTGACTATATGACTTTTATCATAACTGTGCTATGACCATTAGACAGATATGACTAGTGATGGACCAAATCCTAGGGTTAAGTCACGAAGGTAGGAACTTATATGTGTATGGCAAGTTTGTACTAGAGGACCAATCTGTACAAACCATTTTGATTTTCATGACCATTGAGATCAAAAACTCGAATGAATCTTGTATGATACGAACCAATACATGATTATTTGGAAAATGTAATTGCATGACCATTGCTATTAATGACCTTATAATCATAGGATTAGGTAGTTGGACCAAAACATCTAATCACTCTAGAAATCGATATTTAACTTCAATATCCATTGCACTAATAGCATATCAAACATAACTAGATGGTTGAATCGAATCTAAGTATAAATGTTTACTTTTATGTTTTGTAATTTATATTTATATCTCCCGGTTTTTTTTAATAAACTTTTGCGTTGTCTCTTGACACGAGTCAATGCATTTTCTCAAACTCCCCCCTTTTTAATTACTGTTTGCTTAAATAATTGTTAATTGATAATTGATTTTCTTAACTAAAAAATATCCGTTTTCCCTTGGGTTCGACAACCCGGATTTACCATTACTATACTACAACCGATTAGGTACACTTGCCTAATTGTGTTGTTCTATTCATACATGGTACTTCCCTGTTCAGAAATGTAAAACTAATGTGAAAAATCATTTGCTACAATCATATATACGCTCGTAACACACCAAGTTATTGGTGCCGTTTCTGGGTATTTTATATGTATGTTTGAAAACACACCAAATATTGAGGTATATTTTGTTTAATTTCACAATTTATGGTGTCTTTTCATCATAATATTGAGGTATGTTTTCTTAATTTCACAGGTTGTAGTGTCTTTTCATCATAATATTGAGTTATATTTTTTTCACACAACAAATGAAGCCACTCCACTGTTGTATTTGCCGCCATAAACAACCGTTGTTGTCTTTGCCATATAAAGAGGGAAGACCCACGAAAGATCTGTGGTACGATTCCTGTCTCCCTCCTTCTCTCTCTCTCTCTTTTACACATACACACCAAACTGTGCGTTTTGTTTTTGATGGTTCAGTTGGAAACAATGTCTGATTCGGTTTTCTTTTTCCTTCCTCCCTTCTATCTATCTGAGTCACTATCTTCAAAACTTTGTGTCTTTTTCATTTGAAATGTAATCTCTTTTCTAATTTTAATTATTATTGTGATGGTTTGATTGTAGGAGAAAGTCATGGATACTCTATGTAAGTAAGGCATCAATTGCAATTCTTTTTTTAGAGTAAGCTTGATAAGTGATTGATTAACTCTCTCCATCTCTCTCTCTCTCTCTCTCTCTCTCTCTCTCTCTCCCTGTAAATTGATTTCCGAACTCAAATATTAAATTTTCTTACTAAAAACTCAAGATATAATATGGTTTTGTTTATGTTGTAGGTTTTTGGGGGGTTTATTTGTTGGTTCAACAGATGATAAGAGCAGAAATGTAGCATTGTGTTCTTTGGCTCACGGGTAAAAGTAAAGAGCAACTACATAGGAAGTTAGTTTTCATGTCAAAGAAGTAAATAGTGTAAGTAGATGTATTTTTAACAACTGTAGCAAGAAACTTACAAGTTTTTACTCATAAAGGCAAAGTACTTATAAGACTGTGATTTTTAGTCGTTTTGATGCAATCTATTTATGTAAAGAGTGTGTGGTGTCATGCCAGGTGGTTGTATCTATAATGCAATCTCTTTATGTTGATGTATTTTTTATGCTTGCATTTGGTTGCACAAATGACAAGAAATTATGGGATTCAAATACTTCATTATTATGTTATTCCATTACAAGTTACAGGCAACACTCATGATGTTATTTTGTGAGTTCCATTGCTTAATTATCTGTGGCTTTGTGGGTTGTATGTCTAATTGTGCGTTTGCATGTTACTGTGTGTGTATGTGCAAATTTAACACTTTGCTAATTTCTATTCCAGTCGGTGATGCTTCCACCTATGAGAAAATGTTGGATCTGCAAATCAACAGAATTTTTATATGATTTGTAAGTACCTTTGCTTCAGTTTGATTGTCTATGAAATGAAAAATGTAAGTGAATAACTGTCAATGATCAAAGTAATTTGTTTGACTTCAATCATCGCATTTTTTCCCATAAATCATTGATTTCTCTTAATGTGTAAATGCAAGAAATAACAACATACTTTAATTTTCCTGTTTGTTATAGCATGTTACTTCCGTTTTCTTCTATTGCAATATTGTTCCTTCAAAATTGTTGTATAAGATGGTCAAGCGTGCTTATGGTTAATCTAGGTTGAAAGTTAAGTTGCTGTGCTGGTATAGTCCGCCTGTACCGTGCTTCAATGAAATTCGGCTTCAATGAAATTCGGCCCACATGATCACTTTTTTTTAATAATAATTCTAACTTTTTGATACTTATAGATATGTTGACCACATGGTTACCTTCAAGTTGTTTTTGTTTTGTTGTTCACGTGATCACCTTCTAAGATGGTCAAGCGTGCTTATGGTTAATCTTGGTTGAAAGTTCAGCTGCTGTGCAAATTTAACATTTTGCTAAATTAGATTACAAATAATATTTACAAATCCCATTATTTTGTAAATCTAAAATCTAGATGAATCTTTTCCATGAAGGAAATACATATGTTTGCACATTACAAATACAAAAATATACCTTGCATATTTTTTGGAATATGACATGTTTACTAAAATATACTTATCGCCAAACGAACCCTATTTGTTGCCTACCGTAAGGAGGTGATTGTAAAAAAACAAATTGATGCCCTCCACATTACGTGGGTACCACAATTGCTAATTAATCGCAAAAAAGAAACTATAGGCCGACATATAAATATTGATCGAAAATCGCTATTCAACGTCAGACGAAATGAAACTAATCAAACAGGTCTTTTGAACTCACTAACATGATCCGGTAACACATTTTCCACATGTAAATACAACAAACAAATGAGTTGAACAATATTTACAATAGATAAACGAATGTCTCATCTCATATTTAAACCTCAAACCATACACCAACCTCAAGCTGAAACAAAAGTATACGTATACATGAAACTATTGATCGAAATTCACTATTAAACGTCTGATGAAACGAAATTAATCGACGTCCGAGAAACAATTCACGTAAATGAAATTAATCGTTGTCCGCTGCATTGCCCGGGTACGCACCTAGTATATATATATATATATATATATATATATATATATATATATATATATATATATATATATATATATATATATATATATATATATATATATATATATATATATATATATATATATATATATATATATATATATATATATATATAGATGTAGGTTCAAATACATTTTCTAAATATTATGTGATTGTAGGACTAATTCTGGACCAATCATTTGATAAGGGCAATTTCGGAATCACACAATACGATAACGAGTGTGCCCTAAATCTGCAGAATTCAGAAATTTCTACTCACATCTGGGAAATCAGCAAGATTGAAGCGACATGGGAGGTCGTCGGAATCGAAGCGACAAAGCAAGGTCGACGAAATGGATCTGGATCTCGGACGGCTATCGGTCGAAGCTTTGCAGAATCAGCCGACGGGATGGACGAAATTCGCGAGGAACCGGAAGTAAAAGGTGGTGTTGATCGTGTTTTTTGACGGTCCGGCGTTCGACAGATCCACCGACCCGATCGACGACGGACTTACGCGGTTCTATGAACGACGATCTTCTTCAAATTAACACCGATCGGACAGAAGGTGTGGTGGTCGAAGTTGATTTTTGAAGAATGGAATGAAGAACTGATCAAAGGAACACCGTCGTCAACCTTCCGTAAAAAAATTGATCTCTGCTCAAAGGCATTCTCAGAGAATAAGGCATGAGTATAACAGTTACAGGGCATGCGTATCACATTTTTCAAAGGCAAGGCATTCTCAGAGAATGGGGCATTCTCAGAGAATGTTGCATTCTCAGAGAATGTGAATGTCGTATTCCCTTTTTTCCTTTTTCCCGTTTTTGTGTTTTAGTCACTGTATCTTAGCGTTTGCATTCTCGGAGAATGAGCGTGTAAAATTCATTCTTGAAGAATGGTTTTCTGGGTTAGAAGTTTTGCCACATGTAAAAATCATTCTTAAAGAATGACATTCTACTTTATTAATGGGTTTTGTGTACGTTATGGTCTGCACTATTTTGGTTTTAACCATTCTCAGAGAATGGTTTTGACAATCCTACTATCCATTCTCTGATAATTGACTTTGAAAACTCTTACGTAACTAATTTTTTTTCCGAGAATGCAACTTTATTTCTCCGAGAAGACATCTGTATTATTTGATTGTTGATAGTGTTAATTGAAACGATCATATCGTGTCCGTGATTTTAGCATGCGAATCGTACATTCCGTTCTTATGGGTTTTGGGGGATTTTTTACTGTTTTACCCTTGATCGTGTATTATCATTTAAAAACACGCGAATTATTTGATTTTAATTACAAGAATACCCTTTTTTTACAGCCATTGATTTTGTTGATCTAACGGTCCACGTTCAGTCTTACAATCACACTATATTTAGCAATTTCATTTAATACTAACTCTATACCTATACCTTATATAAAGCATATATAATTTACAAGCCTTCTTATGCATAGAAGTCTTAATTTTTAAGACAGTACAAGTATGCAATGCATATTAAACCATCGATTGTGAGCACCGGGTAGAGAAAACACAAAACACACGGATCGCCAGCGTGTGTGTGCTTGGATCGCCAACCTGTTACATTTTAAACCGTCTGATTGTCATCATCGTTCCATATGCCCTCCCTCAACATCATTTCTCTATGAAATCCATCAGTTCCCTCCTCCCTCCCCATCTCACCACCGATCTAAATGTTCGTTTATCTCTACTGTAGCGGTGTTGCTTGGTGTCGGAGGTGGAAGTGGCGATTGTTGTTTTTACGTTTCTAAATAATATGGCTTTTACGTTTCTGAAGTTCCATTTCGAATCTAGATCTAGGTATTGTTGTTTTTACGTTTTTAGATATCATGCTTACAAGTAACTTTCGGTCATTAGGTAAGCATTTGAGTTATTTTGTTGATTTGAGAACCTTGGATTTGAATTTTATGGCAGGTTACTGAACATGCGCCCCAGGTGCTCGACAAAATGTCTCAAACACAATGACTCGGATCCATTGCCAGGTTAAATACCAGAACAATGGATTTGTTTTCTTACGTTTAACCTTCTTAATTTAGATAATGTAAATGATTATAACAGTTATTTGATAAAAATTTTGTTTACGGGGATAATGGGAAAATGTATTTGAATTCTTTAGTTTTTATTTCTTTTCTATTTGTGTTGCAGGTCATCTTGCTATCGGTCTCTTCCGCTGGAAAGTCAATGTCCCTTGCCGCCTTGTAATTTCTCAATGGTTGGGGAGAGTTCTTCCTGGTATATATGTTGCTACTGTTCGAGTTTCATTTTCTCCTTCATATCTTTTGGCTGATTTTCGAATCAAACTATTAATTACTCATTTTGTTATTTTTGTGGATACACGCCAAACATTGGGTTTTGTTTCTACTGGTTTAGTTGGAAGCAATGTCTGATTTCTGTTTTCTTTTTTCCTTCCTCCCCTCTTTCCATATCCGAGTCACTGCCTTCAAAACTTTGTGTCTTTTTCATTTGGAATGTAATATCTTTTCTAATTTTAATTATGATTCTAATGGTTTGATTGTAGGAGAAAGTCAAGGCAACTCTGCCGCAGGTAAGACACCCATTGCAGTTCTTTTTCTTAAAGTAATCCTTAAATCATGACTTTTTCGCTATATATTTTCTAACCTAACGCTTTTATCTGGTCTATATAGCTGATGTATAGTTGTATAGCTGATGTATTTTCTAACCTAATAAATTCGGACTTATCGACTTGTGTAGTGGCGATTGGCTGTTGCTTACAACATACTTTTTGAAGATAATTCCGATTTTTTCATATGTTGCAAAACTTAGATGTTCTTTGTAGTCAGATCTGAGTAGATCGTAATGTTTGATAAAGCCTTTACAAACATGGAGTTCTGATTAGGTTTTCAGATAGAAAAAGCCCTGATTTGGTAGTCATATCAAATATGTTATGAAAAAAGTGTTTTAGATCTACATGAAAAAAGGTTTTCAGATGGAAAAAAGTCTTGATTTGATTTTGATTTTTTGTGTTTCAGGTTTTCTTCAATGTATATTTTAAAGTTTTGAAAATGAATAGTTGGAGGCGCTGTTGTTCGTCTTATTTTTAGGGGTTCTTTGAAGGAGATGCTGAAAAGACCATATGGAAATTGACCTTGAAACCATGACTTACGGGTGATGTTTTCTCTTTTCGTTTTGGTTTTCTATTTATTGTTCTTAATTTGATTTTTGATCTATATGTGTTTATGCTTTTCCTTCTTTTTAAGGTTTAGTGAAAGGGTACAGATTGTTATGATGAAATGGTAAGGAAACTACCCTTAGAAATTGAACTGGATTTTCGAGGTTACTGATTGTAATAATATTTTTAACGCTATTTTTTTTAATAAAACTAATTGTTGAGCTACGCCATTTGACAATAAAACACCTGGAAAAATGAAAATTGTGTCTACTGTTTGAAAACTTATTTATTGTTTTGTCAATGTCCTTTTCAAACAGCTTATTGTGAGTCCTTTTGTAAGTTTTTGTTCATTTATTTGATTCTCCTGAAGACGGAGTTTAGCATGAAATTTGGCTTTATGAGAGGCTTCAAAACAATATGACAGGCTTATGATGAACTACTTCTACTTCTACCCTTTAAGTTTTTGGACTAAAGAAGCAAAAATGAGAAAAGTTGGAACAGATGGTGTTAGGGCAATGTCTTATTGAAGTGGAACAAGACGATATAGGTTCTTGATGGGTCCTCATTTTCCACAAAAATACATTAATGAAAATACAAATCAATGAGAGTTTTATAGTTTTCAATAAGGTCTATGAGTTTTTCTTACTATGCGATACCTCTGGTGGTGATTGGCAGACATTATCCTGTAGTGGAAAGGTCCTGGATGGTTTGTTTTGCTCAGGTTGGATGGTGGTAAAAAACTCTTGAATGCATATTTGAATACTTTGCAACTCTGATAATGATTGGACGAACACGGGATGGTCTATTTTGGTGTTGGCTTTGTTGGAGTATCTTAAGACTTAAGCACAAGAACTGGTCTAAACTACCCCTCATTTTGCTCAGGCCTCTACATAGTTGGCTGTCTATTTTGGTGTTGATTTTGTTATTAGTGTTCCCGTGATCGTTATCTGCTTGTTTTGATAGCTCTGAAATACATTGATATCTTGGTATAGGCTACAGATTAGTCATTTAGGTCTCTTGCTTTGTATTTTATCAGCTCCCCGCTGATTGTTGTTTCTTGTTTCGTTTTTTGTTTTCTATAAATTTGTTTTAAAAAAAGTTTTAATTACTTTTTTGGTATACATTCTAAAAAGATGCAATTAGTGTAAATTAACCGCGTCCAGGTCATAGTTGTAAACATGTGGTTGCCTTCCAACCAATTGGCTGTGGATTTATTGAACGACTTTTTAATTGTTTTCATCGTGTGATCGTTGACACGATGAAAGATGAGTAGGTACCATCCCGTGTTCGTCCAATCAAAGCCAACACCAAAATAGACCATCCCGTGTTCGTCCAATCATTACCAGAGTTGCAAAGTATTCAAATATGCATTCAAGAGTTTTTTACCACCATCCAACCTGAGCAAAACAAACCATCCAGGACCTTTCCACCACAGGATAATGTCTGCCAATCACCAGAGGTATCGCATAGTAAGAAAAACTCATAGACCTTAATGAAAATTATAAAACTTCGTGTGATCGTTTTTTGTTTCCAACAAACATGGTCGTAGTGTTTGTATTTCGGACTACTCTTATATCTATTTATTTTAAAGATGAGTAGGTACCATTTTATTATTATATAACAGTTTTATAATGTTGAATTCTTGGGTCATTTTTCAATCATCGTTAATGCATATTATTTATTTTTCAAATTTTATCCATTGCCGAAACCTTTTTTCCTCGGTTTGAAAAAATTATGGGTCCGTCAACAGACCTATCCAAATGCGCCTACGATACTTTTTTATATGTAAAATATGATTATTAGCCATTTATTATTTTTGTCCTACTCAACTTATTCTACCAATTAACTTTCTAAACACGGAAAATTAGCACAAAACATTTATTAGTTTTTAAGAAAACTTGAAATAAAACAACTAGATATTTGAAAAAGATCGTGATTAGTTATAAAAATAAGATTTGTTTTATTTTAATTTTGAAATTTAATAAAAAATTATAAGTGATAAAGTTTTGAACATTATAAATTAAAAAAAAGAACGATGAGATTTATAGAAAGTAAATTCGAAACAACAAACAAAATAAAAAAAGTAACAAAAAGTTGAATTTTCGAGTACAAAATTCATTTTGACATGATACCATAATTTCTTTTCAATTAACGTTTCATTATATTGGATCCCAATAATGTGATTGGAACTTCCCTCTATAAAAACAAATTTACCATGCGAAACGAGAGTGATATGAAATATTTTTTTTTCTATCAATTAGGTCAACATCACTATATTTTTATCCAACTTTGCCTACCAATATGCGTAATGTATTTTATTCGTCACATATACCTATATCGGTAAAGGAATACAAGTTGCTATTCCGATTTTGATATTGATCTTCATACTGTGCAAAATCTGTATTAAAAATTTAAAATCTAAAAATTATATTTCGTTAATAAGCAAGACAAATACGTACGTTAATGATGAAATTATAATGGTCTTATATGCAATATAATGTATTTCGAAAATGATACAAATCGCAGAAGCGAAACTATATGCCAACAAGAAACTATTGATCGAGAGTCACTATTGAACGTCTAAAAAAAGGAATCTAATCGCCACAAAAGAAACAATTTACATAAATGAAATTAATTGCAGCCCGCTGCATTGCGCGGGTACGCAACTAGTATATATATATATACATACATATATATATATATATATATATATATATATATATATATATATATATATATATATATATATATATATATATATATATATATATATATATATATATATATATATATATATATATATATATGTTCATTTAAGAACAAGAAAAAAGTTGAGAACGCGAGGACAAATCAGAACAGTCTAAATAGAGAGATCTATTGCTAATATCAGGCGGCCAAATATGACAATTGTAAAACTAATGGCATCAATTTGTAACATTTAAAATGATGTTAAGGGTATATCAGGAAATTCGTAATTATTTCTTTCCTTGAAAAAAATTTATTTGAAGTATATATTTCAATTTGAATCCTGATTATACGTCAATCAAAGATATAGAAATTAATAACAAACTTAGCAATCCGTATTTTTCAAATAATTTATCCTCAAATTTAGTATATCAGAAACGATGACTAGAGATGCCAAACGGGTTTGCATCGATGATTGGAGATGGATCTCGATTTGCATCAATGACCGGAGATGGAAAACGATGACTGAAGATGACGAACGACTTTGCACCGTCGACCGAAAATGGAAGACGATGATTTTAAACCCTAGAAATATTCAACCGGCCACCTCTAATACGGAGATATAAAAATATCGTTGTTTTGTTGGTGCATGCCTGCTGGAAAAATAAAAATGGTGGTCTCTGCTTGATGATGGTTTTGTGGATTGACAATGGTTTTGTGGCCTTCAAAGGTAATCACATTATATGCGTTTTATGTTTTTTTTTTTAAATTATGCATACTTATTCATACGGCATATACTAAGCATTTGATTAAATATATTATAAGTTTTACTAATTCTTAATCCTAGACACCAATTGCAGTTTGGGTTCTTTATTTATTATTTCTTAACCTTGGAATGAATATGGATAAATACTATAAATTCGATTTAGGATTTGTCAATGATGATACACCATAGGCGACGTACTCGCCAGCTCGTCAGCTCGTCAGCTCGCCAGCTCGCCAGCTCACCAGCACGCCAGTCCACCAGCTCGTCAGCACGACAGCATGTCTAACGTCCAGCCAGCTGCCAAGGGACGCGCGACCCGCCTGGACGACGCGCTTACTAACAACCTCGAATTTTCGGGAATCTCACAAACCAATAAGAGAATGACAACTCTCCTCACGAGAGCCCAGCGTACGATTTACCAATACAGATGATTCGGTTAGTGTACGATCCACTACCTGGTCAGACCAATGCACCAATCACAGACAGGCACAGAGGATTCGCCAATCAAAGAAGACCCAAGATCCCAACGATCGTGTGGTCCCCAAAGGTACAACGGTATATGATGATCAACCCCATGGGAAGATCATCATCGTCATTCTCACTCTCACTCTCATTCTCATTATCAGATTCTCTCTCATTTCTCCTATCATCATACTAACTAGACTGTCGGAGCGCCCTCCCGGGATCGCCTTCCGGAGTGCGACCGACCGTTTTTCTCATTGTTGTGAACTCAGGCCTTCCTTCCAGTCAATCGGTGAATCCTTGAAGCTCGAGTTCTCATCAGTCAAAAAGACGCCTGGCATGTATTTTGGTTTTTATTGTGATGTAAGATTACAATAACATAGTTATAATTTTTTGTAAAGGTAGAAATGTATTATTAATCATGAATTATATCTCTGTTTAATCGTTATCTTCTTTGACTTCTTTGTTGTACCTTTCTATAACTGGGTTGTTGTCAAATGCCTATATTATAATATTAATGAACTATAATTTGGCTATTTTCAAATGCCTACATTATAAGATTAAAAAAATACATTAACGGATGAAAACTAAAGTCTTAATTATCACAGATGAATATCTTTCTAATTTTACATTCATTAGTTGTTTAGTTCTGTTAAATTCATTGATAAATAATCAGATTTCTTGTTGATTTTGCATCATTCATTGATGAATTTAGGGGTTTAGTATATCCAAACATTGCATTCATTGATGAATAATCAGATTGCTTGTTGATTTTACATTCATTAGTATAATAAATCATTGTATTCATTGAATAATTTATGGGTTAGTATAACCAATCATTGTTTTCATTGATGCATAATCATATTACTTGTTGATTTTGCATTCATTAGTTGTTGATTTTTGTTAAATGCATTGATGAATAATCAGATCAGTTGTTGATTTTGCATCATTCATTGATAAATTTAGGGGTTTAGTATAACCAATCATTGTATTCATTGAGGAATAATCATATTACTTATTGATTTTGCATTCATTAGTTGTTGATTTTTGTTAAATTCATTGATGTGTCAAGTTGAGCCAAATTTTCCAGATTGCACAAAAGTAGCATACATACAAGGAGCAAACATAAGCAGACTTAGAAGATGATCGGGGGCATTTTCTGTGTGTTGTGTTGTATACATTTATGATTATAAAAAAATACCTAATTATGACATTGTATTTTTTTTCCTTTGTTGTGTTATTCATTAATGAATAGATGTATACACATTTATCAACTATTAAATTTTTTCTCTAACTTGTTTTTTATTCATTTATGATTATAATTGTACTCATTTCTAACTAAATTTATTTTTTATTCAGCAATGATTACAAATATTACGATTAATGGATAAAAATTAAAAAAATTAAAAAATCGTATTAAATGACAATTATGTTAATTTTTTTTAATTAAAAAATGGAATTTATATATTCCGAAAATTGGGAAAAAATCTTTAAATTAGATTACATCCCACTATTTTAGGAATTAGCTAATTATCTTAATTATCCATATTTAAATGTATTTTAAAATTTCATTTATGTCCCTATATAATGATTAGCTCAGATTGGTCCTCGCGTTCTCAACATTTTAATTGTCCTCAATTGAACCTCTCTCTCTCTATATATATATATATATATATATATATATATATATATATATATATATATATATATATATATATATATATATATATATATATATATATATATATATATATATATAGGGATGGGTTCATTGTAGAACCAAAATTAAATCACCTAACCACAGAACCATAATTAAAACTCTTGGATCATTATATCAACGTTTTAGATTAAAAAGGATGCACCATAAAATTATACACCTTGTGTAGGGGATTATTCCCACGTAAGGGTATATTGGGTTTTTAACCCAATCGATCACCATCTTCACCCGTGTTCGATTGCGGTTATCGTGTCTCCAGGAATCTCATCCCCTTCATCTAGTTTCTCCTCCTGTACTAAAAACCACAATCGCCATTAGCGTAATCGCTAACATGATTGACAGTCAGAAATCCGTAATGATCATCCTTTCAATGTTCATTAATGTGCACACTAGGTGCTTGTTAAAATGCCAAGGGTTATTTGTGATGATCGCTTGTGAGTCGTTGTTTGTATATGAACCTGTTAACATATGTTCATCAATGAACATATTCTATAACAATGGTTTCAAATACGTAACTGAGAACAATGGTTTATTTACTTGTTGAAGTTCTTGGATGTGAAAACTGTGAATGTTACGTCTAAATCAGATTTCAAATACGTA
The DNA here is from genome assembly GCA_023525715.1 of Cichorium intybus. Taxonomy (NCBI): domain Eukaryota; kingdom Viridiplantae; phylum Streptophyta; class Magnoliopsida; order Asterales; family Asteraceae; genus Cichorium; species Cichorium intybus. The sequence continues at coordinate 63,700,807 of CM042014.1, forward strand.
ACTGAGATGAAACTATATTTTTTGGATTTAAGTTCATTGATGAACATTTATTCATTTACGTATTTATTGGAGTTGTTATTTCTCGTATTTCCATTTTACCATCATTTTCTTAATGAAGGAATCAAATCTAACGGTTAAGAACATGGATCTGCATTGAACCTTCTCTCTCTCTCTATATATATATATATATATATATATATATATATATATATATATATATATATATATATATATATATATATATATATATATATATATATATATATATATATATATATATATATATATATATATATATATATACATATATAATATGTACAAGCTTTTATTGCATCAATGTCTTAATATTTTAAGAGGTACAAGTGTTTAATGCTGTGCATTGAACAAAATAAGACAGGCAATTGGAATTACACGGATCTCTTATGAGATCTTAAAACATAGAGGCTGTCATCTTCACCATTAAAATTTTTAAAACAATCTAAACCATTCAATCATGATGATCCATACAACCCAAAAAGAACCAATCATATTAGAGGATTGAAAGTATTTAAAGCGCCCCACCTAACTTATTTCTACAACCTAAATTTGAAATGCTCTCTTACAGTGAGATTTCACCACTGAATAAGTCACCTCATACGCCTCTATCATCCGACACTCCACCTTCTCTACCAGAAGAACACCAAAATCGAGATTTCACCACTGAATAAGTCACCTCATACGCCTCTATCATCCGACACTCCACCTTCTCTACCAGAAGAACACCAAAATCCATGTTCTCCCAAAAAATGAAGTTTCTGATCTACCTTCTCCCCCGATAAACACACCCACAACTAGGGGTGAGCAAAAACCGCACCGCAACGGAAAAAACCACATATAATTATATTAATTATATATTTATATATAAATAATTATTATTTGATTAATATTACATTATCTAAAAAAAATAAGAGACAACTTGAAAGAGGTGTTCTACAAAGTGGTGTTTTGAGATGTTAATTGCTAATTATCGTTTCTCTTTAAAGTTTAAACCGCAAAAACCGCACCATTGGAACGAAATTAATACTTGCGGTTAAAAACCGCAGAAAAAACCGCACCAATGACATGCGGTTAATAACCGCACCGAAACCGCATGAAAACCGCACCGCAAAAAAAACCGCAAAAAACCGCAACAAGAAACCGCACCGATCGGTTCTAACATATAAAAAACCGCATTTGCGGTTTGCGGTGCGGTTATTCCTAAAAACCGCACCGAACCGCACCGTGCTCAGCCCTACCCACAACCCCACCTTCTCAAGCAGCATCACTATTTCCTATCAAATATGAATGCGAATGAAAGGGCTATAAGAAACTTGACTTGATACGGTGAAGCTCTGTGCTTGAACATTTCACACAAGATTTATAGATATCCAACTTGTAAATCTTTCAGCATTAACCCTTCTCTATTACAAGCATACAACATTTATTTGTTTATCATATGTTCTAAAGTAGTTTAAATGTAGAAAATACCCACATATATTTAAAATTTGTAAACGACACATTATGTATGATTTGTTTGTATAATTGGTTTTATAAAACAAAATAACTTGATTTTTTTCTTGGATTTCGTTTCCATTTCAGGATTCCTAGAAACACAGCGTGGTTTTGTATTTTTTTTTTTTGATTCCTAACCAAATCTAACAGGACCATTTGATCAACATGAAATTAAAAAAAAAAACCATAAAATCATTAGATAAAAAAATACATCAGTACACGTCAACAATCGGAAACATCAAGAATTTGGTTACATCCGGTAAACATTCAAGAATCAGATAAAATGGGACTATGGCATCAGACATCAAGAATCAAAAATTAACTATCAGGAAAAATCAACAATCAATAAAATCAGATGGAAAGAAAGAAAATTGTTTTCAGTTTAGTGGTGTTTTGTGAGGTAGATATCAAAAGTACGTTCGCAAAAGTACGATCGCAAATACATAAGCAATCCATATCCGGTTTATGATTGAAAATTGTTTTTTATTTCAGATTCGATACCTGTATAACAATTAAACGGATTGCGGTATAGAGTTACATCTGTAGAAGGATCTAGGGAGAGCGATTGATGGCGAAGCGGGGGAGGTGATTTGGGAGGCGTAAGTGATGGACTTGCAGCGCAGATCCGTTTGCAGCGGGGCTGGCTAGCAGCGGAGGTTGGTTAGCAACGGGGTCGGTAAACAGTGGTTGCAGTTTGGACCGGTGGTCGGCGAAGCAGATCGGAGGCGTCAATGTCAAGGAAGAAGATCGGAGGCGTCTTTAGGTGTGGTGGTAGCATGTGGTATGGATTTGAGGCCGAAGGTGAAGGAGGTAGTATCGGATGCGTGATGGCCAGGTGCGTGTTGTCAAAGAAAATCGAAAGCTTGATGTCTGATCTGCATTGGTCGGATTTGCAGCCTCAAGAAGAGATGAAGTGGTCGGTCCGGGAGATGGAGGCGGAAGAGAAGGCATGTATGTTAGGATGTTTTTAGGGTTAGGTTCAACAACACACATTAATATGTATTATATATATTAGCGAATGTATATTAGAGAAAGCATTATTAGAGAAAGTAGTATAAAAAAATTATTATATGTTGGCACACTCGAACATTCATCACCCCAATGGTTAAAGCATTATTAGAGAGAGTAGTATAAAAAAATTGGGTATTGGTAAAAAAACCCTCCATGATGATTATATGTGATTCTTTTTGTCGGTCATGCATTAGAGAGAGTAGTATAAAAAATTATGTGATTCTCTTTGTCTGTCATGCACAAACAATTCACAGATACAATTATATGTTGATTTAAAAAATTAAACAATTAATCATATCTTATGTATTTCTTTTTTAATATTACGTAACTAATATTCTAATATAAAAATTATATGACGCTATACATGCACATATATTGATTGAATCAAAATTTTTGAAATTGTCAAATGCAACACTTGGAACATCCATTGCAAATTTGAATTTTGGTATCACTTATATTTTTTTCTTATTAACGGTCATGATATTCGGTTTTGTTTGTTTTTTATTTTTTGTTTTTTTCTAAAATTATACAAAAAATTAGTTTGAGTTTTGATTTGTCAGAATTCATATAATGGAGTTAAACGATTTAGAAGAGATATAAGATTGGAAATAATTGTCCCTCCCCAACCCTAGCCTAAACCACTTGAAATTTAACATTCGAAATAACTTAAACACATTCAATAATTATTTGCCGAAACAAACTGTTCGTTACCGTGACATCACGTGGACACCCCACTAACCGAAAGAAAGCCATTCGTGAAATTAACTATTTGTCGTCCGCCAAAAAATAATAATAACCAAAACTCAACTAATTGTCGAAATAACTAGGCGTCATCGCAGCATTGTGCGGGTACGTCTAACGTTAGCCGCTAGAAATAACAACGTATCTATATTTGCATCTCATAAAGTATTTGCCGAAATGAACCTAATGTTCGCCACCGAACGGTAATTAATCGCCGAAAAGAACTATTCACCGCCGCCGCATCGCGCGGGTAAAAGCGTATTCAAAAACTCAAATTCCACAAACAAACTAGCAAACATTAATAAGTCGATGATATTTGTCGATACATTGCACACTTTTAAGAAACATGACATGTTTTGATTATAAACTATTCAGCGCCATCCCAAAAAGAAACTATCGTTGCGTACTAAAAGAAATTTATTCGTCGAAACTAACTGTCGTTTGCTGCATTGCGCATTATTTGGAATCTGGTTTTTTTTCAAAACAAAATTAATTATCGAAAGAAAGCTATTTATCGAAATTAACAATTCGTCATCCGCCCAAAGATACAAATCGTTAAAACTCAACTAATTGCCGAATAAACTATTTACCGCCCGCCGCATCGCGCGGGTATGCTGCTAGTATGTATATATATATATATATATATATATATATATATATATATATATATATATATATATATATATATATATATATATATATATATATATATATATATATATATATATATATATATATATATATATGTTGGGTGTTGAAATCAATTGATAGTCGAATAAAGACTAAGGTTATATCAATAACACAATAGATTAACAATCACACAAGAATAATATAATGCAGTTAATGAACAAAGTGAGATGGATAACTTGTGCCGAATGCTTGATTATAATGTAGGGTTTTACAATGGGGTTTTCTATCGTGTAATCTTAGAATCTCGTATTCTACATGGTATGGTATCACTTATATTTATACTAAATCAGTGATACTCATAGTACAACCTTTTACAGAGAATATCCTATCAGTGTACTAGCCAATAGGATAAGAGATTCATGCACCACGTATTGTACTATACGCGTGGACACAAAAGGTAGACAGGCTGTGAAGTCTTTGATCCTCCGTGTATCATACTTCGGAGTCTTCAGACTTCGGGGTTTTCTATTTCTTTATTACTTCGGAGACATGGGCAAGAGGACTTCAGATGGTTGGGCACTTCAGCACAAATAGGCTCAACAATCTCCCCCTTTGTGTGAAGTGCATCCGAAGCCTATCTTTCTTGCCAGTAGTGTTTTATGAACGCCAGCTTCAAAGTGTACCTCACTGTCAACCACCAGTTGAGGTGTTCTCTCACTTGCTTCTTCTCCTGCCAGTTATTCACAAAGCAGTTTTTCACCAGGGTCAGAACTTTTTTGATAGACTTCGAAGGGAAGCGACCCATGAAGTCAATCTCAAAGAATTTAGTGACCATGGTTTCTTTGTCACTGGACAATCCTTTGAACACTACACCCCAGGGCTTATCAACAATTTGCCCAGCCTTCAAATGTTCAAAGTTTTCTATTGTGTTAGGTGGGGGTGCAAGGGATTGTCCGAAGAGTTCAGCCACAACGATATCAAAACGGGCTACTCTTAGAAGATAGTTTCTGAAGAAGGAGGAGATGTGAGCTTTAGCCAGTGTGAAGATGCCCATGTCTTCGCACTCATTGCCGGCTGAGAACTTGAGGATGTCAAGAAGAGATATGAAGTCCGAAGGATTCATAATTGGGAAGTCAGCAATTGTGAACCTTGACTCTTCATCTTCATTTACACCCCGAAGTACAAAAAAGTTTAGGTTCAGAAAACCTACATACTCCTCTCCTTTCTTGATAGAGATTATTTTCACTATCTTCTTTGCACTCCATACATAAGCCGGAGCTTGAGTGTACTTTGCATGGAATGCAATTTTTCTAACCTTGAACTCGGTCATCTTCTCCTTTTCCTTCGGAACATGCCTTTCGAATTATAGAAAGGCAAAAGTCTTCGGATTGTAAGGGAGATCGAGTTGCTGGTTTTTGCTATTATTGGTATCAAGGCTCTTGAGTGGAAGCCTGTTGTTTACATGAAAGTCGGTGAAACTAATGGTCTTGATCAATTCCTTGGTCCAAGTGAGGTTATCAATGGCAATTCAGTTGATTTCGAGGATCTTCTTGTACTCCTCTTCCCTTTCCCGATTGACTTGCTCCATATGAGGAGCAATCCTGATTTCTTTCGCCAGAGGCTGAGAACTGGAACCACCTGCTTCAGTTGTCATTGTGGTTCCAAATGTGGGGCCAGCCTTGGAGGGAATTGGAGGGATAAAGGGTGGTCTGCCCAGCATGGTGGATTGATAAGTTGTTTGTGGTTCGGTGGTTGTTGCAGGATCTGCGGAGGTTGGATTCTCGAGAGCTTGAGACCCTGTGGCTTCTGATTCTCCCCCTTGTGAAGGATGAACATCGTGTTCATCCTGAGCAATGGGTCTCCCTCGCTCAGCCTGAGACTTCTCCATTTTCATGGAGACATTGATCATAGGTTGAAGTGCATTTTTCAACTTATTGACCATGTCTGTGATGATGGTCTGGTTGGTAGTTTGGAGCTCCTTGGCAAAGGTAGTGACTGCGGAAGATGAGAAATCCGCAGTAATCTCTTCCACACATTTGTGGGCATTAGACAGGTGTTTGGCAAACCCTGTCTGGTATTGTGAGTTGAAGGACTCAGTTGAGCCCCAAAGATCATGAAGCTCCTTGGTCACTTTGGAGTTTGATAACTCCATTTTTCTCACCAGCTCCTCAATTTTCTTATCATTTTGCTCCTTAAGGAGCCGATGCTTCTCATTTATCTACTCAACAGCAGCGTTGAGATTTCCTTCAACAACTTTTTGAAGTTCCATTTGTTTCTCCAAAACGCGTTATTTCGAAGCCTTGACCAATTCTTCCATTTTCCTGGTCAAGGATTTTTGAACCTCTACAATTAGATCCTCAACACTAGCTTCAGGCTTTTTTGTGGGATCGAAGCCAGTGTTGGATTGCAGCAGGGCATCTAGTTTACGGTTGAGGATTTTGTATTGTTTCCCCAAGATAAAGTCTGTGTCATCCAGACTTTCTTCATCAGCTTATTCTATGGCAATTAGTGCCATGTGGAAGATAGCCATGGTTTCTTCAGTGGATGGGGGTTTGGTGAATGTAGAGGCTTCAAAATCAAAATCATCTTGGAATGGATAATCAGGTAATGATGTATCCAAACCAGAGGTGGGAATATTTAGGAATGTTTCGGAAGAGGAGGAGATGGGTGGTACATTGGAGGATGTTGATTTTGGTGGTGGAGGAGGTGGTACTTCGGATGAAGTTGTATGGATTGTTGTTGTTTGTTGAGCTGTTGTGGGAGGAGGAGGAGGAGGTGTTGTTGTATGAGGAGGTGTAGGTAGTCTGGTTGTTTTAGGTGGCGACGGTGGTATTGTGGTATGTAGAGGAGTTGGTGGTATGGTTTCATGGATGGGTGAGGATTGATGTTCTTCCTCTTCTCCTTCTGGAATGGCTTCGGAGAGGTTTTTCTCAGATTCTGAAGACTCATCCCTGATGGCCAACTTCTTGACCTCTTCGGTTGTTTCTTCTTTGGAGTGGTCTGCTCCAAAGCCTTTCTCTTCTTCTCTCCCTTCTTTGGACCATTGGGTCCACCAGTAACTTTCTTCTTGCCCTTAGCTCTAGTTTGGGCTTTTGTTGTTGCAATGTGGGTTTCTTCTTGAGTAACATCCCAAACAGGGTATGGAATAACGAGAGTATTCCTGTAGGTGTTTACCTCATTGCAATCGGTGGGTACTTTGGAGAGCATAACCTCAGGAATTTGGGCACAGAAGATTGCCGGTTCATCATCAAGAGTAGGAATGGCAATAGGAGTGAATTTCATCTCTGTGAGAGAAGGATCAGGAACATACCCTGTTTGCTGGTAGTGGGCATGGACAACAATCGCTGGCGTTTGAAATTTCTGTCCCCTTCAAGCTATGGTTTATGTGGGAGCAGAAATCGGCCCAGAGAATCGATGCGAAATATACTTTAACATCATAGTAGATTCCATAGAGGATGACTTGGAAGATACTGAAGAAGTACCTCCATAGACCAGGAAGTTGGTTTTTCTTGAATGTGCTGATCCTTTCAAGAAGGGGTTCATACCCCATCTCGTTGAACATGGCGACCAGTTGATCAGTAGACGGGACCACCATTTCCTTCGAGTTGTAAACTGGAAGACGGAGAGCTTCAACAAACTTCTCCTTGGTCAGTTGCACCTTCTTTGTCTTGCCCTTGGAGTCGACAGCCTCATAAAACACATATTTGACTTGGTTGTTGGAGTCAAATAGAGCATTTGATGTGGAGTGTGCCCTATGAACCAGAGTCGCATGGATAAAGGGAGTGCAAGTTAAAGCATAACTGAGAACAGACCTTTTTAGACATTCCACCACTGCAACAATCGATTGAGGGTAAAGCTTTAAATCGTTGCAGAGAACCAGATTAGCAGACTGGTTCTTGAGAACAAGGATAGAGATTGCTTCAGTAGTTTGAGATGATGCTTAAGCCATTGTTGAAGTGTTGAGGAAGACGGGTGAAGTTAGGGTTTTTGAGAGAATTTTTTTGCAGAGGAGTTTTGAGAGTAATGATCGCGTAAAGAGATGAACAGATGGGTCGTGAGGTATATAGTATTCGTGGTCCCAAGGCCATTTAATGCGCGTGGGAAATGGTCCACTAATAGTATGACACATCAGCATCCCGCCGTTCCACTTTCCCTGCAAAAACGTAACCGTACGTCCGTCAGTCATCATTATTTGAAATTGAACCGTCATATTCACACGATCTTATTGTTGGGATTTGCCAAGATTGTCTCAGTGACAGCTATGTAACAACGGTTATTAAATTCAAAAGAATGTTTGTCTCTGAGATAATCATAAATATGGAAATCATTTGAACAATAAATTGACTTCGGTTCTTTGAAGAAAATTATGACCGTTATAAGTGCTCTTCGGTGTGAAATCATAATGTTATGATTAACTTTGAAGGGTGTTGATTTCACTTCGGTGGTTGACTGAACAATAAATTGACTTGTGATTGTGAAGTGTTTGTCAGTATACCGAAGTCCATTTGTTTTCTCTTTGTTTTTCTATGATTTAACTTTTGAGTGATGCAACATGACATATATCCTTATCTTCCTGGAAAATTACGAAAAGAAGATTTAACAAGTTAATGTTCAGAATCATTCGAATCATGTTGGAAGTCCATTTTTCATTTCTATGTTTGTTTGATTCAATATCAGTCATGAATGTATAAGTCTAATCACCCCATCACTAACTTGACTTCGCATTTAGAAACATGTTTTGATTTGTACTTTTGTGCTTCAAAATTTTCATACATAATAATGATAACATCCTTTGCATTTGAAATTTAAAGAAATTTTCATTCTGGAATTGAACATCAAAAGTGTTTTTAGAGATTGGATTGTTTTTGAAGAACCTTTTTGAAAAATCTATTCCCTTTCATCAATTGAAGTGTTTGGTACTAGGCTCTGATGACAAGCCTTTGAGCTTTGTACACCACTCCAACTTTATCATTTCAGATAGACTACTTGAAATGTTCATATTCTCTACAAAGTACTCGACTATGTTATAGGAGTTTCTTGTATTGTTATTTAAAACAGAAGAATAAGCCTTTAAATGCTGATTTTTCTTTCTTTTGCATTCTCTTGTTTATCTTTTTGTCTTTGTTTGTTGTGTTTTATTCTTCTGACAATTTGTTTTCAGTTTTTCTTTTTGATATATTTACAATTTTCCCTTTTTATCTTTTCTATTTTGGATTTCCTTATCCGAAGATACAAAACATCACCATTTAGTTTCTTTCTTTGGTGCTTTTTGATTTTGTTTTATAAAATCCTTGAATGTGAAAATCTTCATTTAGTTCAATTTTGTACCATTAATGAAAAGAGATTTAAATTTGCTTATCAGACAATGTTGGTACTATTTTTGAAGAAAACTTCGGAACACTTGAGTTATCCTGTGTAGTTTTGATGCTACATGATTAATTTGAAGATGAAGCGAGTCAAGTTCCGAAGGGTGGTTAGGAATAGACATTATGTTAAGGATATAGGAATCAAACAAGGCTTCAAATTGTAAAATAGCCTTAACCTCACTTCGAAGTCTGTTTTCTTACCAATGTTTCAAGTCGATTCCCAAATACCTTTTAGTGCAATAAGGTATGATTATCAGAATCTAAAATCAAAGTTTTGTCCTTTACTTGGTTAATTCATGCAAGTAAGGTTAAACTTTGTCATTGTGCATCAAATTTTTCTTAAAACATAATTCAAATGTATTAAGAATTTTATTTCTCTTGTTTTTGAATTTTTATTTGACTTAAAAGCTTTTTATTTTTATCCTTAAGAAGCGAAGTCAAAATATGTTTAAACGGATTTTCAAATTTTAAGAGTTTATTTTGACAGAAAATTTTGTTCCGCAGAGATCCGAAGTGATGTTTTGCTTCGGAGTGCTGCGTTGCAATTCTAAGTGATTTTTCTTGTTTTACTCCGATGAGATCCGAAGTAATAATTTACTTCAGAGTGCTTCGGGGTATTGTGATTTTGCAAATTTTTGAACTGAAGAAAAGAGTAAGAGTAAGAATGAGCAAATCTGAGATTTATTGAAGAGTGGATCCATCTATCATTCCAAGTCCACAAACTATTCTTGTGAATGCCTCTTCATTCAGGGCCTTTGTGAAGATATCTGCCAATTGTTCTGTAGTGTGAACAAAGTGCACCTCAATATTCCCCTCCTCAACATGACTTTTGATGAAGTGATAGCGAAGAGCTATATGCTTCATCTTGGAATGTTGAACTGTATTATGGCATATACAAATTGCACTTTGGGAGTCACAGAACAAAGGAATTTGTCTCATGTTGATGGCATAATCTTTCAATTGGCTTTGGATCCAAATGATTTGTGAGGTACATGCTGCAGCTGCTACATATTCGGCTTCTGCTGTGGAGATAGAGACACAAGTTTGATTCTTGGATTGCCAGCTAATTAGTTTTCCATCTAAAAATTGACAACCCCCCAAAGTGCTCTTGCGATCAATAGAGCATCCACCAAGATCTGAGTCTGAGTAAGCTTGTATGTAAAAGCCGGAGTTTGTTGGGTACCATAAGCCATAAGCAGGTATGCCATGAAGATATCGAAAGATTGTCTTAACCGCAGCCAGATGAGGTTCTCTTGGGTCAGCCTGATATCTTGCACAATTGCAGACTGCGAACATGATATCAGGGCGACTGACTATTAGATAGAGCAGCGAACCAATCATACTTTGGTATTGCTGTATGTCTGTCCTCGGTTTGTCCAATGAAGGATTCAACCTTGTACCTGCAGGCAATGGAACTTTTGCTTTGGAGCAGTTAGTCATTCTGAAGCGTTCGAGCAAACTCTTCGTGTACTTTTGTTGATTGATGAATATCCCCTCCTTGGATTGTTTTATTTGTAATCCAAGAAAGAAGTTAATCTTTCCCATCATACTCATTTGAAATTTGCTTTTCATTAGTTTTTCAAAGTCTTTTGACAAATTGGGGTCAGTGGATCCAAAGATTATGTCATCCACATAGATTTGGACTAACATCAAATGTGATCCAACTTTATTTCTAAATAGTGTTGGAGCCACTGAGCCTTGTTTAAAGTTTGATTCTTTTAAAAATTTAGTCAAGGTCTCATACCAGGCTCTTGGAGCTTGTTTTAAACCATAGACTGCCTTATCTAGCACATTGCAATGATTCGGGTGAATTTTACTTTCAAAACCAGGTGGTTGTTCAACAAAAACGGTTTCCTCGAGATCACCTTTGGTGAAGTTGTGCACGAGTCAATACTTTATCTCGAAAATTACCGATGACAAGTGATGGAGGATGATTTCTCGTCCATTTGTCCAAAGGAGGATAATTTAGATCAAAGTCAGGAGGTCCTTCAGCATCGATGTCTTCGATATCTGAGGGATACCCCGAAGTGGAAGGGAAATCACGCATTATTAAATGATTGTTTGAGTTTGTATTGTTAGATTGTGGTGTGTGCATTTGTGAAGTTGAGTTTAGAGTGTGCTCCCCCTCGACATGTGTTGGTGTTGAGGAAGTGGTAGCTCTATCCGAAGCGATTGTTGTGGCTGAGTTCGGAGTGGCAATCTCTGGCTCCCCTGGACTGTTGGATACAGGGACATGATATTAGAGATTGCCTGAGGAGATGAGATAGGAGTGTTGGCTCCTCTTGGACTGTTGTTTGGCTCCCCTTCAACATTAGCATTTCCTTCACTTCGATTGGATGGCTCCCCCTCAACACTAGCATTTCCTTCACAATGGTTAGATGGCTCCCCCTCAACAGATGATGGTCTATGTACACTACTTGTAGAGGAGTCATCAGGTCCATCTGTGAGCTTGGACAGTTCGGACTCATGATTATCAGGTGCCCTGGCTTCGGAGTCCACAGCTCTCACAGGTGGATCAAACAGAAGTGTGAAGTCTGTGTCAAATGTTGTGATTGGAACAGCATCCACAGCAGGCTTTGGAAAGATAGATGACATGGGGAATGGATGCATGGACTTCTTGAAGTAGTAGTCATCAAAGGTGAGGTCGAATGTTTCCTCAATCCTTCGTGCTCTCTTGTTCATGACTCTGTAGGCTTTTGAGTCTTGAGAATAACCAAGAAAGATTCCTTCTTCTGACTTATCATTGAACTTGGTCAAGTGATCTTTCAAGTTCAAGATAAAACACCTACAACCGAAGATGTGAAGAAATTTGACATTTGGTTTTCTTCGGTTGAGCACTTTGTAAGGTGTAATGTGAAATCGCTTGTGAATGTAAGATCTGTTTTGAATAAAGCATGCAGTAGAAATAGCTTCGGCCCAGAAGTACATGGGCAAATTTGCAAAATTTAGCATAGTTCTAGCTGCTTCACATAAAGAGCGATTTCTCGTTTCTACAACACCATTTTTTTGAGGAGTATAAGGTGCAGATAAGTTATGACTAATTCCTCTTGTTTTCAAGAATCCATCCAAAGTTTGGTTTTTGAACTCCGAACCGTTGTCACTGTGCACGGTTCGGACTTTCTTGTTGAGCATCAATTCCATTTTCTTTATGAAGTTAATGATTTCTTCAGCAGCATCTGACTTGTTTCTTAGGAATAATACCCAAGTAAACCTTGAATAGTCATCAACTATCATAAGAATGTATTTCTTCTTTCCAATTGACTCAACTGTGGATGGTCCACACAAATCCACGTACAGAAGTGAAAGGGGTTCGGTGATTTTGGGATTGATCACGGTTGGATGCCTTTGTTTTGTTTGCTTGCCATGCTCACAAGCAGAACAAAGAGAGTCATTATCAAATTTGAGTGCGGGCATACCTCGAACCAAATCCATACCCACTAAGTTGTTTAGGTCTTTGAAGTTCAGATGAGCAAGTCTTCGGTGACATAGCCAGCTGACATCGGAGTTGGCTTTTGAGAGAAGACACAAAGATTGCCCACCAGTTACAGGCTTTAGATTCAAGGGAAACATTGATCCCTTCCTTTCAGATTTCAGCAAGACTTCTTTTGTTTCTTCTTTTGTGATTACACTCCCTTGGTTGTTGAATGTAACAGCATTGCCCGTTCCAACCACCAATTGAGATATGCTCACAAGATTGTGTTTTAACCCTTCAACAAATGCAACTCGGCTGATTGTGAATTGGCCATTCATTATTTTGCTATATCCCCGAATTGGACACGTTTCATTATTACCGAAGCATACGTTTCCAGCATCATCCAAAGTTCTGTAGTCCCTGAGATATTCCTTCTTCCCAGTCATGTGTCTTGAGCAGCCATTATCCATGTACCATTTAGAGTCATACTGCTCATTCGACATAACCTGCAATTAATCAAGAAGGAGTTGGTACCCAATCAATCTTGGGTCCTCAGGGTAAGCAATGGATTCTTGAATCCATTTTTCTACGGCCTCTTCAGAAATTTTTTTAGCATTTAAATTGATCAGATTCTCCGAAGTCTCATGTGATGAACATGATTCTGAAGTGTCTGAGCATGATTCTGAAGAGCTTTTTGTCAAGTTAGATGAGTCCGAAGTGACTGATAGAATACAAGTCTTCGGAACCCATTTTTGTTTGGATGATATTGACTTCGTGGATTTTGATGTTTTCTTTTTACTTGAAATTTTTGAGTTCACTGAAGATTTTGAAGTTTTTGATTTTGTAGTTAAGTTTTCTTTCAAATCGTTCATTTTCCAATTTCGTTTGGATTTTTCAATTGTTGACTTCTTGGAAATTGAACAGCATAGTGTAGATGTATAGAGGTACTCTTCGTATTCCATTTTGAAGTCGTTTAATGAAAGATTCTTATCTTTAAACATATCCAAATTTTTGTCTAGCCACTGGTGAAATGTATCTATCAAATTGTTTCCTTTTGAAAACATTCTCTTCGTGGGTTTTTGGAAATTTGGATTGGGAAAGTTAGGGTTTGTAGGTGTGAAGGTTGGTTTCTCATTTTGACTTTTGACTTCTAAGACCTTTGAGTAAAAGGGTTTTGTACCAGAAGTTGAAGTAATTGCTTCATTTTGTTTCAAATCTCCGAAGGGAGTTTTTCTTTTCACAAGATTCAGGTTTTTTTTGTTTTCAAGTTGGCAACAATAGGTTTTTGAGTTGGTTTTGTAATCACTATTGTTGGTTTTGATTTTTGAAGAATTTGTGGTCTTTTCAAAATTTGAGGTTTTTGTACCGAAGTTTTGTTGGTAAAAACTTTTGGTTTTGAAGCTGCATTTTCTGAAGTTTGTGATAATGGTACACACTCACAAGATTCCATTAATTGAAAAACATCCATCTTCGGAGCTGTGGGTGTTTCCATAACTTGAATTTGTTTGTAGTTTCGAGTAGTGTAGATGTGGTTATCATTTTTGAGATGTAACAGGTGTGACATGTTTTTAGGGATCTTCTCTTTTTCATAACAAAGACGATTGTAAACGTTGTGACCATACAAGTCTTGTTTTCGTATGTTTATTTTCACTTCCATTCTCTCATTCATTTCGTTTTCGACCATTTTGGAAGATGAGAAGAATCCTTCGTTTGTAACCGTGGAGTTATCCTTTCAAGAAGTTTTTCTAAATCGTTTTCAATTAAGGGTAATAAACCGGGTTTTACAAAAATTGCGTTTTTGAAATGAGAAACCTTAGGATAGATACAGGCCACATTGACTAGCCTTTTTGAATTGTCCTTAAGATATTGATCATAAGAAGCACATTCATCTGAAATTTGTATTTTAGGCTTTGAAGTTCTTTGATTTCAAAAGTTTTCGATTCACAACCTATTTTTGTTTTTCCTTTGTCCACCGAAGACAGTTGTGAGATGTCTTCGGAGGGTGATTCGGATACAGTGGATGATTTTAATAATGTCAAGGAGGAACAATCAATTTCCTCCATGTCCGAATCGCTTTCAGAATCCTTTTCAGACATGTTATTAACAATTTCTTTTTCCTTGGATTCAATTTGAGGTACAGCTGTTTTCAGGATTGAAATTTCTTGTGGTAAAATTTTCAACAAATTATCAGCAGTGAGATGTTTTTCTACATATATCAAACCATGTTTGTATGAGGGATTTGTGACTTCGGACCCAGATACTATAGATTCGCATTCATAGGATATACTATCGACTTCCTTAAGTTTAAACTCAATAAAAGGCAATAGTTGTCTATGTTGGACATTGCAAACATCAGCTGAATGATAAATTCGTGTAATATGAGCATATAACCGTTTTGATGTTTCACAAAATATGTTTCGTTGTTTCAAGATTACATCATGATTGTTCAAAATTTTTTCTCTATTTTCTTCTAGCATTGAGATTCTTAGATTGGATTTTCTAGAGCTAGCTTCAAACTCTCAACTCTCCCCCTCAAGCTTAGAACCTCCTGCTCAGTGAGTATCTCCCTATTTTTAGCATCAACAAGTAATTTATGCATAACAGAGCAATCACAAGTTATTTCATTAATAATAGGAGTAGATAGAGAAATAGGAATTTTAAAAGATGAGAGGAGTTTGGATACCTGTTCTGGAATGGTTAGGCGCGTGTCATTTGCCATCAAGCATACTTCCTTGTCATCATCCGAAGAGTCATCAATCCAACTCTTCTGATTCCCAGCTACAATCATTTCATGTATCTCCGAAGTCACAAAACCAAGACCAGCTGTTGTTTCCACGTCCAACATCTCTTCTTCATCCATCTTCTCCGAAGTGTCTTTCAGAAAGCTCTTACCGACATCATATGCCATGAAAGCACTATGATTTGGCTTTCTCACTTCATCATCATCCGAGTCCGAAGACCAAACTTGATAAGATCCTTGATGATCATCAGCAGCCATTAGGGCTAGGTCTTTGGTCCTCACTCTCACTTCCTGCATTTTTCTTGCAGTGTATGCTTCGTCCTTCCTTGTGGTTTCTTTTCGTTTTGTTTGCGAAGCATACAATCTTTTGCAAAATGATTCTTACCATGACAGTAGTTGCAGTCATAGCCTGAATCACCGGAGACCTTTTTCTCTTCGATTTTCTCTTTGGATGACTCAGAAGCCTGTTTTTCAGATGGCTTTAGGGTTGGAGATTTTAAGTTTTCATCCTTCGGAGTGAATATTTCTGGTTTGGGTTTCGAGTTGAAGTTCGATTTGTTAAAGTTCTTGATAAAAGGCTTCCCAGAGTTGTTTTTAAAGAAAGGTTTCTTGAATCTACGATTGTTGGCGGCATAGAGAGCAACAGTTTCTCCATTATCATCTACCATGTAGGCAGCAATGTCTTCATCACTTGTTTCTTCATCCTCTTTTGAAACAAGGGAAAGTGGACCAGAACCAGCCATTTCACTTCTACGACCCACAACATCTGGTTCATGTGATTTTAGCAGATTGTACAAGGCAGCCAACTTGTACTTCTCAATATTCTCATAGGATTTTACCATGAGCATGATCGGTCTCCACTCCTTGCGAAGACCGTAAAGAAATTTAATATTGATCTCTTGTTGGCTTCTTGTTTCCCCGTACTTGTTTAAGGTGTAAATCATGTTGCTAAGACGTTCGTAACAGGCTTCTAGGGACTCATTTTCTTCTTGCTTGAAGTTCCCGAAGTCTGCAAGAATTTCTTGAACTTTGCTGGTGTGAAGTATCTTATCTCCTCCAAAACGAAGTGCAAGATTATCCCATATCTTTTTGGCAGACTTCGCATCAGCAATGTGATGGCTGACATCAGGACCTAAACCACTTCGTAGTTCACGCATGGCCCTTTCATCGTTTTCAAGTTTCTTCATATCAGCTGCATTAAGAACTACAACTTCTTCTCCGTCAGGGACAACAAACCGACCAACAATGTCTGTATGAGGACCATCAGTCACAGACCTCCATAAGTATTTGTCAAGCCCGATAAGATAGTCCTTCATTCTTCCGGCCCAGTAATCATAGTAAGAGGTTACTAGAACGGTGGCTTTGGTTGCAGAACCAATAAGGTTTGCATAGTTGAGCATATTGACATAAGTTGCTGTGGAATCAGTCATTTTGATAGATTTCAATGAGATATTTTCAGTAAAAACAGGTAATAGAGATTTGCAACAGTTGCGGAATGCTAGATCTGAGAAACGATTCAAATCTAGAACTGAAGCAATGGAATACCAGCTCTACTAACACGTTTTTGAGCTGACTTGCTCTGATACCACTTGTTGGGTGTTGAAATCAATTGATAGTCGAATAAAGACTAAGGTTATATCAATAACACAATAATAACAATCACACAAGAATAATATAATGCAGTTAATGAACAAAGTGAGATCGATAACTTGTGCCGAATGCTTGATTATAATGTAGGGTTTTACAATGGGGTTTTTTATCTTGTAATCGTACAATCTCGCATTCTACACGGTATGGTATCACTGATATTTATATTAAATCAGTGATACACATAGTACAACCTTTTACAGAGAATATCCTATTAGTGTACTAGCCAATAGGATAAGAGATTCATGCACCACGTATTGTACTATACGCGTGCACACAAAAGGAAGATAGGCTGTGAAGTCTTCGGATCCTCCATGTATCACACTTCGGAGTCTTCAGACTTCGGGGTCTTGTATTTCTTTATTACTCCGAAGACATGGGCAAGAGGACTTCGGATGGTTGGGCACTTCAGCACAAATAGGCTCAACAATATATATATATATATATATATATATATATATATATATATATATATATATATATATATATATATATATATATATATATATATATATATATATATATATTGTTGAAAAATGTTTTTGTATGTGACCATCATTGAAATAAGACGAACTGTTTTTATATTATCTAATAAATATTATCAGTTTATTTCAGGTTGCGTGGATTCGAGATTAAAAACGAGAAAAACGAGAAAATGAGTTTTAATACCAAAAACAAAGAAAAATATAAAAGAAAATTAAATTAAATCTATTTAAAATGAATTTTTGGAAATATATTTTCTAAATAATTTATTTTATTAGACTTAATTAATTTTATAAATTAAAAATAAATTTTCCTAATTTATTTGATTTAATTTCGTATTTAAAAACAATTTAAATAAAAAAGGAAACAGCCGAAGCCCAAGATCAGGCGGCCCAACTCCGGTCCAGCCCAGCAAGCGTCCAAGCCCAGCTCCCATTGGCCCAGCTCCGCCTCCCTGATCCATCGCCTGCGATCCGGATCCGGATCCGTCCGAACCGCCCCGCGCTCCGGCTCCATTTCGTCTCACGTAGAGATCCGCGCCCTAACCCGGCGCCCCGACCCGTTCCGTAGCCTCCTCCAACCCGGTGTACTCACAAACAACACGCGGACCTAACCCGCCCAGTTCCGATCCGAACCGACCCACAAACCGAATCGTTTACTCTCACAAAAAAACCCGCGTGTAGACCCGTTTCCGACCCGGTTCCGACCCATCCGACAGAACCGCGAATTCTGGCTAAAAAGTTACAGTTTTGGTCCCTAAACTTCCGAAAATCATCCAAAAACCACCCAATTACACCATTTATAACCATTTTTACACCATTTTTTCATTACAACACACATAATTATAAACCAAAATTCTCTCAAAAACCTCTCCAACTTCCACCATCTTATTTCCAACCTTCCAAACACTCTCCAAAAACACCAAGAACACCAAGATCAACACCAAGAAAAACACCAAGAACACCAAGAAAAACACCAAGAACACCAAGATCAACACCAAGAACACCAAGATCATCAAACAAGAAAACCAAGATCACCAAGATCATCAAACAAGAACAAATAGAGACACAGTCTATTAGAAATCCAGTCCAACCCTAAGCCAGTTCAGTCAATTTATTTGACGAACCTACTTGATAGACCAGTCGTTCCACAGTCCTGTTATAACCCAGTTCAGTCAATCTATTGACGAACCTACTTGATATATATATTTATATAATTATAGTTATTTATATTATTCATCGTTCTATGTCTTTTAATTATAGTCATTTACATTATTTATCGTTTTATGTCTTTTAATTATAGTCATTTACATTATTTATCGCTTTAAGTCATTTAATTACTGTAATTTATATTATATATCGCTTTATGTCATTTAAATACAGTTATTTATATTATTTATAGCTTTCCAGTTTATTTATATTCCGCAACTCTTATTATTTATTCCGCATATTATCTTTAATATATATTTCTGTCACACGGTAAACGGTGCGAACCTTTATTTGTGGTGATCAGTCATTTTATTTTCAACAATTGGTATCAGAGCTTGTGTGATTTATATTGAAATTTTCGTTGAAAAACTTTTGGTTAGCGTTTATATAAACCTTCCATAAGCATTTCTTTGAATATTTCATTTTAATATCACTTGTTAAAAATCCTTTTTTTTAATTAAAATTAAAAATCTTAAAAACATGTCTTCTGCTAATTACTCAAACATGAATTCAGTTTCTATTGCCAACAGCTTAGGATCTGGTTCACGGACACCCATACTTATACCTGAAGAGTATAATTTGTGGGTTGGCCGAATGAATCTGCATCTTAACACAATAAATGAAGATGTTTGGAAATGTGTTGAAGGCACATATACTGCTCCAGAAAATATGACTACTTTTGCTACAAATCAAGTCATTCAAGTTGAAAACAGAAGAAAATTGGAACTACAAGCAAAAAAGGAACTCGTGTCTGGCATACCTCACAGTATTTTAAGTCAAATGGATGACATAATACTGTTGACTGCGAATCAAATTTGGGAAAACTTAAAAAACCGTTTTTGTGGAAATCAAAGAATTATTGGAAATAAAAGAACATCCGTTTTAAATGAATTCGATAATTTTAAGATGATTTCATCAGAAACCATCCATGATGCACATGATAGGTTCAATTTTATCATGGTAAAATTGAATAACTTGGGCATCAAAAAGACACAGCACGAGATCAATCTTAAATTTCTAAACAATCTTTACGAAAGCTGGAAGATGGTTAAACTTATCATTCAGGGAAATCCTGCCATTCATACGGAAACTCTATACAATTTGTACGGAGAACTTCAATCGTATGAATCCTCGATTGACCCACCAACCTCTACAGCTTTTGGAGGACCACTTGCTCTCGTTTCCACATCAAACCAAAACCAAACACTTTTTCATGAACAAAACTCCAATCATTTTAATCAAACATCTTTTCAAAATCAACCATTTTTGAACAATTCTTTTGATCAAACTGATTTAAATGATGAAGCAGACTACCAACAATTGTGTGCTTTGGTTGCAAATACAAATCTCCAAAGATTTATTCCAAATTACGGTCAATCGAATTTTAAACCAAATTTTCAAAACCGACCACAACTTGGACAAAATAATTCTGGATTTCAACCAAGACCACAATTTGGTCAAAACAACCAAGGTTTTCAACCAAGACCTTATTTTGGACAAAGTTCGCAAAGACCCTCTTTCCAAAATAACTCAAACCAGGGATTTCAAAACAATCCCAACTCAAATCATCAAAACAATAACCAAAACAACGGTCTTCAAAACCAAAACCGGGGATTCCAAAATCAAGGATACAATAATCAAAATAATGGTTTTTCAAACAACCAAAATTTTGGATTCCAACAAAACTCCTCCCAATCTTCCCAACAAATCCAAACTCAAGCACCGGAACGACTTCCAATCAAAAGTCAATAGGAAGAAAGTGATGAAGAAGTAATTATCTATCACAATTGCAAAGGAACTAATCACTACGCAAGAGAGTGCCGAGCCAAAAACAAGACAAAAATCAAAGACTCGGCATACTACGCTCAAAAAGCCGATGAGTTAAAGAAAAAGGAAAACCAAGAAAACCAAAGAGCTTTGATGGCAATCCACGAACCAAATGTGGAATACTGGCCAACCTCTGAAGACGAAGCCGACAATGAACCGACACAATCCAACTTCTGCTTCGTAGTTGGTACAACTTCAAGAGCTCCAAATGTCATAGAACAGGTATGGTCTATGATCTCTGAACTCGGTTTTTCTAAAATACTTTTTGAGTCCCATATATCCAAAATTGAGAAAAGTTTAGAAGCTGATCTCAAGAAATACCATGACACAGTGGTTAATTCTGAAATCTTCAAATGTGAGTTACAAACCCTACAACTCAAATTTGCAGAATTAACCAGAACAAGGACCAAATTGGAAAGAGACGTTGAAAGAAAATCAGAAGATTACAATCACGTCTTTGAACAATTAAATCAATCTCTAATTCAGAAAAAGGAATTGGAATTAAAAAGTCAATCAGTCATTTCTTCTGAAACAAAAGATGTTTTAGAAATGGAAATCATTCAGTTAACACAAAACTTTCAAGAGTCAACTGAAAAACACAAAATCTTAAATGAAAAACTGACTGATTCTTTAAACCAAATCACTTTTCTTGAATCTGAAAACAAAAGATTGATACGGAATGTGGAATCTATCAAAATTGCCAGAAAACTCAGTGATGATATTTTCACCAAGGCAAACACCTTGGGTACTGGAAAATTTGATACGAGTTACAGACCAGGAATTGGTAGAGAAACCTTTGAAAAAGAACTAGAAACTCAAGAAAACATGATAATTTGTGAAAACTCTGAATCAACTCTACCAGATCTTTTCACATCTGTTAATGAGGAAGATTCAGATGACGAAACAGTTATCAACTGTAGCCCAGATGATACTGCTTTCTCTGTTTCCAAAAAGTCTTTCAAAAGAGTCTTAAATTCTGAAACAGACTCAGCTAGTTCTTTAACTCACCAAATCAAACATACCAACGAAACCACCAAATCAAAAAACTTTTTGAATGGAGAAAATTCCTTTTACGAGGTTGGTAGTACTTCTGTACCAACTGCTTTTCCTACAATGAGTTCATCAATTGTTGGAAAAACTAGTCCGGGACAAAAATACTCCAAGAAACAACAAATAAGCAAAAAACCCATTCAAGTCATCAAAACCCCACTTGTCAAGCCAAAAGTTTTTGAAAACCAACCAAAGAAACCAGTTAAACCCTACGTCATACCTCATAAACAGGTTTCCAAACAAAAACCAAAACCTCTTCAAAAACCTTTTCATAGCCGTTCATAATACCCCAGATATGAAGAAAACTTTTCAAATCAATTTTCACATCTAGGATATCGTTCACCAAATCACAGATCTTATCAACTCACAGGTTATCAAAAACAAATCATATTTTGGGAAAACTTGATAAATCAAATCAAACCTCAACCATTCTATCCCAATAAACCAAAGTCATTGAACAACAAACCCAAAATAGCAAAAGCTAACAAATCAGGACCCATTCAGATCTGGGTACCTAAAATTTCTGTCTAATTGTAGGGATCTAATGCTGGAGAACCCAAGGATGATACATGGTACATTGATAGTGGCTGCTCCAAGCATATGACAGGAAACAGAAACTACCTTCGTGACTTCAGACCCACCCAAACCAATCAAGACGTTACCTTTGGCAACAACATGACGGCAAAAATCAAAGGTTATGGAAACATAACAAATGGTAAATTTACCATAAAGAAAGTTGCCTATGTCGATGACCTGAAACACAACCTCATCAGTGTTTCTCAACTGTGTGATAACGATCTTGAAGTTTTATTCACGAAACAACAAAGCTTGATCATGAACGCCAACACCAAAGAAATCATTGTTGATTCACACCGTGCCGGAAATATGTATCCACTAGACATGGATCTTATTTATGGTAAACCCGATATTTGTCTGCTATCCAAAGCCCCAGCAGATATTAGTTGGTTATGGCACCGCCGCCTTTCCCATCTAAATTTCGGGTACATCAACAAATTGATCGGCGATGATCTAGTTCGAGGACTGCCACTTCTGAAGCTCGACAATGAAACTCTTTGTGCCGCTTGTGAAAAGGGAAAACTTTCCAAATCCTCTCACAAAAGAATTACAGAATCTAGTGTATCCGAACCACTAGAATTGATGCACATAGACCTCTGTGGCCCCGCCAAAATCCAAACAATACAAGGGAAGAAGTATGTCCTTGTCATAGTTGATGGCTTCTCTCGATTTACATGGGTCTTTTTCTTAAGACTAAAATCAGAAGCACCAGAAGAGATGATCAACTTTATAAAACAGATCGAACTAAAGCTCAAACGACCAGTTCGAAGAATCCGAAGTGATAATGGTTTAGAGTTCAAAAACATAACTCTAGACTCATTTCTCAAAAACAAAGGCATCGAACACAACTTCTCAGCCCCTTACACTCCTCAACAAAACGGCGTTGTTGAAAGAAGGAACCGAACTCTGTGCGAAGCTGCAAGATCAATGCTCATCTTTGCTGATCTGCCACAATACTTCTGGGCAGAAGCAATTGCCACAGCTTGCTACACACAAAATCGCTCCTTAATTCACAAAAATCTTCATAAAACACCATATGAAGTCATTAACAACCGAAAACCAAATATCAAATTTTTTCATATTTTTGGTTGTCGATGCTTCATAAAGAATAATAAAGACCACCTTTCAAAATTTGAATCAAGGTCGGACGAAGGAATTTTCCTTGGTTACTCATTTTCTTCAGCTGCTTATCGAGTACTGAACAAACGTACAAGAGTAATTGAAGAAAGTACCGATGTCCACTTCGATGAATTTTATGTCAGAAAATTGGATCGTGAAAATTTTGGTTCACAAATGATAGATAATATTTTTCAAAATCCAATTCCACAAACACCATCTCCTGACATAGACATTGAAGTTGATATTGATTTACTTTTTGAACAACCTAAAACTGCTTATAATTCTGAAATTCTAACTTTATTTCCTTCGATTTTATTTCATAAAGAATAATAAAGACCACCTTTCAGAAGCAATTGCCACAGCTTGCTACACACAAAATCGCTCCTTAATTCACAAAAATCTTCATAAAACACCATATGAAGTCATTAACAACCGAAAACCAAATATCAAATTTTTTCATATTTTTAGTTGTCGATGCTTCATAAAGAATAATAAAGACCACCTTTCAAAATTTGAATCAAGGTCAGACGAAGGAATTTTCCTTGGTTACTCATTTTCTTCAGCTGCTTATCGAGTACTGAACAAACGTACAAGAGTAATTGAAGAAAGTACCGATGTCCACTTCGATGAATTTTATGTCAGAAAATTGGATCGTGAACATTTTGGTTCACAAATGATAGATAATATTTTTCAAAATCCAATTCCACAAACACCATCTCCTAACATAGACATTGAAGTTGATATTGATTTACTTTTTGAACAACCTAAAACTGCTTATAATTCTGAAATTCTAACTACTCAAATTGATCCTACAGGAACACCCACTGAAGGAACTTCACAAAGAAACATAAATGTTGCAGATCAAGTTGAGGGGGAACCATAAACACATACTTCCTCATTAGAACAAACACCAAATCCTCCTTTAACCACTCCAAATTTAACCACCCCAGAGTTTACCACTCCATCCCCAAATATCCAAAACAATCCCGATGCAACATTTATGGGGGAACCTTCAAACCTCTTCCAAGAAGAAACTACTGGAGAAGAACAATGGGATACTGAAAATCCTATTATTACAACGGAAGAAAATCGTTTAATAAAATGGACCAGAAACCATCCCATTGACCTAATCATCGGAGATCCCAATTCAGGCATCCAAACTAGAGCCGCAACTGCAAATGAATGTTTATTTGGAGCCTTCCTATCCATGATTGAACCCAAAACCATACATACTGCTCTCAAAGACCCAGACTGGGTAAAAGCTATGCAAGAAGAGCTAGCTGAATTCGAAAGAAATGACGTATGGAATCTTGTTCCTACACCACCCGATGTTACTATCATAGGTTCAAGATGGGTATTCAGAAACAAGACTGATGATCAAGGAGTCGTGTGTCGAAACAAGGCACGTCTCGTAGTCAAAGGCTATTCACAACAAGAAGGAATAGACTACGATGAAACATATGCTCCAGTCGCCAGAATAGAAGCTATCCGCATCTTTCTCGCATATGCTACACATAAGAACTTTAAAGTTTTTCAAATGGACGTTAAATGTGCATTCCTACATGGAGAGTTAGATCGAGATGTTTATATCCAACAACCACCAGGCTTTGAATATCCCAACTTTCCTCATCACAGCTTCAAATTGCAGAAAGCTGTCTATGGCTTAAAACAAGCACCTCGTGCCTGGTATGCCACCTTGTCAACATTCCTCGAAGAATCAGGTTTCAAAAGGGGTTCAATCGATCAAACCCTCTTTCGAAAAATCTATAATAAACATCTCTTAATCGTACAAATATATGTTGATGACATTATTTTCGGTTCTACTGATGAATCTTTGAGTGTTAAGTTTGCAGATCTAATGAAAAGAAAATTTGAAATGAGCATGATTGGGGAGATGACTACTTTTCTCGGACTTCAAATCAAACAGTCCAATGATGGCATATTCATCAACCAAGAGAATTATATCAAAAACCTTCTCACTCGCTTTTCAATGGACAAATCCAATACTGCCAAAACCCCAATGGCCTTTGGATACAAAATCGATGCAGACTTAGATGGCAAACCCGTTGATCAGAAAAAATATCGTGGAATGATCGGATCACTATTATATCTCACTGCCAGCAGACCTGACATCATGTTTTCTACATGTGTCTGTGCCAGATACCAAGCAAATCCAATGGAATCCCATGTCATTGCTGTGAAACGCATCTTCAAATACCTAAAAGGCACTCCCAAACTTGGCCTTTGGTATCCAGCTAAATCCGATTTTCAGCTGAACGCTTTCACCGACTCAAACTATGGAGGATGCAAGCTAGATAGGAAAAGTACATCTGGTAGCTGTCAATTCCTAGGAGGTCGACTAGTGAGTTGGTCTTCAAAGAAACAGAGTTGTGTATCCACATCAACAGCAGAAGCTGAATACGTCGCTGCCGCCAGCTGTTGTTCACAAGTCATATGGATGCAAACTCAACTGCGTGACTATGGCTTCAGAGTTTCACAAATTCCCATATTTTGTGACTCAACCAGTGCAATAGCCATTTCTCACAATCCCGTTCACCATTCCATGACAAAGCACATTGATATTCGATATCACTTCATTAAAGACAACATTCAAAAGGGTTATATCGAATTACACTTCATAAACACCGAAGATCAAATTGCCGATGTCTTCACTAAGGCTCTCGATGAAACAAAGTTTCTATACTTCCTAGGCCGTCTAGGAATGTTAAATCCAGATATCATCCATCCTTAAACTTTTACTTTTTGTTTGTACAAACGTGTGTTTAATTTAATTCAAAAAGAAAAACAAATAAAAAAATTACAAAACTTCAAAAGACAAAAAGATTTTAGATTTTTATAATTTTCATATCTTTCCTTAAAAAAAACCAAAATTTCCAAAAACATTCAAATAACCAAAATTTCCAAAAACATTCAAATAACCAAAATTTCCAAAAACATTCAGAAAAACAAATTTTCAAAAATACAATAAAAGACTTGCCATAATAAGCTTTTATAGAACATTGTGATTAATCGTCTCTTGACTTAATTTTCACATGCTTATGCTCGATGAAGATTTTAAGTCATATTGATTCTCAATTGGAGTGAAGGTTCAAATCTCCTACTTTTCATAATGTATATAACTTTATTTCCTTCGATTTGATTTCATTATTGACGATTTTAAACAATCAAGGGACATAAGGTTAGGAGGTTCAGATGAAAACAAAAACCCATGTGAGAATTTGTGCCTCGTCGATCTAAATCATTGTGGAATTCATTTCTTGTGAGCTTAGGTGTGTCACTATTGCTTATAAGGTATATACGATTATACCTTGTCACGGTCTCATTTTTGCTTAGATATCAAAATGACCAGGGACGATACATTCATTTCTTACATACTAGAAAAAATGTCTTTTATGCCACCTATCCCTACCTAGTTAAAAGCCAACCAAAATGAAGACATCCTCAAAATAGAAAGACAACCAAAGGAGAAACAAAGATCTATCAACATCCAATCCTCAAAGACGAATCAACAAGAAAGTCAAATCACTCACCGAAGAAATACCAAACAAAACAAAACTTTCAACCAAATGGTTATTTCAAAAAAAAAACAAAAAAAAAAAAAAAAACAAAAACAAAAACAAAAACAAAAAAAATTGTTCTCAATTGTAGCAACTTCTCAATGATAAAACAAAATATCTTTTTACAATAAATCGATATTGATCAACAAACAGGCAAAGAAGAAGCTGCAACAATAATGGATTTCCCGGGATACTGTAGCTTTCATCACTAAAGATTTCTTAGTTGCAAACTGCATTATGAAAATTGTTAAACCCCTCTACATGTATTTCCCGACGGAGAGAGAGTGAACATTAATGGCATGAATGAAGAAACCCGCTGAGTAATGCCGAAACCAGTCTTATGTGATTGATTATGTAATAATGAGACTAAGTGACTTTACAGGAAAAGCATAGATGAACACCTCCAATATGAGTGTGAGTCGTCAGAGAGAGATATCACTCATTTTTAGTGATCATTAACTTGTTCTGCTGCCAGAACAACAAACACCCAAGTGAAGTGTGAGCTATATCTATGAACGTTCATCTGAATCGACCTGTTAGACCACTTGTCGTCATTAATAATGCTATAAAATCTTAAGAAATTTCTTTAGATACATATATGGCTACCCTTTGATAACCGAACCCGAGACTTTGATTCGGAAACAAACATTCTTCAAAATATTTTTCAAAACATAAGATATGTAAAACCAAGTCACAAACTTTCAAAATGATTACAATGGTTTTATATATATCTTATCATTGACAAAACTTTTATCCCAAATCTTTAATATTAAAACTGTTAATATGATTATATCTGTCCTTATTTCATCAATGATCACATAGGGGGAAATTGTTGAAAAATGTTTTTGTATGTGACCATCATTGAAATAAGACGAACTGTTTTTATATTATCTAATAAATATTATCAGTTTATTTCAGGTTGCGTGGATTCGAGATTAAAAACGAGAAAAACGAGAAAATGAGTTTTAATACCAAAAACAAAGAAAAATATAAAAGAAAATTAAATTAAATCTATTTAAAATGAATTTTTGGAAATATATTTTCTAAATAATTTATTTTATTAGACTTAATTAATTTTATAAATTAAAAATAAATTTTCCTAATTTATTTGATTTAATTTCGTATTTAAAAACAATTTAAATAAAAAAGGAAACAGCCGAAGCCCAAGATCAGGCGGCCCAACTCCGGTCCAGCCCAGCAAGCGTCCAAGCCCAGCTCCCATTGGCCCAGCTCCGCCTCCCTGATCCATCGCCTGCGATCCGGATCCGGATCCGTCCGAACCGCCCCGCGCTCCGGCTCCATTTCGTCTCACGTAGAGATCCGCGCCCTAACCCGGCGCCCCGACCCGTTCCG
Source organism: Cichorium intybus (assembly GCA_023525715.1). Taxonomy (NCBI): domain Eukaryota; kingdom Viridiplantae; phylum Streptophyta; class Magnoliopsida; order Asterales; family Asteraceae; genus Cichorium; species Cichorium intybus. The sequence continues at coordinate 63,729,078 of CM042014.1, forward strand.
TAGCCTCCTCCAACCCGGTGTACTCACAAACAACACGCGGACCTAACCCGCCCAGTTCCGATCCGAACCGACCCACAAACCGAATCGTTTACTCTCACAAAAAAACCCGCGTGTAGACCCGTTTCCGACCCGGTTCCGACCCATCCGACAGAACCGCGAATTCTGGCTAAAAAGTTACAGTTTTGGTCCCTAAACTTCCGAAAATCATCCAAAAACCACCCAAAACCTATTTTACACCCTTTATAACCATTTTTACACCATTTTTTCATTACAACACACATAATTATAAACCAAAATTCTCTCAAAAACCTCTCCAACTTCCACCATCTTATTTCCAACCTTCCAAACACTCTCCAAAAACACCAAGAACACCAAGATCAACACCAAGAAAAACACCAAGAACACCAAGAAAAACACCAAGAACACCAAGAAAAACACCAAGAACACCAAGATCAACACCAAGAACACCAAGATCATCAAACAAGAAAACCAAGATCACCAAGATCATCAAACAAGAACAAATAGAGACACAGTCTATTAGAAATCCAGTCCAACCCTAAGCCAGTTCAGTCAATTTATTTGACGAACCTACTTGATAGACCAGTCGTTCCACAGTCCTGTTATAACCCAGTTCAGTCAATCTATTGACGAACCTACTTGATATATATATTTATATAATTATAGTTATTTATATTATTCATCGTTCTATGTCTTTTAATTATAGTCATTTACATTATTTATCGTTTTATGTCTTTTAATTATAGTCATTTACATTATTTATCGCTTCAAGTCATTTAATTACTGTAATTTATATTATATATCGCTTTATGTCATTTAAATACAGTTATTTATATTATTTATAGCTTTCAAGTTTATTTATATTCCGCAACTCTTATTATTTATTCCGCATATTATCTTTAATATATATTTCTGTCACACGGTAAACGGTGCGAACCTTTATTTGTGGTGATCAGTCATTTTATTTTCAACATATATATATATATATATATATATATATATATATATATATATATATATATATATATATATATATATATATATATTGTTGGATTAGGTGTCTAAGCCATGACTTGTAATTGACCTTTTATCTTGTGATTAAAAGCAAAGTCCATTTGGGTTGCCCTCATGGGTGGAGGATAGATAGTTCAGTAGAGAGAATATTTGATTTATTAATTGTATAATAAATCAATAGAAATTAAGTATATGGTTTATTAATATATTTAAGTGTTAATATATTAATTAGGAACTATGTTAATTAATTGAGATTTAATCTAGAATTAATTGGATTTAATTTGGAGATTAAATTAATTAATTAAAAGGTGCAGGGACTGGATTGGTATTTATTCAATAGTTGAATAACTAGCCAGGAAAACCAGGGACCAAAAGTGGTGCCACCTTGGAGGCTTCTCCAAGGGTTTGGCGAAACCCTAATTAGGGTTTTGGTAAGCCTGGTCCAAGTGGTCAAAAGCCTTGTCCAATTGGAGACTCATTAGGGTTTCAGGTGTAACCCTTGGAGGCTATAAAAGGAACCCCCTGGCACCTCATATTCACGCCATCTCCTCTCTCTGGATTTACTCTGCTGGACTAATTCTTCCATCCCTTGGGTGTGACTTTCATCTGAGGCAGGATACTTTTGCTGCTGCTTAAAAGGATCATAAGATCAAAGGTTGGTTTTTTCTTAATTCTTCTTTAGAATTGAATTGTATCCTTTAGGTTCTTAGTTCTAGTCTTCATAGAAGAAAACATAGATCAATATTAGGGTTGCATGTGAACCTTAGGTTATTTTGTGTTCATTGATTGCATAGAAACCCTTCAGTGGTATCAGAGTTAGCTTGTTTTCTTGTGTTTTGATTATGAACTGCTTGCAATGATCTTGGCCTTGGTGTTTTTTTGTGAAAATCCACCCTTGGGAGGCTTTGAAGTCGACGGCTTGGCTAGGGTTTCCTAACCCTAGCCGCCATGCCCTATATGGTCCCCTTGATTGCTTGATTTGCTTGCCATTTTTGTGTGTTGTTATTTTTGGTAACTGAATCAACTAAAATAACTTGAACCCTAATTCTTGGCATATGTATTTCGAAATTCATGGGGCATTTATAGATTAATTAATTTGATTAATTTAGTAATCTATAACCTAGATTTAATTAGTTTAATTAATTGATTAATTAAAAGACCAATTAAATCGGATTAAAGAATTAATTAAAATTTTCATAAAATTTGTATAATTTGCGAAAATTAGAATTTAATTAATTCTAAAAATATTTAAATGAGATTAAAATATATCTTATATGTATTTAAAATTAAAAGTTAATTTAATATGTATAAGAAAATTGGTTAGTCTACCGCTAGTAAGCCTCATTCACAAAACTGTCCTATAAAGAGGGTATAAGGCGACTGACTATAAAATGTTAGTCTAATGGGTATCTACTCTTACCCACCGCTCTCCTGGTCAGTCGAGTGTCGTTAGCTGAACGGGTATGATAGAACCGCTAAGCCTCTTAAAAGTATAATGCTGTAATTGAAAGTACTAGAACCCTAAACAAATCCCAATCTAGTTACTTTAGGATTAAAAATGTGAATTGGTGCTAATCCATGAAATTGTACATTGCACTTTGTGGAACGTTGGTGGAGCGTGTGTGGTTTACCGGCACGCCAACTAGGGTCCACAAAGAGTCGCAATGGGTTTCTTGATTTTGTCATTATTAACGGAGCGTGTGTGGTTTACCGGCACGTTAATTAGAGATGACAATTGACTTCAAGAGTACCAAGCAATTTGCATGGTTATTCACACCCGGTTTGTGATCCTCGGTATCCCAGTCACAAACAGCGGGGCATTCCCGAGATTAAAACATGCTATCGAACAGTTCGGTAAATCTCAAAGAAACTAGGAATTCCATTATAATATGATTATGTTTCCGCGGTGGAATTGGCTGAATCGTCATTCGCCTACCTTGTAAAATTTGCAATACTGATTACGGCATCCCTTTTCGGTATTGTAGATTGTTATTGTAGGATCCTAGCCTCATATTTATTCTTGGGTGAATATGAGGATTATTATTATTACTCTATCTAATTAAAACTACCTTCTTCTTGTTCAGATGTCTTCTGACCAATCCGTTCCCCACTCAAATCCCGGTAATGTCACCTCGATTCTGTCATTATGCTCAAAGGTGACGTTAGACGGCACCAACTACAATGACTGGATCCGCAACATCAAAAAGGCTCTAAGGTTTGAACATAAAGAGTATGTTCTAGAAACCGAGCTTGTTGATGTGGACACTGAAACCGCTACTCCCGAGGATATCGCTGCGTACACTAAACACTCTGATGATGCGACCAAAGTGGCCTGCATCATGATTGCTACTATGAACCCTGAACTGCAGCGTATCTATGAGGACTATTGGCCTTACGAGATGCACAAAGAGCTCGCGGAAAGGTTCCGCAAGCAAGAGCGCATCGAGAGGCGTGAGGTTGTAAAAGCTTTCACTAACAGCAAGCCCAAAGAGGGGGAGTCCATCTGTGCACATGTGCAGAGGATGCATGGTTACGTGGAAAGGCTTAGAAAGCTGGAAATGTCGGTTCATGAGGATTTAGCAGTTGACATAGTGCTGAACTCCTTACCCAGTTCTTATGACCTGTTCACACTGGCATATCATTTGAACAACAACCAGGCAAATCTAGCTGAGTTACACCGCATGCTGCGTACGGCTGAGGACGGGATGAAGGGAAAAGCTGTTCTCCCTGTCAACCCACCCGTCCTGGCTATTGGTTCTGGAAAGGGAAAGAAACGGAAAGGCCCTCCTAAGCAGAACTGGAGGGAAAAGACTCACGTCGGGTCATCTAGCGGTGCCCCGAAAGGTAAGTCTTCCGGAATTCCACATGTTCGGAACCCCAAAGAGGCCGACTGCTTTTACTGCAAGCAGAAGGGTCATTGGAAGAGGAGCTGCCCTTCGTATCTGTAGGATGTCAAGGACGGTAAAGTGAAACCGTCACAGGCAGGTACGTATTCTATATCTAATAACTCATCTTTTTCCCGTTCATGGGTCCTTGATACAGGATGTGGTTTTCACATCTGTTCTGATTTGCAGGGCCTAGAGGAAAGTAGGGAACTGGAGCATGGCAGACTGAACCTGGTCATGGGCAATAGGCGAACGTCACCTGTTACCAAGATTGGTGTTTATGGACTGATGCTGAGCAGTGGAGTTAGATTAGATTTACATAATTGTTGCTATGCGCCAGATATGGCAAAGAACATAATTTCTTTTCATGCACTATTTAGACAAGGCTTTTATTATGAGTTTAATAAATTGAATGGTTCAATTTCCGTTTTAAAAAATGATGTTTTTATTTTTAATGCTATGCCTTGTGATGGTGTTTATGAATCTATTATGTGTGTTGATAATTATGGTAAAAATGTGTTAACTATTGATGCTTCAAGCGGTATAGAAAAGGCATGTCTGTGGCATTGTCGCCTTGGCCATATAAACAAGAAACGCATCGCCCAACTCCAAAAGGATGGAGTGTTGGAATCATTCGACCTCGGGTCAGATGATGTATGCGAATCTTGCTTACTTGGCAAGATGACAAAATCACCATTCAAAGGTTCCTTTGAAAGAGGTGAAGGTCTGTTGGATATCATACACACTGATGTGTGTGGTCCCTTCAGAACCACCACTAGAGATGGCACGCGGTTCTATGTGACCTTTACCGACGATTTTAGTAGATATGGATATGTCTACTTAATCAAGAATAAGTCGGATACCTTTGAAAAGTTCAAAGAGTTTAAGAATGAAGCGGAAAATCAATTGGGCAGAAAGATAAAGATGCTTAGATCCGACAGAGGCGGTGAGTATCTTAGTATCGAGTTTCTCGATCACCTCAAGGAATGTGGAATTGTTTCACAGTTGTCGCCTCCAAGAACACCTCAGCTGAATGGTGTTGCAGAGAGACGCAACCAAACCTTGTTGGACATGGTTCGTTCCATGATGAGTCGAGCCTCACTTCCAATCCATTTCTGGGGGTATGCCTTAGAGACTGCCGCTCATATCCTAAATCTTGTCCCAACCAAGAAGGTTGCGAAAACACCGCACGAGATGTGGACGTGGAAAGTTCCCTCGTTGGCACACATCAAAGTCTGGGGCTGTGAAGCATTCGTGAGACGAGATACTTCAGATAAGCTCGCAGAAAGAAGTGAGAGGTGTTACTTCATCGGATACCCGAAACAGTCTTTTGGATACTTGTTCTACAGACCGAGCGAGGACGTGGTTTTTGTAGCAAGACGGGGGTTCTTTCGAGAGAGAGAACTCATATCCAAAGAGGACAGTGGGAGTACGATCGATCTCGAAGAAATTCAGGAGACGCCCGATGAAACAACCTTAGAAGAAACTAGTAACCAACATGAGGAAGAAGTTCCTGTTGGACCTACCGACATTTCGTTGCCCCTTAGGCGCTCAGGTAGAGTTAGCATGCCGCCCGAGTTCTATGGTTTCCATATTACCTCGGACGGAGACACGTTGGTCAGTGATCGTACATTGACTAATTTGGATGAGCCAGCTAGCTACCGTGAAGCAGTAGCAGGCCCCGAGTCTGCAAAATGGAAAGAGGCAATGGACAGCGAGATAAAGTCCATGTACGACAATCAAGTTTGGAACTTGGTTGACAATGTACCGGGTCGAAAGACAGTCGGATGCAAGTGGATCTTCAAAAAGAAGACCGACATGGACGGAAAAGTGCATACTTATAAAGCTCGGCTGGTTGCGAAGGGATTCACTCAAACCCCGGGGGTTGATTTTGATGAAACCTTCTCACCAGTAGCCAAGATTAAGTCAATCAGGATAATGCTTGCCATAGCTGTGTTTCATGATTATGAAATCTGGCAGATGGATGTCAAAACCGCCTTCCTTAACGGGAAACTGACTGAAGATGTTTACATGAGTCAGCGAGAAGGTTTTGTAGACATTAAGCACCCTGATAAAGTATGTAAGCTTGAAAGATCAATCTACGGGTTGAAACAAGCATCTCGCAGTTGGAATCTTTGCTTCCATGAGAAAGTCAAAGAGTTTGGCTTCTCTAGGAGTGAAGATGAGTCCTGTGTATATGTCAAGGCTAGTGGGAGTATAGTCACTTTCCAGGTGCTGTATGTTGATGACATACTGCTCATGGGAAACGACATTCCGACCTTGCAGAATGTTAAGGCTTGGCTCGGGAAGTGTTTCGCCATGAAAGACCTAGGGGAAGCTGCTTACATTCTCGGGATAAGAATACTTAGAGATAGAAAGAGAAAATTGATAGGCCTAAGCCAGTGTACATATTTGGAAAAGGTGTTAAAGAGGTTTAACATGGAATATTCCAAAAGGGGAGAGTTACCAATCCTAAGTGGTGTTAAATTGAGTAAGACTCAAAGTCCGAGTACCGATAAGGAAATAGCTGAAATGAGTCAGGTACCTTATGCTTCAGCAGTAGGGTCGATCATGTATGCTATGACATGTACTCGTCCCGACGTATCCTATGCGCTAAGCATGGTTAGTCGGTACCAGGGTAATCCTGGAAAAGCACATTGGGTTGCAGTCAAGAATATACTCAAATATCTGCGAAGGACAAAGAATATGGTATTAGTCCTTGGTGGCAGTGATGAGTTAAAAGTGAGTGGATTTACAGATGCCAGTTTCCAGACAGATAGGGACAGTGGACGGTCCCAGTCGGGCTGGGTATTTCTTTTGAACGGTGGAGCGGTCACTTGGAAAAGTTCCAAGCAGGAAACGGTGGCTGATTCAACGTGCGAATCAGAGTACATCGCAGCGAGTGAAGCATCTAAGGAGGCGGCTTGGCTAAAGAATTTCATTGGGGATCTTGGTGTTGTCCCGAGCATTCAGGAGCCGGTGGAACTTTTCTGCGATAATGAAGGAGCGGTCGCCTTGGCAAAGGAACCGCGAGACCATGGAAAGTCCAAGCATATCGAAAGAAAGTACCACTACATTCGACATCAGATAGAAGAAGGGCACTTACTGGTTAAGCGAGTATCATCCGAGGACAATCCTGCAGATCCTTTGACCAAGGCTCTGAATAGGATCAAGCACAATCAGCATGCTCGGAGCATTGGATTGAAGGATGATGTTAGTTTTAGTAATTAGATAGATTAGAAACTTGTAACAGCATAAATGTAATTGACTCGGTGATTTTATAATAGAGATTTATAAATGAGTATTGTTACTGCCTCTGTCAATTGTTTATTTCTGTGTTTCTATATTTGCATGTTTAACTTCCTTAATAATTGGATTATTTAAAACTCCACAGTCGATCATACTGTTAGGAAGTAAGTATGAATTAAGACTGTCATGAATTGGTTGCAGACTGTCTAAGGAGTTAGACATTGCAGTAAGACTGCTGCAATGTTCATGAGTACTTAGAAATAGAGATTTGAGTATTGGATAAACCCGCGCTTAACAGATTGCTTCATGGATTACATCACGAGCAATGTTAAGACGATAATATCCGGTGATCTTTAAGTGGAGAGATATGATATGTTATTTGTGATACAAGTACTTATTGACAATACGAAACCGCACCAGTAACTCGGTGCTATAAAACGCATTGTTGTATGTATTTGGACCCGCAAAAGTTATGGACATATGAGTCGAAACTTATCCGTCCCATGACCCGATAGGAAACAGATATCTGTAGGCCTCTCGATGATTTAGAAGTTGACTGAAAGTGTTGGCCAACCGGGACTTGATTGATGTGTTCAATTAGTAGTCTCTAAAGTCATATGCAAATCAGAAATCGAGGAACATAGTGTCAGACCAAGATTGATGTTAGTCCATGTCTTGAGTCTGAAAATATCTTGTTGGACGGAGGATCATCAGATCACTTATCTTTGGACAGAACTGACTGGGTCAGAGTTCATACAATTAAAGTCATAGACTTATCCAAGTGGGAGACTGTTGGATTAGGTGTCTAAGCCATGACTTGTAATTGACCTTTTATCTTGTGATTAAAAGCAAAGTCCATTTGGGTTGCCCTCATGGGTGGAGGATAGATAGTTCAGTAGAGAGAATATTTGATTTATTAATTGTATAATAAATCAATAGAAATTAAGTATATGGTTTATTAATATATTTAAGTGTTAATATATTAATTAGGAACTATGTTAATTAATTGAGATTTAATCTAGAATTAATTGGATTTAATTTGGAGATTAAATTAATTAATTAAAAGGTGCAGGGACTGGTTTGGTATTTATTAAATAGTTGAATAACTAGCCAGGAAAACCAGGGACCAAAAGTGGCGCCACCTTGGAGGCTTCTCCAAGGGTTTGGCGAAACCCTAATTAGGGTTTTGGTAAGCCTGGTCCAAGTGGTCAAAAGCCTTGTCCAATTGGAGACTCATTAGGGTTTCAGGTGTAACCCTTGGAGGCTATAAAAGGAACCCCCTGGCACCTCATATTCACGCCATCTCCTCTCTCTGGATTTACTCTGCTGGACTGATTCTTCCATCCCCTAGGTGTGACTTTCATCTGAGGCAGGATACTTTTGCTGCTGCTTAAAAGGATCATAAGATCAAAGGTTGGTTTTTTCTTAATTCTTCTTTAGAATTGAATTGTATCCTTTAGGTTCTTAGTTCTAATCTTCATAGAAGAAAACATAGATCAATATTAGGGTTGCATGTGAACCTTAGGTTATTTTGTGTTCATTGATTGCATAGAACCCCTTCATATATATATATATATATATATATATATATATATATATATATATATATATATATATATATATATATATATATATATATATATATATATATATATATATATATATATATATATGGGCCACATATTTTTATATTGTCGATCTAGTGCTTTGCAGATATGATTTTCACCACCACTACCACCTGCACCACTTGCGTCACCACCACCACCTTCATCGCCGCCACCACTACCGCTGCCACCGTGTTGGGTCCTATTTTTTGGTTTATGCTTTATTTATTGGTCTTGTAGTTAGTTTGGGCTTTGGGCTAAATTGTGTAGTTGGGCTTAGGGTGTTATGGGCTAGTTTGTTGGGTCTAGTATAAATACTAGGTGTTAGGCGTGTTTGGGGCTCCCGGCTGGCCGATTACATGAAGGGTGGACAAGGCAAAATCGAGTTGTGTGTTAGTGTGTGATCTTGTGTACTAGTCGTTCCACTTAATACAACGAGTGCATTTGATCATTTTGGTTCTTATTTTCATCTTGTTCTTATTGTTTTCTTGATTACTGTTCATTGGGATTCCGCACCAATTGAACAATCTTTGATTGATACCGTGTTAGATCGAGTTTGGGACTTACAATTGGTATCAGAGCCATCAAAATTAATTTTTGGTGGTTACTATCAATCATTTTTCAAGAAAATTGTCAAGACTTGAAGTTTTTTTTTGTGTTTATTCGTGCTACTGTTCATCATGGAAGGGTTATCGGTCTTTGAATCTCCTTCGTGTTCATCGGAATTATTTTTGGAAATTCAACCAATCAAATCTCGAGTATTAAGGAAACTAATCAATTTTCTACCGTTTTCGGTGGTGGATTTGAGGATTTCAACGGTAAGGTGGGGTTTTCGGTCAAAATCCTTGGTCAAAGTTGGGGTTTTCGGTCAAACCCTAAGTCAACATTAAAGGTTTTCGACGGCAAGAGGGTTCTTGGTCAACATTTGGCCAACATTGAAGGTTTTCGGTTAAACCGTTGAGTTTTTGGTCAACCTTTGGAGATATCGGTCAAGTCTTGATCAAAACTTAGTGTTTTCGGTGCTTATTTGGAGTGTTCGGTCAAAGCTTCTGGTTAAACCTGAGTTATCGGTCAACATTTAAATTCTTGGTCAAACTTTTAGAGTTATCGGTTGACCTTGTTGACTCTTAAAAACTTATCGATTAATTTAAACATTCTAAAAATGGTTCCCACGACAACAGAAAATTGTGAAGCTGCATGCACCCAAGTTCGCGTAGTTAAAATTAATAAATACCGCGAACAAAACGAACTTTTAGCAAGGGAAGTTTTTGATCTAAAAACGAAATTTACAATATCAAAAAGATCAATAAACCTTTAAAAGAAAAGCTTGATGCTGAAACAACTGATTTTAAAAAATTACAAGAAGATTATAGCATAAAATGTTGTCACCTTAAATTTGCTAATGAGGATATTGTTAAATTGACTGCCGAGCTTGACACTTTGAAAGCTAAACTTCAAGATACTAGTTTCATTTTTAAAAAATTCGAAGGGTCAAGTGCGATAGTCGAGTCAATGACTGAGCATCAACTAAAATGGAACGATAAATAGGGTCTTGGATATAAAGTTGTTCCCCCTCCTTACAACAACAACTATACCCCACCCCTCGAGATAAACAAAATATTTGAAACTGAACAACCCAGCCAGGCTGAGAAGGTTAAGGAGAATGATACTAATGCCTTTGTTCAGTGTGCAGAAAAAACTAAGGAAGATGATAACAAGTCTAATCCGGAAAATAATTCTTCTAACGTTTCATCTGCAGTTACTTCTGATGCTCGTGTGGGCCAACGGACTGAAGCTACTAGTTGTTAAAAGAATTCTGATGACACTGACACAAGTCCAACTGATCAGGTTTATGAAAAGTTTAAGCCAAGATGATCTGTACAACAAGCAACTACTTGTGTCTACAATTGTGGACGTCCTTTGAAGTCAACTCCATCTGGACCAGGATCCACTTCCAGTCATGTTGTTCTGAAATGACAGACATGTTACAACCGTGGAACTCCTGGTCACATATCCAGAACTGTCCACACCAATCATACATTCCATACCATGCACAAAGCCAGAAGAATGTGTCAAGAGGGAGATCTACCAAAAGGAATACTTCGAGATCTTGCTCCAAAAATGGTGATTGGGATGTCGCCAAAGCGAAGAATCAGGCACAAAGGGACAAAAGGACTAATCCAAGAGATGGTTTTGCCAAAACAAAACCTGTAATGTCAAACTCATCTCGAGGATCGTCCTCCAGCTCCCACTTATAGTACAGGCTAAAGTCAAATGGCAGCTCTACTTCCAAGTCAAGCGTTGAAGCACTCATTCAGTCAATCAAGAAGAGATCCATCCTGAATTACCAATGGATACCTAAAGGGAGTAGTTCAAAATAACCTAATAGTTCTGTTAACTCTTCATATTCTTTCTTTGATAAACAGGACATGGAATGGGAGCATGCATCGAGCATAGACAGAATGGACTGGGTTCCTAAAAGCAACTGATCTTGCATCGTGTGCAGTAGTGGCCATGGAGGAATATCATCAGACCTCGGTTTGTTGATAATGGTTGCTCCTTGCACATGATGGGAGACATTTCTCTACTGTACATCACTCACAACTTCAATTGAGAGTATGTGTCCATTACGGGAAAAGAAAAAGGAAATGTTCACTCATATTGGCAATTATTTAACGAGGTTCTTCAATTGCTGAAATACAGTTTAGTGTCTCTTTACTCTTCTATCTGTTTTTGGTTCAATGTGCTTGTAGAATGTTCCTGATTTTTCGTTTTGTGACTGTTAGAATTTTCATTTCTGTTCACCTTTTCATTATCTATCCTCTATGCACAAATTTAGGGGGAGAGTTAAAATTAAAAATTCAAAAAGGTTCAAAAAGCAACATAAAAAAACTATAAAATTCAAAAGTTACAAATATTGTCTTTGCATATTTTAAGAAGAAATGAAAATCAAATAAAAATAGAAAAGCTAAAAATCCAAAAATATAGTTATGCACATCGTCCAATCCTGCCTTAGTTGTGAGTTTGTTCCTGTCTGGTAAAATGATATTCATGAAGATAAATATAGTTGTTTTCAAGTCAAATGTGATTCACATATGTTGCAAAATGAAATAACTGGAATTGAAATGATGCATAGAAGGTTTAGTGTTTGACTTGAAATGTGATTCAAGTCAAATGTGATTCACATATGTTGCAAAATGGTCGCCTATCTGGTTTGTGTACTACCACCATGAGCTTAAAGGGTTCATTATACTTCAAGTTGCTATGAAAATGGTTTTGTCTTAGAATCAGTGTCTACCCAATTTCCTCTACATACATGGTTTATCAAACATGGATTTCCTAGAGCTTGGGTTTGAGAGAAACTCTTAGTATACTATCTTGGTCTGCTGAGTGTGTCACAAATGTCACAACCCACATTCAAAAGAGTGTGTGGTTTAGGTTAAAAGAGGCCAATGAGCACACATGTCAAAAGGGTCACTAGGATTAAATGAAAAAAGACAAATGATTAGCCCAAATTAGAGACCTTAAAAGAGGCCAATGCGCTCACATATTAAAGCCTAAGGAGCAGCAATGAAATTGTATAAGAACTCCTCAAAAGATGTCAATGATGCACAAAAGGAGAAGCTATGAAAATTGTGTAAGAACTCCTTAAAAGATGCCAAAGTTGCACATGTCAAAAGAGTGAGGAAAACATGTAAGAGTGAGGACTTAAAAGGAACATACGCTTAAGGAAAAGACACAGTTAACCAAAGAGTTTCTCGATTATAAAGGGGAGATAACCTGTGTATGTTATCAAAATTCTGTTGAGAGATAGATTTTCGAGATAAAGCATTTCATTCAAAGTGAAGAAATTGAAAAACATGTTTCGAATGAAATAAATTTTAAAATTATCCGGGCGGGCGATTCTCTTGACACAATAAACATTCATGTCTTTCTATAAATTCTAAACTGTATATGTGTTGTTTTGAGCAAACTTATTTTGTAATGTGACTGTGTGAGTTTTTGTTGCAATGAAAAGCGTAAGTCTATCCCGAAAATATCAACCAAATGTGGGACGAGCTTAAAATTTGGTAGGCTTATTTGGACAGAGGCATGAAAAATTTTGTTTCAATTTTAAGTCATTGTATTAACTTAATTTTTTTTTCTATAGAGTACTCATTTTTCAATTATCTTGGAAAATCAAATATTTTATATAAAATCTTTGATTTAGGGGGAGAATTAAATAAAAATGATAAAAACAAAAATTTAAATAAACAAATTTTAAATAAAAATTTGAAAAATGATAATATCAAAAACATAAAAATTGTAAAATGATAAAAACAAATTTCCGTGTGTCTTAATTTCATTTTATTTAAAATCTTTAGTTAATTTTTGTTTTATCTGCCACGAAATTAAAAGTCATCGAAATTATATTTGCTCATCTAGACCGAAACAACTTTGGGCTCGAGTGTTATCGGTGGACCTATGGGCCGAAAACCCATGGGGCCCACCTGGTTCTCGGTGGTTTTAAATACTCCAACCCGCCTCATTTTGCATTCAAAAACCTAAAAATTTTATAGTCGTCGTCTCTCTCTCTCGATCTCGCAAACTCCCGGTTCTCTCTATTTCTCTCTCGATTTTTTGTGTTTTCAACCGGTGAAAAGGTTGATCCTTGCTTCTATTTGTTGCTACTAATCTCTATTTGTCATTTGTATGGCTCGATTTTGGTTATTTTTAGGTTTTAATCGGTGTTTTTGAGGTTTTCGATATCAAAATCGCGAAGGATTTCAGGATGACGTCATCAGATCCATGGGTGAACTCGGATCTGACCGAGATCCTATCAAACCCGACTCGAACCAATTGAAATCGCTACGACCCGATACGTTTGGACCGAAATCGCAGGATTTGGACCAAAATCGGTTCCCCTTGACCGAAATCGATAGCTTTTGACCGAAATCGACACAAATGGACCGAAATAGAATTTCAGGGATTATTTTTTTTGGAAAATTAATTTAAGATAAATTTTAAGTAAAGAAATTTGATTTCTTTGTCAAAATGATTTTTATTAAAAAAAATTACAGCGAGAAAATCAATTGAACGAGAATTTTAATTGTATCTTAATTATTTTCTCACCTGGTCAGTTTGGTGCAGATGAAATGGCTGCTGAAAGTATATACTTGAAGCACGTGGTTTCTCACAACATCGTAGGCTATCTACTGGATCCACCGGCTGCATACAAGGAGTTCCAATCGATGATCAGTGGACTCAATTTGTGTTGTATCTCTCATGGTCCTCGCTCCAGTCCAGTTATATGTTTGGACCTGATTAACGATTTCTGGAAGAATGCTGCATTCAACCAACAAGGAGCAGATGATGCTGGAACCAGTGAGTCAAACGTAAACGGTGTGCAAGTGACTATTTCTGAGGAGACCATTCGGGAGGTGCTGTTATTTGGCGATGCACGAGGGTTCCCTACCGAATATGCTGCTGACAATGTCAATGCATCTCTGGCTGAGATGTATTATGAGGGAAAGTATCCTCCCACCTTGAAGAAGCTACTTCCACCATTCTGGAAATTTCTTGCACACACGTTTGTAAATTGTGTATCTGGAAGAAAAGGGGGGTCAGATGAGATCAGCCAGACCACAACCTCTACTATCGTTGCTCTAGTTATGGACTGGGATTACAACTACTCCAGATACGTGTTTGAGGAGATGCATAGTAACTTTAAGCAAAAGAAGAAGAACTTGTTCCTGATGTACCCAAGGTTCCTCCAAATGATCTTCAATGAGAAATATCCTTAGATGGAGAGGACTGCAAACACCCTCGATCTCCAAGCCTTGGATCCCAACACCTTTAGCCTCACGAAGCAAGTTAGAAAAAGGAAAGCTTCGTACCAAGGATTGAAGAAGCTAGTGAAATTCGGGAGGTTTGCTGATGTGTTGAGTATATTTGTGATGAAGTGCTCAACTATCCGAATTCTTCAAGCCTGGAACCCCGAAGTAATAAATCAATAGAAGACCCCTAAGTCTGAAGACTCCGAAGTGTTATGCATGGAGGATCCGAAGACTTCACAGCCTGTCAGTCTGTCTTTTGTGTGCATGCGTATAGTACAATACGTGGTGCATGAATCTATCATCCTATTGGATAGTACACTGATAGGATATTCTCTGTAAAAGTTGTACTATTCATATCACTGATTCAGTATAAATATCAGTGATACCTTGCCATGTAGAATGTGAGATTAGGAGTTATTGTAAAACCACAACATAGAAAAGCCTGCTGTAAAACCCCAAGTTAAAATCAAGCATTCGGCACAAGTTATCCATTTCACATTGTTCATTTAACTTTCTTATGTTATTATTGTGTGTTTGATTGCGTTATTCATATAACCTTTGTCATTATTCAACTATCAACTGATTTCAACACCCAACAAGTGGTATCAGAGCAAGTCAGCTCAAAAACCTGTTGATAGAGCTCGAATTCCATTGCTTCAGTTCTAGAATTGAATCGATACTCAATTCTAGCCTTCTACAACTGTTGCAATTCTCTATTACTTGTTTTTACTGAAAAGATCCAGTTAAAATCCATCAAAATGACTGATTCTACAGCAACCTATGCCAATATGCTTAACTATGCAAACCTCATTGGTTCTGCAACAAAAGCCCCCGTTCTAGTAACCTCTTAATATGACTATTGGGCTGGCCGAATGAAGGATTATCTTATCGGACTTGATAAAGACTTATGGAGGTTTGTGACTGAAGGTCCACACACAGACATTGCTGGTCGATTTGTTGTTCCTGACGGTGAAGAAGCTGTTGTTCTTAATGCAGCTGACATGAAGAAGCTTGAAAATGATGAACGGGCCATGCGTGAACTGCGAAGTGGTCTGGGTCCTGATGTCAGCCATCACATCGCTGATGCAAAATCTGCAAAAGAGATGTGGGGCAATCTCGAACTCCATTTTGGAGGAGATAAAATCCTCCATACCAGCAAAGTTCAAGAAATCCTTGCGGACTTCGGGAACTTTAAGCAGGAAGAAAATCAGTCTTTAGAAGCCTGCTATGAACGTCTGAGCAACATGATTTACACCTTGGACAAGTACGGGGAAACAAGAAGCCAACAAGAGATCAATATCAAATTTCTTTACAGTCTTCGCAAGGAGTGGAGGCCAATAATGCTCATGGTGAAATCCTATGAGAATATTGAAAAATACAAGTTGGCCGCCCTGTATAATCTGCTGAAATCGCACGAACCAGATGTGGTTGGTCGAAGAAGTGAAATGGCTGGTTCAGGATCACTTGCCCTCGTTTCGAATGAGGATGAAGAACCAAGTGATGAAGACATTGCTGCCTATATGATAGATGATAATGGAGAAACTGTTGCTCTCTATACTGCCAACAATCGTAGATTCAAGAAGCCCTTCTTCAAGAACAACTCTGGGAAGCCTTTTGTGAAGAACTTTAACAAATCGAACTTCACTCCAAACCCAAACCAGAAATATTCACTCCAAATGATGAAAACTTAAAATCATCAACCCCGAAGCCATCGGAAAAACAGGTTTCGGAGTCATCCAAAGAAAAGATTGACGAGAAAAAGGTCTCCGGTGATTCTGGCTATGATTGCAACTATTGTCATGGCAAGAATCATTTTGCAAAAGACTTAGCCCTAATGGCTGCTAATGATCATCAAGGATCTTATCAGGTTTGGTCTTCGGACTCGGATGATGACGAAGTGAGAAAGCCATCTCATAGTGCTTTCATGGCCTATGATGTCGGTAAGAGCTTTCTAAAGGACACTTCAGAAAAGGTGAATGATGAAGAGATGTTGAAGGTTAAAGAAACTGCGGGTCTTGACTTTGCGACTTCGGAGATACATGAGATGATTGTTGTTGGTACTCCGAAGACTTGGTTTGATGACTCCTCTGATGACGATGAGGAAGTATGCTTGATGGCCAACGACACTCGCCTAACCATCCCAGAACAGGTATCAAAACTTCTTTCATCTTTCAAAATTCCTATTTCTCAATATGCTCCAATTATAAATGAAATAACTCGTGATTGCTCTGTTATGCATAAATTACTCATTGATGCTAAAAATAGGGAAGTACTCACTGAGCAGGAGCTTCTAAGCTTGAAGGGGAGAGTAGAGAGTCTGAAGCTAGCACTAGAAAAATCCAATCTTAGAATCTCCCTGTTAGAAGAAAATAAAGGAAAATTTTTAAACAATCATGATGTAATCTTGAAACAGCGAAACATATTTTGTGAAACAGCCAAACGATTATATGCACATATTACAATAATTTATCATTCAACTGATGTTTGCAATGTACAACATAGACAACTATTGCCTTTCAATGAGTTTAAATTAAAGGAAGTTGATAGTATATCCTATGAATGCGAATCCATAGTATCAGGTTCCGAAGTTACAAATCCCTCATACAAGCATGGCCTGATATCTGTAGAAAAGCATCTAACTGCTGATAACTTGTTGAAAATATTACCGCAAGAAATTCCCATTTTGAAAAAGGCTGTTCCTCTATTTGAAACAAAGGAAAAAGAAATTGTTGATAATATTTCTGAAAAAGAATCTGATAGCGATTCGGACATGGAGGAAATCGATTGTTCCTCCTTGATATTATTAAAATCATCCTCTGTATCCGAATCGCCCTCCGAAGACATTTCACAACTGTCTTCGGTGGACAAAGGAACAACGAAAGAAGGTTGTGAATCAAAAAATTTTGAAACCAAAGAAACTTCAAACTCCAAACTACAAATCACAGATGAATGCGCTTCTTATGATCAATATCTTAAGGACAATTCGAAAAGGCTAGTCAAAGTGGCCTGTATCTATCCTAAGGTTTCTTACTTCAAAAACATAATTTTTGTAAAACCCGGTGGATTACCCTCAATTGATAACAATTTACAAAAACTTTTTGAAAAAGATAACTCCACGATTACAAACGAAGGATTTTTCTCATCTTCCAAAATGGTCGAAAACGAAATGAATAAAAGAATGGAAGTGAAAATTAATATAAGAAAACAAGACCTGTATGGTCACAACGTGTACAATCGTCTTTGTTTTGAAAAAGAGAAGATACCTAAAACATATCACACCTGTTGCATCTCAAAAACGATGATCACATTTACACAAATCAAAACTACAAACAAATTCAAGTCATGGAAAAACCCACAGCTCCGAAGATGGATGTATTTCAGCTGATGGAATCTTATGAGTGTGTACCTTTATCATAAAATTCAGAAAATGCAGTTTCAAAATCAAAAGCTTTTGCCAACAAAACTTCGGTACAAAAACCTCACATTTTGAAAAGACCACAAGTTCCACAAAAATCAAAACCAACAATAGTGATTTCAAAACCAACTCAAAAACCTATTGTTGCGAGCTTGAAAACCAAACAAACTTTGAATCTTGTGAAAAGAAAAACTCCCTTCGGAGATTTGAAACAAAATGAAGCAATTGCTTCAACTTCTGGTACAAAACCTGTTTGTTCAAAAATCACAGAAGTCAAAAGCAAAAATGGAAAACCAACTTTCACACCAGCAAGTCCAAACTTTCCGAATCATAAATACCAAAAACCCACGAAGAAAACATTTTCAAAAGGAAACAATCTGATAGATACATTCCAAAAATGGCTGGACAACAATTTGGATATGTTCAAAGATAAGAATCTTTCATTAAATGACTTTAAAATGGCATACGAATAGTACCTTTGTACATTTACGCTATGCAGCTCAATTTCCAAGAAGTCAACAAATGAAAAATCAAAACGAAATTGGAAAAGGGATGATTTGAATGAAAACTTAATTACAAAATCAAAATCTTCAATGAATTCAAAACCTTCAAGTAAAAAGAAAACACCAAAATCCACGAAATCATCATCATCAAAACAGAAATGGGTTCCGAAGACTTGTATTCTTTCAATCACTTCGGACTCATCTAATTTAATAAAGAGCTCTTCGGAACTATGCTCAGACTCTTCGGAATCATGCTCATCACATGAGGCTTCGGAGAATCTGATCAATCTAAATGCAAATGAAATCATTGAAGAGGCTGTAGAAAAATGGATCCAAGAATCCTTTGCTTACCCTGAGGACCCAAGATTGATTGGGTACCAACTCCTTCTTGATTGATTGCAGGTTATGTCGAATGAGCGGTATGACTCTAAGTGGTACATGGATAGTGGCTGCTCAAGACACATGATTGGGAAGAAGGAGTATCTCAGAGACTACAGAACCCTGGATGATGTTGGGAACGTTCGCTTTGGTAACAACAAAACTTGTCCGATTCGGGGATATGGAAAAATAACAAATGGCCAATTCACTATCAGTCGAGTGGCATTTGTTGAAGGATTTAAACATAACCTTCTGAGTATATCTCAATTGGTGGTTGGAACGGGCAATGCTGTCACATTCAACAACCAAGGGAGTGTAATCACCAAAGAAGCAACCAAAGAAGTCTTGCTGAAATCAGAAAGGAAGGGATCGATGTTTCCCTTAAATCTAAAGCCAGTAACCGGTGGGCAATCCCTGTGTCTTCTCTCTAAAGCCAACTCCGATGTCAGTTGGTTATGGCACCGAAGACTTGCCCATCTGAACTTCAAAGACTTGAACAAATTAGTGGCTATGGATTTGGTTCGAGGTATGGCTGCACTCAAGTTCGATAATGACTCTCTTTGTTCTACTTCTGAACATGGCAAGCAAACAAAACAAAGGCATCCTACAGTGATCAATCTCAAAATCACCGAACCCCTTTCTCTTCTCTACATGGATTTGTGTGGACCATCCGCAGTGGAATCAATAGGAAAGAAGAAGTATATTCTTGTTATTGTTGATGACTATTCAAGATTTAGTTGGGTGTTATTCCTAAGAAACAAATCAGATGCTGCTGAAGAAATCATCAACTTTATAAAGAAAATGGAATTGATGCTCAACAAGAAAGTCCGAACTGTGCACAGTGACAACGGTTTGGAGTTCAAAAACCAAACTTTTGATGGATTCTTGAAAACAAGGGGGATAAGTCACAACTTCTGTGCACCTTACACTCCTAAACAAAATGGTGTGGTAGAAAGAAGAAATCGTTCGTTATGTGAAGCAGCTAGAACTATGCTAAATTTTGCAAATTTGCCCATATACTTCTGGGCCAAAGCTATTTCTACTGCATGCTTTACTCAAAACAGATCATACATTTACAAGCGATTTCACATCACACCATCCGAAGAAAACCAAATGTCAAATTTCTTCATATCTTCGGTTGTAGGTGTTTTATCTTGAATTTGAAAGATCACCTGACCAAGTTCAATGATAAGTCAGAAGAAGGGATATTTCTTGGCTATTCTCAAGACTCAAAAGCCTACAGAGTCATGAACAAGAGAACACGAATGATTGAGGAAACTTTCAACCTCACCTTTGATGACTACTACATCAAGAAGTCCTTGCATCCATTCCCCATGTCATCCATCTTTCCAAAACCTGCTGTGGATGCTGTTCCAATTAATACATTTGACACAGACTTCGCACTTTTGTTTCATCCACCTGTGAGAGCTACGGACTCCGAAGCCAGAGCACCTGACAATCATGAGTCCGAACTGTCCAAGCTCATAAATGGACCTGATGACTCCTCTACTAGTAGTGTACAAAGACCATCATCAGTTGAGGGAGAGCCATCCAACCAAAGTGTGGGAAATGTAAGTATTGAGGGGGAGTCATCAAATAGAAGTGAAGGCACTGCTAGTGTTGAGGGGGAGCCAAACAATAGTCCAAGAGAAGACAACACTCCCATCTCAACTCCTCAGGCAATCTCTAATATCATGTCCCTGTATCCAACAGTCCAGGGGGAGCCAGAGATTGCCACTCCGAATTCAACCACAACAATCGCTTCGGATAGAGCTACCACCTCATCAACACCAACACATGTCCAGGGGGAGCACATTCTAAACTCAACTTCACAAATGCACACACCACAAACTAACACAACAACTTCAAACAATCACTTACTAATGGGTGATCTCCCTTCCACTTCGGGATATCCCTGAGACATCGAAGACATCGATGCTGAAGGACCTCCTGACTTTGATCCAAATTATCCTCCTTTGGATAAATGGACGAGAAATCATCCTCCATCACTTGTCATCGGTAATGTTCGAGATAAAGTTTTGACTCGTGCACAACTTCACCAAAGACAATTAGATCTTAACAAAACTTCGGAGTTGTGCATGTTCAATGTCTTTATCTCTAAGGTAGAACCTAAGAACGTTAGAGATGCATTTGATCACCCAGACTGGATTGAAGCAATGCAGATGGAATTTGAAGAATTTGAAAGAAATAAAGTTTGGAGGCTAATTCCAAAACCTGCAAATGCATCAATCGTTGGTCTCAAATGGGTGTGCCGTAATAAACTAGACATCGAAGGCAATATAGTTCCGAACAAGGCTAGGCTGGTTGTCAAAGGTTATTGTCAGCAGGAGGGGATTGATTATGAAGAAACATTTGCTCCTGTTGCCAGACTCGAGTCAGTTCAGATATTTTTAGCTTATGCTGCACACAAAAACTTTGACGTCTTTCAAATGGATGTCAAATGTGCTTTTCTGAACGGTGATCTCGAGGAAACCGTTTTTGTTGAACAACCACCTGGCTTTGAAAGTAAAATCCACCCGAATCATTGCTATGTGCTAGACAAAGTAGTCTATGGTTTAAAACGAGCCCCCAGAGCTTGGTATGAGACCTTGACTAAATTTTTGAAAGAATCAAACTTTAAAAAAGGCTCAGTGGATCCAACACTTTTTAGAAAGAAAGTTGGATCTCATTTGATGTTAGTCCAAATTTATGTGGATGACATAATCTTCGGATCCACTGATCCTAATTTGTCAAAAGACTTTGAAAAGTTGATGAAAAGCAAATTTCAAATGAGTATGATGGGAATGATTAATTTCTTTCTTGGATTACAAATAAAACAATCTAAGGAGGGGATATTCATCAATCAACAAAAATACACGAAGAGTTTGCTCGAACGCTTCGGAATGACTAACTGCTCCAAAGAAAAAGCTCCATTGCTTGCAGGTACAAGGCTAAATCCTTCATTGGATAAACCGAAGACAGACATACAACAATACCGAAGTATGATTGGATCACTGCTCTATCTAACAGCCAGTCGTCCATATATCATGTTTGCAGTTTGCAATTGTGCAAGATATCAGGCTGACCCAAGGGAACCTCATTTGGCTGCGGTTAAGACAATTTTCGACATCTTCATGGCATTACTGCTTATGGCGGCCTGTGGTACCCAGCAAACTCTGGCTTCTACATATAAGCTTACTCATACTCCGATCTTGGTGGATGCTCTATTGATCGCAAGAGCACTTTGGGGGGTTGTCAATTCTTAGATGGAAAACTCATTAGCTGGCAATCCAAGAAGCAAACTTGTGTCTCTATCTCCATAGTAGAGGCTGAATATGTAGCAGCTGCAGCATGTACTTTGCAAATCATTTGGATCCAAAGCCAACTAAAAGATTATGCCATCAACATGAGAAAAATTCCTTTGTTCTGTGACTCTCAAAGTGCAATTCGTATATGCCACAATCCAGTTCAACATTCCAAGATGAAGCATATAGCTCTTCGCTATCACTTCATCAAAAGTCATGTTGAGGAAGGGAATATTGAGGTGCACTTTGTTCACACTACAGAAAAATTGGCAGATATCTTCACAAAGGCTCTGAATGATGAAGCATTCACGAGAATAGTTCGTGGACTTGGAATGATAGATGGATCCACTCTTCAATAAATCCCAGATTTGTTCACTCTTACTCTTTTCTTCATTTCAAAATTTCCAAAAAACAACACTCCGCAGCACTCCGAAGTAAAATATCACTTCGGATCTCTGCGGAACAAAATTTTCCTTCAAAATAAACTCTTGAAATTTGAAAATCACTTAAACATATTTTGACTTCGCTTCTAAAACACAAAAATAAAAAGGTTTTGAGTCAAAGAAAATTCAAAAACAGGAAAAATCACACCAAGGTATGAGAAAAACTTGATGCAAAATGACATAGTTTAACCTTTCTTTCATGAATTAACTAAGTAAAGGACAAAACTTTGATTTTAGATTCTGACAATCATACCTTATTGCACTAAAAGGTATTTGGGAATCGACTTGAAACATTGGTAAAAAAACAGACTTCGAAGTGAGGTTAAGTTTATTTTACAATTTGAAGCCTTGTTTGATTCCTATATCCTTAACATAGTGTCTATTCCTAACCACCCTTCGGAACTTGACTCGCTTCAACTTCAAATTAATCATGTAGCCTCAAAACTACACAGGATAACTCAAGTGTTCCGAAGTTTTCCTCAAAAATAGTACCAACATTGTCTGATAAGCAAATTTAAATCTCTTTTCATTAGTGGTACAAAATTGAACTACAAGAAGATTTTCACACTCAAGGATTGTTTAAAACAAAAACAAAAGGCACCAAAGAAAGAAACTAAATGGCGATGTTTTATGTCTTCGGATAAAGAAAATCCAAAATAGAAAACAATTGGAAAAATCCAAAATAGAAAACAAAAAGAAAAATAGAAAACAATTGTCAAAAGAAACAAAGACAAACAAAGACAAAAAGATAAACAAGGGAATACAAAAGAAAAATTAGCATTCAAAGGCCTATTCTTCTGTTTTAAATAACGATACAAGGAACTCTTGTAACATAGTCGAGTACTTTGTAGAGAATATGAACATTTCAAGTAATCTATCTTAAATGATAAAGTTGGAGTGGTGTACGAAGCTCAAAGGCTTGTCATCAGAGTCTAGTATCCAAACACTTCAACTGATGAAAGGGAATAAATTTTTTAAAAGAATCTTAAAAAACAATCCAATTTCTAAAACACTTCTGATGCTCAATTCATGAATGAAAATTTCTTTAAATTTCAAATGCAAAGGATGTTATCATTATTATGTTTGAAAAATTTTAAACACATAAGAACAACTCAAAACATGTTTCCAAATGCGAAATCAAGTTAGTGATGGGGTGATTAGACTTATATATTCATGACTGATATTGAATCAAACAACCTTCAAAATGAAAAATGGACTTCCAACACGATTCGAATGATTCTGAACATTAACATGTTAAATCTTCTCTTCATAATATTCATGGAAGTTAAGGATAAATGTTATATTGCATCAGTCAAAAGAAAAGCCAAAAATCTCACAGGAAAACAAAGAGAAAACAAAAAGACTTCGGTGTGTTGACAAACACTTTACAATCACCGAAGTGAAACAACTCCCTTCGGAGTCAAACATAACATTATGCTTTCACTCCGAAGTGCACCTACAACGGTCATAATTTTTCCATAAATCTGAAGTCAATTTATTGTTCAAATGATTTCCACATTTATGATATTTCTCAGAGACAAACATTCCTTAGAAATAAATGATCGTTTGTAATTTAACAGCTGTCGATGCAAACTTAGAAGAAAATATCAACGAAAATATCCCACAAAAAGGGTGGTTCAAATTTTGAATCATTGCAACTGACAGCCGTACGTTTCTCCTTTTTGCAGGGATAGTGGGACGCGCAGGTGCTGAGGTTTCCCGATATTACAGGACCAATTTAAACGTGCATTAAATGACCTAGGGACCACGAATAATATAAAAGCCTCTCACCGTTTCAGTTATTCTCTTTACGTGCACACAACACTCAATTCTCTCTGCAAACTTACTCTTAAAGAAACCCTTAACTCCTTTCATCTTCTTCCTTTCGTCAACAATGGCAGCTGAATCTTCATTTCAAACCAATGACGCCATGTCAATCCTAAACCTCAAGAGCCAATCGGCTAACCTGGTGCTACGCAATGATCTGTCCCTTTACCCTAAGCCAATCGATGCATTGGTGGAATGCATGAAACGATATGTTCTGGGGTATGCGCTAACATGTACACCTTCAATCCCTGCGACTTTGGTTCACAGGGCACACTACACTTCACAAGCTCTATTTGGCTCAGACAACCAAGTCAAATCGGTGTTTTATGACGCTATTGACTCCAAGGGCACGATTAAGAAGGTTCAACTAACCAAGGAGAAGTTTGCTGAAGCTCTCCATCTTCCAATCTACAACTCCAAAGAAATGGTGGTACCTTCCTCTGACCAACTGGTCACCATGTTCAACGAGATGGGGTATGAACCTCAACTTGAAAGGATCAGCACTTTCAAGAAGAACCAACTCCCTGATCTATGGGGATACTTCTTCAGTATCTTCCTGAGATGTCTTTCAGGGAGAACTTCTGGCCTGGACTCGGCAATTGTTGCCTTCCAAGGTCTTCTCTTCGAATCTACTATGATGTGAAAGTAGACTTCACATCGATCCTTTGGGCCGACTTCTGCTCCCACATCAACCACAGCTTGAAGGGGACAGAAATCTCTAATGCATGATTCTGGGCTATTGTTTTCCATGCCCACTACCAGCAAATTGGGTACGTTCCTGAACCTTCTCTAATTGAGATGAAATTCACTCCAATTGCTATCCGAGTTCTCGATGAGAAACCGGGATTGTTCTATGCCCAAATTCCTGAGGTCATGCTCTCAAAAGTATCAACCGACTGTGTTGAAGTAAACGACTACTGCAAGACTCTTGTTACTCCTTATCCCACTCGCGACTTAAGTCAAACCGCAGCAGCCAAAGAACATCCAAAAGGGAAAGGGAAGAGGAAGGTTACTGGAGGACCAAGTGGTCCGAAGAGGGAGGAAAAGAAAAGAAAGACTTCAGGGAAAACCACTCCAAAGAAAAAACAACCGAAGAGGCAAAGAAAACTGACCATCGTGGATGAGTCTTCGGACTCAGAAAGGACTCCTTCCAAAGAACAAGAAGAAGAACATGAAGAACAATTTGCTGATCAACCTCCTTCACCTCCACCAACAACCAAACCACCTACTCCACCACATACAACTGTACCTCCATCACCACCTAAAACAACCAGACCACCCACACCTCCTCATATTATACCACCTCCTCCTCCACCTCCAACATCAGCACAACAAACAACCACAATCCACACCACAACATCAGACATTCCACCTCCACCACCACCAACAACAGCTCCTCGAACAACCACCATTCCCATCTCTGGAATTGACATTTCATTGCCAGACTTCGACCTCTCACAAACTCAAACAGGTCAAAACCCAACCTTAGCAGCCTACTTTGAGGCATTTCATATGGCCCCCATAATTGCTGAAGGACCCTCAGATGAGGAATTACCAGATGAAGCCTTTGTACTAATGAAACAGTACAAAGTTCTGAACTCAAAGTTTGACACTTTGATTCAAGCTCAAACCGGCTTCGATCCAACACAACCAACAATAGGTGATATCACCGAAGAGATGGAGTCTCTGGAGTTCACTCATTCAAAGGAAATAAAGGACTCAATGCAACAACTTGAGAAGAAGCTCATGGATCAACAAAGTAAGATCCATTCCTCCTTTGAACAAAAACTTGAGTCTGTTGTGTCTTCGGTGGACAAGAAAATAGAAGCACTGGCTGCAAAGGCCGAAAAATCACACTCCGAAGTGATGAAAGCTTTACAAGGGCTTTGGAGTGAAAATCATCAAAGTACCAAGCTTGAAAAAGAGCTTGATGAGGCCAGAGCAAAGATTTAAGAGCTCTCAGCCGCCAAAGCAGCTTCGGAGATCTCAAGGTTTACAGAGGATCTTCAAAGAACTTCTGCAGTTCTTAACCAAGACATGGCTGTTTGGTTAAGAACTGTACTTCAGCCTCTGATAAACTTTGCAGACAGGCTAAGCAGACCACAACCCAGGCCCGAAGTTGCTCAGCAAGCGGGGCATGCTTCGCAAGGGGGAGAAAGGCTAAGATTAACTGGTACATCTTCTACGGGTCCTACATTCTCTACCATCACGACAACCACTGCTGGGGCTGGAAGATCAACCGAAAGCATCATAGCTCCACAGATGGAAACCATCTACAAGGCTAGTCATGCTGACTAAGCCTTGATGATAAAAATGAACAATTTTGCTCGTGATGATGGAAAGTGGACCGAAGCGGCCATCAAACTCTTCGGATTCCAAGATCTGAATGTACTTAACAGACTACCACTTTGGAGTTTTGATACTCCAGACTCAGATGACATTCAGCTTGACATCCCCTTTAATCCGAAGACCTTCTCCTTCCTACAGTTTGCCCAATCAACAACAAAAGAACAGAGCCCAACCTACTGGACCAACAAGATCAACTTCCATGCTATGTTCATTCAACATCAGAGTGTAGTATGGAGTGCAAACAAGATAAAGAAAATCTTATCGATCAAGGAGGCTGAAACTTATGAAAACTTCAAGAATTATGAGTTTCTTGTCCTTCGTGGTGCAGAGGAGGTTGAGTCGAGGTTCACGATCGCTGACTTCCCGATCATGAATCCAATGGACTTCATACAACTTCTTGACCTCATGGAAAGAAATGATCTAGGTCATTCTGCGATGTCAAGTGTTGCAGTCAAAAATCACCTAGGCTTCAGATGCACTTCACACAAAGGGAGAGATTGTTGAGAATATTTGTGATGAAGTGCTCAACTATCCGAAGTCTTCAAGCCTGGAACCCTGAAGTAATAAATCAATAGAAGACCCCGAAGTCTGAAGACTCCGAAGTGTTATGCATGGAGGATCCGAAGACTTCACAGCCTGTCAGTCTGTCTTTTGTGTGCACGCGTATAGTACAATACGTGGTGCATGAATCTATCATCCTATTGGCTAGTACACCGATAGGATATTCTCTGTAAAAGTTGTACTATTCGTATCACTGATTCAGTATAAATATCAGTGATACCTTGCCGTGTAGAATGTGAGATTAGGAGTTATTGTAAAACCACAACATAGAAAACCCCACTGTAAAACCCCAAGTTAAAATCAAGCATTCGGCACAAGTTATCCATTTCAAATTGTTCATTTAACTTTCTTATGTTATTCTTGTGTGTTTGATTGCGTTATACATATAACCTTTGTCATTATTCAACTATCAACTGATTTGAACACCCAACATGATGCTGAAGAGACCCTAGAAGCCAATGTGCCGGAGACAAATGTGGAAACCCTAAAAACTAAGTTCGTATTTGCATTTGAAGATATTATAGATCTTGATGATGAAAAGGGAGAGGCAACTGAAGAGAACGAAGAGACAGAAGAAACTGAGCTCACTGAAAAAGAGCTTGAAGACATTCTTGAGACCATGTCTGGTCATGTGCAGGTGGAAACCGAAGCTGAAACTCCACAACAAATTGTGTTGATTCCTCCTCAACCAGTTGTTGCTGCTACTTTTGATCCTGCTGAAAGTGAACAAAAAGACCCTACTTTCGCCTTAGTCCAAAGAAAACGTAGGCGACTCCACCCAAGGCTGGGAGTGTATTTCCCAGACACATCCAAAGAAACTCCAACTCCCACACCTACTCTTACACCCACTCCAATGGAACCCAATCCTACTATCCAAGATATCCCAAGCCCAGTGGTCCAAGAGATTCAAAGCCCAATTATCGAATCAAGTCCCTTGGATCAAGATCAAGACATTCAAAGCCCGTTTGTTGAAGAGATGTGGTGCCATCGATAGAGTATCAAAGCGGTGGAAGCTCATCCATTGCACCCACTGTAGACATCTCCAAAGGCAAAAGCAAAATGCCTGATTATGATGTTGTGAATATTTCCTTGCTTCAGAATAGAGTTTTTGAACTTGAACAAGACTTTGCTGAGAAAGACCTGATGATAGGCAAGCTAAATATCAGAGTTGATGAATTAGAGAAAGATAATTCTGCAAAAGACAAGAAGATCTCTGAGCTCCAGGAAAATCTTGGAGGACTGATAGCATTGTATTTTGATTTGAAGAAATGTCTAGCTCAAAAGTTTGGTGATGAGTTTCTATCTCAGGAAGCTGAAGAAAACATAAATGTTGAGAATATTTGTGTTGAAGTGCAGGACCATCCGAAGACCCTGAAGATCAAGAAGTAAAGACTCTGAAGCCTGAAGACTCCGAAGGGTTTATCCTAGAGGATCCGAAGGCTTATCTTTAATAACCGTTTTGAGTGCACGCGTATTCAGCAGACAACATGTTGCACAATAAGCTATTCCTATTGGCTAGTACACTGCAGGAACATTCTGCATTATCTTTTGTACTATTCGTATCACTGATTATGTATAAATATCACTGATACTTGTCTGTGTCGAGTGTTCGTTTGATCCACTCTCATTGTAAAACCCTAATTGATAAATCAAAGCATTCGGCACCTGTTATCCAATCCTTATTGTGTTCTTCATTATTCTACTTCGTATTTTCTTGTGTTGATTGTTTAACTTCATATTATCTATGAGAATACTTGTAATATTCTAATAATTGATTGAATTCAACACCCAACACGTGGTATCAGAGCAGGACAGCTCGAAAACCAGTTTCATAGAGTCTTATTTTCATTGTTACAGTTCTAGATGTAGATTGATTCCTAGATCTAGGTTTCCGCAACTGTAATCAACCTCTATTGCTAGTTTTTCTGAAAAGATCCAGTTGAAAATCAATCAAAATGACGGATTCAACAGCTACCTATGCAAATATGTTAAACTATGCCAATCTCATTGGC
The DNA here is from genome assembly GCA_023525715.1 of Cichorium intybus. NCBI lineage: Eukaryota > Viridiplantae > Streptophyta > Magnoliopsida > Asterales > Asteraceae > Cichorium > Cichorium intybus. The sequence goes on from CM042014.1 coordinate 63,758,457, forward strand.
TCTGCTACTAAGGCACCAATTCTTGTAACTTCGTACTATGACTATTGGTCTGGTCGAATGAAGGATTATCTGATCGGGTTAGATAAATATATGTGGAGATCTATAACTCAAGGACCTCATACCGACATTGAAGGTCGATTTGTAGTTGCAGAAGGAGATTATGCTGAAGTTCTTACTACTGCAGATCTGAAGAAGATTGAGAATGATGAAAGAGCCATGTGTGAACTAAGAAGCGAACTAGGTCCTGATGTGAGTCACCACATAGCTGATGCAAAATCTGCTAAGGAGATGTGGGATAACCTAGTTATTCGTTTTGCTGGTGATAAAACTCTTCAATCTAGCAAAGTTCAGGAAATCTTGGCTGATTTTGGAAATTTCAAACAAGAAGAGAATGAAACTCTTGAACAATGCTATGAACGTCTTAGTAGTATGATTTATACTTTGGATAAGTATTGTGAAACCCGAAGTCAACAAGAGATCAACATCAAGTTTCTTTACAGTCTTCGAAAGGAATGGAGACCCATCATGTTAATGGTCAAATCTTATGATAATATTGAAAAATACAAGCTCACAGCACTGTATAACTTTATCAAATCATCAAATCACACGAACCTGACATAGTTGGAAGAAGCAGTGATAATGCTGGCTCCTTAGCCCTTGTCTCAAAAGATCAAGAAGTAGACAGTGATGATGACCCTGATGGTTAATTGGTCGACAAAAGAAAATTGCTGGTGATTCGGGGTACCACTGCAACTATTGTCATGGGAAAAACCATTTTGCAAAAGATTGCATGTTGCGTAAAAAGAATTAGAAACAACCTCAAGTAAAAGACGAAGCCTGTTATGCTAGAAAGTTGGAAGAAGCAAGAGAGAAAACCAAAGATCTTGCACTGATGGCTTCGGAAGATCACATGGGAACATACCAAGTGTGGTCTTCTGACTCTGAAGACGAATAAGTAAAGAAGCCAACTCATAGTGCTTTCATTGCCTATGATGCTGGTAAGAGCTTACTGAAAGGTACTTCTGAAGGGAATGAGGTTGAAGAAGAAAAGGGTTATGATGGATATGGAGGTCTGGGTTATAAAAATCTGAGTTGAAGAAAGTGATCGGTGCAAAAGTTCTGAAGGGATGGTCTGATGACTCTTCGGATGACGATTAGGAAGTGTGCTTGATGGTGAAGGATTCTCGCATGACCATACCAGAACAGGCATCAAAACTTCTGTTATCTTTTAAAATTCCTACATCTAAATTTTCAGCTGATATTGATGAAATAACTCGTGATTGCTCTGTGATGAACAAAATGCTTGTTACAACTACTTCTTAACCAATCTGAAAGTTTTTCTTGAGTAACACCAACTTCTAGACACCTTGAGAGAAACCACTTAAAGTCGAGAGTTAAAAAGTCTGTCCCGATGGTTAGACTGCATACCGTAGTCTATCACACGCACCAATCCATTCTTAAACATCTTTACAATTTCTGATGCAAGAAATAGACGATTCATTACTTAAAACCAAGTAATGATGATATTTCGACATTCTATGCTAATGATCTCTGCTACAACTCCAGTAGTAGATGTGAGGCATCAACAACCTTTCTTACATACAAAGCTTCTAATTCAAGAGTTGGATAACTCAGTGTAATAGACCATACACTGATGACAATTCGAAACTCTAGCCGATGGGTATGTCTAGTAACCAAGACATATTACACGCTCATACCACTCTTGACCTATAACTTCTTCTAAACAAATGTTCGTGATTCAATGTGATATTACCTCACATTGATGAAACATTGAAATTATGGGTCAGTGATCGTTGTTGTTAACCATAATAGCTGTGAGACCCCAACAACTATACCTGATTCAAAATTGGCACTAGGATGGTACACTCCGTAGAGATTGGATACCATTGAACGTCTCGCCAAAAGCCAAGTTGACTTGTCAACTGCATTGAGATCTTTGATCAAGGATGTGCAGGGGCCAAAATCAAAATGGCCACGAGTAGTTCTCCGATTCTCAAACAATCGCAGTGCGTTCCCCCGGGTTCACAAAGATACTGCGAGAAGTCTCATTCTTGAGCCAAGGATGAATCCTTGAACAACTATGGTGAGAGGTTCTAACTCCATGACCCATAGGATTTGCTGTTAGTGGATCGTATCGAGAAGCGCCAGTCAAGATCAACGTTCAAGAAATTTGACACGATGTTGTTCCCAAAGAAGGTGAAGCTCAATTCCAAGTGGCAAGCTGTTGAATTCCTCCTCAACTAGTCTGCTACTACATTAACACCTGAAGTGATCAAGTGAAGGGAAGACGAGTTAGACTCTAGTCAAAGTCAAAGTCAAATCAAAAGACTGGATGTACTGATTCAAGACACCTATTGAAACCTGAAGCCTAAAGTACTTCAAAGTCAAATCTGCAGACGACATGTACCAAAGATGAAGTTGTCACTACAAATGTGATGAATGTTTATCAACATCTATACCTGTCACCTGCTGAGAGGAGATTGATCTGTTCAGGGGGAGATTGTTGAAGATTTACTACAGTGTTTAACTGAAGCCTGAAAGAAGCCTGCTGAGTTAAAATGAAACCATTAAACCAAGGGGGAGATTGTTAGAACATATTTTAGTTGGTTTAATCTTTGCATTTTATAGGACTTAAATTGTAAAAAAATATAAATTAGCGGCTGTTTGGGTTGTTCGGTCGAGGACCGAGAAACCTCCTGGGTTGTTCGGTCCGGCCATGTTGTTCGGTCCATATGGGTGTGGTTGGTCGGTCCTTAGGCCTGGGGTATTTATAGGTATCGTGTAATCCTTTGTAAGGGTTGGTCATTGTGCTGTTTTGGAGCTCTAGCATTCATAACATTTCCTTGTAAAGCTCAAGCAACTAGCCTTGTGTACTAGACATATGTTCAATACAAAAGAGTGCATTGAAGGTAAATTGGTGTGTTCTAAAGAGAGATTGATACTAGTTATTGAAGATCTAAGAGAATTGGGACTAACATCCAAAAATTAACGAACGTCTTTCACTTCTCTATATGGATCTATGTGGTCCATCCGTAGTGGAGTCAATTGGAAAGAAGAAGTATATTCTTGTGATAGTTGATGACTAATCAAGGTTCACATGGGTCTTATTCTTAAGAAACAAGTCAGATACAGCTGAAGAAATCATCAACTTCATCAAGAACACATAAAGTGATCAAGTGAAGGGAAGACGAGTTAGACTCCAGTCAAAGTCAAAGTCAAATCAAAAGACTGGATGTACTGATTCAAGACACCTATTGAAACCTGAAGCCTAAAGTACTTCAAAGTCAAATCTGCAGACGACCTGTACCAAAGATAAAGTTGTCACTGCAAATGTGATGAATGTTTATCAACATCTATACCTGTCACCTGCTGTGTTGAAGATTTACTACAGTGTTCAACTGAAGCATGAAAGAAGTCTGCTGAGTTAAAATGAAACCATTAAACCAAGGGGGAGATTGTTAGAACATATTTTAGTTGGTTTAATCTTTGCATTTTATAGGACTTAAATTGTAAAAATATATAAATTAGCGGCTGTTTGGGTTGTTCGTCGAGGACCGAGAAACCTCCTGGGTTGTTCGGTCTGGCCATGTTGTTCGGTCCATATGGGTGTGGTTGGTCGGTCCTTAGGCGTGGGGTATTTATAGGTATCGTGTAATCCTTTGTAAGGGTTGGTCATTGTGTTGTTTTGGAGCTCTAGCATTCATAGCATTTCCTTGTAAAGCTCAAGCAACTAGCCTTGTGTACTAGTCATATGTTCTATACAAAAGAGTGCATTGAAGGTAAATTGGTGTGTTCTAGAGAGAGATTGATACTAGTTATTGAAGATCTAAGAGAATTGGGACTAACATCCAAAAATCAACGAACGTCTTTCACTTCTCTATATGGATCTATGTGGTCCATCCGTAGTGGAGTCAATTGGAAAGAAGAAGTATATTCTTGTGATAGTTGATGACTAATCAAGGTTCACATGGGTCTTATTCTTAAGAAACAAGTCAGATACAGCTGAAGAAATCATCAACTTCATCAAGAACACCTGAAGTGATCAAGTGAAGGGAAGACGAGTTAGACTCCAGTCAAAGTCAAAGTCAAATCAAAAGACTGGATGTACTGATTCAAGACACCTATTGAAACCTGAAGCCTAAAGTACTTCAAAGTCAAATCTACAGACGACCTGTACCAAAGATAAAGTTGTCACTACAAATGTGATGAATGTTTATCAACATCTATACCTGTCACCTGCTGAGAGGAGATTGATATGTTAAGGGGGAGATTGTTGAAGATTTACTATAGTGTTCAACTGAAGCCTGAAAGAAGCCTGCTGAGTTAAAATGAAACCATTAAACCAAGGGGGAGACTATTAGAACATATTTTAGTTGGTTTAATCTTTGCATTTTATAGGACTTAAATTGTAAAAATATATAAATTAGCGGCTGTTTGGGTTGTTCGGTCGAGGACCGAGAAACCTCCTGGGTTGTTCGGTCCGGCCATGTTGTTCGGTCCATATGGGTGTGGTTGGTCGGTCCTTAGGCGTGGGGTATTTATAGGTATCGTGTAATCCTTTGTAAGGGTTGGTCATTGTGTTGTTTTGGAGCTCTAGCATTCATAGCATTTCCTTGTAAAGCTCAAGCAACTAGCCTTATGTACTAGTCATATGATCAATACAAAAGAGTGCATTGAAGGTAAATTGGAGTGTTCTAGAGAGAGATTGATACTAGTTATTGAAGATCTAAGAGAATTGGGACTAACATCCAAAAATCAACAAACGTCTTTCACTTCTCTATATGGATCTATGTGGTCCATCCGTAGTGGAGTCAATTGGAAAGAAGAAGTATATTCTTGTGATAGTTGATGACTACTCAAGGTTCACATGGGTCTTATTCTTAAGAAACAAGTCAGATGCAGCTTAAGAAATCATCAACTTCATCAAGAACACCTGAAGTGATTAAGTGAACAGAAGACGAGTTAGACTCCAGTCAAAGTCAAAGTCAAATCAAAAGACTGGATGTACTGATTCAAGACACCTATTGAAACCTGAAGCCTAAAGTACTTCAAAGTCAAATCTGCAGACGACCTGTACCAAAGATAAAGTTGTCACTGCAAATGTGATGAATGTTTATCAACATCTATACCTGTCACCTGCTGAGGAGGAGATTGATCTGTTAAGGGGGAGATTGTTGAAGATTTACTACAGTGTTCAACTAAAGCCTGAAAGAAGCCTGCTGAGTTAAAATGAAACCATTAAACCAAGGGGGAGATTGTTAGAACATATTTTAGTTGGTTTAATCTTTGCATTTTATAGGACTTAAATTGTAAAAATATATAAATTAGCGGCTGTTTGGGTTGTTCGGTCGAGGACCGAGAAACCTCCTGGGTTGTTCGGTCCGGCCATGTTGTTCGGTCCATATGGGTGTGGTTGGTCGGTCCTTAGGCGTGGGGTATTTATATGTATCGTGTAATCCTTTGTAAGGGTTGGTCATTGTGTTGTTTTGGAGCTCTAGCATTCATAGCATTTCCTTGTAAAGCTCAAGCAACTAGCCTTATGTACTAGTCATATGTTCAATACATAAGAGTGCATTGAAGGTAAATTGGTGTGTTCTAGAGAGAGATTGATACTAGTTATTGAAGATCTAAGAGAATTGGGACTAACATCCAAAAATCAACGAACGTCTTTCCCTTCTCTATATGGATCTATGTGGTCCATCTGTAGTGGAGTCAATTGGAAAGAAGAAGTATATTCTTGTGATAGTTGATGACTACTCAAGGTTCACATGGGTCTTATTCTTAAGAAACAAGTCAGATGCAGCTGAAGAAATTATCAACTTCATCAAGAACATGGAAGTTATGCTCAACGAGACAGTCTGAACTGTACATAGTGATAATGGTTCGGAGTTCAAAAATCAAACTCTTGATGGATTTCTGAAAAAGAAAGGGATTAGTCATAATTTCTCAGCACCATATACTCCTCAACAAAATGGTGTCGTTGAAAGACGTAATCGATCTTTGTGTGAAGCTTTAAGAACAATGCTCAACTTTGCAAATCTGCCCATGTACTTCTGGGCCGAAGCCATTTCCACTGCATGCTTTACTCAGAACAGATCTTATATCCACAAGAGATTTCATATCACACCTTATGAAGTACTCAGCCAAAGAAAACCAAATGTCAAATTTCTTCACATCTTCAGTTGTAGGTGTCTCATTTTGAATATGAAAGATCAGTTGACAAATCTGATGAAGGGATATTTCTTGGTTATTCACAAAATTCAAAGGCTTATAGGGTTATGAACAAGAGGACACGTAAGATTGAAGAAACTTTTAACCGATCATTTGATGACTACTATATCAAGAAATCACTACATCCCTTCCCAATGTCATCTATCTTTCCGAAGCCTGCTGTTGATGCACTGTCAATAATGACATTTGATGAAGACTTCAAACTTCTCTTTGATGCACCTGTGAGAGCTATGGACTCTGAAGCTAAAGCACCCGACAGCAATGTGTCTGAAATGTCCAAGCTCACAGATGGTCCTAAAGACTCAACTCCAAGCAGTGTATAAAGACCCTCTTCGGTTGACGGAGAATCTTCAAATGGATCCGCAGGGCAATTTGGTTTCTAGGGGGAGCAAAGCAACTCAAATCTCAATAACCCCTCACATGATATTTCACATATCATGTCCCTGTATCCTTCTGTCCAGGGGGAGCCAGAAGCCTCAACTCCAAACGATTCAGATCATAGAAGAACAACACCCTCATCTGCTGTTGTCCAGGGGAAGTCAGAAGCCTTATCAACAAACTCTTCAGATCATGAAAGGACTTACTCTCCAACAGCTGTTGTGGAGGGGGAGCATACTCTTAACTCTTCTATAAGCATCAATACACCTCAAAAAAATGTCACAAACTCAAATAATGAAAATCATTTAATAACTGATTATTTTCCGTCCACATCAGGATACCCTTCGGACACTGAGGAAATCAATGCCGAAGGACCACCTGAATTTGATCTAAATTATGCACCATTGGAAAATTGGACGAAAAATCATCCTCCTTCACTTGTCATCGGTAATGTTCATGATAAAGTCTTGACACGTGCACAACTTCAATAAAAACAACAAGATTTGAACAAAACTTCAGAGTTGTGCATGTTCAATGTCTTTATCTCAAAGATTAAACCAAAGAAAGTTAAAGATGCATTTGATCACCCAAACTGGATTGAGGCAATGCAGTTGGAATTGGAAGAATTTGAAAGAAATAAAGTTTGGAGACTGATTCCAAAACCTGCAAATGTTTCAATCGTTGGTCTCAAATGGGTGTATAGAAACAAACTTGACACCGAAGGCAATGTGGTTAGAAACAAGGCAAGGTTGGTTGTCAAGGGTTATTGTCAACGGGAGGGGATGGATTATGAAGAAACCTTCGCTCCTGTTGCCAGACTCGAGTCAGTTCGGATATTTTTAGCTCATGCTGCACACAAAAACTTTGGCGTCTATCAAATGGATGTCAAATGTGCCTTCTTGAACAGTGATCTCGAGGAAACTGTCTATGTTGAACAACCACATGGCTTTGTTGACAAAGAAAATCCTGATCATTTGTATGTGTTAGACAAAGCAGTCTATGGTTTAAAACAATCTCCTAGAGCATGGTATGAGACCCTGACTAAATTTTTGAATGAATCAAATTTCAAATAGGGTTCAGTGGATCCAACACTTTTTAGAAAGAAAGTGGGTTCGCACTTGATGTTAGTCCAAATTTATGTGGATGACATAATCTTCGGATCCACTGATCCAAACCTCACAAAAGATTTTCAAAAGTTAATGAAAAGCAAATTTCAGATGAGTTTGATGGGAAAGATTAATTTCTTTCTTGGATTGCAAATCAAATAATCTAAATAAGGGATTTTCATTAATCAACAAAAGTACACAAAGAGTTTACTCGAATGCTTCAGAATGACTAACTCCTCCAATGCGAAGGTTCAATTACCTGCAGGTACCAGGTTGAATCCTTCATTGGATAAACCGAAGGATGATCTCCAAACCTACCGAAGTATGATAGGATCATTGCTTTACCTCACAGCCAGTCGTCCTGACATTGTGTTCACAGTTTGCAATTGTGCAATATATCAAGCTGATCCTCGCGAACCCCATTTGGATACCGTTAAAACAATCTTTCGTTATCTTGACAACACACGTCCTTATGGTCTATGGTATCCTGCAAACTCAGGGTTCTACATACAAGCTTATTTAGATTTAGACTTGGGTGGATGCTCTATTGATCGCAAAAGTACTTCTGGTGGATGCCAATTTATTGATGGAAAACTCATCAGTTGGCAATCTAAGAAGCAAACATGTGTATCAATATCCACAGCTGAAGCCGAGTATGTTGCAGGTGCTGCTTGCACTCCGCAGATCATTTGGATTCAAAGCCAATTAAGAGACTATGCCATCAACATAAGAAAGATTCCTTTGTTTTGTGACTCACAAAGTGCTATTCGGATATGCCACAATCCTGTTCAACATTCCAAGACGAAGCATATAGCTCTTCGCTATCACTTCATCAAAAGTCATGTTGAAGAGGGGAATATAGAAGTGCACTTTGTTCACACAACAGAACAACTGGCAGACATCTTTACAAAAGCTTTGAATGAAGAATCATTCACAAGAATTGTTCGAGGACTTGGCATGATTGATGGATCCACACTGACATAAACCTTACATTTGCTTTTTCTTACCTTACTCTTTTCAATTACAAAATAAGAAATTATGTTATTCTGAAGCACTCCGAACCTTCGAAGTCCATCGGAACAAACATTTCAGTCAATAAAATTTCATAAGGGTCAAAAATCGTAGAAACAACAATTGTCTTCGTATCATAAAGATGAAAAATGTTTTATTCAAAAAGTTTTCTTTATTGAAATGATGAATACAAGACAAACAAAGAACATGTGCAAAGTTTCAAAAGTTCAACTCTCAAATTTTATGCATAAATGACAAAATTTGACAATCTTTTATGAATAATCTGATTAAAGGACAAAACTTTGATTTTAGATTATGATAATCATACCTTATTGCACTAAAAGGTATTTGGGAATCGAATTGAAACAATGGTAAGGAAACAGACTTCAGTGTGAGGTGAAGGCTGTTTTACTATACGAAGTCATGTATGATTTATATATCCTTAACATTGTATTTATCTCCAACCTCCCTGTTGAACTCAACTCGCTTCAATGTCAAATTAATCAAGTAGTTTAAATGCTACTCAGGATAAATCATATGTTTTGAAGTTTTCTTCACAAATGATACCGTCATTGACTGATAAGAAAATTTCAAACTTTCTTTGCTCTTGTTTCAAAATTGAATTATACGAAGCTTTTCAAAAGGATTGTACAAAGTTTCAAAAAGCACCATCAAAAGGCTCAATATGGTGAAATTTTCAACACTTCGGATATGAAACTCCAAATTGAAAAATATGCTTCAACAATGAAAATTGAAAAACTCAAAAGAAAACATCATAATCAAATTGTCAAAAGAAACAAAGACAACATAACAAGTAAAAAGATAAATGAAGGAGTGCAAAAACAAAGATAAATCCGCACTCAAAGGCATATTTCTCTATCTTAAATGATGATACAAGGAACTCCTATAACATAGTCGAGTACCATGTAGAGTATATGAAAATCTCAAGTAGTCTGTCTTAAATGACATTGTTGAGGTGGTGTATGAATCTTAAAGGCTTGTCATCAGAGAAACATATCCAAACACCTTAACTAATAAAATGGGATAGTCTTTTCAAAACCATCTTTAAGATCAATCCAAAATTCATTTCCTCTTCTGATGCTCAATTCAAAAGGAAACATGTTTTAAATTTCAATGCTGTGAATGCCAACATTATTTTATATGAAAATTTTGAAACATAAACGAAATATCAAACATCCTTGCAAAATGCGAAATTAAGCTTAACTCAGGTTGGTTAGACTTAGGAAATTCTTGACTAATATTGAATTACACAGACTTCGGAGTGAAAAATGGGCTTCGAACATGATCCGAATGATTCTGAATATTAAAATGTTATATCTTGATTTCACAATGTTCAAGGAAGCTAAGGTCAAGAGTCAAAATGCATCATCAAAAGTGCAACCTGTTCTCAATGAAAGCAAAGCTCTTCGGAGTATTAATAACATCCTTCACAAAATTGTTTATGCAAAGTGTTATCAATACCCTTCGGAATGCCCTGCAATGCTTAATCAGTTTTCATCCTCTGAATGATACTAATAATTGTTACACTCATCTTGGATGGTCCGAAGTCAATTAAATGTTCAATGTTTTTCATACTTATGATGTTAACAGAGACAAAAATTCTTTTGAAATAAATGACCGTTAACGTTAACCATGATAGAGAAAATCTCGCAAAAAGATATGACGGTTAAATTCCGCCTTTTTCAAATTCATCATGACTGACACAATGACGTTTTCGTTTTTGAAGGGTGAGTGGAACGTTGAGAGCTGACGTGGCATAGTTTCAGTAGACCTCTACAGCACTTTCATTAATTGCGAATTGGGACCACCAACACTATAAATACCACACCGCTTCAATTATTCTCTTTACGCGAATAGATCATTTGAATTCTCTCTGCAAAATCCCTCGACTAAACCCTAAATTGCTCATCTTCTTCCCAAATTCTTCAATCGTTCATCAATGGCAGCTGCTGCACCTGAAGGTTCTTCACAAAGTCCTGAAGAAATGTCGATTCCTGTCCTTAAGAATCAATCTGCAAACCTATTCCTTCGTACAAACATCACACTTTATCCCCAACCTATCGATGCTCTGGTGGAATGCCTTAAGCAATAGATTCTTGGTCATGCTCTGACCTTTACCCCTTCTATACCTGCTACTCTTGTGCATAGAGCACACTATACCTCCAATGCACTCTTTAATTCTAAAAATAATGTCAAATCGGTCCACTACGAAGTAATCAATGTTGATAACAGCACCAAGAGAGTTCAGTTGACCAAAGCCAAATTTGCTAAAGCTTTGCAGATTCCTATTTTTGAACCACAAGAAATTGTTGTACCTACTGCTGAACAACTGGTTGACATGTTCAACGAAATGGGGTACGAACCACCTCTTGGTGATATTGGATGTTTCAAGAAGAAGCATCTTCCTGATCTGTGGAAGTATTTCTTTGGTATTTTCTTACGATACCTCTCTGGGAGAACATCAGGGCAAGATTCTGCAAGCCAGGCCTATGTAAGTCTTTTGTATGGAGTCTACTACGATGTCAAGGTCGACTTTGTTTCGATCTTGTGGGCTGACTTTTGTTCACGCATCAACCATTCAACAAAGGGGACTGAAATCTCCAATCCTAGGTTTTGGGCCATGGTTGGTCACGAGCATTACCAAAAAGCAGGTATCGTCTTTGACCTTGCTATTCCTGAAATGAGGTACACCCACATCACAGTTCCAGCTGTGGATGAAAACTCAACTGAATTTCGTGCCCAAATTCCACATGTAATGCTTTCAAAGGTGTCTTTAGACATTGATGAAGTAAATGTCTATCGCTCAACTCTTAAAATTCCTTATCCTGTTCGAAAAATCATTCAAGTGGCTCAAACCAAAGCCCCAACCAAATCCAAAGGAAAGAAAAAGGTGACGGTGGACCAAGTGGTCCGAAGCTAGTAAAGAAAAGAAAAGCTTCGGAGCAGACTCCAGTCAAACGTACTCAACCTAAGAGAATCAAGAAACAAGTGATTGTTGATGAACCTTCGGAATCCGAGAACACTATATCCGAAGAGCTTCATGGAGAAGAAGAAGAAGAACACCATTCCTTACAAATCTATGATACAAGACCACCATCTCCACCATCAACTACAGCTTCTTTAACCTCCACTATACATACAACATCTTCGGATGTTCCAACCATCTCCACCACTACAGAAACACCTCCTACCTCCACAACTCAAACATCGGAACCCATGACATCCATAATAGAAACTCCCAATACTTTAACCACAACAGAAACACCTCCAATCTCAATCACTCAAACCACTGAACCCATCATAACATCCACATATCCTCTCTTTAACATTCCTTCATCTGCTCTGGATATGTCACTTCCTGACTTCCCTTACCAAGAAGGATTTGGTCTTGATTCTGGTTTTACTTCAAAACCACCAACAATAGATGAAATAATGGCAGCCTACCACATGGCTCCAATCAGCATGGAAGAAACTGATGATGAAAACTTAGATGATGGTGACTTCGTTTTCATCAAGCAGTATAAAACCCTCAACCGAAAGCTTGATTCCCTTATTCAAACGCAAACTGGATATGATCCATTGAAGAAGACAGATGGAAGTGTTGGAGAACAAATTGTTGAAGAGAAGAAAGCCCTGACAGAGAAGGTAGATGAGATTGTCAAGAGCTCGGAGAAAAGAATCCTGGATTAGCAAGTTAGGATCCAGAGTATTTGTGAAGGGAAGTTCAATACTACGGTTGAACAAGTGGAAGAGAGACATAGGCTCCTCAAGGAGCATACTGAGAAAAAGATCGCTGATCTTGTTGGAAGGATTGAGTCTTCCAACTTCGAACTGTCCAAGGCCATGAATGACCTTCGGACTGAAACCAAGGCCTTCCACACTCAATACCAAACTGGCTTTGAAAAGCAGCTCGAGGAGGCCCAGAAGAAGATTGATGAACTGACTGCTGCACAGTCTGTGTCTGCGGTAGTCAGTTTTGCAGAAGAGTTGAAGAAAACAAACTTTGATATCACCACTGAGGTGATTGAGAAACTAAAAGTCACCCTTCAACCCCTAATCAATGTTGCAATCAAAATGGAACGTACTCAAACTGCCCAGTCGAGACCCATATATTTGCTCAGCCTGACCCTTCAGTTCATCATTCACAAGGGGAAGAATCAAGTGGTCCCATGTCTCGTGCTTTGATTACAACAACAACAACAACAACATATCAGGTTGTTTCTCTTGGAACACCAACATTTATACTACCCATTGTGTCCAAAGCTGGTCCCACCTTTGGAACAATCACATTAACTGAAGCAGGGGGTTCAAGCTCAGCCCCTGTAAACAGAGAAATAAGGATTGCTCCCCACATGGAGCAAGTCCATAGAGAGAGAGAGAAGAAGAATTTAACAAAATGCTTCAAATCAACAACATCATCAAGGAAAATCAGATATGGACAATTGAAAAGATAACTGCCATTGGTTTTGATGATTACAGAACATTCAACAGACTTCCTCTCCACAGCTACGAAGTAAAAACCACAGTCGATCAACAGCTGGATATGCCTTACAATCCGAAGACCTTTGCTTTCTTCCAGTTCGTCAGAAATCTTCCCACTGATGCGGAGAAACGGGCCTTCAAAATCAAGAAAATAACTTTCCATGCCAAATACACTGGAGAACTGAAGTTGGCATGGAGCTGCGAAAAGATTGTAAAGCTGATTTTAATCAAGAAAGGAGAGATATTTGAAGATTTACAGAACTACAACTTCTTTGTCCTTCGGGGTTCCAATGAGGAAGAGTCAAGATTCACAATTGCAGACTTTCCCATCATGAAACCTACAGATCTAATTATGCTTCTTGACATCATGAGTGCTTCGGCAGGCCATGAAGGAGAAACAATTACCAGCTTCAGATCTGCAAAGGCACATGTATTGTCCTTTCTTAAGAACTACATGTTGCGATTCACAAAGTTTGATATCGAGATTGCAGATCTCTTCGGACAATACCTTGCACCCCCACCTTGCACCATTGAAAATTTTGATCATTACAAACAAGGGCAGATTGTGGAAAAGTCTTCGGGTGTTGTGTTTAAGGGGTTATCAAAAGAAGACGAAACAGTTGTGGCTAAATTCTTTGAGATTGACTACAAGGGTCTTTACCCTTCGCCTTCACTCACCAATATTTTGGCATTGGTGAACAAATGTTTTGTAAACCATTGGGAAGAAAAGAAGAAGGTCAGAGAACACCTTAACTGGTGGCTTGTGGTAAGGTATGCCTTGAGACATGCATTCAAGAGAAACTTTCCCAAGTAGGCTTCGGATACACTTCACACAAAGGGGGAGATTGTTGAGAATATTTGTGCTGAAGTGCAGGACCATCCGAAGATCCCGAAGATCAAGAAGTAAAGACTCCGAAGCCTGAAGACTCCGAAGAGTTTATCCGAGAGGATCCGAAGTCTTATCTTTAATAACCGTTTTGAGTGCACGTGTATTCAGTAGACAACGTGTTGCACAATAAGCTAATCCTATTGGCTCATACACTGTAGGAATATTCTGCATTATCTTTTGGACTATTCGTATCATTGATTATTTATAAATATCAGTGATACTTGTCTATGTCGAGTGTTCGTTTGATCCACTCTCATTGTAAAACCCTAATTGATAAATCAAAGCATTCAACACCTGTTATCCAATCCTTATTGTGTTCTTCATTATTCTACTTCGTATTTGCTTGTGTTGATTGTTTAGCTTGATATTATCCGTTAGAATACTTGTAATATTCTACTAATTGATTGAATTCAACACCAACAGGAAATGCTGCTACTGGCTCGAGAACCATCACTCCTGCTCCTGATGAAACTCTTGCTCAGTACATTTCTTCTGATCCTCTCACCGCTGAAGAAAGGAGAGAAAAACGAGCGAGGATGGATCTCCAGAAACCACCAAAGGGCAACACACTGATCAGAATAAACTACGATCAACATGCTGTTTGAGTCAATGAATCGGAGGTGTTAATCTCTGATGTGTAGGAAAGATTCTCTGACAAATACGGGGATCGTTCAGGTATTAAAGTGTGGGGTTTTGATGCTGAGAAGAACTTGTGGTTTGTGAAGAGAAAAAGTGATCGCATGGAATACTACCAGAGGGGCACTAAGTTCAAATCCTGGACGAGAGTTGATCTGACAAAACTTTCTCAAGCTCCCTTCCACAATCTGTCACAAGACCCTAAGGCCTGGATGTTCAAAAGGTTTGTGGAAGATCAAGTCAAGTGCAATTTTAAGGATATGCCGACTGCCAAATCATTCACCAAGAGAGTTAAGGGTGTCAGAGACGCTTATACGGGTAAACGATTGAAGAACGTCATGTGGCCTGCTACTGATAAGCTCAAGACCATTCCCAACTCTAAACCTCTTCCAGAAGGTACTCTCGACAGCATGGAGTTTTGGACATTTGATCCTTCGACTACTACTGCCATGATTAAACTAAAGAACAATCGGATTCGTCTGATTGATCATAGAGACTTGCTGAACGACACATTCGGAGGCTTGCTAGAACTCAGATACTGGTAGAAAATCCCTTGTTTGAAGTTGTAGCCAAACCGTTTACTGGAACGGCTGCCAAGATCGTTGAAAAGGGTTATTGGGCAGGAGCGTTAGGAAATGCAGACGTTCATCTTCTTGATCTATCATGGCCGATCACATGAAGGGTGGACAAGTTTGAAATCGAGTTATGTGTTAGTGTGTGATCTTGTGTACCAGTCGTTCCAATTGAACAATCTTTGATTGATACCGTGTTAGATCAAGTTTGGGACATACACACCGCCACCTCTCCCACCACCACTGCCGCCGCCGCTGCCGCTGCCACCAACCACCACCACTGCTACTGCCAACTCTACCACCTCTATCACCATCTCGACCACCACCACCGCTACCACCACCCACCACCACTACCACCTCCATCACCGCCGCCACCACCACCACCTTCACCAGCACCCATCTCCACCAACACCACCACCCCATTATAACCGCCGCCACCATCACTACCATCATCGCCACCGTCTATCGTCATCAGCATCATCATCGCCACCATCTACCACCATTCTGACCACTGACATACGCAGGGGTCGTTATGCGGTCAAAAATAAGAAAATAAACCTTCCACACACTATTACAATGATAGTAAGGGTCGATCCACAGGAGTTTCGTGGTCAAGACAAGATGATAGCTTACCAACTGTAGTGTCACGCTACAGCCAGAGGGACTAACTTCCACTTTTCCAAAACAATCCAAAATCACAATTCTAAACTCAAAGTCCAAATCCAAATCAATATTACTTACTGAAATCAGAAACAATATTCAGAATTTAGAAGCACTAACACAATCCAAAAGCATTCAAGAGCATTCAACGACAATAAAATGTAAAAAGTGTAATAAAACATTAACCGAATGATTAACTATATTAAACTCAATTCCAGAAGATCCAAAACATTCAAATACGAAATTAAATAGCTTTAACCTACCGCTACTGGCTGTCACTTTCCAGAAACACCAAGCTAAGAACTAAAAACAACAAAACTAATATTGAAAATGGAATGAAAACATAAAAATACCACAAAGGGCTGCTGAAATCTCGAAAGTTGAGTCAAAGTCGCTGTAAGTCCACATTAGGGTCTGATCTTCGCCTCCAGAATTCGACCTAAAAGCCTCTATTTATAGTTGTGAAAATTAGAACCCGCGACGCACATATCTCTATCCCGCTGCGTGCGTAGAGCCTTATCCCCGATTTCTCACGGTTTGAAATTCAACTCGATATCTGATTTTTGACGTGGCGCGTCGCGCATAGCTTCCTTCCCGCGGCGCGCGTATGCATTCAACTGAATTTGACTTATCCTCAAAACTTCTTCAAATTGCCCGCTTTTAGTCCGTGTTTATATCATTTCTTTTCAAACAAACACAAGCACAAAAAGTGAGAAATACCACAACAAATATCATATACAATCACCAAGAATAGGGCCTAACAACGACTAAAATACTTGATCTTACTAGGCGTTGTCAACCACCACAACCATATATGTTTATTAATATATGATTATATGAATAATCATATATGATTATTCATATATGATTATATGAATAATCATATATGAATATACACATTCATATTTGAATAAATCATATACGAAAAATTAAACCTGTCTCGTCGTCGTAGAGCGGCGCGTCAACGCTGACGCATCTAGTGGCACAGATTCATTCTCGCATTCATATATGAATATACCCATTCATATATGAATAAATCATATACGAAAAATTAAACCCATCTTGTCGTCGTAGAGCGGCGCATCAGCGCTGGCGCATCAGCGCTGGCGCATCTACTGACCAGATTCATTTTCGCATTCTCAACATTTTTTTCATTCTCAATAGAACCTTCCCCTATATATATATATTTATATAAATACCAATATATCACCGATATTTCACGACGTGAAACGATATCTCAAATTTTGATTCCTGATTTTTGACCGTGATCACTGCCTAGCTCATGAACATGGGCCAAGGACTCTAACAGAGATAAAATAATGTGGGGTTGGCATTTCCAATTCATTTTTTTGAATTTCGAGCGACGACCTGTTTTAAGTCACCCTAGGCAGAAAAATCGCGCTGGTCGAGTACCATCCTAAGTGCCAACTTGTTTTGGTCATAACTTTCTTGTACGATGTTCGTTTTAGCTAATTCTTTTTGCTAAATTTTCTTTGTAATGTCTATTTTCAGTTGGAATATTCATACAGTCAGTTTGGTGAGGTGACAAATATCATTTTTATAAAAGCCAATTTTTATAAAAGCCAAACAGGTGTACACAATGACCTCAAATTTAACAATATGGACATTGTAATTGTGTTTGGCTTGATATTTAGAAGTCCTAGGGGCCTTTGATATCATTATGATAAACAAATATTATTAAATATCACTGTTTTTTTAATTTTACATATAGATGTCTTATAGCATAAATGTCTAATAATGCATGGATAATTTACAAGTATCTTATAGCATAAATGTCTTAAAGTCTTAAAATATGTACAACCGTTGATAGCTTTCACCTTTCTATACATTATGCCATTTCAAACCCACTCGCCGGGCGGCCCAATTGAAATTTTTGAGATGATTCAAATTTGAAAATAAATACGTTCCCGAGGCTAGATCTGATTTGAGTATCCTCGGATCTCATGTTTCATAATTGGAAACACTTTCTTTCTCCCAACTCTCTCATCTTCTCTTTTAAAACTCAGACTCAATCTACCAGCCTGTGATGTTTTCTCTCCTTAATTTTACGCAGACAACACCGTCTCTAGGATGAAGTGTCTTAATTTTATGCAAACAGCACCGTCTATAAGATGAAGTTGACAGGTACGTGAAACAATGGAGTCACAATAATGAAAATCGAAAGTATCTGGGCTTCAATTTTAAAACGCGATCTCCCCACCGTGTCATTTTAGTCAATCTTTACCTAGATCCATACATCACCATCATTATTTTTCCGTTTTCTGATTAGGGTTTTAACTTGACTTGCAGGTATTGTTAGTACGACCATCTCTCTATCAGTATGTTACTCGATACCCTAAAAAAGCCACTGCCGGCTACTATACCAATGATCTGAACACGTCACTCACGCCCTCTCCGTCATTCTGTTGGAAGATAGAAGAAAGCTCAAGAAATCGAGAAAATATGTGTGCTTCGCATGTATCTATGTTGTGTGTGACGAGAGGCATCATCTGATTTTTGTCCAGAATCGAAATCGATGAATAGTTATTAGTTCCTTTCTGTTCTTAATGTATTTTCCTACGTATTCAGCCCATGTATTCCTCTTTAATCAATTTAACCAACAGAGAAGATATACCTCTCTTCTTTTCTTTCTCTTCTCCGTCTCTAATCTCGATTATCTCTCTAGAGACAACTAAATCTTTCCAATTTACTTTTATATTCTGTTAACTTTTTGATTTTGATGTATTTTCTAGGTGGGTTCGATTTCTTCATGAATGACACTACTGTTTTTTATGAGAGAGAGGGAGAGAGAGAGAGAGAGCTTCAAGGTAATGCAACTATTTTGATTTCAGTCTTTTTCAAATTTGTTTTCAGATCTTCGTCACAGAGTGACTAATTTCTTTGAGTTTTGTTGATTTTGGTTTCATTTCTATTTTGTTTTCAGATCTCCCACATCCAATGAGAATGAACCAAAAAAAGGAAACTATAAACGATAGTAGATGTAAATAGCTACTTCTTTGTTAGTTATTTAATTATGGTCAAATGTGTACAATAGGTCAACATAGAGAACAAGGACATCGTTTTTTTGAAAGATCAATACACAATAATAGAGATTGAAAAGGCAAAAATATGAGAAAAAAAACAAAGAGTCACTTATGTAACTACTACTTGCATATAACCATCTTTGTACAATTTTAATCCATTTTGCAGCAGACATAGATTTCTGAATGTGTTTTGTCAATTAAGGTTTTCATGTGGCAATTATGCTATCTGGTCAAAAAAGCCACAAGTGATGGGACTCATATTTTTAGTTTTCAAAAAATTTGAAATTACTAATTTGCAAATTCAAATTGATGCTCATTTGGTATTTTGTTAAAACCAATGATTGTTCATTTTCATTTTTGTTTTGTTATCTTTATTTCTCTTATATCGTTAGGTTCAAGGTACATATGGCTCGATTCTGCTTTCCTTCCATATAGAAGATGTGATAGAGAGACGAAATGGGGCAGTTATGGGTTTGATTCTGTTTCTTTACTCTTGCACCGGGTTATAGATTATTCCCACTTTTCATTTATCTCATTTAATGTTAAATTTTGGGCTTTAAGAACCATAACTTGCCCGGAACAGAGCTGTTGTATATGTGACAGCAAGAACCGGATCTGTAATCACCCATTTGTATCGTGATACTTTTTTAAGGTAAGAGACTGTTAATCCTTATATTACCAATTTTTCCATTGATATGTTTGCTATTTTTTAGGTGGTGATTTAAATAAATATAAACTATATAAAGGTAGTTGGTACTATCAAACACCACAAACCTAGTTTCAGTCCCTAACCATCCTTTCAATAAACAGCTCCTACCCTGGCACTCGCAGCTCCTCCTTCGGAATCATGCTATTCCGAGTATGACGAAGAAGAAGCAGCATACTAACAGGAAATTGCCCTGATAAGCCAAAAATTTATTCGGATACCATCTTACACCAGTCCAAAGAACAATTTTCGACAAACTAACCAATGTGCAGGTTATTCATCCAGAAATCAAAATCACAACTATTAGAGAAGCCAACATCAATCAACCCAGAATCAACAACATCCAAATACCGAGGAACAGCGTCATGAAAAATCCAAAACTACTCCAGCACCAGCTGTTAGTTCCAATCACAACCGAACACCTGATAAAAATGAAACAGGTGTGATAAAGTGTCACAACTGTGGTGGGTTGTGGCACTACGCAGCTGACTGTAGAGCCCTCGGAACTTTCACAAGGAAAAGGATGATGAAAAAGTGAATGCATTTGTAGCAACCTCAAGAAATGTTAAAGTTTGGTCTTCTGGAGATGAAGACGAAGGAACTTATGAAAACAAACGCAAACGTGGAAAAGCTGTAGGTGAGTGTATGATCGTCCAAGTGAAATTCCAATCCCCGGACTAGGGAACGTCAAGAAAGTTAATGACGTGGAATGTGCCACTTCGACTCCAAGAAATTATGCGTTTATGGTAAACCAAAAAACTGGGAATGAAGTCGGTATCATTGAACAGGCACGCAATATGCTTCACTCTAATAACATCTACTCTGTTAAATTAGAACCTTGCTTGGAAAAGATTTCTAACACTTGTGCAGATGCGCTAGTGGCATACCAAAGAGTTCTAGACAAAATAGACGATGTTTTTTGTAAGACCCATTTTCATTTTGACGTGCTTACTAAGGTAAGTAGAGTTATTACCTTATAATTAGTATGGTTTTAGCTTTGAGTTATTAACAGTTGTGTGGCAATCTTTTATAATTACCTTTGAGTTATGAGTTGTTTGATTTGGGAGAAGAGGTTAAAACCTTTCTTATGTACTAATCTTGGTGTGATTAAGATTAGTTAAGTTGATGTATGAGTTTGGGTGATTAGAAACCCATTTCGAAGAAGTTTGAGCCTTAAAAATGCCAAAAATGGCTTACACGGGTCGTGTAAATGTTACACGGGTCGTGTAATACACGGTAATTTTGTGTTTGCTGGTTACTGTAGCATTACACGGGCGTGTTAAATTTTACACGGGCACTGTAGCATTACACGGGCGTGTTAAATTTTACACGGGCACTGTAGCATTACATGGGCGTGTTAAATTTTACACGACCGTGTTACGCGTGCAGAGCCTTTTAAAGTGCAGAAAACCCATTTCGAGAAATAACATTTCTTTTTCGATTTTGAGAGCTTCAAATGACGATTTTGAGTGAAACGAAGCCTGGAGGTTCGTGGGGAAGCATATAGAAGCATGAATCTAACCCCGTAAACGTGTTCTTGCTTCCTAATTCGTCGAGGTGAGTATCTCTCGGTTTTGGGGGTTTCAAACCCTAGTTTTCAATTTTTGTGATTTAGCTACAAATTGTTATATATGATGTTAGTAGGTTGTTAGTGGATGCCTTTAGAGTAATTGGTGTGATTATTGTAGAGTTTCTACGGTTGAATGAGTAGAACCGTGGATTTGGAGGTTTCGGTAAATATAAAGTTGATATTTACCGTTTGTACTCCTTTTTCCTGCTTTTGATTTATACATCTTTTGAGTTAGATGTCGTTGAGATGATCGTGGATGTTTGAGAATTGATTCATACTGTGGTGGTATAACCGAGTCTAGTTAATAGGAGCCCGGTACGTGTAACTTGGGGATTTCATATACTAAATTGATATCAGGTGAGTACTTTCTAGTACTTGAGTAGAGTTACACTTGTTTTATGCAGAGTATATATATTTATTTATATATTTCTATGTGTTATGTTGATTTCATGAGACTAAGTGGTAGAGTGATATTGTTATGGTGGATAATAAATGATGAGTTGAGTATAAAAACTGATTAATAGAGAAGAGTAGATGTTAGCGTGACTGAGGTAATGCGTTATTGCATTTGATTATTATAACAATGAGGATTGTAGTAATTGAGTTCATATATGATTGTGCTATGTTGTGGTTATGGTTGTAACCTTTGATTGAGCAAACCGTTATAAATAAGTAACAGTGGCCAAGTCAAAAATACATATTGATTGTATAATTAGAGTAATTGTTGATATGGTTGTGTTATATAGTTTCGTGTGGAATGGTATCGCTATGAGGGCTATAGAGTTTAGTAGATTGTTAAAAATGAGTATATATGAAATTGCAATCGAGTTTACGAGTATTACTGATTGTGGTATTTGTGATTGAGATGATGTTACTAAAAAATTAGCTAGTGTTTGTAAAGCTAATATGTTGCAGGTTCTGAGTTAAGAGAAGATGGATCTTGCTAATGAGAATAGCAAGAGAGGAAGATAAGGATGTTTATTGAGAAAGATTCGCGAAATATGATTTAGATTACTCACTAAGCTTTATAAACTTACACTTGAGTGTTATGTTGTTTTGCAGGTATCTGTAGCTGTGATTGGGGAAGGCATGTGATAAAGAGAAATGGACAAGTTTAGAGCCCGTCCTTTAGTTGTAATAGATTTATTTGTAATGCCTGATATGTAACGTGAGGACCTTTGTTGTATTAAGTTCTTGATAACATCTTGTTTTCTATGGTTTAGTACAAGTATGCCTATTTTTGATGTATAATTTGTTGAAAATTTTTGGGTGTACTTTGTATGAGAAACTGGGTGTTACAAGTTGGTATCAGAGCATGGTTTAAGTGAACTAGGTCTTTGAGTGTAGAGTCCTAGACTTGAACCGAAGTGAGAAAGAGCCCCTATCACATGCTTGGAAAAAGATACTGCTGCTGATTTTAGTTTATGAGTTATTTATAACTTTTATCTCATATTTGTTATTGTTATATTCTGTGTGTGAATACAGATATGGAGACAGATGAGGACGAGTTGATAAATTGGTCATAGCCGGTTGGACCAATATTGGATGATGATACGAGATTTTGACTGATAAGAGATATCAACCAACGAGGAGACGAGAAATTCAGCTAATTATGAGATGTTAGTTGAATATGAGATGAGATTCTGCTGATGGCGAATTTCCAGATGATGATGAGCTGATAAGATGAGATCCCGATTGAGGCGAAATTCCAACTGATAATGAGAAAGAGTATGAACATAAGCTGAGTATAAACTAAGAGTTGAAACATGTGAGTGTAGCCGAGTACACTCAAGAGTTGAGATCCAAAGTATGCAAGTTCAACTAATGAGGAGACAAGATTTCTTGCTTCAAGGTATGTAAGTAATTTCACTTAAAATGTTAATTGTAATAAGTTACATGTGTTTTAATTATTGATACTACATATTGTAGAATATGTGTAAAATATGTGAACACATAAAAGATTAATTGAAATTACATGTGCTAGAGAATTGTGAGTATAAGGTGTAGTAATCGATATCGAGATGAGAATCTCGTGTCCATTTGAGGTAAAGTTTACATATCACATAATGAGTGCCTTGTGATTATGTATAACCGAGATTATAAGTGGTTGCTTGACGAGTACTTAGCAACCATGGAGAAATGTGTAAAATGAGCATATATATATGGTAAGAAATATATAAAGAATGATATGCTTGTTGTTTCACAGATGTGACGAGAATTCTGTGTACAAGTATTGTGTGGTTGAGACCACATGTTCTGTGGGGCCACATAACTAGTACTTATGAATGATCACAATGAATGGTTGAGATAGCCAAAAGAGTATGAGTTGAGAAAGACAATGAGTGTGTAGTTGATTGCACACAATAACTGATTATGAGTTGACATGCTGAGAGATGAATTGTGTAGTTTAGAGTTGTCACATAATGAGATATTTGTGACAGAGTTGTCAGAGGACACTCGAGTAACCACATAAAGAGTACCTTGTGGTTATAATTGAGAGAACCTAGAGTGGTTCAACTAGGCCTAATTGGCCTAGAGATTGGGTTAATTACCTAATAAATGTGATCGAGACCACATATTCAGTGGGGTCACATATTGAGTAAATGTGATTGAGACCACATATTCAGTGGGGTCACATATTGAGTAAATGTGATCGAGACTACATATTCAGTGGGGTCACATAATGAGTAAATGTGATCGAGACCACATATTCAGTGGGGTCACATATTGAGTAAATGTGATTGAGACCACATATTCAGTGGGGTCACATATTGAGTAAATGTGATTGAGACCACATATTCAGTGGGGTCACATATTGAGTAAATGTGATCGAGACCACATATTCGGTGGGGTCACATATTGAGTAAACGTGATTGAGACCACATATTTGGTGGGGTCACATATTGAGTAAACGTGATTGAGACCACATATTTGGTGGGGTCACATATTGAGTAAAGGTGGTTGAGACTACATATATTGTGGGACCACATCGCGAATAAACGTGGTGGAGACCACATATTCTGTGGGGCCACGTATTGAGTAGTTGAGGTTAAGATCACATATTTTTGTGAGAGCACATAACAAGTACCTTGTGGTTGGAGTAATGAAAATTGTTATGACTCAAATAAAAGGAGGAGTGACGGTGAGTCTATATGACTCGAGACCGTAGTGAAGACTCGCTAGAGTCAAAGAGGAGATGGATTCAAATCGGAGAATGGTACGAGGTACCATGATCTGATCAGAGGACGGTCCGAGGTACCGTGAGATAGTGTTAAATGATGAGACCAAAGTATGGTACGAGGTACCAAGAGTCGAAGCAGAATGGTGCTATAGTGATTGTGCTTGTGTGTAAACAGGCATGTACTTTATGATGATGCGGAGTAATGAGACATGTACTATCCTTGCGTGCGGATAGATATGAACGTCGTGGTAAGCTTGTGTGGCTTGAAACCTACGGGTTGAGAAGAGGACGAAACAGAGGTAGATTAACAGTACGGAAGTACTGTGAGATAATACAGTGAGTTATACTGTTGAGAAGTGATGCTATGAGTAAATATGTTTGTAATGTAGTCGTGTTGAGAATGTGTGAGATTTCTTACATGTTGCACGAGATAAAGTTGTATAATTATGTAATGAGTTAAAAGAGGAGGAAAGTAATTGTGGTTGTGATTGATAGGATTCGTTCCTTAGCAATCAAATCGATTACTGCCAATGAGATAAATATGTGAATGTTGAGATGACAAAACTATTATTCATATAAGACGACGAATAGTAGATTTTGCTATAATAATGTTGAGTTATTATTATTTTTTTTATAAGTAAATTGGATAATGAGATATGATCCCATTGTAGAGATTGCGGTGTCAAATTTTATTATTTTGAGCCATGTGTAGAGATTTCGGTGAGTTGTATATATCACCTATTCTATGTCATTATGATGAATTGGAGATTGACATGATAACGAGGGAGAAATGACGAGAAGAAAATCCTTACTGATAGTGTGTCAGAAGGAATATATGTGGTTGTGTTGAGAATTTATTTGACAATAAATTATCGAGTTTAATAGAGTAAATGATTTATTGAGAATATGATGTGGATTTGTCCACATAAGAGAAAATATAATGAGTGAGTACATCGAGAGAAACAACATGAGGTATGTTGTTAAATTGGTATGAAGAGGAGCCACTTTGGTGGAGGATTGTTAGTTGTATATTGGGTAAAAACCTAATATGTGTGTTGAGGTGGAAACAGAGATGAATGTGCTTTCGGATAAGTTGCAATCAGTTGTAGCGATAACACAACTGAAAAGAGTATTATGTAACCAAAGGGTCGAGGGTTAAATACCAAATTAGAGGAGATGTGAGTGAAACTCGAAATAGTTTCTGATATTATATTATTGTTGGACTTACATCCTAGTGTTGATGAGTTATGCAACATGGGTGAGACAATTGAATATGTGTGTCTTTTATGTTGTATGAGTGTTTCTCCTACTCTAAACAATGAGAATGTACAAGTCGGAGAAATCAATAACTAGCGTGTTGTTATTGGAGAAATAAATGGAGAGAGAAAATGAGCTTGAGATCGATGAGACCATTTTTCTTATTGAGTTAGAGTAAGATCATTTTGAGAAAATTTGAAATGAAAGTTGAGTTCCAGATGGCTATATGAGACAAGTTGGTGATTGGAGTATCACTTGAGGAGTGAGGTGAGATACCTTGATGTCAATGATGCTATAGAAAAGTGTGTGCCTTGAAAGAGTGAGTATTTTCCCACATGGCAATGATGATAGCCAATATGGCTATAGAAATCATCTCACGAGAATAACGGCGAGAGTTAACATTTTGCGATCAAGATATCCCTTTTTGTTTCAAGAGATTCCGAGGACGGAATCTTTTGAAGGGGGTAAGAACTTGTAAGACCCATTTTCATTTTGACGTGCTTACTAAGGTAAGTAGAGTTATTACCTTATAATTAGTATGGTTTTAGCTTTGAGTTATTAAGAGTTGTGTGGCAATCTTTTATAATTACCTTTGAGTGATGAGTTGTTTGATTTGGGAGAAGAGGTTAAAACCTTTCTTATGTACTAATATTGGTGTGATTAAGATTAGTTAAGTTGATGTATGAGTTTGGGTGATTAGAAACCCATTTGGAAGAAGTTTGAGCCTTAAAAATGTCAAAAATGGCTTACACGGGTCGTGTAAATGTTACACGGGTCGTGTAATACACGGTAATTTTGTGTTTGCTGGTTACTGTAGCATTACACGGGCGTGTTAAATTTTACACGGGCACTGTAGCATTACACGGGCGTGTTAAATTTTACACGACCGTGTTACGCGTGCAGAGCCTTTTAAAGTGCAGAAAACCCATTTCGAGAAATAACATTTCTTTTTCGATTTTGAGAGCTTCAAATGGCGATTTTGAGTGAAACGAAGCCTGGAGGTTCGTGGGGAAGCATATAGAAGCATGAATCTAACCCCGTAAACGTGTTCTTGCTTCCTAATTCGTCGAGGTGAGTATCTCTCGGTTTTGGGGGTTTCAAACCCTAGTTTTCAATTTTTGTGATTTAGCTACAAATTGTTATATATGATGTTAGTAGGTTGTTAGTGGATGCCTTTAGAGTAATTGGTGTGATTATTGTGGAGTTTCTACGGTTGAATGAGTAGAACCGTGGATTTGGAGGTTTCGGTAAATATAGAGTTGATATTTACCGTTTGTACTCCTTTTTCCTGCTTTTGATTTATACATCTTTTGAGTTAGATGTCGTTGAGATGATCGTGGATGTTTGAGAATTGATTCATACTGTGGTGGTATAACCGAGTCTAGTGAATAGGAGCCCGGTACGTGTAACTTGGGGATATCATATACTAAATTGATATCAGGTGAGTACTTTCTAGTACTTGAGTAGAGTTACACTTGTTTTACGCAGAGTATATATATTTATTTATATATTTCTATGTGTTATGTTGATTTCATGAGACTAAGTGGTAGAGTGATATTGTTATGGTGGATAATAAATGATGAGTTGAGTATAAAAACTGATTAATAGAGAAGAGTAGATGTTAGCGTGACTGAGGTAATGCGTTATTGCATTTGATTATTATAACAATGAGGATTGTAGTAATTGAGTTCATATATGATTGTGCTATGTTGTGGTTATGGTTGTAACCTTTGATTGAGCAAACCGTTATAAATAAGTAACAGTGGCCAAGTCAAAAATACATATTGATTGTATAATTAGAGTAATTGTTGATATGGTTGTGTTATATAGTTTCGTGTGGAATGGTATCGCTATGAGGGCTATAGAGTTTAGTAGATTGTTAAAAATGAGTATATATGAAATTGCAATCGAGTTTACGAGTATTACTGATTGTGGTATTTGTGATTGAGATGATGTTACTAAAAAATTAGCTAGTGTTTGTAAAGCTAATATGTTGCAGGTTCTGAGTTAAGAGAAGATGGATCTTGCTAATGAGAATAGCAAGAGAGGAAGATAAGGATGTTTATTGAGAAAGATTCGCGAAATATGATTTAGATTACTCACTAAGCTTTATAAACTTACACTTGAGTGTTATGTTGTTTTGCAGGTATCTGTAGCTGTGATTGGGGAAGGCATGTGATAAAGAGAAATGGACAAGTTTAGAGCCCGTCCTTTAGTTGTAATAGATTTATTTGTAATGCCTGGTATGTAACGTGAGGACCTTTGTTGTATTAAGTTCTTGATAACATCTTGTTTTCTATGGTTTAGTACAAGTATGCCCATTTTTGATGTATAATTTGTTGAAAATTTTTGGGTGTACTTTGTATGAGAAACCGGGTGTTACATTTTTGATGAGGTGATGAAGCTCAAGAGTAGACTAGAGGGTCGAAAACTTTTGTGTGATAAACTTGACGCTGATTTAAAAATAGAAAAGACATCTAGGATTACCACTGAAAATGTTAATCAGCTTTTGATATTGCAACGAGATTTAGCCCGAATCGATAATGTACGTCTTAATCAGTTAATTGACCAGTTGTATCATGCAACTGAAGTTTTTAAATCTCCTGCTAACAAAAATTCTTCCGAAAACACTTTCAACTAGGGATGGGTTCGAAGAGCAAAAAATAAAATTATCCTGTGTACAACAAACAGAACTCATTTTTAGATATCCTTCAAACCAAAACGATGATAATATCGATGTTGATTTGACACAAGCCGAAACTCCTATGATTGATTTGGAAGCCGCAACTTTGGAATCATCAGAAGGGGCAAAAAATCCCATTTTCATATTTTTCGGATATTCCAAGTCAATATGTTGACACTGCTGCAAGCAGTAAACTGTCAACATCTTCGGTCCCGTTTGTGCCAAGACACTTGACTTCGGTCCCCAATGATATTCCTTCAACTTCTAATCGACATTCTTTCTTCGCAAATTTACAAAGCAACTACGTTGCTGAGTAATTTAACCTATCTCAAGCCAACGTGGAGGAAAATTCAAAGGAAGAAGAAATTGATGAAGAAATTGAAATGGAAGAATGTCCTAACAAGCAAATTATCATCAGGACTGACTTCAACAAAATTACAATTAAAAGTCCTCTTACTATCAAAGCACCAAGTATGACTGCTGAATCATCAGATTCAAGCACTAAGTCATATGTTGATGCATTATAGCAAAATATTTCAAAATCTTTGAACTCGGGTAAAAAATCT
This sequence comes from Cichorium intybus, assembly GCA_023525715.1. Lineage (NCBI taxonomy): Eukaryota > Viridiplantae > Streptophyta > Magnoliopsida > Asterales > Asteraceae > Cichorium > Cichorium intybus. The sequence continues at coordinate 63,787,471 of CM042014.1, forward strand.
CTCTCGGAAAGCACCAAGTATGACTTCTGAATCATCCGATTTAGGCACCAGGTCATATGTTGATGCCTTACAACAAAATATTTCAAAATCTCTGAACTCAGATAATAACATCTCTCTCGAAAAACTTAAAATAGTGAGGAAGAGTCAAACACATTAAATGATTCTTTATCTGACTCTTCTTCACCTAAAGAAAATTTTAAGAAAGGAAAGGGACAGAATTTAACCAAGAACGGGGTAAAACCAAATCTCAATCGTAAAGACATTCGATCACCCAGATCCCATGCGAGAGTGGAAGAGAAAAATTATTTTTATCAAAAGAAATCAAACAGCACCTCATCAACCATCATCAAAACAGTGATTCCGGGACAAACTCGGAACCCAGTAACTTCGGTACCATACAAGTACATTCACAAGGGTCTACTTCCGACGCCAAGCAATAAATTTATTCATTATCGTCAAGCTACAAATTTCTTAGATTATCATTCCGAGTTTCCCAAAATTGCCTATGTTTCGAGAGTAGAAAAGTCTGTTGTCTCGACCACAGGAAAACATGATATTGAGTCCAACAAATCCAGCCCGTCACACTCAAAATCCATCAAATTTTTAGTTACACTAAAGAGAATCACTCAACAGCAGAATACTTTCAAAAGCAGAAATAACAACTTTCAAAAAGGAAAAACTGTTTTAAAAATTCAGAAAGTTGAAAAATCAAATATTTCTCAAAAGCAAACAGCACCGAAAATACTAAAACGCGAACAAACCACTATTTGTTGTAACAATGTTTCAAAACCACCTTCTATTACTCCCTCTGTCAACACTAAACTGAAGAATCTCAACAATCAAAATAAAAAGCACTTTCAAAAATTCCCAAAAAGAACTGTTCAAAAATGGATTGTAAAAATTCCAACTTCTGACTCAACTACTCACACTTCAGAAGTTGAAACTTCTACAAACAGGACAATCAAGAAAAAGTCCACATCTCCCAAATCTGAAAAAACCATTGGCCCCGAACAAGTTTGGGTGCTCAAACTAACTGTTTAATTTTCAGGCATTTAGTGCGGAGGAGCAGGATGACAAATGGGTTATTGATAGTGCCTACTAAATGTACATGGCTGGGAGATTGGAATTTTTGAGGGATTATCGAGAAGTCAGCAATGGAGGATATGTAACTTTTGGAAATGATGCTAATGGTATAATCAAAGGATATGGGGTTCTGACAAATGGAAACTTCAAAATTCAGAAGGTTGCCTATTTCCTCGGACTCAAACACAATCTCATAAGCGTAGGAGAACTCGTCAGTACTGGTCTCCGGGTAGAATTCGATGATGAATTCAGCTACATCATGACCAAGACCCGAGACAGATGTTTAATGAAGTCTCCGAGGCATGTTAACATGTTTCCTCTAGACATTTCTTTGTTTCTTGGAAACCACGACTGTGTTTACTTTCGAAGGCTCATTCCGAAATTAGCTGGCTATGGCACCGGAAGTTGGCCCATCTAAATTTTCGGTACATGAATCAGTAGTTAGTTACAGGAGAGATGGTCCGAGGAATCCCTCTTCTGAAGTTTGACAACGAGAATCTGTGTGCTGCGTGTGCACTGGGAAAGCAGAAGAAGAAGCCTCATAAATCTATCACAGACTCAAGCATCTCACATCCTTTGGAACTCCTCCACATCGACCTCTATGGTCCATCGACAGTTGCAAGTCTGAATCCCAAGAAATATATTTTGGTGATTGTAGATGATTTCACCCACTTCACGTGGGTATTTTTCATGAGGTTAAAGCCTGACACCTTCTTGGAGCTCAGAAATTTCATCGTATCAATTGAGATCAAAGTGCAACTGCCAGTCAGAAGAATTCGAAGTGATAATGGAACTGAATTTAACAATCGCCAACTAGAAGAATTCCTGGCATCAAAAGGAATTGAGCACAACTTCTCTACTCCTTACATACATCAACAAAATGGTTTGGTGGAAAGGAGAAATAGAACCCTAGTTGAAGCAGCTAGATCTATGCTTAACTTCGCCAATCTTCCATTATCCTTTTGGGCAGAAGCTATAGCAACAACATGCTTTGTACAGAATCGATCAATCATCAATAAGCGACTTTTGATGACACCATACGAAGTGTTAATTGGGAGAAAAACCTATGTTAAATGTTTCCATATTTTTTGTTGTAGCTGCTTCATCAAAAATAACAAAGATCACTTGGGAAAATTTGTGCCCAAAAGTGATGAAGCAATATTCATGGGTTGCTCATCTAAATCTGTTGCTTATCATGTACTGAACACGAGAACTCGAGTCATTGAAGAAATATTCAACATTGAATTTGATGACCAATACCTCTGGAGGAAACCAGCAAAAGGCATTCTATATGTCATGGAGGCTGATATTCCGGAAGGTCATCAATCTATCCAAACAACCAAAGTTAACTATGATCTTCTCTTCGATCCTTGAGAGACAGCAACTCATGCCGAAATCATTTGCTCTCCTAAAGCTATTCAGCAGATTACAACAGCTTCAGCACCATCACCTTCTACATCTACCAAATCAACAGTTCCATCCAATCATGTTAGAATTTCAAATATTAATGCAATATTTGAGGGGGAGCTTCCGCTCCCGACTCATGTTGATGGAATTCCTCTATTTGAGGGGGACCATCAACATTCATAAAATGAAAGAAACAACTCTTCAGCAGGTACATCAAATGATGCACCAATCTTCACATTCGATGCCGATGAAGAAATTTCAGTTGAAGAATCACATATCCAAGATGTCACTCCCGAAAGTTTGGAATTTATCCAGGACATTATGCCACCTGAGTCAGACCCAGCCTTAATTCTGAGACTCCATAAATGGACTCGGAACTATCCACCGAATCAAATTATCGGAAATCCTTCCTCCGGAGTTCAAACTTGATCCAAAAAGTCTATCCAGAATAAATGTCAATTTGCTGCTTATATTAGCAAATTTGAACCAAAGACTATCTTCGATGCTCTGGATGATGACGACTAGATCAAAGCCATGCATGAAGAATTGGAAGAATTCAAGAGGAATAAGGTTTGGGATCTTGTGCCTCGATCAGCCAATCAAACTGTTGTTGACACAAGATGGGTCTTCCGAAATAAACTAGATGATATAGGTACCGTGTTCCGAAACAAAGCCAGACTAGTAGCTAAAGGCTATAGTCGGATAGAAGGGATTGATTATGATGAGACATACGTACCAGTAGCACGGCTAGAAGAAATCCGAATCTTCTTGGCCTATGCTGCTCACAAGATTATTATTGTTCATCAAATGGATGTGAAGAGTGCATTTCTGCAAGGTGATCTACACGAGGTTTTCTATCTTCAGCAACCTCTGGGTTTTGAAGACCTATCTCGTCCCAATCACGTCTACTGACCGAACAAGGCTGTGTATGGTTAAAGCAATCTCCAAGGGCTTGGTATGAGACTCCGTCAAATTTCTTGGTACAATATGGTTATCGAAGAGGAACCATTGATCCCACATTCTTTGTCCGATCACATCAGAAACACATCATGACTGTACAAGTTTATGTGGATGATATCATTTTCGGTTCAACGGATCAGGCAATGGTTGATGAATTTTCTAAAGTAATGACATACAAATACCACATAAGTATGAGCAGGGAAATTAACTTTTTCTTGGGTCTTTAGATTAAACAGACCAATAGAGGAATATTCATTCACCAGGAGAAATATACAAATGAATTGTTAAAAACGTTTTCTCTTGAGAATTCCTCTACCTCGAAAGTCCCAATGTCAACCAATCACAAGATCTCTGCTGATCCTGATGGAGAACCAGTAGACCACAAAATTTACTGAGGAATGATAGGTTCTCTCCTCTATTTGATGGCAAGTAGACCAGATATTATGTTTGCTACATGTATATGTGCGAGATATCAAGCAGCTCCGAAATTATCTCATCGGATTGCTGTGAAACAAATTTTCAAATATCTCAAAGGCACTAAGGCAATGGGTCTCTGGTATCCAGTCGGAGATAACTTTAAGCTTCAAGCATTCACCGATGCAGATTATGCTGGATGCAGATTGGACAGAAAAAGCATGTCTGGAGGTTGTCAATTCTTAGGTGGAAGACTTGTGAGTTGGTCCTCAAAGAAGCAAAATTGTGTTGCTCTATCTTCAGCAGAAGTAGAATATGTTGCTGCTTCCACTTGTTGCTCACAAGTCCTCTGGATGAAGACCCAACTTCTAGACTATGGATATTGATTTCTTCAGGTACCAATCTACTGTGATTCCAAAAGTGCTATTGCCATTTCCCACAACCCAATTCAGCACTCAATGACCAAGCATATTGATCTTCGGTATCATTTCATTGAGGATCAAATCTTTCAAGGTAACATTGAACTTTATTTTATTCCCACTGAAGAACAAGTGGCTGATGTTTTCACAAAGGCATTGGATTCATCTAAATTTCACAATTTCTTAGAAATGCTTGGCATGTTGAATCCTGTGACAACCGTCAAAAATCGGTCAACATAAGTCAACAGTAGTCAAGAAAAGTCAACTAGAGCGCACATTATATAAACATGTTGAAGTGTAAACTTCATAATCTTTGTATTATTTTTGAATATTATAATACTACGTGCACTAGTTGGAAATAATTATCGAATACACACTATAAATGCGTATGACGAATTACGAAAACGTAGAACTTCGATAAACACACAAATATTATTTTAGTATAAATAATATTTATAAAACAATGCATTCATGAATACGAACCTGTGGATATATCGAACGTCGAAAACGGAATTCGTACGCAAAAGTTACGACAAGCTAAATCGCTGTGAACGGTAAATGTACACAGGGTTTAGGTTTAAAATGCAAAATTTGGTGTTTTAAACATCAAATACGAGATAATAAATCATGTATTATGAAACGTAATATTATTTCGTACTTAAATTCCAAAGCCAAAGTTAATTGTCGTTAAAACGCTAAAAATCGTGTAATCGGACGAATACCGCGTTTAAACACGTATTTCATCGTCAAACTAGTTACGACATCATCTAAATAAATGTTTATCCATGTTTTTATATAAAATTTTTATTTGGAATATCGTTTATTCAAAAACTTATAAAATTTCACTAAAACGTTTTACGATTTTATAAAAATCACTTATTTATATAAGTAGATTGCTATATTTTATAAAATTAACCCACCCTACCCCCCCCCCCCCTACCCCCCCAACGGCTGGAAAGGGTCTCCTCACCATCATATCTTGTCAATTAAGCCTCAAGTTCCAATGCTTAGCCTTAAGGCTATAAGCATCTTCATGATGAAGATGTAAGAAGCCTTTATTGGGAACTAGCAACTAGTTTAAGGTCTTAGCCTTCACATTCACCAACACACCACCTCCCATCTCACTTCTCCCAAGCACTAGACCACACCATCTTCTCCCTCTCTTCTCTTCAACCCTCGGCCACCATCACCATCTCCCAAAATTCTTGCATCTTCAAGTGTTGTTCAATCTAAGTGGTAAGTTGCATTCCTCTTATGATTCTAAGACTATTTATGTCAATTTCAACTCTTTTACACACACTAACATCTAACAAACTCATTGGGTATTAGCTTTGTTCAAAGGTCCTTGAGCTCCATCATCCATCATCTTCAAGAGCTTTGCATCCAACTTGGTAAGTTATGATCATCTAGTAGTTCTAAAGTTCCTAATACTTTCATTAACTCTTTTACACACAAATACTCACGGAAATCCTTTGGATAATAGTTTTGTCCAAGAGTCCCTCGAGCTCCAAAGCTAATATCTTCATCCTTTCCACCAAGATCCTTAGATCCATCACCCAATGTGAGTTCATACCCCTCATTTTCACTTTTATCCAAGTTTTCGGGGGAGAATACAAGTTTTAACCATGAAAATGATGTATTATTGTAAAGTTTATGATATAATCTTGACAAATGATATGTTTACATGTTATATACTTAAAATGCTAAGAGATTCATGTTAGTCATCTTAATACAAAGTATATGGCACAAATAAAATGCTTGTGGTAAACTATTATACATTTGTAGTTAAAAGAAATAAGTATTTAGACTATTACACATATTTGTCACAAATAATGCTATATGATTTATGTTATGATAAAATGGACATAAATGTGATATTCATGTGAGTACTTGACAAAGGATGTAAAAATAAGTGTTTTGTTTAAATAGTCAAGTAAACATGATGACACAACTTTTACGTCAAAACTATTATATAAGTAAAAAGAACGCTATTACGACGTAACTAAGATGTTCGTGAATATTTAACGCCAAAGTAAATTTGGGGTTATTATTTACCAAAACTTGAGTTTTCAAAATGAAAATGGTCATACTACAGTAACAAGTGCTAAAAATGCCATTTGGGAAAAATCACTATTCTTTCCAATAAACGACGAGATTTGAAAATGTGTTGTCATCACTTTACTAAAATGACTAATATGAACTCTTCGTCATGACTTGTTGCATGACTTTAAAATTATCTTGATATTTATATGCTACAATGTTTAGATAATACATTTCAACTCAATGACATTATTTAGCTCTAAATATACCATTACGACGGGAAAACATTTGTATAAGTTATTAAGGGAATAATTTATGAAACGAACGACAACGTCCACTATGAGTTATAAGAATAATTATATGAATATATATATAATTATTACATACATTAATTATCATGGATATATTTGGTAATTAATAATACAAAACAGTTTTCACTACGCTACGAATAAGGATATGATATGTGCGTTTGGTAGCATTGTGAGACATCGCTTCACGGTAGTAAGAAGAGTACACATTAAATTCCTGGATTATAACCTTAATCATGTATGAGCGGGATAGTTGTATATAGATCTATATGGGATTGACAACCCCCACCTATTGTTGTTAGCTACAACTACGATCGACGGATCAAGGGTGACAAATGTCTTTCACTATTACGACGCCTGAAGATCGTCGTGTCAGGTCACTAGGTCATAGCAAGGTTATAATAACTCACAAATTAACAACGAACGTCCTTTATTTGGGGAAAATATCCTCAAATGGTTTCACTTAAGTGTGAAACTACATGTTATACTTTTCAAAGATTCAAACAAGAATTTTCACTATTTCACTACGAAACATATAACGCTATCATATTACGAGAACTATCACTATTACACTATGAGTTTTTCACTATGACACTATGGGTTTTCACTATTACGCTAAGCAAGTTTACACTATTTCTCTACGGATATTATGGAAATTAAAACCACATTTCGGAATAAACAAATATAAGTACTATTTTACATATAGATATGAGTTTTATGAAGTTTAAAACTACATTCCAACAAGATACAGATGAGTATGGTTTTACACTATTACACTACGAGCTTTTCACGATTACACTACGAACATTTTCGCTATTATAATACGAGCGTTTTCACTATTACACTACGAACGTTTTCGCTATTACACTACGAGCTTTTACAAAGGAATCACTCTATTTCTCACTACAAAAATCTTATGAACTCACCAACGTAATGTTGACACTTGAAAAATTACTTGTATTCTCAAGTAACAATTAGTGAGGTACGACTAACCTCTGGATGGGACACGAAGACGTCTCTTTTGATTATTTTGATATCATAATGTAATTGGTCTAAAAACATATTATTGAACAATGTAAATTTCCAATTATAATGTATGATGGTTGTTTATCTACTTATGTTTCAATGTATGCAATGGTTGTGATACTATGTGCCGTTCCACCCTTTGACGATTCCGCCATCGTGGTTTGGGGGTGTGACAAATCCTGATCCAAATTTCTTCAGAGATTAATTTTTTAACGAATTTTATGTCAATTTGTTTTTCATGAGAATTTTCTAAAAACTCAATATCACATTTATTTTCTGACAACCTTTGTTTATTCTTATTTCGGAATCCCTCCATTTTATTCTCCTTCGGAACTCAAATTTGTCTGAGAATTTTTTTTGTTTTCGGAACTGCGGCTCTCCTGAGGTTCAAAAATATCTTCTGAACTTTTTAAACTTTTGAGGAACCTCGTTTCAAACTCAACTTCTAAATTTTTAAACTTCTGAGGAACCTCGTTTCAAACTCAACTTTTGAACTTTTCAACTTCTGAACTTTTCAAATTCTGAGGAGCCTCGTTTAAAACCCAACTTCTGATCATCAATTTTCTGAACTTTTCGGAACATCCCTTTTCCCCATATTATGTTTTGTATAATTCTGACCTCAGAACATCGACATTTCGGTAAGTACATTCTCTGACTCATGCATGCAGTTAAGGTACATAATCTCTTTTCTCGTAATCTTCCGAAATCAAAATACGACCAACTAAATGAGAAAGGAATGCGAATTAAATACAGTTACATTAAATATCCAATAATTTGTAATTAATATTTAGTATATATCTAAATGTCTCTGTAACCGTGTCATACGTGTCCCTCTCTGACCGGACCATCTTGTTTAATCATGTCTTGGCATTAAATGCCAAGCGAAGCCTTTTTCTGACACGTCTTGTCAATGTCCTTTCATTCCCTTTCCGGCTGTTTTTCAGAAAATTCAAAACCCTTTTAATCGTTCCCTCCTCTTTATCTTCTCCCACACTTCATCTTCTTCCTCTATCTCTCTCTCAGCAAATTTCATCTCTCGATCTTCCAACCTCCGATCTCCGCATAGTCACCGAAACCTCTGCACTTCTACGAGTCACCAGAGTTACTCGACTCTCGTTTTCTTTGCTGTTATTGCCGCTTGCTTTAGTGCAGATCTGTAGGGTTTACAGATAAACCCTAATTTTCGACCAACCATTGTCCGCCATCTTCACTCTACTCTTCTTCCCTCTATCGATTTTAAGCATCTTCTCAGGTAAATTCTTTATCCATCTTTCCTTAATGTTTTCTGCATTATGTTCATCCTATCGATGATTGACCGTTCTTCGTGTTCAACTGCATTTTTCATATTGTTCTTATTTATTGTTGAGTAAACTTATGATCAATGGCTTCTGAAATGACTTTCTTAACCAGTCTTAATCTAGTTTATCTGTCAAACATCTAGTGATTCGGCAAGTAGTTTTTTGAATGTTCATACATGATTCTAATTGTTCTTGCTCTTTAACTAAACTTTTGAGTATGTTTTGCTATTTGATTCCTTTAGAAAAGTGTTAATGGCTACATCTTCCAAAAGTGGAGGGAACGCCGGTGAGGACAACATTGTCGTTGCACCGTGCAACATTACGATATCCATGGATCTATCCCTCTACAAAGAACACGTACGTATTTTGATCCACATCATGTCTAGACACCGGCTGGCTAGGGCATTCTTTGATAAGCTACCGGCAATCCCAGTCTCATTACTCGAACGTACTGTCCTCTCCGCCAAGAAACATGGGAACCACTACTTGATCACTCTATCTGATGGCAGGGAAGTGCCTTTGGATAAGAATATTTTTGCTGCAGCTCTTGAGCCAACTTATCATCAAGCCTAGTTCGATCATCCACCCCCACATCAGCTTCAAAGCATGATCTACCGCATGGGATATGCTTACAAAATGGAGACCCTATCCCAATTCTCTAAGGGAAACATTTCTCCCATATGGCAATGCTTAATTCATTATTGCATTAAGTGCTTAACATGTAAAAATGGTGGGACAGACCAGTTGAGTAAACGGATGCTGGAACTATTGTGCCATCTTTTCTCCGGAAATGAGGTTGACTATGCCGAAATTATTTTCGAATATTTCCTCTCCTAAATTCCGACATCTTAGAAAAGTCCATGCAAGATTGACTCTGCACGCTTCTGGGCAATGTGCATTGAGCAACTATATGGTGTCTTTCAACTTCCGATCCCAGAACCGGATGGTGATGCTCTGAAAATTACACTAGCTAAAGCTTATGCACTGAAGCATGATCCCATCTTCGATAAAATCAGAAGAATGCCAGATGCTCTTCTGAACTTGGCTGATCCAGTAGATGAGGTCGTAATCAAACATATTGCTGATACCGATAATGTTCCACCTTATCCTCCCCAACCTCTTCAAAACACTCAGCTCCAAAGAAAGGAAAGAAGAAAGCTTCTGAATCCTCCCCAGCTAAACAACCCCAGAAAAAGAAACAAAATAGTTCCAGAGAGGTACACGTCTCTAATTCTGAATCTTAATAAATCATTGAATGATTTTGTGAACATATCTTTCTCTGAACTTATATCATTTTCTGAATGGTTATCTGAATCTAACTTTCTATGAACTCATATCATTTTCGGAATGGTTATCTGAATCTAACTTTCTTTGAACTCATATCATTTTCTAAATGGTTATCTGAATCTAACTTTCTCTGAACTCATATCATTTTCTGAATGGAATTCTGAACCTCACCCCTTTCTAAATCAAAATGATATTCCGAGTCCCAATCACTTCAGAACTTAACAATTTTGGTATCTCACGTCTGATGTACATCACTTGATTAGGATAACTTCTTTTCGGAATAACACTTCACTTATTTTACATAAGTTATAATTGAATGCCCTGTTAGCAATTTATTGTTTATCGTCATTGGCATTTGAGAAATCCAGATATATATTCAGTATTGTTTGGTTAAGTTGTTCTAACTTCTATGTTTAAACAACTTGCATAACAAAAATATGTAATTTTTGGGAATCCAAAATAAGCTTTTGGTCATGAATTATGGTATCTATGTGATAAGCTAAATTTCGTTTCCCTAAGGTATGTGTTACCCTCGGAATTCTTTTCCATGTTCTGTATCCTAACATTTTGTACATCTTTCTGATGGGAAATAGGCAAAACAAATAAATTTAACTCTTAATTTCACATGTAACCTAATTGGATCTATGTTTTCACTATTTGAACCTATAACTAATACCTAAGGCAATTTCGAAAATACTAAAAGGAATAAAAGAAAATTACTAACCTTATGTTGAATCTTTTGGAAGCGAGCACCACAAGCGTCGTGCCTCAAATCGTTCACACCCAAAGCAAGCAACAAGAAAAACCAGAGAGAAGGAGGAGAGCTATGAAAAGTGGCACAGAATATGGGATCTAGAACCCCATATTTATAGCCTCCAAGGCATAAACAGATAAGCCTTAGAGATAAACTTTATTTGAATTGAAACGAGATAAACCTTTTATCTTTAATTCAAATCCCTATTTATCTACTATATAGATTTCGAAATCAAGGATAAACCCATCCTTAATTTAGCCAACTATATTACCTGCCAAAACTGTTCACTACTCAACTATTGAATAATTATAATTCAGCCCATGTACTTTTAATTAATCAAATTAATCCCAAAATTAATTCCAATTAATTTCTGATTAATTATTAATTAAATAATAATATTTTAATTAATATATTATCCTCATAATATATTAACAAATTATTTATATTGATTTATTAATCACATAATAAATCAATCTCTCTCTCTAAAAGTTATTCTGTCAAATTGCCAGCTTTGAGGGCAACCCAAAAGGACTTTGCTACTATCAATCAAGTATATACCAATTATAGTCATGGCTTAGACACCTAATCCAACAGTCTCCCACTTGGACAAGTCTATTACTATAACTATCAGTATAACTTCCAAATCGACCCGTAAATTGTAGCTTCCAAAAGCTACTACCGAACTCTGACCCAGTCAGTTCTGTCCTAAGATAAGTAATCATATGATCCTCCGTTCTACAAGATATCATTCGGACTAGAGACATGGATTAGAATCAATCTCAGTCTGATACTATGTTTCCCGATTTCTGATTTGTGATGATATAGGACTTCTAATTGAACACATCAATTCAGTCATGGCCAGGCCTAGCACTTATAAGTCAATCACCAAATCACCGAGGGGCCGAAAGATATTGCTTTTTCCGGTTAGGGTAAAAGGAATGAATAAACTTTGACTCATATGCTTGTATCCTTTATTCATCAAATCACACACAATAAAACGTTTTATGACATCGAGTTACCGATGCGTTTACGCATTATCAATGTATAACCGACTTGTAAATTTCAACTCATATGTCTCCATTTCAAGACCATAAGATATTATCTTCTCAGAATTACTTGTGATATAATCCATGAGGTGATTCTTTGAGCATGGGCTTATCTAATACTCAAATCCCCATTTCTAAGTACTCATGAACATTGCAACAATTCTATTGTTATGTCTAACTACTTAGACAATCTACAATCCAGTTCATGACAGTCTTGATTCACTACTTACTTCCAAAAGTATGAATGATTGTGGATATTTGAATAATCATATTATTCGGGAAGTAAAACATGCAAAAGCGAAACATAAAATATCTGACTGGCAACTATTCCTGCTTATTACCAAGTCTCCACGAGGTAATCACCTAGTCGGATCTGTCATAATACTGTTATGTGTTTCTTGGTTTCTTTTAAACTTTAAATTTAAGTTTTATATCTATGTCTTTACACCCAAAACGACCTTTCACTCTTTCTATGTATCCATAATGTCTTACATTGATACACTTCATTGCAGATAATCCAATCGGATACTCTTCCGATGATATCTCAATATGTCATTCTGTCTTTCTCTCTCCCAACTCCATTCTAGAAATGAGGATGTGTACTGCGACTTCTCATAGTTCTCGGGGTCTTTAGTCTAGATGACTGCACCCTAAGACTATTTCGAGATGTTATGATGTGCCAGTGAACCACACGCGCTCCATCAGAATACCAACAAAACTCTTTAACCATGAAGTCCTTTAGCACCATATTCTGATGTTAATAGTTACAGATTTGAAACTCCTTTCAGATTATTATTACATTCACCCCAATCACTTCTGAATGATTTTCTCACGTATGCTCAAATAATCCGTCCAGTATTCTTAGCCAGGTTGTATCCTGAATCCAACTTACTATACGCCAAGCATCAAGTCATCAGGATAAGTCCATGACACCTATGATCGATCCAATTTGTAGAAGCTCATGGAATTCGATCTGTTCCATTCTGAATCTTTTCAGAACCTATGGATTACTCATTATGACTTTCAAAAACTATTTCCTTTTGAAGACTCTTTATTTCATGTATCTTGAACTTATCAAGAACATACTCATAATGGCTAGGACTATACTGCGGATTTCATTTATCTGATAGATGTTTGTAACTACGTGAATATCTTGTATCTCTTTTAGATCATGCCAGGTCATTACACCTTGTAATGTCTAGAAACTCCTTTCTTGAAGTCATGCATCTTGAATCTTATCAAGATCATACTTACATTGGCAGGATCTACACTGATGATGTCATCTATCTGATAGATGCTTGTGACCACCTGAGTAAGTTGTATCTGTTCTAGAGTTTTCACAGCGAATCATCTCTTAATGCTAACTCATCACACTTTGCAATGATAAGAGACATTTCCTAGAATGGTATGTAAATGACATACATTGATAAACAGATCACAACGACACTCCCACTGGCTTTGACACGGTTATAGGTCTCTTTTGGATTATCACAAAATCCAAACCCTTTGGAATATTTTGAGATTCCAAAATCCAAACCTTCTGACATAATCACAGGATTCTTTTAGGCTATTCACAAGATCCAAACATTTGGTTCATTTTGAGAATCCGAATATCCTTCCTTGCGAGGTCCCCGTAAGATGAATATCGGGGCCATGTACCTTTTTGTTTGGATATATCTGAAGGGTTTTAAGGCAATCAATGAACAAACAAAATCCTAAGTTCACATGCAACCCTAGAAAGATCTATGTTTTCTTCTATGAAGATATAAACTAAAAACCTAAGGCAAACATTTATTTCTAAAGATCAAATAAGAATTAACCAACCTTTTGATCTTTTGATCTTGAAGCAAGCAGCAAACAAATCCAGCCTCAAATGCAAGTCACACCCAAAGCAATGGAGAAGAGAGTCCAGCAGAGTAATCTTAGGTCAAAATGGCCCAGGAAATAAGGGTGCCAGAGGGTTCCTTTTATAGCCTCCTAGGGTTACAGCTGAAACCCTAGGGAGCCTCCAAAGTGGGCAAGCCTGTTGACCACCTAGACCAGATCCCCAAACCCTAACTAGGTTTTTTGCCAACCCTAGAGGAGCCTCCAGGGTGGCGCCACTTTTGGCCCCTGGACTTCTCTTTGCCAGTTATTCAACTGTTGAATAAATACAAACCAGTCCCTGCACTTTTATTTAATTAATTTAATCACTAAATTAAATCCAATTAATTCTAGATTAAATTTTAATTAATTATTATAGTTTCTAATTAATATATTAACACTTAACTATATTAATAAATTATTTAATTAATTCTATTGATTTATTAAACAATTAATAAATCAACCTTTTACTCTACTGAACTCTACACTAAACCTCCAGCTATGACGGTAACCCAAATGGACTTATGCTTCAATTAACAAGATAAATACAATTATAAGTCATGGCTTAGACACCTAACCCAACAGTCTCCCACTTGGATAAGTCTATGACTTTAATTGTCCATTTACTTTCTGATTAATACCAGTTTCCCAGAAACTGTTCCTGAACTCTGACCCAGTCAGTTCTGTCCAAAGATAAGTGATCAGATGATCATCCGTCCAACAAGATATTTTTCAGACACAAGACATGGATCAATATCAATCTTGGTCTGATACTCTGTTTCTCGATTTCCGATTTGCATATGACTTTTGAGACTACTAATTAAACACATCAATTTAGTCCCGGTTGGCCAACACTTTCAGTCAACTTCAAAATCATCGAGAGGCCTACAGATATCTGTTTCCCCATCGGGTCAGGGGACGGATAAGTTTCGACTTATATGTCCATACCTTTTACTACTCAGAATACTCATACCAATGCGTTTTATAACACCGAGTTACCGGCGCGTTTTCGCATTATCAATAAGCACATGTCTCGTAAATTACAGATCATATCTCTCCACTTAAAGATCAAAAGATTTTATCGTCTTAACATTGCTCGTGATGTAATCCATGAAGCAATCCGTTAAGCGCGGGTTTATCCAATACTCAAATCTCTATTTTCTAAGTACTCATGAATGTTGTAGCAGTCTTACTGCAATGTCTAACTCATTAGACAATCTACAACCAATTCATGACAGTCTTCGTTCACACTTACTCCCTAACAGTGTGATCGACTGTGGAATTTCAAATAATCTAATTATTTAGGAAGTGAAACATGCAAATATAGAAACACAATAATAAACAATTGACAAAGGTAGTAACAATACTCATTTATAAATCTCCATTATAAAATCACCAAGTCAATTACATTTATATTGTTACAAGTTTCAAATCTATCTAATTACTAAAACTAATATCATCCTTCAGCCCCAGCTCCGAGCATGCTGATTATGCTTGATCCTACTCAGTGCCTTAGTCAAAGGATCTGCAGGATTGTCTTCTGATGATACTCTCTTAACCAGTAAGTGACCTTCTTCTACGCAATGTCGAATGTAATGGTACGTTCTGTCGATATGTCTGGACTAGACTTTGAAAGGTTTTACACCTAATCCAACAGACTTTCCATGATCTCGCGGTTCTTTTGTCAAAGCGACCGCTCCTTCATTATCGCAGAACTGTTCCATCGACTCCTGAATACTCGGGACAACTCCAAGGTCACCGATAAAGTTCTTCAGCCAAGCCGCTTCCTTAGACGCTTCACTCGCTGCAATGTACTCTGATTCGCACGTTGAATCAGCCACCGTTTCTTGCTTGGAACTTTTCCAAGTGACCGCTCCACCATTCAAAAGAAATACCCAGCCCGACTGGGACCGACCACTGTCCCTATCTGTCTGGAAGCTGGCCTCTGTATATCCACTCACTTTCAAGTCATCACTACCACCAAGGACTAATACCATATTCTTTGTCCTTCGCAGATACTTGAGTATGTTCTTAACTGCAATCCAGTGTGCCTTTCCAAGATTACCCTGGTACGGACTAACCATGCTCAATGCAAAGGATACGTCGGGGCGAGTACATGTCATAGCATACATGATCGACCCTACTGCCGAAGCATAAGGTACCCGACTCATTTCAGCTATTTCCTCATCGGTACTCGGGCTTTAAGTCTTACTCAACTTGGCATTACTCTTGATCGATAACTCTCCCTTTTTGGAATTTTCCATGTTAAACCTTTTCAACACCTTTTCCAAATATGTACACTGACTCATACCTATTAATTTTCTCATTCTATCCCTCAATATTCTTATCCCGAGAATATAAGCAGCTTCTCCAATGTCTTTCACACCGAAACACTTCCTGAGCCAAGACTTGACATCTTGCAAGGTCGGAATGTCGTTTCCCATAAGCAGTATGTCATCAACATACAGCACCAGAAAAGTGACTATACTCCAACTAGCCTTGACATATACACAGGACTCATCTTCACTCCTAGAGAAACCAAACTCTTTGACTTTCTCATGGAAGCATAGATTCCAACTGCGAGATGCTTGTTTCAATCCGTAGATTGATCTCTCAAGCTTACACACTTTATCAGGGTGCTTTGTGTCTACAAAACTCTGGCTGATTCATGTAAACATCCTCAGTCAATTTCCCGTTAAGAAAAGAGGTTTTGACATCCATCTGCCAAATTTCATAATCATGAAACGCAGCTATGGCAAACATTATCCTCATTGACTTAATCTTGGCTACTGGTGAGAAGGTTTCATCATATTCAACCCCTGGGGTCTGAGTGAATCCCTTCGCAACTAGCCGAGCTTTATAAGTATGTACTTTACCATCCATGTCAGTCTTCTTCTTATAGATCCATTTGCACCCGATTGTCTTACGGCCCGGCGCATTGTCAACCAAGTTCCAAACTTGATTGTCATACATGGACTTAATCTCGCTATCCATTGCCTCTTTCCATTTGGCAGACTCGGGGCCCGCCACTGCTTCGCGATAGTTAGCTGGTTCATCCAAATTAGTCAATGTACGAACATTGACTAACGTGTCACCATCCGAAGTAATATGGAAACCATAAAACTCGGGTGGCATGCTAACTCTACCCGAACGTCTAAGAGGTAATGAGATGTCCGTTGGTCTAACAGGAACTTCTTCCTCATGTTGGTTGCTAGTTTCTTCTAAGGTTGGTTCATCGGTCGTCTCCTGAATTTCTTCGAGATCGATTGTACTCCCACTACCCTCTTTGGAAATGAGTTCTCTCTCGAAAGAATCCTCGTCTTGCTACAAAGACCACGTCCTCGCTTGGTCTGTAGAACAAGTATCCAAATGACTGTTTCGGGTACCCGATGAAGAAATGCCTCTCGCTTCTTTCCGCGAGCTTGTCACGAGTCTCTCGTCTTACGAACGCCTCACAGCCCCAGACTTTTACGTGGGCCAACGAGGGAACTTTCCCCGTCCACATCTCGTGCGGTGTTTTCGCAACCTTCTTGGTTGGGACAAGGTTGAGGATATGGGCGGAAGTCTCTAAGGCATACCCCTAGAAATGGATTGGAAGTGAAGCTCGAGTCATCATAGAACGAACCATGTCCAACAAGGTTCGGTTTCGTCTCTCAGCAACACTATTCAACTGAGGTGTTCTTGGAGGCGACAACTGTGAAACAATTCCACATTCCTTAAGATAATCGAGAAACTCGATACTAAGATACTCACCGCCTCTGTTGGATCTAAGCATCTTTATCTTTCTGCCTAATTGATTTTCTGCTTCATTTTTGAACTCTTTGAACTTTTCAAAGGTATCTGACTTATTCTTGATGAAGTACATATACCCATATCTACTAAAATCGTCAATAAAGGTCACATAGAAACGCGTGCCATCTTTTGGTTGATATCCAACAGACCTTCACCTCTTTCAAAGGAACCTTTGAATGGTGATTTTGTCATCTTGCCAAGCAAGCAAGATTCACATACATCATCCGACCCGAGGTCGAATGATTCCAACACTCCATCCTTTTGGAGTTGGGCAATGCGTTTCTTGTTGATATGACCAATGCGACAGTGCCACAAACACGCCTTTTCTATACCGCTTGAAGAATCAATAGCTAAAACATTTTTACCATAATTATCACCACACATAATAGTCTCATACACTCTATCACAAGGCATAACATTAAAAACAAAAACATCATTTTTTAAAACTGAAATTGAACCATTCAAATTATTAAACTCTTAATAAAAGCCCTGTTTGAACAATGCATGAAAAGAAATTATATTCTTTGCCATATCAGGCGAATAGCAACAATTATGTAAATCTAATCTAACTCCACTACTAAGCACTAGTCTATAGACATCGATCTTGGTAACAGGTGACGTTCGCCTATTGCCCATGACCAGGTTCAATATACCATGCTCCAGCTCCCTACTTTCCTCTAGGCCCTGCAAATCAGAACAAATATGAAAACCACATCCTGTATCAAGGACCCAAGAACAGGAAGAAGATGAGTTATTAGATATAGAATATGTACCTGATTGTGATGGCTTTACTTTGCCATCCTTGATATTTTGCAGATACGTGGGGCAGCTTCTCTTCCGGTGACCCTTTTCCTTGTAGTAAAAGCAGTCAGCTTCTTTGGAGTTTGTGACGTGGTGAATGTTGGAAGAGTTGGCTCTCGGGGCACTGCTAGATGACCCGACATAAGTCTTTTCCCTCCAGCTTTGCTTTGGAGGGCCCTTCCTTTTCTTTCCCTTGCCAGATCCAATAGCCAGGACAGGCGGGTTGACCGGGAGCACACTTTTCCCTTTCATCCCGTCTTCGGCAGTACGAAGCATGCGGTGGAGTTCAGCCAAAGTCGCCTGACTGTTGTTCAAATGATAAGCCAGTGTGAACTGGTCATAAGAACTAGGTAGAGAATTAAGCACTATGTCAACTGCCAAATCCTCATGTACAGGCATCTCCAGCTTTCTAAGCCTTTCCACATAACCCTGCATCCTTTGCACATGTGTGCAGATAGACTCTCCATCTTTAGGCTTGCCGTTAGTGAAAGCTTTAACCACCTCACGCCTTTTGATGCGCTCTTGCTTGCGGAACTTTTCCGCGAGCTCTTTGTGCATCTCGTAAGGCCAATAGTCCTCATAAATACGCTGCAGTTCAGGGTTCATGGTAGCGATCATGATGCAAGCCACTTTGGTTGCATCATCAGAATGTTTGGTGTACGATGCGATTTCCTCGGGAGTAGTGGTATCTGGGTCAACCTCAACTAGCTCGGTTTCCAGAACATACTCTTTATGTTCAAACCTTAAGGCCATTTTGATGTTGCGGATCCAGTCATTGTAATTAGTGCCGTCCAACGTCACTTTTGAGCACAATGACAGAATCGAGGTGACATTACCGGGGTTTGAGTGGGGAACGGATTGGTCAGAAGACATCTGAATAAGAAGAAGGTAGTTTTAATTAGATATTATTAAATAATGCTTATATTCACCCAAGAATAAATATAAGGCTAGGATCCTACAATAACAATCTACAATATCGAAGAGGGATGCCATAATCTTTATTATAAATTTTATAAGGTAGGCGAATGACGATTCAGCCAATTCCACCACGGAAACATAATCAAATTATAATGGAATTCCTAGTCTCTTTTGTCTCTTTTAAGATTTATTGAACTGTTCGATAGCATGTTTTAATCTCAGGAATGCCCCACTGTTTGTGACTGGGATACCGAGGATCACAAATCGGGTGTGAATAACCATGTAAATTAGCTCGGTACTCTCGAAGTAAATCGTCATCTCTAATTAACGTGCCGGTTAACCACACATGCTCCGTTAATAATGACAAAATCGAGAAACCCATTGCGACTCTTTGTGGACCCCAGTTGGCGTGCCGGTAAACCACACACACTCCACCAACGTTCCACAAAGTGCAATGTTCAATTCCATGGATTAGCACCAATTCACATTTTTGAACCTAAAGTAACTAGATTGGGTTTTGTTCAAAGTTCTAGTACTTTCAATTATAGCATTATACTTTTAAGAGGCTTAGCGGTTCTATCAAACCCGTTCGGCTAACGACACTCGACTGACCAGGAGAGCGGTGGGTAAGTGTAGATACCCATTAGATTTCCATTTTATAGACAGTCGCCTTATACCCTCTTTATAGGACAGTTTTGTGAATGAGGCCTACTAACGGTAAGACTAACCAATTTTCTTATATATAAATATTAACTTTTAATCGAAAATATATAAGATATATTTTAATCTCATTAAAATATTTTAGAATTAATTTAATCTTAATTTTCGCTAATTTGTATATTTTTTTCGAAAATTTAAATTAATTCTTTAAGTTGATTTAATTGATCTTTTAATTAACAATTAATTAAATTAATTAAATCTAAGATAGATAACACAAATTAATCAAATTAACTTACCTATCTTAAACCCCTAATGGATCGAAAATTGCAAGCTAGGGTTTAAGTGTTCCAGTTATTTTATTAATCCAATTACCAAAAATAACAACATACTTTCCAAGGCAAGCAAAAGGGGGAACCATATGGGGATGGCGGCTAGGGTTAGGAAACCCTAGCCTTGAAATCGATCAAGGCCTCTCAAAGGGTTATTTTCGAAAAACCCTTTAGGTCAAGACAAGTAGTTTATATCAGAACACAAGAAAATAAGCCATAGCTCTGATACCACTGAAGGGTTTTAAGGCAATCAATGAACAAACAAAATCCTCAGTTCACATACAACCCTAGAAAGATCTATGTTTTCTTCTATGAAGACACAAACTAAAAACCTAAGGCAAACATTTATTTCTAAAGATCAAATAAGAATTAACCAACCTTTTGATCTTTTGATCTTGAAGCAAGCAGCAAACAAATCCTGCCTCAAATGCAAGTCACACCCAAGGCAATGCAGAAGAGAGTCCAGCAGAGTAATCTTAGGTCAAAATGGCGTAAGAAATAAGGGTGCCAAAGGGTTCCTTTTATAGCCTCCTAGGGTTACAACTGAAACCCTAGGGAGCCTCCAAAGTGGGCAAGCCTGTTGACCACTTGGACCAGATCCCTAAACCCTAACTAGGGTTTTCGCCAACCCTAGAGGAGCCTCCAGGGTGGCGCCACTTTTGACCCCTGGACTTTTCTTTGCCAGTTATTCAACTATTGAATAAATACAAACCAGTCCCTGCTCTTTTAATTAATTAATTTAATCACTAAATTAAATCCAATTAATTCTAGATTAAATTTTAATTAATTATTGTAGTTTCTAATTAATATATTAACACTTAAATATATTAATAAATTATTTAATTAATTCTATTGATTTATTAAACAATTAATAAATCAACCTTTTACTCTACTGAACTTTACACTAAACCTCCGGCTATGAGGGCAACCCAAATGGACTTATGCTTCAATTAACAAGATAAATACAATTATAAGTCCTGGCTTAGACACCTAATCCAACAATATCGGCATGTTCTAAGCCCCTTCTGTTGTGTCTACACACAACCTTTGTGTTTTCCATTTAAGGAAAGCGGTTCAGATCATCTAATCATGCCATGACTCACGAAGTGCAGTTGCAGCAGATGATATCCATTCAGATTTATTTCAATTCTGTTGAGAGCATTTTCTGTCAAAGTCAATCTCATGACTCTGAGTATTGCCTCATTCAACCAACCTAGCTCAGAATGCATGTACATTTCTATCTATGTTGCCTTCTTTTGATGATTCAATTACTCCCATTGGTTTTTAGGCCACGTATAACATCAGTCAAATTGTCACATAGATTCGGTCTCGCCCTTAGGTTCTCTTATTTGGTAGCAACCGGGCTCACCAATGCTTCCAAGTAGTAGGATTTCTTATCCATACCAATCTTAGTGTTTTAACACTAATCGGTTTGCCACCCAGATCATAATACCTTGTGACGGTGACCAATACTACTGGTTTGCAAAGAGAAGAGTATGTCACGTTCAACAGGAATCCGATCCCTGGTCAAGTCCCAGTAATGACTAGAGGTTCATGCACGTGTCTAATCCTTGAACTCTTCAGGATTACTATTTCTCCCACTGTTTCTTTAGAATGTGAGTCCTTGCTAAAAGAACTCTTTTTTTGTAAGTGCTTGCGGGATGGCCAATGAAATGACACTGCTGATCAGGTTCAGGCCAGTCATGAGGTTCTGACGAACGCTACATGACCCTGGACCCCATGTACAAGTGGGACAAAACCCTGCTTTACATTTCAGACGGTGTCAGCATAACCTACTTAGTCTAAGATGTGGTCAGAGTATACTTTCATGGTCTGACTGGCTGAATACGTAATTTATCGAAAACTAATTGGAATTGTATCTAATACATCGAGGATCGAACTGATTCGACCAATGCTCGATCTTCTTCCCTAAGAAACATTATAGCCATTAATGTTCTTGGAAGAGGATGAAGTGCGAAACTTTTTCTCAGTTTATGTTTTTCACTCAAACTACGTTGGTCTTTATACTTCCTTTGAAGTCCTTGAACAGTTCAAGGTTTCAATCAAACGCTTATTCTAATAAGGGAAGTCATAGTTCTCATACTGATTGGCAGATAGTATGAAGTATAACTAATTGTGTTTTATTTGTAGATTCGAGCAATTCACTAAAGTTTCCATTGCTCGTAATCTCAAAGTCTTTTACATCTCCATGTAAATTTATGACTTTGTTAATTTGTTCAAGATATGTATTCATCATTTGACTCTAAGTCAACTGATTCCAAAATGATGTCCATTTGATCTTTGGGTGATACATTTCTTGCAACAATTAATTTTATTAAGATTACACTTTATCATGTGACTCCAAGTCAAATGATTCCAAAGTCCTGTCCATCTGGACCTTTGGTTGAAGCGATTCTTATGAAAACTTACTTTAACAATCATAAAGAACACAATATATAAATACAAAACATTTTGGATGCACCAACATTCAAGTTATTACCATCCATGCCATTAACACACTCATACAACATTTTAAGGATAGTTTAAACAACTATGTTTTGAAAAAAGGAAAATCAACATTTCATTAAATCAAAATTATCCTCAACCAATGTATTATATGATAACAATGTCATACGCATCTAATAAGTTAACAACAAGACTAAAATATCTGACTAAACTTCAAAACTACACGAGCCCGTGATCCAATCCGAATGTGCTCCTATGCGTCAATGCCCTGCATCCTACCAAGCCCCTGCATACAAAGCAAATGTGACAATCACATCCTGTATCAGGGAATTAAGGATCAGAAGTTTTGAGTTTTAGATATATCTGAGTTGCCAAACGATTCGGCTTTGGAGCATTTTCCAATATTTCTGTGAATGTATCCCACCATGTGGATTCCCAATTTGAGACATCTCAAAAGCGGTTTAGACGATCTCGATCGTTTCTAGATGTGTCTCATTTCCAGACACAATCCCGAAGTAGCAGAAGTAGTGGAACTATGTTTCTCTATGAACAACTCGTACAGAGTCAACATGGAATGCATTTCCATGATAGTCTTGTCTAGGTTCCCTTTCCTGTACATCTGGATGAACAGATCGTACTGGCTAGTCAGCGAGTCGAGCTAATGCTCAACTCCCGATTGATAGGGTGACCAAGTTTTATACAGTTTGCCTATGTGTCCCTCAATCATGAGAACATGCAGACTGGTGCTACTTCTTCTACTAGCTTGCACACTTCAAGCTCCTTGAAGATCCTAGTTCTATCCTTTTCAATAGGTTCTCGGAATCTTTCCTTAACTGGTCGTGCTAACTCATATTGTAACGCCCCAATTTTCAATCAAAAATTTTCTTTAAAAATGTAAGTAAAAACATAGATAATATTATTAACATGCTTAAGCGGTGTTCATCAAAACTATTATCAGAGTGTATACGTCCCATAATTATATAAATCTTATTTAATAATATAACTGCAAATCATAAATGTGCGATGCGCCGCCGTCACGCCGAGCTCACCCCTTTATCAATTGAAGTACCTGAAAATGTTTTAAAATCAACGGGTAAGCATAAAGCTTAGTGAGTTCCACAAATCACCATACATGCCCACACATTAAACAACCCGTCCTCGAGAACGACCCGACCCTACTCGCCATACAACAGCTACGGGCGTCCATCATACAACAACTATGGACACGGGAAGGTTCTACCCATCATACACCAGCTATGGGTTCCCGGTTATGGCCCAGCCCATCATACAACAGTTATGGGACAAGGCAATAGTCCAACTCGCCATACCACAGCTACGAGGGGACACGCATCAGTACTGAGCCCAACAACAAATAACCACAGATATAGAGCAAATCATATAACTGCAAACAACACACAAGATGCCTAACATGCAACATCATATAGTAAGATGAGGATACTCACCTGATTCGAAACCGCACATATATACTTTAATATCTCCACTAACTCGTCCACACACCTATATCCCACATATACAACTTGTCAAGCACTGACTAAACTTCTATAGACTTGCCTAAAGGTCAGACCCAACGTTTACCACCAAACCAGGGTCAAAACCAAACCTTAGGGTCAAACAGTCGCTCGCTGCGGCATGGCTTCTCGCGCTACGCGCCGCGGCTACCATTGCAAAATTACGGGGGTTCAGCCGAGTCCACGCCGCTAACATAGCCGGTCCGCATCGCGGCTCGTAACATTCCAAAATGTTATTAGCGCTTAACAGTACATCAATCGGCTAGGGTTCCTTTCTACACCCTTCCTGGGATCAGAAACTACCCTAAGGTCACTTCCTTACGGACATGCAAGTCCATGCATGTCCTTGGTCCAAACCCTAAGTGCTACAAATCGTCTAAAGCTACAAACTGGCTGGTAACACCATATGACGGGATAAAAAGGAAAGTCAGAAGAGTAAATCTTCTTACCTTACTTCTGAAGGACAGAGTGATGCCCACGATCCGTCTTAAATCTTCTCCCGCGTTGGATCTCCTTCTTCTAATCTCCCAAAACCTTCAAAGCCTCGAGACCAAAGAGTATCTACCGAAACCAGACGCCTCTACTCTAGAAACTCCCAAAAACACGAACCCTAGGCCTGGGTCCCTTTATATAGGCGTTTAAATCCGAATTAGGGGTTTTCACTTTAGAGGCGCACCGCGTCGCGGGTTCTTTAGAACCACGCCGCGCGTACAAACCCTACGCGATTCTAGATTCTTCCAAAAGTCGTGCCGCAGATTCATCCGGACCGAGCCTCGGCGGAACGGGTCTTACAATTCTTCCCCACTTGAATGGATTTCGTCCCCGAAATCCGTGCCTGAAAACAACTTAGGGTAATGCCTTCGTATTTCTTTCTCGGATTCCCGAGTCCAGTCAGACCCCTTACAATGCTGCCACAGCACGTTAACTACCCCTTATCATCTTATTTCGTAAAGTCTTTATTTTTCCCTTTCTTTGATAGCAACCGGTCGCTCCACATAATTCAAGCGTTCGTCAAATTGGATACCCTCCAAGGGCACAATTGAAGTTTCATCGGCAATACACTTCCTGAGTCGGGAAACGTGGAACGTGTCGTGAATCTGGCTAAGCTGCTCGGGCATCTTCAATCGGTAGGCTACCTTACCTACTTGTGAGATGATTCGATATGGTCCAATATACCTAGAGCCAGGCTTTACTCGATTCTTAATAACCCCCTCCCAAGGCGACACCTTAAGAAGAACAAAACTTCCAAC
Organism: Cichorium intybus; assembly: GCA_023525715.1. Taxonomy (NCBI): domain Eukaryota; kingdom Viridiplantae; phylum Streptophyta; class Magnoliopsida; order Asterales; family Asteraceae; genus Cichorium; species Cichorium intybus. The sequence continues at coordinate 63,813,121 of CM042014.1, forward strand.
CTGGAACTCGAGATCGAACCATCGTCTTGCAATTTCTCTCCCAATTGCACGCTACAGAATGCGTCGCATTGCACAGCCTCAACTAAGAAATCTAGAAGTTACTACAAGCCTGATTGAGCCATAAATTCTATCTACTACACTAACAACGATCCGGTATACCCGGGGTCCCACTTTCCAGTACATCGGTACCTTAACGACGAACTCCGACCGATAAACTCAGGTCCTATCACTGCATAATATCGTGATTCTTCTTCCGGCTCAAATCGGTCTACAATCTCTTCCTGAACACATAGAAGTCCTAACACCCTCTCCCGTACCACTTCTTGCACAAGAGACCATTTCTCGTGTGCTAACCATTATCATAAAGGACTCTACCAACGTTACATAGGAAACTACAACTCCCATCAACTAAGAACGTAATCCCGAGGGAACTCCTACATTGATCTCTCCATACAGCCATCCTTCTAAGGATGATGCACAATACTGAAACAAAGTTGGATGTCGCAACTTTACGAACCTTCTCCTAAACTCCTAAGTGAGTTGCACCTCCTTACCTGATATCACCATCCAGAGCACCATATCGGGATACCTTCTCCCGAGCCTTAACATCATCCACCCTTCGTAGCCCAGCATACTATAACAGACTCAAAGCGAGCACTCCTGCTCCAACGGTCTACGACATCCTCGGTTCTATCAATACTCTGAGGGGTTCCTTGGTACTTCCACGATGAACCCATACAGGCATACCTCCAAATTCTACCTCAGAATTCCTCGGAGACCAAATCAGCTACCTATCTTTTGATGATTGGCCTTGACCTTTCCACCGATCAAACCTCTCTCCTCTTAACCATTCCCCACTTCCTTACCGGCCAGATCACCAGTAATCCTCTCCAATATCATACACATCCGTGTTGCCCCTCGGGCAACGAAAAACTTGACACAAACTTCTTCGTTCATCACCGTACAAAAGCTCCGTCTATATCTAACATCCAAGGCGACCATAATGGGTTAGCCATCCTCCGCTAACCCTACCCCACAACTTTCATTTACCCGAACTGTCTCACCTAAAGGCGTTCCCTTCCACGGTTTCTGTCTAAATCCTTATCTTGAATCCAATCCGCCCAGTCTTCATGTCGCCCTGATCCGCCCTTGGTTTTCATTCTCACCAGCTAAAAAAGCCATCAGCAAAACCAAGGTAGTCTTCACCTCAACTACTCCGGCAAATGCAATCATGGAAGGATCCATAATCATCTCTCATCCCACTAAACAATCCTAAGGGTACCAATCCTCGGCACCCAGATAACCATTATCTCATCCTGCACAGAAATCATCTGCCCCACAACCCAATCTGACCAATCAGCCTGCTAAGACCTTATCTCGTACTCGAGGGAACACGACACAGTACCACCTCAACATAGCACACTCCATCCGACAACACCTTATCTCTCACCGAGGCACGAGGGGGCACAACCTCGAACAAGGCACAGTACCCCGGTACCCACGTGAGATACCAATCCTCCAGGACGTAAAATCCTTAATCGATCACTACACCAATACGACCCAATGCTCCTGGCCAACGCTTATCCTTGTTCCTAGCATCGCTTAGCATAACCCTCGTCCTGTCTTCATATTATCGTTTTTAATATGTTGCTTCCGCGCTGACCCTTCCCGATCGATACACAATCTCACCAAAACGTTTCCTAAAAACCTCGCTCCGACCCCTTCCTAACTTCGCCCAGCCTTTCCCGCCTGGGAAGGATTCTCGGCTCGCGATACTTTCATTCCTTGAAACTATTGACTAGCGCTCCTGAGATGAGCTGTCACATATGACACATTCCTTATTTCGAAAACGTTTGTCCTACATGCATAACTCTTGCTGAAGCCTGAAGTAGATTCCCGGTCTCTGAATAATTTCTCTGCGTCAATCCTTCTGAGTATCAGTCCATGCAAGCAGAACCCCTGGTGTCCAAAGTCACCATAGCTTGCGCAATCTTGCAGTCGAACCAACAGGTCGCGTTGTCTCCTTAGTCCGGCGTCCCAACTTCCATGCTCTGCCCTTTTTATACCAAACTTGACTCTCTCGCTCCTACTGCCATCCAGGTCCTGAGTTGAAACGAAATACAATCGTCCAACGTTCTCCGCGCCTTAATGGAAATAATCAAAACTCCCATGGAAGTGACCACGCATCCCTAGCATGGCCAAGATCCTTGCCTCTTCGCAATGCATACAACCTCCAACCGCTTCCTTGAATTTGCAGAATTCCCTGTACTCAAAGCTATTCCAAACACCTTTACCCTAAGGTGAAAAGCTACTCGATGCACCAATAACCACTTGCTAGCTCCAGCACGCAATGACACTCCCATCTTCCTCCTCCAAGCTACAACTTTTCCTTTCCAAGGCCTTAGCCCCTGCCGGAGAGCTCCCTGCCTTGTTAGATCGCGGGTATCCATCCCCACGCCGTCTCCCTCATTGCCATGAGACTTCCATCTTCAATGGTCGGTTATGTCACATTGGGAACCCTTCTTCCCTTTCCACTTCAACCCTCTACTTATAGCTATCTGTCCAAGGAGCCATCTTCTGTGGGTCTTTATCCCATAAGTCACACACTACTCGCATTTTTCGTCATACCTTGTACGTAGTCTCCAATTACTCTAACTTCAGCTGGGTAGCAGGAGTCAAGGTCCATCAGCTTCAGCAGCTGGACGGGCCCTTCCTGCTCTTCGAGTGACACAAGTCGACACAATGTCGGCACTTAAATCAATCTGGATTCTATTCCATTCCCTAAAGGAGTACCTAGTAATCCTCTGGAACCTATCTGCAGATTCCCAGGCCATAGTTTCCAACAAGCTGCCAATCCCTTCTCTTTCTATCATCATAACCCAAGCTAACGCTTGATAATTCGTAATACAAGTACTCATATATTCCAGTAGATGAGCTATACACGCATTAATCTTCATTTATTCTCTTAGAACACCAACTCTCCTCACTTGGAATCTGTGCCAATACCTAATGCTGATCGCGATCGATCAGCGCCTCGAACCTTTGTAACAAATCCAATCCTCATACCATGTCGTTAGTCCATTAAACAGGAATAAGGTCTATCGGGATTCATATCCATAGACCTTCGAAACATCGACATCCAAAACCCAGATGCATCGGCTAACCCATTGCTATCAATCATAACCCTCGTTGATACTTCAACTGCGATAAATTTCTGCACCTATGATCCATCACGATCTACCTCAATCGGTTACACCCGAAACTACTCCCAATCCACTCTTCATTACCGAACATCGCCACGATGAAGACGTGTGCATCCTTTTCGCCACTAATCCATAATGTGAATCATACCTGATTCTCTACCCTACCCGGTTCCTTAGAATTTTGGGTAACTCTTCCTGACTCATGTATGAATCCTGTGCTTTCGGTAGTACGGGCCCTGTACTACCTTCCACACCTATTCGTACTTGTTCCAGAATTTGTCCCCCAATACTCTAATTCACCACTCACTCATCTATTTTACATTGGTATTCATAATGTCTCGCACCCAAGTGCCTAACACTTATCCTAGGCTACCTAGGATCTCACACCCCACCCGTGCCTAAAAGAACTTCTGCTAACACCATCGAGTCGCCTCACGGACACACAGTCGTACACAATCGAGAATAAGATAGACATTAAAATAAATGATCCTACCCCAAAGTCACAACCAAACAAGGAACAGCCAGTAAGGCTAGACCAAGAATTCTTAGGCTATCTTATCCTAATTGTATATAACCCAATAGCATTCACTAAGAAACCTAATAGTGTTAGCATAGATTCTAAAGTAGCACAAATAACAAACAACAGGCAGAAGGCATCTTAATCCAAGCATTTCTAGCATGCATTTCCTAACTAAATTCCACACCTATTTTCTAGCATACATATATCATCACATAACACAAACTTGGCATGGGTAATTGGGAATCACAAAAACTTACTTGAGCTCGGTTGACGGTTCGCATCGCATCTCATTCTTTTCGAAACTCATTATCCGTTAAAAATCATAAGTCAGGTGTGCATACCATGTTTCAAACCCCCAAGCAACAATCAAACAAGAACATGCAAGGGAATCTTCCACATGTTATTCAACCCAACTACTTAAAACTTTTATAGAGAAAATATTATTTCTTTAACGAAAAGCTCTCAGTCCTAAGTTTGAGTTTGGATTCCCAATACAGTTCATCCAAATCTCTCAAACCAAGGCTCTGATACCAATTTGTAACGCCCCAATTTTCAATCAAAAATTTTCTTTAAAAATGTAAGTAAAAACATAGATAATATTATTAACATGCTTAAGCGGTGTTCATCAAAAGTATTATCAGAGTGTATACGTCCCATAATTATATAAATCTTATTTAATAATATAACTGCAAATTATAAATGTGCGATGCGCCGCCGTCACGCCGAGCTCACCCTTTATACACTGAAGTACCTGAAAATGTTTTAAAATCAACGGGTAAGCATAAAGCTTAGTGAGTTGCACAAATCACCATACATGCCCACACATTAAACAATCCGTCCTCGAGAACGACCCGACCCTACCCGCCATACAATAGCTACGGGCGTCCATCATACAACAGCTATGGACACGGGAAGGTTCTACCCATCATACAACAGCTATGGGTTCCCGGTTATGGCCCAGCCCATCATACAACAGCTATGGGACAAGGCAATAGTCCAACTCGCCATACCATAGCTATGAGGGGACACGCATCAGTACTGTGCCCAACAACAAATAACCACAGATATAGAGCAAATCATATAACTGCAAACAACACACAAGATGCCTAACATGCAACATCATATAGTAAAATGAGGATACTCACCTCATTCGAAACCGCACAGATATACTTTAATATCTCCACTAACTCGTCCACACACCTATATCCCACATATACAACTTGTCAAGTACTGACTAAACTTCTATAGACTTGCCTAAAGGTCAGACCCAACGTTTACCACCAAACCAGGGTCAAAACCAAACCTTAGGGTCAAAACCAAACCTTAGGGTCAAACAGTCGCTCGCCGCGGCGTGGCTTCTCGTGCTACGCGCCGCGGCTACCATTGCACAATTATGGGGGTTCAGCCGAGTCCGCGCCGCTGACATAGCCAGTCCGCGTCGCGGCTCGTAACATTCCAAAATGTTATTAGCGCTTAACAGTACATCAATCGGCTAGGGTTCCTTTCTACACCCTTCCTGCGATCAGAAACTACCCTAAGGTCACTTCCTTACGGACATGCAAGTCCATGCATGTCCTTGGTCCAAACCCTAAGTGCTACAAATCGTCTAAAGCTACAAACTGACTGGTAACACCATATGACCGGATAAAAAGGAAAGTCAGAAGACTAAATCTTGTTACCTTACTTCTGAAGGACGGAGTGATGCCTACGATCTGTCTTAAATCTTCTCCCACGTTGGATCTCCTTCTTCTAATCTCGCAAAACCTTCAAAGCCTCGAGACCAAAGAGTATCTGCCGAAACCAGACGCCTCTACTCTAGAAACTCCCAAAAACACGAACCCTAGGGCTGGGTCCCTTTATATAGGTGTTTAAATCCGAATTAGGGTTTTTCACTTTAGAGGCGCACCGCGTCGCGGGTTCTTTAGAACCACGCCGTGCGTACAAACCCTACGCGATTCTAGATTCTTCCAAAAGTCGCGCCGCGGATTCATCCGGACCGCACCTCGGCGGAACGGGTCTTACACATATGGCTCTAGGAATTCGAAATCCCTGCAGAACTCGGGGTCAATGGTCAATTAGCATGAGCTACGAACTTCTTCGGATGTATCAAGAAGTCATGTTCATCAAAAGCTGCAGTATGATGCCATCCTTCGGTGGAACGGGGAGTGGATACTCAAACAAATATGGCTTGCCAGCAAAACCAAGAACCAGTCTCCATTAGCGAAGACATTCCACATGTTAAAGGCGAGTCAGCCTTCCATATTTAACAGATACTTTCTGAAGCTCTCAGAAATGGGTGTTAGAGGAGGAGTAGGAGAGTTGACACTGGTTTCAGACATTTATAAAATCATAATTAGTTTAATTGTAAATCTTTTAAATAATTACCCAATTATTATTTAATAAGCCTAGGACCTAAAATACCCCAACTATGGTGTGAAGAGGGGTGCCGTAATCACAACATAATGGTCATTAAGGTAGATACACATTTATCAATTTCAGTCTTATGAAATTCCTATATCTGTGTGATTCATTGAACTGTTCAATGACATGTTTAATCTCGGATTATGCTATTCTATTTGTGACTGGGATTCCGAGGATCACAAACAAGATGTGAATAACCATGAAAATGTGCTTGGTAACCTCAATATTGTTTATCATCTCAAATTGATGTGCCGGTTAACCACACACGCTCCGTCAACAATGATAATTTATGAGATACCCATTACCACTCTTTATGAGCCTCTATTAGTGTGCTGGTAAACCACACATGCTCCACTAATGTCTCATAAAGTGTAATGTGCAATTTCATGGATTAGCATATCTTTCACATTTTTCCTAAAGTAACTAGATTTGGGATTTTATTGAATGTTCTAGTACTTTGTCTAATAGCATTATACTTTTAATGAGATTAGGTTCGTCCTATCAAATCCGTTATGCTAACGACCCTCCACTAATCAAGGAAGCGGTGGGTGAGAGTGGACACCCATTGAACCGCCATTTTATAAGCAGTTTCCTTATACCCCCTTATAGATCAGCTTCGTGAATAGCATACTAGCGATTTGACTGACTGGTTCTTATACATATAAATATTAACTTTTAATATTAATATATATAAGATGTATTTTAAACCTTTTAAAATATTTTCGTTTATCTATTTAATTTTTTTTCGAATTAAACCTTTTAATTTAAATTTAAATTTAAACCTTAAATGATTTAATATTTATATTTTAATAAAAAATTAATTAAATAAATTAAATCAGATAGGGATCAACAAATTAATCAAATTAATTTAATCCTATCCTTTACCCAGTAAATTCGAAAACTACAAAAGGGGGGTATAGGGTTATCCATTTATTAATTAATCATAATTACCAAAAATAGAAAAACCCTCAAATACCTAGCAGAAATCGAAAATTAGGGGGGAGGCTAGGGTTTCTGAAACCCTAGCCCCAAAAATCGAAAATAAGCCTTTAAGGTTTAATTTCTATAAACCCTAATTCAAAGGTATAATAATTATAGCAAATTCAAACATATTTAACCTTATAAATGATAGTTTAGTCATTTTATATATTATTTATTTCAATTCATTCAATAAAATTTGCAAACCAAATAGAAATCAACAAATAATTTCCTTTAATTTCTTGTCAACCAAACGCGTTAGAGATTCTAATTCCTTAGGATTCTAATTCCTTCAAATTCTCATTCATCCAAAAGATTCCAATTCCTGTTTACACATTCTATGAACCAAACGCACCCTTAAGTCCACATGCAACCTAATTGGATCTATGTTTTCACTATTTGAACCTATAACTAATACCTAAGGCAATTTCGAAAATACTAAAAGGAATAAAAGAAAGTTACTAACCTTTTGTTGAATCTTTTGGAAGCGAGCACCACAAGCGCCGTGCCTCAAATGGTTCACACCCAAAGCAAGCAACAAGAAAAACCAAAGAGAGGGAGGAGAGCTATGAAAAGTGGTGCAGAATATAGCTATGAAAAGTGGCGCGGAATATGGGATCCAGAACCCCATATTTATAGCCTCCAAGGGATAAGCAGATAAGCCTTAGAGATAAACCTTATTTGAATTCAAACGAGATAAACATTTTATCTTTAATTCAAATCTCTATTTATCTACTATATAGATTTTGGAATCAAGGATAAACCCATCCTTTATTTCGCCAACTATATTAGCTACCAAAACTGTTCACCACTCAACTATTAAATAATTACAATTCAGCCCCTGCACTTTTAATTAATCAAATTAATTCCAAAATTAATTCCAATTAATTTCTGATTAATTATTATTTAAATAATACTATTTTTAATTAATATATTATCCTCATAATATATTAGCAAATTATTTATATTGATTTATTAATCACATAATAAATCAATCTCTCTCTCTCAAAATTATTTTGTTAAATTGCCAGCTATGAGGGCAACCCAAAAGTACTTTGCTACTATCTATCAAGTATATACCAATTATAGTCATGACTTAGACACCTAATCAACACTTTTAGCCTGTTGATTGGTCCCTTAAAGATTCTGAGTCGGAATAGAATAAGGAAAAACAGAACACTCATGACTCGGAAGATTCAAAAGAAAAAGAAAAAGAGGTGGGAACACAAAACTCACCGATCAAAGAAAAACGAAAAGAGAAAGTAATAGAAAAAGACAAATTTAAGAGGACAGCCACTTTTATTCTCGATCTTACCATACCTCCTCCTGGTATAACTCCTCTGGAAGCATGAAATTTTTAAAGGGCTGTCAATGCTCAAGCTAACCTAGTCAAGCGTCTACAGCAACGATTTGAGCTCCGAAATATTGAACAACAAGCCCTCAATGATATCAATCCTCACTTGGACTCTGAACATCAAGATGTCAAACAAGAACGCACCTGTATCACAGAACTTGTATCCGACATCAATCAATATCTAAGTTCAGAACTCCCTAAGTTGGTGGACACTCCAGTCTACCTATTCGACACTTCCGAACAAGTATGGGCAAACATTGCTTCTTCAATCGTCCCTCTCACTTGGGATCGATACAAGGCCCAGTAATCAAAGGAAAAGAATCCCCCCATAATCAAACCTGTTTCTAACACTCCAGCCGAATCTGGATCTTGCGTAGTCTTCTCCGATACCGATCAGGAGGTGGACAAACCCACATTGTCCAAGGTCCAAGAAATTGATCTTAGTGAAACCAATTCATCATCAGACGCAGCTGAAACAGAAGTTCCTCCTTCTAAACCATCTGTAATCACTTCCAAAGACAAAGTATTACACCAGAAGGTGACTCTCTGATTTCTTTAGTTTGTGAGCTTAAGACCTCTCAAAATCAGAAGGCTCTGGTAAAAGAAATATCAAAACTTAAGCAAAGAGTTTCTGATTTTGAAAAGAGAGATTTTGTGCTTGATATGGATGGTGAAGTTCAGAAGGAACTTGCAAAAGGTCTATAGGATATTGATGCTAAGAGAGAAGACGATGCCACCACCCTTATGAAGAAAGCTCAAGAGACCTTGGCAGAGCTTCAGAAACTTGAACAGAACCTTGCCAGTGTGGCTTAGTCAGTTGATGTCAAGATCCGAATGAATCACTAAGGAAGACTCATTGCCTCCTCCTGCAGCTTCTGGCCAACACTCTTCAGAAAGTGACTGATACCATCCATGGTCCTATTGAGAAAATGAAGCTAGCCACGAGCATGAATCTAGAAACCTGTGATATTTTCAAGGAGGTCAACTCCACGACCATTTCCAAAGAAATAAACAACGTCTCCCAGGACGTGATATTAAAGCTTGAGGCCATCCTCAATCGCCTGTCTGTGCCCCCTTCAACATCCGAAGGAGTCCCAGGAGGGGGAAAGGCGATTCAGATTGATGATGATGAAAATGACAAAGAGGATAAGGAAATGGAAGATGTCAATGTTGGTGATGGTAACGAAGAGAAGAAAGAAACAAAATCAACTGGTGATGAAGAAAAGAAATTAACTGATAACATTCCAAAAGAAACTCTAAAAGCTCCTACCCCACCTTCTTCACCGAAATAAATTCCGATCCAAGCCCCTATTCATAAAAAAGGTGAAAACCTTTTGTAGTCCCCCATTAGGGACTCCGACACTCCTGAACTCAAAGCATTAAAGATGAATACTTTGATGCCAGAGCGAACATGTTCGCAGAAGAATTTGAAAATGACACTAATGCAGAAGCTGCCGCCTCAACAGAAGCTGGTCCGAGCAAGCCCGATTTTTCTGCACTCTTTAGATTTCGACCATTGACAGACGCAGACTTCCAACCACATTAATCGTATAATCCTCCTCCTTCTCCGGCACACAACTGGTATGTTCCTCTGACCCCAAATGGAGACAAGTATATTTATACTTTGACTTTCTCCGGCATCCGAGAACAAAGCAAAACTATGGTTATGAGACTCAAGCTTTAGAAATTTCTGGTCCATAGAACCCATCACAACTGTATCTAGTGTAAAGAGAAGAACTTATGAAAAATCAAACTTTTATGAGTACGAAATTGTTAGAGATAAAAAGAAGCTGGTGATAACGGAAGCTGACTTTAGAAAAATGAATCCATCAGATATTTACTCCATTATAATCAAGTTGGCTCCAAGGGTTGAAATATGTAAAGATTCCAGAGAAGCATTCGTTGCTGCCAAACGTTTTCTTCACCAACTCCTGGAAGAGTTCAGTTTCGGTGATGGTGAATTGTACAAATTCGTGGAAAACCATCCAGAAGACCAATACCGAGACCTGGTAGACGTATCCTTGCCAGATGCCAGATCACAATGGAAGAAGGTTGCCATATTTGATCCAATGCTGGGACTTGTCTACACAGATAAGTCAAGGAAAGGAACCAAACTCTTTTTCCGAGCTCATCAAATCAGAAGAGCTCCATCGGTGATGCTGGAAAGTTATGTGGCTGCAATGAAGAAAACATCTCACTCGGATCCCGAAGCCAAAAAGGAGTTGCTGCTCAGGATGGAGTTTATGCTTAAAGTTAGCAAATTATGGTCTTATTCATGGAAGCAATCTATCTTGGAGGAGCAGTAAAGTGAAGATAATCAAACCCCTCAGTTGGTCACCGAAGGGGGAATTCTTAATGTCAAAACAGGTCATTGACCAACCCGGAGATTTTCTGGTGATTTAAATGTTTGTTTTTGTGGTACTTAAACATTTGTTTGATGATTTGTTGGTTGAACAATACTTTATCTTATCTTTCTATGTACGTTATGAATAACGTTTATATTATCAATGAATATGGTTTGATCTAAATGTCTTTATTTATAATCATTATATATATGTCCGAAATATATTATACCGAAATCCAGTCTTGGATTTCAGAACCATGCAACAAAGATGGTCTCGGCATAAGAACCAAGTTGAGAAGACATATGTAGAATCAACTAAAGATCAGAAGACTGTCAAGATCAGAAGTCCAAGTTCCGAAGTTACCAAGATCATAAATGTCAAGACACCGAAATCCACTCCTGGATTTCGGTTCAGCAACTCAAGTAACTTCCAAAGTCTATTATGTTTAGCAATCAGCCATACCGAAGTTAAATCTTAACTTCGGTCAACATCAATAACTCAGAAGACTGAAGATGAAGATAAGACAAATGGATAAGCATATCAAGTTATAAAGAATGATTAGACTAGATTAGGCGCGACCTTTTAGAAGCATCTTCCCTGTACTGATTGTATTATTTATATTCTAGAATAGCCGCCCTAGTCTGACATTGTATTATTTTATTATTTAGAACCATCTTGTCTGACTGAAGAGATACGTGTTGTCTCATCTTCAGTCCTTAGGATAATATCATGTGGTCCTCCTTTGCACTATAAAAGGGAGACCACTTCTTCATTTAGGCTTCATGGTTTGAGAACGGATTTGTAATGATCTTTTATTGATATATAAAATTCTCTCATTCCATCATATCTTGTCTTGTTCATATCTGTTCTTATTTTACTTATTCTACTTCTCGTATTTTAATCTCACTGTTCTAATCTTTCAATATTGTTAACTGTTTGTGCATTTATATTGTTGAGCTGTAAGAAACATATAAGTAAATCCTCAAGTTTCCGAACTTGTCCATCTTTCCGCATCTACCATTCAAGTCTTCGGACTTGTCCAGTCATTCCGAAACCCATCCTAGTTTCAGAGTCACTCTCACTTTCCGCACTTTTACTTAGATTCCGGTTCCAACAGCTACTCTTGCTTATTATCAAGTCTCCATGAGATAATCACCAAATCAAATCTAATGAAACACAAGGTTGGAATGATCTAACAGGTAGCCACTCTTGCTTATTACCAAGTCTCCACAAGGTAATCACCGGATAAGATATGTTATAATACTGTTATCTGTTTACTGGTTTCCTTTTTAAACTTACAATTAAGATTTTATATGTCTATATACCCGAAATGACCTTCACTCTCTCTATGTATCCAAAATGTCCTAAATTTGTTCACGATACACATAATTGCAGATAATCCGATCGGACACTCTTCCGATGATATGTCAATATGTCATATTATTTTTCTCTCCTAACTACATTCCGGAAATGGTGGTGTGTATTGTGACTTCTCATGGTTATCAGGATCTTTAGTCCAGATGACTGCACCCTTTGGTGTCAAGAAGATTTCAAGGTGTTATGATGTTGAGCACAACCATCAATATACTGACAAAACTCTTCAACCATGAAGTCCCTTAGCAACACCCACTGATGTAAATAATTTCATATTTGAAACTGTTTTCAAATTATTATTACATTCACCCCAATCATTTCCCTTATGATTTCTCCAGTGTGTTTAAATAATCTGTCCAGTATCTGTAAAGTCAGATTTGACATATGCGGAATAATAATAACGTGAAGATCGAAAAAAATATCCAATGTGTCGAATGATTTATTATCAAATATGTGAGATGTACAAAAGATAAGCATGAAGCACAAACACCTCACATTGTGAGCTCTACCTAGCAAATGACTAAAACTAGACTATACATAGGTAGGCTACCAAATTAGAGCAAGGCCCAATAAACATAGTTTTACAGTGGGCCGATAAAGCTTGCTTAACATCATTTCATGGAGGGTTTTGTACCCCAACAATCTCCCCCTCAAAGGGCGGAATGGATGATGTGTCGCAAGATGGATAATGAGTACTAGCGGAACCGAAGATGATGATAACACGGGGTGTAGAAATGAATCCTCGAATTTACAAACGTCTGTAATCTACAAAACGAGTCGTGGGATAATGGCGTGATAAGAACCATGCTATAGAGGATATCCGCAACCTCGAGTATCAAATAGTAATCCCGAAGATAAACATAAGCGAACACTTTTCAAGTAAACTCACTTCGGAATCGAAATACGATCGCCTCATATACGTGAAAAACTCCCCTCAACATGTCACCGGTCTTCAAAAAATGTGATCGTGAAATAACCCGCTAAATATGAGAATGCGCTCAATCGGGAAAAATAAAAACTCCCCCTCGACTTGAGCGTATTCATCTATGCCCAAAAATTCGGCATTTTCTTTGTAACAATATGAATTATGGAATTCAAAAATTTTCTTATGTTGTTGTTCATCTGTTCCTGATCACCATTCATCCAAAAAAAAATGTTTTTTGATTTTTGATTTTGTTTAGAGTGGGGGTCTGAAATTTTACAAATGGGGGTTCGATTTTGGTTAAAATTTTAGGTTCGGATTGGTTTAAAAATGTTTTGGGTTAAAAAGGGATCGTATGGATGTGGGCTGAATGGGAATGGGATCAAGTTGGGCTGGTGGAGTCCGAATTGGGATGGGTTAAAATGTGTTTTACACTTTGGGGTCGGATGGGCTTTTGCTGGATCTGATTAGGAGATGTAGGTTGGAGTACGATCAGTTGTAAATGTTGACTACAAAGTCAACAGTCCTTGTCTTCCTCTTCGTTTCCACAACCTTCGTATATCCACGTTTCATCTGATTCTCACCCAACTTCCTTTCATCCGATTTCTTGCTCAGCACCATTGAACGCAACTTACAACACCGACGATGGCAGCGGTTGCCTTCCAACCCTTCACCATTCTCCCTTCGTACTCATCTTCTCCTATCCGATCATCACTTCATTTGTTCTGATTCCTTTCATCGCATGCACCACTTTTCCTCTCTATATTCACGGTTTTCTGTTCATGTTCCCATTAAAGTGGATTAAGTACTTATTCTTTAATTGACTCTCAAGCAGGCGAAGCCATCACACACTTCCTAACCGGCAAAATCTATCAACCCACCGAAGTCAACAGACAATTCTGATTTACCGTCTATCACCATCAACCACCGAAGGTAGTCACCGCCAGTGGCGTCGTCTTCTTCTTCTCCGATTCAGCGAAATCAACAACCACCGAACGCTTTTGTTCCGATTTCATCCTTCATCTCCGAAGGCCTTCGGAATCGTTTCTCGTCTGTTTCAATATTTGAGATAGAATGACCTTCTACAACCGATTATGTGACTGAAACCTTCGCCTTCATCTCTTCCGATTCACACACGAAATTGGTTCCGAAGGCATCCGCCATATCTCATCTGATTAACACGTTGATCTGCGTCATTACCATCAACGTAAGTTCATTATTCACTACATTCAATTTCAGTCTTGAATCACGGATATCTTTCCTAATCAATAATCATTTTCTCCAATGAGCAAGTTGAAGCCACATATCACTTTCCATTTCACAGATTATCACATAAGTCATTCCCCTTCATACTCATCGACCCACAAACGACGATTTCTCAATTTAGCCAAGGGATTGTAGATCTAGAGTCATTCCCGTCAAAAGTATTAGCGTTCAAGAACGACATCCATGAAAATCTCTCACCGTTTACCCAAAATCTACAAGCTTGTTTATATGTATCAATACAGTTAGATAGGAATGAATAACATATATGAATGTGAAATTGGATCTTGGAAAACGAAAAACAGTTAGATAGGAATGAATTACAGATTTCGATTTCAACTTAGGGATCTGGATGGACACTCAAATGAGATGAGAAATACGTTAAGATGAAATGGGGAAATGGATAGATCTGAAGACAATAAATGGGTTTTGAACATATGAACAGTGGAAAGAGGAATATGAGTCCAAAAATCAAGATTTACGTATTCCAATATCAATAACACGTGAATAACTTTAGTTTGAGCAACAGATCTGGATAAATCTTCAATAGATACGATGAACAGTCATTAATCAATAAAAGGGATACAATCCGCAATATTCAGATCTAGAAAACCTAGATTAGGGCATGAAAGAATGAATTCCAGATCTAATCCAAAAGATAAAAATGATGAACAGTGGATGAAGAGATCTAATCTAAAAATGAATATCCAACAATCAACATAAACCGTAAAAGAAAGGATGAGCCAACTCTTTTATGAACGGTAGAATCTTGATTATGAACAGTAACATGAACGCTATGATGAACACCAAGAACAAATAAGATGAACAATATCCCAAGAAGATAAATGAATCCAAAAATTCATGAGAGACTCACCAACAATCCTTGAAACTTGAAACAATCTTCAAAAAGTTGTCAAATCGAGATCGTTCCCTTGAAATAATCACTAGATCTTCAAGGTACGGCTCTGATACCAATTGTAAAGTTGGATTTGACATGTGCGGAATAATAATAACGTGAAGATCGAAACAAATATCCAAAGTGGAAAATGATTTATTATCAAATATGTGAGATGTACAAAAGATAAGCATGAAGCACAAACACCTCACATTGTGAGCTCTACCTAGCAAATGACTAAAGCTAGACTATATATAGGTAGGGCACCAAATCAGGGCAAGGCCCAATAAACATAGTTTTATAATGGCCCGATCAAGCTTGCCTAACATCATTCCATAGAGGGCTTTTGTACCCCAACAGTATCCTTAGCCAGGTTGTGCCCTGAATCCAACTTATTATACTCTAAGCATTAAGTTATCAGGATAAGTCCATGACACTTATGATCGATCCAATTAGCAGAAGCTCATAGGATCCGATTTATTCCATTCGGAACCTTTTTAGAATCTAAGGATTACTCATTATCCCTGTGTCATGTCTTTTAGAAATTCATTTTCTTGGAGTCATGCAGCTTGAACCTTATCAAGATCATACTCATACTGGCAGGGTCTATACTGACAATTTCATCTATCTGATAGATGCTTGTAACCACGTGAGTACGCTGTATCTCCTTTAGATATTTCATAGTGAATTATCTCTTAATGTCAAGTCATTACACTTTATAATGAGAAGAGATGTTTCCTAGAAGTAGTATGTAACCAACATACATTGATAGGCAGATCACAATGATACTCCCACTAGCTCTGACATGATTATAGGACTCTTTCAGACTATTCACAAAATCCAAACCTTTCGGCATATTTGAGAATCCAAAATCCAAACTTTTGACATATTATGGAAATCTTTCAGACTATTCACAAAATCCAAACTTTTGGCATATTTTGAGAATCCGAAAACTAAACCTTTGACGTAATCATAGGACTCTTGCAGGCCATTCACAAAATCCAAACTTTTGGCATATTTTGGGAATCCAAAGATCATTCCTTGCGAGGTTCCCGTTAGATGAATCTCTTGGGCCACGTAGTTTTCTGTTTGGATATATCGACATGTTCTAAACCCCATTGGTTGTGTCTTACATGCAACCCTTGTGTTTTCCATTTAAGGAAAGCGGTTCAGATAATCCAATCTTGCTATGACACACGAGTGCAGTTATAGCAAACAATATCCCTTCAGATTCATTTCAGTTCTGTTTAGAGCGTTTCTCTATGCATATCTATGAACGACTCATATAGAGTAAACACCGAATGCATTTCCATGATATTCTTGTCCTGGTTTCCCTTCCTGTACATCTGGATGAACACATTGTACCTACTCGTCAGCTAGTCGAGTAAGATGTTGGTGCTCAACTCCCGATTGATAGGGTGACCAAGTTTATACAGTTTGCCTATGTATCCTTCAATCTTGAGAACATGCGGACCGACGCTACTTCCTTCTTTTAGCATGCACCCTTCAAGTTCCTTGAAGATCCTAATTCGTTCCTTTTCAACCGGTTCTCGGAAATTTTCCACAACCAGTCATGTTAACTCATATGGCCCTAGGAATTCGAAATTCTTGTAGATGTCGGGGTCCATGGTCAACAGCATAAGGCTGCAAACTTCCTCGAATTCATCCATCAAGAAGTCATGCTCATCATAAAGCTGCTGTGTGATACCATGCTTTGGTAGATCGGGGAGCGGACACTCAATCAAATATGGCTTGCCTTCAGAACTCATAACAAGTTTCCATTGGCAAAGCCATTCCACATAGTTCAGGCAAGTCAGCTTATCCATATTCAACAGATATTTTCTAAAGATCTCAGAAATGGGTGATGGAGGAGAACGAGGAGAATTCACACTAGCTTCCGACATCTATAAAATCAGCATTTATTAGTTTAATGTTAATCATTTTAAATAATTACCCAATTATTATTTAACAAGGCTAAGACCCAAAATCTCCCAACCATGGTGTGACGAGGGATGCCGTAATCACAACATAATGGTCATTAAGGTAGATATACTTTTATTAATTTCAGTCTCGATGAAATTCCTAGATCTGTGAGATTCTATGACCGAGGTCAATGACATGGTTAATCCCGGATTATGATCATCCATTTGTGACTGGGATGTCGTGGATCACAAACAAGATGTGAATAACCATGCAAATGTGCTTGGTAACCTCAATGTCATTTATCATCTCAATTGATGTGTCAGTAAAGCACATGCGCTCCATCAACAATGATAATTGTTGGGACAAAATTATATGGTTTAAGCTTTTCATTGTTGGCTTAATTTGCATTTAATTGGGCTGATTGGAGTTTTCGGTCAGGGACCGAAAACCCCATGGTTCTCGGTGGCTTGATGACCGAAATCATGGTTGATTTCGGTTGGGCTGGGCTGGTTCTCGGTGCGCTTAGTGTTGATGGGCTTAGGGTTTGTCATAGGTATATAAATATTGTTTTTAGCCGTCATTAGTATGTTGATCGTTTTGGGAACCGTGCAAGTATATAGAGAATTATTGTTCAAGCGATCATCATAGATCTTATGTACCCGACATTTGTTTAATCCAAGTGTGTGCATTGAATATTTATTCGCGTGTTCTTGATTGTTTCGTTACCATTGCTTAATTGGATTTCGCACAATCAAGCGATTGATTGATACCGTTATAGATCTAAGAAGTTTGGGACTTACAATTGGTATCGGAGCCTCAAAACCTTGTGTTTTTGGCTGCTTGGTATCAACATATTTTGAAACAATTGATTACTTTTGGCGTTTTGGGATGTTTTTGACTGATTTGGACGAATTAGTTTTAAGTGTTCTTAATGTTCTTGACATTTTAGATCTGAAAATAGAGTGTTTTGATCTTTAAATTCGATTATTTTGAACAAATAGTGTTTTTCAAATCTAAACTTTGAAACTTGGCGGCTGAAAATTGGTTCTCGGCTAGGATTTTTTTAATTCTTGTGGGCTGCTCTTTGTTCTCGGTCTGGCCCATTAGAGCTTTCGGCGGCAACATTTAATTTATGGTTATGTCAAAATTGATTTCGGTCAGCTTGGAGGCATTTATTTCTCTCAAAATTGATTTCGGTCAGCACATGTGGCGGCACCATTGATTTCGGTCTGCACATTTAATTCTCTCGAATCAGCTTGGGGCTCTCCGTTTTTTTTATTTGTTTTTTTTTTCTCAAAACTTTCTTTTAAACCACATATTTTACTTGGTTTTTATTCTACCACGTCACTTTCAAATTTTGAAAAGAAAACCAATTTTTTTACAACTTCTCGTTCCTCTTTTCTTTTAACCCACCGAAAACAATTTTTTAAAGACCATTCTTTCACTTCCAAGTTTTCGGTCCTTGCAATTTATTTAAAAATCACGTCAAATTGAAAAATCAAGTTCTCGCTTTTTATTATTTTTCCATCTTTAGGTTTATTATCTTTTGATTTCAAACTAAGTTGTCGTTTTTATTATTATCCAATTTGTTTCGAAAACCATTCCTCTTAAAATAAAAAAATAATAAACAAGTTTTTTTTAAATCAATTTTTTTTCAAGTCAAACAATTTTTTTCGGCTCAAATTTTTTTTGTTCAAGGGTTCATTCGAGTTTTTCGGTCAAGAAAATTGAATTTATGGGTTTTTGGTCAACTTTCATTTCACATCAGATTTTTTCCATTTGATCAAAAATGACCTCCACGATTTCTAGTACCAATGAGGTAAGTAAAACCTCATGCACTCCAGTTTGTGAAGACAAAATCAACAAATATCGTGAACACAATGACCGTCTCGTTAGAGAAGTATTTGATCTTAAAAATGACATTTACAATCTTAAAAAGATACAGAAACCCCTTCAAGAAAAGCTGGATGCTCAAACAAGCGATTTTAAAAAAATTAAAAGAAGAATACGGTATCAAGTGTTGTCACCATATATTTGCCGAAGAAAAGATCGTCGAATTGACTGCCGAGCTTGACGCATTGAAAGCCAAATTTTAAGATGCTGAATTTAATTTCAAAAAGTTTGATGTGTCAAGTGCGATAGTCGAATCAATAATTGAACATCAAACAAAGTGGACTAATAAGTATGGTGAGGGTCTCGGGTATAAAAGCGTCCCACCCCCTTTTAATGATAACTATACCCCACCCATTGAAACCGAAGAGACAGAGTTGTCCACTGAAACTGTTTCTGTTCAGGCTAATCAATCCAGCTCCACTGATTTTGTTAAGGTGAACGCTTCTAATGCTTCTACTTCTTGTGCAGATGATGTAATAGTGGTAGATGAAGATGAGGAGGATAAACATGATTCTTGTTCTGTTAAAAACTCGTCAATATCTGAAAAGTTAATTTCTGATAATTGTGATGATAATACTGTTAAGATGTTTTTTCCTTCTAAACTTTGTGGTAATGCTGCCTCTAGAAAATTCAAACCACAAAAGTTTGTGAAAGAAGGGAAAATTCCTTTTGGACCAAGACCACGTCCCAATAAATGTTGTTGTGCTTGTGCTTGTGGTAATTCATTGAAAAATCCATCTGGACAAGGACCAAGTCACAATCTCATTTATTTGAAGAAACAAACGTGTTTTAACTATGGTATTGCAGGTCACATTGCCAGAAATTGCCCACATCGTCCATATGTTCCATACTATGAACAACATTGGCAGAAGATGCCAAGAGGGAGATCTTGCAAAAGAAAGCCCTCGAGGTCACATTCAAGAGATGGCGATTGGAATGCTGCTAAGGCTAAGAATCAGGCCCCCAAGGACAAGAAGACCGATTCGAAAGATGACTCTGCCAAATCGAAGTCGGTAAGGTCGAACTCATCTCAAGGATCGTCCTCGAGCTCACACTTGCAACATAAGCACAAATCAAGGGAGAGTCCTGCTTCCAAATCAAGTGTTAATGCACGCATCTGGTCAAACTTGAAGAGACTGAAACGGAACTACAGATTGTTACCCAAAGGCCAAAATTGAAATTCATCAAATTGTCCTACTAACTCTTCATTCTTATCTGATAAACAGGATATGTCATGGGAAAGAGTAGAGAGTGTGGATGCAAATTGTCAACCCAGTTTTAAAATGGACTGGGTTCCCAAATCCAATTAACCCGACATCTTGTGCAGGAGCAGCTATCGAGGTATATCATCAGATCTTGGTCTGTTGATAGTGGTTGTTCCAGGCATATGCCAGGAGACATCTCTCAATCGTACGACATTCAAATCATTAATGGAGAGTATGTGTCCTTTGTGGGAGGGGAGAGAGGAAATATCACATGGGGTTCGTACCTAACGGTGTGTTTGAAAATGTAACTTCGTTCCGAACTTGAAAATGATTCGTTTTGATGACTAACATATCAGTTCCTGTAAATTTTGTACATTTTTTCTAGTTAAATTTCTTCATGTTTTTATGTTTACTATTCTCTTCCATGCACAAATTTTGGGGGAGAATTAAAAACAACAAAAAATTACAAAATTCAAAAATTCAAAAATATGTCTTTACTTTTCAAAATTAAAAAATCCAAAAATATTTTATTTACACAAATTTGCACGATCGTCATTGTTCCTGATCCGTACCAATCAGGAATACAGATCCAAATCTCATGTCAAAGATATGTTTCACTATCACCGTGATTCACTAAGACGTTCTCTTACCCTAATCTGTCGACGACGCACTAAGCTATACCACTCATTGCTGAGACAAAACAACTTGTGCCAATGGTTAGATTGTGTACCGTAGTCTATCACATGCACCCATCCATTCTTACCCTCTCTATCTTTCTTTCTGATGCAAGAAATAGACGATTCATCATTTAAAACCAAATGGTGATGATATTTCGAAACTCTATGCCAGTGATCTTTGCTATAACACCAGTAGTAAATGTGACGCATCTACAACCATTCTTACCTACAAATCTTCTAATTCAAGAGTTGGATGATTTAGTGTAATATACCATACATTGATGAAAGTTCGAATGTCTAGCCGATGGGTATATCTCGCACTAAGATATATTACACGCTCATACCATTCTTAACCCATTTTCCTTCTAATAAATATGTTCGAGATTCAATGCGGCCTTCCCTCGCATTGATGAAACATCAAAACTCTGGGTCAGTGATCGTTGTTGATCACCACAATAGCTGTGAGACTCCAACACTTCACCGGAATCTAATTGGCACCAGGATAGTACACTCCGCAGAGTTTGGATACCATTGAACGTCTCGCCAAGAGCCAAGTCAACTTGTTGACTTGATTAACTACATTGAGATCTTTGATCCAAGATATGTAGGGGCCAAAATCAAAACGGCTACGAGTAGTTCTCTGATACTCAAACTATCGTAGTGCGTTCGTCCAGGTTCACACCAATGTTGCAAAAGACGCTAGGCGCTCCCAGGTCGATGGACTAGCGAGTAGCGATTACTCGGCTAGGTGGGGAGTACTCGGACGAGTACTCGGATAACGTATATTATAAAGAAATTAATTTTGGGTAAATTATATATATGACAAATATTATAAGTTCATTAGATTTATAACAAAATAGATGAATATCAATAACAAGGACACATGTTTTCATTTTTTTTAGTCAACAAATCGAGTATAATGTTTGAAGAAGGAATTCCAAGTAATAGCTAGTCCGATTTATTAGACCGATTCTTGAAAAATCGCCAAGGTACCTAGCCGAGTCCGAGTACTCGGCCGAGTCGGCCGAGTTTTACAACACTGGTTCACATAAATACTACGAGTAGTCTCCTTCTGAGCCAAGGCGGGGTCCTTGAACAACTGTGGCGAGAAGGGTCTTTATGACTCTGTGACCCACAGGATTTTTGGTCATCGTCCGTTTCATGAAGAGCCAGTATAAGACCATTCAAGATTTTCGAGTGATGGATCGTGAAGTGAAGTTCAAGAGTTTCAGCAAAAATATCTTATCCCCGAAGAAAGGTGAAGCATAATTCCATGCGACAAGCTACATTGAATTCCTCCTCAAACAGTTTTCGTTGCTACATTTGCACATGAAGTGATGAAGAAGTGAAGAAATGAAGAATCAGAATCCAAGTACTCATCAAAGTCAAATCAAAAGCTGGATGTGCTGATCCAAGACATATGCGAGAAGCCTGCACACCCAAATGAGCGTTCAAAGTCAAATCTGAAGATAGTTCAATTCTGAAGATGGAGTTGTCTCTGTATCGAACAGAAAGCTATTAACATATTCTCCCAATGACGTTTAGGGAGATTGTTAGAATATTCATGCAGTGTACAACCGAAGTCAAGAACAAGATGAAGCTTGAAGAGCAATGAAAGCATTAAACCAAGGGGGAGATTGTTGGGACAAAATTATATGGTTTAAGCTTTTCATTGTTGGCTTAATTCGCATTTAATTAGGCTGATTGGAGTTTTCGGTCAGGGACCAAAAACCCCATGGTTCTCGGTGGCTTCATGACGGTAATCATGGTTGATTTTGGTTGGGCTGGGTTGGTTCTCGGTGGGCTTAGTGTTGATGGGCTTATGGTTTGTCACAGGTATATAAATATTGTTTTTAGTCGTCATTAGTATGTTGATCGTTTTGGGAACCGTGCAAGTATAGAGAGAATTATTGTTCAAGCGATCATCATAGATCTTATGTACACGACATTTGTTTAATCCAAGTGTGTGCATTGAAGATTTATTCGTGTGTTCTTGATTGTTTCGTTACCATTGCTTGATTGGATTCCGCACAATCAAGCGATTGATTGATACCGTTATAGATCTAAGAAGTTTGGGACTTACATTAATTTACGAGATACCCATTACCACTGTTTATAAGTCCCTATTAGTGTGTCGGTAAACCACACACGCTCCAGTAGTGACTCAAAAGTGTAATGTGCAATTTCATGGGTTAGCATACTTTTCATATTTTATAAAGTAACTAGATTTGGGATTTTATTAAAGGTTCTAGAACTTTCTCGTATAGCATTATACTTTTAATGAGATTAGGTTGCCCTATCAAATCCGTTCTGCTAACGACCCTCTACTGAGCAAGGAAGCGGTAGGGGAGAGCAGACACCCATTTAACCGCCATTTTATAGATAGTTTCCTTATACCCCCTTTATAGATCAGCTTCGTGAATGAGGCATACTAGCGATTTGACTGACTCATTCTTATACATATAAATATTAACTTTTTAATAATATATATATATGATGTATTTTAAACATTTTAAAATACTTGGTTTATCTTTTTAAATTTTCCAAATTAAACAATTTAATTCAAATTTAAAATTAAACCCAAATTGATTTAATGTATGTCTTTTAATTAACAATAAATTAAATGAATTAAATACAATAAGGATTATAAAATTAAATTAAACCAATTAATTTAAGCCTAATCCTTGCCCACTAAGTTTTCCAAAAATAAGGGTAAGGGTTTCCATTTATTAATTAATCATAATTACCAAAAGTAGAAAAACCCTAGGATACCCTAGCATATTTTCGAAAATTATGGGGTGCAGGCTAGGGTTTCTAAAACCCTAGCCCAAGTCGACATCATGGAGGCAAAGGGTTTAATTACATTAAACCCTAAGGTTAGTTCTACAATTATAGTCTTTCAACAGAAAACAAACAAAGCTCTGATAACACTGATGGAGAATAGACAGACAAATAAACTTAAAACTTTTAAGTTCACATGCAACCTATGAATCTATGTTTTCTCTAATTGAATCTATAACTAAGAACATGCAAAGGTATATATCAAAAATTCTAAGAAGGTTTAGAACCACATACCTTTGTTGATCTCTTGGAAGCAAGCACCATAAATTTCGTGCCTCTAACGGCTCACACCCAAAATACCAGCAAGCAGGATAACCAGAGGAGGGAAGATCCCTTAGAATTTGCATACAATATGGGTGCTGGGGCTCCCTATTTATAGCCCCAGAATGATAAGTGATCAAGCTTATACACTGCCTTATTTGAATTTAGATATCATAAGCCTTTTATCATATAATTCAAACTCCTTATCATTGCCATAAATAATCCTTGTATCTATATATTTAATTTTCGAAATTATAAGGATATAAATCCTTTAAATTTCGTCCAACATATATATACATATTTATCTATTGCTCAACTATTGAACAATTACAATTCAGCCCCTACACTTTTAATTAATCTAATTAATCCCAAAATTAATCTAAATTAATTTCTGATTAATCATTAATTAAATATTACTATTTTCTAATTAATATATTATCCTCATAATATTTTAACAAATCAATCTCTCTCTCTCTTTATAAGTTATCATTTTCATTGCTGGGTTTGAGGGCAACCCAAAAGGACTGTGTCGGTATCAATTTAAGTACTTATATCAATTATAGTTATGGCTTAGACACCTTAATATAACAATATATATATATATATATATATATATATATATATATATATATATATATATATATATATATATATATATATACATATACATATACATATACATATACATATACATATACATATATATATATATATATATATATATATATATATATATATATATATATATATATATATATATATATATATATATATATATATATATATATATATATATATATATATATATATATATATATATATATATACTAGGTGTGTACCGGCGCAATGCGGCGGCGGCAAATAATTCGTTTCGACGAATAGTTTGCCGATGGCGATTAATTTCATTTTGACAAATAGCTTTCAGACGTCGTTTAATTTCCTTTCGATGGATAGTTTGCGACGAATAGTTTGCCCAATGCAGCGGGAGGCGATTAGTTTCATTTACGTAAATAGTTTTCGGCTAGATATTACTTTCATTTCATCAAATGTCGAATAGTTATTTCTCAGATGACGGTGTGGGTATCTTTCGACACACGGGGAATATTTTCTTTTGAAAATATATCATATCGTTGGGTTTGTAGTGTGAGGTTTAGTGTTTTAAGGTTTGGGAAATAGTTACGATAATGTGGTTTTACGGTTAATCGAATGTGCGGTTTTATCGGGAAATAGTTTCGATATGTTCAACTGAAAACCAATTTGACAAATGTGAGGTTATCTGGTTCGTATGTGGACATTTTTGGAAAGGTTAATCCGGTAGAATCTTCAATATTTATGTTACCTTATTGTTTATGTTTTTTTTCTGTCAAAACGGTTGATCAAAAAAACATTCTTACTACTATAGATTTTATAATTGATTGATTTTTATATGTTGTCAATTTTTAATTAGGAATCATATTATCTATTAAAAATATATCATGTTTAACTTATTATTATATAATATAGTAAATTGTTTACGTTACTATTGGGGTTAAAAAGCGAAACATGTCAATAGTTGTGTTAATAATCGTAGAGGCATCATTTATTCTATGTTAAAAGAATGACATCAAGTGTGGGCATCTTTTTGCTAACAATGCATATGTTGACAGGTTCAAAGAGCCATGATATTCACACATCTACCCAAACATAAAAATGATGGTTTTCATCATATAATACTACACGATTAAAAATGGAATCGAATATTAAAACCCATATTTCAACATCTTTGTTTTGAATATGAGTAAAAATTAGTTTTACATGGTTGCTGTATATCATGCTATATAGAGATAAGTTCAGAAAGCGTATTTCACAGTGACTTGCTTCAGTTAAACATAGCTATTAAGGGGAAATCAATGTGCTAAACAGACTTACCTTGGAAAAAAACAATGAAGAACTCTGTTTATGAGGCTAAGTCACCCCATATTGTGTCAACACATGATTAATCACAAATTAGTCAAAAAGCCTTATTTAATGGAAATAAAAACATAAAGTGTATTAGTGTATAATCGTCCAATCCCATTCACCATTAGAGTACAAAACACAATAACTCAAGCCTTGCATCTGATGACATTCTTAAGCCAAATTTAGCTTCATTCCTCTTTGAGGGCAAAATCGTCACACAAGTGAAAATGTAGGAAATATAAGTAAATAGTAAATTCTTCTCCTATATTGATCATAGTATTCTTTTCACCCATGGGTATAATTGCCCAGCTTTTGCTAATGCGTGTGAAAATTGGACAGGGCTATAATCATCGAATTCCACCTCTTTTGCCCATATTATGCTTTTGTTGCGCCTTCTTAATGCTTGTGAAATCTGCAGTTGAAAATTTGGGTAAATACTTTCTACCACCCATGCGTTGCTAATCCATGAATCTTGATATGATCTTTCTTCACTATTCCCGCCTGTACAAAACCAACCAAATATTCATTTACAAACTAAATCACAAAATCAAACAAAATGCAAATCCAATAAATTATTTAGGATATTGTTTTAACAATATCTTATTACTAATGCAAAACCTTCTTAGCTAACATATTAAATAAAGTTGAACTTTATGAACAATCAAAACAATTGTCAACTATTATGTTCGGTTTAGATTACTGTTGATACAATAATTAAATATCGTGTTCATTTTGCATTACTAACCATACTGTGATTAGAAATACTCAATTACATTTGTATCATTGCTTACAAAAAATAAATGGGTGATTAATAGCAGTCTTAAATACAGAGTCATTTACATGAGGTAAAAACTGACCCAAATTTAGACAGTTCATTCGGTCCACAAAGAAACAGAAATGTTGATACATCACTTGTCTTTATCCATACATACATCATTACTTATTAAGTCACTTTACTCATACATGACTTAATGAGTATAAAAAGGAAATACCCTTGGCCTGCTTTGGAAAAAGTTATCCGAGTAAGAAAGCTGGAGACATTTTTTCTCTGGTCACCTTGAAGTTGAATGACCCTCAAAAAAACCACATGAAAATATATATAAGTAAAACATTTGATAAGTACACTGCTATAATAGAACATATGAAACAGTAACACTTAAACGTATTAAATACAATTTTTAATATTAAAATAATAAACGAAGTTACTTGTCTTTTTTATATTTGCACAACTTTTGATGCCGAATCTTCTTGTAACTGTGGGCAGGCACAATCACAAAGTGGTAAGCACGTTTATTCAATATTTATATACTTCTCGATAATATAATGCAAAAACTAAAGCATGGGCTCCTTTGTATTAGACCCAAAGCTTGTCTATTAACAGATGGAGCCTGCACCGGGAGATGTTTGTTTCCAGATCAATAAATAAAGACCAAAATCACCAAATATCACAAAACCTGATTCCTCTTGGTCTTGCTTCAAACCAATAAAACATCCTGCATATCGAGAAAGACGAAAAAAATACAAAAAGTTATTGTTTACAACCAGTGTTTCCAAATTTGCTTAAAATGGAAAAACAGTTGCATTGAAAATGTTTGTTTCCCGATCTGTTTTAGATTAACACATAAACACAAAAGGTTAAAATATCAAAAAACCTAATTATTACATGGTTCTTGCTTCAAATCAAGAAAAATCTTGCAAAACAATAGAGACGAAATAAATATAAAAATGTTAGTGTTTGCAATCTTTGTTTCCAAGGTCGCTACATATAAAAACATAGAAAAGTTTTAAGAGATCAAATGATATAAATAACAGGATATTAATCAGTTATTTAAAAAAAAACTTGTCAACTTAGTGTTTAGTAAAAAATGTAACAATAGAAAAGTTAAGAATCATTAAGAAGAAAATGAAATCAAAATCCCGAAATTATTTTGAAATCATGTATCAGAAATAGGGAAATCGAAAAAAACCATCAAAATGAATATTGACGAACGGATCAAACCTGAAAGATAATTGATGAACATCTGCAAAGTTACATTTGATATTCAGGCATTTAGGTGGGTGGGTCAAGCATCGATTTCGAGTGAGAGATGAGAGAAACCTGAACAAAGATGAAATTAAAAAAATGAAACCGTTTAACAGGAGCAGATACATCATTTGTAGGTTTCAACACCGAAACATGACTCAGATACATATAAATACGCATATAGGTATAGTATTTCAGAATAAAATGGTGAAATATACCTACACCTGCATTTTTAAGCCAAGTTAGTGATGTGCCGCGAATCCAGATGATTGCGAGTGTCGGTTGAGAAAAGAGATGGACTCGATATCGGTGGAGGAGACAAACGACGGTAATGATACACAGCGGCGACACCACTGGTGGTGGATTGTAGAAGCATCTACCAAACTTGAGAGAGAGAGAGAGAGAGAGACACGAACGTGGTGATCGATGGGAGGG
Organism: Cichorium intybus; assembly: GCA_023525715.1. Taxonomy (NCBI): domain Eukaryota; kingdom Viridiplantae; phylum Streptophyta; class Magnoliopsida; order Asterales; family Asteraceae; genus Cichorium; species Cichorium intybus. Next base: position 63,841,592 of record CM042014.1, read on the forward strand.
AAGAGGAAGATGGACGGGTTTTGGCGAAGGAGAGGATATGTATGATTGGTATGAAATAATCCAAGGGTTGAAAAGCGTACAGGTTGGCAATCCGGGGTCACCAGCGTGGCAATCCGTGTTCGATGTGTTTCTTACACCCGGCTAGTGAATATGTGCATAAGTTGTTTGTACAGTCTTAAAAATTAAGACATTTGTGCATTAAGACTCTTGTACTTTATGTATGTATTATATATATATATATATATATATATATATATATATATATATATATATATATATATATATATATATATATATATATATATATATATATATATATATATATATATATATATACACACACACACACACTAGTAGTGGACCCGCGCAATGCGGCGGACACTAGGGGGTTAGGTGTTGAATAGTGTTTTTTGGTGATATAAATTATGGATTATAGATCTCTAAGTGGTGACGGTTTCATAACCAAAAACTTTCTAATAGATCTGGATTGTAGAAATGATGTGGGCCAATGGCATGGTTGTAAGTAGTGTGATCTAAATATTTACTATAAGATGAAAAAGATTTCTATTTATTGTTATCGATTTGAATTACACATATAACAAAGCATGTAATTGTCTATGTATGCTTTAGTTGAAAATGCAAAAATAAGTCACAAAGAAAATTAATCTATTATGATTGTAAAATTTAAAAAATAGAATCAAATGAAAACCGGATCTTGTGATTTCAGGTGTCATCATATTGTTTCGAATGTTATTGGGTGGATTATATAGTATGGGTGTGCAAAAGTCCAAAACTAAAAAAAACAAAACATACCATTTCGGGGGGGGGGGGGGGGGGGGGATATTATAGGGTTGGTATTATTTAGTTGAAACATGAGTAAAAAAACGCTCTCAAGCAAAAATAAGAAATACACTTGATTACTTGCAAATCAATTATACTCAATGTAAAATATCATTGTTTAATGATCAAAAGAAGTTATGCCATCAATTCTTTCATGTAAAAACATTGACCACAATAAGGATACCAACCGTGGGCTAAAACACAATTATTACATCACAATACAACAATGGACAAAATAGTAACTACAATGAATACAAGGCATCTTAGCAATAATTGATATGTTCTGATGTCGTAAGCTTATTTTTCTTAACATCTTCCATATGTTCTTTTATTAACATATTCCCTCCGTTTTGGCACTGGATCAATCGCCCACACAACTTGTACCTGCAGCAATAGAAAACCATATATTTAAAATTATATAATTAGTCCCACCCACTTATATTATCACAAGTAAAATACATTTCTCCCAATATATAAACTTAAAAAATATCTCCCACAGAAAACATAGAAAATATTGGCTTGATTATTGTAAAAAATAGCCACTCACACCAGGTAAGATCAAAAGTATACAATGAGATCCAAATGTGACCAAATATTTTGTGGGATCATGGTGCATGAAAGCCACGATCAAAGAAAAGGAATATACACATGATACTCGAATATTAAACCCAAATTCAAAAACGGGAAAAGACGAGTGCTCACTTGTGATAGTTGACTATTTGACTTTTATGTATATCAGAACCTATGAACGTGCAAAAATCAACGGTTGTAAAAGAACCGATGACAAAGAGAAAAATATCCTACATCCTACATCTACCGCTAAGGTCTACGTGGCTGGGCCATTGCTTGAGGTATTTGATGGTGGTGAAGTTGTAGGCGGAAACAATGGCGATAACAATTTCTTTCGATTTCTCGATGAGAATAGGCATGGTTGAACTTGAAAATTGATCTTGGTATCTTGAACTTGAAAAAATAAATTAAAAACCACAATAAAAGAAAGTAAAATCTAACTTGTATGATTACCTGATGTGAGAGAGTTGTAGAGCCACAGACAGAATGACACTTCAGCCAGCCATTTGTACTGGGGGGCATGAAGCTGAGGTTCTCTCTTCTTCAGCTCGTGAGAAATCAAGAGATGGAAACCCTCAGCACTTTAAACATTTATGCACTCACACCAGAGATGGAAGAGATGATTAGTTGAAGCTTTTGGTATATCGGAGGTTAGCATGAAGCACATTCTTCCATCGGAGTCTTCGAAGAATATTCCATGTACAGGACTTTTAATAAGTTTGAGTGCTTCAGCAGAACACCATCAGTGTAACCGTATTTTGCCACTCCAAAGATGAGCACTTGTTCAGGAAGTAACCTGTATTTATCCTTCCTTGTCAGATGCAGTAGAAGGATCTTTTCACCTTTATTTTTCGAATATCCAACTCTGAAGATGGGATACACCGAGTGCCTTCTAATGAACACATCAACATATTTTGCAAGGTCAATCCGGCGGTTAACACTTTCAGCTTGACAAGCAGCTCTTCTTATTTTCTCAGCAATTGAGTCAAAGTGACTCAGAAGACCCTGTTGCTAATCTAGTCCACCTACTTTTTGAACTACTTGCTGAGCCATTTGATCATCTTTCAGAGAGATGATATGATATCTCACAACAAAGTTATGCTCAGCAGCAAGCTCATTTACATGTTCTACTGACATGCACCATTCTTTAGTGATTTGTAGAATAGACGGAGAAATATTTGGTCGTTTGGAAGACTCTGGGGCTGAAGATGACTCAGTAGAACGCATTCCTTTATGAACCAAGGGGACATTATCTTTTGGAATCTCAGCATACAGGTGGTCGGTAGTAAGAATTGAAGGACCTTGACCGTCACCAGGAAAAGGCTGACCAGGGTAAAGCACAATGATTAGATCAACAAGATAAGGCAAGTCAAACAGACCTTCCTCATCTTCACTTTCATTTACCACTCCTTTTTCAAGTAAACGCCTTTCATCATCTGACCCTTGCTCCCCCTCAGCATCAGAATCACCTTCTAACTCTTGCTCCCCCTCAGCAAGAGTTGAGTGTGTGGCAACACGTTGTGGCTGAGGTAGATCCTGAGGAACACCAAAATCAAGGAAACTATCTTCAAACATCGTAAGTTGAAGAGCATTTGGTTGCTCCCCGTGAGCATTAGGGGCAACCGGTAGCTGGAGCTGAGGACCTCCTTGAAATTCTTGACTTTCAAAGGAAGGATTGGAGTCGACAGTGACATCGTCATAATTCTGTCACACCCAAAAATTTTCGCAAAATGTTTGAACTTTTGAAAACAATTTTCATAAAAGAAGTTATGAGTTTACAAAAGATAAGTATCACAAAATCAAATTATAACAAAATAAACATAATAAATTGCGGAAGCAAAATAATAATAATGTCCCAAAATGGAAATTCTTCTAGTAGTGGTATCCTGGTGCTCCAAGTCACGCCTCGGCCTCCTTGATCTTAATACCTGAAAATGTTAGGGGAAACCGTAAGCATAAAGCCTAGTGAATTCAAACACAGACATCATATCAATATTCACATTTACTAATCCAAATCCATTTACAATTATAATTACATTAATAAGCAAGGAACAAATCAATGCTTATTTTCAATAGGGAGGACTTGTAGGTTTGAGCCGCACCGGGTAAATCCCGTATCCTTTGGCCCCGATCCCCGCACCTCGTAAAGAGTATAACGTTGGTGATCTTACCTAACTACCCCTCATAGTATTAATCAATCACATACAGTGCACATGTACAATTTTATAATAAAAATATAGCATGCTTTAAATATTAAATCTAAACAATCACACACGAGCTATCTCGCAAACATAAACACTAATACAAAGGTGTGAGAGAACTCATCTTGAGTGAGTGGGTAATAGATAGGAGTCAATATAAGGCTACCAAGCTTGTGAAAACTTCAAGGCTTCACCTAAATAGAAATAAAGGTTAGAAGAGTGAAGTTGTGAAACTAAGAAATGAGAAGGGAGTAATCACAGCAAGGACTCTAAAACAGTCCTGCTGATCGGGACTGAATTACTCCAAAATTCACAATAGAAACATAGGCTTAAATAATTTTTTCAAGAAGCTACAATGGCTTAGGTTTCCAGAACCATACGGAACTCCTCATAACTCCAAAGCGTGAAAGAGATATGAATTTTACAAAACGACTTGTCACTGCAGTCTTTGGACGGACCGTCAGGTGGTGTTGGCCAATTCTACCCAACTTTTGGGTGGAATTAGCCCCAACACAAAATCATAGGAACATTAGAAACCAAAATACAAGTCTCAGAGTTGGAATCGATTAAAAAGGGTTTCCCAAGCTCAAGATATAAAAATCACAAGGTGGTCAATCACAGAATCAGCATAAGCTGGTGACTGTCCATTGACCTGGAGTGTTGGTCCATTATAACCAAGTTATAATGAGAATTAACGATCCATATTCTCCAGATATTAAATTAACTATGTAATGTACATGTGAGTATTTGAAATCACTCAGGATCATTTCCCAAACCTAGTAATGATAAAAACAAAATAACATATCACAGCAGACCCGGATCCGACCCAACAGAAGAGAAGCTGTTGTTACCCATAGGTAAAGTCCTTTTTAGCGAGGGTGCCTTTTAAGAAGGTTACCCAACTCGATTTGTGAACTTTGGGCACTGATATGGGGTCCTTTTGAGTTCTAGAACTCGAGATATGATTTTTACAAAATGGTTACCGAATCTGATTGAAGCAGAAACATAACCTTTAATGACATATCTTGGCCAATCCACCCTTTTCTCTTTGGGATACATTATAGGATGTACCAACTCATCCTATTTAGTCCCCATGAATATGGTGGTACTAAAAAGGATTATAGATCATTAGGGATTCATTTAGCCATATGAAAACTATAAGAACTTAATCATAAATCCAAGTACAAAACCCTAAGATCATGATTTTCAATTTAGGGTTTTGTAGTGATCTTTCACATACACTCACACTCATATGTACATCAATAATGATGTAATGAGGTGGTGTATTCACATCTAACACTAAGATACATACATCTAAAAGAAAGGGTAGAAGTAGAGAGATTACTACATCAAAATAACAACATAGAATGATACATAAAATGATAGAATTGAAGAACAATCAAGATTACAAACATACCAAGGATTGGAGTTAGGGATGAACACAAGAGCAAAGTTCTTGGTTGGAGGAGAGTGATGATGATGACGGCGGCTTGGTGGTGAATCCGGCGACAGGAGGGCGGCGGTGTGGCTGTTTTGCTTGGCCGAGAGTGAGAGCTAGGGAGAGAAAGAGAGTGAGTCGTGAAAGAGAGAAGGAGAGGGAGAGGGAGGCGTGAAAGAGAGGGTGGAGTGGAGGAATTAGGGTTTTTGAACCCTAATATATTAGATTAGTGGGCTAAACCCTAAAGCCTTTGGGCTAGAAGACCCTCTAAGCTTTAATTGGGTTTGGCTATAAACCCATGGACTTAATTATATGATGAAAAGATGGGAATAATTATAAGCCCAATCTTTTAATTAATCATAATTAATTAAATTAATATAATGCCTCATAATTAATTAATTAAAAAAATAAATAACGTACCCATAAAAACCGGGGCGTTACAAATCTCCCCCACTAGGAACGGACTTCGTCCTCGAAGTCATCGCCAATAAATAAATCCGGATAATGAGCCCTCGTCTCGTCCTCCGGTTCCCACATCCATTCTGAACCCCGTCTATGTCGCCACTGAACCTTGACCAAGTTTATAGTTTTGTTCTGAAGGGTCTTCGTTTCCCGATCTAGAATCGCGACTGGTTGCTCAACATAGTTGAGATGCTCATCAATCTGGATATCCTCTAATGGTACCACTGTGGTCTCATCAACGACACATTTCCGTAGTTGAGAAACGTGGAAGGTGTCATGGATCAGGCTGAGCTCCTCAGGTAACTCCAAACGATAGGCCACCTCCCCAACGCGAGCAATGACCTTGTATGGTCCAATGAATCGTGGTCCTAGCTTTCCCCGCTTCCGGAAACGGATTGCGCCTTTCCAGGGAGAGACTTTTAACAACACAGAATCTCCCACCTGAAATTCGAGGTCCGAGCGTCTTTTGTCGGCATAGCTTTTCTGACGACTCCTTGCCGTGGCCAAATGGTCTCATATCACCTGAATCTTTTCCGTAGTTTGGACCACGATTTCGGTACTCCCAAGTACCCTCTGCCCTACCTCGCCCCAACAAACAGGCGTTCTACACTTCCTTCCATACAATGCTTCATACGTGGGCATCTTAATGTTGGAGTGATAACTGTTGTTATAGGAGAACTCGGCTAGATGCAAGTGATCATCCCAACTACCCCCAAAATCGATCGCACATGCCCGAAGCATGTATTCCAGTGTCTGAATCGTCCTCTCACTCTGCCCGTCCGTCTGCGGGTGGAAGGCTGTGCTAAAGTGCAATCGTGTACCCATCTCTTCCTGAAATTTCCGCCAAAACCAAGAAGTAAAACGGGTGTAACGCCCCAGATTTTCAAGTCAAATTTTTCTTTTTGAAAACCAAATATTGATTTATAAATGGATATTTTACAAATAGAGAAATAACCATAGTATTGATTTTAGCAAAATACATATAGAAACTCATGTCCTTTATTCTTCACATAAATTATTTATAAAGTAGCGGAAGTCTTGGAAATAGTGGAATGCGGTGCGTCAGGTTGGAGCCTTCCCTCTGTCTCTGCCATTATCTGAAAATGTTAAATATCAACGGGGTAAGCACAAAGCTTAGTGAGTTCCTCAAAATACCATACGATCCATCACATAACATACAACACATAATAACCATTCATATGTCTGTGAGACTCGCGGGCTATCCCTGTTCCGCCTGAAGACTCACAGGCAGTTCCCGTTCCGTCTTATCGCTCACAGGCTTTTCCTGTTCTGTCTAATGACTCGCAGGCTATTCCCGTTCCGCCTATTGGCTCGTGGGCTATCCCGTTCCGTCCACAAACAATCATTATCATAGCAATAATTCATACAATTATCATAACAGGTAAGATCACCTTAGTCTAACATATCTTCCTTCCTACGCATGCAATATCACCTATAGTATAGTGAGAAGACTCACCTGATTATAGTTGACTATATCGTTTATCTTTCTCAGCTTTGTATTTACTTCAACTTTAACTGTTAACATAATAAGAAATCTATCATTTCTTAATCCTTAACTATATTGTAGTCGCATCATTAAACCCTTCAGTAATTCCAATATGATACTCCATGATTTATCAAGTAAAGAACAGCCAGGTAGAAGATTAGTTGGGATGGCAGGATCCTTTCAGCATTTTAGCCTTTCGGAAAATCCAACAACCAGATCCCAAGTAATCGGCCTAGTCACCGTCCTCGTAAGTAAATCAATCGGTATTATTTTCGGAATTACGAATTGTTATAATAACGACATTTTAAGGTTTTTGTTTACAATTGTTAGAAATGAGTATAATATAACATATGTTATACTTATTAAATATTCTACTTCTTAACACAAAAACTATTTTACAATACCTAATTAAGCTATAGAAAAGTTTGTAGTTACCTTATGACCAGTCGTCGGAACCTATAACTTTTTCGCTAGGCTTTTGAGCTTCCTTCCGCTCACTTCTTACACTCTAGTGCTTAGAAACCTCTATATATTGGATTGAGATTTGTTGGTGTGGTTTATGAGATGTTTTGGGGGGTATTTATACTTGAATTCTTGAATAAAAAATGGCATGACACTTTTGACAAAAGATTTTAATAATATAATTTTGTTGAAATTAAAGGCCTTCTAGAATCAGTCTGTTCAAGACTGGTTTAGCCGATCTTAAACCCATTAAATTCACGTTTTTATTTTATATTCAGAAAACTCATCTCAATACCTTTCCAGGCATGTATGATATGTATTTATACGATTTGTCTATGATTTAATATGATTTTTTGAAAACAGACTATCTAATCTGTCAATTTCGAACTACTTAGTGAAGATTGCATTTTTAACCATATATAACTCCACTTTCAAGCTTACAACTATTGTTAAGAATTGTACTAGACTCAATTTGTAAACTTTGTGCACTAGTTTGAGGTCCAAACAATGTTCCTATAATTAATTATGATTTTTCTAAACACATCACAAAATGCTGATTTTCATATGAAATTGTAACTAAAGTTTTTCTTAGTTTTTTTTAACTACCAAAAATCATAGAATTCACAACAATTATAACTAAATGCAATAAATGGAATACAGGTCTTACAAGTCTCCCCCACTTCTTTGAATTTCGTCCTCGAAATTTGTATTCTCAAATAACTCGGGGTAATGTTCTCGTATCTCCCTCTCGGGCTCCCATGTGCATTCAGAGCCTTTTCGATGTTTCCATTGTACCTTCACCAGTACTACCACTTTATTACGCAAGGATTTGTCTTTCTTTCTAAGATAGCTATAGGATGCTCCACATAGTTCAGGCGTTCATCTAATTGAATATCCTCCAAAGGTACTATTGTAGATTCCTCCGTAATGCACTTCCTAAGTTGCGAAACGTGAAACGTGTCGTGAATCTGACTAAGCTGCTCGGGCAGCTCCAACCGGTAAGCTACCTTACCTACATGGGCAGTGATTCGGTAAGGTCCAATGTACCTAGGGCCAAGCTTTCCTCGCTTCCTAAAACGGATGACTCCCTTCCAAGGTGAAACCTTAAGAAGAACATAATCTCCCACTTGAAACTCGAGATCGGACCGCCGCCGATCTGCATAACTTTTCTGTCGAATCTGGGCCGTTAACAACCTCTCCCGAACCTTCTGAATTAACTCAGTTGTCTTGATTACTACCTCAGTACTACCCAATACCCGCTGGCCAACCTCGCCCCAGCAAATAGGAGTCCGACATTTCCTTCCATACAACATCTCAAAGGGAGCCCTGCCAATGCTCGCGTGATAACTGTTATTTTAAGAAAACACAGCTAAAGGGAGATGGGAATCCCAACTCCCGCCAAAATCGATAATACATGCCCTAGCATATCCTCCAGCGTTTGAATCGTCCTTTCACTTTGCCCATCCGTCTGAGGATGATATGCTGTGCTGAAATGAAGGCGAGTGCCTAATTCCTCATGAAACTTCTTCCAAAACCTAGACGTAAATCGGACATCCCGGTCGGATATCACCGAAACCGGTATACCATGCCGAGAGATGATCTCATCTACGTAGACCTTAGCCAATTCCTTTGCAGAGTAAGTCTCTTGGATGGGGAGAAAATGAGCACTTTTAGTCAACCTATCCACGATAACCCAAATAGTGTCCATATGACGAGGGGTTCTTGGCAACTTCGTGATGAAATCCATTGTGATATGCTCCCATTTCCATTCTGGGATCTCAAGAGGCTGCAACTTACCATGAGGCCGTTGGTGCTCGGCCTTGACCTTACGACAGGTCATGCATCTTTCGACAAACCAGGCTACTTCCCTCTTCATGCCCGGCCACCAATAATATTCGCGCAGATCCCTATACATTTTAGTTGCTCCAGGGTAGATAGAGAACCTGGATTTATGTGCCTCCTCTAATAGGGTTTGACGAACCCCGCCCAGCTTCGGTACCCAAATTCTCTCATGGCTAGTTAACAAATCCCTACTATCTTTGACCATAGCTGCCAACTGACCCACAATTCTCTCACCTTTCTGATTCTCGCTCTTGCTTGCTTCCATCTGAGCTTTCCTAATCAGCTCAAGCAGCGGTGTCACAATTGTCATCCTTAGACAAACGCCCCGAAGGGGTGCACCCAAAGCCTTACGACTTAACGCATCTGCTACCACATTGGCCTTCCCAGGGTGGTAGTGTATCTCACAATCATAGTCTTTCAATACATCCAACCATCTTCTCTATCTCATATTGAGGTTTACCTGATCCATCAAGTACTTCAAACTCTTGTGGTCCGTGAAGATGGTGCACTTCACTCCATACAAATAGTGTCTCCAAATCTTGAGAGCGAAGACCACTGCTCCCAATTCCAAATCATGAGTGGGGTAGTTAGCTTCATGGGGCTTCAACTGTCGCGAGGCGTAAGCAATCACCTTGCCTCGTTGCATCAAGACTGCCCCCAATCCCGTGATAGATGCATTGCAATAAACTGCCATGTCCTCCATGCCTTCAGGCAACGTCAAAACCGGAGCTTCACACAATTTCCGCCGCAAAGTCTCAAAAGCCTGCTGCTGCTCCTCACCCCACCGAAAAGCAGCGTTTTTCTTAGTTAGCCGAGTCAAAGGTACCGCAATCTTTGAGAAGTCTTGGATGAAACGGCGATAATAACCAGCCAGACCCAAGAAACTTCTAATTTCAGAGGGAGTCTTCGGACCCTCCCACCGCATCACGGCCTCCACTTTAGCCGGGTCTACCATGATTCCTTGCTCATTGACAACGTGACCCAAAAACTGAACCTCCCATAGCCAAAAGTCACACTTGGATAATTTTGCATAAAGCTTCTCCTTCCTTAAGGTCTCTAATACTTCCTTTAAGTGTTGTTCATGTTGCTACCTGCTCCGAGAGTAAACTTAGATATCGTGAATGAAAACTATAACCGACCGATCCAACATCGGTCGACACACTCGATTCATTAAATCTATAAAAGCTGCAGGGGCATTGGTTAGTCCGAACGGCATCACTACAAACTCGAAGTGGCCGTACCTCGTCCTAAAAGCCGTTTTCGGGATGTCTTCCTCCCGTACTCGCATTTGATGGTATCCTGACTGCAAATCAATTTTTGAAAACCACGAAGCCCCCTGTAGTTGATCGAATAAGTCGTCGATGCGAGGTAATGGATATCGATTTTTCACCGTAAGCTTGTTCAGCTCACGATAATCTATGCACATCCTATTGGAACCATCATTCTTCTTAACAAATAGAATAGGCGCTCCCCACGGTGAGCAACTGGGCCGAATAAATCCCTTGTCCAAAAGTTCCCTAAGTTGAATAGACAATTCAAGCATTTCTGGAGGCGCAAGACGATACGGTGCTTTAGCTATTGGAGCCGCACCGGGAGTTAAGTCGATCTTAAATTCCACCTGTCTCTCTGGCGGTACACCAGGCAGGTCCTCGGGAAAAACATCAGGAAAATCCCGAACCACCGTTATATCACCTGCTTTCTGCTGTGGCTTCTTTTCTCGTGTGTCTACAACATAAGCCACAAATCCCGAACCTCCATGCTGAAAATGTCTGCGTGCCCTAGCAGCTGAACAGAAAACTGCACCTCGATTCTTTCTCTCGCCCGGCACAACCAGCTCTCCCCCACTTAGGGTTTGAATCCACACTCGCTTGTTCTTACAATCGATCCATGATTCATGCTGACCCATCCAATCCATACCGATGATGACTCGAGAGTCACTCAACGGTATAGGGATGAGATCGATCGAAAACTTTATTCCTTGAATCACTACTTCGCATCCCCGATAAACACTAGTCACTTGCACAGCTTTATCATCCACAATTTCTACTTCTAACGGCCGAGGAAGAGTTCCTAAAGCAATACCGAAACTCTTTCCCAACGCGGCAGACACAAAAGAATGACTAGCACCCGAATCAAATAGTGCAAAGGTAGGCATAGAGTTGACTAAGAATGTTCCTAATCAAAGCATAATAGACATATTAATTACACACACCACAAACACGAGGCAAGTAAAGAAAGAGTACTCGTGACGACGTCGGGCGCATCCTGTGCCTCCTCGGCGGTCATGACGAATGCTCGACCCTTGGTCTTAGGGGCTTCCCCTTTCCACTGCCTACCATCGGTAATCCGGAGTGTAGTGGGTGCCGGATTCTGAACCACTCCCTGAGTCAGACGGGGACATTGGGCCTTGAAGTGGCCTACCTGATTGCAGTTAAAGCAGATTTTGGCCTCCTGTCGACAATCCCTAGCATAGTGGCCCTCTTTGCCACACTTATGTCACACTACTGCCCTACACTGCCCCTCATGGTTTTTCGCACACTTGCCACACTGACCGTGGCTTCTCTGACCATGCCTTCCTTGGTCCCCCCCTTTTTGCTTCTTTGATGGCGGATGAGATTGTGTTGGTGCCTGACGCTTCTGCCTTTGTTGGTTCCCTAGTTCCAATTCTCGAGCTCCAGCGGCTGAAATCATGTCGTTAAGAGTTTGGTGCCTGGCAGCAGACACAAACTCCTGTATATCCGTCCGAAGCATTGCCAAATATCGGTTCATCCGCATTTTCTCTGTGGCTGCATACTCTGGGCAAAAGAGCGCCCGCTCGTTAAACTTTTTGGTGATTTCTGCCACTGTCTCTGTGGTCTGAGTCAGGTTCAAGTATTCCTGAGCCAAACGTTCCATCTCTATTTACGGGACGTACTCTTGTCTGAACTTAGTCGTGAATTCGGCCCAAGTGATAGCCTCTATCTGAGCATCAGTGAGATCTTTAGCCATCATTTCCCACCAATCCTTTGCATCGTCTCTCAACAGGTTTACAGCAAAGATAACCTTTGATTCCTCTGGGCAAAAACAGGTTCTGAAAGCACCCTCTACTGCAGAAATCCATCTTATACTAGCGATTGGATCCCTTCCCCCACCAAACACCGGGACTTGACATGCGGCAAAATCCCGATAAGTCGCCATTCTATCCCTTGGTCTACTAATTGTAGCAAGTCGTTCCTCAATCATCGTTATCAGTTCAGTTTTGATTGTACCGAAGAAACGAGGAATTTCGGCTAGCACCTCGCGTGATACCTCTTCAGCAATTAAGTCTCGTAGCTCCTCATCTGATCGAGTGGGTCGGCTTGGTCCCTCACTAGACCCAGAACCATTACCATTGCTTCTTGTAATCACCACCATTCTGATTATACAAACAAGATGGTGAGCCCATGCTCATTATATGTGGTTACCCTACCAACCCGACTTTATAGGAGTTTTGGCGACTGACTATGTTACATGTAAGAATCCTGTGCTTTCGGTAGTACGGGCCCTGTACTATCTTCCACACCTATTCTTACTTGTACCAAACGTCCTTCCAAAATTACTATATAGTCTCTTATTACTATACGGTTCTTGTTTATACGGTTTGTACATTCAACACCTCTTTTTACACTTCCTAGAGTTTCTTTATCATACTTGTGATAAAAGAGAAAAAAAACGTTTGCTGATGCCATTAGGTAGTTTTGTTGACGCTTATTTCACACATAATTTTAAGGATAAAATATACAGTTGAATAAGTAATCTTATCCTAATGTCACCACCAGACAAGGAACAACTAATAAAGTCAGATAACTAATTCCAAAGCCATCTGATATTAACTACATGCAATTCAAGCGTACATTTAACTTTCTAACAGTATAAGCACAGTTTCAGTTGCACATAATTGTCATCATATAAGGCAATCAGACATCCTAAATCATGCAATTATAACATGCAATTCCTGAGTGAATCCTTAGTATACTCTTTATCATATCAAGTTTCTAGCATATACATGTATGCAGATATTTTGAGAATCATTTACTCACTTAAGCTCCGGCTGACCGCACGCATCGCATTCCTTTTCTTTTTAAAATTCTAACTTCTTTTTTTTTTTTTTTTGTAAAACTCTCAGTCCTCAGTTTGAGTTCAGATTTACCCGAAAGTTTATCTAAATCCCTCAAACTAAGGCTCTGATACCAACTTGTAACGACCCAGATTTTCAAGTCAAATTTTTCTTTTTGAAAACCAAATATTGATTTATAAATGGATATTTTACAAATAGAGAAATCAGCCATAGTATTGATTTTAGCAAAATACATATAGAAACTCATGTCGTTTATTCTTCACATAAATTATTTATAAAGTAGCGGAAGTCTTGGAAATAGTGGAATGCGGTGCGTCAGGTTGGAGCCTTCCCTCTGTCTCTGCGATTATCTGAAAATGTTAAATATCAACGGGGTAAGCACAAAGCTTAGTGAGTTCCTCAAAATACCATACGATCCATCACATAACATACAACACATAATAACCATTCATATGTCTGTGAGACTCGCGGGCTATCCCTGTTCCGCCTGAAGACTCACAGGCAGTTCCCGTTCCGTCTTATCGCTTGCAAGATTTTCCCATTCTGTCTAATTACTCGCAGGCTATTCCCGTTCCGCCTATTGGCTCGCGGGCTATCCCGTTCCGTCCACAAACAATCATTATCATAGAAATAATTCATACAATTATCATAACAGGTAAGATCACCTTAGTCTAACATATCTTCCTTCCTACGCATTCAATATCACCTATAGTATAGTGAGAAGACTCACCTGATTATAGTTGACTATATCGTTTATCTTTCTCGTCTTTGTATTTCCTTCAACTTTAACTGTTAACATAATAAGAAATCTATCATTTCTTAATCCTTAACTATATTGTAGCCGCATCATTAAACCCTTCAGTAATTCTAATATGATACTGCATGATTTATCAAGTAAAGAACAGCCAGGTAGAAGATTAGATGGGGTGGCAGGATCCTTTCAGCATTTTAGCCTTTCGGAAAATCCAACAACCAGATCCCAAGTAATCGGCCTAGTCACCGTCCTCGTAAGTAAATCAATCAGTATTATTTTCGGAATTACGAATTGTTATAATAACGACATTTTAAGGTTTTTGTTTACTATTGTTAGAAATGAGTATAATATAACATATGTTATACTTATTAAATATTCTACTTCTTAACACAAAAACTATTTTACAATACCTAATTAAGCTATAGAAAAGTTTGTAGTTACCTTATGACCAGTCGTCGGAACCTATAACTTCTTCGCTAGGCTTTTGAGCTTCCTTCCGCTCACTTCTTACACTCTAGTGCTTAGAAACCTCTATATATTGGATTGAGATTTGTTGGTGTGGTTTATGAGATGTTTTGGGGGGTATTTATACTTGAATTCTTGAATAAAAAATGGCATGACACTTTTGACAAAAGATTTTAATAATATAATTTTGTTGAAATTAAAGGCCTTTTAGAATCAGTCTGTTCAAGACTGGTTTAGCCGATCTTAAACCCATTAAATTCATGTTTTTATTTGATATTCAGAAAATTCATCTCAATACCTTTCCAGGGATGTATGGTATGTATTTATACGATTTGTCTATGATTTATTATGATTTTTTGAAAACAGACTATCTAATCTGTCAATTTCGAACTATTTAGTGAAGATTGCATTTTTAACCATATATAACTCCACTTTCAAGCGTACAACTATTTTTAAGAATTGTACTAGACTCAATTTTTAAACTTTGTGCACTAGTTTGAGGTCCAAACAATGTTCCTATAATTAATTATGATTTTTCTAAAAACATCACAAAATGCTGATTTTCATATGAAATTGTAACTAAAGTTTTTCTTAGTTTTTTTTAACTACCAAAAATCATAGAATTCACAACAATTATAACTAAATGCAATAAATGGAATACAGGTCTTACAACGGGTGTCACGGTCGGAGACAATAGAAACCGGCACACCATGCAATGAGACAATCTCACGATCAAAGATATCGGCCAACTTCTTTGCAGATGAACTCTCCTTTATGGCCAAGAAGTGAGCGCTCTTAGTTAGACGGTCGACAATCACCCAAATAGTATCAGCTCCACGGGCAGTCCTAGGCAGCTTAGTGATAAAATCCATGGTCAGATGCTCCCATTTCCATTCCGGAATCTCCGAAGGTTGCAATTTCCCATGCGGTTTCTGGTGCTCCGCCTTGACCTTCCGGCAGGTCATACATTCTTCCACATACCGGGCTACATCATTCTTCATTCCGTGCCACCAGTAACCCTCCCGAAGATCCAGATACATTTTGGTAGCACCTGGATGTATGGAGAATTTAGACTTGTGAGCTTCCTCCATTAAGGTCTTACGGTTGCCTCCTGTAAATGGAACCCAAACTCTACCATGGCGAGTCAACAAACCTCGACTATCGAGTTCCATTTTGGGCAGTTCATTCTCAATTTTCTCCCGCTTGATGTTCGTTGCCGTCTTTTGAGCGTCACGAATCAGGTCTAGCAAGGGCGACACCATCGTCATACGGAGGCACTTAGCTCGAATGGGCTCGGCAGACGGTTTGCGACTGAGAGCATCAGCCACCACATTAGCTTTATCGGGGTGGTAGTGAATTTCGCAGTCATAGTCTGTCACCACATCCAGCCATCTAATCTGCCTCATGTTCAGATCTCGCTGATCGAACAAATACTTCAAGCTCTTATGGTCGGTATATACAATAAACTTTACCCCATAGAGATAATGTCTCCAAATCTTGAGGGCAAATACCACAGCCCCAAGCTCCAAGTCATGAGTGGGGTAGTTTTGCTCGTGGGGTTTTAGCTGTCGGGAGGCGTAGGCTATAACCCTGCCTCGCTGCATCAGAACTGCACCAAAACCCACAAGTGATGCGTCACAATAAACCACTATATCCTCCACCCCATCCATTAGGGCCAAGATTGGTGCATCACATAATCGGGATCTCAATTCATCAAACGCCGCTTGCTGTTCCGGGCCCCACACAAATTTCTCTGATTTCTTGGTCAGTCGGGTAAGTGGTAACGCAATCTTTGAGAAAATTTCTATGAATCTACGGTAGTAACCAGCCAAACCCAAAAAGCTACGAATTTCGGAAGGCGTTTTTGGAACCTCCCACTGCTTAATGTTTTCAACTTTGGCTTGGTCGACCTTGATACCTTCTTTGTTCACCACATGCCCCAAAAAATGAACCTCTTCTAACCAAAACTCACACTTCGAGAGCTTAGCATAAAGCTTTTCTCTCGTGAGAGTCTCCAAAACTTCCCGAAGATGTTGCTTATGCTCCTCCTTGGTCTTAGAGTAGACTAATATGTCGTCAATAAACACAATAACAGAGTGGTCAAGCATCGGGCTGCACACCCGATTCATGAGGTCCATAAAAGCGGCGGGTGCGTTGGTGAGCCCAAAAGGCATCACCACGAACTCATAATGCCCATAGCGAGTACGGAATGCGGTCTTCTCAATGTCTTCTTCTCGGACTCGCATCTGGTGGTAACCGGACCGTAAATCAATCTTGGAGAACCAAGATGCTCCCTGCAGCTGATCAAAAAGGTCGTCAATACGTGGTAGCGGGTATCTGTTCTTTATTGTGCCCTTGTTCAGCTCCCTATAATCGATACACATACGCTGGGTGCCATCCTTCTTCTTGACAAAAAGAATAGGAGCACCCCATGGCGAAGAGCTAGGCCGTATAAAACCCTTACTACTTAACTCTTGAAGTTGCTCCTGGAGTTCTTTCATTTCGAGTGGTGCCAATCGATATGGAGCTTTAGCTATCGGAGTCGCACCCAACAATAGATCAATGCGGAACTCCACTTGCCGTATAGGGGGCAAGCCAGGGACTTCCTCCGGAAAAACAACGCTGAAGTCAGAAACAACTGGGATTTCATTAAGTACCCTGGCAGCAGAACAAGAAGCGATGGCCAAACGAGGAGTATCTCCCTGAATGATAAGTTCTCCGCCCTTAGGGTTTCGAACGCGAACTTGTTTCTTACGACAGAGGATTTCCGCGTCAAACGCGTCAAGCCAATCTATACCCACGATGACACAAAGATCTCGCATCACAATGGGAATAAGATCAATAGGGAATTCAACCTCGGAAAATTTGAGAGTACAGCCCCGATACAAATCGGTGACATAAATCATACGGTTATCGGCAACCTCGATAACCATTGGGCGAGCCAGTTTCCCGATACTACGACCCAGACGATTAATGAATGTGCGAGATACAAAAGAATGACTAGCACCGCTGTCGAACATAACAACAGCGGGCTCGGAGTCTAACAAATAAGTGCCTGATTCACAACATATAAACAATATTTAAACTACCATCAAATTTAAACAATACAAGAGTGAAGGAGAACGAAGGAAAGGGGATTTTTACCCGCCACAGTCGCGGTAATCGCCGGCTCCTCTGCAGTCAGTTGGTGAACACGTCCTCGTTTCACCATGGTAGTTCCCTTAGATGACGATGCACCCGCGGGTTTCATACCCCCGCCTCCACTACTATTCTTCAACCGTGGGCAATCAGGCTTCTTGTGTCCCTTCTCGTTGCAGTTAAAACAGGTAGGAACTGAAGAGGGAACCTGTGGTGATGCCACCACCACTGGGGACTTGCAATTCTTCCAATGATGTCCCGGCTTCTTGTAGTTGTAACACACTAACCGACTCTTATCGTCCTGCCCTGCAGACGGCCTATACTCGTATCTCGTCTTCCCACCGTTCTTCTGCTTCTTGTGTGCATCCCCGGACGTCTTGGTCAGGGCGTGGTCTGCCTTCCTCTTGTGCTGCTGGGTCTGTAGCTCAATCTCCCTCCTCCTAGCGGCATCCATAACAGCTGACAGTGTCGTGAACTCTTGTATGCTCACAAACTCCCGTATCTCCGAACGTAGGGCATCCTTATACCTGCTAACCAACCATGCCTCATCTCCGGCAAATGAGGGACAGAAAAACATCATCTCCAGGAATTTGGCATTTAGATCTGACACGCACTCTGAAGTCTGCTCAAAGGTCATAAACTGCTACAGCATCCGCTGCTGCTCCACCTTGGGCACATACTGCTTCTCGAACCTCTTCACAAACTGGGCCCAAGTCATGGCTCTCAGCTCATCCTCAGTAAACAATGTCGTAACAGTCTTCCACCAGGCATTCGCCTTCTTCCTAAGCTGGCTCATCGTAACCACAACCTTGAACTGGTCTGGGCACCCGCAAGTCATGAGGGCGCTTTCAATATCGGCAATCCAGTGCTTAGCCTCTACTGGATTCAAGTCACCATTCCACTGAGGAGGGTGGCACTTAGAGAACTTCTCATAGTAGTAGGCTGAGTCGCGAGCAGGCGGCGCGGGTAAAGCTCCTCCATGAGCAGCTGCGAAACGCTCATCCAAGAGGGCACGGACTTGGGTAATGATGTCAGTAGTGACATTTGGAATGAGGTCGTTGAAGGCATTGTTAAATTCTTCAGCGATGAGTTCCCTAACTTGTTCCATTTGGGTCCGATTTAGATGAGTAGCTAGAGCCATCTATATTAAAGACATTATTAGGATATATTCGTCCTAGATCTTTCTATGAAGATGGAACACTCAGCTCACTGGACATTTTCAACCTTGCCCCGACAAGAGATCGGCATCGGTGCTTCAAATAGTAGGGGCCCTTCTACTACCTTCCACACAAATTCCAATCTTGCATTCGCATCTAGTTTCAAATGTTCCAGTTTGCTCTAGCCGGTTATTTAAACAACTCTCTCTCACATGGTATTACTAACATAGGTGAAATTTTAACAATTTTAGGGCTAGTTTATGATAAGTCTAAAGGCAAAGCTCCTAATAACAATTCAAGGTGCAAAAATCTATCAAAATAAAAGTATAAGAAACAAGGTTTACTTGGCTGACCGGCACACCCTGGGATCTTCCACTACTAGTCTTTAAAAATTTAAAGAAAATTCTTTAAGAAATTATTTTAAGGGAAGCAAAATTTATAAGAGCCTCAAGTTTGAGTCTAGAACATTCCTAAGAATGCCTAGTTCTCTCAAACGTGTGCTCTGATACCAACTTGTCACACCCAAAAATTTTCGCAAAATGTTTGAACTTTTGAAAACAATTTTCATAAAAGAAGTTATGAGTTTACAAAAGATAAGTATCACAAAACCAAATTATAACAAAATAAACATAATCAAGTGCGGAAGAAAAATAATAATAATATCCCAAAATGGAAATTCTTCTAGTAGTGGTATCTCGGTGCTCCAAGTCACGTCTCGGCCTCCTTGATCTTAATACCTGAAAATGTTAGGGGAAACCGTAAGCATAAAGCTTAGTGAATTCAAACACAGACATCATATCAATATTCACATTTACTAATCCAAATCCATTTACAAGTATAATTACATTAATAAGCAAGGAACAAATAAATGCTTATTTTCAATAGGGAGGACTTGTAGGTTTAAGTCGCACCGGGTAAATCCCGTATCCTTTGGCCCCGATCCCCGCACCTCATAAAGTGTATAACGTTGGTGATCTTACCTAACTACCCCTCATAGTATTAATCAATCACATACAGTGCACATGTACGATTTTATAATAAAAATATAGCATGCTTTAAATATTAAATCTAAAGAATCACACACGAGCTATCTAGCAAACATAAACACTAATACAACGGTGTGAGATAACTCATCTTGAGTGAGTGGGTAACAGATAGGAGTCAATATAAGGCTACCAAGCTTGTACAAACTTCAAGGCTTCACCTAAATAGAACTAAAGGTTAGAAGAGTGAAGTTGTGAAACTAAGAAATGAGAAGGGAGTAATCACAGCAAGGACTCTAAAACAGTCCTACTGATCGGGACTGAATTACTCCAAAATGCACAATAGAAACATAGGCTTAAATAATTTTTGCAAGAAACTACAATGGCTTAGGTTTCCAGAACCATAAGGAACTCCTCATAACTCCAAAGGGTGTAAGAGATATGAATTTTACAAAAAGACTTGTCACTGCACTCTTTGGACGGACCGTCAGGTGGTGTTGGCCAATTCTACCCAACTTGTGGGTGTAATTAGCCCCAACCAAAAATTAGAGGAACATTAGAAACAACAATACAAGTCTCAGAGTTGGAATCGATTAAAAAGGGTTTCCCAAGTTCTATATATAAAAATCACAAGGTGGTCAATCACAGAATCAGCATAAGCTGGTGACTGTCCATTGACCTGGAGTGTGGGTCCATTATAACCAAGTTATAACGAGAATTAACGACCCATATTCTCCAGATATTAAACTAACTCTGTAATGTACATGTGGGTATTTGGAATCACTCAGGATCATTTCCCAAACCCTAGTAATGATAAAAACAAAATGACATATCACAGCAGACCTGGATCCGACCCAACAGCAGAGAAGCTGTTGTTGCCCATAGGTAAATCCTTTTTATCGAGGGTGCCTTTTAAGAAAGTTACCCAACTCGATTTATGAACTTTGGGCACTGATATGGGGTCCTTTTGAGTTCTAGAACTCGAGATATGATTTTTACAAAATGCTTACCGAATCTGATTGAAGCAGAAACATAACCTTTAATGACATATCTTGGCCAATCCACCCTTTTCTCTTTGGGATACATTCTATGATGTCCCAACTCATCCTATTTAGTCCCCATGAATATGGTGGTACTAAAAAGGATTAGAGATCATTAGGGATTCATTTAGCCATATGAAAACTATAAGAACTTAATCATAAATCCAAGTACAAAACTCTAAGATCATGATTTTCAGTTTAGGGTTTTGTAGTGATCTTTCACATACACTCACACTCATATGTACATCAATAATGATGTAATGAGGTAGTGTATTCAGATCTAACACTAAGATACATACATCTAAAAGAAAGGGTAGAAGTAGAGAGATTACTACATCAAAATAACAACATAGAATGATACATAAAATGATAGAATTGAAGAACAATCAAGATTACAAACATACCAAGGATTGGAGTTAGGGATGAACACAAGAGAAAAGTTCTTGGTTGGAGGAGAGTGATGATGATGACGGCGGCTTGGTGGTGAATCCGGCGACAGGAGGGCGGCAGTATGGCTGTTTTGCTTGGCCGAGAGTGAGAGCTAGGGAGAGAAAGAGAGTGAGCCGTGAAAGAGAGAAGGAGATGGAGAGGGAGGCGTGAAAGAGAGGGTGGAGTGGAGGAATTAGGGTTTTTGAACCCTAATATATTAGATTAGTGGGCTAAACCCTAAAGCCTTTGGGCTAGAAGACCCTCTAAGCTTTAATTGGGTTTGGCTATAAACCCATGGACTTAATTATATGATTAAAAGATGGGAATAATTATAAGCCCAATATTTTAATTAATCATAATTAATTAAATTAATATAATGCCTCATAATTAATTAATTAAAAAAATAAATAACGTACCGAGAAAAAATGGGGCGTTACAAATTCTCTTCCATTTGGCATCATCAACAGGAGGAGGTGGAGGTGGAGGATTGGCAGGACGTGTAGGAGACGGAGGATCAGTCTCCATTGCCTCAGGGGAAGGTTCACATTGTGGAGATGTTGATGAGAAACGGTTGTGTAAACTACCACGATGTGGAGAATGGATGCCACAAACATGAGAGATATTAATCGGGCCCTGAATGACTTCTTCTAACGCGGCAAGGTTGTTGATGGGTGAATCGTCATCACTGGAAGACATGTTTGTGGATATGGCAGCAGAATATGAGGACTCAGCAGAAAAGGAGTCCTTATCTTCAAAATCAGTAGAACTCGAGGGATGTTGCTGAGGACTAAGAGATGGAGAGGCAGGAGCAGTATGTTGAGGCATGGACTGTTGGGGGTGTTTTGAGTATCTTCATCAGGAGAAGGTGTTATAGGATCTGATGTTGTACGATGAGATGAAGATCCTTCACAAGAGTCGTTTGAGTCAGAAGAATCCTCAGGATGGACAAGGTTGACAACCAGAAGATTAGGATTGTGGATCTGGGTTGACTCACACCCTGATATGGGTTCCGGGTCCATCCAATCATGCACGATAGTAAGGAAGGTCAGTAGCAGTAGGTGCTGACACAAAAATATTAGATGTCAGCGTGGGGAACGAGCACGCTTCGTCTTCAATTGAGTGGTAGGCAGCACACTTAAAATCGATGGCCAGAGCAATAAACCTGGGAAATGCCACATAAGAAGTACGAGCCTTGCAGTTGATAAGGCTAAACAGCTGATAAAAAATCAAGTAGGCAAAGTCAAAGTTCTTGTTACGGACCATGCTATAGAGAATACGAAGCTCATAAAGGTTTAGTCAAAGTTCTTGTACCCAAGGCATCAGCCAATGATCCCGATAAGAAATTTCCATCCAGCGAGAAAACATTAACAAAGCACCACTTTATCCGCATCTCTCTTACCAGCAAGAGAGAGATCGTACCCAAGGAGATAAACAACTGACTTGGTATCGTATTCAGAAGGAAGAGCAGTAAAGGGCAGCCAACATCGTATGAACGAATTGACAGTAAGATCCACTTCTTCAGACCCAGTGAGGAAGGTTCTGATGATGGAAGAGGAGTCTGAATGAAAGTCGTAGGTGTACCAAAACTCAGCAATGGCAGAAGGATGGAACGCTTGAGGTACGCCGTAGATTACATAGTTCAGAGGGCGTCCTTTCAAGAAATCTACAAAGGCTTCGAAACCCTTATCCTTTAGCTTGGAGGGAATGTTGAAAACAGCGACAACATTTTTTGGGTGAATCGATGAATTCGGAGTAGATTCAGCTTTGAAAAGATCACCGGGAGGAGCAAACTCGAAGACAGCAGCCATGGAATTACAGTAGAGATGTTTAAGGTTTTTCAAAGGTTTTCAGAGAAGAGAGAGTGTTTTTGTGGGGAGACAAGGGTTTATTTGAAATATATGCTGATATTTGAAGGATAATGGTGGGAGGCGAAAAGGTAGGCGATAAGATCGGGAAAAGATCGTGTGTGATGATTGTGCCGAAATGTTAGGGACAGGTGTCACACATCAACGGTCACAATCTGAGGCTGAGATAAGTTAGATAAACAACGGAAACAAAAAAGTTTAATCTCAGCGTCAGTGGACCAGCACCCCTGACTTAAGGACCAGTCAGTGATTCATACACTTAAGACTATGCTTCAGTATGTGGAGGGGTAAGTTGCTTCGGCTCAGCGTGTGTACAGCAGCAGCTTCTAGGGACAGAGTCTTGCAAATGATCAGAGTGAAAATTGCAAGATAACCCTTTGTCTTAACAGGACCAAACAATATAGTATAAGCTGATTCTTGTGATCAGCTGATAAGGCGGGTTAGTGCTTAGTGTCTCAGCAGGACATAAGACTTGGAAGACAGCAGCATGCTTCCACGGACAAGGGCTGGATGAATAAAAAACAGTCACTCAGGCCTGAAAAATATGTTTATCAGTGTGACTGGGAAGTCTCACATCAGTGAATAGACAATTCTAGAACACTGATGGGAGTGAGTGGCTCTTTAACATCTCAGGGCTGGTCTTGCCATTGAGAAATGAGGCTTAGTCACATACACCAACATGCTTCTAGGGACAGTAGGTGTTAGAGTTGCAGACTAGATGGAAATCTCCATCAAATCAATTATCTCAAACATTATCACCTTGAGAAGACCAAAAGGCGATAAGTCAAATCGATTACTTTTCCAAGGGAATTGAATCCACACCAAACCGGGAAACTTCAAGAATGCTGTTGTGAAGGCTATCCGAATCTGGTTGGATAGGTTCGTGGTGAAGCTGACAACACTAAACAATGGGGAGATAGGACGTCCATTAATAGTAGAAGTACCATAAGGAGTGCTTCAACCAGTGCCACCACAAGTGATCGTGGATTTTTCTCAGTATGACTTGGTGGAGGTGTGGTATAGGTGAGGATGGTGGCCATGGATGATTTTGAGTTTTTGGTGTGACTGGAGGAGGCACATCAGGAGATCTTTTGTGACAATAGTGAGCTAAGAATTAGTCATGTTTTTACCTTAGGAAATCCATCTGTATGCCAGTATTATAAGCATTAGAAAATGTCATCACCATTATGAATAAAATGTTTTAATGCTTTAACAAAAACAAAACCAGCAAACAAACAAAAACACACTAATGTGAAATCATCCCCCATTCATTGATGAAAAATAATAACTTCTGCTTATCCAAAGGCTTTGTGAAAATATAAGCTAGTTGCTCTGTAGGAAAGTACATCAGCTCGATCTACTACATTTGAATGATGTCACGAATGAAATGATGCCTGATGTCGATATGCTTGGTCTTGGAGTGCTGGACAAGATTCTGATATATGAGAATAGCATAAGTGTTGTCACAGCAGATGGGTTTCTAAGTGAAGAAGAACGCATAGTCCATCAATTGATTTTGAATCTATAGTACTTGGGCACAGTATCTACCAGCAGCGACATACTTCACTTCAGCTGTTTAACATACCACTGATGTTTGCTTCTTGCTTGACCAACTAAAAAGGAAATTTCCCAGCAGCTGACATCCACCTAAAGTACTCTTGCGATCTAAGGAGCATCCTACAAAGTTGAAATTTGACTCACAGGGATACCAAAGTCCAAGAGAAGGAGTATGCTTGAGATAGCGCAAAATTCTTTTCATAGCATTAATGTGAGACTCCTTTGGACAGACTTGAAAGCGAGCACACGTGCTGGTGGCAAAAAAGATATCAAGACGAGACTCCTTTGGACAGGCTTAAAAGCGAGCACACATGCTGGTGGCAAAAACGATATCAAGATGACTGGTAGTGAGATAGAGCAAAGAACCGATCATGCCTCTATTGAGAGAGGCGTTCACAACAGCACCAGAAGGATCAGCTGAGAGATGAGAAGAGGTGCCCATGGGAGTCTTGGCAGGTTTGCAGTCAGCAAATGAAAATTTATTCAGCATATCCTATACATACTTGCTTTGGCTGATAAAGATGTGTTAGGATTCTAGTTGTGATGATATTTTGATATCCGAAGTACATGTGTTCCTATCCGAAGCTTTTGGTGTATGCGAAGTGATGAGCTGATGCGAAGAGGTTGATGATACGAAGTCTCCATGCTTATCGGAAGACTTTTATGTTTATACCTATCTTTTGTAATAGATAATGACTAGGGTTCTTATGCTTATCAGTAACTAATTGGATTAAATGTTTATCCAAATAGATCTTAGTATATAAACACCATTAGCCCTAGTTGTTTAGTACGTAACTTTACAGTCGCATATTCATTGTAATGATCCTTATAGTTGCTCGTCATTAAAAAGACTTGGAGCACTATCCTTTTACATTGAATACAAATCATTCGACTGATTGAATACTCAAATACTTTTGTTCTCGTTGTTTGGCTTGTTCCTAATTTGATCTTACAAGTGGTATCAGAGCGGGTTGTTTGCTGATCTAAT
Source organism: Cichorium intybus (assembly GCA_023525715.1). Lineage (NCBI taxonomy): Eukaryota > Viridiplantae > Streptophyta > Magnoliopsida > Asterales > Asteraceae > Cichorium > Cichorium intybus. Next base: position 63,867,386 of record CM042014.1, read on the forward strand.
ATTAAGATTAATATGCCTTCTTTGATTCGTGGGTTCAAATTGTTCTTGAATCCACCCTTCCGTGTTTCAGAGTTTTTAATCTTGATAATTTTCCAGCAACGATCAAGTCTTTTAATAGCCTACAACGCGAACAACACAATGATGAACTATGCTGCCTTACTTGGTTCCAGCAACAAGGCACCTATGCTGATTCCTGAAGATTACGATCAATGGGCTAATCGTATCGAGGATCACCTGTCTGGTATCGATGAAGATCTTTTAAGATCATTGAAGGAAGGTCCTTTTACTGCTAATGTTCAGACCAGATTCGCTGCAAAATCTGGTGAAGCCACTACTCCTCCAGTCGATACAGAAGCCGTTATTGCTGCAAACAAGAAGAAGATCCAGAATGACAAAAGATGCATGCGAGAATTGAAAATGGATCTGCCTCCTATTGCCTTCAATCTAACCCGAAGGCCAAAATTTGCTAAAGAGATTTGGGACAGACTGAAGATGCGATACGAAGGTAGCGATGTCATGAAGAAGAGCATCGTCAACAACATACTGGCTGATTTCAGCAACTTCAAACAACTAGACAATGAGAAGATTGATCAGACGTTTGAGAGATTTACTGATGTGGTCTACGAACTGGAGAAGTATGGAGTTTCCAAGACTTCGCATGAAACAAACTTTCGGTTCATGCAATGTCTCCGAAGGGAATGGAAGCAAATCACCATGATGGTAAGAGCTCATGAGAAGATAAACTCCTACTCGCTCGAAGAACTCTACAATCTACTAAAATCATATGAGTATGATGTTCTAGATGAAGCTGGTGATCCACCCAATGTTGGCACTTTTGCTTTTGTCTCAAAGACTGAATCTGATGATGTCACTGATGTTGATGATGAAGGTGATGAGGATGAAGAAAGTGATACGAAGGCACTGTACTCCAGTAACAACAGAAACTTTCAGAAAAGACCACAGAACAAACCCAACTTCAATAGAAATTTCAACAATGGGAAACAGCCAACTAAAACTGCTGATTATTCCAAACCGAAGTCTGATGCAACTCTTCAACCTGAAAAAAAAGTTATTAGGTGATTCTGGATACGACTGTAACTATTGTTTTGGGAAGAATCATTTGGCCAAGGACTACATGCTGAAGAAAGAAAATGAGAAGAAGGAACGAGTCAAAGATGAAGCATAATATACGAAGAAACGGGAAGAGGTTCGTGCGAAGACTCAAAGTCTGTCAGTTGTTGCTCCTAATAGTGGTGATGGTATATACCAGATTTGGTCATCTGGTTTGGATGATGATGAAATCCGAAGACCTACTCATGGGGCAATGTTTGCTGCACATACTGGTCATGGCATATGGTCCGAAGGGGAGAGTTCGGATGAAGAAGAAGAAGAAAGCAAAATCACTGGTGTCTGTCTGATGGCACAAGTAACAAACTCTTCGTCAAATGCTCGCCTTACCATTCCAGAACATGTATCACTTTTACTTAAAAACTTTAACGTTCCTGAAGAACTTTTTATTAATGACCTTAACGAAATTACTTCTGACTGTCTGCATATGAATCAACTACTTGTTTCATCAAATAGTGATGCGTGTCAGGCAAAGGATGAAGTAACTTCGCTCAAGGCCAAGCTAGAAGGAATTCATGGGGCACTGGAGACAAAGTCAACTAAGAATAGATATTTTAGAAGAAAGTAGGGAACAGTACATAAAGAATAATGAATTATTATTAAAACAAAGGAATATTTTTTGTGAAACTGCGAAAAGATTATATGCTTACATTACACGTATTTATCATTCTTCTAATATTTCTTTAGATCATCACAAAAAATTACTACCTTTTATTGAATTTAAGTTACAAGAAGTTGATTCTATTTCATACGAATGTGAATCTATTGTTTCATCAATTGAAATCCCAAACCCAACTTATGCTCATGGTATTGTTCCATTCGAAATTTTTTTAAGTCCTAATGATTTACTCAAAGTAATGGATAAGTCTCTACCCACAATTCCTCTATTGTTGAAACTTCTAAACACGACTCTGATTCTGATTCTGATATTGAAGAAATAGACTGTAGTGATTTATCATAACTAAAAACTTCATCAGTCTGTTCTTCAAAATCTGAATTCAAAGAAACTGAAAGGTTTTCAGCAAATTGACAACGCCTAGTGATATCAAGTATTATAGGCATTGTTGAGCCCTATTCTTGATGAAATTATATCAGATATACTTTGGTATTCTCACTTTTCGTGCCAGGACTTGTTTGGAAGAAAAGAATGAAAACAGGGACTAAAACGTGCAAAATGAAGAAGTTTGGAAAAGAATGAAAAATCAAGGAAATACGTACGCGCGCCGCGGATTCCATAAAGGCGCGACGCGGGTCAAAGGTGGTGGAATACATTCAAATGCCGAAAAAACGGGAAAAGATTAGTATGCGCGCGCGGGATCCTCATTTGCGCGGCGCGCTGCGGGAAATTTGCAACTATAAATAGAGGCATTTCCAGCCAAAAACCCTAGCAAAGACCGGGTGTAAAATCGACCTTGAAGGGCTTTGACTCCAAGATTTCGTTCCAGCAACATCTTAATTGGTATTTCTATGTTTTTAAGTTTATTTTCATTTAGCTAGTTAGTAGTAAGCATTGACTAGTATCCTTGGGAGTGACACCCACTGATATTGAGATTTAGTTTCTTTTTTAGCAACATTTGGTTACTTTTTGTACTTCTGGAATTGAGTTTGATTAATGAGAAGCATTTGGTTATAAGCAATATTGGTTTTTCGGTGTTTTTATGCTTGTTTTGTGTTTTGGATGTTTGGATTGTGTTTGGATGTGTTATGACCTTGTTTGGGACTGTTTTCCTTTGCTGATTTCAGTAGCCAACTAGGTTAGCTTTTGGGTATTGAACTTTAGCTAGTAACAGTTCAGTTGGAAGCTTAGTTATTGGTTAGTTTATGCCTTGTTTTGTTTGGATGTTTTGGATGCCTTCTTTTTCTTCTGATTCAGAGATGTACTTCTGATTTCAGAAAGTGACTAGGTTTGTTTGTTTGAGCTTAGCGTATGCTTAGCTTGGATCTGTTTGATTATAGCTTTTGGGTGCTAGTAGTTAGGAAACTGGAAACTAGATCCTCCGACTGTAGCGTGACACTACAAGTTGGTAATCTGTCACCTGATCTGACCACGAAGCTCCTGCGGATCGACCCTGACTACCACTGTGCTAGTGTGTGTGTTAGGTTTTTCTTTATTTTTGACCGCACGACGACCTAGGCGTGTCAAATTTTGGCGCCGTTCTCGGGGAGCTGTGAGCTCAGAATAGGTGATTTGTAGGATCCCTTAGTTTTGAGTTTCATTATCTTTTGAGTATTTTGATTTTTGATTTCTTCGGGTGTGTGCATTAGTGCATGCGTACCCACAGGGGTGGGCAACTATCCCCTTTGTATTTTGACCCTGAGATTGAATGAACCTCGCGCAGAATCCGTGCACGTAGGCGTTCCAATATCATGAGTTTAAGTAATACTAGCAGTAGTGTAGAACACGTTGCCCAGGAACCTTCGGGTGAGGCAACGGGGATGTTGTTTATTCCCCCAGTGTCAGAGTTTCATTTCGAGAGCACGAGTGCTTCTGGTGGTGCAGTTTCAGCCCCTGCACCCATACCATCATGCACTCCGCCATCTATCCCACCATTTACACCCGTGTCACAACCTCAATCTACCAATCCATTCACTTCTGCGATGTCCTGGGGAGTGCCGACTTATGAGGATACCCCAGCGACTAGATAGCAGACATCAACCTCTCAACCTTTTTCACAACCACAATCATCACTCTTTAAACCGCAATCTACTTTTCAATCTGTAACAAAACCACAACAATACCAACAACCTCCTCAGCAATACCATTATTCAGAAGCAGAGGAGAGATACGATGAAGAAGAAGAAGGCTGGGTTCCACCACAGCAACCCTGGAACCGAGGTCGGGGATCTCCCAGAAGAACACAGCAACACCAACAGCCACCAGGTCAGCAAGGGTATAACGATCATCACGCATACGGTAACCCTGCTCAACCTTTACATTTCGCACAACCGAGAAGGCAATCGGCTGCATCACATTTCCAGCCACGGGAATATGATGACTCGTCGCCAATTTATATTCCTGATAACATTGATTCTCAAGTAGAAATAAGACCTCAGTTGTTAGGAATATTGCCAGATATTAGAGGGTATAAGCAGGACGATCCATACAATCATCTATATGAATTTTTAGCGATTGCCAATGCTAATAACCCTAGAAATACTAATAAGAACATCTTTAGGCTTAGATTATTCCCATTCACTCTTAAGGATAAAGCAAAATATTGGTTTACTTCCTTACCATCAAATAGCATCACGACATGGGATCAACTCAAGGCCAAGTTCCTGCAGGAATTCTATCCAGCTAGCAAGACAACTGAAATTAGGAGGATTATTCAGGACTTCCAACAAAAGCCAGGGGAGGTTTTCCATGAAGCATTTGATAGGTTAAAGGAATTGTTACGATCATTCCCGCATCACGAAGTTCCTAGGTGGCAGTTAGTTAAGTTATTCTTTGAAGGAGTCAGTGAAACGCATCAGGCTATGATAAATGCCTCATCAAGTGGGACATTTATGTGTCAAGACCCAGAAGAAGCTTGGCAGTTCTTGGAGCAATTAAGCAATGGTTCCAAAGCAAATTTCTCTACCAGGAAGACTGTAGGTACGGCAGCAGCAGTAGGAGTCGATGCTGACTGGAAAAAGGAAGTAAAGAAGGAAATAAGTGAACTGAATAAGAAGTTTGACATGCTCATGTCAACGTTGCAGAATGGACCGTAGGGTCTATCACAAGGAGGTCAAGGAGGACCAAAAACTCAGGAGGCAAACCAAGTTTACGGCCAGGGTCAAGGCCAGTATAATAGTGGACGACCCTACAGGCCATACAATCAAGGACAGCATCAGAATTTTAATAATCAAAGGCAAAACAATTACCAAGGTCAATCAACCAACCAGCCTAGAACATATCATACTGCAAATAACAATAACGGAAATACAAATGGGAATGGTAACAACAATAACAATAGGGGGCCTAATAATGATGTTAACAATGCCCCAAGGACTCAAGAAGATATGGTTGCCAAGATGTACGAAATGTTCAGTGCTACTCAGCAGCAGTCTCAAGCGAATGCGAAAGCCATTGCAAACATGGAAAGGCAAATTGGCCAGATGGCTGAGGATCAGCGTAAAAGACAATGGAAAGTTTCCGAGTACCACTGAAATCAACCCAACTCATGGGCAGCGGGCTAGAAAAGAACATGTGAGCACTGTCGAGTCTGAATGGAGAAAGGTCACTTTGGAAGATCTGTTTGAATTAGGAAGTAAAGTGGAACTGGAAAAAGAAGAAAAAGTTCCAGAAAAATTGGAAATTAAGGAAGAAAGTTGGGATAAGGAAATTCCTGTTGAGGAGGGAACTCAACTTAAAGTGGACAAGGAGGTCTAGGAAAAAGGGCAGTCAGTGATAGCAGGAATCAAGCAAAGGAAAAAGGATAAGAAAGGGAAGAAGAAACAAGAGGTGCCCGAATCGGCAGGGCCATCGATCAACCAACCATTATGAGATGAACTCAAAGACGCTCCTGAGGATACAAGAATTCTTCAGGAGACGTGTAAGGAAAATGGAGAAAATAAGATTCCTACTCCCAAAACTGTAAGGCTAACAATTAAAGCAAGCGGGGCATTGTTGGGAACACTGCCGAAAAAGGAAAGGGATCCTGGATCACCATTAATTACAGCTACTGTGGGGGACGTGGTTATCAGGAATACCTTACTTGGTCTAGGTGCAAGCGTGAATGTGCTGCTCGGGTATCTATACGACAAATACAAGAACGAGGAATTAGAGCTAGCAAAGACGGTGTTGCAACTGGCTGATCAGTCGACAAAGGTATCCATGGGGAAGTTAACCAATGTCATCGTCAAAGTCGGAGACTTCTTTTATCCTGTAGATTTCTTAGTCATGGAGTACGAAAGTTTAGAGGACGCGTCTGCGCTCATTTTAGGACGACCATTCTTGGCTACGGCCGACGCTGTTATTGACTGCAAGACAGGGGATTTGGACATTTCCTTTGGGACAAGGAAAAGAAGGCTGAATATGTTTGGGAATCCTGTCTCTACACCTCAAGGGAATGAGGACAACCAAGTGGACAGAAAGGTGTTAATGGAGCCTGGGGTTAGAAGTAAAGGAAAAATATGGACACGAACGGGAGAAGGGGGAAGAGAGGAAGTTTTACAGGAAACCAAGGATCACCCATTGTCCACCATTGATAAGGAGCAACTGCTGGACATGATGGAAATGATGGAGGCCAGACACCAGCAGTATGAAAAGGAATCAAGAGAACGAGAGGCAAAAGTTTTTAAGCTCCTGGAATCACAACAACAGTGGATTAGTGGCGTGAGTGATCGGATGACTCAACTCACATCTCTCATGTCAATGATGGCCCATAACTTCATACCAGAGTTTAAACACATGTCATCAAAAGTCCAAGAAGAGGAAGAATAGGCATAGGAATAGTGTATGTCTGGCTGAAGACGTTAAACTTAGCGCTTGTTGGGAGGCAACCCATCGTGTCATAGGTCAGGTTTTATAGTTCTTAGAATTAATTAGGAAAATATATCAATTTCTGCAGGTATTAGTGGTTTAAAGCAAGTGTGGGGTCGTGTGAAAAGTTTTCAAAATTTTATTGACCGCGCCGCGGGTTTCTCAATTGTGCGACGCGGAATCGGAAACCAACCCGAAGCGCAGGGGTTGATTTGGTGACATGCGCGCCGCGGGTTTTGCATTTGCGCGATGCGGGAAATGATCAGTCGATTTTCTTCTATATTAAGGTAAGTCGCGACACTATTCACACACACCACGACTCGGGCCTCTGATCGACAAATTTTCTCGTGTTTTTTCTTGCTCATTTCGTTCCCGCTATCAAGGTACGCCATTATAACTATCTATTACTCGTTAAAACTTGCGATTAGGTAGTTAATTTTAGGGATTTATCCAAAAAGTTCAAAACATAGAATCACCAATGCTGACTCATAGGGTGTTTGTTTTGCCAAATAGAGACCCTAGATGAGTTAGTCGGCACTTAGGCTACCTTGTGGTGCATTGGGATTGAGTTTAAACAGGTTAAAATGCAAGAATCAATTTGGGTTTTCAAACAGCCGCTCGCCGCGACGCGCTACTGCTCTTGAGCCGCGCTGCGGTGCGGTTGGGACGAAGGGACTAAAAAATGCAAAAAAAAATTCGTGGCTATGTCTTTTTGTGCAGATGATGTGCCGACTAGATCACGCTTTTCTTCAGTTTCCGGAGGGACCTGCCAGTTCAGTAGAGTACAGTTCGAGGAGGGATGCTTTGACTGGTCGTCGGGTTCTCGAGGCGACGGTTATCGATAGGGACACCTTGAGAGATGCCGGGCTTTGGGGTGCGATCGAGCCATTCTTACATCGCACCTAGACTCATGGGGAGGCTTCGTTTACTTTTCGGGGCTGGGACAGGATTATGGCCACCGAGGAGGATGTTGTCTACACCGAGCTGCTACTGGAGTTCTTATCTACTATCCAGTTCGTACCTCGGGCGTCAGACCCACGTTCCAGGATTGTACGGTTTCGGTTAGGAGGCGACCAGAGGGAGTGCAACCTCCGGGAGTTCGGGAGACGTGTTGGTTTATACACCCCGGCGGATCTTCAGCACCGCCATTTCACACAGTTTTTGGGGGCTTGTATTCAAGGCCAGCCAGATAGGGCTTGTAGCATGGAGGTTTGGGCACCATTGTCCAACATCATCTATGAGGCCGGGACCTCCGGGGAGAGCCATCTCCGTGATCCACTCCACCGACTCATGCACCGTATCATCTCCACATCCATCATGCAGCGGGAGGGGGGCGAGAAGGTGTCTGGCGAGGATATGACGTTTCTCTGGGTCCTTCTCGACCCCTCCAGGTTCCTCCACCTTCCATTCGCCCTAGCCAGTTCCCTATCCACCCGTTCGACGGGAGCGTCCGCCAGCAGTCCATTGGCCCGGGGGTACTTCATTACTCGACTGGCCTGCTCATACGGGATCCTTACCGCCCCCGTTGCCGCCTCCTTGACTGCTTTACCTCCATCCCGCACTTCAGTGAGAGCATTGGAGAGTATGGGGCTGATCGAGCAGCAGCGCCCAGGCCAGTATGTGAGGGCTGCCACCGAGGCACCTCAAGACCCCCAGCCAGCATATGCCTAGCCAGGCCGGAGACGACGGAGGGAGGCAGCACCTGCCGAGCCAGCACCAGGGCCACAGCCACAGCCACAGTTATATGATGTGCTGGCAGCACTCCATGACCTTAGCCAGAGGATGTCTGCCCGGGAGGCACATGATCGGTGGATGGCAGAGACACAGAGGATGATCATGCTCCGGATGCAGTTTGATGACATTCCACCTCACCTTTCCGGAGGCGATGAAGGGCAGGTCCATCTGGGACCCGCCATGATGACGATTGATGTACTTTTTCTTTTATTTTTGAAAAATATGTACGAAACCTATGACATCACTATCTTTATTTTGTTTATATTTTATTTGTCATGTTTGCGTTTAATTTGTTTGTTGAGTCATGCATGTTGTACCAAATGGGGAGGAGTTGTATCAAACAAGTGTGGGGTAACCGTACCCCCTCCACTTGTTTTGACCACCGGCATGTTCACTGTAGCACTAGAACTCCGGATTACGGGATCAAGGATTCGTTTGTTCGCAATTATACCTGTGATACTGAGCACCAACCGAGAAATCTACTGTCCAAAAGGGGTAACTCTTTCTCCCTTGTTTAAAATAATTTTTTACAACGGGGACGTTGTACGGTTTTAAGTATGGGGTGTGGACGGTCGAAAAAGTAATTTTTGAAATTTTTGCAGAAAACAAGTAATTTTCAAATTTTTAGCAATCTTTTTCAAAATTTTTAATACATTGCAATTTTGAAACGAATGGTTTGTGATTGTTGATAGCAGTGGTATTTTTCGAAGAATACCATGTAGTTGTGATCATGCTATTATTTAGTCAAATAAGTTGAGTTTTATGAGTTTAGAAGATTGAGTTGTTTTAAGATTGGAGTTTAGGAGGGAAGTGTCAATCTGTGGCCTTTGTTGTTCGAGCCGGTAGGACTAAAATGGGTGGGGCTTATGCACCTTGCCACCTAAGATCGTCTGGTCTAGGATGGTATTTCCGGATGCTCGTTACACGGATAGCATCGAAAGTCATGGAGAGTTCCTTAATGACTTTTAGAATCTGAATGAGTAAGTACACTTTATTGTGGACCAAAAATTTGTAATCAAGGGTTCTCTAGAAGCCATGAATTCCAAAGAACAATTCAATTATGTTTTCTCGAACTATTCCACTCTAACTCATAGGGCAATAAGCTTTGAAACTGAACACAGTCAAAAATTGTTTGAGTCTCTATTATAATTTGTTAAAAACTCTCTTGCTTGGGGACAAGCAAGACACAAGTGTGGGGTGTTTGACAACGCCTAGTGATATCAAGTATCTTAGGCGTTGTTGAGCCCTATTCTTGATGAAATTATATCAAATATACTTTGGTATTCTCACTTTTCGTGCCAGGACTTGTTTGGAAGAAAATAATGAAAACAGGGACTAAAAGCGTGCAAAATGAAGAAGTTTGGAAAAGAATGAAAAATCAAGGAAATACGTATGCGCGCTGCGGATTCCATAAAGGCGTGACGCGGGTCAAAGGCGGTGGAATACATTCAAATGCCGAAAAAACGGGAAAAGATTAGTACGCGCGCCGCGGGATCCTCATTTGCGCGGCGCGCTACGGGAAATTTGCAACTATAAATAGAGGCATTTCCAGCCGAAAACCCTAGCAAAGACCGGGTGTAAAATCGACCTTGAAGGGCTTTGACTCCAAGATTTCGTTCCAGCAACCTCTTAATTGGTATTTCTATGTTTTTCAGTTTATTTTCATTTAGCTAGTTAGTAGTAAGCATTGGCTAGTATCCGTGGGAGTGACACCCACTGATATTGAGCTTTAGTTTCTGTTTTAGCAACATTTGGTTACTGTTTGTACTTCTAGAATTGAGTTTGATTAATGAGAAGCATTTGGTTATAAGCAATATTGGTTTTTCGGTGTTTTTATGCTTGTTTTGTGTTTTGGATGTTTGGATTGTGTTTGGATGTGTTATAACCTTGTGTGGGACTGTTTTCCTTTGCTGATTTCAGTAGCCAACTAGGTTAGCTTTTGGGTATTGAACTTTAGCTAGTAACAATTCAGTTGGAACCTTAGTTATTGGTTAGTTTATGCCTTGTTTTGTTTGTATGTTTTGGATGCCTTTGTTTGCTTCTGATTCAGAGATGTACTTCTGATTTTAGAAAGTGACTAGGTTTGTGTGTTTGAGCTTAGCGTATGCTTGGCTTGGATCTGTTTGATTATAGCTTTTGGGTGCTAGTAGTTAGGAAACTAGAAACTAGATCCTCCGACTATAGCGTCACACTACAAGTTGGTAATCTGTCACCTGATCTGACCACGAAGCTCCTGCGGATCGACCCTGACTACCACTGTGCTAGTGTGTGTGTTAGGTTTTTCTTTATTTTTGACCGCACGACGACCTAGGCGTGTCACAAATCTATAAACTAAATAACCTAAGTTCACATGCAACCTATGAGGATCTATGTTTTCTTCTAATTAAACATATAACTAATTCCTAGAGGCTAAAAGAATTAAACTAAAAGAAAGAAATCAGAAAAACCAACCTTTTGTGAATCTTGGAACCAAAGCAACAGAAACCTCTTGCCTCAAATGTAGTCACACCCTTAGCTTAGAATGTTGGCCGAAAATCCTTCAGAGAGAGAGTCAAAAATCATGGTCTTAGGGTTTGTGAGCCTCCCTGTTTATAGGCTCCAAGCAGATGACCAGATAAACCTTTAGAGATAAACCTTTTGAATTCAAATCAAGATAAACTATTATCTTATTAATTCAAATCCTTTTATCCTCATTATTAAAATCGAAAATATATATGTTTCCATATATAATTTCGCTGGTCACACACTCACTCAAACTGTCACTTACTCAACTATTGAATAATTACAGTTTTAGTCCCTGTACCTTTAATTAATTAATTTAACCACCAAATTAATTCCAGAAAAATTACTAATTAATTATTATAGTTTCTAATTAATATATTATCACTTAAATATATTAATAAACTATTTATCTAATTTCTATTGATTTATTAATCACATAAATCAACCTTTCTCTCTACCAGACTTCCTGCCAATCCTCCAACTATGAGGGCAACCCAAATGGACTATGCTACTATTAATAAGGTAAATACTAATTATTAGTCATGGCTTAGACACCTAATCCAACAGTCTCCCACTTGGATAAGTCTATGACTAAAATTACCAATTTACCCTCTAATTAATTTAACAACTGTAGCTTCCTAGAGACCGCTGCTGAACTCTGACCTAGTCAGTTCTGTCCAATGATAAGTGATCAGATGATCCTCCATCCAACAAGATATTTTCAGACTCAAGACATGGATTTCTGAACTCTGACGTGGTCTGATTCTCTGTTTTCCGATTTCTGATTTGCATATGACTTTAAGACTACTAATTGAGCATATCAATTTAGTCCTGGTTGGCCAACCCTTTCAGTCAACTTCAAAATCATCGAGAGGCCTACAGATATCTGTTTTCCCGACAGGGTCAAGGGACGAATAAGTTTTGACTCATATACTTATGTCCTTTACTAATCAAATCATTCACAACAACACGTTTTATAACACCGTGTTACCGATGTGTTTTCGCATTGTCAATGAACAACCGCTTGGTAAAACATAACTCATATGTCTCTACTTAAAGATCAAAAGATATTATCGTCTCAACATTGCTTATGATGAAATCCATGAAGCAATCTGTTGAGCGTGGGTTTATCCAATACTCAAATCCCTATTTTCTAAGTACTCATGAATATTGTAGCAATCTTATTGCTATGTCTAACTCATTAGACAATCTACAAAACTATTTATGACAGTCTTCATTCATACTTACTCCCTAAAAAGTATGAGTGACTGTGGATATTCGAATAATAATTAAATTACTTTGGAAGTAAACATGCAAAATTGAGACACAATGATAAACAATCAACAAATGGTAGTATCAAATACTCATCAACAAAACTATATTATTAATTCACCAAAGTTAATTACATTTATATTGCAACAAGTTTCAAATCCTATCTAATTACAAAAACTAATATCATCTGTTAATCCTATGCGCCGTGCATGCTGATAGTGCTTAACCCTACTCAGAGCCTTTGTCAAGGGATCTGCAGGATTATCTTCTGATGATACCCCCTTCACTATGAGGTGACATTCTTCTACCTTATGTCTTATGTAGTGGTACTTTCTGCCGATATGTCTGGACTTTCCATGATCTCTCGGTTCCTTCGTCAAAGCAACCGCTCCTTCGTTATCGCAGAACAGTTCCAAAGGCTCTTGAATACTCGGGACTACTCCAAGGTCACTGATGAAGTTCTTCAGCCAAGCCACCTCCTTTGCCGCTTCACTCGCTGCGATGTACTCTGATTCGCACGTTGAATCAGCCACCGTCTCTTGCTTGGAACTTTTCCAAGTCACTGCTCCCCAATTCAACAGGAATACCCAGCCTGACTGAGACCGACCATTGTCTCTATCTATCTGTAAGCTGGCATCAGTATACCCGTCAACTCTCAAGGTATCACTGCCACCAAGGACTAAGACAAAGTTCTTCGTCTTGCGCAGATACTTGAGTATGTTTTTGACCGCTGTCTAATGTGCCCTACCAGGGTTCCCCTGGTATCGACTGACCATGCTCAAGGCAAAGGCCACGTCGGGACGAGTACACGTCATGGCGTACATGATCGACCCCACAGCCGAAGCGTAAGGTACCCGACTCATGTCTGCAATTTCCTCGTCTGTACTTGGACTCTGAGTCTTACTCAGCTTACCATTACTTTGCATTGGTAGCTCTCCCTTCTTGGAATTTTCCATACTAAATCTTTTCAGTACCTTGTCCAAGTATGTACTCTGACTAAGTCCAATTAGTCTCTTCTTCCTATCTCTCAATATTCTTATCCCGAGAATATAGGCTGCCTCTCCTAGGTCTTTCATGGCGAAACACTTCCCGAGCCAAGACTTGACATCTTGCAAGGTCGGAATGTCGTTTCCCATGAGCAGTATGTCATGTACATACAGCACCAGGAAGGTGACTATACTCCCACTAGCTTTGACATATACGCAAGACTCATCCTCGCTCCTAGAGAAACCAAATTCTTTGACTTTCTCGTGGAAACAAAGATTCCAGCTGCGAGAAGCTTGTTTTAATCCATAGATGGATTTCTCAAGCTTACACACTTTGTTAGGATACTTTGCATCAACAAAACCCTCTGGCTGATTCATGTAAACATCCTCAGTCAACTTCTCATTAAGGAAAGCGGTTTTGACGTCCATCTGCCAAATTTCATAGTCATGAAATGCAGCTATGGCCAGCATAATCCTAATTGACTTTATCTTAGCCACTGGTGAGAAAGTCTCGTCATAGTCAATCCCTGGGGTTTGAGTAAAGCCCTTCGCAATTAGTCTTGCTTTGAAAGTGTGTACCTTTCCGTCCATGTCGGTCTTCTTCTTGAAGATCCACTTGCACCCGACTGTCTTTCGACCCGGTAAATTGTCAACCAAGTTCCAAACTTGATTGTCATACATGGACTTGATCTCGCTGTCGATTGCCTCTTTCCACTTGGCAGACTCAGGGCCCGCCACCACTTCTCGGTAGTTAGCAGGTTCATCCAAATTTATCAGTGTCCTATCACTGACAAACGTATCTCCATCCGTAGTTATATGGAATCCATAAAACTCATGTGGCATGCTAACTCTACTAGAGCGTCTAAGAGGTAAGGATATGTCAGTCGGACCAACATGAACTTCTTCCTCTTGTTGGTTGCTAGTTTCTCCTAAGGTTGCACTATCGGGTGACTCTTGAATTTCTTCAAGATCAATGGTACTCCCACTGTCTTCTTTGAATATGAGTTCTCTCTCTTGAAAGACTCCCCGTCTCGTTACAAAGACCACGTCCTCGCTAGGTCTGTAGAACAGGTATCCAAAGGACTGTTTGGGATATCCAATGAAAAAACATTTATCGCTTTTCTCTGCGAGTTTATCGTGAGTTTCTCGTCTAACGAAAGCCTCACAACCCCAGACTTTGATATGTGCTAACGAGGGAACTTTCCCCGTCCACATCTCATGAGGTGTTTTAGCAACCTTCTTAGTAGGGACAAGATTAAGGATGTGGGCGGCAGTCTCTAAGGCATACCCCCAGAAGTGAATAGGAAGTGAAGCTCGACTCATCATGGAACGAACCATGTCTAAAAAGGTTCGGTTACGTCTCTCGGCAACACCGTTCAACTGTGGTGTCCGAGGAGGCGATAACTATGAAAGTATTCCACATTCCTTCAGATAGTCTAGGAACTCGATACTAAGATACTCTCCGCCTCTGTCGAACCTGAGCATCTTTATCTTCCTGCCCAATTGATTCTCAACTTCATTTTTGAACTCTTTGAACTTTTCAAAGGTGTCTGACTTGTGTTTGATTAAGTAGATACACCCATATCTACTAAAATCGTCAGTGAAGGTCACATAGAACCGTGTGCTGTCTTTTGTGGTAGATCTGAAGGAACCACACACATCTGTGTGTATCATGTCCAAAAGACCTTCACCTCTTTCAAAGGAACCCTTGAAAGGTGATTTTGTCATCTTGCCCAAAAGACAAGATTCGCATATATCATCCGATTTGAGGTCGAATGATTCCAACACTCCATCCCTTTGGAGTTGGGCGATGCGTTTCTTGTTAATGTGCCCAAGACGACAGTGCCACAAGCACGCATTTTCTACACCACTAGAAGAATCAATAAAGTTACACTATGACCTAAATTGTCTACTGACACGCTTAGGTCGTTGTGCGGTCAAAAATAAGAAAAACCTAACACACACACTAGCACAGTGGTAGTCAGGGTCGATCCGCAGGAGCGTCGTGGTTAGACTAGATGACAGATTACCAACTAGTAGTGTCATGCTACAGTCGGAGGGCCTAGTTTCTATTTTCCTAATTACTAATACCAAAAAGCAATAATCAAACGAATTCAAGCCAAGCATAAACTAATCTCAAACCAGACAAAACCTAGTCGCTTTCTGAAATCAGAAGTACATCTCTGAATCAGAAGCACATAAAGGTATCCAAAACATCCATACAAAACAAAGCATAAGCTAACCAATAACTAAGGTTCTGACTAAACAGTTACTAGCTAAGCTTCAATGCCTAAGACTAACATAATTAGCTACTGATTTCAGCAAGGGAAAACAGTCCAAACAAGGTCAAAATAACATCCAAACACAATTCAAACATCCAAACATAAAACAAACATCCAAAACACCGAAACACCAATATTACTTGTAACCAAATGCTTCTTATTACTCAAACTCTGTGACGCCCGGTTTTTCCCGGTATGTTTATTTTATTTTATTTAATTAATTATGTAACATTATATTAATTTACTTAATTAAGATATGATTAATTGAAAGATTGGGCTTATAATTATTGCCATCTTTTAATCATATAATTAAGTCTATGGGTTATAGCCAAACCCAATTAGAGCCTAAATGTTCTTCTAGCCCAAAGGCTTAAGGGTTTAGCCCATTAAGCTAGTATATTAGGGCTCAAAACCCTAATCTCATTCATTTTTTCATCTCATTCTCCCTCCCCCCTCAAATCACACTCTTTCTCTCCCTCTACATCTCTCTTTATTCCCGGATTTGAGAATACAACTGCAGTGTTTGGACGATTCCTGGAGATTGAAAGGTTGGATTGCCATGAAACGTTAACCGAATGTTCCCAAGACATATACGAAGGTTCTGACCGGAGGAATTTTGATTTCAAGGTATAGATTTTGAGTTATGAATTTCGCAATATAACCTAGGGTTTCTGTCAGATTTCACTGCTGAGTCTCCTTTCTTGTAAAATTCATATCTCGAGTTATAGGACTCAAATGGACCCAATACCAGTGCCCAAAGTTCGCATATTTAGTTGGGTAACTTTCTTAAAAGGCACTCTCGCTGAAAAAGGACTTTATCTATGTGCAACAACAGCGTCTTTGCTGTTAGGTCTAATCTGGGTCGGCTGTGATATGTCACTTTGTTTTTATCATTACTAGGGCTTGGGAAATGATCCAGAGTGATTCCAAGTTCCCACATGTACATTACATATTGAATTAAATATCTGGAGAAGATGGGTTTCTAATTGTCATTATAACTTGGTTAGAATGGATCCACACTCCAGATCAATGGACAGTCACCAGCTTATGCTGATTCTGTGATTGTCCACATTGTGATTTTTATATCCAGAGATTACGAAACCCTTTTTAATATATTCCAACTCTGAGACTTGTATTTATGTGTCTATTATTCCTCTGATTATTTGTTGGGGCTAATTCCACACACAAGTTGGGTAGAATTGGCCAACACCACCTGACTGTCCGTTTGAAGACAGCAGTGACATGTCTTTTTGTAAATTTTATATCTCTTTCATCCTTTGGAGTTAAGAGGAGTTCTTTATGGTTCTGGAAACCTAAGTCATTGTAGTTTATTGTAAAAATTATTTAAACCTATGCTTCTGTTGTATATGTTGGAGTAATTCAGTATTGAATAGTAGGTCTGTTTTAGAGACCTTGTTGTGATTACTCCTTTCTCATTCCTTAGCTTCACAACTTCATCCTTCTAACCTTTAGTCTTAATTAGGTGAAGTGTTGAAGTTTGCACAAGCTTGGTAGCCATATATTGACTTCTATCTATTATATCACTCACTCAAGGTGAGTTCTCTCACACCGTTGTATTGATGTTTGTGTTTGCTAGTTAGCTCGTGTGTGATTGTTTAGATTTATTATTTAAAGCATGCTATATTATTATTATAAATCGTACATGTGCACTGTATGTAATTGATTATTACTATGTGGGGTAGTTAGGTAAGATCACCAACGTTATACTCTTTATGAGGTGCGGGGATCGGGGCCAAAGGATACGGGATTTACCCGGTGCGGCTCAAACTTACAAGTCCGCCCTATTTTAAATAAGCACTAATTTGTTCTTTGCTTAGTTTTTATAATTATAATTGGAAATGGATTAGGGCTGGTAAATGTGAATATTAATATGATGTTTGTGTTTGAATTCACTAGGCTTTTGCTTACGGTTTCCCTAAACATTTTTCAGGTGTTAAGATCAAGGAGGCTCAGGCTTGATTGGAGCACCGGGATTGCCACTACTAGGAGTTTTATTTATTTGGGACTATGACATGTTATGCTTCCGCACTTTACTTTAGTATTTTGCCATGTTTTGGGTTTGAGCTACTTATTTATTTTGGAAACTTATAACTATTTTTATAAAAGTTATATTTGAAAGTTCAAATATTTTGCGAAAAATTTTGGGTGTTACAAACTCAGAAACAAACATCCAAACAGTAACCAAAAGTTGCTAAAACAGAAATCAAAGCTCTATATCAGTGGGTGTCACTCCCAAGGATACAAACCAAAGATTACTACTATCTAACTAATTGAAAAATAAAAGCTAAAACATGAAAATACCAATTGAAGAGCTTCTAGAACGAAATCTTGGAGTCAAAGAGCTTAAAGGTCGATTTTACACCCGGTCTTTGCTAGGGTTTTCGGCTGAAAAAGCCTCTATTTATAGTTGCAATTTCCCGCAGCCGTGGCACGCAAATGGGAAATCCGCGGCACGCGTACTTATCGTTTCCCGTTTATTCGGCATTTGAATGTGTTCCACCGCCTCAAGCCCGCGTCGTGCCTTTATGGTATCCACGGCACGCGTATGTATTTACTTGATTTTTCATTCTTTTCCAAACTTCTTCATTTTGCACGCTTTTAGTCCCTGTTTCCATTCTTTTCTTCCAAACAAGTCCTGGCACGAAAAGTGAGAATACCAAAGTATATCTGATATAATTTCACCAAGAATAGGGCTAAACAACGCCTAAAATACTTGATATCACTACGCGTTGTCATCTACACATTGCACAGTTTCATACACACCATCACAAGGTAAAGTAGTAAATACAGAAATGCCATTTTGAAAAACAGAAATAGAACCATTACTATTATCAAACGAAAAATGTAAACCTTGTTTAAACAATGCATGAAATGAAATAATATTCCTTGCCATTTCTGGCGAATAGCAACAATTTAGAAGTTTTAAACAAACACCACTACTGAGCACTAAACTATAAGTCCCGATCTTGGTCACATGCGACGATCTCCTATTCCCCATGATCAGGTTGAGTCTACCGTGCTCCACCTCCCTACTTTCCCTTAGACCCTGCAAATCAGAACAAATGTGAAAACCACATCCTGTATCAAGGACCCAAGAACTGGAAGATGGTGAGTTTTTAAGGATAGTGTAAATACCTGCTGAAGACGGCTTGACTTTGCCATCCATCAAATCTTGCAGGTATGTAGGGCAGCTTCTCTTCCAATGGCCCCGCGCTTTGCAATAGAAGCACTCTGCTTCGTTGGGATTGGCATTATGAGGAATGCCAGAAGTCTTGGGTTTGGAGCCGTTGCTGGACGATCCAACATGCACCTTTTCCCTCTAATTCTGCTTAGGAGGGCCCTTTCTCTTCTTCCTCTTTCCACCAGTAATGGCCAGGACGACTTCATTCACTGCGGGTATGCTCTTACCCTTCATTCCGTCCTCAGCGGTGCGGAGCATGCGATACAGTTCGGCCAGAGTGGCCTGAGAATTGTTCAGATGATACGCCAGCGTGAACTGGTCATATGAACTAGGCAGAGAATTTAGCACTATGTCTACAGCTAAATCCTCGTGAACTGGCATCTGAAGCTTCCTAAGCCTTTCCACGTATCCTTGCATCCTCTACACGTGGTTACGGATAGACTCTCCATCCTTTGGCTTTGCATTGGTGAAAGCTTTGACTACTTCGTGCCTTTCTATGAGCTCCTGCTTGCGGAACTTTTCCTCCAGCTCTTTGTGCATTTCATAGGGCCAGTAGTCTTCATATATTCTTTGCAACTCTGGGTTCATTGTAGCTATCATGATGCAAGCCACTTTGGTTGCATCATCAGAATTTTTTGAGTATTGAGCGATTTCTTCGGGAGTAGCATTATCAGGATCAATTTCAGCCAGCTCGGTTTCCAGAACATACTCTTTATGTTCAAACCTTAGAGCCATCCTGATGTTACAGATCCAGTCATTATAGTTGGTACCGTCCAACGTAACTTTGGAGCATAATGACAAGATAGAGGAAACATTAGAGTTTGATTGGGGGGCGGTTTGATCAGCAGAAGACATCTATAAAAGAAGATAGTTTTAATTAGATATTAATAATAATCCTTATAATAACCCAATATTAATTATAAGGCCAGGATCCTACAATAACAATTTACAATCTCGAAGAGGGATGCCGTAATCAATATTGTAAATTTTATAAGGTAGGCGAATGACGATTCAGCCAATTCCACCGTGGAAAGATAATATTATTAAAATGTAATTCCTAGATTCTTTGAGATTTATTGAACTGTTCAATAGCATGTTTTAATCTCGGATGTGCCCCACATACCGAGGATCACAAACCGGGTGTGAATAACCATACAAATTAGCTTGGTACCCTCGGGGTCAGTTGTCATCTCAAATTGATGTGCCGGTAAACCACACACGCTCCATCAACAATGACAACACCCGAGAAACCCATTGCAACTCTTTATGAACCCCAATTGGCGTGCCGGTAAACCACACACGCTCCACCAATGTTTCACAAAGTGCAATGTGCAATTTCATGGGTTAGCACCAATTCACATTTTTCCTAAAATAACTAGATTGGGATTTTATTAAGTGTTCTAGTACTTTGAATCATTATACTTTTAGTGATTATTAGGCGGTCCTATCAAAAATGTTCGCCTAACGACCCTCCACTGATCAGGCGAGCGGTAGGCGAGAGTGTTCACCCATTAGACCGCCATTTTATAGGCAGTCTCCTTATACCCACTTTATAGACCAGCTTCGTGAATGAGGCCTACTAATGATTTGACTAACCATTTTAATTTTATACATATAATAATAACTTCCTAGTTATAATATATATAAGATGTAATTTTTTAAACCTTTAAAAAAATTGTTTCTAGTTTATCTTTTAATTTATTATCGATTTAAACTATTAAATTTCAAATTAAATAAAACCTTAAAAATCGATTTTAATTATCTTTTAATTAACCAATTAATTAAATTAATTAAATTTGATATTTTGAAACCTTTTAAAATATTTTAGGATTTATCCTTTTAATTTTCGCCAATTTAAACAATTAAATTCTAAATTAAATTAAATCCTTGAATTATCTTTAAATTACCAATTAATTAAATTAATTCAAAAGTAGATAGGTTTTATCAAATTAATCAAATTAATTAAAACCTATACTTATCCCCTAATTTTCGATTTTTAGGATAAAGGTTTTAAGGTTTATCTTTTAAACAATTTAAAGTTACCAGAAATAGAAAACCTTCTAAACCCTAATGCCCAAAATCGCCAACTATGGAGGGGGGAGGCTAGGGTTTTCAAAATCCCTAGCCCCATGATCGATTTCATCATATTAGGGTTCAAAGGCTTTTTAAACCCTAAAAAAAGGAAAACAATTATAGCAGTTTAACAAGAAAACAACCAAATGCTCTGATACCACTGAAAGGTTTTCTACAAATCTATGAACTAAATAACCTAAGTTCACATGCAACCTATGAGGATCTATGTTTTCTTCTAATTAAACATATAACTAATTCCTAGAGGCTGAAAGAATTAAACTAAAAGAAAGAAATCAGAAAAACCAACCTTTTGTGAATCTTGGAAGCAAAGCAACAGAAACCTCTTGCCTCAAATGCAGTCACACCCTTAGCTTGGAATGTTGGCCGAAAGTCCTTCAGAGAGAGAGAGTCAAAAATTGTGGTCTTAGGGTTTGTGAGCCTCCCTATTTATAGGCTCCAAATAGATGACCAGATAAACCTTTAGAGATAAAACATTTTGAATTCAAATCAAGATAAACTATTATCTTATTAATTCAAATCCTTTTATCCTCATTATTAAAATCGAAAATATATATGTTTGCATATATAATTTCGCTGGTCACACACTCACTCAAACTGTCACTTACTTAACTATTGAATAATTACAGTTTTAGTCCCTATACCTTTAATTAATTAATTTAACCACCAAATTAATTCCAGAAAAATTACTAATTAATTATTATAGTTTCTAATTAATATATTATCACTTAAATATATTAATAAACTATTTATTTAATTTCTATTGATTTATTAATCACATAAATCAACATTTCTTTCTACCAGACTTCCTGCCAATCCTCCAACTATGAGGGCAACCCAAATGGACTATGCTACTATTAATTAGGTAAATACTAATTATTAGTCATGACTTAGACACCTAATTCAACAGAAAGTACCAATACTCATCAAGTAAATTCTCCTAAGGTTACACAGGTCTCTTCGGATGACAATACTAAAACTTTTCAAATTCTTAGTACTTCTGATAACTACTTAGAATACGTAAATAATAAATCCAAAAGACTTGTCGAACAAGCTTGTACGTATCCAAAAGTTGCAAACTTTAAAAATACAGTTTTTATCAAAAAGGGTGTAAATCTTGAAGATAGCGGTGAACTTCTTTCAATTATAAAAGAAGACAATGCCAATGTAACAGCCGAAGGTTTTTTCTCATCTGATAAAAAGCTCGAAAACACTTTGAATGCGGAAATGGAATTTAAAATCAATAAACGAAAACAAGATATGCATCAGATGAAAAACCCCTTCGGACGTTGTCAAAATCGAAAATTTTCAAACAACAGAAGTTTTTTAAACAATCGAAGTTTTTCAATCAATCGAAGTTTTTCAAACAATCGAACTTTTTCAAACAATCGAAATTATCAAAATAATCAAAATTCTTCAAATACTAAAAATTTCACAACAAATAGAAATCAAATAAAGACTCAATCTTCTGTTGAAAAGCATAAACAATTCTACGATAATAGAAGAAGAAAGAACTATCGTGATTCCCAAAACAAAAAGAAAGCATTTCAACATCAACAAAAGTCTTCCACTGACAAAAAGTCTTCAACAAAATCATAGAAAATCTCTTTTGAACCTACGAAACCTATTTTTTCAAACAATAAGTACGAAAAAGCAACTAAGAAAACTTTCACTAAGGGAAGCAATCTTATTGATACGTTTCAAGTTTGGCTTGATAAGAACATGGATTTGTTTAAAGATAAAAGCTTAACAATTCAAGATTTTAAACTTGCTTATGAGGAGTTTCTATGCGAATCTACTCAATGTAGTACTTCGTCTGGGAAATCTTTACTTTCAAACAGAAAATGGGTCCCTGTGAAACCAAATCCACTTTCACCATTAAGTCCTATAGAGCAAAAACAAAATAAAATTTTGAAATGGGTTCCAAAAGTCATTAAAAATCAAATAATTGAAGCTTCTATCGAGGAAAATATTGCTTCAACTTCTGGCACCAAAAAGGATGATATGGTCTCTTCATGGATCTATGATCCGAATACTTACCCTCAAGGACCCAAGCCATGTTGGGTACCTGAACTCTCTCTCTAAATTGTAGGTACTGATCGATGAGCAGTATGATAAGGAATGGTATATCGACTGTGGCTGCTCACGACACATGACGGGGAGGATAGAGTACTTAAGGGATTTCAGAAGTTTAGAAGATGGAGGAAATGTAAAGTTTGGAAACAATGAAACTTGTCCCATAAAAGGTTATGGGAAAATCACAAATGGCAAATTTACTATAAATCGAGTTGCCTATGTAGAAGGATTAAAACACAACTTAGTTAGTGTCTCTCAACTAGTTGTAGGGACTGGTTTAAAAGTCTCATTCGATGAAGCATGAAGTGTAATCAAGAAGAAAAAGACCAAGGAAGTCTTACTAAAATCTTCAAGGAAGGGTGAAATGTATCCACTGGATATGAAACCAATTGTTGGAACACCTTCTATTTGTCTACTCTCAAAAGCTCCTTCTGATCTCAGCTGGTTATGGCATCGCATGCTATATCATTTGAACTTCAAGAATATCAACAAGCTAGTTGCTCTTGACCTTGTCCGAGGTATGCCTACACTAAAGTTTGATAATGACACGTTGTGTGCTGCTTGCTAACATGGGAAGCAAAAACGTCAGGCACATCCGATTACCATAGACTCCAAGATCACTGAACCTCTTGAATTACTACACATTGATCTTTGTGGTCCCTCAACAGTTGAATCTCTTAGAGGGAAGAAATACATATTAGTTATCGTGGATGACTTCTCACGATTCACATGGGTAATCTTTTTACGACAAAAGTCAGACACACCTACAGAACTCATAATATTCATCAAGCAGATCGAGCTTCATTTAAAGAAACCAGTACGAGCTATCAGAAGCGACAATGGCACCGAATTCAAAAACCAAACAATTGACTCGTATCTGAAAGACAAGGGCATTACTCATAATTTTTCTGCCCCTTATACTCCACAACAAAATGGTGTAGTCGATCGAAGAAACAGATCATTATGCGAAGCTGCAAGGATCATGCTTGACTATCCAAATCTTCCAATGTATTTCTGGGTCGAAGCTGTTGTAACTGCATGCTTCACTCAAAATCGATCCTACATTCATAGACGCTTCAACATCACTCCATACGAAGTCATCAATAAAAGAAAACCTAATGTCAAATACTTCCATGTATTTGGTTGCCGATGTTTCATCATGAGACTCAAACCTGGTTCTACGAAGTTTGCATCCAAATACGATGATGGTGTCTTCCTAGGATATTCACACTCTGCGAAAGCCTATAGAGTACTAAACAAGACAACGAAGAAAATCGAGGAAACATTCAATCTGACGTTTGACGATCACTATATCAAGAAATCAGACACTCTTTTCCTCGTTCCTCTATATTTTCAGAACACCCAACCAAAGTTGCCCCTCTAGACTCCTTCAATCTTGATTTCTCCTTCCTATTTGACAATCTTGATCATGCGATCGATGTTGAAGCAACTGCAAAGGACAATAAAATACCAGAAATCAACAAGCTTAACGAAGATCCTTCCACCACCGAACCATCAATAAACAAGCATTCTTCGGTTGAGGGGGAGTTAGAGACACCTAAAAAAAAGATCCTTCGGTTGAGGGGGAGTATGATACAACCAACCCAAAGGATCCTTCAGCTGAAAAAGAAACTACACCTTCCAGTACATCCAATCCGAAAGAAGCACATTCAACCGAACCACCAAGTCCATCTACAGAACAGACAACTTCTGTTGAGGATGAGTCATCTGATAAGCCTGCTTTTGTTGAGGGGGAGTCATCTGACAAGCCAGCTTCAGCTGAAGGGGAGTCAAGTGAAAATCAAGCTTCGATTGAAAGTAAACAACCAATTCCTAACACTTCGCATGAAAAAATCAATCGACTTCGGATTATCCATCTGATACGGAGGAAGTACATGGGGAAACGCTACCAGGATATGACCCTGACTATCCACCGCTTGAAAAATGGACAAAGGATCATCCGAAGACTAAGGTAATTGGTAATCTAGACGAAAAGGTACTCACTCGATCTCAACTAAAAGCTAAACAAAATGAATTAAATAAACGATCGGATTACTGCATGTTTAACATTTTCATCTCAAAAGTTGAACCTAAAACTGTAAAAGAAGCTTTTCTACACTCAAATTGGGTTGAGGCCATGCAGAGTGAGTTGGCTGAATTTGAACGAAACAAAGTGTGATGTTTAATTCCAAAACCCACCAACTCCTCTGTAGTAGGTATTAAATGGGTCTTTCGAAATAAACTTGATACAGAAGGTAACATTGTTCGAAACAAAGCTAGGCTAGTTGTCAAAGGATATAGTCAACAGGAGGGAATCAATTATGATGAAACCTTTGCTCCTGTTGCCAGACTCGAGTCCGTCCGAATCTTTTTGGCATTTGCAGCCCATAAAAACTTTGATGTCTATCAAATTGATGTAAAATGTGCTTTTTTAAATGGCGAACTTGAGGAAACAGTGTATGTAGAACAACCACCTGGTTTTATTAATGAAAAATATCCGAATCACTGTTACATCCTTGACAAAGCAGTCTATGGGTTAAAGCAAGCACCAAGAGCTTGGTACGAAACTTTAACCAGGTTTTTAAAACAATCAAACTTCAAACAAGGTTCTATTGATCCCACTGTCTTTAGAAAGAAAGTTGGTAATCATCTCATGTTAGTTCAAATCTACGTGGATGATATCATCTTCAACAGACCCTGAACTTTCAAAAGATTTTGAAACCTTAATGAAAAGTAAGTTTCAAATGAGCATGATGGGGAAGATAAATTTCTTTCTCGGCCTACAAGTTAAACAAACGTCAGAAGACATCTTCATAAACCAAGAAAAATACACAGAAAGCCTATTGGAGAAATTTGGGATGGAGAACTGTTCAAATGCGAAGGTTCCCTTGGCTGCTGGTACAAGACTCACACCTTTTCTTGACAAACCGGCGGTTGATCAGAAGGTCTACAGGAGCATGATTGGTTCTTTACTCTATCTAACTGCAAGTCGCCCAGATATCATGTTCTCAATTTGTAATTGCGCACGATATCAGGCGAATCCAAGAGAACCTCATCTGGCCGCAGTCAAGACAATCTTTCGCTATCTTCATCGAACTCATTCTCTTGGTTTGTGGTACCCTGTTAATTCAGGATTCTTTCTTCAAGCATACTCCGATGCTGATCTGGGGGATGTGCACTTGATGGTAAAAGCACTTCAGGGGGATGTCAGTTTCTAGATGGCAAGCTCATAAGTTGGCAATCGAAGAAACAAACTTGTATTTCCATCTCCACAGCCGAAGCAGAGTACATTGCTGCTGCATGCACCTCTCAGATGCTCTGGATTCAAAGTCAACTACGAGATTATGCTATTCATATGCGAAGAATACCGTTATTCTAAGACTCACAAAGTGCCATACGAATTTGTCACAATCCGGTTCAACATTCGAAGACCAAACATATTTCTCTCCGATATCACTTTATTAAAAGTCACGTAGAGGATGGAAATATTGAGGTCCATTTCGTTCATACGAACGATCAGCTGGCAGACATCTTCACCAAAGCTCTGGATGAAAAAGCCTTTACACGAATCATTCATGGGCTAGGCATGCTTGAGTCATCTGCAGTTCCTAACACATAATCAGCTAAGTACCTACAGTCAAACATCTTTGTACTTTATTCTCTTAAATTCTTTTTAGTTTTTAGGTTGAAATAGGTTTTAAAATTTTTTTCCTTTTGCATTTAAGTTTTTTTACCTCTTAGAAAATTTACCTGTCATCAGAAGCGAAACTATTCATATACGAACCTTCGGTTCCATTCGGATACGTTTTTATTCGGATGACAATAGTCACTATTCACATCCGAAACTTTGGTTCGCTTCTGATTACACATAAATACTGACTTCTGCACATAGCATCGTTAATGTCACTTACATCCGAAACCATATATTGCAAAAATATCAATACACAATTAAAGGACAAAACGTGGTTTTTAGAGTCTGTTGAGCATATCTGATAGCACTAAGAGATATTTGGGACTCGCATTGCAACATTTGTAACACTTCAGACGATCTGATCATGGTTAAAGACGTTGTGACATGTCTATACTTCGTACAAGATGTAACGCCAAGACACTCTTTTTATGTAAATATAATAAAAATAGTAAATTGGTCATTTTACCTTGGAAGGGTAATTTGGTCTTTTGGACAGAAAAGAATTTGGTTTGAAATAATATTTTGAGTTTTGGACTTAAAATGTTATAAAAACTGATTTTTGGTCATTTTACCAAAAAAGGGGTAATTTGGTCATTTGACCAAGTGAAAGACCAAAAATGTAAAAATATTGTTTGCTTGTGACAAAAGCATAAGAAAAGAAAGTTTATTGTGATAAAACTTGATATTAGTGCCAAAAGTTCAAGAAATGGAACTTAGGGACTAAATTTGCAAATATTGGAAGTATAAATAGTGGAATAGTCCTCCCACATGTGCAGGTTTTCGTGAGGCTACGGGAGAGGGTTTCTCTGCACGAATTCTGCAATACTTGGAGATTTCTTGAAGAATTGAAGCTTGCAATTCGATTATTGGCTTGGAATTGAGAAATTGGAAGCTTTAAAGGTTAGAAATTCAAGTTATAGCTTGGTTGTTCTTGATGAGTTTTATAGAAACTGAAATTTGTAATTTCAGTTATGATTATGTGGTTTAAATGGTTTAATACTTCCATTAAGTCATGCTAATAAGGGCTTAATTCAAGAAAATGGAAGTAGATTGTTATTTTTGATGAATTTGAAGTTTTGGGGTTGTTAGAATTAAGAACCCTAATTCTTCCTTTGATTGATTGAGTGGGTTTTAATGGTTGAAAACCTTGTCTTAATAGAAGGTTTTAGCCTAGGAACAAACCCCATATGATTAAGAACAGAGATAAGGACTTAATGGGTCAAAACTGCTTGCTACAGTGCACAAATCGCGACTGATCAGGAGCTCTGCCTAGGCGCAGGGCGCATTGCGCCTAGGATCAGGGCGGGGTGCGCCCAGGCGCACTGCGCCTGATACCTGGCGCAGTGCGCCCACCAGACAGGGACTTTAAAACGCTAACTTTTGTTTGGCTTGTCCGATTTAGCTCAAACTTGAACCGTAGGCTCGTTATGGTTTGAAAAGTTTGGGAAAATTTTTATATTGAGTTTTCGACCCCTCGGGGGCACTGTAGATCGATTCGAATGCCTCGGTGAATAGTAAAATTCACATAAAGATAGTAAATGTAAAGCTTATTATCTAGGCTTTGTTTATAATGATATATTATTGAACTCTTATGTATTAGAGTCAGTTAGAATGGTTGTTAACCTATAATCATTTTAAAAATAAATGGAATTATAGGTACGGGACAAAGCCTTACAGATTACATTGGAAGGCAAGAAACAACGATAGCTAACGGTAGCAAACCTTCAGGTGAGTAATCTCACTGATATCACATATGATATATGATGATTGAATTGTTACAGATTTGAAACTGCTTTGGGGGACAAAATTGACAGTTGACAGATGCCAATGATATGACAATACCAGATAAGCCGTGAGTCTGAGAAAGACAAGAACGGAGCTGTGAGTCAATAAACAGATGAACCGTGATACGACAATACCAGATAAGCCGTGAGTCTATGATAGACAAGAACGGAGCTGTGAGTCAGTAATGCGACAATACCAGATAAGCCGTGAGTCTGCGATAGACAAGAACGGAGCTGTGAGTCTACTTTAATTAGGCAATACCGGATAAACCGTGAGTCATTACGATGACAAGAATGGAGCCGTAAGCCATAAATAACTATGATATTGGATGCAATATCCAACTGGTGCGGCCTGCAGGCTATGATTTATATATTGATAATGTTTTGGTACAGCTTATATAGCTATGGCACAGGGTGCGGCATAAATAGCCATGAAATACGATGCGGTCAATTATGACTAAGAAATAATGGGACAGAAATGTATGCAAATAACAACCCGTAAGATTATGCGATAGGATGTGCAATCCTAAGACATATATGGTTAGCCAGAACGATTAGGTGTTTGGAACCGATATCCAGCCAGAGATATACGGTTAATAGATTTATCATATATAGGAAATTATATATGAATGTATTCTTATACGTGTTATTTGCAGATACGATTATTCACTGAGCTTTGTAGCTCATACCGTTTGTTAAATGTCCCTGCAGGTTAGCGTAACCCTGGTAAGGGTAAGGATAAAGTCGGTGACTCAAGAGGTGGACTTGTAGATGCTGTCAGTAGCAGCACGGCTTTTAAGGAGATTTGGTATTTTATACTCTCCTTGATACACTTGTACCCGTGTTTATTAAAATATACCCCTTTGTTTATGGTTTTAAGTACTGAAACCTATGTTTGAAATAAAAAAAAATTTCAGGGGTGTTTTGTTTTAAAAGCCGGGTGTTACAAGTTGGTATCAGAGCCGTGGTTTAAGGGAACTAGGTGTCTATAGAGTAGATTCCTGGACTTAAACCTTGAAATAGTAGACACGATGTATAGTTAGGTGTATATAAATTGTTATTATACATATATAACCTAACTGGTGCTGACTTCTAACGTATAAGAAGTATGAGCAGCGAATCTTATTTGGAGGAATTTAGGGCGTGCAGCTTTAAGAAGTGAACCAGCCCTTTCTCAAGGCTCCATTGAACGAGGGGCAACGAGACATGTAGCAGAAAATCCACATGACAAGCAACAGTAGTTGCTGTGGTCAGAGAAAGAAATTGGGTGCTCACCCTGATTGATATCAAGGTGAAAGAAAAGTAGCTGAGACTACAAGAAAAAGCAGAAAACGATTAGTGGACGCTTCAGGAGAAGTTACCACAGACTGGGTCCAACCTTAAAGGGAAGGGACCAAAACAGAGCAGTTATGTATTGTGAGAAGTGCAGGAAAAAGCACTCAGAAAATTGTAGAGTAGAGACTCTACCGTTGAAATGCGAGAATTGCAGAAAATAGGAGCATATTGCTCGAGCTTGTTGGATGGCACGGAAGTGTGTCTAGCGCGGAGCTATAGATCACTTTCTTATGAAATACTCACATACTAAATGTGGAGTAATGGGTGATGAACCCCGGAAAGAACGGGGAAGAAAGAAAGAAGAAACGAATGGTCGAAAAGGACCAGTGGTATCATGAGCATTCCAGCGGACTGTGGAAGAAGCTCGTGAGTAGATTAATATGGTCTCAGATATCATTGTCTTGAATATAACTCCTTGTATATGTTATATATGATCCATGAAGCTATGCTTTGGATCGATGACTTTGATGTCTTGTGTGAATATTTCATCAACGATTATGGATGAAATTTTGGAATTAGCTATAGCAGATAGCAAAATTGTTCAAGATATTGAACACCTGGAAGGTAGTCTGCCTAGGATTTACGGGATCCTTTTTCCCTATAAATCTGAAGCCGATGACTACCAATGACCTGAAGTAATTGTGCGTATGAATTGGTTAGCAATGAATGATGCTAACATGAATTGTAGAAAAATGAACATTATGGTTTAAAAATCAGAAATGAAATGGACGAAAATCCATGGTAAAATACCGTTGTTGAGAATACCGGTTATTTTCTTTTGCTTAAACTCGGAAAAGAGTTAGTAAAGGAATGATGTTGTAGTTGGCATACGTGGTATGGGTCAAGCTAAATAAAGCGGTGATAGTAGTGTACTACTTTAAATTAATTCTCGGATGTTTCTTTTGAAAAGAACTTCCAGGATTTCTGCCAGATTGGCGAGAAGAGCTTATGATTAAACTGGTCTTGGGAGCCGTTCCTGTTCTTTAGGCTCTATATTGATTAGCCTCTGCAGAGATGGCAGAGTGGTAAAACAATTGGAAGAAATTGTTTTTGAATTGGGGTCTCATATGGCCGAAGGTATCATCGTGTGAAGCCCTATCTGTTTGAAAATAAGAAAGACAAGTTGATGCATATGTGCATTGACTAATGAGAATCTGATATTCTCGAAACCAGATCGAAAAATGAGGTACATTTGTACCAGATATTAGAGTTACTTCATTGAGTTAAGTGATATGTAAAATTCTCCAAGTATGTAAATTTGGATAAAAGAAGTTTCAATTCTTTGGGCATGATAATAGTGCCAAAGATGATAAAATAAATCCAGTGGAGTTGATGATGTGATAAAACTGGAACCGCCTGAGGAATCTGACTGAAATTTGTAGTTCCTTGGATTCGCGGGTTACTATGGGAGAGTTGTAGAAAACTGCTCCTTGACTATTGTTCTATTGACTAAAGTTGATCAATAAAAGTGAAAAGTCTGAGTGGTAGAAAGACCACATGTAACTTTTCAAAGGTTGAAATAAACCCTATGTGAAGCTCCGGTGTTAGCATTATTGCTAAGCGGAGAAGATAAATTGTTTTATAGAAATGCATCCAGAGTTGATCTTGGATACAGGATATTGCAGTAGCAATTATAAATTTGGCATTTAAGCTTTAGAAACACTACTTATATGGTGTAAAGCTTATTGTTTATAAGATCATAAAAGTTGAAATACTTAATTGATCAAAAGAAGCTAAATATGAGATAGCAAAGATAGATGGGTTACTTAAAGATTTCGGCTATGAAATCTTGTACCATCTCGGTAAAGCAGATGTGGCTATAGACGCCTTGAAATGAAAAGAGTATCTTTTGAAAGATACAACCACATGCATGAGTGTGGCGAATTGATTACCTGAGTTGATTCGGGTAGCACAGAAAGAAGTGTGCAAGTCTGAAAACGTGACAAGTAAATGAATGATTAGCTATTGAAAGAAGCTAGTTAGAAACTCACAGCGATTGAAAACCCTTGGGGTTGTGTATGTGAGTTCCAAAGCAAAGTGATATATGAAAACTTACCCTTAAAAGATGTATACTGGGGTAGATATGCAAAATGCCCGGGGCAGTACCAAACTGTGTAGGGTGATATAACCTATGTATTGGTGGTCGGGACTAAAGGAAGACATTCAAAGACATATGAAAAGTGTTTGACTTGTGTGTAACTACAGTCAAATCATTAGAAGCATACGGAAAATTTAACCGTTGTGGGTCCCAAGGAAGAAATGGGACGAAAAATATCATAGACTTTGTAGTAAAGTCTTTGCAAGTACCGCATGGGTATGACACCATATGGGTAATTGCAGGTTGATTGATGACGCCAGTGCAAATTTGTACCGACTAGGGAAGAAATTAAGAGCCGAAAGTAGTGAAAAACTACATAGAAAAAAGAAAATTGTTGACGTGCACTACAGGTGTCGACTGTATCGGATCGAGATACTAGAATTATTTGCTGAATTTAGCATTAATTCCTAGAATTATTAGTTCAAAAGTACTAGCAAGTACTGTATATGATTTGCAGATTGATAGAAGAGGCGAGATAATGATGCAGACTCCAGAAGATATGCCTGAAATCTGCATAACAGACCCTAGCGGAAAACAAGAAGATCGTCTATCGTTGGTAGAATTTGTAAGAAATAATAGTTTATACATTAGTATTCTACAGACTTGTATGAAGTGTTGTACGGGTAACCGTGTTATCCTTCGAATTATAGGATTGAAGATGTGGGAAAGCCGTTATCTAGATATTATACTAGTGTTTTACTGACTCGTAAGAAGTATTGTGTGGATTACCGTGTTGCACGCCGATTTACTAGACTGAAGTTGGGGAGAAGCCGTTGGCTGGACCCGAGATTGTACCTCAAACAGAAGAAAAGACTAGGCAAATACGAGAAAGTTTGAAAATGGCTAAGAAGCAGTAAAGGTAGTACACGAACCAAAGAGTAAAATCGTTGAAATTCCAGATAAGGGATGACGGGGTAATCAAAAGATCCCTTGGAAAGACTAAAAATCTGTTTGGGACAAAAAGAAGGTTAAGTCCTCATTTATTGGACCTTTCCATATGTTCCAAAGAGTAAAAAGTTTGGTGTACTGAACGAAGTTTTGTGATGAACTTCAAGATAATTGTAATGTTTTCTATGGTCTCATAGTTCTGAGAACATGGAATGATAGATTTCAACGAATACCTCATGTTGAAATGCAGGTAGATAAATAGTTATGATACCCGGGATAACCGGAGGAATGTTCGATGAACAGTGATATAACCGCGAAATAAGAAGACTAGTATGGTTAAGTTCTTAGGCAATACCATAGAGGTTTCCATATGAAATGGGAGACCGAAATTGTAATGAGAAAGGATTTCCCTCGCTTGTTTGTATGATTTCGGGGACGAAATCTTTTGAAGGAGGGGAGAATTTGTAACGCCAAGACACTCTTTTTATGTAAATATAATAAAAAGAGTAAATTGGTCATTTTACCTTGGAAGGGTAATTTGGTCTTTTGGACAGAAAAGAATTTGGTTTGAAATAATATTTTGAGTTTTGGACTTAAAATGTTATAAAAACTGATTTTTGGTCATTTTACCAAAAAAGGGGTAATTTGGTCATTTGACCAAGTGAAAGACCAAAAATGTAAAAATATTGTTTGCTTGTGATAAAAGCATAAGAAAAGAAAGTTTATTGTGATAAAACTTGATATTAGTGCCAAAAGTTCAAGAAATGGAACTTAGGGACTAAATTTGCAAATATTGGAAGTATAAATAGTGGAATAGTCCTCCCACATGTGCAGATTTTCGTGAGGCTACGGGAGAGGGTTTCTCTGCACGAATTCTGCAATACTTGGAGATTTCTTGAAGAATTGAAGCTTGCAATTCGATTATTGGCTTGGAATTGAGAAATTGGAAGCTTTAAAGGTTAGAAATTCAAGTTATAGCTTGGTTGTTCTTGATGAGTTTTATAGAAACTGAAATTTGTAATTTCAGTTATGATTATGTGGTTTAAATGGTTTAATACTTCCATTAAGTCATGCTAATAAGGGCTTAATTCATGAAAATGGAAGTAGATTGTTATTTTTGATGAATTTGAAGTTTTGGGGTTGTTAGAACTAAGAACCCTAATTCTTCCTTTGATTGATTGAGTGGGTTTTAGTGGTTGAAAACCTTGTCTTAATAGAAGGTTTTAGCCTAGGAACAAACCCCATATGATTAAGAACAGAAATAAGGACTTAATGGGTCAAAACTGCTTGCTACAGTGCACAAATCGCGACTGATCAGGAGCTCTGCCCAGGCGCAGGGTGCAGTGCGCCCAGGATCAGTTCGGGGTGCGCCCAGGCGCACTGCGCAGTGCGCCTGATACCTGGCGCAGTGCGCCCACCAGACAGGGACTTTAAAACGCTAACTTTTGTTTGGCTTGTCCGATTTAGCTCAAACTTGAACCGTAGGCTCGTTATGGTTTGAAAAGTTTGGGAAAATTTTTATATTGAGTTTCCGACCCCTCGGGGGCACTGTAGATCGATTCGAATGCCTCGTTGAATAGTAAAATTCACATAAAGATAGTAAATGTAAAGCTTATTATCTAGGCATTGTTTATAATGATATATTATTGAACTCTTATGTATTAGAGTCAATTAGAATGGTTGTTAACCTATAATCATTTTAAAAATAAATGGAATTATAGGTACGGGACAAAGCCTTACGGATTACATTGGAAGGAAAGAAACAACGATAGCTAACGGTAGCAAACCTTCAGGTGAGTAATCTCACTGATATCACATATGATATATGATGATTGAATTGTTACAGATTTGAAACTGCTTTGGGGGACAAAATTGACAGTTGACAGATGCCAATGATATGACAATACCAGATAAGCCGTGAGTCTGAGAAAGACAAGAACGGAGCTGTGAGTCAATAAACAGATGAACCGTGATACGACAATACCAGATAAGCCGTGAGTCTATGATAGACAAGAACGGAGCTGTGAGTCAGTAATGCGACAATACCAGATAAGCCGTGAGTCTGCGATAGACAAGAACGGAGCTGTGAGTCTACTTTAATTAGGCAATACCGGATAAACCGTGAGTCATTGCGATGACAAGAACGGAGCCGTGAGCCATAAATAACTATGATATTGGATGCAATATCCAACTGGTGCGGCCTGCGGGCTATGATTTATATATTGATAATGTTTTGGTACAGCTTATATAGCTATGACACAGGGTGCGGCATAAATAGCCATGAAATACGATGCGGTCAATTATGACTAAGAAATAATGGGACAGAAATGTATGCAAATAACAACCCGTAAGATTATGCGATCCTAAGACATATATGGTTAGCCAGAACGGTTAGGCGTTTGGAACCGATATCCAGCCAGAGATATACGGTTAATAGATTTATCATATATAGGAAATTATATATGAATGTATTCTTATACGTGTTATTTACAGATACGATTATTCACTGAGCTTTGTAGCTCATACCGTTTGTTAAATGTCCCTGCGGGTTAGCGTAACCCTGGTAAGGGTAAGGATAAAGTCCGTGACTCAAGAGGTGGACTTGTAGATGCTGTCAGTAGCAGCCCGACTTTAAAGGAGATTTGGTATAAAATACTCTCCTTGATACACTTCTACCCGTGTTTATTAAAATATACCCCTTTGTTTATGGTTTTAAGTACTGAAACCTATGTTTGAAATAAAAAAATTTTCAGGGGTGTTTTGTTTTAAAAGCCGGGTGTTACACAAGACTTCATGTAAACGTCATATCTTACTTGCACCCAGTGGTTCTTCCTTCGCATACGCAAATAACTAATCAGAAAGACTTAGTCTTTTCAGGATATATTCCAGGTGTTGCGTGGTTGTAAACATCTGACAATTTCTGATACGAAGAAAAGAAAATTGATACACATTTAACTGATGGGATTTATGAAAATATTTATGAAAAATCATGCTGGATTGAATAAGTAGAAATAATAAAGAGCAATAATTGCTACAAGCACAAAAGAGTTGAAACAATTCAAAAGCAAAGAAAAGCTAGAAAGGAACTTACACAATACTTCAAGTCTATCTTCGGATATAATATCGAAACAATACTAAGATTAGCGATATACGAAATACTCAAGGCGTATCTCCAGTCTTCAATACAACAATCAGGATCTCCTGTGACACAGTTGAGGACCGGGTTGGATGTATGAACATCTCAATAACCCGTCTTCAGTGACAAGGGTGGAGTAGTACACAATTTTCAACGGCTTGTCATCCGAAAAGCGTGTCCAAATACTCGATCTGGTGAATCGAGATAATTTTTAACAATCCCATAAAACTTCAAATCAGTAATTCGGATATATAACTCTTCGTATTAGGATGTGTCGTCTGAGGTTACTCTACGTAATTCTTGGAGCTCTGTCTTGATCTTGCCTTCGGTTGTGCACTACAGACGAATTCTAACAATCTCCCCCTTAACTGAGTAACGGGTGTAGATGTTAATAGCATTCAGCACGTTGCTGAGACAACTTCATCTTCGGTATTGAACTGTCTTCAGATTTGACTTTGAAAGTTCATTTAGGCGAACACGCTTCAACATAGGTCTTGAATCAGCACATCCCGGCTTCTGATTTGACTTTGACTTTGACTTTGACTGGAGTCTGAATCTTTATTCTTTCTTCTTCTCGATCACCGAAGGTATGAGTGTAGCAACGAACTGATTGAGGAGGAATTCAATGCAGCTTGTCACATGAAATTATGATTCACCTCCTTCGGGGATAGAAAATTTGTGTCGAAACTCTCGAACTTCACTTTGGCTGGCACTTCTCCATAAGAATGATGACCGCAAATCCTGTGGATCACGAAGTCATAAACTCTCACCACAATTGTTCAAAGACTCATCCTTGGCTCAGAATGAGACTTCTTGCAGTATCTGTGTGAACCTGGAGGAACGCACTGCGATTGTTTGAGTATCGGAGAACTACTCGTGGCCTTTTTTATTTTGGCCTCTACATATCCTTGATCAAAGATCTCAATGAAGTTGAAAAGTCAACAAGTTGACTTGGCTCTTGGCGAGACGTTCAATGGTATCCAAACTCTACAGAGTGTACCATCCTAGTGCCAATTTTGAATCCGATGAAGTTGTTGGGGGTCTCACAGCTATTGTGGTAAACAACAACGATCACTGACCGGGAGTTTCGATGTTTCATCAATGCGAGGTAAAATTACATTGAGTCACGAACATCTTCATTAGAAGAATATTTTTGGTTAAAGAGTGGTATGAGTGTGTAATATGTCTTGGTTACTAGACATACCCATCGGCTAGACTTTCGAATTGTCATCAGTGTATGATTTATTACACTGAGTCATCCAACTCTTGAATTAGATGCTTTGTAGGTAAGAATGGTTGTTGATGCCTCACATCTACTACTGGTGTTGTAGAAAAGATTACTGGCATAGATTTTCAAAATATCATCACCACTTGGTTTAAAGTAATAAGTTGTCTGTTTCTTGCAACAGAAAATTAGAGGTGGTTGAGAATGGATTGGTTCGTGTGATGGATTACGGTATGCACAGAACTTTTAACTCTCGACTCTAAGTGGCTTTACTGAAAGTGTCTAGAAGTTTGTGTTGCAGAAGAAACTTTTAGATTTGGTTAAGAAAGGTTGTCAGTGCTTCATACTTACTATGGTGTAAGAATAAGAATAATTAGCACTTAAGTGTTACCTCAGCAGTGAGTGGTTTATCTTAGTGCGTCGTCGACATGTAAGGAATATCTTAACAAGTCACGGTAATAGTGAGTCACATCTTTGACATGAAATTTTCATCTGTATTCCTAATTTGTATTTATCAGGAACATTGATGATCGTGCAAATTTGTGTAAAAGAAAAATATTTTTGGATTTTTTTAAGTTTTCTAAAAAGTAAAAACGTAACGGAAAGAAAAATATTTTTGTAGTTTTGAAATTTTGTATTTTTTTGTTGTTTTTAATTTTATAATTTTTGTTTGGTTTAATTCTCCCCCTAAATTTGTGCATGGAGGGTAAGCAGGAAAATAAAACATGAACAAATTTAACCAGAAACAAAAATGTACAAATTTTACAAAAAATTGAACTTTTCAGTTATCAGAAACGAATCAGATTCAGTTCAGAACAAGGTTACCTTTTCAAACACAAACCGAAGTCTGATAATATTCCTCCACAGCTGCTCCTGCACAAGATGCGAACTTAGTTCGTTTTTGGAACCCAGTACATTTTAAAA
Organism: Cichorium intybus; assembly: GCA_023525715.1. Taxonomy (NCBI): domain Eukaryota; kingdom Viridiplantae; phylum Streptophyta; class Magnoliopsida; order Asterales; family Asteraceae; genus Cichorium; species Cichorium intybus. The sequence goes on from CM042014.1 coordinate 63,905,204, forward strand.
TTGGGTCGGCCATTGCTATCTACATATTTGACTCTTTCCCATGACATGTCATGCTGATCAGATATAAAACATGAAGAATTAGCAGAATAATGGGATGAATTGGAAACGAGGCCTTTTGGTACTCATCGGTAATTTAGTTTTTGTCATTTGTTATTTAACCGGATGGGTGTATCAGCACTTGAGTTTGAACCAGAACTCCCCCTTGATTTGTGCTTCTGTTGCCAACGTGGACTCAAGGACGATCCTTGAGATGCACTCGACCTTACCGAATTCAATTTGGCACAGTCATATCTCGAATTGGTCTTCTTGTCCTTGGGGGCCTGCTTCTTAGCCTTTGTTGCGTTTCAATCACCATCGCGTGACCGTGACCTCGAGGGTTTTCTTTTGCAATGTCTCCCTTTTGGCACGTTCTGCCACCATTCTGCGTAGAAGGGAATATATGGGCGATGTAGACAGTTCCTAGCGATGTGACCTGCAATCCCATAATTGACGCATGTTTGTCTTTTTAAGTAAATGAGATTGCGACTTAGTCCTTGTCCTTTTGAATTCATCAAGGAGTTGCCACAAGTACAAGCACAATCACATTTAGCGGGACTAGGTCTTGGCTCAAAAAGAACTTCCCCTTCCTTCACAAACTTCTGTGGCTTGAATTTTTTAACATTTGGAATTTTTGAATTTGAAACATCGCCACAAGAAGTTGAAGACACAGAAGCAACGGTTTTGGTGCAATCATTAGAGACAGCAGAAGATGAAGCGTCAACTTTTGACGAGTTTTCAATAGAACTAGGACCCTTTTTGTCCTCCTCGCTTGCATCTTCCACTATTACTTCATCTGCACATGAAGTAGATGCATTAGTAGCATTCACATCAACACTATCAGTGGAGCTACATTGATCCTTTTGAACGAAATTGGAAAGATAGCATTCCTCTGACTCTTCGGTTTCAATAGATGGGATAAAGTTATTATTAAAGGGAGGTGCAACACTATGATACCCAAGATCCTGATTATCTGCCAACTTCAGTTGATGCTCGATCATTGACTCCACTATCACACTTGACCCTTCGAATTTTTTAAAGATAAAACTGACATCTTGAAATTTTGCTTTCAAAGCATCAAGCTCGGCAGTCAGTTTTGCAATATCCTCATTAGCAAATTTGAGGTGACAACTCTTTATGCTATAATCTTCTTGCAATTTATTGAAATCCGAGCTTTTAGCATCAAGCATCTCTTGAAGAGGTTTCAATTTCTTTTTATAGTTATAAACAATATTTTCAAGATCAAATATTTCTCTAACCAGACGCTCATTTTGCTCACGATATTTTGCAATTATCTTTTCGCAATCTAGAGAACATGATTTTTCACAAACGTCTTCTGTCGTGGTAGCCATTTTGACCAAAAAAAATATTCGACAAAAAATTTGACCGAGAACTTCGAAATTTTTTGACCTGATCAAACAAAAAACCACTAGACCAAAAACACGTGATCTGACCGAAAACAACACTGGACCAAAAACGAGAACCGAAATGATCAAACTACACCGAAATCGCCAAACCGTAAAGGCTCAACTGAAAACGATATTGGGCTGACCGAAAATACCTCTTAGGCTCTGTTTGGCATGCTAGCTAAAAAGGTAGCTTTTAAATTATAAGCTAGCTTTTCAATAAGCTAGCTTCAAGTAGCTTATTGAAAAGCTAGCTTATAAGCTACCTTTTAAGATACAATAAGCTACTTTAGTGGTTTTGCCAAACGCCAAAATACGATAAATTCAACAAATAAGGTAGCTTTTAAGCTAGCTTATGTGCGCCAAACACAGCCTTAATAGATCGAAATCGCAGAAAAGCCTAGCTGAATGATGCGCCACCACCGAAATCCTCAGATCTGGACCGAAATCGCCAACCAGATCTGAAAAACGTCGATTTTTGCAAGAAATTGAGTTTTGAAGATCAAAAACTCAAATTTTGCCCTGAAATAGATGAACACGAAGAACACCAAGATCCAAAACGTCCAAAACAGCAAGAAATCTCCAAAAATTGCCAAAAACACCTAGATCCAAGCAAAAGTTTCGAATAATTGATACCAAAACACCCAAAAACTTGATTTTTTAGGCTCTGATACCACTTGTTAGTCCGGATCTAATCACACGGTATCAATATAACCACTCGATTGGTGCAGAATCCCAACGAGTAATCAATCTGAAATAGATAAGAATCAAGAACACGGATTACTACAAACCTTCAAGACACTCTATTAATGATAAACAAACACGTACATAAGGTTCTTGAAGATTGCTTGAACAAGAAATATTCTTTCTAGGCACAAGTTCCAAAACAACCAACTAGTCTAATGAAGACTATACAAGGGTATTTATACCTACGCCTAACCCTAAGCCCACGGACAGCAGGCACACCGAAAACGACCGGATCCAACCCACTGAAAACCTCTGGTTTTCGGTCTACACAACCGAAATCCAGGGGGATTTCAGTCCAGACCGAAATCGCCCAGCACGGCCCAAATTGACTTCGATTTAGCCCAGAAACTCTTGAATTTGGTCTGATTAAATGCAAAGATTAAACCAAAAATAATTATGGCCCAACAACTTTTTATACTAGTGTTGCTTTTGCCAAATTCATTTCGCATAACGTTTCTTTATACATAAGTTTATAAAAGTATCGAATGTATTAAACATATTTTTAAAATCAAAGAGACCAATCAAAAGTAATTTTGATCTTATTGTAATTATTACTCAAATTAGTTTACTTTTTGTATTTGTTATAAAGTCGCGTCGACGCTTCTTCCGCAGTGCATTTACTTTCACAGTCTTCAAGAAAAGGATAACACCAATGTGTAGTTACACAACAGGCTTTAGTCTTTCCATCGATGATACTTTTTTGTGGATAACACTACCCTATTTTTAAAGACTCTTTTATCCCACTTGTGCTACTTATACACACAAAAAAGAATGTTATCATTTAGAGTAACATGATGTGGGATTGGGATTTGTTATAAGCAGAGCATCAAAAAGATTATCGAACTAAACATTCATTCAATGAATATGGTTTTTTCTTTAAATATAAAAAATTGAAAAATATTATATATTTTATGAAAATTGTAAGATAAATGTCATGAGTTAAATCTACTGATATTGGTAAAAGAAATAAGGTTATGATATAAATTATATGATGAAAATTGTTTTTCCTACTAAAAGACCAAGTTTTGATTCGTGATAAATTTATCGCAGTTTAGTTTTTTTTTTTACAAAAAATGTGATATATTGAAGCTAATTTATATTAAACTTGTTAAAAAAATATCACACTCTGCATATCATAACATTTACAATTTAGGTGTAGGAATTTGATAAACAACAATATAAAATTGATATTAAAAAAACTAGCACTATGACAACGTGAAGGAAATTTTTGAAACTCCATGCAATGATGAAATGTTTGGACGGATTTTAGATTTTGTAACTCAAACCTCATTATGATAACAATGTAACACCCAATTTCATTTTTTATTTTTTCTATGTGTTTGTTAATTTAAAATAAATGCTACAAATAATATAAACTAAATCTATGAAAAAGAAATAATAAAATAGGAAGATATTTAAATCGACAACTATTATGACAATTTAATTAAATTTAAGTTATACCTCAAATAGTAACCTGGTTGTAATTTATTTAAGGACCTAAAATGTCAAGAAATAATAATTTGGGATTTAATTACTAAAGAAAAGAAATTCTACTAAATGAAGGGTTAAATGTGGTGTGTTAGAAACTCTAATGTTAGAAGTTAGGTGTTTGAGATGTTAAAGTGTCAAGGTGGGAAACATCCAATATTAATTCCTTGATCTATGGGGTTATCTTGCCAATTTTCGAAAGTCAGGGGACCATAGTGCAATTCCCGGAAATGAATCCCATAACCGACGGGCTCGCTTTCCTCTTCACATTCTTCATCAGTTTCTCTAGTAGAGTATTTTTCTGAGCTTCATGACTTCGTCCGTCTCCTGTGGTTCCCGTTCACTGCATTCTAACCAAGAGGGAGTGAGAGAGAGAGTAGAACCGAGAGAGAGAGAGAGAGAGAAAGCTGCGGAGAGAGAAACGGGTGGAGGGAGTTCACCGGCGCCTGTTACTAGGGTGGTGGTCGGAGTAGCTACAGACAGTGGGAGGTGGAAGGAGCTAGTGGTGTCGTCTTGTAGTGGTAACACCCTCTCCCCTTTTTCCTAGTCTAATACCGTCACCTACACACCTCCGGGTTGTGTTTTACTTCCCGTCACACACACACCACCGCTGGCAGCCATGGCTGCCGGTTGATGCCGATGCCGCCACAACCCACCACCGGTGGGTGGTTTGGGATGACGCTCATACCGACTGGAACATGAATTGCTTGATGAATGTCCTCATTGTTTGATAGTTATGAATTGGGTTTTCTAGTATGTGTGTGTGTGTGTTTTATGTTGAGGGTGGTGGGTAAAATAGTTCCTGACATGCTAGTATAATAAATTTCAATTGAGAATTCTTTTGGTGACATGGCATTTGCAAATATATATATATATACTAGGATGGTTTTGAGGGCCGTGATAATCACAGCCCATGGAAAGTAATTTTGGTATCGAATGTTTTGAATTTATTGAAGATAAGAAGGTTGAGTTGGATAATTTCTTCTGGGTCTCAAATTTGAGATAAGAAGGTTGAGTTGTAATAATTATGAGGTGCCAAATAAATAGCCGTTCTTGATGGAATGAGTAAGAAAGCTAAATCATACAAACATTGGTGATAACACATCAAAGCTAGTAAAACCACACAAAAGATCTTGTTTATCATTTACAACATTGGCTACCACGACCAAAATACACCACAAGACTTTTGACTAATTATAAAAGTTCTATTGAAGTTCACATAAACCGAATCTTTAGATTTTTGAAGTGATCTACATAAAATGATCGTTAATGTTTATATAATCATCTTTATCATAGAAAAATACCCCACTTGGCGTAGGTGCATAAAAAACCTCTTCGTCATGTAACCCTTCCTTTTTTCGCTAAAGATAAAGGGAAAAGATCAGGTATATCTATGACGCCAGCCACATTATAATCTCCGCCACCAGCAATATGCACCTTAGTTCCTTCTTTATATAGGAGGGTATTTTTCTGAAAAAATTAGGGGCAGGGGAAGCTACCACAACCCGTTTGATCACATTGACATCCCTAGCTATAGGGGTGTCCCCTGTTTGGTAGGCCAGCCAAAAGCCAAAATATTCTTATAAATGTAATTCTAATTATTTTTTTCAATATATGTATATAGTTAATGCCAAATCATAGTATGCAGCAAAATATTGAGGAAACCTTCGAGAAGTCGTACCCAACGATGTTTCTGTTGCATCTGAAAGAAGAAAAAATTAGGAAAACCATCATAATATACATATCTATATGTGAAAAGAATCTACCCTTGTCTCCTATATTGAGCATGACGCACAAGCCTTGAGGTTCATACGCCTTATCTTGAAGGACCTTTAACTGTAGTAACTCCTTTCTTCATTCGTTTGTCCTTAAATTAGGTTTAATGGAAGGTTGCAATAATACATGTACCGAATTAATATTAATGGTTTGACGTTTGTATGGACACATTTAAAGGAAAAAGAATGAATGGAAAAGATATAGATAAAATCTCAATATGCCCAATATTTGTTGCTGGTTCTATTTGCTATTATAACTTTCTTCCTATTTACATTCTAGGACAACCTGATGAAATATAAAATATTGTGACGCCCCGTTCCTGCGGGTACCGTCTCTTTGCTATTAACTTTTAAAAAAAAGAATAATAATAAGAAATATAACTTTTTATTTCCTTTCAACATAACAAGGTTACCAAAGCGGAAACATGAAAAGACAAACTATTCTAAAGGATTAGAACATATCCTTAAAAAAACTTCTGATTAGGGAAAGTAACTACTTCTTGTGGTCCTTACATCTTTTTCTCCTGAGATACATACATGAATACGTAAGCTTTAAGCTTAGTGAGTAGTTATGGTTTTGACATTTAGCATAAATACATGATTAAAGCATTACTTAATAACATCAAGATATGCTTTGAAAATATTCTTTAGAGATCTCATAATTACATGTCAGTAGGCAAAATTTCTAAAAGGTTAGCTAACCTCGGGATCCAATTATGGCTGTCCCATAAGGTCCGTTTGCAAGACGTTCCTTTTTATATCTCGTACGTTAGATATTTAGATAGCCCTTACTTAACATGTATAAAACATTTATGCAAACTTCATAATTACACATGCTTTTAAGATAAAATAACAATAAACTTTAAATGCATAAAATACATATTCATATAACATGTATGTACTCATTAAATCACATAAACATACTCACCTTGCTTAAGCTTGCTCTAAACTTCTTGATTAATATGCTACTAAGCCTTTGAGAGCACTTCTAACTTGTTGGGATGATTTCAAATGCTAAACATGGTATGCTATTTATAGGTGAATCATGTGCATTGATATACTTGTTCTCATGAGAATGTTACACCTCATAGTACTTGTTTGTACTTCTCTTCCCTTATCTTCCACCTCATGCTTCTAGCCTTTCCAAATCCCTAGCTTAGACTTACATATCCTAAAATCTGGACAGCAAGTGTATCTACTTGTACAACCTAGTTATAGTCTTGCTTACTCATTGTTTATAGTTTTGCTTTGTCATGCTTAGCTTAAGGGAGTTGTTCTTGTGTTATAAGACTTGTAAGCATCTTAGTAAGCTACTTGCTTGTGTGTTTATTAATTATTTACAACATTCATCTTATATTAAGTTGTTAATTATAACTTTCCAGCATGGAATTACATTAGTCTTTTAGGAATTAAGAAATAAGATATATATATATATATATATATATATATATATATATATATATATATATATATATATATATATATATATATATATATATATATATATATATATATATATATCAGTGTTGTAAAAGTCGGCCTAGGCGGCCGCCTAGGCGCTAGGCGGGCGGGTTCTGCCTACGATTAGTGGTAGGCGGTCAAGTTAAGCGGATTTGGTCAACGGTGGTCAAAATCGGGTTTAGGCGGGCCTAGGCGGGTCTGGGCGGGTCTAGGCGGCAAAATTTTCAATTTTTCAAATTTCAAAATTTCAAAATTTTCAAAATTTCAAAATTTTTAAAAATTATCAAATTCACAAAAAATCAAATTTTTAAATTTTTAAAATTTAAATTTAGAAATGTTATTAATTATAATAATCGGTGGCTAAGTTGCAATTATCGATGATTAAAATGATCAAAAATGTCATAAATGAGTCTAAACATTCTGATGTTTGATGACTTACATATCTAAACACTTTGATTTGTCAAATTTTTATACTTATTTATTCATTTTGTAGGGATATATGTAATATCTAAATTTTAAAAAATAAATTTTGTTACAATAAATACTCCCCGCCTAGGCGCCGACTTGTCCTCGCCTAGACCGACTAGTCCTAGGCCCCAGTCGACCGCCCGCCTACCGCCTAGCGACTTCTACAACCTTGATATATATATATATATATATATATATATATATATATATATATATATATATATATATATATATATATATATATATATATATATATATATATATATATATATATATGTATATATATATATATATAAATTTTTATATATGCATTTGTACCTGATGAGAAAACAGGGCTGTTACAATTTCCCCACTCTTATTAGAATTTTGTCCTCGAAATTTTACTCAAAAAGATGTGGATATTTGTTGCGTATTTTTGACTCGACTTCCCATGTTGCTTCTAATCCATGGAATTATCCCAATAGACTAATACCAAGGATACTTCCTTGTTTCGAAGCTTTCTTACTTTATGCTCTGCGACGGCTATTGGCATTTCTACAAAGTTAAGTTTGTCATCAACCGTGACATCTTCAACTGGGATCAAAACGTCTTCTTTAACAAGACATTTCTTTAAGTTGGATACATGAAAAGTGTTATGTATCCCTTTCAGTTCTTCTGGCAGTTCAAGTTGATATGCCACTGCTCCTATCTTTTCAGTTATCTTGTATGGTCCGATGTATCGTGGTCGTAGTTTACCCTTTTTACCAAAACGTAAGACCCCTTTCCATGGTGATACTTTCAATAACACTTTGTCACCAATTTGAATTTCGATAGGCTTTCTTCTTTTGTCGGCATAGCTTTTCTGCCTATCTTGTGCCACTTTAAGTCTCTCTCTTATTTGAGTTACCTTGTCAGTAGTTTGTTGGATGATTTCAGGTCCAACTAATTGTTTCTCACCCACCTCCATCCAACAGACAGGTGTTCTGCATTTTCTTCTGTATAGAGCTTCATACGGTGCTGTTTTAATGCTGCTATGGTAACTGTTGTTATAAGAGAACTCAATGAGGGGTAGATGGCTATTCCAATGCCCTTTTAAGTCGATTGCACATGCTCTTAACATATCTTCCAATGTTTGGATTGTACGTTCACTTTGACCATCAGTTTGGGGATGATATGCTGTACTCATTCTAATTTGTGAACCTAATTGCTTTTGGAAACTTTCCCAAAAGTTTAATGTAAAACGACGATCTCGATCTGATACAATCGAGATTGGCACTCCATGCCTTGAAACAATTTCATCGATGTACATTTTGGCCAATGATTCCAATGGTTGGGTTTCCTTAATTGGCAGGAAGTGTGCTGTTTTGGTCAATCGATCCACAATGACCCATATAGTATCCAAACCCTTTGGCATTTTTGGCAATCTTGTTACAAAATCCATAGTAATATGTTCCCATTTCCAAATAGGAATATCTAATGGCTGCAATTCTCCATAAGGTCTTTGGTGTTCAATCTTGACCTTCAGACATGTGAGACACTTCTTAACATAGTCGGCTATTGACTTCTTCATTCCTGGCCACCAATACAAAGTTTTCAAGTCTTTATACATTTTATTACTTCCGGGATGAACAGAGTACTTGGATTTGTGTGCTTCGTCTAGAATTATATCCCTACTGTTTTCGACTTTGGGAATCCAAATTCTTCCTTGAAACCTTTTGTTACCTTGACTATCAGTCTCTAGTAGTTTGACTTGACCCAATATTCGTTCTTCCTTCTGATTGTCTTGCTTTAACGCTTCTTGTTGTGCTCCACAAACTCGTTCATGCAATTCATTTGTAGCCAACAAACTTAATACCTTAATATGAGTAGGATGAAGTGGTCCCTTTCGACTCAAGGCGTCAGCTACAACGTTGCCCTTCCATGGATGGTATTTGATTTCACATTCATAGTCTTTTAACAATTCTATCCAACGCCTTTGCCTCATATTTAATTCTTTTTGGCTGAATAAATACTTGAGGCTTTTATGATCTGTATACAGTACACACTTTGTACCATATAAATAATGTCTCCATATCTTCAAAGCAAAGACTACTGCAGCTAATTCTAAATCATGTGTTGGATACTTCTTCTCATGCTCTTTTAACTATCGAGATGCAAAAGCAATGCAAAAGCAATTACATTCCCCCTGCACACATCCTAAACCATGTTTGGATGCATCACTGTATACCACAAAGTCTTCACTTCCTTTTGGAAAACTTAAAACTGGTGCACTACTTAACTTACTTTTCAAAGTCTGAAAAGCAGTTTCTTGTGTAGCTCCCCAATTAAAGTTACATGTCTTATTTGTTAGTGTTGTTAGCGGAGTTGCTATCTTGGAGAAGTTTTGAATAAACCTTTGATAGTAGCCTGCTAACCCAAGGAAACTTCGTATCTCTGTTGCTGAACATGGAGTTTTCCATTTTGTAATGCACTTGGTCTTACTTGGATCCACCATAATGCCTTTTTCATTTCTAACATGTCCTAAAAATTGGACTTCTCGGATCCAGAATTCACACTTTCAGAATTTTGCATAAAGCTTTACTTGCTTTAGCAGTTCGAGAGTTATCCTCAAGTGTTGTTCGTGCTCGTCTTTGCTTTTGGAGTAAATGAGAATGTCATCAATGAATACGATGATGAATTTATCTAAGTAAGGCTTACATACCCGATTCATGAGATCCATGAAAACAGCTGGTGCATTTGTCAAACCAAAAGGCATGACTAAAAACTCGTAATGACCATACCTTGTTCGGAATGCTGTTTTTGGGATGTCTTCCTTTCGTATCCTTAATTGATGGTATCCTGATCGTAAGTCGATTTTCGGGAAATAACTTGCTCCCTGCAATTGATCAAATAAATCATCTATCTGGGGTAAGGGATATCGATTTTTGATCGTGACTTTATTTAATTCTTGATAGTCCATACACATTCTCATGGTTCCATCCTTTCTTTTTGACAAATAATATCGGTGCTCCCCATGGCGACGAGCTTGGGCGAATGAACCCTTTGTCAAGCAGTTCTTGTAGCTTGTTCATAAGCTCTTGCATTTTAGAAGGTGCAAGCCTATATGGTGCTCGTGCTATAGGTACTGCTCCGGGTACCAAGCCGATACGAAATTCAACTTGTCTATCAGGTGGTAATCCATGTAGATCATCAGGAAAAACTTCCGAATATTCATTTACCATAGGTACTCTATTTATCGCCTTCTTTTCTTCTTAAGCATCTATTATTTATGCTAAGTAAGTTGCACATCCTTTGTGTATGCATTTTCTTGCCTTTAAGATTGAAATAAGATTGACATGGTTCTTCCTATAACTACTATATATAATTATTTCTTTGCCATTCTTATTTTCAATTTTAACCATCTTCTTGTGACATATAATATGAGCTTGATTTTCAAACATCCAGTCCATACCTATTATGACATCAAACTCCCTAATAAATATCGGTAGAAGTCTAATGGCAAAGTGATGTCCACTTATTTCTATTGAGCAGTTTTCATAAACTTCACCTACTTCCACCATTCTTCCATCTGCAACTTCTATCTCAATTTTCCTAGTTAACTTCTTAGGGGCACAATTTAATTGCATACATAATTTTGTTGATACTATCGATCTATTTGAACCTGAATCAAATAATACTCTAGCAGGTTTTTCATTAATTAGGAAAATACATGTCACCACATCTGGTATTTCTTTTGTCTCCTCAGCAGAAAGGTGGTATATCCTTCCTTTGGCTTTTCTAGCTTCTGGTTCATTCCTACTAGTGCTTGCTTTAGCTTTTATTGACTGCACATTTTTGGGCAATGGGAAATTATTTGCGAGATGTTTAGTTGAGCCGCAATTGTAACAAGCTTTCTTCCCAGGGCAATTATTCATCATATGGCTAGGTAGACCACACTTGTAGCATACGTTTTTGCCCTTCATAGACTCTCCTGTATGTTTCTTGTTACATTTAGAACAAGTTGGCTTGTCATTTGTCATCACACCTTCTTTCTTTGACTTCTTAAATGTTTGACCAGAATTCTTTCCTACAAACTTCCTTATCTCATTTGGCTGATTATTGTTTGGCACATAACTATCTTTCTCAGCCAAAATTGCTAGTTCCATAACTTCTTGGAAAGTATTTGGTCGAGACATATTGACAAACCTTCGTAAATCTTTCCTTAAACCAATTAGGAAACGTTTCACTTTGCTAACTTCCATTGTTACCATGTCGGTTGCAAATCGAGACTTTTCTAAAAATGTTTCGGCATATTCTTCTACCGATTTGTTTCCTTGTTCCAACTTCATGAATTTCTCCTCCATCATATTTAGTCGAGTGTCTGGGCAAAATTGGTTATTAACCAGACCCTTGAATTCTTCCCGTGACATTGCTGTTGCTTCTGTGATGCCACAACTAGTCTGAATGGTTCTCCACCAATGGCGGGCATCCAATTTCAATTTAGTTGAAGCGTACCTTATTCGTTCATTGAAGGCACATTGGGATGTTTGGAAACAGCTTTCCATATCATCAAGCCAATTCATAGCTGCTATGGGTCCTCCTTTCCCATTAAACTCTGATGGACATGCAATAGTAAATGATTTATAGTCGCATCCGAGAGTACGACCATTATCATGCTCAGGTCTTGCATGGTTTTCTTCGGGCGTTCCATGCACCGAGCTATGATTCATAGCTGATTGAACTTGAGCTATTATAGCCGGTAAACTTTCCTGTAAGCTTTGAGAAATTTTTATGGCTATATTAACTCCTCAACTTGAGTTGTTTGGATTTGGTATAGGTCCATTTTCTTGTCTTAATGATCTTGTATTCCTTGATTTGTTTCTAGTTGTTCCTCGAGTATTCATTCTACAATAATGACACTAATATTATGAAAAATAGAAATAACTTCTTTAGTTCATATATATATATATATATATATATATATATATATATATATATATATATATATATATATATATATATATATATATATATATATATATATATATATATATATATATATATATATATATATATATATATATATATATATATATGCATCATTACAAAATTTGGGACATACATTAACAAAATTTAAGGAATTAATAACGTTTTCCTTCTTTTTTTTTGCCCCATCATATATATATATATATATATATATATATATATATATATATATATATATATATATATATATATATATATATATATATATATATATATATATATATATATATATATTCCTATTCAAGCTCGAAGTTATACGGATAATAGCGATCATTTAATATGTCTCTATATCGTTGAGAACTTTGAGGGATCAGAATATCTTCAGTACTGAGTCGGCATATTCGTACTCGTTTAATCCAGAATATAGCCTTCTTTACTATGTTGTTGGTTTTACTTTTCCAGAAGCATAGTCGATCCTTGATCTTGGTTGGGATAGACCTCTTTGCAATTTGCAAGTCTCTTACATATTCTCTGCATCTACACCCAAGTTCCCAATTGCGAGCTTCTAGGTCTTCTGCTTGATCTCTTACTCTTACATATTCTTCTCGGTCTATCATCCCAAAATTGATGTTTTCATCTTCATTCCAGTTATCTCCTTCTCCGATAACGATTTGTTCAACAATTTCGTCATTTTCATAAATATATGTATATTCGATTCGATCTTCTTGAATAAAATCTTCATCTGATAGATAGTCATCTACCATCTTTTAGAACAACCATATGATAAAAAATTAAAATAAAATTTCTTGATATTCATATATATATATATATAAAAGATACAATACAAAATTTAGGGAAATAAGAAAATTTTCCCTTTTTAATTTCTACTAATTAAACTTATCTGCTATGCCTTATCCGCTATATTTTTTTTACATATATATTTTCTATTTATCTTCTAGTACTGCTTCATTAAGAGGGAAATAGTGTCTAGTTCCTAGGACTGAGAAGTGGGTAAGGTAGTTTATTTCTTCTTGGAGGTAGATAATTTGGAGATGTTTTTGGTTCAGCAACTTGGTTGCCCTTTCTAGTTTTTCTCTTGTTTCTGCAAGTTCTGCTTCCAGGGTCATAATATAACTCCTTTTCTGGAATACGTCTCTTTGTGCAACGTAACATTGGTAGTTACTTTCGGTTATTAGGTTTAGGAGTTCATTTATATATGCCCCATGTTGGTTTGAAGCAAGTTGTTAGTTTTCTCCCACGACATTGGACAGGGCTTCCTCTGGCGGAGGATGTGCTACACGAGATGGAGCCACATAATCTCCTAATCAGTTTGTATTTTCCCAGGCATACGGGTTTAGGAAGTAGTTATTAGCATCAGAAACTTCGTCATCAGAAATGTAGATGAAAGGGACAAGGTTTCCATATGGGTCTACTTGGTTAATTGGTGTTGGGCTTGGGAAAACTGGTGTTGGGCTTGGAAAAATTGTGTTTATCGGTTCTCTTGGAGGGATTCTTGTAACCATCCGCACCCGTATCCTAACGGTCCTTCTCCAAAACTTCCTATCCATCTGGAAACATGTAACCGAAATAAAATATTTATATTTAAAAGAAACTATTCAAAATTTCACTTTTCATTAGTCCCCTTTGCTTCTACATGGAAAGGCCAGGGGGTATCATTGGGGGCTAGGATCCTTTCGGTATGAATATAAAATTCAGTGACTTTTTGGAAAATCCAGAACCGCCTCAACTTTCTAGACACCATCCCATATAGTTACAAAAGAGATGAACAAATAGCAAAATTTATCATAACTCTTCTTTTAATGTTATTGGTTTAAGTCTAAGTTATTCTATCTAAGGCAAACCTAGTTCTCTTAAACAAAGGCTCTGATACCAATTCTGACGCCCCGTTCCCGTAGGTACCGTCTCTTTGCTATTAACTTTTAAAAAAAGAATAATAATAAGAAATATAACTTTTTATTTCCTTTCAACATAACAAGGTTACAAAAGCGGAAACATGAAAAGATAAACTATTCTAAAGGATTAGAACATATCCTTAAAAAAACTTCTTACTAGGGAAAGTAACTACTTCTTGTGGTCCTTACATATTTTCTCGTGAGATACATACATGAATACGTAAGCTTTAAGCTTAGTGAGTAGTTATGGTTTTGACATTTAGCATAAATACATGATTAAAGCATTACTTAATAAGATCAAGATATGCTTTGAAAATATTCTTTAGAGATATCATAATTACATGTAAGTAGGCAAAATTTCTAAAAGGTTAGCTAACCTCGGGATCCAATTATGGCTGTCCCATAAGGTCCGTTTGCAAGACGTTCCTTTTTATATCTCGTACGTTAGATATTTAGATAGCCCTTACTTAACATGTATAAAACATTTATGCAAACTTCATAATTACACATGCTTTTGAGATAAAATAACAATAAACTTTAAATTCATAAAACACATATTCATATAACATGTATGTACTCATTAAATCACATAAACATACTCACCTTGCTTAAGCTTGCTCTAAACTTCTTGATTAATATGCTACTAAGCCTTTGAGAGTACTTCTAACTTGTTGGGATGATTTCAAATGCTAAACATGGTATGCTATTTATAGGTGAATCATGTGCATTGATATACTTGTTATTTAAGCTTAGAAAGTGGTAAACTCATCAGAATGTTACACCTCATAGTACTTGTTTGTACTTCTTTTCCCTTATCTTCCACCTCATGCTTCTAGCCTTTCCAAATCACTCCCTAGCTTAGACTTACCTTTCCTAAAATCGGGACAGTAAGTGTATCTACTTGTACAACCTAGTTATAGTCTTGCTTACTCATTGTTTATAGTTTTGCATTGTCATGCTTAGCTTAAGGGAGTTGTTATTGTGTTATAAGACTTGTAAGCATCTTAGTAAGCTACTTGCTTGTGTGTTTATTAATTATTTACAACATTCATCTTATATTAAGTTGTTAATTATAAATTTCCAGCATGGAATTAAATTAGTCTTTTAGGAATTAAGAAATAAGATATATATATAAATAAATATATATATATATATATATATATATATATATATATATATATATATATATATATATATACCAATTGTGACGCCCCGTTCCCGCAGGTACCGTCTCTTTGCTATTAACTTTTAAAAAAAAAGAATAATAATAAGAAATATAACTTTTTATTTCCTTTCAACATTACAAGGTTACAAAAGCAGAAACATGAAAAGAAAAACTATTCTAAAGGATTAGAACATATCCTTAAAAAAACTTCTTATTAGGGAAAGTAACTACTTCTTGTGGTCCTTACATCTTTTCTCCTTAGATACATACATGAATACGTAAGCTTTAAGCTTAGTGAGTAGTTATGGTTTTGACATTTAGCATAAATACATGATTAAAGAATTACTTAATAACATCAAGATATGCTTTGAAAATATTCTTTAGAGATCTCATAATTACATGTAAGTAGGCAAAATTTCTAAAAGGTTAGCTAACCTCGGGATCCAATTATAGCTGTCCGATAAGGTTTGTTTGCAAGACGTTCCTTTTTATATCTCGTACGTTAGATATTTAGATAGCCCTTACTTAACATGTATAAAACATTTATGCAAACTTCATAATTACACATTCTTTTGAGATAAAATAACAATAAACTTTAAATTCATAAAACACATATTCATATAACATGTATGTACTCATTAAATCACATAAACATACTCACCTTGCTTAAGATTGCTCTAAACTTCTTGATTAATATGCTACTAAGCCTTTGAGAGTACTTCTAACTTGTTGGGATGATTTCAAATGCTAAACATGGTATACTATTTATAGGTGAATCATGTGCATTGATATACATGTTATTTAAGCTTAGAAAGTGGTAAACTCATGAGAATGTTACACCTCATAGTACTTGTTTGTACTTCTTTTCCCTTATCTTCCACCTCATGCTTCTAGCCTTTCCAAATCACTCCCTAGCTTAGACTTACCTATCCTAAAATCTGGACAGCAAGTGTATCTACTTGTACAACCTAGTTATAGTCTTGCTTACTCATTGTTTATAGTTTTGCTTTGTCATGCTTAGCTTAAAGGAGTTGTTCTTGTGTTATAAGACTTGTAAGCATCTTAGTAAGCTACTTGCTTGTGTGTTTATTAATTATTTACAAAATTCATCTTATATTAAGTTGTTAATTATGACTTTCCAGCATGGAATTAAATTAGTCATTTAGGAATTAAGAAATAAGATATATATATATATATATATATATATATATATATATATATATATATATATATATATATATATATATATATATATAAACACTTTTAATTGGGGATGGGCAAGAAAAACCACAAATAAAAATTATCCTATATACAACAAACAAAGTCCATTTTTTCAGTACCCTTCAAACGAATATGATAATAAACACGATGAGGACACAACCAAGAACTTTCCAAAAACTCCTACCAATGAATCAGAAAATGCCATTTCTAAGTCCAAGGAGGGAGTTAAAATTCGTTTCTCATATTTCTCGGAAGCAGACACTGCCGAAAGCACTAAATTGTCTATAGCTTCAGTCCCATTCATGCCTAGACACATGACCACGGTCACAAACCATCCATCGTCAAGCTCTCAACAACACTCTTTCTTAGCAAATTTGCAAAGTAACTGTGTTACTGAAGAATTTAATCCATGTCCTAAGAGCTTGGAAAATTCAAATAAAGAAAAGGTTGATGAAGAAATTGAAATGGAAAAACCTCCAGGCAATATTATCATTAGAAACGATTTTAACTAAATAATAATCAGAAATCCTAATGTTGCTAACACATCTAACTCGACTTCCGAACCATCGTGTTCTGGCACAAAGTCATATGAAGATACATTACAACATAATTTTTCAAATGATCCGATCAAAATTTCGCTCGAAAAACTTAAAGTCAATCATGAAGAGTCAGACTCTTTAAATGATTATTTATCTGACTCTTCCCCAAGAGAAATTTTTCCAAAAGGAAAAGGAAAGATTCTAACCAAAAATGCAGTAAAACCAACCCTGAACAGAAAAGATCTCCGATCACCTCGATCTCATGCAAGATTTGAACAGAGAAATTGCTTCTACACTCAGAAAAAGCCAGAAGTTAATTCAACTTTCGTCACTCCATGTCATACTCGGAAATCTATTCCTTCCACATCCCGAAAGTACATTTACAAAGGATTACTTCCTACTCCAAACATCAAACTCATGATGTATCAACAAAAAGTCAACTACTCAAATTATGACTCAGAATTTCCAAAAATAACCAATACTAAAACAGCACAAAATGTTTCAGTAATTTCAAAGAAAACTGATCCGGAATTCATGAAACCAAAAATCTCATTTTCTGAAGTTACTAAAAACAACAAGCAAAAGCCGAGTACTATTGGAACCAAAAATCCAAGCTCCAATCATTCTCAAACAGTTCCGAAAATACTAAAAAGGCAACAAAACAATACCTGCTGTCGTTGTTGCAAACATACCTCAAAGATGCCTTTTGTCACCAAAGCAAAAACTCTCAATCATCAAAAAAAAAATTATCTCTCCTAAACCCTCAAAAATATTTGTTCAAAAATGGATTGTAAAATCGTCCACCTTGGAACAAAATTCATTTTCTGAAACTGAAACTCCTATCAAACCAATAGTTAAAAACAAATCTTCCATATCTGGAAAAACAAATGAGACCAAACAAGTTTGGGTGCCCAAACTAACTATCTACTTTTCAGGCATTCAGCACGGAAGAGTAGGATGACGAATGGCTAATTGACAGCGCCTGCTCAATGCACATGACCGAAAGATTGGAGTTTCTAAGAGACTACCGAGAAGTCAGCTTTGGAGGATATGTCACATTCGGAAACGACGCAAACGGCATCATCAAAGGCTATGGTTTACTAACAAATGGAAATTTCACCATTCAAAAAGTTGCCTACGTTCTCGGACTCAAACACAATCAATAAGCGTGGATCAACTGGTCAGTACTGTCTCCGAGTAGAATTTGACAAAGAATTTAGCTACATCATGACGGGTAACAGAGATAGATGTCTAGTAAAATCCCCAAGACAAGTCAACATGTTCCCATTGGACATCTCCATGTTTCTCGGAAAACCTAAACTCTGCTTGTTGTCAAAAGCTCATTCTGAAGTCAGCTGGTTATGGCATCGGAAACTAGCTCATCTCAACTTCCGATATATGAACCAGTTGGTAACAGGAGAAATGGTCAGAGGAATGCCACTTCTGAAGTTTGACAACGAAAACTTATGTGCAACATGTGCATTAGGCAAGTAGAAGAAGAAACCTCATAAATCAATCACCGACTCAAGCATTACTCATCCGTTAGAACTTCTCCACATGGACCTCTGTGGTCCATCAACAGTTGCTAGTCTGAATCATAAGAAATATATCTTGGTTATCGTGGACGATTACTCCCGATTTACCTGGGTATTCTTTTTAAGATTAAAATCAGATACAGTTGAAATAGACTACGACTTGCTCTTTGATCCTCCGAAAACTACAAAAGAAGCCGAAGTTATCCTCTCTCCTGATGTAATTCAGCAAATCATTTCAGCCTCAGGACCATCAAATCAGTCAGAACCCATATCATCCGACAATCTGCCAGAACCTTCAAATAATGCCTCCACATTTGAGGGGGAGCCTTCGCCTCCCACTCAGCCTCAACAAACTCTGAAGGAAGCTTCAATACCATCACCTGCCAAAGGGGAGCCCATGCTCCCAACTCATGTTGATGGGATACCTCAATCCAAGGGGGACCATCAAACCTCAGAAGATACTTTGTCAACAGGTGTCCCATCAGGAGATACCTTAATCAATTCTTCTGATGTTGCACTTAATAATGCACCAGGCTTCACCTTTGAAGCCGATGAAGACACTTCCGCTGAAGAATCACAAAATCAAAAACTATCTCCTAAAGACACCAACTTCATTCAAGATGTTATTCCTCCTATCTCTGACCCAGCTCTACTTCCAAGATTACATAAATGGACCCGGAACCATCCTCCGAATCAAGTTATCGAAAATCCATCCTCTGGAGTTCAGACAAGATCAAAGAAATCAATTCAGGATGAATGCCATTTTGCCGCATCCATCAGTAAAATTGAGCCAAAAACAGTTTTAGATGCTCTAGACGACGACGACCGGATCAAACCTATGCAAGAAGAACTATCCGAATTCTAAAGAAACAAGGTATGTGATCTTGTTCCGAGACCATCAAATCCCAGAGTAATAGGTACTAGATGGGTCTTCCGAAACAAACTAGACGACATGGGAACAGTAGTCAGAAACAAAGCCAGATTAGTGGCAAAAGGGTATAGTCAGATCGAAGGGCTTGACTATGATGAGACATATGCACCTGTAGCTAGACTAGAAGGCATTCTCTAGCCTACGCCGCACATAAAAACATTATTGTACATCAAATGGATGTAAAAAGTGCATTTCTTCAAGGTGACCTTCAAGAAGTGGTCTATCTTCAATAACCTCCTGGTTTTGAAGATCTCTCTCGACCCAACCATGTGTATCGTCTGAATAAGGCAGTATATGGTTTAAAACAATCACCCAGAGCCTGGTATGAAACATTGTCAAACTTTCTGGTATCATCCGGATACAGAAGAGGAGTCATTGATCCTACATTCTTTGTCCGATCACATCAAAATCACATTATGATTGTACAAGTCTACGTAGATGATATCATTTTTGGCTCAACGAATCAATCGATGGTTGATGATTTTGCAAAAGTAATGACAGACAAATTTCACATGAGTATGAACAGAGAAATCAATTTCTTCCTAGGCCTTCAAATCAAGCAAACCAAAAGAGGAATTTTTATTCATCAAGAAAAATATACAAATGAACTTCTGAAGAAATTTTCTCTTGAAAATTGCTCTACCGCCAAAGTTCCGATATCCACCAACCATAAAATCTTTGCAGACCCCGAAGGCGAACCCATAGATCACAAGTTGTATCCAGGAATGATCGGTTCACTCTTATACTTAACCGCAAGCAGACCTGACATCATGTTTTCAACATGCATTTGTGCTAGATATCAAGCAGCTCCTAAAATGTCACATCTGACAGCTGTCAAGCAAATTTTCAAATATCTCAAAGGTACAAAGGCAATGGGTCTGTGGTATCCAGTCGGAGACAACTTTAAACTACAAGCATTTACTGATTCGGACCATGCCGGATGCAAATTGGATCGGAAGAGCACCTCCGGAGGCTGTCAATTCCTAGGTGGAAGGTTAGTCAGCTGGACTTCAAAGAAACAAAATTGTGTTGCCTTATCATCAGCAGAAGTTGAATATGTAGCTGCATCTACCTGCTGTTCACAAGTTCTCTGGATGAAAACTCAAATCCTGAATTATGGTTACCGATTCCTTCAAGTTCCCATTTATTGTGACTCCAAGAGCGCCATAGCCATCTCTCATATAATCCTATTCAGCACTCTATGACAAAGCACATCGATCTTAGGTATCACTTCATCAAGAATCAGATCTTACAAGGTAACATTGAGCTATACTTTATTCCTACTGAAGAACAGGTTGCTGATGTTTTCACAAAAGCTCTAGACTCCACAAAATTCAACAATTTTCTGGACAAACTGGGTATGTTAAATCCTGACTCAGAATTCTTCAGAGAATGATACTCAGTTTTTGACTATCATCTACTCCGAAAAATTTTGTTCGGAACAATTTTTGACTTGTCCCTCAGAATCACCAGACTTCCGACTAGCATCTTGCTACACCCGCTATATTCTTAGAAGATCTCTTTCGAAACATATTCAAAATTAGGCTATCATACCATTCAACTTAAAGCAAATTCACAAAAGACCAACACACATTCATATTTCATTAAGTCGAAAGGTGAGTACATAGTCACAATCCATTAAGTCACAGTTACTATATCATGGAAAGATCAAAATACTATGACTTAAGATTCTAAAAGGGAAAACATTCAAAACAACTAAAACTTCATCCCCGTCGTCCTAGTGTTTGCTATATTGCCACTTTGGAGGACTATCGTAAGTGAAGGTTTGTGTGATTCGCACAGACAAATCACACACACGGACGAGCTTCCCATCCATCAACAGCGCAACATCATAAACATCATCTCTGATCACAGTGTCAACAACACCACACCACCAACCCTGTCGATCCCAAGAATCCACATAATCCCCCACCTTGTACTCCACAATCACTGTAGGAGGAATGGGACGAAGACAACCATACTTCACCTTCACAATCATCATCTCACCGGTTGTGTTATCTGGAAGACACCACAGTCGAACTTCACACCTCCTCTTCCATGTTTTTGTTATCACCCCCTCGTAGAATCCCCCTGCGAAGTCACCATGGGTGAGCTTCACCTCGACCTCATCAAGACACTGGAAGAAATAACATGCCATCACGAAAAACAAATTACGCTTGATAAAATTTACTCTCGGTATGAATTGTTAACGATTAGCCAAACCACACCTATTTATAAGCCATTCGCATGCCCATTCATCTTCTCTAAATCAATGACTTAGAGGTCATAATGACCCTAGTGGGCAGTTAATGCACTTGTCACATCAGCATCATGGTCTAAACGGTTCGGCAACTTTGACGGCGTAATGGATAACCGCTCTTGATTCAATACAGATTTTTCGTTCTCCCAGAACTGACACATACTCACCTAATCCTCTTTCTCTCTCTCTCTCTCTCTCTATCTACTCTAGAAACGACAAAAGCTTTCTCCTCTCTGAACCTCTCCATCTCCGAAGTCTTCCAAACCTCTTTCTGAATCTAAACTTCCGAGTATTTTAAGTTTCATTCACAATTTCGACAAACAGTTAAACATCACAACACGCTTTCATTCATACAACCCAAAATATTACAAAATCATATGAAAGCAACATCCATACAATCCTAGATACACACACTAACATAATATTACATAACAAGACATATAATCTACCAAAAGATCAGCAATCCCCTTCGATCATCAGAGCTTATAGTACTGCCACATTGGAGTCTCTCCAAGATGATACCTCTGATGAATTCTCAGTTCTGACTCATCAACAAACAGTCGATTCCCATCCACTAAAACCACATGGAACTGATTAAATGGAGTCTTCCTTAAAATAGCAGCCGGCCACCATCGTCGACGATACCACACCTCCACAAAGTCGAATTGCTTAAACTCCACCAACACCTTAGGAGGAACTGGCTGCAGATAAGCGAAATCCACATGAACATTCAAGGGACCATCGGTAGATCCATCAGTTAGTGTTGTCATCTTCACTTCATAGCGATGATTCCACACAGACTTGATAACACCTCCATACACAGCACCAACAAACTCTCCATCTTGCATTCTTACTTCTACCTTCTCATCACGGTTGAATGGACGTCTTGCTGCCATATTAATCATCAAATCGTCTATTGTGTGATTTCTTTGCTTAAACAGCAAACCCTTTTTATAGCCACTCACTCTTCACCATATCTCACCACCTCATCGCTTAGAGATCATCAATATAGAGATGAGTTATTTGATTTGACCGGTTAGCTTAACCAGTCGGCGTCATTTACTGTCTCTGCAGTAATACATGCCATCCACCACCGAAAATGACAACTCGTGTGATATCCATTCAACTGACATACTAAACTGTATCACTTCTGGATTGATATATCAGAACATAGATTTGAATTTCTCCTACTCAGAATCCTAATCAGAATATCCACTTCTACTTCCACTCAGAACTTTATCATTCAGAAAATGGAATGCTTGCGAGGCTGTTCAGAAGAGCGACTAGGATCGGAACTTGGAATTCGAAATCGTTCAGAAATATGGATTCTCCTTTAGAAAACTCAATCCTCTTGGTTCGGAACTCGATTCAGAACCACTCTCTTTCTGAACAAGTCAGAACCACTACATTTATACCAATCCGTACCATCGACACCTCAACTCAACAAATTTAATCTTAGAATGAAAATTAAATACAAAAAACATTTAATATCCAATAACTAAAAACCATACAATCAGCATTTCTCAAACGGATATTCTCTCTGCCACACATGTTCGTCCTTTAATGGACCATCCTCCTTCATCATCACCTAGCATTAAATGCCAAGCACGCCATTTTCTGACACAACTGTTCATACGTCCCTTCATTCTCTTACCTGACGGTTCTTTATACATTTTCAAATTGTTATAACCATTTCCTCTTATCTATCTCTTACTCATACCTTCCATCCTTACATATTTCCCCCTTTATTCTCATCATTCTCTCTCGCCGTCATCTTCTACATTGTAACCCTAACAAATCTCGAACTCCCAATACCCTTACTCTACTTCTCCAATGGCGTCCCAATCCAAAAGCCACAACGACACTATCCTAGTCACCGTCACCAACCTCTATCTCTCACGCAAACTCTCTAGTTACAAGGAACATCTTCGAGTGATCATTCACATCTTGTCTAGACACAGGCCAGAGCCTTCTTTGATCCACCCCCTGCAATTCCAGTTTCTGTGCTTCAAGACATAGTCTCCACCGCCACCAAACACCCAAAAGGTTATACCCTCACTCTACACGACGGCAGTAAAACCGTCTTGAACAAGAAAATTTTTGCCAACGCCCTACATCTTCCATATCATGAAACTACGTTTGATCATCCTACCAATGCCCAACTTGAATCCATGATATACAAAATGGGATACTTGTACGAATTGCCAAAATTGTTTCAAATGTCCAAAGGACACATCTCACCCTTATGGCAATGTCTGATTCATTACATCATTAAGTGCTTAACCGGTAAAATGGGCGATACAGATCAGTTAAGTAAACGCCTCATGGAACTTCTTTGGAGCCTCTATACAGGCTATGAAAACGATCATGCGGAAATCTTATTTGAAGATTTTCTCTCCTACATACCCACCTCTCAGAAGCCTAAAGGAAAAATCCACTCTTCACGTTTTTGGGCCATGTGCATTGATCATATTCATCAAACCCTTCAAATCCCAATTCCTCCACCAAGATCCAATGAAGACAAACTTGTCATGCCTGAAGCAAAACCCTATGCTCCAAAAACATATTCTATTTTTGGAAAGATCCGAAAATTACTTGACTCGCTTCTGAACCTTGCTGATCCGTCAGAACCAGCTGTAATTTCTCACCTCTTTGACACACAGGTGTACCTCCATACCCTCCTCACTCTCTCAAAGACGGTGTGGCCCCGAAGAAACCTAAAAAGAAGGCTTCCGGCTCCTCACCTTCAAAGAAACCTCCCAAAAAGAAAATCAGAAAAGACAAAACGGTATCTCTCTCTTCTGATTCATCTTCTGATTAGTACTCAGAAACAATTCTATTCTGAATCATCCTCTGATTCATATTATCAGAGTCTCTCTTCATGTTTTTGACTCTAGTCTCTGATTCTTTAAACTCTAACGATCTTATCCGAATTCACTATCCTATAACTATTCACAACTTGTAACAACAATTGAAATCAACCTTTCTTATAAGCAAACAGCACTTGGTCATTTTGTTCAAGCTATAAAGTTTTCACAAAATAAAAGTCACAAACCTTCAATGATCCAGCATCTGAATTAACTTTGGTCTAAACTTTACTATCTCTGTGAAATACATTAAGTTTGGTTCATCTCAAGTATCTGTTACTTATGGAATCTGTTTCTATATTCTAACTTTTGCCTCTTCTTGTTAGCCGTCTGAACCTTCTTCTAAGGACTCCGAGTCAGAAAAATTGGAGGAAAGACAGAACTCTCCAGGCTCGGAGGACACTCAGGAAGACATAATTATGGTGGAAAAACAGAACTCACCACCTAAAGCAAACGAAAAAGACGATAACACTGTCAAATAGAATTCGTCTGTACTCATCATCACAGATCCCTCTCAACCCCCTGCAAATGCAACCGAATTTGATAAATGGATATTTTGGACTGCTGTTACAGAACAGGCCATGTTAGTAGAACGCCTTAAAATGCAGTTCGACCTCAAAAACGCCGAACATCAAAATATCTCACTTGGCCCTCCTACCGACAATGATTCAGAAACGATCAAAGCAGAACGCAAGTGAATCAATGCTCTCACCTTTACATATTGATTCCTTTCTAAGTGCCTCTTTAAATACACTGGTAGACACTCCCGTCTATCTCTTTGACACTACTGAACAGGACTGGTCCAAAATTGCTTCCGATATCGTTCCCCTCACTTAGGACAGATTCCTTATTCTCAATCCTCAAAAGAAAAACACCTCCCTTGAATAACCGGCTGAATCCGACTCTCGCTTTGTACTCTCAGAAACCCAATCCATGCCAGCCGGACCCTCTATTTTCGATACTGATCAAGAAGTAAATCAACCCAACCCTTCCTTCTCCAAAATGCCTTCAATTGACGCATTGCGTCAGAAAGATGATGTATTAATAGTAAATTCTCTGACAGATCTCCTTCTCCAAAATTCTCTGACAGATCTCAATTGACGCATCGCATTGCCACCAAAGCCCAACTTTCAGTAAATTCTCCACTCAGAGATGACGTATTGCATCAGAAAGTTGATGTATTAACCACCCTTCCACCCTTCTGACAGATCTCAAAGCTTCACAAAATCAGGAAGCTATGGTCAAAGAGATTGCTGAACTAAAAACCAGGATTGCCGCTCTTGAAAAACACGACATCATTCTTCATCTGGACAAACAAATTGAACAGGTCATCTCTGATGGTCTTGCAAAAATTGATTCTCACAGGGAATCAAATGCCATCAACATGATGAAAATAGCCCAAACCTTGCTCAGAGAAGCAGAAAAATGTCAAAAGCAAGTTCCTGACATGGTTAATGAAGTAAATGAGAAACTCAACGCCACAATGGAACACCTATCTGGTTACATCAGTGGAGTTCTTGCCGAGAACACCTCAATGCGAAGAACTCAAGCTCTGCTTCTTCAAATCATAACTCATACACTACAAACCATCACTGGCACGATAGAAGGTCTCGTTCAGCAACTCAAAATCCGTACTAGCTTGAATATTCAAGTCATGGAAGACTTCATGGAAATGATCTCTACACCACTTCCTGACTCTCTCAAAACGCTAGTCGACGTTGTCATTTCCAAGTTCAAACTATCTTGGACCGCCTGCCTATGCCCCCTTCAGTTCCTGCAGGCGCCCAGGAGGGGGAGAGGCGGATAAATTAGAAACCACTGCTGATGATATGATAATAGACACCACTGCTGGTCCAAGTGGAACCATCAAAGAAAACATCGATGATACCACAAAAGACCAAGGAGATACTCAGCAAGAAGATACCCATGCTGATAAGGGTGAAACTCAAGAAGATACACATGCTGATGAGGGTAAAACTCACAATGAGGAATCAGAAAAAGACAATCTCATCACAACATCCTCAAAATTTCCAACAAAGGTGACACATCATTCTTCCCCTCAGAAAACTCAGAACTCAACAGGTGAAACTCCTTCAAAAGATGAGATTCTAGTGTTTTCACCAATCAAAGAATCAGACCCTCCAGAGGTTAAGGAAAAGAAATCGAAATTTTTCGATACTCAAGCTCTTCAGAATGATGAAGATCTCAGCTCCGAGTCCGATCCGGAAAAAATCAAAATTAACCCAAGAGGTCTCAGAAAATCTCCTGTCAGAACCATCTTTTCAAACCCTCTTATTCCTCTACCACTGACCGATTCCAACTTTAAACCCTTCAAAACGTACAATCCTCCTCCTTCCCCCCAACACAACTGAGACATACCTCTGACTCCGAACGGAGATAAGTATGTCTACTCACTTACCTTCACTCAAACCCTAGGATTCAACAAGGATCTGGAAGCATACCACAAGAATTAAAAATTCATGAATACATGCACCAAACCTCAAGTTGAAACTTGGTCAATCAATCCAATCACATCAGTTTGAAGTCTTAAGAAGAGAAGCTTCCAGAAGGCCAACTATTACGAATATGAAATTATCAGAAATAACAACTATGACAAACCAATTCTGATAACGGAAGCTGACTTCCGAATGATGAATCCAGCAGATCTCTTCACAATAGTTTGGAAACTGTCAACGAAAGAACATCAAATCGGTAGAGAAGCTTATGTTACAGTCAAACGCTTCTTGCATCGTCTTCTTGAAGAATTCTGCACTGCCGATGCTGAATTATTTCATCTAGTTAATCCGACTGATCCATTCCCAGAAAAGGTTGACCTTTCTATGCCGGAAGACAGAGACAACTGAAAAGAGGTGCCACCTTTGATCCAGTACTTGGACTTATTTACAAGAATCCAAAGCAGAAAGGATCCCTCTTCTTCCTTCGTGCTGAGCAAATCAGAAGACTTCCTAACGCAAACCTAAATGAATACATCAAAGCCATTAAAAAATCTCAATCATTAGATGCAGAAGCAAA
This sequence comes from Cichorium intybus, assembly GCA_023525715.1. NCBI lineage: Eukaryota > Viridiplantae > Streptophyta > Magnoliopsida > Asterales > Asteraceae > Cichorium > Cichorium intybus. Next base: position 63,932,993 of record CM042014.1, read on the forward strand.
GAAAGAACTGATTCTGAGAGTAGAATGGCTACTAGCAGTTAGGAAATTCTGGTTATATGCCGTGAGACAAGGTGTGCTGGATAAGCCTTGAAGATAATGACCCAAACCCCTCGATTGGTCACCGAAGGGGGAATTGTTAATGCTAAAGTCAAATCGTTGACCAACTCGTAGTTTGATATGTTGGATTGTAATGTCAAACTCTTTATTTTGATGGAATGTTAGTACTTTTGTGTGAATGTTTTAAGTAATGAACCAATGGTTATGTCTTGTGTCTGATATTTACATATGCTTTATATTCATAAATATTATCTCGGATAAATTGTGTTCTGATAATCTTATTGTCATCCGAAATCCAGTCATGGATTTCAGAACTCCAATGTTTATCAAGATCAGAAGCTACACTTCTCAGAAGACATAGTTCGGAAGACAATGCTCCGAACTAACATAAAAGACCAGTCAGACCAACCAAGAACATATTTCCAAGATTCCAAACTAACATAAAAGACCAGTCGATAGGTCTTTATCCGAAGGTCCTCCCTTAGTCTATAAAAGGGAGACCAAATCCATCTTCAGTCCTCATGAGTTTGAGAGACTTTATGTAACACTTTCACATTTATCAATACAATCTCTCATTCCATCAACTCTCGTGTTCTTATCTGCATTTCTTACTGTCTTTAATATTCTAGCACTCTTATCTTTCAGTCTTTACATTTCTAAGTTATATAACTGTTGATTCATATTGTTTATTGTTGAGCTATTAAGATCTATTCTAAGTATTATCTCTTCATTATAATTCCGCAACCATCTCAAGTCTTCGGACTTGTCCACCTTCGAAACTTCCCAGTTTCGGAACTTTACTTTCCGCAATCTTACTTTCCGCACTTACTTAGAATATTTGGCGACAACATATATGTGTATGGTGGCGGAGGTACCGGGATACGCTTTTGGCGAACCGACCCGCGTATGGTGGCGGAGGTACTGGGACAGCCTTTTGGCGAACCGACCCGCATATAGTGGCGGAGGTACTGGGACAGCCTTTCGGCTAACCGGCCCGCATATAGAGGCGGAGGTACCGGGGACAGCCTTTCGGGGAACCGGCCCGCGTATAGGAGTTAGTACCAACAATACATGCTTAGGAATAATGTGATTATGTCTATGTTAACTTAAGTTAAGTTGTGTTTTGTGAATGTTTAAAAGTGCTACGTGTATGCATGTGATTGTTATAATGAGTGAGTGTAGTGTAGACTTACTAAGCGTTTTCGCTTACCCGTTGTTGATTTACATATTTTCAGGACCCTCTGGGGTGACACTAGAAGGCACCGGTTGACTACCGCCGACACGCATTCCATGGAGATTTACTTAAATAATTTTTTGACTTTTAATAATATGTTTTCTTTCTAAATATTGGCTTCCGCTACTTATATCAGTTTTGGATAACTTAAAATTATGTCTTTTCTTGAATTATGGTTTTATAATATATGCTGGTTATTCAAAAACAAAAATTTGGGACGTTACAAGTTGGTATCAGAGCATGGTTTGAGGGATTTAGGTGTGCATTCATGCATGCCTAGACTCAGACTACGGCTTGAAGGATTTTCAAATAAGATTTTTTTTAATGAAATGAACAACCTTGCAAAAAATGGAATGTGGGGCGTACGGTCAACCAGAGCTCAACGGAAATTGCCTAGATATTATTTTGATTTATGATCTTGAATGCTAAAGGATAAATTGCTTGTATAGTAATATATGTCTTATGTGCTTTAGATGGTATTATATGTTTTAGGAACACTTTGTGCCTTATAGCTACAACTGTTAAGAACTATGTTGGCGATTCACAACTAGGATGCCTTAAGCTATACCTGATCAGAATCTTATAGGCTTAGAATTTTCAATATGGCCTTATTGCATGTTCTTGTTTGATTGTTGCCTTAAGGTAAGATTAATAATTCGAATGCCTATAGGATTTGGTGTTATGCATGGTCAGGCATGCATGTTGTCCATTGCCATCATTAGTAGGTAATGGTTGATACTGTGAACTCGTAAAGTGTATTCTAATTCTTAGGGTAATCTAAGAATAAGTATATAATTAAAAGGTGTGACCCTAACCAGTGACTAGGGAAACCACGTGTGACTCTTGAAACAAATAGCTATAGGTGTGGGCGATAGTAAGGGCCCTACTATCGAAAACACAGGATAGGTATTTGACTCTGGAAGGAACACGGGGGAACCTGGGAAATATGGGGGTGTGTACACAAGAATTAAGTAGTAGCTAATAAATATACTTATATTAATGAAAGTATTCTGATAATTCCAGAGAATGGTAGCGACGAGAAGTGAGAAAAGAAGAAGGATGTCAGATATCGACGTGGAGGAACACCTACCTTACTCTGAGGAGCTCATAGAGGTAACATTTCTTAGACGTCGTGTCCTAGAATATTATGGGAGCTCAGACCCAACAATCATGTGGGAGTGGCTGATGCAACTGGAAGGAGTTTTTGCAGATATGAGGACACGGGATCGGGATCGAATTCAATGGGCCTCTTAGAAGTTTAAGGGACCGGCACATGAGTGGTGGAGGTCTTTTAAGCAACGAGTGGGAGCAAGAAACGCTCACACAATGACGTGGGGTCAGTTCAGAAAGGCGGTGATGAAAGAGTACCAGCTGGAGGAATATGTGAAAGGTCTAGAGAAGGATTTCCTTGCCCTAGAAAAGAAGTGGTTGACTGTTGACGAGTATAGAAAGGAATTTATCGAAAGGATGTGGCAGGTACGATAGCTGGTCCACTGCGAGGCAGACATGATCCGTTACTTTGCTCAGGGATTACCGAAGAGGTTTTGAGTGCTAGTGAAAAGGTCTTGGTTCTTTGACCAAGCCTTCTATCGTGCCAAAGCAGCTGAACGTGGATTTGTGGACATAGATGATAAGGAGAATGAGGCCCATAGGGCAAGGTTGAAGCGAATGAGAACTGGCGAGGGTCGAGGTGATGAGTGCCCTCGACGCGGGGGTGTCTACGTACCATATCAGAGATGTCACTGCCTCAGCACTGATTGCACAATTTGGGACGATTGGAGGCACACCAGTGCAACGTGCCCGGGAGAGATTGAGGATTAGGACTCCACTTGTTTTTCTTTTATTCTTCGCAAGTTTTTAGGAGTAAATGAATTCCTCAAACGCTATCTTTTTTTTAGTTCTTGTTGATTATGGATTTGTTTTGGAGGTATGATGTTTGACGTTTTAATGGATCATGGGATGGTGTTAATCTTATGGGTTCATGGTTTAACTTTTAGAACGTGGTGAAAGTTGACTTTCGGGATGAAATTATGATAAGTGGGAGAGAAGTAACACCCATTTTCATTTTTTAAATTTTCTATGTGTTTGTTAATCTAAAATAAATGCTACAAATAATATAAACTAAATCTATGAAAAAGAAATAATAAAATAGGAAGATATTTAAATCGACAACTATTATGACAATTTAATTAAATTTAAGTTATACCTCAAATAGTAACCTGGATCATGGGATGGTGTTAATCTTATGGGTTCATGGTTTAACTTTTAGAACGTGGTGAAAGTTGAATTTCAGGATGAAATTCTGATAAGTGGGAGAGAGTTGTAACGCCCATTTTCATTTTTTAATTTTTCTGTGCGTTTGTTAATTTAAAATAAATGCTACAAATAATATAAACTAAATCTATGAAAAATAAATAATAAAATAGGAAGATATTTAAATCGACAACTATTATGACAATTTAATTAAATTTAAGTTATACCTCAAATAGTAACCTGGTTGTAATTTATTTAAGGACCTAAAATGTCAAGAAATAATAATTTGGGATTTAATTACTAAAGAAAAGAAATTCTACTAAATGAAAGGTTAAATGTGGTGTGTTAGAAACTTTAATGTTAGAAGTTAGGTGTTTGAGGGGTTAAACTGTCAAGGTGGGAAACATCCAATATTAATTCCTTGATCTATGGGGTTATCTTGCCAATTTTTGAAAGCCAGGGGACCATAGTGCAATTCCCGGAAATGAATCCCATAACCAACGGGCTCCCTTTCCTCTTCACCTTCTTCATCAGTTTCTCTAGTCGAGTATTTTTCTGAGCTTCGTGACTTCGTCCGTCTCCTGTGGTTCCCGTTCACTGCATTCTAACCGAGAGGGAGTGAGAGAGAGAGTAGAACCAAGAGAGAGAGAGAAAGCTGCAGAGACAGAAACGGGTGGAGAGAGGTCATCGGCGCCTGTTACTAGGGTGGTGGTCGGAGTAGCTATAGACAGCGGGAGGTGGAAGGAGCCGGTGGTGTCGGCTTGTAGTGGTAACACCCTCTCCCCTTTTTCCTAGTCCAATACCGTCACCTACACACCTCCGGGTTGTGTTTTACTTCCTGTCACACACACACACCACCGCCGGCAGCCATGGCTGCCGGTTGATGCCGCTGCCGCCGCAACCCACCACCCATGGGTGGTTTGGGATGACGCTTATACCGACTAGACCATGAATTGCTTGATAAATAGCCTCATTGTTTGATAGTTATGAAATGGGTTTTCTAGTATGTGTGTGTGTGTTTTATGTCGAGGGTGGTGGGTAAAACAGTTCCTGACATGTTAGTATAATAAATTTCAAATGAGAATTCTTTTGGTGGCATTGCATTTGTATATATATATATATATATATATATATATATATATATATATATATATATATATATATATATATATATATATATATATATATATATATATATATATATATATATATATATATATATATATATATATATATATATATATATATATATATATGTATGTAAAGTATATATATGTTAATCTTATTTTTAATTTTCAAATGACATACGTATAATATGCACAACACCTATGTTTTACATATATTTATGTTTTATGTATTTTTTGAATGATTTAAAATAAAGAGTTATAGTATACAATTTGTAAATATGTACGGTTATATTATTTACCACTGTATTTAGAAAGTTTTAAACGTCATGACTTATGATAAATAGAATAAAAAGTGCTTTGTATACCTAAAGTATATTTTGTGACTATTGGTAATTTTCCTAGTAAGCATGTAAATATATATTGGATTTCAAAGGAAATATAGTTGTTACTATTTTAATATGCTAAGGATCTGGCTAATAAATCGTTACATTGCGTGAAATATATATACATATAAAATGGACTATCCCCAATATTTAATCTCGAAAGTAATATTTTTATAAACAAAGGAATGTTGTTTATATTAAAATGGAAGTTATGATTTTTATGGTTAATAATCAATATAATATAAAGTGTTAAGCCTAAATACAAACGTGTGATTTTTTACCAACCTAAGTATTTAATCAGATACAAATTACCTTTTAGCTAAATAAACGACCCTTATTAGGTTGTTAATATATAGTCCATGTCTGAAGATGTAAACTGAAAATAACTAAAATGACGGTGTAGGTTGTTCCTTTAGCCGTAGAACTCACAAAGAAGAACAAGAAGAAAATAAAGAAGAAAAGTGAACATCGGATGATTTTTCATATCAATTTCTTAATGTTCAAATATAAAAAAAGGAAATAGAATCAAAACAATATACAAAGCCCCAGAAATTTCACATGAATAAATTTTGAGAAATAAATGTGATATGCATGTAGGGATACTTGCGTTTCATCTACACAGAAATGTGATATACGTGTAGGGAGACTTGTGTATTGTGTGTGCATATATATATATATATATATATATATATATATATATATATATATATATATATATATATATATATATATATATATATATATATATATATATATAGACTAAAGATCAAATGAGAACCAAAAAAATCGTGAGAACCGGGGAACCGAATCTGGACCTTTAGATAATAAATTTTGATGGCCTAGATCAATAGTGGCATAATTGTAATTAGAATCCAATTTAAGGACATGTTAGGTTTTTTAAAAATGAATAGAAGGGAGGGACCGAGATCAAATTTTGACAATATTTGTTCTTCAATGAAAATTCACAATATTTGTTCTTCAATCAGGGAAGGTGGCGTATTCAATTTCTTGTTTAGGGTTGTCGAAGGTGGGAGGGAGGGACCGAGATCAAATTTTGACCAGTCGAGGAATCCGACCTAAAGCATCGTATTCAATTTCTTTATCTGCAATTTGACCAGTCGAGCAATCTGACCTAAAAGGCATCGTATCCAATTAGGGAAGGCGGCGTATTCAATTTTCGATGAAGGTAAAGATTTCATCTTGCAATTACAAACGCGGTTAGATCTACTGTATGTTGAATCCCTTCATTTGTTTCATTTCAAATCGTTATCTTGTTACAAATAATGACTTGATTACTAATCTCGCCCCCAGACGGCTACAGACGGGGGTATGGATTGATGTCGGTGCCGATTTGAGACGGAAAAGAACAACGTTTTCCGGCACTATCCCCGGTTATGGGTCGTTGATCTGGGTCTTCAGAATCTGATGCAGGTGTGCGAGATTCCTTCAATTCCGATCGACCTTCGTCAAAATCGTGTCTCTCTCACGACAGTCAAAATGGTGGGTCTACAAAAACACATTCACTAGTATCAGGTAATTCTAGATAGTACCATGATTTATAATTTATTTTAGTTACATTTTACTGAATGTTGTTTAAACGTAATCCCAGCAGGTGGCGAATGTAAGTTTAGCAATATTCATGAGGGATCAAATCGTTTTATAATTTATTTTAGTTATATTTTACTGAATGTTGAATAAATGCAATCCAAGCACGTGGCGAATGTAAGTTTAGTAATCTTGTTTATAATCGACTAATATGTGCTTTATGCTATTTTTTATATAGTTAATACTGTCATCGATATATTGTATATCAAAATCAGGTTGGGGTTGGTAAAGAGGAATGGGCAACTAGTGTCAAACCAACATCAGGGGACTCTCCTTTGCAGGCAACCTCTTCTTTCTCATTAACAATAATAAATGTATGTGCATCTATGTGCATATGTGCATATATGTATGTGCATATGTGCATATATGTATGTGCATATATGAATATAATTACGTGCATATGTGCATGTATGTCCATATGTACATGTATGTGCATATGTGCATGTATGTGCATATGTGCATATATGTATATGCATATGTGCATATATGTATGTGCATATGTGCATGTAAGTGCATATGTGCGTATATGTATTTGCATATATGAATATATGTATGTGCATATGTACATATATGTATGTGCATATATGAATATATGTATGTGCATATGTGCATGTAAGTGCATATGTGCACATATGTATATGCATATGTGCATATACATATATAAGCATTTTTATAATTTTTTATTAAAGTCTTTGTAGATTTTGAAGTCTTTGCCGAGTAATTCGAAGAAGTGAAGATAAACCGAAGACTACATGACAATTAAGGATGAACAATTGAAGATATTTATGATATTTTGTTGTATTGCTTTGTTTTTTAGTTTATGGTTATATCGTATAAAATGAACGTATGTTATTTTTATGTTGTATTTTATTAAAATGGATTTGCTTATGCTTCATGTTCCAATATTTTTGTGATTTTTTTTATACTTTATGGTTGTATGATATTCGAACGTTATGAAATATGGATTTTATGTGTGTTTTTTATGAAGAAATCTTGAATGTGCATATATGCATTTTTGGATATATAATGCAAAAACGTAAATATGCATATATGCATTTTGTTAAAAAATTGTCATATCATATAAAAGTCAAATCGAAAAAATCTATTTTTTAAATTAAAATTCTGATTTTTTTTAATATTTCGAAAATCTATTTATATATATTTTGAAATTTCCTTTTTTTTAAATTCAAAATTTTCATTTTTAGTAGCCTTAATGTTGTTGCCGAAATTAAAAAAAATTCTATTTATGGTTAATGTTGTTGCCAAAATTAAAAAAATTCAGAATTAAATGACATTTGTTAAATGACTATGATGCCCTTTTCTGATTCAACCAATCAGAAAGAGTTCTCTGGTTCTCATGAAAAAAACGGTTCTCATTTGATCCTGACCCTATATATATATATATATATATATATATATATATATATATATATATATATATATATATATATATATATATATATATATATATAAAGAGAGAGAGAGAGAGAGAGAGAGAGAGAGAGAGAAAACCGATCAGGTAAAGTCTCCAATTTCGGTGAGGACCGCGAGGACAAATCTGAACATTTAATCTTGAAAAAATTAGTGACTAAGATTCAATGTGAAAAAATTGATACATGTTAAAAGTTTCGGGCGTTATTTGACTAAAAATTGAAACTAGTGGTTGATTAGCACAAATAAATAAGGGTAATATGATAATCTTAACGAGACACCCACCCATTTTGCGACACTTTTCGCAATCTCATTAAGTGAGTTTTTTTAATTTCCCCCATTTTGTTTTTGGGCTACTAACTTTTTTTTCTTTGTAAAAAAAATTCTAAAAAAATCAAAGTTCTTAAAATTTAATTCTCTACAAAAAAAGCAACATGATGAAAATTTGATAAAAAATTATTTTTTATTTTTATAAATAATCAAAAAATAAAAAAATATTAAAAATTATAAAAATTTAAGGGATCATTATATACATTATATTAGTGAGTTTGTAAAAAGAAATTTTCGAAAATAAGTTTTTTAAGTGTACATTTTTTTTATTTTTAAGCAAAAAACTAATCAAATTAGCAAAAAAATGTCAACAATCCAAAAATATTAAGAATCAAAATATAGTTATGAACTATATTTTTTTATGTATTAAAACTTATTATAATCCAAAAATGTTATAAATAAAACTTATTATGATTTAAATTTTGAAATGATCCAAAAATGTGTCTTAAATTCTGGTTTATTTCAAGATCCACATATGTTATGAATCAAAATATTATATAAGAATTATTTAATATTCAAAACTTATAATGATCCAAAAATGCTATGAATGAAACGTATTATGTCCTAAATATTATCATTCTTAAGTATAATGATACAAAACTTATGATCTATTATTCAAAACTTTTTATGATCCAAAATCCAAAATTATGTCTAATAATCCAAAAGGAGTTAAAAAAAGGCAAAAACGATTTTAAAACAAAAAAAGTTAAAAACGTAGTAAAAAATAAACGAAAAAAAGGAAAAAAGTGAAAATAATAAAAAAACCGGAAAAAACAAAAAATACAAAAAAACTGAAAAAAATAATAAAAAGAACTGCAAAAAATAAAAAAAAAAACTTAAAAATAAAAATAAAAACTTAAAAATAAAAAAATCGAAAAACAAAAAAATAGTAATAACTATTAATCGAATTTATTAAAAGCTAAAAAAATATTTTAAAAAAATAAATAAATAACCCGGCTAAACTATGTTGCATGGACGTGCGTAACATATGATTATACCCTCGAGTCCGTATTATGTTTCGTGGACGAGCGTCGCAATTGATTACGTCAAATACAATAATTGTGTTTGACGTTATTGTCATTGACGAAATAATTGGACGAGAATTGTCCTCGTAGTCCTCACCAAAATTGGAGTTCTCACCTGATCGGGACAATATATATAATTAGGATCGGGTGAGGACTCAAAAATTGTTGAGAACTGCAAGGACAATTTTTAGCCTTAGGATTGAAAAAATAGGTGGATGGAATTTAATTTTATTTATCGTCAAAATCTCATGAGATTATATGACATTTTGGTAATTATTTGCAAGATTTTAGCAAATTCCGGCGAATGTTAAATGTTTAAAGGGTTAAAATGAAAATCCAAATAAGAAAAAAAGAAATAAAAAAAAATTAGAAAATATAAGTATCCAAAGGACTAGCGAGATAACCAATGAAATGACACTTCTCTTATTCGGGTTCAATTGTGTGACGAATGAAGATTTTACAACCATAGACTTTCACATGTACCAGTGAGGGAGTGAGGGATGAACCCCACTTCACATTTTAGATGGTGTCTGTGCAACCTACTTAGTTTGTACAAGGTTTAAGATGCGGGTCATTGATTCTAGGGTATAACCCTTTGAAACTTAATTTGGAAGTGTACCAAACATCATGGATGGAACCATTTCAAACAATGTTTGATTTCTCCTTTCAGATACACTACTTTGCAGCGGTGTTCTAAGAGCAGACAACCTGTGAAACCATTTCACAGCTCCTAAGATGTTCGTAGAATGTGATACTTAAATATTCTAGCCCAGTTGATTCTCTACTTCGTTTCGAAGCTCTTTGAACACCTCAAAGCTTTTATCCAATGTTTATTCAAATAAACACGACTATACTTACTGAAATCATCAGAAAAGGTAGCGAAGTATCACTCATCATGTATTGTGGCGGATTTCAACGGTCCGCAAACATCCGTCTGGATTAGTTCCAACAAATCCTTGTCTCTTTCATAGTTTCTTGTCAATGACATTCTTTTCATCTTCCATGTAAGTAAGATTCGCATACATCATCTAACTCCAAGTCAAATGATTCCATGTCCTGTCCACTTGGAGCTTGGTGATGCAATTCTTGTTTAATGGACAAGGCAACAATTCCCCAAACATGATTTATCCAACACTCTTTTGGATGAGTCAACATTTAAGATTATATTATTACTATTTGTTAGGTCATTAATTTGATTGAGTCAACTGCGTATCTTAATTAGCCTTTAGATTAGCCGATCAATAAATGGGTGGGCCTGTCCATTCCATAATTAGTTTTATTATATAAGGCATGCACATACCCTAATTAGGGTTAACGATTTTTGTAATCTTTCACGCCTCTCATACAGAATTGTTCTCTTTGAATTATTCTTGAGAGTTGCAATACAATCATTAGGCCATTGTTCTTCATATCTTGATCTTGTTTATTATTCTGCATTATTGAATCTTTCGATCTATTTGTTTTTGAACTCACGATTGGTATCAGAGCAGGAGTTTGTGTAATTCATACATCATTCTTCTATCGAGTTTTTAAAAGGTTTAAACACATATATGTTCTTGACTATTTTAATCGTCTTGATCGATTTTAAACGTAAGATCTTGATCTTTTGTTTGTCTTTTCAACTCGATCCATTCGTTACCCATCTGATTCACGTAAAAACAAGATCTAATGATGCATGAAGATCCTCACTCTTTATCATTCAATCTGTCTAGTAGTATTGGATCCATAACACGGATCCCAATTCTCTTTACAAATGATTACGAGGTCTGGGCACTGCACTTTGAAGACTATGTTCTGGGGATAGAAGAACATGGATCTGCTATTTAGCAAGCTATAATCGTGGAAACGTTCGCTCATGCAGCTTCAAGAAGAGTTATCAAAACCCTATATGACTACAATGCTATCTTACTCAGCCATGCAGACACGACGAGAAGAAAAAATTAACGTGCAACATTAAAGCCGTTAGAATCATCAGGTTTGCACTCCCTCCAGACACACTGAGATTAGTCGGTCCGTGTGAAACGGCAAAGGAGATCTGGGATCGGTTGAAAGAATTGTATTACGGTGATACGGATCTTGAGCATTCAGTGCAAACTACTTTACTCTCCGAGTTTGCAGCCCTTGTTCAGACTCCTGATGAGACCCTGGTTCAGACGTTCAATCGTTACAATCACCTCTTGAGCAGATTGCTCAAATACAAAATTGCTCGCAGCGTGATAGAGCAAAAAGTAACATTTCTGAATAGCCTCCGATCTGAATGGAAGGCTGTGGTGTCAACCGTTAAAGGTCATGAACAGTTCAAGAGCTATACTTTGGCCAAACTGGTGGGAATTCTAAATCCCACAAAAGTGAAGTTACCGTTGAAGCGAAAACCACTTCTAGTATGGGAACGCCGGCCCTTGTTGCGAAGGGAAAGAAACCCACCGAAGACGATTCGGAATCAGATATTTCTGATGAGAAGCTCACAAGAGAAGAAAAAGCTCTCATGGTTTCCAATCCTAAGAAGTTTTTGAAGAAAAAATTCTCAAAATTCAGAAATCGTAGCAAACAAGGAAACTTCAGTTCCGAGAAGCCCAAAGAGGAGGTTTTTAAGAAGCAAAAGTCTGAAGAGGAGAAAAAGTTGGTTGGTGATTCGGGTTATGATTGCCACTACTGTAAAGGCAAAAACCACTTTGCAAAAGACTATTTGCTCCGAAAACAAAATGAAAAGAAGGAGCAAGTCAAAGACGAAGCATATTACGCCAAGAAAATTGCAAACCTGAAAAACGATGATGCTTCAACAGCAAAGCCAGTGTTTGTGGTTCAAGAAGATGATGAGGATGGTGTCATTGAGGTATGGTCAACAGATTCAGAAGATGAGGAGGTCAGGAAACTGATGCATGGTTGGTGTTTCATAGTGAAAGAAGGTGTTTCGGAACAGCAGGGGTTTTCGACCGATAGATGCCAGACTTCAGCGAGTTGTTTCGCTACGAAACCTGTTTCGGAACAGGTGACTGAGTGTGAAGCGGTTGTCAATAAGGTACACTCTATTCTGAAATCCTTAAATATTTGTTCTTCTACTTATGACACTAAATTAGACGATTTAAGTTTCAGTGTTTCCAATTTTAGTGATTGTTTAAAACGAACACGTCTAAGCAATACTAACCTAAATGATCAATTGAATAGGATGTCATTTAAAAATGAGGAGAGGAGGTTGAGAATCGAGGCATTGGAGTTAGAACTAGTTAGGGTAAGAGATGACATTATTTATGTCAAAAGAGACAATATTTTGCTTGTTAATCAACGAAACATATTTTGTTTAATTGCTAAACGTCTTTATAACAATATTACTAAACTGCATCTTGATTGTGATATAGGCAGGGGACTGCATAAAATGATTTTGCCCTTTCTCGAATTGAAAGAGGACGAAATTGATGCAGATTGTTATTAAATGTGAAACAATTGTTTCTTCTGACGAAGTGTCAGAATCTTATTGAATTGGACTTGAGAAAATTGAAAATTACATTCAGTCCAAAGAACATAAGAACATGGTAAAAGAATTTTTAACAGAAAATGATAAAATTGAAATTAAAACAGCCACTTTACAGACACACAATTCATTGTGCACAAAATTGAATTCCGAAACTATTCTCAACTCCGAGAGTCTTCTGAATTTGACGAAAGAGAAATGAGTGAAATTTCTATAGAGGATAAAATCGACTGCTCGGTTTTTGTCAACGAACAAACTGAGTCTAAGAAACATCTCATTTCTGAAAACTTAGTTGAATTTGCTAGAATTGTTGAAAGTAAAGGATCACAAGTTTTGAATGAACAAGCAACAGTTTTTCCGAAAGTTAAAACTGTTCCAAATCAGGTTTTTGTAAAAATAGGACTGAACTCAAAATATACTTCAGAACTCAAAGTCCTTGTTAATAACGATAATGCTGATGGTTGTGATGCTTTCTTTTGGTCCGAACCTATTGACAATGCTCCGATGACCAAGGGGTAATTCAACGAAGTTTATGCAAAATTGGATTCGCTTATCCAGTCTACCAAGGCTCCAACCACTTCCGACTGGCAATCCCAGTTCGAGACCTTGATCGGTGATAATGCCAAAATTCTTGGCGATATTGTCACGTTGATGGAAGCTTCTGAGAAGAAAATGAATGATTCGACCGAAACTTTCGGAAAACTACAAACTGAAGTCCTTAAATTTGTAAAGGATTTCCGAGATGCTCATGATTCTAACAATGCCCAGATGTAGAAGGTCTTTTCAGGATTTGGAGAATCACTGAAGGCAGAGAAGGAAGCACTCTCTGTTATTCGCTCCGAACTGAAAAAGGAGAATTCCGATCTGGCTTCATCCCTTGAAGCTAAGGTGGAACAATTGAAAAAGGATCTGGCCATGGAGAATGAAGTCATAGTTCACCTGGCTGCGAAAACGACAAGGATTCAAGTCCTCAAGGCAGACCTAAAGTACACCTCGGCAGTCTTGGCTTCTGCCATTTCTCAGAACAAAGCTCTTCGAAACTGTGCTTCCGACATTGATTCGTTTCTTAGACGAATGTTCGAACAGGGTGATCCAGTCCTCACACCACATGTTCGTGCGCACCTCACAAACAAGCTTCATCTCGTTCTCAATCTCTTAGGCAGAATAAAGGGTGTTTCGGAAGGTGATGCCACTCCGAAACAAGGGGGAGACGAGAACGATGAAACTCGGATGAACGATGAACATCCGACGACTGACGAAGATCAGATGAACCTCAGAAATCCGAACAAAGAAAATCCCTTCAAGCCCTTCTTCTCAACCGTTGGCAATGTGAATGAACCAGGGACTACAAAGTCTGCTGATGATATTCAAAAGCCTGAATCCGACTTGTTTCACCGGATGAATATTGGTGGATCCGCCGGTCCTTCCTCTGCTCCTTCGAAACGAATATGAAAGAAGATCGGTCATGACGACGTTGATGAGGAATCCGAGCTTACCGATTCAGCAAAACCCGCTAAGGAAGCAAGAGACAAAGAAATTGATGATCTACAAAGGCTTTCTCGTGAGCTTGAGACTAAGGAAGCAGCTTCCAGGGATGTTGCACTCATGCGGGAAACTCGGAAGTCACTCTTTCCCGGTTGGCATTTCAGGAGGATGAAAAAGGAAGCGATAACTAAGCCTAGAAAACTGGTTGCAGCCTGTCTGCTCATACGATACCAGCAACGAAGTAGACTCTGAGTTCGACTTTCCGATGAATGCTCGACCGTTTCTGTTTCGAAGCTTTGAAGAGCTCCTTAACACTTCCCTTTCTAGTTCGGAAGTGAATAACATGCTCTTCACTTTCTATCTGGATCAATCGAAGTCTCAACACCTCTCTTGCAGTCTGAAGAAGATTGTCAAGCTGACTCCCAGGCTTCCCACAGTAACCAGTCCTTTCAAAAAATTTCGATTCTTGGCACCCAGGGTAATGATCAAGAAAAAGATGAATTTACATTGGCAGACTTAGCCTTCATGAATCCATTTGATTGGATTTCTCTGTTCAATATTCTGTCAAGAACTCCTGATAAACATGGCCCTCTTTCCAATCATCTCAAAAGAATGATTTTCGGTTACATTCTGGAGATTGCGAAACTGGATATTGAAGTTGCCTCTCTTCTGGATTGCAGTCCCTTATATGAGGTTCAAGCTCCACCTTCCAATCTTGACAAACGCAGTATCGGCAAGATCAATAGAAGGCAGTGGCTTATTACTCTAAGGAAGGTGGCACTGTGCACAAGAAGATGTTTTTTTCTTACAGACAAGCATCTATACCGAACCTCATCCTTGGAGAAAATTCTAGAAATTATCAACAAACACACATCCAACACTGTAAATAACAATAAATGCTTCAATGATATGCTGAAATGGTACTTGGCATTCTGAAAGAGGATTTTATTTATGATTCCGAAAGTGTTTGAAAGGGTGGAAAAGGATCCGAAATCAGAGCCTGAAGAATGATGTTGCTCTTTCGCAATTTGACTCAAAGGGGGAGATTGTTAGGTCATTAATTTGATTGAGTCAATTGCGTATCTTAATTAGCCTTTAGATTAGCCGATCAATAAATGGGTGGGCCTGTCCGTTCCATAATTAGTTTCATTATATAAGGCATGCACATACCCTAATTAGGGTTAACGATTTTTGTAATCTTTCACGCCTCTCATACAGAATAATTCTCTTCGAATTGTTCTTGAGAGTTGCAATACAATCATTCGGCCATTGTTCTTCATATCTTGATCTTGTTTATTATTCTGCATTATTGAATCTTTCGATCTATTTGTTTTTGAACTCACACTATTAAATGACATATTCGTATATGCCATTGTAAGGATAAATTTTGAAATAAAACAACCATGTTTATAAGAAAAAAATCACCATTTTATTATCAAGAGAAAGGTACAAAATTATCCTTTAAACAATGCATATATGATACAATGTTTTTGTTGAGTATTTTTGTGATGAAGTGCTGACGTATCCGAAGCCCCCTCTAGCAGACCTTTTGAAGAATGAAACCCCAAAGTAATAAAGCAATAGAAGACCCCGAAGTCTGAAGACACCGAAGTGCTACGCATGAAGGATCTGAAGACTTCACAGCCTGTCAACCTTTTGTGTGCACGCGTATAGTACAATACGTGTTGCATGAATCTTCTATCCTATTGGCTAGTACACTGATAGGATATTCTCTGTAAAAGTTGTACTATTGGTATCACTGATTAAGTATAAATATCAGTGATACCATGCCGTGTAGAGTGTGAGATTACGAACATTTGTAAGTCTACCAAATAGAAAACCCAACTGTAAAACCTTACAATCTAATCAAGCATTCAACACAAGTTATCCATTTCACTGTGTTCTTTAACTGTTCTTCAATAATTTATTTGCTGTGTGGTTACTTGTACAACAACAACTGTTAAACATCAGTCATTATTCGTCTATATAAACAATTTCAACACCCAACAAGTGGTATCAGAGCAAGTCAGCTCAAAAACCTGTTGATAGAGCTCAATTTCATTTGCTTCAGTTCTAGATCTGAATCGATTCTCAGATCTAGCTTTCCGCAACTGCTGCAAATCTCTATTACCCGTTTTTACTGAAAAGATCCGGTTGAAATACATCAAGATGACTGATTCCACAGTAACTTATGCCAATATGCTTAACTATGCAAACCTCATTGGTTCTGCAACAAAGGCCCCCGTTCTAGTAACTTCTTACTATGATTACTGGGCAGGTCGAATGAAGGATTATCTTATTGGACACGATAAGGACTTATGGAGGTCTGTGACTGAGGGACCACGCACAGATATTGCTGGTCGATTCGTTGTCCCTGACGGAGAAGAAGTCGTTGTCCTTAATGCTGCTGACATGAAGAAGCTTGAAAACGATGAAAGGGCCATGCGTGAACTACGAAGTGGTTTGGGTCCTGACGTAAGCCATCACATTGCTGATGCGAAATCTGCAAAAGAGATGTGGGACAATCTCGAACTCCATTTCAGAGGAGACAAAATCCTCCATACCAGCAAAGTTCAAGAAATCCCTGCCGACTTCGAGAACTTTAAGCAAGAAGAAAATGAGTCCTTAGAAGCCTGTTATGAACGTCTGAGCAACATGATTTACACCCTAGATAAGTATGGGGAAACAAGAAGCCAACAAGAGATAAATATCAAATTTCTTTATAGTCTTCGCAAGGAGTGAAGGCCAATCATGCTCATGGTGAAATCCTATGAGAATATTGAGAAATACAAGCTGGCTGCCCTATACAATCAACTGAAATCACACAAACCCGATGTGGTGGGTCGAAGAAGTGAAATGGCTGGTTCTGGACCACTTGCCCTCGTGTCAAAAGAAGATGAAGAATCAAGTGATGAAGACATTGCTGCCTACATGGTAGATGATAATGGAGAAACCGTTGCTCTTTATGCCACTAACAATCGCAGGTTCAAGAAGCCTTTCTACAAAAACAACTCTGGAAAACCATTTGTTAAAAGCTTCAACAAATCAAACTTCAACTCCAAACCCAAACCTGAAATTTTCACTCTGAAGGATGACAACTTAAAATCTCCAACTCTGAAGCCTCTGGAAAAACAGACTTTGGAGTCATCCAAAGAAAATATTGAAGAGAAAAAGATCTCAGGTGACTCTGGCTATGACTGCAACTATTGTCATGGAAAGAATCATTTTGCAAAAGACTATATGCTTCGCAAACAAAACGAAAGAAAACCACAAGTGAAGGACGAAGCATACTACGCAAGAAAAATGGAAGAAGTTAGAGTGAAGACCAAGGACCTAGCCTTAATGGCTGCTGATGATCATCAAGGATCTTATCAGGTTTGGTCTTCAGACTCAGATGATGACGAGGTGAGAAAGCCATATCATAGTGCTTTCATGGCCTATGATGTCGGTAAAGGACACTTCGGAGATGTTGAATGATGAAGAAATGGTGAAGGATGAAGCGACTGCGGGTCTTGGGTCTATGACTTCGGAGGGATTTGAAATGACTGCTGCTGGTACTCCGAAGACTTGGTTTGAAGATTCTTCTGATGATGATGAGGAGATATGCTTGATGGCAAACGACACTCGCCTAACAATCCCAGAACAGGTATCAAAACTTCTTTCATCTTTTAAAATTCCTATTTCTCATTCTGCTCCAATTATAAATGAAATAACACGTGATTGCTCTGTTATGCATAAATTACTCATTAATGCTAAAAATAGGGAAGTATAACATAAATTACTCATTAATGCTAAAAATAGGGAAGTACTCACTGAGCAGGAGCTTCTAAGCTTGAGGGGGAGAGTAGAGAGCCTGAAGCTAGCATTAGATAAATCAAATCTTAGAATCTCCCTGTTAGAAGAGAATAGAGAAAAGATTTTAAACAATCATGATGTAATCTTAAAACAGAGAAACATATTTTGTGAAACAGCCAAACGATTATATGCGCATATTACTAGAATTTATCATTCAACTGATGTTTGCAACGTCCAACACAGACAACTATTGCCTTTCATTGAGTTTAAATTAAAGGAAGTTGATAGTATATCCTATGAATGCGAATCTATAGTGTCAGGTTCCGAAGTTACAAATCCCTCATACAAACATGGCCTGATATCTGTAGAAAAACATCTAACTGCTGATAATTTGTTGAAAATATTGCCGCAAGAAATTCCAATCCTGAAAAAGGCTGTACCTCAAATTGAAACAAAAGAAAAGGAATCTGTTAATGAATTGTCTGAGAAGGATTCTGAAAGCGATTCGGACATGGAGGAAATTGATTGTTCTTCTTTGACATTATTAAAGTCATCCTCTGCATCCGAATTGACATCCGAAGACATTTCACAACTATCTTCGGTGGACAAAGGAAAAACAAAAATGGGTTGTATATCAAAAAAAAATTTGAAACCAAAGAAACTTCAAACTCCAAAATGCAAATTTTAGTTGAATGCACTCTTTATGATAAATATCTTAAGGACAATTCAAAGAGACTAGTCAAAGTGGCCTGTATCTATCCTAAGGTTTCTTATTTCAAAAACAAAATTTTTGTAAAACCCGGTGGATTACCCTCAATTGACAACGATTTACAAAAACTTCTTGAAAAGGATAACTCCACGGTTACAAACGAATAACTCCACGGTTACAAACGAAGGATTTTTCTCATCTTCCAAAATGGTCGAAAACGAATTGAATGAAGGAATGGAAGTGAAAATTAACATAAGAAAACAAGAACTATATGGTCACAACGTGTATAATCGTCTTTTTTTTGAAAAGGAAAAGATACCTAAAAATATGTCACACTTGTTGCATCTCAAAAACGACGATCATATTTACACAAATCAAAACTACAAACAAATTCAAGTTGTAGAAAAACCCACAGCTCCGAAGATGGATATATTTCAATTGATGGAATCTTGTGAGTGTGTACCTTTATCACAAAATTCAGTAAATGCAGTGTCAAAATCAAAAGGATGTATCAACAAAACTTCGGTACAAAAACCTCAAATTTTGAAAAGACCACAAGTTCCACAAAAATCAAAACCAACAATAGTAATTTCAAAACCAATTCAAAAACCTATTGTTGCGAGCTTGAAAACCAAACAAACTTTGAATCTTGTGAAAAGAAAAGTTCCCTTAGGAGATTTGAAACAAAATAAAGCAATTGCTTCCATTTCTGGTACAAAACCCGTTTGTTCAAAAATCTCAGAAGTCAAAAGTCGAAATGAAAAACCAACTGTTACACCAACGAAACCTAACTTTCCAAATCCAAAATTTCAAAAACCCACTCAGAAAACATTTTCAAAAGGAAATAATCTGATAGATACATTCCATCAGACAAAAAATTGGATCTGTTTAAAGATAAGAATCTTTCACTAAATGACTTCAAAATGGCATACGAAGAGTATCTTTGTACCTCTACGTTGTGCAGCTCAATTTCAACGAAGTCAACAATTGAAAAACTAAAACAAAATTGGAAAAGGAATGATTTGCAAGAAAACTTAACTGCAAAAACAAAAACTTCAAAATCTTCAAAAATGTCAAATCTTTCAAGTAATAAGAAAACTTCAAAAACACCAAAATCAAAATCATCAATTCAAAAATGGGTTCCAAAGTCTGCCACTTTGTTTGTTGCTTCGGACTCATCCATTTTAACTAAAAGCTCTTCGGAATCCTGCTCAAACACTTCGGAATCTTGTTCATCACATGAGGCTTCGGAGAATCTGATTAATTTAAATGCAAATGAAATTTCTGAAGAGGCCGTAGAGAAATGGATCCAAGAATCCTTTGCTTACCCTGATGACCCAAGATTGATTGGGTACCAACTTCTTCTTGATTGATTGTAGGTTATGTCAAATGAGCGGTATGATTAAAAATGGTACATGGATAGTGGCTACTTAAGACATATGATTGGGAAGAAGGAATATCTCAGAGACTACAAAACTTTGGATGATGCTGGAAATGTTCGTTTTGGTAATAATGAAACATGTCCAATTTGTGGATATGGTAAGATAACCAATGGCCAATTCACAATCAGTAGAGTGGCATTTGTTGAAGGATTAAAACACAATCTTGTGAGTATATCTCAATTGGTGGAATCTTGTAAGTGTGTACCTTTATCACAAAATTCAGTAAATGCAGTGTCAAAATCAAAAGGATGTATCAACAAAACTTCGGTACAAAAACCTCAAATTTTGAAAAGACCACAAGTTCCACAAAAATCAAAACCAACAATAGTAATTTCAAAACCAATTCAAAAACCTATTGTTGCGAGCTTGAAAACCAAACAAACTTTGAATCTTGTGAAAAGAAAAGTTCCCTTAGGAGATTTGAAACAAAATAAAGCAATTTCTTCTATTTCTGGTACAAAACCCGTTTGTTCAAAAATCTCAGAAGTCAAAAGTCGAAATGAAAAACCAACTTTTACACCAACGAAACCTAACTTTCCAAATCCAAAATTTCAAAAACCCACTCAGAAAACATTTTCAAAAGGAAATAATCTGATAGATACATTCCATCAGACAAAAAATTGGATCTGTTTAAAGATAAGAATCTTTCACTAAATGACTTTAAAATGGCATACGAAGAGTATCTTTGTACCTCTACGTTGTGCAGCTCAATTTCAACGAAGTCAACAATTGAAAAACTAAAACAAAATTGGAAAAGGAATGATTTGCAAGAAAACTTAACTGCAAAAACAAAAACTTCAAAATCTTCAAAAATGTCAAATCTTTCAAGTAATAAGAAAACTTCAAAAACACCAAAATCAAAATCATCAATTCAAAAATGGGTTCCAAAGTCTGCCACTTTGTTTGTTACTTCGGACTCATCCATTTTAACTAAAAGCTCTTCGGAATCCTGCTCAAACACTTCGGAATCTTGTTCATCACATGAGGCTTCGGAGAATCTGATTAATTTAAATGCAAATGAAATTTCTGAAGAGGCCGTAGAGAAATGGATCCAAGAATCCTTTGCTTACCCTGAGGACCCAAGATTGATTGGGTACCAACTTCTTCTTGATTGATTGTAGGTTATGTCAAATGAGCGGTATGATTCAAAATGGTACATGGATAGTGGCTACTTAAGACATATGACTGGGAAGAAGGAATATCTCAGAGACTACAAAACTTTGGATGATGCTGGAAATGTTCGTTTTGGTAATAATGAAACATGTCTAATTTGTGGATATGGTAAGATAACCAATGGCCAATTCACAATCTGTAGAGTGGCATTTGTTGAAGGATTAAAACACAATCTTGTGAGTATATCTCAATTGGTGGTTGGAATGGGTAATGCTGTAACTTTCAACAACCAAGGGAGTGTAATCACCAAATAAGCAACAAAAGAAGTCTTACTGAAATCAGAAAGGAAGGGATCAATGTTTCCCTTAAATCTAAAGCCAGTAACCGGTGGGCAATCCCTATGTCTTCTCTCTAAAGCCAACTCCGATGTCAGTTGGTTATTGAACAGAAGACTTGCTCATTTGAACTTCATAGACTTAAATAAATTGGTGGCTATGGATTTGGTTCGAGGTATGCCTGCTCTCAAGTTCGATAATGACTCTCTTTGTTCTGCTTATGAACATGGCAAGAAAACAAAACAAAGGCATCCTACAGTGATTAATCCCAAAATCACCGAACCTCTTTCTCTTCTCTACATGGATTTATGGGGACCATCTGCAGTGGAATCAATAGGAAAAAAGAAGTATATTCTTGTTATTGGTGATGACTATTCAAGGTTCACTTGGGTGTTGTTCCTAAGAAACAAATCAGATGCTGCTGAAGAAATCATCAACTTTATAAAGAAAATGGAATTGATGCTCAACAAGAAAGTCCGAACTGTGCACAGTGACAACAGTTCGGAATTCAAAAATCAGACTTTGGATGGATTCTTGAAAACAAAAGGAATTAGTCACAACTTTTCTACACCTTACACTCCACAACAAAATGGTGTGGTAGAAAAAAGCAACCGCTCTTTATGTGAAGCAGCTAGAACTATGCTAAACTTTGCAAATTTACCCATGTACTTCTGGGCTGAAGCTATTTCTACTGCATGCTTCACTCAAAACAGATCTTACATTCACAAGCGATTTCACATCACTCCATACGAAGTGCTCAATCGAAGAAAGCCAAATGTCAAATTTCTTCACATCTTCGGTTGTAGGTGTTTTATCTTGAACTTGAAAGATCACTTAACTAAGTTCAATGATAAGTCAGAAGAAGGAATCTTTCTTGGTTATTCTCAAGACTCAAAAGCCTATAGAGTCATGAACAAGAGAACAAGAAGGATTGAGCAAACATTCAACCTCACCTTTGATGACTACTACATCAAGAAGTGTCACACCCAAAATTTTCGCAAAATATTTGAACTTTTAAAACAACTTTTATAAAAAGATACTATGAGTTACCAAAAGATAAATATCTCAAAACCAACTTATGACAAAATAAACATAGTAAAGTGCGGAAGCAAAATAATAATAATGTCCCAAAAATAGAAACTCTTCTAGTAGTGGCATCCCGGTGCTCCAAGTCACGCCTTAGCCTCTTTGATCTTAACACCTGAAAAGTGTTAGGAAGAACCATAAGTATAAAGCTTAGTGAATTCAAACACAGACATCATATTAATATTCACATTTACCTGTCCTAATCCATTTCCAATTATAATTATAATAATAAACAAAGAACAAATCAATGCTTATATAAAATAGGGCGGACTTGTAGGTTTGAGCCGCACCGGGTAAATCCCATATCCTTTGGCCCCGATCCCCGCACCTCATAAAGAGTATAACGTTGGTGATCTTACCTAACTACCCCTCATAGTATTAATCAATTACATACAGTGCACATGTACGATTTATAATAATAATAATATAGCATGCTTTAAATAATAAATCTAAACAATTACACACGAGCTAACTAGCAAACACAAACATCAATACAACGGTGTGAGAGAACTCACCTTGAGTGAGTGAGTAACAGATAGGAGTCAATATAAGGCTACCAAGCTTGTGCAAATTTCAAAGCTTCACCTAAATAAAACTAAAGGTTAGAAGAGTGAAGTTGCGAAACTTAAGAATGAGGAAGGAGCAATCACAGCAAGGTCTCTAAAACAGACCTGCTGTTCGGGACTGAATTACTCCAAAATATACAACAGAAACATAGGCTTAAATAATTTTTACAAGAAACTACAATGACTTAGGTTTCCAGAACCATAAAGAACTCCTCCTAATTCTAAAGGATGTAAGAGATATAAAATTTACAAAAAAACGTGTCACTGCTGTCTTTGGACGGACAGTCAGGTGGTGTTGGCCAATTATACCAAATGTTTGGGTGGAATTAGCCGCAACAAAAAATCCGAGGAACATTAGACACAAAAATACAAGTCTCAGAGTTGGAATAGATTAAAAAGGATTTCCGAAGTTCGAGATATAAAAATCACAATGTGGGCAATCACAGGATCAGCATAAGCTGGTGACTGTCCACTGATCTGGAGTGGGGATCTATTCTAACCAAGTTATAATGAGAATTAAAGGCCCATCTTGTCCAGATATTAAGTTAACTATGTAATGTACGTTTGGGGATTTGGAATCACTCTGAATCATTTCCCAAACCCTAGTAATGATAAAAACAAAATGACATATCACAGCAGACCCGGATTAGACCTAACAGCAAAGAAGCTGTTGTTGCCCATGATAAAGTCCTTTTCAGCGAGAGTTGTAATCTTAAGAAAGTTACTCAACTCAATTTTTGAACTTTGGGCACTGGTTGTGGGTCTATTTGTGTAATACCGTGTTGTTAAAATCTAGAGATTTTTGAGTTAATCTTGGTGTAATTAAGATTAGTTAGATTATTGCATGAGTTTGGGTAGTTAGAATTTCATTTGGAAGGAAATTGAAGTTGAAAAAATGCTAAAAAGAGGTTACACGGGTTGTGTAGGAGTTACACGGGTCGTGTAGGAGTTCCTTGTGAATGTTTTGAGCATACCGTAAATTACACGGGTCGTGTTATTTTTGACACGGGTCGTGTAAACCTGTAGACTAAAACTAAAATGTACAGCACGGGTCGTGTAATATTAACACGGGTCGTGTAAAAAGTACAGCACGGGTCGTGTAATATGGACACGGGTCGTGTATTTCTGTAGACCAAACTCTAAATTCATACCGTGAGTTACACGGGCCGTGTAACTTTTACACGGGTCGTGCAATCGGAACAGATCTGTTTTTAAAACACGATTTTGTTTCATTTGAGGTTAAAATCCATTTTGTTCAAAACACTTCTAAACCCTAGAAAACAAATTCCAAGCCTCTTAAGTCGATTTTAAAGCCTATCTTCCTCGAATTGAAGCTAGGGATTGATACTTTGAGCTTGAAAGGTAACTCTCTTCGATTTTGACCTTGTTTTGATGGTTGAGTTGCTTGATTTGAGGTAATTCCTGGTGGTCTTGATGAGCCACCTGGAATTTGTTAAAGTTAGAGTTAAATTATGTGGAATAGTTAGTATAAAAGAGTTCTAACTATGAAAGTCGAGCTAGTGAAGTGTTTATATTTTGTTCCTAGTGTTACATGTGTTTAAGTGATGAAATTGAAGGCTATAACTTTGATATTGTTGTTATCTTTTGATTGTAACTTGTTTCAATGATACAAGTTCTTTGATTATGATGAATATTGAGTGTGATTAAGATTATTCTTAACTTGAATAATGAAAATGAGTTGTTATGCTACAGCTAAGGCAAGGCAGGAACATACACGAGGTGCAGGAGTTCCACACATCGATTCCACAACAGGTGAGTAGTTATTAATAGATGAATTATGTGTTGGTATTGATGTTTATTACAGGAGAAGTATGATTTGAGTTGTTTTGAAATTGGTTGAGAATACCAATTATGAGTGTTTGGAATAATGGACCTCATTATGAGTATATATAAAGGATCAAGATGTTTATTGAGAAAGTTGTGAAAGAAATGTTGGACAATTGCTGTCCAGTTAAACTTTAATTACTCACAGAGCTTTCAAAGCTCATATAT
Organism: Cichorium intybus; assembly: GCA_023525715.1. Lineage (NCBI taxonomy): Eukaryota > Viridiplantae > Streptophyta > Magnoliopsida > Asterales > Asteraceae > Cichorium > Cichorium intybus. The sequence continues at coordinate 63,958,451 of CM042014.1, forward strand.
TGTTTGTTAATGTTAATTGTGTTAGGTTCTGGAAGTACAGATCGTGGGAAACGCATCACGGAGGGTTAGCTGGATGGGATATGGACTTTGGACTTGGACTTACTTATTTTCTTGTGTTGGACTATGTCTTTTGTAAAATCCGGTTTTGAGTAAACTAGTATGAAACTTGTTTGTACATAAGTAAATACTTAAACTATGCTTTTGATATAACTTTGTAAACTTGTTGCTCTTTTTGGGGTTACACCACAAATAGTATTATGTTTGATTAATGTAATTGGTGTATCCTATAAATTGAGAAACCGGGTGTTACAAGTTGGTATCAGAGCCGTGGTTTAAGGGAATTAAACCTTGAGATGGGTTTAGACTTAAACCAAAGAGATAGAGAAGTCCCAAAGAGTCTCGAGTAGCTATCCTCCGCGGTGTAGTACAATTGAGTTGATTATACACTATATTGAGTATTATAGTGCTATACAATTGAGTTGATTATACATTATATTGAATATTATAGTGCTATACAATTGAGTTGATTATACACTATATTGTGTATTATAATGCTATACAATTGAGTTGATTATACACTATATTGAGTATTATAGTGCTATACAATTGAGTTGATTATACACTATATTGAGTATTATAGTGCTATACAATTGAGTTGATTATACACTATATTGAGTATTATAGTGCTATACAATTGAGTTGATTACATACCATATTGAGTATTATGATGGTGATTACTAAATGAGTTGATTTTTTTTTCAGTTAAAATGAGTGCTGGAAAAGAAAAAGAGCGAGGTGATCCATCAAGAGATAAATTGGGATCACGAGATACGGGTAAAGAGCATCAACCCGAGGGAGAGCGACCTCCCGAGACACAGAGTAATATGCAAGCTATGATTGCTGCTGAGGTAGCCAAAGCACTTAAAGAATTACTACCCACTTATTTGAGGCCTCAGACGGAGACTGCAACTGGAGGTTCTTCGGGACAACCACCGGTTCAACCTGAGCACAGGGAGGATCGTGAAGAGGTCTATACTAAAGCGGGTAGAGCTAAAATACCTAAAAAGACAAGGAAGTGTACTTATGATGTTTTTCAGAAGTGCAAGCCATACGATTTCTATGGGAAAGATGATCCCATAGCAGCCAAGAATTGGTTAACACATGTTGAAAAGATGTTCCGCACCAGTAAATGCGACGAGGCAGATAAAGTGGAGTTTGCAACAAACTTGTTAAAGGAAGATGCACAGTTCTGGTGGGAGAATATGTGTATGGAGATAGGAGAGAGTTTGGCGTATACATTGAACTGGGAACAATTCAAATTGAAGTTCACTGAGTATTATTGTTCCAATAATGCTATGAAAGGAATAGAAGAAGAATTTTTGAAGTTACAGCAAGGGTCGAGAACTGTGCAGCAATACACACTGGATTTCAATGAGAATGCGAGATTTGCACAACATCAAGTAGATACGGAGGAGCGTAAGATGGATCGTTACTTATGGGGTTTAAAAACCCAGATCCGAGAGTTTTTGCCGAGTTCAAGATATACTACCTTTCAACAAGTTGCTGAGGCAGCAAGATCGAGAGAAAGGGAGTTGCAAAGACAGGAGGAGGAGAGAAGGACTGAAAGAGAAGTTGGAGGATTTAAGAGAAAGTGGGAAGGTAAAGCTGTAGATACTCCTCAGAGATCCATTACCACGGGTTCTCAAGTCCGTGGTGAAATCAAGAAGAATGAAGAGAAATGGTGTAAGAAGTGTAGGCGAAAACACATGGGAGAATATGATCCCCGAAACCCTCCATCAGTTTGTTTCCAGTGTGGAAAGACGGGACATATGGCTCACCAGTGTACCGAGAGTCGCCCCGTTTATTTCAATTGTGGGGAGAGCGGGCATATTCGTCCAAATTGCCCAAAGATGAAATCTGAGCCACAAAGAGATTTTCAAAAGACTTGTCAAGGAGGAGGTCGAGATCGAGATGATCGAAGAGATAGGGGTGGTGGTCATGTGAAAACGTGAGCTTTTCAATTGACTGTTGACGAGGCTAGAGATTGGACCGATGTTATCACATGTATCTTTAGCTTGAACTCTTTTCAAGCACGAGTACTTTTTGATTCGGGTGCATCTATGTCTTTCATATCAGAGTCTTTTGCTTATAAACTAGATAATCCATTAGTTGAATTATATGAGAAAATAATAGTAGATGTAGCAGATGGGAGATGTGTTTTTGTAAAGAGTCATTATAAACAGTGTCGGCTTGAAATCTATGGGATTGCGTACCCTATAGATCTGAAGCCGATCACTAATCATGAGTTTGATGTGATAGTCGGGATGGATTGGATGGATGATAATAGAGGTCAAATGGATTGTCATGAGAAAACACTTTCCATAAAGACACCGAGTGGTTCCCGAATTTTAATACGGGGTGAACGACGTTCCCGAAAAGTACCGATAGTGTCACTTGCCACGGCTAGAAGATATATAGAAAGAGGGGGTGAATTGATTATGGCACATGTGATTAGTGCTGAGTCAAAACATTCCAAAATAGAAGAAGTAGAAGTGGTTTGTGATTATCCCGATGTATTTCCCGAAAATCTTCCAGGCGTACCACCAAGTAGACAAGTTGAATTTGTGATCGATGTCATACCGGGGGCGAAGCCGGTAGCTCGACCACCTTATCGATTAGCACCGTCTGAGATGGAAGAATTAAAGAGACAATTACAAGAGTTATTGGAACTTGGATTTATACGACCGAGTTCGTCTCCGTGGGGTGCGCCTATACTCTTTGTGAAAAAGAAAGATGGATCTATGAGAATGTGTATAGATTATCGGGAGCTCAATAAGGTCACTATAAAGAATCGTTACCCATTGCCGAGGATCGATGACTTATTTGATCAACTGCATGGGGCCACTTATTTTTCAAAAATTGATTTGAGATCCGGCTATCATCAATTGAGAGTACAAGAAGCTGATATTCCGAAGACAACTTTTCGTACGAGGTATGGCCATTACGAGTTCTTAGTCATGCCATTCGGTTTGACTAATGCTCCTGCTGTTTTTATGGATTTGATGAATCGGGTTTGTCGTCCCTTTCTTGATAAATTCGTAATTGTGTTTATCGACGACATCCTGATTTATTCAAAGAGTCGAGATGAGCACAGATTTCATTTGCAACAAATGCTAGATCTTCTTCGAGACGAGAAATTATTTGTAAAACTTTCAAAATGCGAGTTCTGGTTACGGGAGATTCAATTTCTTGGCCATGTGATAAATGAAGACGGTATAAAGGTAGATCCAGCAAAGATCGAAGCCGTAATGAGTTGGGAGCCGCCAAAGAGTCCAATGGAGGTTCGTAGTTTCTTGGGGTTAGCAGGCTATTATCGACGATTTGTAGAAAACTTTTCTCGTATAGCTATGCCCTTAACCAAATTGACCAAGAAGACGGAGAAATTTTGTTGGACTGAGGCACAACAATCAGCCTTTGAACAACTACGAGATGGCTTATGCAAGGCTCCAGTGTTGGCTTTACCGCAAGGAGGGGAGGATTTTGTTCTTTACAGCGATGCCTCCTTAAGTGGTCTTGGATGCGTGTTGATGCAAAAAGGACGAGTGATAGCGTATGCCTCTCGACAACTGAAACCACATGAAAAAGCTTACCCAGTACATGATTTAGAGTTGGCGGCAGTAATTTTTGCATTAAAGATCTGGCGACATTATCTTTATGGAGTGCGATTTCAGATCTATACAGATCATAAAAGTTTGAAATACCTGTTTGGTCAGAAAGAGTTAAACATGAGGCAAGTACGGCGGATGGATCTACTAAAAGATTATGATTGTGAAATACTTTACCATACTGGTAAAGCCAATGTGGTGGCGGATGCACTAAGCCGTAAAGAGCCGCTTATTCGAGTTGTATCGGCTCGAATGGGGATTGTGAGTCGATTACCATATTTGATACGTAGATCCCAAGTCGAAGCCAATGACTTGAAGAAAGAAAGGATGATTGGTTATGTAGAGAAACTTGTGGAAAATGCACAAGGAATCAAGACTTTCCAAGGGCGAGTTTGGATTCCGAGACATGGCGAGGCGAGACAGTTATTACTAGAGGATGCTCACTGTACCAGATATTCGGTTCACCCTGGTAGTACACGAATGTATCATACCTTAAAACCGTACTACTGGTGGCCGAGTATGAAGCGAGATGTGGGACGATTTGTAGAGAACTGTTTGACATGTCTTCAGGTAAAAGCTAATCATCAAAAGCCTTATGGAGCATTGCAGCCATTGCCTGTACCAAAGAAGAAATGGGATGAGATCACCATGGATTTCATCACAAAGTTGCCTCGGACTCCTCGAGGATATGATTCCATATGGGTGATTATTGATAGGTTAACAAAGTCGGCTCATTTTATTCCAATCCGAGAAGATTATCAAGTATCAAAGCTAGCTGAGATATATACGAAAGAAATTGTGAAACGACATGGAGTGCCAACTTCAATAATTTCTGATAGAGATAATCGGTTCAATTCACATTTCTGGCAGAGTTTCGAAAAGCATTTTGGTACAAAAGCTTTATTGAGTACTGCGTATCATCCCCAGATGGATGGACAGTCAGAAAGAAGGATACAAACACTTGAAGATATGCTATGAGCCTGCATCATTAATTTTGGAGGCAGTTGGGAAGATCATCTGCCTTTGGTGGAGTTTGCCCATAACAACACTTATCACTCTAGTATACAGATGGCACCTTTTGAAGCTTTATATGGTGCACCGTGTCGAACACCAACTTGCTGGACAGAGATGGGAGAGAAACCGTTGGCGGGACCGGAAATTGTAGCTGAAACCGAAGAGAAAATACAAAGCATTCGTGAGCATATGCGGGTAGCCCAAAACCGCCAAAAACAATATGCAGATAGAAGAAGAAAGCTGTTAGAGTTCAATGTTGGGGACATGGTAATGTTGAAAGTGTCCCTATGGAAGGGAATAATTCGATTTGGCAAGAGAGGTAAATTGAGCCCACGCTTTATTGGACCCTTTCAAGTTTTGGAGAAAATTGGAGCGGTTGCGTATAAGCTAAACCTTCCAGAGGAGTTACAGGGTATCCACAATGTTTTTCATGTGTCACACCTTAGAAAAACATTGTATGACAAATCCACTTGGGTACCCTTAGCTGAAGTTCAACTAGATGAGAAATTAAGATATCAAGAGATGCTAGAGCAAATTCTAGAAAAGAAAGTTAGGAAATTGCGAAATAAAGAAGTGGGATTGGTGAAGGTGCAATGGCGACATCATAGAGGATCAGATGTCACTTGGGAAGCTGAAGAGGAAATGCGGTCAAAATATCCCTTTTTATTTTAAGAGATTCCGAGGACGGAATCTTTTGAAGGGGGTAAGTACTTGTAATACCGTGTTATTAAAATCTAGAGATTTTTGAGTTAATATTGGTGTAATTAAGATTAGTTAGATTATTGCATGAGTTTGGGTAGTTAGAATTTCATTTGGAAGGAAATTAAAGTTGAAAAATGCTAAAAAGAGGTTACACGGGTCGTGTAGGAGTTACACGGGTCGTGTAGGAGTTCCTTGTGAATGTTTTGAGCATACCGTAAATTACACGGGTCGTGTTATTTTTGACACGGGTCGTGTAAACCTATAGACTAAAACTAAAATGTACAGCACGTGTCGTGTAATATTAACACGGGTCGTGTAAAATGTACAGCACGGGTCGTGTAGTTCTGTAGACCAAACTCTAAATTCATACCGTGAGTTACACGGGCCGTGCAACTTTTACACGGGTCGTGCAATCGGAACAGATCTGTTTTTAAAACACGATTTTGTTTCATTTGAGGTTAAAATCCATTTCGTTCAAAACACTTCTAAACCCTAGAAAACAAATTACAAGCCTCCTAAGTCGATTTTAAAGCCTATCTTCCTCGAATTGAACTAGGGATTGATACTTTGAGCTTGAAAGGTAACTCTCTTCGATTTTGACCTTGTTTTGATGGTTGAGTTGCTTGATTTGAGGTAATTCTTGGTGGTCTTGATGAGCCACCTGGAATTTGTTAAAGTTAGAGTTAAATTATGTGGAATAGTTAGTATAAAAGAGTTCTAACTATGAAAGTCGAGCTAGTGAAGTGTTTATATTTTGTTCCTAGGGTTACATGTGTTTAAGTGATGAAATTGAAGGCTATAACTTTGATATTGTTGTTATCTTTTGATTGTAACTTGTTTCAATGATACAAGTTCTTTGATTATGATGAAAATTGAGTGCGATTAAGATTATTCTTAACTTGAATAATGAAAATGAGTTGTTATGCTACAGCTAATGCAAGGCAGGAACATACACGAGGTGCAGGAGTTCCACACATCGATTCCACAACAGGTGATTAGTTATTAATAGATGAATTATGTGTTGGTATTGATGTTTATTACAAGAGAAGTATGATTTGAGTTGTTTTGAAATTGGTTGAGAATACCAATTATGAGTGTTTGGAATAATGAACCTCATTATGAGTATATATTAAGGATCAAGATGTTTATTGAGAAAGTTGTGAAAGAAATGTTGGACAATTGCTGTCCAGTTAAACTTTAATTACTCACAGAGCTTTCAAAGCTCATATATTGTTTGTTAATGTTAATTGTGTTAGGTTCTGGAAGTACATATCGTGGGAAACGCATCACGGAGGGTTAGCTGGATGGGATATGGACTTTGGACTTGGACTTACTTATTTTCTTGTGTTGGACTATGTCTTTTGTAAAATCCGGTTTTGAGTAAACTAGTATGAAACTTGTTTGTCTTAAGTAAATACTTAAACTATGCTTTTGATATAACTTTGTAAACTTGTTGCTCTTTTTGGGGTTACACCACAAATAGTATTATGTTTGATTAATGTAATTGGTGTATCCTATAAATTGAGAAACCGGGTGTTACAATTTGAGTCCTAGAACTCGAGATATGAGTTTTACAAGAAGGGAGACTCAGCAGTGAAATCTGTCAGAAACCCTAGCTTATGTTGCAAAATTCATAACTCAATATCTATACCTTGAAATCAAAATACCTCCAGTCAGAACCTTCATATATGTCTTGGGAACCTTCGGTTAAAGTTTCGTGGCGATCCAACCTTACAATCTTCGGGAATCGTCCAAACACTGCGGTTGTGTTCTCAAATCCAGGAATAAAGAGAGATACAGAGGGAGAGAGAGAGCCGTGAGGGAGAGGGAGGGAGTGAAATGAAGGAAATTAGGGTTTTGAGCCCTAATATACTAGGTTAAATGGGCTAAGCACTTAAGCCTTTGGACTAGAAAATACTTAAGCTCTAATTGAGTTTGGCTATAAAACCCATGGACTTAATTATACGATTAAAAGATGGCAATAATTATAAGCCCAATCTTTTAATTAATCAGATCTTAATTAAGTAAATTAATATAAGATCACATAATTAATTAAATAAAATAAATAAACGTACCGGGAAAAAACCGGGCGTTACAAGAAGTCCCTACTTCCATTCCCTATGTCATCAATCTTTCCGAAGCCTGTTGTTGATGCTGTTCCAATCACAACATTTGACTCAGACTTCTCTCTTTTGTTTGATCCACCTGTGAGGGCTGTGGACTCCGAAGTCAGAGCACCAGACAATCATGAGTCTGAATTGTCCAAGCTCACAGATAGCCCTGATGACTCCTCTACAAGTAGTGTACAAAGACCATCATCTGTTGAGGGGGAGTCATCTAACCAAAATGTGGGAAATGAAAGTGTTGAGGGGGAGCCATCAATTCGAAGTGAAGGCACTGCTAGTGTGGAAGGGGACCCAAACAATAGTCCAAGAGGAGCTAACACCCCCATCTCATCTCCTCAAGAAATCTCTAATATCATGTCCATGTATCCAACAGTCCAGGGGGAGCCAGAGATTGCCACTCCAAATTTAGCCACACCAATCGCTTCGGATAGAGCTACAACTTCCTCAACACCAACACATGTTCAGGGGGAGCACACTTTAAACTCAACTTCACAAATGCACACACCACAAACTAATACAAATTCAAACAATCATTTAATAATGGTTTATTTCCCTTCCACTTCGGGGTTTCCCTCAGACATCGAAGACATTGATGCTGAAGGACCTCCTGACTTTGATCTAAACTATGCTCCTTTTGACAAATGGATGAGAAATCATCCTCCTTCACTTGTCATCGGTGATGTTCGAGATAAAGTACTGACTCATGCACAACTTCACCAAAGACAATCAGATCTTAACAAAACTTCGGAGTTGTGCATGTTCAATGTCATTATCTCTAAGGTAGAACCTAAGAACGTTAAAGATGCATTTGATCACTCAGACTGGATTGAAGCAATGCAGTTGGAATTAGAAGAATTTGAAAGAAACAAAGTTTGGAGGCTAATTCCAAAACCTGCAAATGCCTCAATTGTCGGTCTCAAATGGGTATACCGTAATAAACTAGACACCGAAGGCAATGTAGTTCGGAACAAGGCTAGGCTAGTTGTCAAGGGTTATTGTCAACATGAGGGGATTGATTATGAAGAAACTTTTGCTCCTGTTGCCAGACTCGAATCAATTCGGATATTTTTAGCTTATGCTGCACTCAAAAACTTTGATGTCTATCAAATGGATGTTAAATGTGCTTTTCTGAATGGTGATCTCGAGGAAACCGTTTTTGTTTAACAACCACCTAGTTTTGAAAGTAAAATCCACCGGAATCATTGCTATGTGCTAGGCAAAGCAGTCTATGGTTTAACACAAGCCCCAAGAGCTTGGTATGAGACCTTGACTAGATTTTTGAAAGAATCAAACTTTAAACAGGGCTCAGTGGATCCAACACTTTTTAGAAAGAAAGTTGGATCTCACTTGATGTTAGTCCAAATTTATGTGGATGACATAATCTTTGGATCAACTGACCCTAATTTGTCAAAAGACTTTGAAAAACTGATGAAAAGCAAGTTTCAAATGAGTATGATGGGGAAGATTAACATCTTTCTTGGATTACAAATAAAACAATCCAAGGAGGGGATATTCATCAATCAACAAAAGTACACGAAGAGTTTGCTCGAACGCTTCGGGATGACTAACTGCTCCAAAACAAAAGTTCCATTACCTGCAGGTACAAGGCTAAATCCTTCATTGGATAAACCGAAGACAGACATCCAGCAATACCGAAGTATGATCGGATCCCTACTCTACCTTACAGCCAGTCGTCCTGATATCATGTTTGCAGTCTGCAATTGTGCAAGATATCAGGCTGACCCAAGAAAGACTATGCATGTACTTCACAGATCATCTGGATTCAAAGCCAACTGAAAGACTATGCCATCAATATGAGAAAAATCCTTTGTTCTGTGAGTCTCAAAGTGCAATCTGTATATGCCACAATCCAGTTCAACATTCCAAGACGAAGCATATAGCTCTTCGCTATCACTTCATCAAAAGTCATGTTGAGGAGGGGAATATTGAGGTGCACTTTGTTCATACTACAGAACAATTGGCAGATATCTTCACAAAGGCTCTGAATGAAGAGGCATTCACGAGGATTGTTCGTGGACTTAGAATGATAGATGGATCCACTCTTCATTGAATCAGATTTGCTCACTCTTACTCATGTCTTTTGTTCAATAATTTGCAAAATCACAAAACTCCGCAGTACTCCGAAGCAAAATATCACTTCGGAACTCTGCGGAATAAATCAAGAAAAATCACTCCAAATACCACCACAGCACACCGAAGTAAAATATCACTTCGGACCTCTGCGGAACAAACTTTTCTTCAAAATAAACTCTTCAAATTTGAAAATAACTTAAACATAAGTTGACTTCGCCTTTTAAGGATAAGAATAAAGAGTTTTTAAGTCAAAGAAAATTCAAAAACATGAAAAATCACACCAAGTTATGAGAAAAAAACATTTGATGCAAACTGACAAAGGTTAACCTTTCTTCCATGAATTAATCAAGTAAAGGACAAAACTTTGATTTTAGATTCTGATAATCATACCCTATTGCACTAAAATGTATTTGGGAATCGACTTGAAACATTGGTAAGAAAACAGACTTCGAAGTGAGGTTAAGGCTATTTTACAATTTGATGCCTTGTTTGATTCCAATATCCTTAACATAATGTCTATTTCTAACCACCCTTCGGAACTTGACTCGCTTCAACTTCAAATTAATCATGTAGCCTCAAAACTACACAGGATAACTCAAGTGCTCCGAAGTTTTCCTCAAAAATAGTACCAACATTGTCTGATAAGTAAATTTAAATCTCTTTTCATTAGTGGTACAAAATTGAACTACAAGAAGATTTCTAAACTCAAGGATTGTTTAAAACAAAAAAAAGGCACCAAAAGAAATAAATCAAATGGTAATGTTTTATTTCTTCGGATCAAGTAAATCCAAAATAGAAAACAAATGGAAAAATTCAAAATAGATAACAAAAAGAAAAATAGAAAACGATTGTCAAAAGAAACAAAGACAAATAAAGACAAAAAGATAAACAAGGTAATGCAAAAGAAAAATCAACATTCAAAGGCTTATTCTTCTGTTTTAAATAACGATACAAGGAACTCCTATAACATAGTCGAGTACTTCGTAGAAGAATATGGACATTTCAAGTAGTCTATCTTAAATGATAAAGTTGGAGTGGTGTACGAAGCTCAAAGGCTTGTCATCAGAGTCTACTATCCAAACACTTCAACTGATGAAAGGGAATAAATTTTTCAAAAGAATCTTCAAAAACAATCCAATATCTAAAACACTTCTGATGCTCAATTCATGAATGAAAATTTCTTTAATTTTCAAATGCAAAGGATGTTATCATTATTATATTTGAAAATTTGAAGCACATAAGCACAACTCAAAACATGTTTTCAAATGCGAAATCAAGTTAGTAATAGGGTGATTAGACTTATATATATTCCTGACTGATATTGAATCAAACAACATTCAAAATGAAAAATGGACTTCCAAGATGATTCGAATGATTCTGAACATTAACTAGTTAAATCTTCTTTTCACAATATTCATGGAAGTTAAGGATAAATGTTATGATGCATCAGTCAAAAGTAAAACCAAAAATTCATAGAAAAACAAATAGAAAAACATATGGACTTCGGTATATTGACAAACACTTTGCAATCACATGTCAATCACCGAAGTGAAAAAACATACTTCGGAGTCTTTAATGATCATAATTTTTCATAAATACGAAGTCAATTTAATGTTCCAATGATTTCCACATTTATGATCACTCTCAGAGACAAACATTCCTTGAAATATAACCGTTTGTTTACAGTTGTCAATGAGATTTTAATGGAAAATCATAACCATAAAGATTTCTCAAAAGTGGCGGTTCAAATTTAGAATCATTGCAACTGACAGTCGTACGTTTCTCCTTTTGCAGAGATAGTGGGACGAGCAGTTGCTGAGGTGTCCATCTCCTACAGGACCATTTCAATCGTGCATTAAATGACCTAGGGACCACGAATACTATATAAACGTCTCACTGCTTCAGTTACACTCTTTACGCAAACACAACATTCGAATTCTCTCTGCAAACTTGCTCTCGAAGAAATTCTTAACTCCTTCATCTTCTTCATCTCCTTCACTTCATCATCAAGGGCAGCTGAAGCTTCATCTCAAACCATGGAAGCAATGTCGATCCCAAACCTCAAGAGCCAGTCTACTAATCTGGTTCTTCGCAACAGCCTTCAACTCTACCCTCAACCTATCGATGCGTTGGTTGAATGCCTGAAAAACTCTGTTCTTAGCTATGCCCTAACCTGTACTCCCTCAATCCCTGCGACTATGGTTCATAGGGCTCATTATACATCGAATGCTCTGTTCGATTCCAACAATCAAGTGAAATTGGTGTTTTATGAGGCCATTGATTCAAAAGGAAAAACCAAGAAGGTACAACTAACAAAAGAAAATTTTGTTGAAGCCCTGCGTCTCCCAGTGTACAATTCCAAAGAAATGGTTGTTCCCTCGGCTGAACAACTGGTTGAGATGTTTAATGAAATGGGTTACTCACCCCCTCTTGAAAGGATCAGTACCTTCAAAAAGAACCAACTGCCTGATCTGTGGCGGTATTTCTTCAGCATGTTTCTCAGATGTCTATCAGGAAGAACTTCGGGACTGGACTCAGCCAGTGTATCATTCCAATCCATACTCTATGGAATCTACTATGACGTTAAGGTAGATTACGCAACCATACTCTAGACTGATTTCTGTTCACATATCAATCACAGCTTGAAGGGAACAGAAATGGCACATCCAAGATTTTGGGCAATCATTGTTCATGCCCACTATCTACAAGCTGGAGTTGTTCTTGACGTCTCTCTTCTAGAATTACGATATACTCCTATTGCCATTCCTCCTTTGGATGATGAACCTGCACCCTTCTGTGCTCAAATTCCACACGTCATGCTCTCCAAAGTCCCTATGGAATACAATGAGATAAACACCTATCGTAACACTCTAGTGATTCCTTACCCAACTCGTGATTTAAGTCAAGAAGCACCCCTCGTGAGAAATCCAAAAGGAAAAGGAAAGAGGAAAATTGCTGGTGGACCCAGTGGTCCGAAGAAAGAAGAAAAGAAAAGAAAGACTTCGGTGAAAACCACTCCGAAGAGGAAACAACCGAAGAGGCAGAGGAAACCAGTGGCTGTGGATGAGTCTTCAGACTCAGAAAGGACTCCATCCACAGTCCATGAAGAAGAACATGAAGAAGAACAAATCGAAATCAACCTCCTTCACCTCCTTCACCTCCACCAACAACCAGACCACCCACTCCACTTCAAACCACTATTCCTCCATCTCCACCAAAAACAACCAAACCACCATCACCACCATGTATATCTACATCTCTTCCACCACCACCCACAACTGCTCAATAAACCACCACCATTCATACTACATCATCTGATGTACCACCACCACCTCCACCTACACCAGCTCCTCAAACATCTACCATATCTTCCTCTGTTATTGATTTTACATTACCAGAGTTTGACTTGCCTCCATCACCCTCTAGACAAAACCCCACTTCCGCAGCCTTCTTTGAAGCCTTTCATTTGGCTCCTTTGAATGTTAAAGGAGTGTCTGATGAAGACCTGCTAGATGAAGGACTTGTACTAATGATACAGTACAAAGTCCTCAACTCCAAGCTTGACACTCTAATTTAAGCACAAACAGGCTTTGATCCCACAAAACCCACTTTGGGTGACATCACCGAAGAGATCGAATCTCTGGAGTTCTCCATGTCCAAAGAAATAAAGGACTCCATACAAAAGCTTGAGAAGAAACTCTTGGATCAACAGAATCTGATCCAATCATCACTCGAACAAAAACTTGAGTCTGCTGTAACAACCATTGACAAGAAAATCGAAACCTTTGCCGAAAAAGTTGAAAAATCACATTCCGAAGTTATGAAAACTTTACAAGAACTCGATGAGGCTAGAGCAAAAATTGAAGAGCTCACAGCCGCCCAGGCTGATTCATACATTTCAAAGTTCACTGAGGAACTGCAACGAACAAATGCAGTTCTTACACAAGACATGGCTGCTAAGTTGAAAGCTGCACTAGAGCCCCTGATAAACTTTTCTGATAGGTTATCTAGGCCACAGGGCAGGCCTACTACTGCTCAGCATGCGGGGCATGCTTCAGAAGGGGGAGAAATGCCTAGATTAATCTCTGCAGCCACAGCAGGTCCTTCAGTTTCAACCATCACAACGACTACCATGGGTGCTAGTGGATCAGCTGGAGCTGGAAGCTCAACAGACCGGTCACTAGAAAGCATAATTGCCCCACACATGGAGGAGGTCTACCAGGCTAGACGGGCAGATTACAACCTGATGATCAAAATAAATGAATTTGCTCGTGATGATGGTGAATGGACCATAGAGGCAATCAAACTCTTTGGATTTCAAGATCCGAATGTACTCAACAGGCTGCCCCTTCGGAGCTTTGCGACAACTGACTACGAAGACATTCAGCTTGACATTCCTTTTAATCTGAAGACTTTTGCCTTTCTCCAATTTGTCAATTCGGTACCAAATGAACACAAAGCAAATTTTTGGACCAATAAAATCAACTTCCATGCCAAATACATTCAACGTCAGAGTGTTGTATGGAGCTTGAACAAGATCAAGAAAATTCTTTCGATCAAAGAAGCAGAAATCTATAAGGGCTTTAAGAACTATGAATATCTTGTTCTTCGGGGTACAGATGAGGTTGAGTCAAGGTTCACAATTGCCGATTTTCCCATCATGAATCCAATAGACTTCATCCAGATTCTTGATCTTCTGCGAAGCAGTGAGGCTGCTCATGCCGCAATGTCTGCCCTTAACATCAAAAACCACATCTTGGGCTTTCTAAACAACTATCTTCTGAGGTTTTCCAAACACGACTTGGAGTTATGTTCCTACTACAAACAACCATTGAACACTCCTCCCATTGTAGTTCGGAACATAGCTAGATTCAAGAATGGAGAGATTCTAGACGAACCATATGGCGTAGTCTTCAAAGGACTTCGAAACGAAACCGAAGTTACAATCAAGTTATTTGAAATAGACTACATCGGCCTCGATCCCTCCTCTTTTATCTCCGGAATGATCTCTCATGTAAATGCTTATCATGCAAATTCAACTGAGAAGAAGAAGAAGTTCATGGATCACATGAACTGGTACCTGGCGATGAGGAAAACTTTGAAAAGGGCCTACAAGAGAAATTATCGTGTGTAGACTTCGGATGCACTTCACACAAAGGGGGAGATTGTTGAGTATTTTTGTGATGAAGTGCTGACGTATCCGAAGCCCCCTCTAGAAGACCATTTGAAGAATGAAACCCCGAAGTAATAAAGCAATAGAAGACCCCGAAGTCTGAAGACACCGAAGTGCTACGCATGAAGGATCCGAAGACTTCACAGCCTGTCAACCTTTTGTGTGCACGCGTATAGTACAATACGTGTTGCATGAATCTTCTATCCTATTGGCTAGTACATTGATAAGATATTCTTTGTAAAAGTTGTACTATTGGTATCACTGATTCAGTATAAATATCAGTGATACCATGCCGTGTAGAGTGTGAGATTACGAACATTTGTAAGTCTACCAAATAGAAAACCCAACTGTAAAACCTTACAATCTAATCAAGCATTCGGCACAAGTTATCCATTTCACTGTGTTCTTTAACTGTTCTTCAAAAGTTTATTTGCTGTGTGATTACTTATACAGCAACAACTGTTAAACATCAGTCATTATTCGTCTATATAAACAATTTCAACACCCAACAGTTTTGTGCCAATTCTGGCGAGTAGCAAAATCTAATAATCTAACTAAACACCACTAATCAGCATGAGCTTGTAATTCCTGATCCTTGTAAAATCAACAATGCTTCTGTATCCCAGGATCAGATCAAGCTCTTATGCTTCAACTTCTTACTCTCAGTTAGTCCCTGCATACGGCGCATATGTGATGAACACATCCTGTATCGAGGATTAAGAATGCGAAGTTGATATTTTATGGAGTTCAAATATATCTAAGGTGTCAAACTCCTTGACCCAGATATTCTTCAGATCCTTCAGGTATATTAGGCAACACGTTTCCAATGTCCCTTCAGCTCGCAGTCAACATATGGCCTTATTCGGGTCACTGGTGGGTGTTGTGTTAGAGTTAGCTTTTTTCTTAAATCTTTGGTCAGACTGTCCAACCTCAGCCCTTCCCTTCCATTGGGATGAGAAACTTCTTCTTAGGGTTACCATGATGAATGGCTAAGACAAGAGCAGTGGACTCTGAGCTACGGTGTTTCTAGCCTCGACAATTTTTAGCAAACCGTGCAGCTCAATCAAGGTCATGTCCAGATGGTTCTTTACACAGTTCATAGAGCCCTCATGACATGAACCAGGAAGCGAGTTAAGCACCATATTAGTGGCTAACTCCCTCTGGAAATGGACACCAAGATTATCCAATATGTCTATGTACGTAGCTTCTTTTAGTTTATGTGCCTTGAGGGATTTAACGATCTCGAATCATTCCCGCTTTGCTTGTACCCCAAGACTCTTGAAACAGTTCTCAATTTCGAAGGACATGTCAGCAAAAACGCCAGGCTATCGATCTTACTAGATCGGGATTGCAGTGGAGGAGAAGGAGGAATACGAGGAATGTTTGTTTTTAGATTTACGGTAGACCTCTATAAGAGAAAGGTTTTTAGTTTATTTTGAGTTTTACTCCATTAAATAATTACCCAATTTATTTACTAAGGCTAGGATCCAAGATTTCCTAGTTGTGATGTGAAGAGGGATGCTGGAATCACACTACAATGGTTATCAAGGTAGACAAAAACTATTTGTCAATTTTATTTGCTAGGAAATTCCTATATCTGTGAGATTGATTAGCTAGTGTCAATGGAAAGTTAATCTGGTTTGTGCTCATCTTGATTTCATGACAGGGATGCCGTGGATCATGAATCAGATGGTGAATTAACCATATAGAACCCACGTGATGCCCGTGTTGGAACCCGGAATCTAAGTAAAGTTGCGGAAAGAGATAGCGAGTCCGAAACTGGATGGATTTCGGAATCTTAAGGGTTTACTTAGATGGATCTTAGAGCCCAACAATAATATAAGTGCACAAACAGTTAACAATATTGAAAGATAAAGACAGTAAGATTGCAATACAAGAATTAGAACAAGTAAAGTAAGAATAGATATGAACAAGACAAGATATGATGGAATGAGAGGATTTTATATATATCAATTGAAAGATCATTACAAATCAGTTCTCAAAACATGAGGATTAAATGAAGAAGTGGTCTCCCTTTTATGGTGTAAGGGAAGATGCCTGGATATTATACTAAGGACTGAAGAGCAGACAACACGTCTCTCTTCAGTCAGACAAGATGGTTCTAACTAATAAAATAATACAATGTCAGACTAGGGTGGCTACTAGAATATAAATAATACAACCAGTACATGCGACATGCTTCTAAAAGGTCACGCCTAATCTAGTCTAATCATTCTTTATAACTTGAAGTGCTTATCCATTTTGTCTTATCTTCATCTTCTGTCTTCTTTGTTGTTGATGTTGACCAAAGATAATATTTAACTTCGGAATGGTTGATTGTTGAACTCAATGGCCTTTTGAAGTTACTTGAATTGCTGAACCGAAATCCTAAGTGGATTTCGGTGTCTTTTCATTTCTGAGCTTGGTAACATCGGAACTTGGACTTCGGATCTTAAGTATGCTTCTGAACTTTAGATGATTCGAAATATGACTTCTCAACTTGGTTCATATGCCGAGACTATCTATTTTGCATGGTTCCAAAACCCAAGATTGAATTTTGGTATAACATATTTCAGACATATATAATGATTATAAAGACATTCAGAAGCAAGCGTATTCATTGATAATTAGAACATGACTCGTAACATACATACACCAAGTTATCTATTGTTTTCAACATCCATGACTTTCCAAAACATTCCATCAACAAACATCATACAAATAAACAAACAAACCATCAAAACAATTGTTCAAGTATCACCCAGACAGACATTTAAAACTCCACACAAATCCCGGGTTGGTCAACGACCCGTTTTGACATTACCAATTCCCCCTTCGGTGACCAACCGAGGGGTTTTCTTACTCGGCTTCATCTTTAACAACATTCCTTAACAATTCTTCAATATTTTTCCAATATCGCATGTTTCCACGCATAGCACCAAAAATTCCTTACTCCTAGCATCCACTCCATCTTTAACAACATCTCTTCCTCGGCTTCAGGTTCTAAATGAGAGGTTTTCTTCATATCCTTAACAAAACCTTCCAGCATCGCATTTGGGGCCCTTCTGATGTGTTCAGCCCAGAAGAAAAGAAAAGAATCCTTAACTGATTTGTCTTTATATATGATCCCAAGGATGGGGCTTTGGTTGCTCCTTTCTTCCAATTTTATGTAACTTCTGGCATAGAAAGATCTACCAGATCGCGATGTTGGTCATCGGGATGGTTTTTCACAAACTTGTACATTTCACCATCTCTAAAGCTGAACTCTTCCAGAAGCTGATGAAGAAAACGTTTAGTAGCAATGAGTGCTTCCCAGCAGTCTTTACTTCGCTCCACCCTTGGAGCCAAGTTCATTACAATTGAATATATATCGGAAGGATTCATTTTTCAGAAGTCAGCTTCCGTTATCTCCATCTTCTCGTTGTTTCTGATAATCTCGTACTCAAATTAGTTAGATCTATCATAGGTTCTCCTTTTTACACTGGTTACAGTAGTGATTGGCTCAATGGACCATGTGTTGATTTGTGGTTGAGTATAACTTTCCAGAAATTTTTGAAGCTTGAGCCTTACACCCAAAGTCTTGTTTTGTTATGGGATACCAGAGAAATTCAAAGTATAGATATACTTGTCTCCATTTGGTGTCAAAGAAATGTCCCAGTTGTGTGCGGAGGATGGAACGAGAGCATACGATTGGTGAGGTCGGAAGTCTGTGTCTGTTAAAGTTCGGAAGCGAAAAAGAACTAAGAAATTTGGTTTACTTGGACCACTTGGACCAGCTGCTGTTGGATCAGCAGCTTCCGCTTTAGCATTAGTATCATTTTCAAATTCTTCTGCGAACAAGTTCGCTCTGGCGTCAAAGTATTCATTTTTTTAATGCTTTGAGTTCAGGAGGCTCGTAGTCTTTAATTGGTGAGTACTGAAGGTTTTCATCATTGGTGTGAATTGGGACGTTGATCGGAGATAAGGTTTGTTTTGTAGGAGAATTAGGGGGAGTGGGAACTTCCGAGGTTTCTTTCGGAGTGGTGTCCTCAGTTATTTTCTTCTCTTCATCGCCAGTGGCTTATGTAACTTTATTCTCTTGATTGCCATCACAAACACTGGCATCTACCATTACTTCATCCTCTTCATCATCATCCTCTTCTTCTACCAGGACCACTTTTCCCCCTCCTGGGCTCCTTCTGATGTTGAAGGGGGTACAGGTAGGCGGTTGAGGATGGCCTCAATCTTTGAATCATGTCCTTGAAGACTTTGTTGATTTCGTTGGAAATGGTCGTGGAGGTGACTCCTTTGAAAATCTCAAAGGTTTCTATATTCATGCTCTTGGCTAGCTTCAATTGCTCTATGGGACCATCGATGGTATCAGTTATTTTCTGAAGAGTGTTGGCAGAAGTTGCAGGAGGAGGCAATGAGTTTTCCGTAGTGATTCATTCTCTGAAAGAATTTCAAGAAGATATTGGTGAAGATGTTCAACGAAAAATTTGATTTTCTCATCAACTGACTGAGCCACACTGGCAAAGTTCTATTCAACTTTCTAAAGCTCTGTCAAGGTCTCCTGAGCTTTCTTCATAAGGGAGGTGGCATCATCTTGTCGCTTAGAATCAATATCCAGTAGACCTTTTGCAAGTGCCTTCTGAACTTCACCATCCAAATCCAGTACAAAATCTCTCTTTTCAAATTTAGAAACTCTTTTCTTCAATTCTGTTATTCCATTTACCAGAGCCTCCTGATTTTGAGAGGCCTTAAGCTTAGAGACCAAGGTGATCAGAGAGTCGATTTTTAAATGTAGAGATTTATCTTTGGTGTAGGAAACCGAGGTTTGTGAAGGAGGAACTTCAGTTACATCCTTGGTGGAGGGATCATTGGAAGTGGAGTTAGTATCACTAAGATCAACCTCCTGAACTTTGGTTAGTGACGACTTGTCTACTTCCTGATCTGTCCCGAAGAGGGATTCTTTGACGGTTTTGGATTGAGTATCAGAAAAGACTTTCCTTGACCGGATTCAGCATGGGAGTCAGAGACAATTTTGGTTGTTGGGGGATTCTTCTTTTCGGCTTCCTTGGCCTTGTATCGATCCTAAGTGAGGGGAACAATCTTGGAAGCCACTATGCTCCAAATTTTCTCTGATACATCAAAGACATAGAGGGGATCATCAAAACTTTTCTTGAGAGATAGGGCCAAGTACTGGTTGATGCCGAAAATAAGTTTAGATTTTTAATGCGAGTCTGCTTGACCTCCTCATCTTCGGTGACCAAAGGGGGACCATAGGAGTCAAGAATGGTTTGTTCAGCATTTCGAACTTCAAAGCGCTTTTGCAAGCAATCAACCAGGTTAGCTTGAGCTTTTACATCATGCTCAAATTTCCAAACTTCTATGGGACTGGTTTCAGGAGGGGTTGAGTAGGATCAGAAACAATTTGAGCTTTTTCTAGTTCATCTTTCTTTTCTTTTTCTGGTGAGTTCTGTTTTACCACCTCTGTTTCTTTTTCTGGTTCCGAGTCCTGAGAGTTCTGTTTTTTCCTCTTCTTTTTCTGACTCGGAATCACGTAGTCTCCAACAACTTGGCTTAAAAAGTTCAGCAAGTTAGGTAACAAAGAGGAAACATATTCCGAGGATAACATATATCAGAGGGAAACTGAATTTAGCTTATCACAGAGATACCAAAATTCTTTGACCAAAAACTTATTTTGGATTCCCAAAAATCTCAGATTTTTGTTTCGCAAATTATTTATACACAAAATTAAAACAATTTAACCAAATAATAGGAAGTAAGATCTGGATTTCCAGAATGCCAATGACGATAAACAATAATTTTCTAACAGGGCATTCTGTTTTGACTTATACATAACAACTGTTGTGTTATGTTGAAAAGTAGTTATCCGACAATTTTGAAACACCGAAAATTTGACGTTCAGAAAGGTGAGATACCGAGATTTGGATATTCAGAAGGAGTTGATTCAGAAAATGATGAATTCGAATGAAGGAGGATTTTAGGAAAACTTTTAGACAGATGATTAAAGTCAGAGAAAGTGATTCTCAGAAAAGAATTCAGAGAGACATTGAGAGTCAAAGAGAGGTATACCCAGAAAAGTGTACCTTTTTAGTCATTTTTATCCTCTTTTTCTAAAGTTGTTGAACCGGAGAGGATTCGACAGCCTTCCTTTGGCCTTTCTTTGGAGGTGGTATACCTTGCAGAGGCTAGGGTAGGTAAGGTGGAACATTGGTGGTATCAGCAATGTGTTTGATGACAACGGGATCAGTAGGATCAGCTAGGTTCAGAAGAGCTTATGGCAATCTTCTGAGTTTACCAAAAGTAGTATCAAGCTTTAGTGCATAAGGTCTTGCTACTGGGATTTTCAGTTCGTCACCATCGGGCTCTGGGATTGGAAGTTGAAAAACATTATACAGGTGCTCAATGCACATGGCCCAGAAGCGTGCTGAATGGATTTTGCGTGGGCTCTTCTGAGAAGTTGGAATGTTAGAAGTGAAGTCTTTAAACAAAATTTCAGCATAATCGACCATATTTCCGGGAGCATACTCCACAGAAGTTTTAGCATACCCTTACTCAACTGGTCTGTCCCACCAGTTTTACATGTTAAGCACTTAATGCAATAGTGGATCAGGCATTGCTACAAAGGGGAAATGTGTCCTTTGGAGGATTGAGACAAAGGTTCCAGTTTGTACGCGTAACCCATTCGATAGATCATATTGTGAAGCTGATATGGTGATGGGTGGTCGAATTAAACTTGATGGTATGTAAGTTTGAGAGCTGTAGCAAAAATGTTTTTATCTAGTGTCACGTCCCTGCCATCATATAGAGTGACCAAGTAGTTTCGTCGAAGTTTCTTGGCTGAAAGAACTGTGCGTTCTAGAAGGTAGACAGAGATTGCCGGTGGAGGGTCAAAGAACGCTCGGGACAATATATGGATTAATATTCGTAGATGGTCTTTGTAGGAAGATAAATCCCTAGAAATTGGAATATTTCAAGGGGCAACGACAATGACGTCCTCACCTGTAGATCCACCACTTTTGGAAGGGGTTGCCATTAACACTTAACTGTTAAGATTAAAGAGGAAAACATACCATATATTTAGTTAGAGGATAAAGACAATGTAGAACATTTAAGAATCTATCCAGATCATCATTTAGTGAGATGGACAAAAACAACATATGTTAAACGGAAGTATACATTTGCAGATCAACAAATGAACCAGATTATCAACATGTTTAAGGAGTTCCAATGAAATCGCAAGTTGATATGATTTACAGTGAGTATGCTTTTGTAGAAAAAGCGAAAATAAAGAAGAGTAGATGCGTACCTTGTAAGGATAAAGGAGAATGTAGAACTAAGAAATAAGAAGGAGGTGTAACGGAGGTTGCTAACGACGGTCGGAAGTTAGGGTTTTGACAGAAAAACCCTAATTGCGAACAGCAACGACGGAGTTGTGAGGAAGATGGGGACGTACAGTAACCCCGGTGTAGCGTTACTGATGTACAAACGTCTGATGGGTTTTGCAGATATTAAAGGTTGGAAGATGGAGAGATGTAGTTCGCAGAGAGAGAAAGAAGATGAAGTGTAGAAGAAGATCAAGAGAGGGAATGGTTAAAAGGGTTTTGAAATTAGTGAAAAACCGCCAGAAAGATAATGAAAGGACATGACAAGATGTGTCAGAAAAAGGCTTTGTTTGACATTTAATGCCAAGGCATGATTAAACAAGATGGTTCGGTCAGAGGGTGACACGTATGACATGGTTACAAATATATTAAAAATATTTGGAATATTAATTACTAATTATTGGGTATTTAATGTAACAAGATTTAATTCTCATTCCTTTCATTAAATTGGTCGTTTTCTGAATTCGGAAGATAAGAAGTACAGAGGTTCAATATCAAACAGAGTGTGTACCTTAATTGTTGAATGATTCAGAAAATGAACATACCGAAATGACAATGTTCTGAAGTCAGAATGGTACAGAACATAATATGAAAAATGGATGTTCCGAAAGGTTCAGAAAATTGATGATCAGAAGTTGGGTTTTAAACGAGGTTTCTCAGAAGTTTAAAAGTACATAAGTTTAGATAAAAACGAGGCTCCTCAGAAGTTTGAAATTCAGAAGTTCATTTTGAAACGAGGCTCCTCAAAGATTTGAAAAGTTCAGAAAATAAGTTTTTGATTTTCAGGAGATTTTTTGTTCTGAAAACAAGTATTGAAAAGAGATTTCTCAGAAAATTTGAAGTTTTGAAGGGGAAGAAGATGGGGGGGTTCCGAAATGAGAGTAAACAAAGGTTATCAAAAAATAAATATGTTATTGAACTTTTAAGAGTTGGACTGTAGAACAAGTTGGCATGAAAATTTTTAATCTCTTAAAAAATCTGGGTCAGGATTCAACATGCCTAGCATTTCTATAAAATTGTGAAATTTTGCTGTATCTAATGCCTTTGTGAAAACATTAGCCACTTGTTCTTTAGTGGGAATGAAATAAATTTCAATGTTACCTTGGAGGATCTGATCCTTAATGAAATGATACCGAAGATCAATATGCTTTGTCATGGAGTGCTGAATTGGATTTTGTGAGATGGCAATAGCACTTTTGGAATCACAGTAGATTGGTACCTGAAGAAATTTATATCCATAGTCAAGGAGTTGAGTCTTCATCCAGAGGACATGTGAGCAACGTGTAAAAGCAGCAACATATTCTGCTTCTACTGAAGATAAAGCAACACAATTTTGCTTCTTTGATGACCAACTCACAAGTCTTCCGCCTAAGAATTGACAACCTCGGAAGTGCTTTTCCTGTCCAATATGCATCCAACATGATCTGCATCGGTGAATGCTTGAAGCTTAAAGTTATCATAGACTGGGTACCAGAGACCCATTGCCTTTGTGTCTTTGAGATATTTGAAAATTTGCTTCACAGCAGTCAGATGTGATAACTTAGGAGCTGCTTGATATCTCGCCCCAAACACACGTGGCAAACATAATATATGGTCTACTTTATGTCAAGTAGAGGAGAGAACCTATCATTCCTCAGTAAATTTTGTGATCTACTGGTTCTCCATCGGGATCAGCAGAGATCTTGTGATTGGTTGATATGGGGACTTTCGAGGTAGAAGAATTTTCAAGAGAAAACTTCTTTAATAATTCATTCGTATATTTGTCCTGGTGAATGAATATTCCTCTATTTGTCTGTTTAATCTAAAGACCCAAGAAGAAATTAATTTCCCTATTCATGCTCATGTGGAATTTTTCAGTCATTACTTTGGCAAATTCATCAACCATTTCCTGATCTGTTGAACCGAAAATAATATGATCTACATAAACTTTTACAATCATTATGTGTTTTTGATGTGATCGCACAAAGAATGTAGGATCAATAGTTCCTCTTCGGTATCCAGATTTTACCAAGAAATTTGACAGAGTCTCATACCATGCCCTTGGACACTACTTTAGCCCATAAACAACCTTGTTCAAACGATAGACATGGTTGGGACGAGATAGATCTTCAAAGCCCAAAGGTTGCTGAAGATAGACAACCTCGTGTAGATCACCTTGCAGAAAGCACTTTTCACATCCATTTGATGAACAATAATGTTCATGTGAACATCATAGGCCAGGAAACTTCGGATCGGTTCTAGCCATGCTACTGGTTCGTATGTCTCATCATAATCATTCCCTTCTACATGACTATAGCCTTTAGCTTCAAGTCCGGATTTGTTTTTGACCACGATACCCATTTCATCAAGTTTATTTCGGAAGACCCATCTTGTGTCAACAATAGTTTGATTGGCTAGTCGAGGCACAAGATCCCAAACCTTATTTCTCTTGAATTCTTCCAATTCTTCTTGCATGGCTTTGATCCAGTCATCATCATCTGGTGCATCGAAGATAGTGTTAGTGCTAAAAGTCAGATAGTCTTTGGTTCAAATTTCCTGATATAAGCAGCAAATTGACATTCATTGTGGATTGACTTTTTGGATCAATTTTGAACTCCGAAAGAAGGGTTTCCAATGATTTGATTCGGAGGGTGGTTCCGAGTCCATTTAGGGAGTCTCGTAATGAGGGCTTGATCTGACTCATGTGGTACAATGTCCTATATCAATTCGGGATTTTCAGGAGTGACATCTTAGATATGTGATTCTTCAGCTGAAACTTCTTCATCCGTATCGAATGTGAATATCGGTGCATCATTTGATGTATCTGCTGTAGAGTTGTTTCGTTCATTTCCTGAATGTTGATGGTCCCCCTCAAATTGAGGAATTCCATCAACATGAGTCAGGAGCGGGAGCTCCCCCTAGACATTTGCTGGGAGCAAAACTCCGCTCCCTGAACCTGTTGAGCCTGTGAAGGGAGCGAAGGCTCCCCCTCAAATGTTGCATTAATATTTGAAGTTCTAACCTCAGTGGATGGAACAATAGATTCGGTAGATGTAGAAGGTGATGGTGTTGAAGCTGTTGTAATCAGCTGAATAACTTCAGGAGAGCGGATGATTTCTGCATGAGTTGCTATTTCTCGAGGATCGAAGAGAAGATCACAGTCTATTTCGATAGCAGGGATAGCTTGATGACGTTCCGGAATGTCAGCCTCCATGACATACATGATGCCTTGTGCTAGCTTCCTCCAGAGGTATTGGTCATCAAATTCAACATCGAAACTTTCTTCAATGACTCGAGTTCTCCTGTTCAGTACACGATAAGCAACGAATTTAGATGAATAACCTATGAATATTTCTTCGTCACTTTTGCGGACAAATTTTCCCAAGTGATCTTTGTTGTTTTTGATGAAGCAACGACAACCGAAAATATGGAAAAATTTAACATTGGGATTTTTCCCATTTAACACTTCGTATGGAGTCATCAAAAGTCGCTTATTAATGATTGATCGATTCTGTACAAAGCCTATTGTTGCTATAGCTTCTGTCCAGAAGGATAATGGAAGATTGGCAAAGTTTAGCATCGATCTAGCTGCTTCAACCGGGGTTCGATTTCTCCTTTCCATCACACCATTTTGTTGGGGTGTGTAGGGAGCTGAGAAGTTATGCTCAATTCCTTTTGATGCTAGGAATTCTTCTAGTTGGCGTTTGTTAAATTCTATTCCATTATCACTTCGGATTCTTCTGACTGGCAGTTGCACTTTGAGCTCAATTGACACGATGAAATTTCGGAGCTCCAAAAAGGTGTTAGACTTTAGCCTCAAGAAAAATACCCAGGTGAAGCGGGTGAAATCATCCACAATCACCAAAATATATTTCTTGTGATTCAGGCTTGAAACTGTCGAAGGACCACATAGGTCGATATGGAGGAGTTCCAAAGGATGAGAGATGCTTGAGTCTGTGATGGATTTATGAGGTTTCTTCTTCTGCTTTCCCAGTGTGCATGTAGCGTAAAGATTCTCACTGTCAAACTTCAGAAGAGGGATTCATTGGACCATCTGTCCTATTACTAACGGGTTCATGTTCAGAAAATTTAGATGTGCCAACTTCCTGTGCCATAACCAGCTAATTTCGGAATGGGCCTTCGAAAGTAAACACAATCGAGGTGTTTCGAGAAATAGAGAAATGTACAGAGGAAACATGTTAAGGTGTCTCGGAGACTTCACCAAACATCAGTCTCGGGTCTTGGTCATAATGTAACTGAATTCATAATTGAACTCTACCCGGAGACCGGTACTCACAAGTTGTCCTATGCTTACAAGATTGTGTTTCAGTCCGAGGACGTAGGCAACTCTCTGAATTGTGAAGTTTCCATTTGTTAGAACCCCATATCCCTTGATTATACCATTAGCATCATTTCCGAAAGTTACATATCCTCCATTGCTGACTTCACGATAATACCTCCAAAATTCCAATCTCCAGGTCATGTCCATTGAGCAGGCACTATAAATAAGTCATTCGTCATCCTGCTCCTCCGCACTCAATGCCTGAAAATTAAATAGTAAGTTTGGGCACCCAAACGTGTTTGGGGCCGGTGGTTTTTCCATACTTGGGAGATGTATACTTTTTATTGATTGTCCTGGTAACAGAAGTTTCAACTTTTGAAGCATGAGTGGTTGAGTCAGAAGGCTTTAAGTCAGAAGTTGGAATTTTTACAATCCATTTTTGAACAATTCACTTTGGGAATTTTTTAAAGTGATTTTTGTTTTGATAGTTGAAGTTATTCGGTTTATAGTTGACCGAGGGAGTAACAGAAGGTGGATTTGAAATGTTGTTGCAGCAGTGACAACAAATAGTGTTTTGTTCACGTTTCAGTATTTTCGGAGCTGTTTGGTTTTTTTATAGTATTTGATTTTTCAACTTTCTGAAATTTTAAAACAGTTTTTCCTTTTTGAAAGTTTTTTTTGGTTTGGGAAATTTGTCTAAAAGTCCATATATTTTGGCTCTATTTAGGAAAAAGTCCTCCCTGAATTTTATTTTATGATTTAATCCTCTAAACCTGCAAAAATTTGTGAAAAAGCCCTTTTCACCTGATTTAGCAGGTCAGGGGTTAATTCATAAGTAAAACGATTTTACAAGGACTTTTTCGCAAATAAAATGACTTTTTGTTCATTTTTGTAAGTGACATAACTTTTACATACAATGTCAAAATTCTACAAACTTTATATCCTTAGAAACGTGGTAATTAATAATACAACTTTGTTTTACAAACTTTTGGTTGAATATGTTCAGATCTTTTGCTACAATCTCTAAACATAAGCACAAACCATTTATGTCACTTTTTAGTTATTTTCAAACATTCATATCTCAGAATAATTCAATATCTGACCATGTGTATGAACACCCATTTTCAAACAAGCATATATTTTATTATACACATTAATTTCACTTGATTCTTTTTTCTATGTACTCTTTGAAATATATACTAAAACTTTCATTTAAAAAGTGTATTCTTAATAGCTTCAGATATTGAGTTATTCATCTTCAAACATGGCCTTTTGATAACACTTATTTTCTATAAACATTACTTGAGATGGATGTATATATCAAAAGATAAGAAAAAGAATCAAGTGGAATAGATGTGTATATCAAAAGTCAAGATATGAGGTTATTAAGATCTAAAGCTATGTTATAGCTATATGTCTCCAAATTCCACAGGTTCATTTGAGGCTATGTTTGAAGATGAATAAATCAATATCTAAAGCTATTAAGAAAAAACTTTCTATATAAAAGTTTCTGTATATATTCTAAAGAGTACAAAGGAAGAAAATCAATTTAAATGGATCTGTATAGCAAAAGATATGCTCATATGAAAATAAATGCTGAAACACATTGAATGTTGAATTATTATGGATATGATGTTTATAGCTATATATCTCAAAATCTATGAGGAATGAGGAAACGCCATCATTATGAAAATTGTAATATTTGAAATAAAAAAAACATAGGAAAAAATTCAGGTTAATTGAAGTTATAACGAAAGAGATATGAATGTTTGAAAATAACTAAAAAGTGACATAAATATTTTGTGCTCACGTTTAAGGGATTGTAGCAAAAGATCTTAACATATTCAGACACAAGTCTTTAAAACAAAGTTGTAGAACTAATTACCATATTTTTAAATATATAAAGTTTGTTGAATTTGGACATCGTATGTAAAAGTTATGTCACTTACAAAACTGAACAAAAAGTCGTTTTATTTGCGAAAAGTCCCTGTAAAATCGTTTTACTTGTGAATTAACCCCTGACCTGCTAAAGCAGGTGAAAAGGGTTTTTTCACAAATTTTTGCAGGTTTAGAGGATTAAATCACAAAATAAAATTCAGAAAGGACTTTTTCCTAAATAGAACCAAAATATTGGGAGTTTTTGACAAATTTTCCTTTTTGGTTTTGAAAATATTTAGCTGTTGAGTATTTATCTTTGGTGTATCTGAAAAGTTGATTGATCTTGACGAGCCTGGTTTGCTGGACTCGATATTATGTTTTCTTGTGGTTGGGAAAATAGACTTTGATGTTCTCACAACATAGGCCATTTTGGGAAACACGATAATCTAAGCAATTGGTAGTTTGACGATAATGAATAAACTTAGTGCTTGGCATCGGAAGCAGACCCTTTCGAATGTACTTGTATGGTACCGAAGTTACTGGGTTCCGAGTTTGTTTCGGAATGACAAGTTTGATGATGGTTGATGAGGTGCGTTTTGATTTGTTTTGATAAAAATAATTTTTCTGTTCCACTCTTGCATGGGATCTGGGTGATCGGATATCTTTACGATTAAGATTTGTTTTACCCTGTTCTTAGTTAAATTCTGTCCCTTTTCCTTCTTAAAAATTTCTCTGGGTGAAGAAGTGTCAGATAAAGAATCATTTAATATGTTTGACTCTTCCTGAGTGGTTTTAAGTTTGTCGAGAGAAATGCTTTTATTTGAGTCTAGAGATTTTGAAAAATTTTGCTGTAAAGCATCAACATATGACTTGGTGCCTGAATCAGATGATTCAGCAGACATACTCAGTGCTTTGACAGTAATGGGACTTTTAATTGTAATTTTGTTGTATTCAGTCCTGATGATATTTTGCTTGTTTGGACATTTTTCCATTTCAATTTCTTCATCAATTTCTTCGTCCTTTGAATTTTCCTCCACGTTGGTTTGACATGGGTTAAATTCTTCAGTGACACAGTTGCTTTGCAAATCTGCAAAGAAAGAATGTTGATTAGAAGTTGAAGGAACATCATTGGGGACCGAAGTCAAGTGTCTTGGCACGAACGGGATCGATGATGTTGATAGATTACTGTTTGCAGTAGTGTCAACATTCTTACTTGGAATTTCCGAAAAATATGAAAATGGGATTTTTGCCCCTTCTGATGGTTCCAAAGTTGCGACTTCCGAATCAATTATTGGGGTTTCGGTTTGTGTCAAGTCAACATTGATATTATCATCTTTTTGGTTTGATGGATATCTGAAAAATGGGTTCTTTTTGTTGTACACAGGATAATTTTTATTTTTTGCTTTTCTAGCCCATCCCGAATTGAAAGTGTTTTCGGAAGAATTTGTGTTAGCATGAGATTTAAAAACCTTAGTTGCATGATACAACTGGTCAATTAACTGATTAAGACGTACATTGTTGCTTCGGGCTAAATCTCATTGCAAAATCAAAAGCTGATTTAAATTTTCATTGGTAATCCTAGATGTCTTTTCTATTTCTAAATCAACGTCAAGTTTATCACACAAAAGTTTACGATCCTCTAGTCTACTCCTGAGCTTCATCACCTCATCAGAACCATCGTCCCTTTCTTCCAAAACTCTTTGGTATGCCACTAGCGCATCTGCACAAGTGTTAGCTATCTTTTCCAAGCATGGTTCTAAATTAACAGAATAGATGTTGTTAGAGTGAAGCATATTACGTACCTGTTCAATGATACTGACTCCATTCCCAGTTTTGTGGTTTACCATAAATGCATAATTTCTTTGAGTCGAAGTGGCACATCCACGTCATTAACATGCTTGATGTTCCCCTGTCCGGGGATTGGAATTTCAGAGGTTCCTTGGACGATCAGACACTCACCTACAGCTTTTCCACGCTTTCGTTTGTTTTCATAAGTTCCTTCGTCTTCATCACCAGAAGACCAAACTTCAACATCTCTTGAGGTTGCTACAAACGCTTTCACCTTTTCATCATCCTTTTCCTTGTGAAAATTCCGAGGGGCTCTACAGTCAACAAAATAGTGCTATAACCCACCACAATTGTGACACTTTATCACACCCGTCTCAGTTTTGTCAGGAGTTCGGTTGTGATTGGAACTTGCAGCTGGTGCTGGAGCAGTTTTGGGCTTTTCATGGCATTGTTCCTCGGTATTCGGATGATGTTGATTCTGGTTTGATTGGTGCTGGCTTCTCTGGTAGTGGTTATTTTAATTTCTGGATGGATAACCTGCATGTTGGTTAGTTTGTCAAAAAAATTTCTTTGGACTGGTGTAAGATGGTATCCGATTGAATTTTTGGCTTATCAAGGCAATTTCCTATTGGTAGGCTGCTTCTACCTCTTCGTCATATTTGGAATAACAAGATTCCGAATGCGGAGCTAGGAGTGCTAAGGTAGGAGCTGTTGATTGAAAGGATGGTTGGGGAGCTGGAGCCTCGTACTAGATTTGTGGTGTTTGATAGTACGATGGGTAAGATATCTGTGGCTGGGAAGGATGGTAGGATGGAACAATATTTTGCTGGTAAGTAAGCTGACTCAACTGGCTAGGAGCATTTTGGTGAACTGGATTTTACAGGTTAGGAGCATTTTGGTGGTAGGCGGCTAAAAGGTAATCTAGTTGCTGAACAGCTTGCTGAAACTGCACAAGCTGCTGAGGAGTATTACCCAGCACTGGAAGATTGTGATCTGCCACCAACACTAGTGGTCCATCAAGTTGAGAATGGTTGCTCTTTACGTCATTTTCCTATCCAAACATGTTGTGGTACAGACGATACATGTTATAATTTTTAATTTCCCGGAATCCTTGAGTATCATCTTAACCAACATCCAGTCTCACCCTAGTCCCTCAATAAATAGAAGGTTGACTTCTTGATTGGACCTTGTGGCTCCTAAACTTAGGAGTCTTGTGACAATTAGAGAGAAGCGGGTGCATGACTAGCTTAAGGTTTCCTCGGGAAAGGCAAAAAATTGATTGTACTCTATAAGACTTGCTGTTAATTTCTTGTCCTTCGCTTCCTCTGTCCCTTGAAACATGTTTTGCAAAAGAACCCATATTTGTTGGGTCGTAGTGTAGTTTTGAATAAGGTCGTAGAGTTCAGGTGGAATGCCACAAGAAATCTCGGTGAATGCAATTTGATCATTATCCATTTTCTCAAATCCAGGGGAGTTAATATGGGTTGAGGGGCACCACCCAGAGCACCTTCAGCTGTATCGGCTCTGGGGATATAAGTTGGGACATGAGGTCCTTCCTCAACTGACCTCCAGACATCCTTCCCCTGTCTACGAAGATAGTTTTGCATTCTGCTCGCCCAGCCATTATACTCAGTGGGAATGAGTATTAGGGCTCGGGTAGAGCTCCCGATACTGTTGGCTACGTTAAGAGAATAATTCATTTGCATTTTGAAGAAAGAAGAGTTTGACATGAAAATTTAAGAACTTGAGCTTCAATAGCATGTAAGGTCAACAGAGGATTTAAGGGTTGTTGCTTCAGCCAAGGCTAGAGCAAACTAAGCACCGTGAATCTTAAAGACAACTATTATGGCTCTGATACCAATTGTTGGAACCTAGAATCTAAGTAAAGTTGTGGAAAGAGATAGGGAGTCCGAAACTTAATGGATTTCGGAATGGCTGGATAAGTCCGAAGACTTGAATAATGAATGCGGAAAGATGGACAAGTTTGGAAACTGGAGGGTTTACTTAGATGGATCTGAGATCTCAAAAATAATATAAGTGCACAAACAGTTAACAATATTGAAAGATAAAGACAGTAAGATTGAAATACGAGAATTAGAATGAGTAAAGTAAGAACAAATATGAACAAGACAAGATATGATGGAATGAGAGGATTTTATATATATCAATTGAAAAATCGTTACAAATCAGCTCTCAAAACATGAGTACTAAATAAAGAAGTGGTCTCCCTTTTACAGTGTAAGGGAAGATCTCTGGATATTATCCTATGGACTGAAGAGCAGACAACACGTCTAATCTACTCAGACTAGGGTGGCTACTAGAATATAAATAATACAATCATTACATGCGACATGTTTCTAAAAGGTCACGCCTAATCTAGTCTAATCATTCTTTATAACTTGAAGTGCTTATCCATTTTGTCTTATCTTCATCTGCAGTCTTCTGTGTTGTTGATGTTGACCGAAGATAATATTTAACTTCGGAATGGTTGATTGCTGAACTCAATAGCCTTCTGAAGTTACTTGAATTGCTGAACCGAAATCCAGAGTGGATTTCAGTGTCTTGTCATTTCTGAGCTTGGTAACATTAGAACTTGGACTTCCGATATTGAGTATGCTTCTGAACTTTAGATGATTCTGAATATGACTTCTCAACTTGGTTCATATGTCGAGACTATCTATTTTGCATGGTTCCGAAATCCAAGACTGGATTTCGGTATAACATATTTCGGACATATATAATGATTATAAAGACATTCAGAAGCAAGCATATTCATTGATAATCAGAACATGACCCGAAACATACATACACCAAGTAAACTATTGTTTTCAACATCCATGACTTTCCAAAACATTCCATCAACAAACATCATACAAATAAACAAACAAACCATCAAAACAATTGTTCAAGTGTTACCAAGACAGACATTTACATCTCCACACAAATCCCAGGTTGGTCAACGACCCGTTTTGACATTAATAGCCCGACTCAAGATATGCTTGAGAATCGCGAGTGTCACATCACCCTCAACTATAACCTTCACTGACGTGCCAGTTAACCACATAGCTCCACCAGCATATTACAAAGAGAATGTGCGTTTCTCATGGATAGCACAAAATCTCACATTTATTTTAATTAAAACGGGTTTTGTTTAAAAACTTTAAGTTAATAATTTTAACTCGGAGAAACATTGTCATATCAAACATTTTCTAAAACTCCACATGGTAAAAAGTGCATGGCGGTGAAGGTGGTGGCCAATGGATGCCACTTAAAAACCAATCTCATTTGGTTCATAAGAACCTTCCTCCAATCCCTATACACGATTTTATGTGGGTGAGCCTAGTCATGGTTTAACCAATGTTTTTGTTTTAATTAATTATATATATATATATATATATATATATATATATATATATATATATATAAATAATCTTTTAATATATATAAATATATTTTAAACAATTTAAAATATTCCATATAATTATTTAATTAATATTAGTTAACAATTAATTAAATAAACAATTATATCCTATTGGAAAAATCAAATTAAGGCAACATGCATATAAGGCAGCTAAACAAGCAAGCCAGCTATGGAAACTTGCAAGGCAAGCATGGGTGGAAAACCCTAGCCGCCAAGGGCAAGGGAAACCCTCCTAAACCATTGCAATTTCGAAATCAACATGGATTCACAATAAACCAGCATAAATTTCGATTTTTCTAAGCATACAGATGAACATTCAAGTTTCTAGCATGCATCCTAAGATCATATCAAGTTAAATCAAGTAATTCTGGTATTAATCCTATGTAGTTTTCGATTTTAACAGGTAGCATGAAATCATATTCATCAATCTAAGATCAAAGTGCAAATAACATATGAACAGAGGCTCTGATACCACTGTTGGGAATCGATCACAAAAACACATAACAACAAGTAGCAGAAGACAGATAAGATCAAATCAATGAATTCTCCATGAACAGAGTTCAGGATCATGCAGTTCTTAACAATTATTGTAACAAAGCATAAATAGAATGTACCTCATGATTATCTCCATTCTGGAATCTTATGAACAACATCTTGCAAAGGATGAACAGAATCCAAAGTGAATCCATCTAATGACTCATACCAAGGAACACCAGAAAACTAGACATATTAGAACTTCCACTTGGGAAGGAGGCAAAAGATTACAAACCCTAGAGAGGGATATTATTTTCGCCAAAGGGAAGGGAAAGAAAGGAATTGGCGGCTTAAGTATGAGAATGGATGATTAGGGTTGAACCCCAAGGCCTGTATTTATACTAGAGGGATCCTAGGGTTCCAAACTTGAGGAGCCATTTGGCGGCCGCACCCCCTGGAGTTGTATCTATTAATTAACATTTTAATTAATTACAATTCAATCCCTTCCAATTTAATTTCTCCAAATTAACTTGTTAATTAGTTTCCAATTAATTTATCATGTCCTTGATAAATTAATAAACTAATTTCTGAGTTAGTTTATGATTAATTTATTTCTCAATAAATTAATAAACGAATTTCTCCTTTCCTTTATTTTGACTCTTCCTTAGATGCTATTCATTTCCCAATTCTTTCTGCCTATACAAAATAGATAGTTGATACACAAGCCAAAGAATTTTATAAAGAAAAAACATGATTTTGTTAAGAGTCAAGAAAAATAAAATTAAAAAAACTTTATTTTGGTTCGGATTTAAGAAATTGAACCCTAGATATGAAACCAAAAGTTTGTATTTGAGAGGAATATAACTCAAACCTTTACAAGAGATGTTCGGTCACTATTTCAAATGGATCTGAACTACGTCACTATTGGTGCGTCTTATGCCCTAACAACAACAAAATCTCTTAAGATTCTCTATGCCATTTTGTAGAACACTTGGCGTATGCTGCCTTTATAAACCATAATAACAAAAGTATTCTATAAAGAAACAACAAAAATAAGGTTGACATCGAGAAATCATATAAGTAATCAGAAACATTGAGGATTAAATTAAACATAAAAGTGGGCATGTTTGTGGCGGCTTATGGTTTGATGACAATGGAGAGAGAGATAAAGAGAAAGAGAGAGACAGAGACAGAGACAGAGACAGAGACAGAGACAGAGACAGAGACAGAGACAGAGACAGAGACAGAGACAGAGACAGAGACAGAGACAGAGACAGAGACAGAGACAGAGACAGAGACAGAGACAGAGACAGAGACAGAGACAGAGACAGAGACAGTAAATGGTGGTGGTGCCCAACGATGGTGGTGCTGAAGAATGGTGGTGGCCATGGGGGTTTCATACAGGTTTTTTGAGAGAAAGAGTAACAGAGTTTAGTAATTTGAAAATATCAAATTTCGTGAAATTATGCCAAATGTGTGAAAGAATTTCAAATTTAAAATACCTATCTCCACAATTCACGTTAAAAGGCAATCTGATCCACAATTCACAGTTAAAGGCAATCTGGTTGGGACTTCATCGGTCGTGGTTGTTGGTGAAAGTGGAGTTGGGATGGCGTATTTTGGCAAAGAAGGTGGATGGAGATGGAGGAGTTTGTAGCTATGGTGTTGGTGGTTGCTCACGAAGCTGTAAGGCTTTTTGAGGGAGAAGAGACAACGGTGGCTAATCAAGGGTTCTGGTAGTGGAAGGAGGCTGCATTTGACGGTGAGGTATGCATATAGGGTTAGAGATTGTTGGCGGAAGCAAATTTTAAAGATGGTGGAGATAGAGTCGTAAAATTTGGGTGAAGTTTCATGTTATTTATCGTATTAGGGGGATTGAAAATTTTCAATGATGTGAGAAATTGTATCTTAGGCATAATATTTTGAACCTCTTAAATTAAGAAATCAAGTTTCCTTTATATATATATATATATATATATATATATATATATATATATATATATATATATATATATATATATATATATATATATATATATATATATATATATATATATATATATATATATATATAGGGTCCCATTCCGGTGAAGACTCTTTTTTCAGTGAGGACACATAAGGACACCTTTAAAAAGTTGAAAAAAATTATCAAAAAAAATACAAATCATAAAATCAAGAATAGTACTATATCATTATCAAAAAAAAATTGGAAAAAAAATTTAGATCATTAAAAAAACAGGAATGATATAATTTTTTCTTTTTTGTGGACATTAATTAATTATAAAAAAAATAATGATCCAAAAGTTTTTTTCGAATTTTTTTCTCCAATATCGTACTATGATCCATTTTATTATTTATATTTTTTTTATTTTTTTTCAATTTTTAAGGTGTTATCACGAGTCCTCACTTTAAAAAAGTTTTCACCCGATCGCTTATATATATATATATATATATATATATATATATATATATATATATATATATATATATATATATATATATATATATATCACCGATATTTCACGACGTGAAACGATATCTCACCGTGATAACTGCATAGCTCATGAACATGGGCCAGGACTCTAGTAGACATAAAATAACGTGGGTTCGGCATTTCCAATTCATTTTTGTGAATTTTGAGCGACGGCCTGTTTTAAGTCACCCTAGGCAGAAAAATCGCGCTGTTTGTGTACCATCCTAAGTGCCAACTTTTTTCGATCATAACTTTCTTGTACGTGTCCGTTTCAGCTAATTCTTTTTACTAAATTTTCTTTGTAATGTCTATTTAAAAAAGTCCTCACGTGATCGCTATGTCTAACTCCTTAGACAGTGTACAATTCAATTCATGACAGTCTTAATTCACTACTTACTTCCGAAAGTATGAACGACTGTGGACCTTTGAATAATCATATTATTCAAGAAGTAAAACATGCAAAATGAAACAAAGAGATCTGACAGGTAGCTACTCTTGCTTATTATCAAGTCTCCACGAGATAATCACCAAATCAAATCTAATGAAACATAAGGTTTGAATGATCTGACAGGTAGCCACTTCTGCTTATTACCAAGTCTCCATAGGGTAATCACTAGATAAGATATGTTATAATAATGTTATGTGTTTCTTGGTTTCCTTTTTAAACTTACAATTAAGATTTTATATGTCTATATACCCAAAATGACCTTCACTCTGTGCATGTATCCAAAATGTCCTACATTTGTTCACGATACACATCATTGTAGATAATCCGATCGGATACTCTTCCGATGATATGTCAATATGTAATATTGTTTTTCTCTCCTAACTCCATTCCGGAAATGGTGTTGTGTATTGTGACTTCTCAGGGTTATCGGGATCTTTAGTCCAGATGACTGCACCCTTTTGTGTCCAGAAGATTTGAAGGTGTTATGATGTTGAGGATAACTGTGACGCCCCAAAATTTGTCCATTTTTTTAAGAAAAACGCAATAACGCCAAAAGCGCGTTTTGCCAAAAGCGCGTTTTTCCAAAAGCGTATTTCGCCAAAACCGCATTTCGTCAAAAGCGCAATAGCTAGTGTAATATTTTATAAAACTCGTTATTGAAACATATCATATTTCGAAAACCATGTTTCTTTATAGAACATATTGTCAAGCTTTAAAAACGTTTCTCATGACCTCGTGTCATGTCTTAAAAATTTGGTCCCAATAAAAACAATTAAGTTGTACAATTGTTTGAACAACCACGGGGGTTACAACTTCATATCAAACTAAACCATAGAAAGCAAGTTAGGATTACAACCCAGTTCATCAACCAATGTTCACTCCATCTAAGATCCAATTTCTTCGGCTCATCTCCTTGCTTCTATCTCTCATGTCTAAAACCTGGGATACATGGCATAAAATAAAATACGTAAGACAAAAATGTCTCGTGAGCTACATTGGTTTGGACACAAAACATTTATAAACATAACATATATCATTTTCAAAACCATTGTAATCAAATCATTTCATAACACTTGCTTTTAAAATCATTATAACTGAACGTATCATCATTTTGCTTTTAAAACCTTTTCATAAGAAGTTTGTCATTTTAAAAACCTTTGTAATCAAATCATTTCATAACACTTGCTTTTAAAATCATTATAACTGAACGTGTCATCGTTTTGCTTTTAAAACCTTTCATAAGAAGTTTGTCATTTTCAAAACATTTTTAATCAAAACAAGTCAAAAGACTTGCTGTAAAAAGACATAGTAACCGAAACATATAATCATTTTGCTTTTAAAGCCTTTCATAATAAGTTTATCATCATAAAACTTTCATTACTTAAACTTGACTGGTAATCAATCATAAATACATTTTTATACTTAGAGCATTAATCACTTAAAGTGATACCCCAAGTCTAGGCTAGGATGGAAAGAACAAAATCAGTCCATCCTAGCATCATAAGCCTTAGGACATCTACTTCGCGACGGGGTTGGTACCACCCCAGTAGATTCCTTTAGGTTTCGTTACGGGAACATCATGGCCCGGGCACAAAGAATCATGTTCTTTGTTCATACTGTCTTGCATAGCTGCATTCATTCATATTTTAAATACCATTCATTCATAAACATATCATTGCTTATCATCAAAACATTCATTCACAATTACATTAAGGCTAGATGCCAAAACTTTCTTTCATAAAAATTCGTAAGGCTAGATGCCAAATCATACTTTCCAACATAGTAGGCGTAGTGCCAATTCATACTTTTCAAACATAGTAGGCGTAGTACCAAAACGTACTTTCAAATCATTATGTTAGACTTTTATAATCATGACTTAGATAGATAAACTTGCATATCATTTCATATTTTAAAAATCATATAAAACAATATAAACATTTTGTCATGTATCCCATGTGGTAAAAAGCCACATGTACTCACCTTAGTAGCTAGGTACGCCTAGCTACACTAATCCACATAACTTTATTCTTTCGTTGCTTCCAAACGTCCTTCAAATCTCTATTAATTTAATAGAATATTAGAACTTATTTCGCAACTAAACATACAACATTTATCTAACCATACTTAGACTACTTCTAGTCATTATCTAAGTTCATTCCGATGGTTAAGTATGGCTTTTAAAGCATAATAACCATTTTGACAACTTCGTCCAAAGTTCATATAAACTTGTGTTTAACTCATTGTTATATAACCCAACAATGTACTAATGGTGTTTAGAACACATATAAAGCTTCATGGAACCTTTTAAACCATTTTTCGTTTTAACACTTTTTGACCGTTTTCTCGTTTAGGCATCCTACTTTGCCTAAATGTATTTTATTGGGTTTTAACATGTAATTTTTGTAAGTTTCTAATCTTACATGTTTATTAAGCAATCCCAATGCTTAGATGTTAAAACATCTCTCGTTTCACTATTTTATCCCATTTTTGGAAAATTTGCCGTTAAAATAATAAAAATAAGAATTATTTTTAAACATCACACTTTTTACATATTTTGTTGCCAAAACCACCCAACAACTCATAAATGTTGATATAAATTCATTTCATGCCCTCATGAGCTCGTATTTGCTTAAACGATAACTTTTTAGTTTGACCGTTTCCGATTAAGTCATTTTTAGGCTTAACAAAAACTTAATTTTTTTTACCCAAACTTTCAACTTCCTTTTAATATATACATAGCATAATAACATGAAAATGAATCATTTTGCTCAAGTCTTGGGTGATTTCTCAAACTTTCATTTATTAGACTTAAAACGAAAATTTAACCAAAAATAGTCTAATTATAATCTTTTCCATTCAAGATCGTAATGTACAATTCCTTTCCATTTTTTCGAGCCTTGTCCCGTTGGGCATACAATATCAATCATATTCCTTTTAACTGAACATATGCCAGAAAATTCCCAACTTGAATATCAAGTATACTTGGTTCATTAAAGCTTATAAACCGATTTAAGCATGTATTCCATGAATCATACTCTAATGATTAACATGCATTCAATAATCTCAAACCAAAACACCAACACTGCAACTCATATATGTTCTTGAACCCACATTGACATAAAAAAAATCATAAATCATGTTCCAAATCCTATAGTATCAAGAATTTACGGTTTAATAACTAGGATTCCAAGAACCAAGCTTTTACCTTTCGCGTGTTTATCCAAAAATCTGAAATTGGAGGCATTTGAACCTTGAAATCGGACCCTTAGGGCATATGAAGCCTCCATCAACTACATGCATACAAAGATTCATTCAAATCCACCATAAACCCAATAAAACTTTCAAAAAGCATCATACTTTCAACATGCATGTAAGAAATTTCGGGTTACAAACTAGGGTTTACCAAAAATCAGCTTTTACCTTCAAGTTGCTGCCCAAAATTCTGAAATCAGATCCTTTCTTGCCCAAGAATAATAGGAAATCAGACCAAATCTTCGACATTGACCATTGTCGGACCTCCACCACCCACCGGTGAGTTCAAACGCTGCTGGACAGCCCACCATCGACGGTTTACGTCGCGGTTCGTCCTCCCAATCACGACTGTAGCAGCTATCGTTGCAACTTCTTCTCGATTTCTGTCTCTTGACCTCTTTCTCACTGCTGGAATCACGAATCTGAACACATGCTTACACACATCAACCGATTTGGGTGTGCATGTTTCTGTTTCTCGCTCGACCCCTAGCAACCATCGCTCTAAACCCCTCGATTTTTCGGCTTCTCCCTTGATGTCGCCGACTTGTTGCAGTCGCAGCCTCCTTTCACACACACTCTTGCTCGATTTGCTACTTGGTTCAATGGTTTTCTCTCAATTTCGTGATTACACACAGATGTTTGTGTATCGTGTTCATCGCCCTCAACTTTCCCCTTTTTGTTTTTGTTTTACGCGATCGAGACCAAAACCAGCCCATAGGAACACGTGAATCTGATAGCTGGATTTTAAATGGCAAATGACAACATTACCCCTCCTCCTTAACTTAGAAAAATTTTCCATCTTTTTAATATTATTTATTCTGATTTTCTCCCAGCCATAACTTTCACATACGGTATCGAAATTTTACAAAGTTTATACCTTTAGAAAGGTGGGAATGAGGTTTACATTTCATCCTTACTGACTTATGTCTAAATCTTATTAGATTTTCTGCTATCAACCCTTGAAAATGACCATTTGGTCGTTTTTGTCACTTTTGGGTCATTTAAATTCCATCATATCTCCTTCGTTACAACTCTAAATGACCCGAATCGTTTTCCTGTACTTTTGTTATCTCAAATATTGCAAAAGTCATATTGATGACTTTTGCCCAAATCTTTCTAGATTTTAAGATAATAATTTCCAAAGTTTGCATAATAAACTTTTCACTTTTAGTCCTTTATTTCAAACTTTGCCCTTATGTCCTTAAGATTAAATTCTAATTATCATATCATTAATTGAAAGGCCTTAACAATTAGTTTCTCCATAACTCCACCTTCTTGGACCAGTTTGCCCTTGCACACTATATTGAGTTTATTTAAGTATCACCTCTTTTAATTTGAACACTTGCATAAATTCTTATTTTATATATGACAAAAAATTGTTTGTCACAATAACCATCAATATACCGACGAAACTCTTCAACCATGATGTCCATTAGCAACACGCACTGATGTAAATAATTTCAGATTTGAATCTCTTTTCAAATTATTATTACATTCACCCCAATCATTTCTCTTATGATTTCTCCGGTGTGTTTAAATAATATGTCCAGTATCCTTAGCCAGGTTGTGTCCTGAATCCAACTTACTATGCTCTAAGCATTAAGTTATCAGGATAAGTCCATGACACTTATGATCGATCCAATTAGCAGAAGCTCATAGGATCCGATTTATTCCATTCGATACCGTTTTAGAATATGAGGATTACTCATTATCCCTGTGTCATGTCTTTTAGAAATTCCTTTTCTTGGAGTCATGCATCTTGAACCTTATCAAGATCATACTCATACTGGCAGGGTCTATACTGAGGATTTCATCTATCTGATAGATGCTTGTAACCATGTGAGTATGCTGTATCTCCTTTAGATATTTCATATTGAATCATCTCTTAATGTCAAGTCATTACACTTTGTAATACGAAGAGATGCTTTCGAGAATTAGTATGTAACCGACATACATTGATTGGCAGATCACAATGATACTC
Organism: Cichorium intybus; assembly: GCA_023525715.1. Classification (NCBI taxonomy): domain Eukaryota; kingdom Viridiplantae; phylum Streptophyta; class Magnoliopsida; order Asterales; family Asteraceae; genus Cichorium; species Cichorium intybus. The sequence continues at coordinate 64,000,592 of CM042014.1, forward strand.
CTATTAGCTCTTACATGATTATAGGACTCTTTTTTAGACTATTCACAAAATCCAAACCTTTTGGCATATTTGAGAATCCAAAATCCAAACTTTTGACATATTATGGAAATCTTTCAGACTACTCACAAAATCCAAACTTTTGGCATATTTTGAGAATCCGAAAACCAAACCTTTGACGTAATCATTGGACTCTTTCAGGCTATTCACAAAATCCAAACTTTTGGCATATTTTGGGAATCCAAAGATCATTCCTTGCGAGGTGCCCGTTAGATGAATCTTTGGGGCCATGTAGTTTTCTGTTTGGATATATCGGCATGTTCTAAACCCCTTTGGATGTGTCTTACATGCAACCCTTGTGTTTTCCATTTAAGGAAATCGGTTCAGATCATCCAATCTTGCTATAACTCACAAAGTGTAGTTATAGCAAACAATATCCCTTCAGATTCATTTCAGTTCTGTTGAGAGCGTTTCTCTCAAAGTCAATCATATGACTCTGAGTATCGCCTCACTCAACTATTCTTCCTTCGAATGTAAGTATATTTCAATCTATGTTACTTTCTTTTGATGATTCAATTACTCCCACTGGTTCTTTAGTCTAGGTGTAAAACCAGTCAAATTATCACATAGACCGAGTCTCACCTTTAGGTACTGTAGCAACCGGGCTCACCAATGATTCCAAGTAGCAAGATTCCTTATCCGTACCAACTTAGTGTTTTACCACTAATCGGTATGTCACCCAGATCATGACACCTCATGACGGTGACCTATACTACTGGGTTATCGAAAAGAAGAGTATGTCAGCTTTTACAGGTATCCGATCCCTGGTCTAGTCCTACAATTGACTAGAGGTTCTTTCACTTGGCTAATCCTTGAACTCCTTTAGGATCACTCTTCCTCCCACTGGTTCCTTAGAATATGAGCTCTTTCTAAAAGGACTCTTCTTTCGTAGGTACTTGTGGGATGGCCAATGGAACGACACTGTTGATCAGATTGAGGCTAGTTATGAGGTTCGTACAAATGCTACATGACCCTGGACCTTCCTGGTACAAGTAGGGGTGAACCATGCTTTACACTTCAGATGGTGTCTGTACAACCTACTTAGTCTAAGATGTGGTCCGCATATGCTTTTATAGTCTGACTATTTGAATATCTAATTTAGTGAAATTGATTGGAAGTGTATCTAATACATCGAGGATCGAACTATTTCGACCAATGCTCGACCTTCTTCCCTAAGACACATTATAACCATTTAATGTTCTTGGAAGAGGAAGAATTGTGAAACATTTTCTTAGTTTATGTTTTCACTCAGATTTTATTGATCTTATACTTCCTTTGTAGTCCTTGAATAGTTCAAGGTTTTAATCAATCGCTTATTCTGATAAGCGAAGTCATATTTGTCATACTGATTGGCAAATATTATAAAGTATAACTGATTGTGTTTTATTTGTAGATTCGAGCAATTCACAATGACTAATGTGTCCGATTCTCATAATCTTAATGTCTTTTACATCTCCATGTAAATTTATGACTTTGTTAATTTGTTCAAGATATGAATTCATCACCTGACTCTAAGTCAACTGATTCCAAAATCCGATCCATTGGATCTTTGGGTGATTCATTTCTTGAAACAATTAATTTTATTAAGAACTCTATTCATCATGTGACTCCAAGTCAAATGATTCTAAAGTCCTGTCCACCTGGACCTTTGGTTGAAGTGATTCTTATTAAAATTTAACTTTACCAATCATAAAAAACACAATTCATAAATCCAACACACTTTGGATGCATCAACATTCAAGTTATTACTATTTATGCTATTAACACATTAATACAACATTGCAAGGATAATTTAAACAACCATGTTTATCAAAGAAAAGTCAACCCTTTAATCAATAATAAATATCCTCAAACAATGTAAGATATGAAAACAATGTGTATCTACTAGCTAATAACAAAATCAAATATCTAACTAAACATCAAAGCTGCATGAGCTCGTGATCCAATCCGAATGTGCTCCTACGCATCAATGTCATGCATCCTACCGAGTCCCTGCATACAGATGAAATGTGAGAAACACATCATGTATCAAGGAATTAAGGATCAAGAGTTTTGAGTTTTTAGATATACCTGAGTTGCCAAACGTTTTGGCTTTGGAGCATCTTCCAATCTTTTTGTGACTGTATCCGACCATGTAGATTCCCAGCTTAAGGCATCTCAGAACTGGTCCAACAGACAACCTAGACCGGTTCTTGATGTGTCTCATCACCGGACTCAATCCCGAAATAGTTGAATCAGTGGAACTATGCATCTCTATGAACGACTCGTATAGAGTAAACATTGAATACATTTACATGATAGTCTTGTCCTGGTTTCCCTTCGTGTACATCTGGATGAACAGATCGTACCGGCTAGTCAGCGAGTCGAGTACGATGTTGGTGCTAAACTCCCAATTCATAGGGTGACCAAGTTTATACAGTTCGCCTATGTATCCCTCAATCTTGAGAACATGCAGACCGACTCTACTTCCTTGTTTTAGCATGCACCCTTCAAGTTCCTTGAAGATCCTAGTTCGTTCTTTTTCAAGCGGTTCTCAGAACTTTTCCACAACCAGGCATGTTAACTCATATGGCCCCATGAATTCGAAATCCCTATGGATGTCGGGGTCAATGGTCAACAGCATGAGGCTACAAACTTCCTCGAATTCATCAATCAAGAAGTCATGCTCATAACAAAGTTGTTGTGTGATACCATGCTTTGGTAGAACGGGGAGCGGACACACAATCAGATATGGCTTGCCTTCATAACTCATAACCAGTTTCCATTGGCAAAGTCATTCCACATAGTTCAGGTCAGTCAGCTTATCCATATTCAACAGATATTTTCTGAAGCTCTAAGAAATGGGTGATGGAGGAGAAGGAGGAGAATTGACACTAGCTTCAGACATCTATAAAATCAGAATTTTTTAGTTTATTTTTAATCCTTTTAAAAAATTACCCAATTATTATTTAACAAGGCTAGGACCCAATATCTCCCAACTATGGTGTGAAGAGGGATGCCGTAATCACAACATAATGGTCATTAAGGTAGATATATTTTTATCAATTTCAGTCTCTATGAAATTCCTAGATCTGTGAGATTCTATGACCTAGGTCAATGGCATGTTTAATCTCAGATTATGCTCTTCCATTTGTGACTGGGATGTCGTAGATCACAAACAAGATGTGAATAACCATGCAAATGTGCTTGGTAACCTCAATGTCATTTATCATCTCAATTGATGTGCCGGTAAGCCACATGCGCTCCATCAACAATGATAATTTATGAGATACCCATTACCACTCTTTACAAGTCCCTGTTAGTGTGCCGGTAAAACACACACGCTCCACTAACGAGTCATAAAGTGTAATATGCAATTTCATGGGTTAGCATACTTTTCACATTTTCTAAAGTAACTAGATTTGGGATTTTATTAAAGGTTCTAGTACTTTATCTAATAGCATTGTACTTTTAATGAGATTAGGTTGTCCTATCAAATTCGTTCTGCTAACAACCCTCCACTGATAAGGAAGCGGTAGGTGAGAGTGGATACCCATTCAACCGCCATTTTATAGACAGTTTCCTTATACCCCCTTTATAGATCAGCTTCGTGAATGAGGCATACTAGCGATTTCACTGACTAATTCTTATACATATAAACATTAACTTTTTAATAATAATATATATAAGATGTATTTTAAACATTTTAAAATACTTGGTTTATCTTTTTAAATTTTCCAAATTAAACAATTTAATTCAAATTTAAAATTAAACCTAAATTGATTTAATGTATGTCTTTTAATTAACAATTAATTAAATGAATTAAATCAAATAAGGATTATCAAATTAAAGTAATCCAATTAATTTAAGCCTAATCCTTACCCACTAATTTTTCCAAAAATAAGGGTAAAGGTTTCCATTTATTAATTAATCATACTTACCAAAAATAGAAAAACCTAGGATACCCTAGCATATTTTCGAAAATTATGGGGTGGAGGCTAGGGTTTCTAAAACCCTAGCCCAAGTCGACATCATGGATGCAAAGGGTTTAATTCCATTAAACCCTAAGATCAATTTTATAATTATAGTCCTACAATAGAAAACAAACAAAGCTCTGATACCACTGATGGAGAATAGGCAGACAAATAAACTTAAAACTTTTAAGTTCACATGCAACCTATGAATCTATGTTTTCTCTAATTGAATCTATAACTAAGAACATGCAAAGGTATATATTGAAAATTCTAAGAAGGTTTTGAACCACATACCTTTTTTGATCTCTTGGAAGCAAGCACCACAAGTTTCGTGCCTCTAATGGCTCACACCCAAAATACCAGCAAGTAGGAAAACCAGAGAGAGGAGGGAAGATCCCTTAAAATTGGCGCAGAATATGGGTGATGGGCTCCCTATTTATAGCCCCAGAATAATAAGTGATCAGGCTTATACACTGCCTTATTTGATTTCAGATATGATAAGCCTTTTATCATATAATTCAAACTGCTTATCATTTCCATAAATAATACTTGTATCCATATATTTTTTTTCGAAATTATAATAATATAAATGCTTTAAATTTTGTCCAACATATATATACATATTTATCTATTGCTCAACTATTGAACAAGTACAATTCAGTCCCTACACTTTTAATTAGTCTAATTAATCCCAAAATTAATCCCAATTAATTACTGATTAATAATTAAATAAATATTACTATTTTCTAATTAATATATTATCCTCATAATATTTTAATAAATCAATCGCTCTCTCACTATAAGTTATCATGTTCATTTCTAGGTTTGAGGGCAACCCAAAAGGACTATGCTGCTATCAATTCAAGTACTTATATCAATTACAGTTATGGTTTAGACACCTTAATCTAACAATATATATATATATATATATATATATATATATATATATATATATATATATATATATATATATATATACATATATACTAGTAGTGGACCCGCGCAATACAGTGGACACTAGGGTGTTAGGTGTTGAATAGTTTTTTTGGTGATATAAAATATGGATTATAGATCTCTAAGTGGTGACGGTTTCATAACCAAAAACTTTCTAATAGATCTGGATTGTAGAAATGATGTGGGTTGATTGTATGGTTGTAAGCAGTGTGATCTAAATATTTACTATAAGATGAAAAGGCTTTGTATTTATTGTTATCGATTTAAATTACACATATAACATAGTATGTAACTGTCTATGTATGCTTTAGTTGAAACACAAAAAAAGTCACAAAGAAAATTAATCTATTATGATTGTAAAATTTAAAAAATAGAATCAAATAAAAACCGGATCTTGTGATTTCGGGTGTCATCAAATTGTTTTGAATGTTATTGGGTGGATTATATAGTATAGGTGTGAAAAAGTCCAAAACTAAAAAAAACAAAACAGACCATTTCAGGGGGGGGGGATATTATACGGTTGGTATTATTTAGTTGAAACATGACTAAAAAACGCTCTCAAGAAAAAATAATAAATACAGTTGATTAGTTACAAATGAAAATTACTCGATGTAAAATATAATTGTTAAATGATCAAACGAAGTTACGCCATCAATTCTTTCATGTAAAAATATTGACCACAATAAGGTTACCAACCGTGGGCCAAAATACAATTATTACATCACAATACAACAATGGATAAAATAGTAACTACAATGAATACAAGGCATCTTAGCAATTATTGATTTGTTCTGATGTAGTAAGATTATTTTTCTTAACATCTTCCATCTGTTCTTTTATTAACATCTTCCCTCCGTTTTGGCACTGGATTAATCGGCCACACAGCTTGTACCTGCAACAATAGAAAACCATATATTTAAAATTATATAATTAGTCCCACCCACTTATTTTATCACAAGGAAAATACCTTTCTCCCAAGATATAAACTTAAAAAATTTCTCCCACAGAAATACAACATAGAAAATATTGGCTTGATTACTGTAAAAAATAGCCACTCACACCAGGTAAGATCAAAAGTATACAATGACATCCAAATATGACCAAATATTTCATGGGATCATGGCGCAAGAAAGAAGAGTGCTTATTTGTGATAGTTGACTATTTGACTGTTATGTATATGAGAACCTATGAATGTGCAAAAATCAATGGTTGTAAAAGAACCGATGACAAAGAAAAAAATATCCTACATTTATCGCTGAAGGTATGCGTGGCTGGGCCATTGCTTGAGGTATTTGATGGTGGTGAGGTCGTAGGCGGAAACAATGGTGATAACAATTTCTTTCAATTTCTAATTTATATGATTACCTGATGTGAGAGAGTTGTAGAGCCACAGACAGAATGACACTTTAGCCAGCCATTTGTACTGGGGCATGAAGCTGAGGTTGTCTCTTCTTCAGCTCGTGAGAAATCAAGAGATGGAAACCCTCAACACTTTCAACATTTATGCACTCACACCAGAGAAGGAAGAGATGATCAGTTGAAGCTTTTGGTAAATCGGAGGTTCGCATGAAGCACATTCTTCCATCAGAGTCTTCGTAGAACATTCCATGTCCAGGACTTTGAATAAGTTTGAGTGCTTCAGCAGAACACCATCAGTGTAACCGTATTTTGCCACTCCAGAGATGAGCACTTGTTCAAGAATTAACCTGTCTTTGTCCTTTCTTGTCAGATGCAGTATAAGGATATTTTCACCTTTATTTTTCTAATATCCAACTCTCAAGATGGGATACACTGAGTGCCTTCTAATGAACACATCAGCATATTTTGCAAGGTCAATCCGGCGGTTAACACTTTCAACTCGACTAGCAGCTCTTTTTCTTTTCTCAGCAATTGAGTCAAAGTGACTCATAAGACCCTGTTGCTGATCTAGTCCACCTACTTTTTGAACTAGCTGCTGAGCAATTTGATCATCTTTCAGATAGATGATACGATTTCTCACAACTAAGTTATCCTCAGCAGCAAGTTCTTCTACCTGTTCTACTGACATGCACCATTATTCAGTCATTTGTAGAATAGAAGGAGAAATCTTTGTCGTTTGGAGGACTCTGGGGCTGAAGATGACTCAGCAGATCACATTCTTTTATGAACCAAGGGGTTATTCTCTTCTGGAATCTCAGCAGACAGGTGGTCGGCAGTAGGAACTGAAGGGCCTTGATCGTCATCAGGAAAAGGCTGACCAGGGTAAAGGATAATGATTAGATCAACAAGATAAGGCAAGTCAAACAGACCTTCCTCATCTTCATTTTCATTTACTACTCCTTTTTCAAGTAAACACCTTTTATCATCTGACCCTTGCTCCCGCTCAGTATCAGAATCATCTTTTAACTCTTGTTCCCCCTCAGCAATAGATGAGTGTGTGGCAACACGCTTAGGCTGAGGCGGATACATAGGAACACCGGAATTAAGGAAACTATCTTCAAACACCGTAAGTTAAAGAGCATTTAGTTGCTCCCCTGGGCAGTGGGGCATCCGGTAGCTGGAGATGAGGTCCTCCTTCAAATTCTTGACTCTCAGAGGAAGGATTGGAGTCGACAGTGACATTGTCATAATTTTCCCCCTTTTGGCATCATCAGTAGGAGGAGGTGGAGGTGGAGGATTACCAGGATGTGTTGGAGAAGGAGGATCAGTCTCCATTGCCTCAGGGAAAGGTTCACATTATGGAGATGTTGATGAGAAACGGATGTGTAAACTGCCATGATGTGGAGAGGTGATGCCACAAATCTGAGAGATATTAATCGGGGCTCTAGTGACTTCTTCTAAAGCGGCAAGGCTGTTGATGGGTGAATCGTCATCACTAGAAGACGTGTTTGCAGTTCTGGCAGCAGAATTTGAGGACTCAACAGAAGAGGAGTCCTTATATTTAGAATCATTAGAATTTGAGGAAACATTGGCAAAGCACCACTTTATCTGCATCTCTCTTACATGCAAGAGAGAGATCGTACCCAAGGAGATAAACAACTGACCTGGTATCGTCTTCAGAAGGAAGAGCAGTGAAGGGCATAGAGTTTAGAAGATGCAAACACCGTCTGAACGAATCGACAGTAAGAACCACTTCTTCAGACCCAGTAAGGATGGTTCTGATGATGGAGGAGGAGTTTGAATGAAAGTCGCAGATGTACCAAAACTCAGCAATTGCAAAAGGATGGAACGCTTCAGGTACGTCGGAGATTGCAAAGTTCAGATGGTGTCCTTTCGAGAAATCTACAAAGGCTTCGAAACCCTTATCCTTTAGCTTAGCGAGAATGTTGAAAATAGCGTCAACATTTTTTGGGTGAATCGATGAAGTCGGACTAGATTCAGCTTTGAAAAGATCATTGAGAGGAGGAAACTCGAACACGGCAGCCATGAAATTACAGAGGAGCTTTTTAGGGTTTTTGATAGGTTTTCGGAGAAGAGAGAGTGTTTCCATGGGGAGAATAGGGTTTATTTGAAATATATGCAGATATTTGAAAGATAATGGTGGGAGGCGAAAAGGTAGGCGAGAAGATCGGGAAAAGATCGTGTGTGATGATTGTGCTGAAATGTCAGGGAAAGATGGGACACATCAACGGTCACAATCTGAGGCTGAGATAATTTAGATAACAGCGGAAGCAAAAAGTTTAATCTCAGCGTCAGTGGACCAGCACCCCTAACTTAAGGACTAGTCAGTGCTTCATACACTTAAGACTATGCTTCAGTATGTGGAGGGGTGAGTTGCTTCGGCTCACCGTGTATGTAGCAGCAGCTTCTAGGGGCAGAGTGTTGCAAATGATCAGAGTGAAACTTGCAAGAGAACCCTTTGTCTTAACATGACCACACAATATAGTATCAGTTGATTCTTGTGATCAGCTGATAAGACGGGTTGGTGCTTAGTGTCTCAGCAGGACATAAGACTTGGCATACGACGGCATGCTTCTAGGGACAAGGGCTGGATGAACAAAAAACTTTCACTCAGGCCTGAAAATATGTTTATCAGTGTGACCGGGAAGTCCCGCATCAGTGAATAGTGGAACATTGATGGGAGTGAGTGGCTCTTTAACATCTCAGGGCTGGGCTTGCCACTGAGTAACGAGGCTTAGTCACATACAACAGCATGCTTCTAGGGACAGTAGGTGTCAGAGTTGTAGACTAGATAGGAGTGGTACAGGACGTCCATTAATAGTAGAAGTACCATGGGGAGTGGTACAGGCGAGGGTGGTGGCCATGGACGATTTTGAGTTTTTAGTGTGACCGGAGCAGGCACATCAGGAGATCTTTTGTGACAGTACTGTGCTAAGAATTAGTTAAATTTTTACGTTAGGAAATCCATCTCTATTTCGTATTATAAGCATTAGAAACTGTCATCACCATTATGAATAAAATGTTTTAATGATTTAACGAAAACAAAACCAGCAAACAAACAAAAACACACTATTGTGAAATCATCCCCAATTCATTGATGAAAAATAACAACTTCTGCTCATCCAAAGGCTTTGTGAAAATATCAGCTAGTTGTTCTGTAGGAATGTACATCAGCTCAATCTACTCCATTTGAATGATGTCACGAATGAAATGATGCCTGATGTCGATATGCTTGGTCTTTGACTGCTGGACAGGATTCTGAGATATGAGAATAGCACTAGTGTTGTCACAGCAGATGGGTTTCTAAGTGAAGAAGAACGCATAGTCCATCAACTGATTTTGAATCCATAGTACTTGGGCACAATATCTACCGGCAGCGACATACTTCGCTTCAGCTGTTGAACATACCACTAATGTCTGCTTCTTGCTTGACCAACTAATAAGGCGATTTCCCAGCAGCTGACATCCACCTAAAGTAGTCTTGCGATATAAGGAGCATCCTGCAAAATCAGAGTCAATGAAACCAACTAAGTTGAAGTTTGACTCACAGGGATACCAAAGTCCAAGAGAAGTAGTATGCTTGAGATAGCGGAATTTTTTTTCATAGCATTAAGGTGAGACTCCTCTTGACAGACTTGAAAGCGAGCACACATGCTGGTGGCAAAAACGATATCAAGACGATTGGCAGTGAGGTAGAGCAAAGAACCGATCATGCCTCTATCCAGAGAGGCGTTTACATCAACACCAGAAGGATCAGCTGAGAGATGAGCAGAGGTGCTCATGGGAGTCTTCGCAGGTTTGCAGTCAGCGAATGAAAATTTCTTAGCATATCCTGTACATACTTGCTTTGGCTGATGAAGATGCCCTGAGAGGATTGTTTTACTTGAAGACCCAAGAAGAAGGACAACTCACCCATCATGCTCATTTCAAATTTTGAGGACATTACAGCTGCAAACTCTTCAATCAGTTTGTCGTTGGTTGACCCAAAGATGATATCATTTACGTAGACTTGAGAAAGAATGATGTCATCTCCACTTTTCTTGATGAACAAGGTGTTATCAATAGCACCTAGATTATACCCTTTTTCCAGGAGATAGGCAGTCAGGGTGTCATACCATGCCCTTGGCTCCTGCTTCAGTCGATACATTGCCTTTGCGAGATGATACACATGATCAGAGAAATCTTCATTTAGAAATCCTGGAGGCTGCTTGAGATACACTTCTTGAGGAAGATCTCCATGCAGAAAAGTTTTCTTAACATCCATTTAATATACCTTCAACTTCATGAATAAGGCATAGGAAATAAATAGTCGGATAGCTTCAAGGCGAGTAACAGGGGCAAAAGTCTGATCATAGTCAAGCCCTTCCAGATGAGTAAAACATTGAGCAACCAGTCGAGCCTTGTTCCTGATCACAATTCCGTTTTCATCTATTTTGTTTCAGAACACCCAGCATGTACCAATGACAGTCTTGCCCTGAGGACGAGGACCAAAGTCCACACTTTATGTCTCCACAATTCATGCAACTCATCCTGCATCGCCTTGATCCAGTCAGCATCTTTTAAGGCATCATCCACTTTCTTAGGTTCCATTAGAGAGACAAAGTTGACATAAAGACAGAAATTGTTGGATACTTGTCTTTAAGTACGAACCCCTGATGACACATCCCCAATGACTTGAGAGATGGGATGCTCTTTAACATTTCTAGGAGGTTGAGAGCTAGATTCAGCTTCTGCATCATTATTTAGTTCTACAACTTCCAGACGAGACTCAATAATTGAAGGATTTTCAGGTGGTGAGGAATCATCAATGGATGTGTGCTCCTCAGCGGAGAGAGGATCATCAGGTGAAGAGGGAACAAGTGGAACCACTGGAGAATCGAGAGATGTTGAGGAAATGGGAGAGTGTAATTCTTCTAAGATGGAATGCACGTAAACTTCATGCTGATGGGGAAAGGTTGATTCATTGAAGTGAACATAAACAGACTCGATCACTTTTCTTTTCATCACGTTGAAGACCCTGAAAGCCTTTGAAATTGAAGAGTATCCCAGAAAAATGCCATCGTCTTTGGTTTCAAATTTTGACTACTGCTCACCTTGTTTCAAGATAAAACAAGCACAACCAAAAGCATGAAAACATGAAATATCAAGCTTACAAACTTTCAGTATCCCATACGCTGTCTTTCCATGCCTTTTTACGATGATTGACTGATTTTGAGTGTAGCAGGCACTATTCACAGCTTCAGCCTAGAATGAGAGTGGAAGACCAGCATCAACAACCATGGTTCTTCTAGCTTCAATCAGTGTACGATTTCTTCTTTCAGCCACACCATTTTGCTCAGGAGTTTGAACATCTAAGAAGTTTTGAAGAATGCCTTTGTCTTCACAGAATGACTCAAGATTCTGATTTCTGAACTCAGTACCATGATCGCTTCTCAGCTGCTTAACTTTGTGATCGAATAGAACTACTGATTTCCTGATGAGGGAGATGATCTCAGGGGCAGCATCGCTCTTGTTTCTCAGGAACATGACCCATATGTAGCGAGTGAACTCATCAACAATAACTAGAGAATACTTCTTTCTAGCGAGAGAAACAACATTAACAGGTCTAAAGAGGTCCATATGCAGCACACTGAAAGGAGAGACAAAGTTCATTTTCGGAAGGCGACAAACGAGCTCATGATTTGAGATCTTAGAAATATTCTTGAAATCTAGATAAGACAATCTCTTGTGCCAAAGCTAGTTGACATGAGAGTGAGCACGAAAAAAGAAACACCTCTTCAATGACTGATACGTTGAGAACATATCCAAGATATAAATGTTAACGCATCTTTAGGTAGTGAGAACGACTTGTTTGGCAGCATCAAGAATATTTCCTTCCCTTTTGTTAAACAGGACTTCATAGTCAGCATCACACAGTTGGCTGATCGAAATACGATTGTGCATTAAACCTTAAATATAAGAAACATTAGAAAATTGTATAGATTTACAACGAATGGTGTCGTATCCTTTCGTGTGACCTTTGCTGTTGTCACCATATGTAACCACATGGTCTTCCTTCTTGACAAAATAATCTAGTAGAGACTTGTATCCAGTCATATGATGAGAGCATCCATTGTCAAGATACCAAATATTTTCCGATGGCTGTCCTGGCACGTATGTTGAGATTCACCAGTCTCTTATCATCGGTGTATTCATGGACATGTGTCTTCTTTCTTTCATCCAGGACACCGTCCTTAGTAACAAGGAATGTTGGAATGTAAGGACCATCCATGAGGATTTCTGGCATGTGGTAATACATGGTTTCGAGAACCATTAGAGCTTTTCTTTTCCACATAGCAAAGTTATTTGAGTCGAAGGGAGCGATGTTATTTATAGAGGTAGATGAAAAAGAGGAAGACATATTCTTGTGTGGTAAGGAAACATACCTGTTGTTAGAACGTATGAAGGAATAAACACACAAAAACACAAGTATTTCACACAGAAAAATGATATATTGATCTCAAATAGAGATCTTGATAATTGTATATCAGTACATTAAAAGAACCCTAGCCGCTATTATTTATACTAGGGTTAAACTACATATATGGAGTATCCCTATAAATCAGGGATAACTCCAACTATAACAAAGATAACTCTGAACAAGATAAGTACAAAATAAACACGTCTCGCTGCAGCTGATATAGCCAGGTAGCGTGTGATCCACTTTGACAACGGTGGCTAATCAAGTGTTACGGTGGTGGAAAGAGGTTGCACTTGATGGTGAGGCGTGCATATAGGGTTTGAGTTTGTTGGCCGAATGAAATTTTAAAGATGGTGGAGATATAGTCCTAAAACTTGGGGGAAGTTTGGTGTGATTTATCGTATTAGGGGGATTGGAAATTTTCAATGGTGTGATAACTTGCATTTTAGGCATAATATTTTCAACCTCTTAAATTAAGAAATCAAGTTTTCTTTATATAATGTATAGATTGGTTACATATTGTGCATGCAAAATAAATTAGACCATAATATAAACACAAACATTTTGAAGTAGGTATTGGCTACATTTGAGAAACGTAAAATAAATTATAACGTAACTGTAAACTACATATATAAACACATAAATAAAAGTTTCAGTGTAAGCATTATTTTTCTTTTGAGACACACAAAAGTAATTAAATAGTATCACAAATTACTTATAGACACAAAAAAATTTCAATGCAACAATTTGTTACGTTTTGGAAGTGAAAAATTAGTTAACTATAACCATAGACCCTTGTAAGTACATAAAATAATGTAAATATTTGTTACTCTTCGGAAACTAAAAATCAATTATTTTATAACAATAAACTACTTAGAAACGCATAAACAGAATTCAATATAACTATTGTTTACCTATTAGACACTCAAACTCAATTGAACCGTAGCCATAAGTTACTTGTGTACAAAAACAACGTTCAATATAACTATTGGTTACCTTTTGGATACACAAATCAATTAACCTTGAGCCATAAACTACTTATATACATATAAAAAGAAGTTTAACTATTGGATACCTTTTGGATAAGCAAAATCAACTAACCTTGAGCCATAAACTATTTATAGGCACATAAACTGTTTAGTATAAACCAACTTAGTGCAACCATTGGTTATATTTTTAGACACATAGTAGAATATTTTGTGTAACTATTGATTCCTTTTAGACATGCAAAATCTATTAAACATTAGTCCTAAACTACTTAAACACATATAAACCAACTTAGTGCAACCATTAGTTACATTTTGGACACAAAAAATAATTAAACTATAACCATAAACTACTTATAGACACAAAAATGTTTTGATGTAAATATTATTTACCTTTTTAGACACATAGTAGAATATTTGTGGGCATATAAATCAAATTTTGCTACATCGCATTCTTGTGTCTATATATATCGTCTTCTAATATGATAACCATTACGAATAAGGCAAGTAAATATCATGGAAAAATGGTGACGTGTGGCCACAATGTTTGACGGTGGCTCATAATTGTCATATTTCTTTTGTTCAATCCTGACTATACGTTTGGATAGGGTTTGCAGTGGTAATGGTAACTGAGGTATAATATGATTAAAACAATACCATAATTTATCTATATATTTAGCAAAATAAATAATTTGTAGCATAGCTAGTCTATCTAGGCAATACTATAGCAATTTGTACCTTTTATACCATTGTTGCTTTTGCCAAATTCATTTCACATAATGTTTCTTTATATATAAGTTTATAAAAGTATGGAATGTATTAAACATATTTTTAAAATCAAAGAGACTAATCAAAAGTCATTTTGATCTTATTGTAATTAACTCAAATTAGTTTACTTTTTGTATTTATTATAAAGTCATGTCGACGCTTCTTCCGCAGTGCATTTGCTTTCACAATCTTCAAGAAAAGGATAACACCAATGTGTAGTTACACAACAGGCTTTAGTCTTTCCATCGATGATACTTTTTTGTGGAAAACACTTCCCTGTTTTTAAAGACTCTTTTATCCCACTTGTGCTACCTATACACATAAAAAAGAATGTTGTCATTTAGAGTGACATGATGTCGGATTGGGATTTGTTTTAAGTAGAGCATCAAAAAGATTATCGAATTAAACTTTCATTCAATGAATATGATTTTTTTTCTTTAAATATAAAAAAATTGAAAAATATTATATATTTTATGAAAATTGTAAGATAATTGTCATGAATTAAATCTACTAATATTGGTAAAAAAATAAGGTTATGATATAAATTATATGATGAAAATTGTTTTTACTACTAAAAGACCAAGTTTTGATTCTTGATAAATTTATCGTAGTTTAGTTTTTTTTTTAACAAAAAAGTGATATATTGAAGCTTATTTATATTAAACATGTTAAAAATATCACACTCTGCATATCATAACATTTACAATTTTGGTGTAGGAATTTGATAAACAACAATATACAATTGATATTAAAATGTAGCACTATGACAAAGTGAAGGAAATTTTTGAAACTCCATGTAATGATGAAACGTTTGGACGACTTTTAGATTTTGGAACTCAAACCTCATTATCATAACAAACAACTTGGAACTTTCAAAAATTTATCGAACTACTTCTTTGAAACTTATAATGGATACTCTTGGGCCTTTAATGCGGAAATACAATACTTAGTCATCAATATTTTTTTGTTCCTTAAGTTAGTAGCACATGAAGCATCGTAACCTTCTAATAACAAATAATCAAAACAAAGTATATAGAATATATTGTAAAGTATAAAAAAGATAAAAATGCATATTTATGATATTTGTTTGTGAATACAACATATATTTGGTCGATTATCGTGAGAAATTTATTACTTTTACCATATTTTGTTTCACAAACTCACTCCTGTAATGAAAAAATATATTTCATGACAAATGCTAATCTATCTAATCTATTATTAAATATTATAAATAAAACATTTTTCCTTACACCATATGTATTTGAAACCCCCGGTTCTTCAACTTTCAACCTAATATATATATATATATATATATATATATATATATATATATATATATATATATATATATATATATATATATATATATATATATATATATATATATATATATATATATATATATATATATATATATTACTTATTTAAAAATATTAGTAATGTAAGATATTATCATATTAACGATACACTTTTTGAATTATCAATATAGTACACTTGATTTGTTAATTTATATATCATGTTAAATCTAAATATCAAATAAACTTAAAAAATATCCAAATATTATAAAAATGTTTAAATGTTTCAAATGTAAAAGCTAAATCGATATGTTAAATTAACTAGAAAATATCCAAAAAATATTTTTTATAATAATTGAAATTTTTGAAAATAAATGGTTTTTAATTAACTAACAATAATAATAGTTACAAGTATATTAGATAATAAATCGCGTTACAAATAATGGTTGATATTTTAAATAATCATAAAGATCGTAATAAAAAATATTGAAATATGTAAGTTCTATATTTATTAATCATAATGTTAATAGTATATTCGATATTTAATCATCTAGTTAATATAGATGGTTGAATATTTTCTACGTGAACTTTTAGTAGCAATAGTGGTTATGTTTTATGGATGTGATACTGTAATATATATATATATATATATATATATATATATATATATATATATATATATATATATATATATATATATATATATATATATATATATATATATATATATATATATATATATATATAAAATCAGGATCGGGTGAGGACTCTTCTTAAAGTGAGGACTTGCAAGGACGCCTTAAAAAATTGAAAACAAATATAAAAAAAATATAAATAATAAAATGGATCATAGTACTATATCGGAGAAAAAAAAGATTCAAAAAATAACTTTTCGATCATTATTTTTTTTATAATGAAATAATGATCCAAAATAAAAATAGAAAAATTGCATCATTACGTTTTGCAATGATGCAAAAAAAATTTTCAAATTTTTGTTTGATAATGATATAGTACTATTCTCGATTTTATGATTTGTAATTTTTTTTATATATTTTTTAATTTTTTTAAGGTGTCCTCGCGAGTCCTCACCAGAACCGAACTATATATATATATATATATATATATATATATATATATATATATATATATATATATATATATATATATATATATATATATATATATATATATATATATATATATATATATATATATATATATATATATATATATATATATATATATATATATATATATATATATATATATATATGTGTGTGTGTGTGTGTGTGATCAAGTATCTTCTGAAAACATAAAGATACGTAAGATGTGAATATATGCATATTTTTGAAATGTATATATGTACATTTGCAAAATTTTGCAATGTGTAGAAACACACACACACACACACACACACACACACACACACATATATATATATATATATATATATATATATATATATATATATATATATATATATATATATATATATATACCCACAATATAGCATAATCTATTTAATAGTTTACCTTTAGCCGTAGAACTCATAAGAAGAACAAGAAGAAAATAAAGAAGAAAAGTGAACATCGGATGATTTTTCATATCAATTTCTTAATGTTGAAATATACAAAAGGGAAATAGAATCAAAACAATATATAAAGCCCCACAAATTTCACATGAATAAATTTTGAGAAATAAATGCGATATGCATGTAGGGATACTTGCGTTTCATCTACGCATAAATATGATATACGTGTAGGGAGACTTGTGTGTTGTGTGTGCATATATATATATATATATATATATATATATATATATATATATATATATATATATATATATATATATATATATATATATATATATATATATATATATATATATACACAGAGAGAGAGAGAGAGAGAGAATACCGATCTGGTGAAGACTCAAATTTCGGCGAGGACCCCGAGTTAAAATCTGAACCTCTAATCTTGAAAAATAAGTGACTAAGATTCAATGTGAAAAAAATGATACATGTTAAAAGTTTGGGGGTTATTTGACTAAAAATTGAAACTATTGGGTGATTAACACAAATAAATAAGGGCAATATGGTAATCTTAATGAGACACCCACCCATTTTGCGACACTTGTCGCAATCTCATTAAGTGATTTTTTTTATTTCCCCCCATTTTGTTTTTGGGCACAATTTTTTTTTCTTTGTAAAAAAAATTCTAAAAAAATCAAAGTTTTTAAAATTTAAGGGATCATTATATACATTATATTAGAGAGTTTGTAAAGAGAAATTTTTGAAAATAAGTTTTATAAGTTTACATTTTTTTATTTTTAAGCAAAAAACTAATCAAATTTGCAAAAAAATGTCAATAATCAAAAAATATTAAGAATCAAAATATGTTTTATGATCAAGCAGTTATGAACTATATTTTTTATGTATTAAAACTTATTATAATCCAAAATTGATGTGAATCAAACTTATTATGATTCAAATTTTAAAATGATCAAAAAATGTGTTAAATTCTAGTTCATTTCAAGATCCACATATGTTATGAATCAAAATATTATATAAGAGTTTTTAAATATTCAAAACTAATAATGATCCAAAATGTTATGAATCAAACTTATTATGTCCTAAATATTATCATTCTTAAGTATAATGATCCAAAACTTATGATCTAATATTCAAAACTTGATATGATCCAAAATCCAAAATTTGTTATGATCTAAAATTCAAAACTTGCTATAAATATTTTGTCCAATAATCTAAAAGGAGTTAAAAAAAAAGACAAAAATGATTTTTTTTTAAAAAAAAGTTAAAAACGTAGTAAAAAATAAACAAAAAAAGGAAAAAACAGAAAATAAAAAAAACCGGAAAAAAATACAAAAAACTGAAAAAAATAATAAAAAGACCTGCAAAATATAAAAAAACTGAAAAAAATCGAAAACCAAAAAAATAATAACTATTAATCGAATTTATTAAAAACAAAAAAATATTTAAAAAAATAACCCGGCTAAACTATGTTGTATGGACGTGCGTAACATATGATTATACCCTCGAGTCCGTATTACGTTCCGTGGAGGAGTGTCGCAATTGATTACGTCAAATACAATAATTGTGTTTGACGTTATTGCCATTGACGAAATAATTGGACGAGAATTGTCCTCGCAGTCCTCACCAAAATTGGAGTTCTCACCTGATCGGGACACTATATATAATTAGGATTAGGTGAGGAAAATTGTTGAGGACTGTGAGTACAATTTTAAACCTTATGATTGAAAAAATAAGTGGATGAGATTTAACTTTATTTATCGTCAAAATCGCATGAGATGATATGACATTTTGATAATTATTTGCGAGATTTTAGCAAATTCCGGCGAATGTTAAATGTTTAAAGGGTTAAAATGAAAAAGCAAATGAGAAAAAAAGAAATAAAAAAAATTAGAAAATATGAGTAACCAAAGGACTAGCGGGATAACAAATGAAATGACACTTCTTTGATCCGGGTTCAATCGTGTGACGAATGAGGATTTTACAACCCCAGTCTTTCACATGTACCGGTGAGGGATGAACCCCACTTCACATTTTAGATGGTGTCTGTGCAGCCTACTTAGTTTGTACAAGGTTTAAGATGCGGGTCGTTTATTCTAGGGTATAACCCTTTGAAACTTAATTTGGAAGTGTAGATTGACACATCATGGATCGAACCATTTCAAAAAATGTTCGACTTCTCCTTTCAGATACACTACTTTGCAGCGGTGTTCTTAGAGGAGACAACCTGTGAAACCATTTCACAGCTCCTAAGATGTTCATAGAATACGATACTTAAATATTCTAGTCCAGTTGATTCTCTACTTCGTTTCGAAACTCTTTGAACACCTCAAAGCCTTTATCCAACGTTTATTCAAATAAACACGACTATACTTACTCATCAGGTATTGTGGCAGATTTGAACGGTCCACAAACATCTGTGTGGATTAGTTCCAACAAATCCTTGTCTCTTTCATAGTTTCTTGTGAATGACATTCTTTTCATCTTCCATGTAAGTAAGGTTCGCATACATCATCTGACTCCAAGTCAACTGATTCCAAGTCCTGTCCACTAGGACCTTGGTGATGCAATTCTTGTTTAATGGACAAGGCGACAATGCCACAAACATGATTTATCCAACACTCTTTTGGTGAGTCAACATTTAAGATTATATTATTACTACTAAAGGATATATTCGTATAAGCCATTGTAAGTATAAATTTTGAAATAAAACAACCATGTTTATAAGAAAAAAATCATTATTTTATTGTCAAGAGAAAGGTACAAAATTATCCTTTAAACAACGCATATATGAAACAATGTTTTGTGCCAATTTTGGCGGGTAGCAAAATCTAGTAATCTAACTAAACACCACTAATCAGCATGAGCTTGTAATTCCTGATCCTTGTAACATCAACAATGCTTCTGTATCTCATGATCAGATCAAGCTCTTATGTTTCAACTTCTTACTCTCAATTAGTCCCTGCATACAACGAATATGTGATGAACACATCTTGTATCAAGGATTAAAAATGTGAAGTTGATATTTTATGGAGGTCAGATACATCTAAGGTGTCAAGCTCCTGTTAGTTCTATATGCCCAAGGATGATCATAAAATGATATTAATAATAATACATGATCCTATAGGGTCACACCAACAACAAGTTTGACACCAATTGATCATTTAGAATGTTAAATTAGATTTAACATCAAATGATACTAAACTTGCAATTTAATTTTGTAAGTTATTATTATTTGAGGTAAATAATAATAACTCCAAAATTAATGGTTGATTAATAATTCATATGTGATGAATTAATTAAGTATAACAATTAAATTGTTTAAGTTGTTAAATAATTTAATTGATTTATAAGTAAACCTTTTATTTAATTTAATTGATAAATTAAATGAAACATGTACATTATATATATATATATATATATATATATATATATATATATATATATATATATATATATATATATATATATATATATATATATATATATATATATATATATATATATATTTATACAATTATAAGGCATGTTTAAAAGTGGTTTATGTGCATAATAATGATTTAAATGTTATTTCATTAAGCAAAATACGAAAGTTTATTATTTATAAAAACTTATGGGATAAGTGTATAAATAATAAAAGGTTAAAATCCTCTCTCTTTGACCCTTGTTGGCCGGCCATTACATGTGCCAAAAAGGCATGTGTGAATATAATAATAAAGCATGCTATATTCTCTCTTGAATCAAGGCTTGACTATGTGGATATGTATGGCTTTTCTTGAGTGCATGCACCAACATATTCCTTGTGTTTTGTGAGCTCTTTGGCCGGCCATATAGAGGAGAGAAGAGTGACTTTCAAGTGGGTAATAATCAGCCAAAATACTCCACAAAACTCTCTCAAGAACACTAGCAAAAATCGTTTTTGGTTTGAAGGAGAAAAGAGTTTTATCTTGCAAGTTTTGAAGACTATCATCTAAGGTGTTTTACTTGTGGGTGGATCAACTATAGAGGGATTCTTTCTTGATTCCTAGCCTTCATAAACTCGTGATATCAAGCTCAAGAAGAAAGGTTATAATCTTGAACTTAATCTATGCTTCTTCTTCATTTTATCTCTACATGCATGTAGGATGATCCTCTTGGAATGGAATTCGTGTTCATCTTTTAAGCTTTCGTTGCAACTTCAAGTTTTTGAAACTAATTACATGAACATGGATTTCCAACAATTGGTATCAGAGCCATGGCTATATTGCATGTTTAGATAATAAGTTTATTTGGATAAACTTGGTTTTTGGAAGCCATGAATCTTAATCTTCTTGAATGCAATGTTCATGCATGGCTTCTTTGGCAACATGCAAGTGTTTAATCTATGATTTTATGTAACCAACTATATTTTATGTTTGCATGCATTTGGTTACATAATTGTTGCCTTAGAAAAACAAAGTGTTGATTTTCTTATGATTTTATGTGATAAAATGGTGCATAAACAAGCCAAGGACCATATGTTGCATGTTTTGTGTTTAAATTCGATATGGTTGTAATCTATTCTTTTATTCAAATGGTTTGTAATAATAATTAGTTATTTCCTTCTTTTATTCATTTTGTAAGTATTATAATAGTTGTATTCTTTTGTATCTTTTATAAAATGTAATAAGTGAAGGAGATAAAGCTAAAGAAAGATTGCAACAAAAAGCACAAATTTCCTGCCATGGCTGTTAAGGATTTCGAACCTGTTAAGAGGCTCTAAATAAATTCATATCTTGGTGTTTTGATGCTATACTTGTTAGTAACTTTAATATCTAGTATATACATTAAGTTTTAACAAGTATAAGCATCAATATGACCAAGAATGAAGTGAAGAAAGCAACAAAACCACAAGAAAACCCTCCTGCTGCCACTGTTCTGTCGCAACTTTTATGGAGGCCAAAAGAAATTCTAAAACTCATGCAATGGTTTCAAGAAATGGTGGTTCAAGTCTCATTTGATGTTATAAGAATCTTGGCAAAATTGTAGCCAAATCGAAGACCATTTGGTTGAGTTTTTGTCACCTTTTTGTCCCTAGGTTTGGACTTGATATTTCATGTATGGCTCACATGAAATATCAAACTAGTTGGCTTGTGTTTATGCACCCATGCATGCATGTGATGATTGAATGTTTTATGATTTTATGTTGTGGATGAAAATAAGATTTTGCATGCTAGACAACCTAGATAATTAAACATAATCATCAAGGAGTTTGTAATTTTCAAATTGACATATATAACATAAGATGTAATACAATTGGTTTTATTAAAATGGGTTTTGTTATAAAACCTATAAAGTCAAGTTTTGAGAATAAATGAAACAAATAAAATGGAGATTTTATGAATTCTTACAAACTCCAACCCTAAGTAATAATGGTAATTATTTAGGATTAAAATTGGTTCTCATGTATGTGATCAAACTCAAACTTAATATTGGATATTAATTGTAATCTTGACCACAAACAAAGAATCAATAAAATGGAGATTTTATGATTAAGGAACCAATTAACAAAATAAGATTTAATGGTACCATGTTCATTGGATGCATGCAATCTACATGATACCATATGTTTTCAAAATTAGAATTGTAAAACATACAAATCCCTTTCGAATACAAATCCATGCCGTCCCTCTTAAAGACACTCATGTATCACTTGAATATCCTTGTGGGATAAAGGTTACCTAACCACTTGGAGTCTTCTTGTGATACAAGAGGTAGTTTTGCAATATTGATGGGATAAAGGACACCTAACCATCAATAGTTGTCAAAACTACACGTTCGTTTAAGTGGGATGATTTGTTTGGAAATCTTTTGTGATAAAGGTCACCTAAGCATTAGAAATCCAAGGCATAGATGGGATCAAACATGCCAAACTTATAAATGTTATTATCGGATCCCATACCTCTAGAAATTATATTTGGATATAATTGGTAAACCGTTACCTACCTTGTTGATTCGAATAGGCGGGATAAAGGATACCTAACCACTTATTCGTATTGCAACTTGGATTCTAGACCTTTATCAATTAAAGTTTGTGAAACAATAAAGGGTATTAATTATTAAGGACTTAATATCATAATTTACTAAATTAAACCTTGTTAAAATTTTGTAGATGGCACCAAACACAACAAACCCGGCTCCTAACAAAACTTCACTGCGGTCTCTCCTTGAGGGAGAAAAACTTAACCACACCAACTTCTTGGATTGGTACCGTAGTGTGAGAATAGTTCTCAAACAAGAAAAGAAAGAATATGTTCTCAATGAACCACTTCCTGAAGAGCCCCCTGCCATTCCTAAGCCCGCACATGATGCATGGCTTAAAAAGATGGATGATTCCATTGATGCATCATGCCTCATTTTGGCAACCATGATTCCTGACCTTCAGAAGGACTTAGAGAATCATTCGGCCTATGACATGATTAATCAATTAAAGGAAATGTTCCAACAACTTGCAAGGACAGAAAGGTTCGAAACTGTTCGGGCTTTCCATGCTTGCAAGATGGAGGATGGACAGACGGTTAGCTCTTATGTGCTCAAAATGAAGAGTCACATTGATCATTTGGCACGTCTTGGAGTTGTGATGCCCGAAGAGCTAGCAACGGATATGATCCTTAACTCCTTGACAAAGTCTTTTGATCCCTTTGTCATGAACTATAACATGAATGGTTTGAATAAGACTATCCCGGAATTGAATGGGATGCTAATTACCGCGGAAAAGAATCTGCCTAAGAAAACCACTCAAGTTCTCATGATCAAGGAAGGTGGTACAAAGAGGACTAGACCCGAACACCCCACCAACTCCAAGGGCAAGGGGAAGGCAAAGGTTGTCAAAGGAAAGGGCAAGAAAGTTGTCCAACCATCCCGTCCGCCCAAGAAGAAGGCAAAGGTTGCCAAAGAAGACGCGTGCTTCGAATGTGGCAAAGTTAGGCATTGGAAGAGAAATTGCCCTACCTATCTTGCGGAGTTGAAGAAGAAGAAGGCCGGTAAGGGCACTTCAGGTATCTATGTGATAGACCTAGAACTTTATAATTTATCTCCTAACACATGGGTATTTGATACTGGTTGCGGAACTCACATTTGTAATATGTTGCAGGGGTTCAAAAGGAGTAGGCGACTGAAAGCAAACGAGGTAGTACTCCGGGTTGGAAACAGTGCAAGGGTTGCGGTGGATTCAATTGGAAGTTTTGATTTATTACTACCTAGTGGCTTGTATTTGACATTGTTGAATGTTTATTATGTTCCTAGCTTGACTAGGAATATTATTTCGGTTGCTAAGTTGAGACAATGTGGTTTTAATCTTTGCTTTATAAATGATGACATTTGTGTTTCGAAAGACAATGTATTCTATTTCGAGGCTAGGCCTTTAAATGGAATTTATGAAGTAAACCTTGATGAAAAGACTAACCATGGCTCTTTATACCACACTTTCACCAAGAGACCCAAATGTGATTTGAGTCAAATTTATCTATGGCATTGTCGCCTTGGACATATAAACAAGAAACGCATATCCCAACTTCAAAAGAGTGGACTTTTGAAGGCAAATGAGAATGACTCATTTGATATATGTGAATCTTGTTTACATGGCAAGATGACTAAAGCTCCTTTCTCGGGAACCAATGAAAGGGCAAAGGACTTGTTAGGAATCATACATACGGATGTATGTGGTCCTTTCAAGCCAATGACTAGATATGGTGAAAGATATTTCATCACCTTCACTGATGACTTTAGTCGTTTTGGTTATGTTTATTTAATTAAACATAAACATGAGGCGTTTGAAATGTTCAAAACGTTTCAAAGTGAAGTGGAAAATCAACTCAACAAAACAATTAAAGTTCTACGTTCTGATAGAGGAGGTGAGTACTTAACTACAAACTTTATGGATCATCTTAAGACTTGTGGAATTGTTTCACAACTTACTCCACCTGGAACACCACAACATAATGGTGTATCTGAAAGGCGGAACCGAACACTATTGGATATGGTTCGATCTATGATGAGTAGAAGTACTCTACCTTTATCATTTTGGGGTTATGCTTTACAAACAGCCGCTCGTCTCCTAAACATGGCACCTACTAAGAAGGTAGATAAAACGCCTTATGAGATATGGCATGGAAGGGTTCCATCTTTATCCTATCTCAAGGTATGGGGTTGTGAAGCTTATGTTAGACAAGAAGCTTCAAACAAACTAGAACACCGTTCAACTAAGTGTATCTTTGTAGGGTATCCGAAAGATTGTCTTGGATACTACTTCTACAATCCCATAGAGAATAAAATATTTATTTCTCGAAAAGCTGAATTCCTAGAAAACAAGTTTCTGAGGGAAGAGGCTAGTGGGAGGTTTGTGGAGCTTGAAGAACTTTAGGAACCACAGCCTGATACACAAGAAATTGGATCTAGCATTCAACAAGAAATTGTTGAACCTGAACAAACAGTTGACCAGGAACAAATTGTAACACAAGGTGTTCGCAGATCAATCGAACCTGAAAGATATGGTTACATAATGATGGAAGAGGAATGTTATACGATAGATTCTGATGAACCCGTCAACTACCAGAGTGCAATGTCAGATCCTGAATCTGATAAATGGCTTGAAGCCATGAACACTGAGATGCAATCCATGCATGATAACCAAGTGTGGGACTTGGTTAATCTTCCCACCAATTGTAAGACTGTTGGGAACAAATGGGTTTTCAAGAAGAAAACCGACGTGGATGGAAATGTTCACACTTTTAAGGCAAGACTTGTCGCTAAAGGATACTCACAAACTCATGGTATTGACTATGATGAGACCTTTTCACCAGTGGCAATGATCAAGTCAATTAGGATACTTTTTGCCATAGCCGCATACTATGATTATGAGATATGGCAAATGAATGTCAAGACCGCTTTCCTTAATGGACACTTATTGGAAGATGTCTATATGGATCAACCTAAAGGTTTTGTCGATCCCAATCATCCAAGCAAAGTGTGCAAGCTTAAAAGATCAATCTATGGATTGAAGCAAGCGTCTCGAACATGGAACATCCGCTTTGATGAAAAGATTACAAATTTTGGATTCATCAAAAATCAGGATGACTCCTGTGTTTACAAGAAAGCTAGTGGGAGCATAGTCATATTCCTAGTATTGTATGTAGATGACATACTTTTATTTGGAAATGACATCCCAACCTTAAAAGGTGTCAAAGCGTTCCTTGAGAACTGTTTCTCAATGAAGAACTTAGGAGAAGCTGCTTATGTATTAGGCATAAAGATCTATAGAGATAGATCTAAGAGACTTATTGGTTTAAGCCAAAGTGTATATATTGATAAAATCTTGAAAAGGTTCAAGATGCAAGACTCCAAAAGAGGATTCTTGTCAATACCACATGGCACCATCCTAAGTAAGTCTCAGTGCCCAAGCACTAGGACTGAAATTGAAAGGATGAAACATGTCCCATATGCTTCGGCAATTGGGTCTATCATGTATGCCATGTTATGCACTAGACCCGACGTCTCATGTGCCTTAAGCATGACTAGTAGGTATCAACAGAACCCTGATGAAGCCCATTGGACTGCTGTAAAGAACATTCTTAAGTACTTGAGAAGAACTAAAGACATGTTCTTAGTATACGGTGGTTTGGAAGAAAGCTTAAAAGTAAAGGGTTACACTGACGCAAGCTTCCAAACAGATAGGGACGATTCGAGATCTCAATCTGGGTATGTCTTTATTTTAAATGGAGGAGCCGTGTCTTGGAAGAGTTCCAAACAAGAAGTGATTGCTCAATCCACTACAGAATCAGAATATGTTGCTGCTTCGGAAGCTGCTCAAGAAGCTGTCTGGATGAGAAAGTTCATTGAAGATCTAGGGGTTGTCCTTTCCATTCAGGACCCTATAGAAATCTTCTGTGAAAATCTAGGTGCTATAGCTCAAGCAAAGGAACCTAGATCGCATCAAAAGACCAAACACATTCACCGAAGGTATAACTACATATGACATGAAGTTAAGAATGGTGAAATAAGTATTCACAAGGTTCATACAGATCAGAATTTGGCAGACCCATTCACGAAGCCTTTACCCCAAGCTAAGCATGAAAGTCACGCTAAGGGTATAGGACTTCGTTTTTCTAATGAATGGATTTGATTTGTATTTAGTGTTTTATGAATATAAAAACTATGTAAACAACAATAATTATGTGATATATGTGACGTGATGTTTCATTCATAATTTTGTGTTTTAATATTAGCATGTTTAATCCTTGAATAATCTAATTATTCTAAATGTCCATAGTCGATCATAGTTGTGGGAGCAATTATGAAGTAAGACTAATATGAATTGGATTGGTTGACTTTTATGGGTAAAAGTAGCAAAAGGTTGCAACCAAATTCATAGGTACTTGTCAGTGAACAAGTATTGGACTTGACCCGTTTCAAGATCACTCCATGGATCATTGTCATAAGTGATTCTTGAATAAAGGTATTATCATTGTATCATTAGACCTGAGATACATATTTGGGACTCAAATATAGGGAGTGCTATGCTTTGATGTGGTTCACCGTTGTTCTTGAAATATAGGCAACCATACAGACCATACTCAAGTATAGTACTAACTATATGAGGGGCATATGTAGTCAAGACGGGATTTGTTCCTCTTATGTGTTGAGAGTTAGACATCTAAGGCGCCTGATTAAAAGTTGAATTTAAAATGAGAATGATTAAGATCCATGTCTCATGTTCAACATGATGTCTGTGACAAAGGGATAATTGATAGATAACCTTGTACATCAATTAGAGCCTCGTGCTTATGAAGAATTGGATGTTGTTGAATGGCATTATGTCATGTGTTATTGGGGGCAGTGAGATGTTGCTAGACGTTTATCACTGTCTGTATCATTCTATGATGCAACCTTGTGCAAGTGGGAGATTGTTAGTTCTATATGCCCAAGGATGATCATAAAATGATATTACTAATAATACATGATCCTATAGGGTCACACCAACAACAAGTTTGACACCAATTGATCATTTAGAATGTTAAATTAGATTTAACATCAAATGATACTAAACTTGCAATTTAATTTTGTAAGTTATTATTATTTGAGGTAAATAATAATAACTCCAAAATTAATGGTTGATTAATAATTCATATGTGATGAATTAATTAAGTATAACAATTAAATTGTTTAAGTTGTTAAATAATTTAATTGATTTATAAGTAAACCTTTTATTTAATTTAATTGATAAATTAAATGAAACATGTACATTATAGATATATATATATATATATATATATATATATATATATATATATATATATATATATATATATATATATATATATATATATATATATATATATATATATATATATATATATATATATATATATATATATATATATATGTATATATTTATACAATTATAAGGCATGTTTAAAAGTGGTTTATGTGCATAATAATGATTTAAATGTTATTTCATTAAGCAAAATATGAAAGTTTATTATTTATAAAAACTTATGGGATAAGTGTATAAATAATAAAAGGTTAAAATCCTCTCTCTTTGACCCTTGTTGGCCGGCCATTACATGTGCCAAATAGGCATGTGTGAATATAATAATAAAGCATGCTATATTCTCTCTTGAATCAAGGCTTGACTACGTGGATATGTAAGGCTTTTCTTGAGTGCATGCACCAACATATTCCTTGTGTTTTGTGAGCTCTTTGGCCGGCCATATAGAGGAGAGAAGAGTGACTTTCAAGTGGGTAATAATCAGCCAAAATACTCCACAAAACTCTCTCCAGAACACTAGCAAAAATCGTTTTTGGTTTGAAGGAGAAAAGAGTTTTATCTTGCAAGTTTTGAAGACTAGCATCTAAGGTGTTTTACTTGTGGGTGGATCAACTATAGAGGGATTCTTTCTTGATTCCTAGCCTTCATAAACTCGTGATATCAAGCTCAAGAAGAAAGGTTATAATCTTGAACTTAATCTATGCTTCTTCTTCATTTTATCTCTACATGCATGTAGCATGATCCTCTTGGAATGGAATTCGTGTTCATCTTTTAAGCTTCCGTTGCAACTTCAAGTTTTTGAAACTAATTACATGAACATGGATTTCCAACAGCTCCTTGACCCAGAAATTCTTCAGATCCTTCAGGTATATTGGGCAACACGTTTCCAATGTCCCTTCAGCTGGTAGTCAACATATGGCCTCATTCGGGTCACTAGTGGGTGTTGTGTCAGAGTCAGCTTTTCTCTTAAATCATTGGTCAGGCTGTCCAACCTCAGCCCTTCCCTTCCATTGGGATGAGAAACTTCTTCTTAGCGTTACCATGATGAATGGCCAAGACAGGAGCAGTGGACTCTGAGCTACGGTGTTGCCGAAGGGTTTTATACAATCAATGAACCATAAATTTCCTAAGTTTACATGCAACCCTAAGAAAGATCTATGTTTTCTTCTACGAACATATAATAACAAAACCTAAAGGCCAACATTTAATTCTAAAGATCAAAACAAGAATTACCAACCTTTGAATCTTGTTCTTGAAGCCAGCATCACAAATGTCCTGCCTCAAATGGTGTCCACCCAAGCAATGGAGGAGAGAAATTAGCAGAGTGTCTGGAGAGTGTAAAGTGGCACAGAAAAGGGAAGCCAAGGGGAGCCAGGAGGTTCCTTTTATAGCCTCCTAGGGTTACAGCTAAAACCCTAAAGGAGCCTCCTTAATGAGCAAGCATGTCAACTATTTGGACCAGATCTCTTAAACCCTAATTAGGGTTTCGCCAACCTCTAGGGAAGCCCCCTAGGTGGCGCCAACTTTGGACCCTGGCTTCTGGTTTGCCATTTATTCAACTATTGAATAAATACAAACCAGTCCATGCACCTTTAATTAATTAATTTAATCTCCAAATTAAATCCAATCATTTCTAGATTAATTTCTAATTAATTATTATAGTTTTCTAATTAATATATTAACACTTAAATATATTAATAAACTATATATTTATTTCTATTGATTTATTAAACATTTAATAAATCAACCTTTCTCTCTACTGACTTCTACATCAATCCTCCTGCTATGAGGGCAATCCAAATAGACTTTTCTCCTATTAATAAGATAAATACAAATTATAAGTCATGGCTTAGACACCTAATCCAACAGTCTACTACTTGGATAAGTCTATAACTTTAATTTATCTTCTGATTAATAAACAACCTGCAGCTTCCTAGAAACTGCTACCGCACTCTGACCCAATCAGTTCTGTCCATAGATAAGTGATCATATGATCCTTCGTCCAACAAGATATTTTCAGACACGAGACATGGATTGAGATCAATCTCTGTCTGATACTCTGTTTCTCGATTTCCGACTTTGCTTATGACTTTAGAACTTCTAATTGAACACATCAATTTAGTCCAGGCTGGCCAGCACTTTAGTCAACTTCAAAATCATCGAGAGGCCTACATATATCTGTTTCCCATCAGGGTCAAGGAACGAATAAGCTTCGACTCATATGCTTGTGTCCTTTACTAGTCAAAATCATACACAACAATGTGTTTTATAACATCGAGTTACCGATGCGTTTACGCATTATCAATGCACAACCGACTCGCAAATTTCAACTCATATGTCTCCGCTTCAAGATTATAGGATATTATCGTCTCAACATTGCTCGTGATGTAATCCATAAAGCAATCTATTGAGCGCGGGTTTATCCAATACTCAAATCTCTATTTCTAAGTACTCGTTAACGTCGTAGCAGTCTTACTGCAATGTCTAACTCCTTAGACAATCTACACACCAATTCACGACAGTCTTCGTTCATACTTACTCCTTAAAAGTATGAGCGACTGTGGACCTTTGAATAATCAAATTACTCGGGAAGTGAAACATGCAAAACGAAACTTAAAATCTGACTGGTAGCTACTCTTGCTAATCACCAAGTCTCCACGAGGTAATCACCAAGTCGGATTCTTCATAAAACTATTATTGGTTTCTATATTTTTTTAAACTTTTAATTCATGTTATGTATCTATGTCTATATGACCTTTCACTCTTTCTATGTATCCAAATGTCATACATTTATACACTTTATCCAATCGGACATTCATCCGATGATATCTCAATTTAGTCATATACTGTCATTCTCACTTACATCTCCATTCTGTGTATTGTGGCCTTCCATGGTTCTTGGGATCTTTAGTCTACATGACTGCACCCTAAGACTATTTTGAATGTGTGACGATGTGCCGGTGACCCACACGCGCTCCATCGGAATACCAACGAAATTCTTTAACCATTAAGTCCTTTTACTTACTTGAAACTATTTTCAAATTACTATTAACATTCACCCCAATCATTTCCCAATGATTTCTCATGTATGTACAGAATCCATTAAGTATCCCCAGCCAGGTCATATCCTGAATCTGACTCACTATGCTCTAAGCATAAAGTCATCAGGACATGTTCATGACACTTCTGATCGATCCAAGATGCTCGTGTAATCCGATCTAACCTTATTCCAAACGCTTTTAGAATCTTGAGCTCGCTTATTATCCCAGTGTCATGACATTTAATGACTATATCCTTTCAGAGACTCTTTCTCATGCATCTTGAATCTTACCAAGATCATGCTTACTACGGCTAGGTCTATACTGATGATACCATCTATCTGATAGATGTCTATGGATTATGTGAGTATGTTGCACCTTCTTTATATCTCTCATGCCAAATCATCAAACATTGCAATGATAGAAAACTCCTTTTCCGGGGCTACGTATCATGAATCTCATCAATATCATCTTGGCAGAGTTTTGATCTATCTCATAGACGTTTACAACCACCTAAGTATGTCGTATCTCTATTAAGTCTTTCATAGCGATCCGTCTCTTAACACCAAGTCATTACACTTTGTAATGAAAAGAGACGTTTCCTAGATACAATATGTAACCCACATAGGGATAGTAGAAAACAGCGATACTCCCACTGGCTTTGGCACGGTTATGGACTATTCACAAAATCCAGAACTTTTGGCACCTTTTGAGAATCCAAACCTTTCTGACATCTTAATGGAAATCTTTCAGCCCTTTCTCCAAATCCAATCCTTTGGCATATTTTGAGAATCTGAATATCCTTTCTTGCGAGATGCCCGTGGGGTGTAAACCCGAGCTTATGTACCTTTGTATTGGCATACTCTTTTTTGAGTCCCTATTAGTGTGGCGGTGATCTACACACGCTCCACTAACGACTTACAATGTGCCATACTGTATCCTTTTGGATTTCATCTTCTATTGAGAGTCCTTCTCTCGAAATCAATTACTTGACTCTGAGTATCGTCTCACTCAACCAGATGTTCTGAAGGTACGTTCTGTCCATGTTGCTTTCTTTTGATGATTCAACTACTCCCACTGGTTTTTAGACCAGGTGTAAAATCAATCAAACTAGCACATAGATTGTATCTCGTTCTAAGTTTCTCTTAATTCGCAGCAACCGGGCTCACCAATGCTTCTAGTAGTCGGATTATTAATCCGTACCAACAATAGTGTTTTACCACCAAATGGTATGTCACCTCAATCATAACTACTTATGATGGTGATCAATACTACTGGTCAAGAGGAGATTATGTCAGTTTTTGAAACAGAAATCTGATTTCTGCTCCAAGCCTAGTGATGACTAAAGGTTCTTTCACTTGGCTAATCCTGAACTCATTCAGGACTGTCCCAACTCCCACTGTTTCCTTAGAACATCAGTTCTTTCTAAAAGAGCTCTTCTTTTATAGGTATAGCGGGATAGCCAGTGAAACGACATTGCTGATCAGGGCTAGTCATGAGGTTCAGAAGAACACTACAAGACCCTGGACTTTCTATGTGTAAGTAGGATAATGTTTTCAATACCTATTTAGTCTAGAGTGTGGTCGGAATATGGTTTTATGGTCTGACTAGTTTTGTATTTAATTTATCAGAAACTAATTAACAATGTATCTCATACATCGAGGATCGAACTGTTTCGACCTAATGCTCCATCATTTTCCCTAAGACACATTATAGCTATTAATGTTCTTGGAAGAGAATGAACTGTGAAATATTTTCCGAGTTTATGTTGTCACTCAGGTTTTGTGGATCTTGTACTTTCTTTGATCTGCTCAAGTTTTCAATTTAATCGCTTATTCTGATAAGCGAAGCCATATTCGTCATATCGAATGACAAATATCGTGAAGTACAAACAATTGTGTTTTTTTGAAGATTCGAGCAATACACAGCAACTGATGTGTCCGTTGCTCCTAATCTCAATATCTTTTACATCTCTATGTAAACTTATGACTTTGTTAACTCTGTTCAAGACTTGCAATCTTCACTTGACTCTAAGTCAACTGATTCCAAAATCATATCCTTTGGATCTTTGGGTGATTCATTTCTTGCCACATGTGCTTTATAAAGAACTTAATCATCATCTGAGTCTATGTCAAATAATTCCAAAGTCGTGTCCAACTGGATCTTTGGTTGATTCATTTCTTGACAAACTAAGAACTCAATTCATCATGAGACTCTAAGTCAAATGATTCCAAAGTCCTGTCCAACTGGACCTTTGGTTGAATTGATTCTTATAACATTTATCTTAACAATCATGAGGGACACAATTCCTGAATCCAAACACTTTGGATGTATCAATATTCAAGTTATTACTAATCATGCATTCAACACATTCATACAACATTTCAAGGATATTTCAAACAACAGGTGTTAAAAGAAAATTGACAATTTTATTAAAACAAAATCCTTAAACAATGTAATATATGATAGACAATGTCGAAACGCATCTAAAGACTAATAACAATATTTTAATATCTATCTAAACTTCAAAATTGCACGAGCTGGAAATCCAATCCAAATGTGCTCCTATGCGCCAGAGTCCCGTACCTTACTGATTCCCTGCATACAAACCAAAATGTGACTATCACATTATGCATCAAGGAATTATGGGACATGAGTTTTGAGATTTTTAGATATACCTGAGCTTTCAGAAGATTTTGACTTTGGAGGGTCTTCCAATCTTTCTGCGACTGTATCCGATTTTGTGGATTCCCAGTTTGAGACATGTCCAGAAGATCTGGATCGTTTCTTGCTGTGTATTTTCACTGGACTTAATCCAGAAGTAGATGGACTATTGGAGCTATGCCTATCCAAGAGTGACTCGTATAGAGTCAACAGTAGACGCATTTCCATAAAAGCCCTTTTCTGGTCTTCCTTTCTATACGTCTGAATGAACAGATCGTACTCACTAGTCAGTAAAGCGAGTAGAATGCTAACACTCATCTCCTGACTCATGGAATAACCAAGTTTGTACAATTCGCCTATGTAAGCTTCAATCTGAAGAACATGCGAATCGATGCTACTTCCTTCTTTTAGCTTGCACTCTGCAAGTCGTTTGAAGATCCTAGCTCGTTCCTCTTCAACTGGTTTTTGGAACTATTCCTCAACCGATTGTATTAAGTCATATGGCCCCAAGGATTCAAAATCCTTGCGGAACTCGGGGTCAATGGTCAATAACATGAGGTCACGAATCTTTTCGGATTCATCAACTAAGAAGTTATGCTTATCATAAGAACTCTTTATTATGACTTGTTCCGGTGGAACCGGGATCGGATACTCGGTGAGATGAAGCTTGCCAGCAATAACGAGAACCAGTCTCCAATTACGAAGCCATTCTTTACAGTTAAGGCCAGTCAACGTTTCCATATTTGGCAGGTGCATTCTGATGCTCTCAGAAATGGGTGAAGGAGGAGAGGGAGGAGAATAGACACTTGATTCAGACATATACAATAAACAGAATTTATTAGTTTAATTAATACTTATAAATAATTACCCAAATTATTATTTATTAAGGCTAGGATCTAAAATACCCCAACTATGGTGTGAAGAGGGATGCCGTAATCACAACATAATGGTAATTAAGGTAGATAATACACTTATCGATTTCATCATATGAAATTCCTAGATCTGTTGAGATTCATTGAACAGTTCAATGGCATGTTTAATCTTGGATGTGCTCCACTGTTTGTGACTGGGATGCCAAGGATCACAAACCGGATGTGAATAACCATGCAAATTAGCTCGGTACTCTCGAAATCAATTACCATCTCTAATTGAGGTGCCGGTTAACCACACACGCTCCATCAATAATGGTAATATCGAGAAACCCATTGCAACTCTTTGTGGACCCCATTTGGCGTGTCGGTTAACCACACACGCTCCACCAACGTTCCACAATGTGCAATGTGCAATTTCATGGATTAGCAACTCATTCACATTTTTGACCTAAAGTAACTAGATTAGGATTTTGTTCAAGGTTCTAGTACTTTCAATTATAGCATTATACTTTTAAGAGGCTTATCGGTTCTATCAAACCTGTTCGGCTAACGACACTAGACTGACCAGGAGAACGGTTGAAATACCGTGTTATTAAAATTGAGAGATTTTGAGTTAATTTTTGTGTAATTAGGATTAATTAGATTGTTGCATGAGTTTGGGTAGTTAGAATCCATTTGGAAGAAGTTTGAGGTTGAAAAATGCTAAAAAGATGTTACATGGGTCGTGTTGGAGTTACACAGGTCGTATAGGAGTCCCTTGTGATTGTTTTGATCATACCGTGAGTTACACGGGTCGTGTCGTGTTGACACGGGTCATGTAAGCCTGTAGGCTAAAACTCAAATGCATACCGATAGTTACACGGGTCGTGTAATATAAACACGGGTAGTGTAAAGTGTGCAGCACTGGTCGTGTAATATGGATACGGGTCGTGTAGCTCTGCAGCCCAAACTCCAATTACATACCGTGAGTTACACGGGCCGTGTAACTTTAACACGGGCCGTGTAACTTTAACATGGGCCGTGTTACGCGCAGATTTACTTTTTAAATGCTGATTTCTTTTCATTTTGGGAAATAACCACTTCGACCAAAACCTCTCTAAAACCCTAGGAAATAAATCTCCAACCTCTAAACTCGAAATTGAGGCTTGTAATTCAAGAATTTAAGCTAAGGCTTGATACTTTACGGTTGGAAGGTAATCCTCTTCAATTTTGGTTTCATCTTAACGATTGAGTTGTTTGATTTGAGATGGTTCCAGGTGGTTTTGATGAACCACCTGCAACTAACACGAATTAGAGTGAGTTTATTTGGATTAGTGTGTGTATGGGAGTTCTAATTCGAGACCCAAACTAAAGAAGTGTTGATTGTTTCATTTCTAGGGTTACATGTGTTTAAGTGATGAAATTGAAAGCTACAACTTTGATATTGTTGCTATCTCTTGATTTTAACTTGCTTCAATGATTCAAGTTCTTTGATTAAGATGAATATTGAGTGTGATTAAGATTGTTTTTTACTTGAGTAATGAAATTGAGCTGTTATGCTACAACTAAAGCTAGACAGGAGCATACACGAGGTACAGGAGTTCCACATATCGATTCCGCATCAGGTGAGTAGTTAATTATTAAATAATTATGCCTTATTATGATGTTGTTTACAGATAAGAAATAAGTTATGTTTGATTTGGTTGAATATAACCAAATTTTGAGTATATGGAAGAAAGAGGAATAATGTGTATGGCATACTATGGACTGAGATAGTCCATTGAGATATAATCAAATGAGATGATGAATGATGCGATCCGAATAACCTT
The DNA here is from genome assembly GCA_023525715.1 of Cichorium intybus. Classification (NCBI taxonomy): domain Eukaryota; kingdom Viridiplantae; phylum Streptophyta; class Magnoliopsida; order Asterales; family Asteraceae; genus Cichorium; species Cichorium intybus. Next base: position 64,037,660 of record CM042014.1, read on the forward strand.
AAATTACTCACTGAGCTTTCAAGCTCATAAATTGTTTGTTATTGTTATTTGTGTTAGGTTCTGGTAGCGGTGACCGTGGGAAGCAGAATATGGATGGATAGCTAGACTTGGACTTGAACTTTGACATAGATTTACTTTTGTTGTTTTGAAATATGAAGTAAACCCGTTTTTGTTTAATAGTTGTAAACAGTTGATGTAAATAGTTTAGGACTTGAACTAAGCTTTTGATGACAACCTTGTATAACTTGTTACTCTATTTGGGATTATACCTCTAATGATATTATGTTTGACTAACACAATTGGTATATCCTAAATTTGAGGAACCGGGTGTTACAAGTTGGTATCAGAGCTGTGGTTTAAGAGAATTAAACCTTGAGATGGGTTTAGACTTAAACCAATGAGATAGAGAAGTCCCACGGAGTCCCGAGTAGCTATCCTCCGCGATGTATCACAATGAGTTGATTATGTAACCATATTGAGTATTTTGGTGGCATACAAATTGAGTTGATTATACACCATATTGAGTATTATGGTGATATACGAGTAGAGTTGATTATACACCATATTGAGTATTATGGTGGCGATTGCTAAATGAGTTGATTTTCTTTTTCAGTTGAAATGAGCACTGGAAAAGAAAAAGAACGAGGTGATCCACCAAGAGATAAATCGGGATCACAAGATTCAGGTAAAGAGCATCAACCCGAGGGAGAGCGACTTCCCGAGATACAGAGTAATATGCAGGCGATGATTGCAGCTGAGGTAGCAAAAGCAATCAAAGATATATTACCAACTTACTTGAAACCTCAAGTGGAGGCTACAACTGGAGGTACTTCGGCAACCACCTCGATCCAGCCTGAGCAGAGAGAGGATCGTGGAGAGATCTTTACTGAGGTGAGTGGAGCTAGAGTGCCCGAGAAAACGAGAAACTGCACTTACGATGTTTTTCAAAAGGGCAAACCATATGATTTTTATGGAAAGGATGATCCCATAGCAGCCAAGAATTGGTTAACACATGTTGAAAAGATGTTCCGCACCGGTAAATGCGAGAGGCGGATAAAGTGGAGTTTGCAACAAACTTGTTAAAGGAGGATGCACAGTTCTGGTGGGAGAATACGTGTATGGAGATAGGAGAGAGCTTGGCGTATACATTAAGCTGGGAACAATTCAAGTTGAAGTTCACTAAATACTACTGTTCCAATAATGCTATGGAGGGAATAGAAGAAGAGTTTTTGAAGTTACAACAAGGGTCGAGAACAGTGCAACAATACACACTGGATTTCAATGAGAAGGCAAGATTTGCACAACATCAAGTTGATACAGAGGAGCGTAAGATGGATCGTTACTTGTGGGGTTTAAAACCCACATCCGAGAGTTTTTGCCAAGTTCAAGATATACTACCTTTCAACAAGTTGCCGAAGCAGCAAGATCAAGGGAAAGGGAATTACAGAGACAGGAAGAGGAAAGAAGAACTGAAAGAGAAATAGGAGGATCCAAGAGAAAATGGAAAGGTAAAGCAAGAGATACTTCTCAGAGGTCTACTACCACGGGTTCTCAATTTCGTGGTGAACCCAAGAAGAACGAGTAGTGATGGTGTAAGAAGTGTTGGCGAAAACACACGGGAGAATGTGATTCCCGAGACCCTCCATCAGTTTGTTTCCAGTGTGGAAAGACGGGACATATGGCTCGCCAGTGTACCGAGAGTCGCCCCGTTTGTTTTAATTGTGGGGAGAGCGGGCATATTCGTCCTAATTTCCTGAAGATGAGGTTTGAGTCACAGAGAGATTTTCAAAAGACCGGACAAGGAGGAGGTCGAGATCGAGATGATCGAAAAGACAAGAGTGGCGGTCACGTGAGAATGCGAGCTTTTCAATTAACCGTCGATGAGGCGCGAGATCAAACTGATGTTAAATTATTACCAAATACTAAATAATCATTATTACCAGATATTAAATTAATACTTTGACAATTCAACATTAAAAGTTTACGTGAATATTTGAACTTAGAACATGAAGCATAATGTTTACATTATACACAATGAATTAGTGATACATACATGTAAGGACATGCAAACCTACGATTCTTGCTAGTTGGTTCTTCTTGAGATCGCGAGAGAATAGAATTAAAGAATAGTGGTAGAATCCGAGATTGAAGTTTACGGCTTCTTACCCGTACTCAATTTGCCGCTTAATTAAACCTATGATTACTTAAATTAGCTATCTAAACATGGCCCACCCACCTACACTAATGGCCCAATTTTCTCTATATCCCCGGTCCGGTTCCCGGTTTTGGGCCGGTTCCGCGATCCGGTTCCATCCGGTTCCCGGTTCCAAAAATCCTAAAAAATTGAGACCCGGACCCGGCCCGATCAGTACTTCCGGTTCCCGGTTCCCGGGTCGGTTCCGGTTCGGTTTCCCGGTCCATATGCTCACCCCTACATTAAATGATTCTTTATCTGACTCTTCTTCACCTAGAGAAAATTTTAAGAAAGGATAGGGACAGAATTTAACCAAGAACGGGGTAAAACCAAATCTCAATCGTAAAGACATTCGATCACCCAGATCCCATGCGAGAGTGGAAGAGAAAAATTATTTTTATCAAAATAAATCAAACAGCACCTCATCAACCATCATCAAAACTGTGATTCCGAGACAAACTTGGAACCCAGTAACTTCGGTACCATACAAGTACATTCACAAGGGTCTACTTCTGATGCCAAGCACTAAATTTATTCATTATCTTCAAGCTACAAATTTCTTCAATTATCATTCCGAGTTTCCCAAAATTGCCTATGTTTCGAGAGCAGCAAAGTCTGTTGTCTCGACCACAGGAAAACATGATATCGAGTCCAACAAATCCAGCCCGTCACACTCAAAATCCATCAAATTTTTAGTTACACCAAAGAGAAGCATTCAACAGCAGAATACTTTCAAAAGCAGAAATAACAACTTTCGAAAAGGAAAAATTGTTTTAAAATTTCTGAAAGTTGAAAAATCAAATATTTCTCAAAAGCAAACAGCTTTGAAAATACTAAAACGCGAACAAACCACTATTTGCTGTAACAATGTTTCAAAACCACCTTCTATTACTCCCTCGATCAACACTAAACCGAAGAATCTCAACAATCAAAATAAAAATCACTTTCAAAAATTCCCAAAAATAACTGTTCAAAAATGGATTGTAAAAATTCCAACTTCTGACTCCACTACTTAGACTTGAGAAGTTGAAACTTCTGCAAACAGGACAATCAAGAAAAAGTCCACATCTCCCAAATCTAGAAAAACCATTGGCCCCAAACAAGTTTGGGTGCTCAAACTAACTGTTTAATTTTTAGGCATTCAGTGCGGAGGAGCAGGATGACGAATGGGTTATTGATAGTGCCTGCTCAATGTACATGACCGGGAGATTGGAATTTTTGAGGGATTATCGAGAAGTCAGCAATAGAGGATATGTAACTTTTGGAAATGATGCTAATGGTATAATCAAAGGATATGGGGTTCTGACAAATGGAAACTTCAAAATTCAGAAGGTTGCCTATGTCCTCGGACTCAAACGCAATCTCATAAGCGTAGGACAACTTGTCAGTACTGGTCTCTGAGTAGAATTTGATGATGAATTCAGCTACATCATGACCAAGACCCGAGACAGATGTTTAGTGAAGTCTCCGAGGCATGTTAACATGTTTCCTCTAGATATTTCTTTGTTTCTTGGAAACCACGACTGTGTTTACTTTCGAAGGCTCATTCCAAAATTAGCTGGCTATGGCACCGGAAGTTGGCCCATCTAAATTTTCGGTACATGAATCAGTTAGTTACAGGAGAGATGGTCTGAGGAATCCCTCTTATGAAGTTTGACAACGAGAATTTGTGCGTTGCGTGTGCACTGGGAAAGCAGAAGAAGAAGCCTCATAAATCTATCACAAACTCAAGCATCTCACATCCTTTGGAACTCCTCCACATCGACCTCTATGGTCCATCGACAGTTGCAAGTCTGAATCACAAGAAATATATTTTGGTGATTGTAGATGATTTCACCCACTTCACGTGGGTATTTTTCATGAGGTTAAAGTCCAACACCTTCTTGGAGCTCCGAAATTTCATCGTATCAATTGAGCTCAAAGTGCAACTGCCAATCAGAAGAATCCGAAGTGATAATGGAACAGAATTTAACAATCGCCAACTAGAAGAATTCCTGGCATCAAAAGGAATTGAGGACAACTTCTCTACTCCTTACACACATCAACAAAATGGTGTAGTGGAAAGGAGAAATCGAACCCTAGTTGAAGCAGCTAGATCTATGCTTAACTTCGCCAATCTTCCATTATCCTTCTGGGCAGAAGCTGTAGCAACAACATACTTTGTACAGAATCGATCAATCATCAATAAGCGACTTTTGATGACACCATACGAAGTGTTAATTGGGAGAAAACCCTATGTTAGATTTTTCCATATTTTTTGTTGTAGTTGCTTCATCAAAAATAACAAATATCACTTGGGAAATGTTGTGCCCAAAAGTGATGAAGCAATATTCATGGGTTGCTCATCTAAATCTGTTGCTTATCATGTGCTGAACAGGAGAACTCGAGTCATTGAAGAAAGCTTCGACATTGAATTTGATGACCAATACCTCTAGAGGAAACCAGCAAAAGGCATTCTATATGTCATGGAGGCTGAGATTCCGGAAGGTCATCAATCTATCCAAACAACCGAAGTTAACTATGATATACTCTTCGATCCTTGAGAGACAGCAACTCATGTCGAAATCATTCGCTGTCCTAAAGCTATTCAGCAGATTACAACAGCTTCAGCACCATCACCTTCTACATCTACCAAATCAACAGTTCCATCTAATCATGTTAGAAGTTCAAATATTAATGCAATATTTGAAGGGAGCCTTCGCTCCCTCCACATGTTCAACAGGTTCAGGGGGAGCCTTCGCTCCCAGCAAACGTCCAGGGGGAGCTTCCGCTCCCGACTCATGTTGATGGAATTCCTCAATTTGAGGGGGACCATCAACATTCAGGAAATGAAAGAAACAACTCTTCAGCAGATACATCAAATGATGCACCAATCTTCACATTCGATGCCGATGAAGAAATTTCAGCTGAAGAATCACATATCCAAGATGTGACTCCCCAAAATTTGGAATTTATCCAGGACATTATGCCACCTGAGTCAGAACCAGCCTTAATTCCGAGACTCCATAAATGGACTCGAAACTATCCTCCGAATCAAATTATCGGAAATCCTTCCTCCGGAGTTCAAACTCGATCCAAAAATTCTATCCAGAATAAATGTCAATTTGCTACTTATATTAGCAAATTTGAACCCCAAGACTATCTTCGATGCTCTGGATGATGACGACTGGATCAAAGTCATCCAGGAAGAATTGGAAGAATTCAAGAGGAATAAGGTTTGGGATCTTGTGCCTCGATTAGCCAATCAAACTGTTGTTGACACAAGATGGGTCTTCCGAAATAAACTAGATGATATGGGTACCGTGTTCCGAAACAAAGCCAGACTGGTAGCTAAAGGCTATAGTCAGATAGAAGGGATTGATTATGATGAGACATACGTACCAGTAGCACGGCTAGAAGCAATCTGAATCTTCTTGGCCTATGCTGCTCACAAGAATATTATTGTTCAACAAATGGATGTGAAGAGTTCTACAAGGTGATCTACACGAGGTTGTCTATCTTTAGCAATCTCCGGGTTTTGAAGACCTATCTCGTCCCAATCACGTCTAGTGACTAAACAAGGCTGTGTATGGTTAAAGCAATCTCCAAGGGCTTGGTATGAGACCCTCTCAAATTTCTTGGTACAATCTGGTTATCGAAGAGGAACCATTGATCCCACATTTTTTGTCCGATCACATCAGAAACACATCATGACTGTACAAGTTTATGTGGATGATATCATTTTCGGTTCAACGGATCAGGCAATGGTTGATGAATTTTCCAAAGTAATGACAGACAAATTCCACATGAGTATGAGCTGGGAAATTAACTTTTACTTGGGTCTTCAGATTAAACAGACCAATAGAGGAATATTCATTCACCAGGAGAAATATACGAATGAATTGTTAAAAACGTTTTCTCTTGAGAATTCCTCTACCTCGAAAGTCCTAAAATTTACCGAGGAATGATAGGTTCTCTCCTCTATTTGACGGCAAGTAGACCAGATATTATGTTTGCTACATGTATATGTGCGAGATATCAAGCAGCTCCGAAATTATCTCATCTGATTACTGTGAAACAAATTTTCAAATATTTCAAAGACACTAAGGCAATGGGTCTCTGGTATCCAGTCGAAGTTCACTTTAATCTTCAAGCATTCACCGATGCAGATCATGCTGGATGCAGATTGGACAGAAAAAGCATGTCTGGAGGTTGTCAATTCTTTGGTGGAAGACTTGTGAGTTGGTCCTCAAAGAAGCAAAATTGTGTTGCTTTATCTTCAGCAGAAGTAGAATATGTTCCTGCTTCCACTTGTTGCTCACAAGTCCTTTGGATGAAGACCCAACTTCTGGACTATGGATATCGATTTCTTAGGTACCAATCAACTGTGATTCCAAAAGTGCTATTGCCATTTCCCACAACCCAATTCAGCACTCAATGACCAAGCATATTGATCTTCGGTATCATTTCATTAAGGATCAGATCCTTCAAGGTAACATTGAACTTTATTTCATTCCCACTGAAGAACAAGTGGCTGATGTTTTCACAAAGGCATTGGATTCATCTAAATTTCACAATTTCTTAGAAATTCTTGTCATGTTAAATCATGATCCAAATTTCTTCAGAGATTAATTTTTTAACGAACTTCATGTCAACTTGTTTTTCATAAGAATTTTCTAAAAACTCAATATCACATTTATTTTCTGACAACCTTTGTTTATTCTTATTTCGGAATCCCTCCATTTTATTCTCCTTCGGAACTTGAATTTGTCTGAGAATTTTTTTGTTTTCGGAACTACGGCTCTCCTGAGGTTCAAAAATATTTTCTGAACTTTTTTAACTTCTGAGGAACCTCGTTTCAAACTCAACTTCTAAATTTTTAAACTTCTGAGGAACCTCGTTTCAAACTCAACTTCTGACCTTTTCAACATCTGAACTTTTCAAATTCTGAGGAGCCTGGTTTAAGACCCAACTTCTGATCATCAATTTTCTGAACTTTTCGGAACATCCCTTTTCCCCATATTATGTTTTGTATAATTCTGACCTCAGAACATCGACATTTCGGTAAGTACATTCTCTGACTCATGCAAGCAGTTAAGGTACATAATCTATTTTCTCATAATCTTCCAAAATAAAAAAACGACCAACTAAATGAGAAAGGAATGTGAATTAAATACAGTTACATTAAATATCCAATAATTTGTAATTAATATTTAGTATATATCTAAATGTATCTGTAACCGTGTCATACGTGTCCCTCTCTGATCGGACCATCTTGTTTAATCATGCCTTGGCATTAAATGCCAAGCGAAGCCTTTTTCTGACACGTCTTGTCAATGTCCTTTCATTCCCTTTCTGTCGGTTTTTCAGAAAATTCAAAACCCTTTTAACCGTTCCCTCCTCTTTATCTTCTCCCACACTTTATCTTCTTCCTCTATCTCTCTCTTAGCAAATTTCATCTCTCGATCTTCCAACCTCCGATCTCCGCATAGTCACCGGAACCTCTGCACTTCTACGAGTCACCGGAGTTACGCAACTCTCGTCCTCTTTGCTGTTATTGCCGCTTGTCTCAGTGCAGATCTGTAGGGTTTACAGTCAAACCTAATTTTCGACCAACCATCGTCCGCCGTCTTCACTCTACTCTTCTTCCCTCTATCGATTTTAAGCATCTTCTCAGGTAAATACTTTATCCTTCTTTCCTTAATGTTTTCTGCATTATGTTCATCCCACCGATGATTGACCGTTCTTCATGTTCAACTGCATTTTTCACATTGTTCTTATTTATTATTGAGTAAACTTATGATCAATGGGTTCTGAAATGACTTTCTTAACCAGTCTTGATCTAGTTTATCTGTCAAACATCTAGTGATTCGGCAAGTAGTTTTTTGAATGTTCATACATGATTCTAACTGATCTTGCTCTTTAACTAAACTTTTGAGTAGGTTTTGCTATTTGATTCTTTTAGAAAAGTGTTAATGGCTACATCTTCCAAAAGTGGAGGGTCCGCTAGTAAGGACACCATTGTCGTTGCACCGTGCAACATTACGATATCCATGGATCTATCCCTTTAAAAAGCACACGTGCGTATTTTGATCCACATCATGTGTAGACACCAGCTGGCTAAGGCATTCTTTGATAAGCTACCGGCAATCCCAGTCTCATTAGTCAAACGTACTGTCCTCTCCGCCAAGAAACATGGGAACCACTACTTGACACTCTATCTGATGTCAGGGAAGTGCCTTTGGATAAGAATATTTTTGCTGCAGCTCTTGAGCCAACTTATCATCAAGCCCAGTTCGATCATCCACCCCCACATCAACTTCAAAGCATGATCTACCGCATGGGATATGCTTACAAAATGGAGACCCTGTCCCAATTCTCTAAGGGAAACATTTCTCCCATATGGCAATGCTTAATTCATTATTGCATTAAGTGCTTAACAGGTAAAACTGGTGGGACAGACCAGTTGAGTAAACGAATGCTGGAACTATTGTGCCGCCTTTTCTCCGAAAATGACGTTGACTATGCAAAAATTCTTTTCGAAGATTTCCTCTCCTAAATTCCGACTTCTTAGAATAGTCCACGCAAGATTCACTCTGCATGCTTCTGGGCAATGAGCATTGACCAACTTTATAGTATCTTTCAACTTCCGATCCCAGAACCCGATGGTGATGCTCTGAAAATTACACTAGCTAAAGCTTATGCACTGAAGCATGATCCCATCTTCAATAAAATCAGAAGAATGCCAGATGCTCTTCTGAACTTGGCTGATCCAGTAGATGAGGTCGTAATCAAACATATTACTGACACCGATAACGTTCCACCTTATCCTCCCCAACCTCTGCAAAACACTCTAGCTCCAAAGAAAGGAAAGAAGAAAGTTTCTGAATCCTCCCCAGCTAAACAACTCCAGAAAAAGAAACAAATGAGTTCCAGAGAGGTACACTTCTCTAATTCTGAATCTTAACAAATCATTGAATGATTTTGTGAACATATCTTTCTCTGAACTTATATCTTTTTCTGAATGGTTATCTGAATCTAACTTTCTCTGAACTCATATCATTTTCTGAATGGTTATCTGAATCTAACTTTCTTTGAACTTATATCATTTTCTGAATGGTTATCTGAATCTAACTTTCTGTGAACTCATATCATTTTCTGAATGGATTTCTGAACCTCACCCCTTTCTAAATCAAAATGATATTCCGAGTCCCAATCACTTCAGAACTTAACATTTTTGGTATCTCACGTCTGATGTACATCACTTGATTAGGATAACTTCTTTTCGGAATAAAACTTCACTTATTTTACATAAGTTATAATTGAATGCCCTGTTAGCAACTTATTGTCTATCGTCATTGGCATTTGAGAAATCCAGATATATATTCAGTATTGTTTGGTTAAGTTGTTCTAACTTCTATGTTTAAACAACTTGCATAACAAAAATATGTGATTTTTGGGAATCCAAAATAAGCTTTTGGTCATGAATTTTGGTATCTATGTGATAAGCTAAATTCGGTTTCCCTAAGGTATGTGTTACCCTCGGAATTCATTTCCATGTTCTGTATCCTAACATTTTGTACATCTTTTTGATGGGAAATAGGCAAAACAAATAAACTTAACTCTTAAGTTCACATGTAACCAAATTGGATCTATGTTTTCACTATTTGAACCTATAACTAATACCTAAGGCAATTTCGAAAATACTAAAAGGAATAAAAGAAAATTACTAACCTTATGTTGATTCTTTTGGAAGCGAGCACCACAAGCGTCGTGCCTCAAATCGTTCACACCCAAAGCAAGAAACAAGAAAAACCAGAGAGAGGGAGGAGAGCTATGAAAAGTGGCGCAAAATATGGGATCTAGAACCCCATATTTATAGCCTCCAAGGCATAAGGAGATAAGCTTTAGAGATAAACCTTATTTGAATTGAAACTAGATAAACCTTTTATCTTTAATTCAAATCCCTATTTACCTACTATATAGATTCCGAAATCAAGGATAAACCCATCCTTAATTTAGCCAACTATATTACCTACCAAAACTGTTCACTACTCAACTATTAAATAATTACAATTCAGCCCCTGCACTTTTAATTAATCAAATTAATCCCAAAATTAATTCCAATTAATTTCTGATTAATTATTAATTAAATAATACTATTTCTAATTAATATATTATCCTCATAATATATTAACAAATTATTTATATTGATTTATTAATTGCATAATAAATCAATCTCTCTCTCTCTCTAAAAGTTATTCTGTCAAATTGCCAGCTTTAAGGGCAACCCAAAAGGACTTTGCTACTATCAATCAAGTATATACCAATTATAGTCATGGCTTAGACACCTAATCCAACAGTCTCCCACTTGGAAAAGTCTATGACTATAACTGTCAGTATAACTTCCAAATCGACCAGCAAATTGTAGCTTCCAAAAGCTGCTGCCGAACTCTGACCCAGTCAGTTCTGTCCTAAGATAAGAAATCATATGATCCTCCGTTCTACAAGATATCATTCGGACTAGAGACATGGATTAGAATCAATCTCAGTCAGATACTATGTTTCCCGATTTCTGATTTGTGATGATATAGGACTTCTAATTGAACACATCAATTAAGTCCTGGCCAGGCCTAGCACTTATAAGTCAATCACCAAATCACCGAGGGGCCCAAAGATTTCGCTTTTTCCCGTTAGGGTAAAAGGAATGAATAAACTTTGACTCATATGCTTGTATCCTTTATTCATCAAATCGCACACAATAATACGTTTTATGACATCGAGTTACCGATGCATTTACGCATTATCAATGTACAACCGACTTGTAAATTTCAACTCATATGTCTCCATTTCAAGACCATAAGATATTATCGTCTCAGAATTACTCGTGATATAATCCATGAAGTGATTATTTGAGCATGGGTTTATCCAATACTCAAATCCCCATTTCTAAGTACTCATGAACATTGCAACAATTCTATTGTTATGTCTAACTACTTAGACAATCTACAATCCAGTTCATGACAGTCTTGATTCACTACTTACTTCCAAAAGTATGAATGACTGTGGATATTTGAATAATCATATTTTTCGGGAAGTAAAACATGCAAAAGCGAAATATCTTACATTGATACACTTCATTGCAGATAATCCAATCGGATACTTTTCCGATGATATCTCAATATGTCATTCTGTCTTTCACTCTCCCAACTCCATTCCGGAAATTGGGATGTGTACTGCGACTTCTCATAGTTCTCGGGGTCTTTAGTCCAGATGACTGCACCCTAAGGCTATTTCGAGATGTTATGATGTGCCGGTGAACCACACGCGCTCCATCATAATACCAACAAAACTCTTTAACCATAAAGTCCTTTAGCACCATATTCTGATGTTAATAGTTACAGATTTGAAACTCCTTTCAAATTATTATTACATTCACCCCAATCACTTCTCAATGATTTTCTCACGTGTGCTCAAATAATCCGTCCAGTATTCTTAGCCAGGTTGTATCCTGAATCCAACTTAGTATACGCCAAGCATCAAGTCATCAGGATAAGTCCATGACACCTATGATCGATCCAATTTGTAGAAGCTCATGGAATCCGATCTGTTCCATTCTGAATCTTTTCAGAACCTATAGATTACTCTTTATGACTTTCAAAAACTATTTCCTTTTGAAGACTCTCTATTTCATGTATCTTGAACTTATCAAGAACATACTCATAATGGCTAGGTCTATACTACCGATTTCATCTATCTGATAGATGTTTGTAACTACGTGAATATCTTGTATCTCTTTTAGATCATGCCAGGTCATTACACCTTGTAATGTCGAGAAACTCCTTTCTTGAAGTCATGCATCTTGAATCTTATCAAGATTATACTTACATTGGCAGGATCTACACTTATGATGTCATCTATCTGATAGATGCTTGTGACCACCTGAGTAAGTTGTATCTGTTCTAGAGTTTTCACAGCGAATCATCTCTTAATGCTAACTCATCACACTTTGCAATGATAAGAGACATTTCCTAGAATGGTATGTAACTGACATACATTGATAGACAGATCACAATGACACTCCCACTGGCTTTGACACGGTTATTGGTCTCTTTTGGATTATCACAAAATCCAAACCCTTTGGCATATTTTGAGATTCCAAAATCCAAACCTTCTGACATAATCACAGGATTCTTTCAGGCTATTCACAAAATCCAAACATTTGGTTCGTTTTGAGAATCCAAATATCCTTCCTTACGAGGTCCCTGTAAGATGAATCTAGGGCCATGTAATCAAAAGATTTTATCGTCTTAACATTGCTTGTGATGTAATCCATGAAGCAATCCGTTAAGCGCAGGTTTATCCAATACTCAAATCTCTAGTTTCTAAGTACTCATGAATGTTGTAGCAGTCTTACTGCAATGTCTAACTCATTAAACAATCTACAACCAATTCATGACAGTCTTCATTCACAGTTACTCCCTAACAGTGTGATCGACTATGGAATTTCAAATAATCTAATTATTTAGGAAGTTAAACATGCAAATATAGAAACACAATAATAAACAATTGACAAAGGTAGTAACAATACTCATTTATAAATCTCCATTATAAAATCACCAAGTCAATTACATTTATATTGTTACAAGTTTCAAATCTATCTAATTACTAAAACTAATATCATCCTTCAGTCCAATGCTTCGAGCATGCTGATTATGCTTGATCCTACTCAGTGCCTTAGTCAAAAGATCTGCAGGATTGTCTTCTGATGATACACTCTTAACCAGTAAGTGACCTTCTTCTACGCGATGTCAAATGTAATGGTACTTTCTGTCGATATATCTGGACTTTCCATGATCTCGCGGTTCTTTTGTCAAAGCGATTGCTCCTTCATTATCGCAGAACAGTTCCATCGGCTCCTGAATACTCGGGACAACTCCAAAGTCACCGATAAAGTTCTTCAGCCAAGCCGCTTCCTTAGACGCTTCACTCGCTGCAATGTACTCTGATTCGCACGTTGAGTCAGCCACCGTTTCTTGCTTGGGACTTTTCCAAGTGATCGCTCCACCATTCAAAAGAAATACCCAGCCCGACTGGGACCAACCACTGTCCCTATCTGTCTGGAAGCTGGCATCTGTATATCCACTCACTTTCAAGTCATCACTGCCACCAAGGACTAATACCATATTCTTTGTCCTTCGCAGATACCTGAGTATGTTCTTAATTGCAATCTAGTGTGCCTTTCAAGGATTACCCTGGCACCGACTAACCATGCTCAATGCAAAGGATACGTCGGTGCAAGTACATGTCATAGCATACTTAATCTCGCTGTCCATTGCCTCTTTCCATTTGGCAGACTCGGGGCCCGCCACTGCTTCGCGGTAGTTAGCTAGTTCATCCAAATTAGTCAATGTACGATCACTGACTAACGTGTCACCATCCGAAGTAATATGGAAACCATAAAACTCGGGTGGCATGCTAACTCTACCCGAACCTCTAAGAGGTAATGAGATGTCCGTTGGTCCAACAAGCACTTCTTCTTCATGTTGGTTCCTAGTTTCTTCTAAGGTTGTTTCATCGGTCGTCTCCTGAATTTCTTCGAGATCAATTGTACTCCCACTGTCCTCTTTGGAAATGAGTTCTCTCTCTCGAAAGAATCCTCGTCTTGCTACAAAGACCACATCCTCGCTTGGTCTGTAGAACAAGTATCCAAATGACTGTTTCAGGTATCTAGTGAAGAAACACCTCTCACTTCTTCATCTCCGTTTTCTTCATCATCTTCATCAATTCGCCCTCAACTCTCCACCGTCTCTGTCAATCGATAGTTGCCATATCTGCCATGTTCAACTCTTAAATACACGAAGTCATCGACTGATTGACCCACTTCGCCTTCAGTAACTTCAGTTCATCGACGGTTGCTGGCAATTTCTCGCAAGGTGGGATCAATTACACCAACTATGATCAACCGAAGGTAAATCATCAGCCATCCGAGTGCCTTTGGATCATTGTCTTCACAGACTGCACCAAGCAGATTGCGTCTGTAAATACATAGAAACTTGGCCTTTTGCCCATATATTTTCTTTTTGTTGTCGATGTTAATAATCAATTTGTAATTTGAAGTTACGAATAGTTGTTTTGAGTTCCAACTTATTGAATATTGATTTCCAAAGAATAACATGGAACGTTTTTGTTTGTTTTTGTGATGCCAAGTCAATTGACCTTCCCTTCCAGTGTTGAACAGTCATCCGAATTCTAATTTTGAACATGATCCGAATTTGTGAAAAACATAAAAATTCTTTGGATGTGAGCATGTGTGAACCAATTTGTAACATCCCAGATTTTAGACCAATTTTAAAAATTTTAATAAAACATTTTCACTAAATAAAACCACAGTAATTAAATTCCTCTTTGTTCACAATTCATACAAAACCCTTATCATTAATTTCAAACCATCCACAGCGGAAAAACAAGGTCGGATTAATAACATTTTTAAAACAAAATTCCAAGGAAACCGCAGCAGTGTGTACACGTCACGCCTTGCCATCTCCCACATCTAAAGAACCTGAAACAGTAGTTTAATGGGGAAAGGGTAAGCACACAACTTAGTGAATTTCAACACATACATAATATATCAATCAAGCATGCCTTGCCAACAACATAGATTACCACATAACGCGCCCAGGAGTGGTATCGCCACATAATGCACCCAGCAGTAGCATCACCACATAATGCACCCAGCAGTGGTATGACCACCCACATAATGCACCCAGCAGTGGTTTGGTCACATAATGCACCCAGCAATGATAATACTACATAGTGCACCCAACAATAGTATCACCATAATATTCAAAAAAATGCACTCAGTATAGCACAAACCACACATATCACATATATCACGAAACACGGATAAAGTATCAAACTCCTATTCATAACACAACACAGCAGGGAATTAATGATATCAATACAATGCAGTGAGAAACTCACCTGATAGGTAGAAGTAGGTTGCACACATAAGCACGTGATACTCAAGAACTCTCCTTCTTCTCCGGACCTACATTCCACATGGTACTACTTAGAACGGGTTTACGTTTATAATTACTACTTATAGTTTTATAAGTACATACTTGTTTTTTCCCGGCACCCGACACGCACTGTGTCCCACAATACCCTCCCTTTACCTTATAATTATATCATTAGGGTTATTAACCTCTATATTAAGTTTATGAAGACCCCGACATCTGTTACCATCCCTAAACCCACCACCAAGTTTCAAAACCACAAAAAAGAAAGGTTTGACAGCAAAGCTGACTTTTGACCCATAACACAATTTGAAATAGATGTGTTGAATTGCAAGAGTTGGATCGTGATTCAAAATGCGGAATAATGTAAATAAACTAGATCAAAACAGACGATATGAAGAACTGATGTTGAATGATTAACAATGCAACTCAAGAACAATTCAATGAGAACTATTCTGTATGAGCGCCGTAAAGAGATTACAAAAGTTAACCCTAACAGGGTTACGAATAAGCTATATAAACAAAAACTAAGTATGGAATGACAGACCCATTCCATAACCGATAGCTAAAATATAGGCTACAAATCAGGCAACAGATCCGATTAGCATATTTGACTCAATCTTAATTAATGACTCAACAATCTCCCCCTTTGAGTCAAAAATGCGATTTCTCATCATTCTTCAAGTTTTACTTCGCTAGTTTGTCTGTCAAACACCCTCGGAATGATTGCCAGGATCCTTTTTCGGAATGCAATGTACCATCTCAACATGTCATTGACGCAGGTTTTATCTTCAGTGGTGTTGGAAGGCAGTTTGTTGATGATGTGAAGAATATGTTCCAACACTGGAGTCCTGTAAAGATGTTTGTCCAAAAGAAAGAATATTCTTTTAACATTCTCGAGACCTTCCTTAGAATTATATGCCACACTCCAGTTTGAGTTGGCAATTTTTCCGATTTTACGCTTGCTCAGATTCTTGGGAGGAGGACGTCTCACAGTTAAAGGAGCTTTATCCAGAACACCAGCAACTTCAACATCGAGCTTTGCCACTTCAAGGATGTAGTATCCAAGCATCTTTTTGACATGATCAAAGAGAGGTTGATACTTATGTTCTCTTGACAGGATATTAAACAAAGATATCCAGTCGAATGGATTCAGAAATGGAAGATCAGCAAGAGAGAATTCCATCTTTTCTTTATCATCTCCTCTCAAAGCCAAGAACCTTGCGTTCATGAAAGGAACAATAACCTCAGGAAGACGTGGAGTCAGCTGCACAATCTTCTTCAAACTCCATGTCAAATGTTGAGGACGAGCATTCTTCAGATAGAAAGTGAATAACAAATCGTTCACTTCCGAACTGGAAAGGCGAGTGTCTTTAAGTTCCGCAAATCCTCGGAACAGGAGAGCTTTTGCAGTCATCGGAAAATCAAACTGCGAGTTTACATCATTGCTTGTGTTGTACGAGGCTATTGGTTGAAGCCAGTTCTCCACAGGCTCAGTAATTGCTTCCATTGTCATTCTTTTGTAGTGCCATGGAGGAAACAACGACATTTGAGTTTGAAGAAGTAACTCAGCTTCTCTTTTGGCAGCTTCCTCAGCATCAAGCTTCCGAGTTAGGTTGAGAATTTCATCAACTTCCGTTTCCCTGACCGATTTGGTGGCGTTCTGATTCGATTCATCTTCTTCCATAATTTTCTTGCCTTTGTCTTTAGATGGACCAGGGATTCCTTCGGCATTTTTGTTTGATTCAATCGGAGTGTCTTTCTTTGGAGACTCCTGATTAAATATGCTTTCTTCATGTATGTCGTCTCCCCCTTGTTTCGGAGAGGCAACACCTTCCGAAACACCCTTCAATGCAGCAAGAAGATTGAAGACAGGATGAAGCTTGAGGGTCAGATGTCGGCGCACCTGAGGGTTGAGAATCGGATCAGAGTCTTCAACGATCCTATGAAGAAAGGAGTCAATTTCCGATACACCACTTCGAATAGCTTTGTTCTGTGACAAGGCCGATGTGAGAATGGCAGACTGGTGACGGAGATCGGTCTTTAGGAGCTGAATTTTAGTTTCTTTGGCGGCCACTTTATCCATCAAATAATTTTCTGAGGCCAAATCGGTCCTCAGTTGATCAACCTTAGCATCCATAGAAGATGCCCAGTCGGAATATTGTTGCTTCAATTCCGAACGTAAGGTAGAGAGTGCCTCTTTTTCAGTCTTCAGAGAGGTGCCGAAGTTGGAGATAACCTGATTCATACCTTCAATGTTCCGAGCATGAGAGTCATGGAAATCTTGAGTGAATTTAAGGACATCTCTTTCCAGTCTGCCAATCGAGTTGGCTGAGTCTCGCATTTGTGCTTCAGATTTCTCTAAGTGGGAGGTAAATTGACGCATGAGACTAAAATTTTCGGTGATCAAGGTATCCACCGAGTCCTTGTGAGCATCCAATTGGGATTGCCAATCGGAGACGGAAGGATGGGACTGGGATTGAAGAAGTAAATCCAGTTTGGCAGAAAGTTCCGAGAGCTGTTCAGATGTCATCGGAACAGAAGAGCTGGGTGGCTTCAGTTTGACATTAGATGGAGATTCAAGGAAATCAGAAAGATCATCCTGATCATCATTAACCAAAATATCTTCGTCTTCATCAACGTCGGTAGGGAGGTTTTGAAGAGGTGAATTAGGAATGGAAGGTTGTTCTGGAGATAAAGATGGAGACTTTTGAGTGTTTGTAGGTCGGAGAGGTGAATGTTCAGGTGTAGATTGGGGACTTGAATGAGGAGTAGTTTTTGGTGTGGGGTCATGAGGCGGTGATTGGAGAGGAGAAGGTTTGGGAGGTGGAACATCGTCGAGGTTTTCAGCAATCGGAACATCTCTCGGAGGGGTCGGAATTGGATGAGAATCGGAGAGTTCGTTTTCCGAATCATAGGACTGAACAAACTTTCGGAGTCTTCGTGGTCGTTTGGGTTGTTTCTCCGTGTCAGATACAGCAGTTTTGCCCTTTCGTTTGACATTTTTCTTCGGATTTTCAAGTCTGTCAAAGGCGACTTGATGAGTTTGATCAACAGCACGAATTCCGGATGGAGGTATTTGTCGATATGCAGCAATGCAGTGCACACCATTCGGAACGCGGTCCAACATTGTGATCGGAATGGATCCGATGAAATCAAAATCCTCCGATTTTGTGGTTGCAAACTGTGTGGTTGAGAGAGTCGGAATGACCGCCAAGACAGAATCGGTCATGATATGGAGATGATGTTGCTCAATGGCCCTTTTTACCACAATGGTCCAAAATCGAGCACAAGAGATTTCAGAGTGTCGATTTTTGTAGTTCACGCTCTCTACAAATTGGCTCCAAAGAATGGACCCGTAATCCAGGTTGATATCATGATAGAGGCCATAGAATAAAGAGTAGAAGAGCTTACTTGCACTGTCTGTGCCTGTCGTGCGTTCAGAAAAGCTCTTGAACAGTATGGTGAAAAGAAAATTCCACAGAGGCGGTAGGCTCTTCTTTGTGAACTTCGATAGTTGTGTGATATCACCTTTGTAGCCTAGTTGATAGAACAACCGTGGAAGAGTAGAAGGCGAAAGGGATTCAGGGTCAATAAGATCGGTTTGATCAGCAAACCCTAGCAATTTCCCAAATCGAGACTTGGAAATGCGTGTCTTGATTGAACCAACCTCAAACGTAACAACATCGTCAGCCTTGTTGTAGAATGCAGAGGAGTATGCAGATGAGAGATACACGATTGGAACCTCCTCTGAAGCAGTTAGGGCTTTGCTAATCCTCGAAAATTTGAGACATTCAATCATCGGCTGAAGAGCTTCATTATACTTCGATGAGTGAAGATCAATAATCATGTTCTGATTTTGTTTGATCTTCAACATTAGAGAAGAGGAAGTATTTTCATTTGCGGAGGATGAGCCAGCCATTTGAGAGTTCTTGAATGTACGGGAGAGAAAGAGGGTTTTGAAGATGAAGAGTTCTATGCGTGAGAGATGAAGAGCGGAGAAACGTAAAGAATGAGCCAAATACCTTTTAAATATCCTTTGAGGAGATTTTGAAAAGGAAATCCCGCTTCAGCCGATTACGTTTCCCAAGAATCACGCCGTATCATTATGAGTAACCCCCAAAAGTCGCATTGCAGGCGCGTGAAAAGCGATAAAGTAGCTCCTGCACAGATGACGTGCACAGATGACGTTGTAACCGTTTTTTTTTTTTTTTTTTTTTTTTTTTTTTTTTTTTTTTTTTTGAAGAGGTTGAGTTGTAAATTAACCAGGGTGAGAAAAAAATCAAATTATGATTTTCGTGCAAGAGTGTGTCAAAGAAAAAGAAAAAAATCAAGATTTATCTGGTAGTCTGTGATGTCGGAATGACATAAAACTGAGTGATCCCGGGCAATGATCGCTTCCTTTAGAATCAAGAGAGATTCAAAAGTGGTTGAGTGGTTTCCCGTTGAATTACGATCAAGTGATTGTTAAGAATCATTGAAAGGTTTCTTTTAAAATGAAGGCTCATTGGGTTGGGTTAAACTGTCTCTCGGATTCCGAAAACGGGAGAAATGCTCGAAATCGGAAGATAGTACTTGTCTGACCAGGGTAGTCATGAAAACAAGTAACGGAGAGGATGAGTTTGTCTGACTTGGGAAAGGCTAGGAAATCTTCAAAAAAAAACTGGATCTTTTTGGATAGAAATTACTAGGTTTGAGTAGATTTCATAAAGACCACGCAAAAGTGAAAGATAGAGATTCCCTTTTTAAAGTTTTCGTCAATTCCTTAATAGGTTCGGATTTTTGGGTTTCATTCGGAATGATGGTAAAAACAATTCCGAAATCATGAACACAGAATTTGTGTAACCATCAGTATTCAGTGGTAATGCGGAATACCTTCATAAGGGTTACAGTTATATGGGAGTGTAATTGATATGGAGAAATAATAGAGGGTAAGAGAGGTTGATGAGTCTCACAGCGCCCCATGGTAAAAATGAGTTGCGATCTTTGACTAGAATTGCCGAAATCATATATTGAAATTGGTTGAGATTTCAATAATCATGGATATTCGTTTTTGGTACAAAGAAAGTAGGATAAGAAGAAACCCATCAATTCAAAATAGTTACAAAAAAAATTGTATTTGTGCTGATGAATGCTGACAAGGACGTGGCTATCATGAGAAAACATTTAATGCTCAGGCGAAAAAGAAAGAAAAACGTCCAATCAGTTGCTAATCAGCCGTTTTCGCCTTTATGACACATGATAATGACAGCAGGCTGCATCATTACTTCAAAAAGTAATTAAATATGCACAAGTGGAAGCTTAACCGGTGTCATTCTTGCCTATAAAAGGAAGCATGGTTAGTAGAAAACATCCATATCCAAAAATTTACCACCAAAAGAGAAAACACATGGCGCTTCGACCCTACAACCGTAATGACAAGGTGGAGGTGAAAATGCAGGAGGGTGAATACGCCGGAGGAATCTATGGAGGGGTTGTCACAAGAGCGAGGCATCACCAGTATGAGGTCAGAATGACCACACTCAACAACAACGAGGGCGGCGGGCCACTGATCGTCCCTACAAGCTACCCTTTTCTGCAGCCTGTCCCACCAAGAATTTTGGTGGAGTTCAAGCAGTTCGACCTTGTTGAGGTCTGGCATAGAAGAGGATGGTGGCCGGCGGTGATCATTCGGACCACTCCCCACAACCAGTTCCATGTGGGACTGGCTGATGGAAGTCGTCTTTTTGTTGATGAGAGTGAACTGCGCCTCTACCAAGCTTTCCATCCCGGTGATCCCCCTATGTGGCATTATTACAAGCTTTAGGTTGAAGTTGTTAATGTTTTGCCTTTTGATGTAATGATCTTTGTTCCTTTAGCTTGAATAAAATGTTGTTTTCTTTTGTTTGATGAGTTCTGTTTTAATTCTGTTTCTGCATTCGTATGGATATCAGCAAGGAGAACAAAACAAAGAAGAAAAAGAAAATGAAACACACGCCACAATATTTTTGATATTTTGAAATATAAAAAGAAAAAAAATTTTAATGAAAATATTTTTGATATTTTGATATATAAAAAAAAATAGAACACACACCACAATATTTTTGATATTTTAATGAAAATATTTGAAGAAAAAAAAAATTGCTGAAATAGAAAAGATACAGAGTTTCAGAAAGGATACATGCATTCCGATTCATTCTTGTCTAAATTCCGATTCCGAGACATTCCGAATGTCGGAATCAATCGGAATCTCAGTTAGATATCGGAACGGATTCGGCTTCCATCATTCCGAGACCATGAAGAATTCTGTTGAATGCTAGTTCAGGAAGGGCTTTAGTGAAGATGTCAGCAAGTTGATCATTTGAGCGTACGAAATGAACCTCGATGTTGCCGTCTTCAACATGATCTTTGATAAAGTGATATCTGAGTGCAATGTGTTTAGTCTTTGAGTGTTGCACTGGATTGTGACAGATCCGAATTGCACTTTCAGAATCGCAGTAAAGAGGAATACGTTTCATATTAACTCCATAATCTCTCAGTTGATTTTGAATCCAGATAATCTGAGAGGTACATGAAGCGGCAGCGATGTATTCAGCTTCAGCTGTTGAGAGTGACACGCAAGTTTGTTTCCTTGATTGCCAGCTTACGAGTTTGCCATCAAGAAGTTGACATCCTCCTGAAGTGCTTTTGCGATCTAATCCACAACCACCAAGATCAGCATTGGAAAATGCTTGAACAAAGAAACCAGATCCTGAAGGATACCATAGCCCGAGAGAGGTTGATCTTTTGAGATATCGGAATATATTCTTCACAGCATTGTGGTGTGGCTCTCTAGGATTTGCCTGAAATCTTGCGCAGTAACAGACCGCAAACATAATGTCAGGTCTGCTTGAAGTGAGATAGAGAAGTGAACCTATCATTTGACGATAAAGAGTGATATCTGCTGCAGGTTTGTCTAGTGAAGGAGTGAGTTTTGTTCCGAAAGCCATCGGAACTTTGACTTTAGAATCTCCCTTCATTCCGAATTTCTCTAAGAGAGACTTGGTATAAGCTTCCTGATTGATGAATATACCTTCTGAGCTTTGTTTGATGTTGAGGCCTAGAAAGAAATTGATTTTGCCCATAGAGCTCATTTCAAATTTTGTCTCCATCAGTTTTCGGAATTCAGCTGTTAGGCTTGGGTGAGTAGATCCGAAAATGATGTCATCAACATAAATTTGAACAATCATCAGGTGACCTCCTTCCTTTTTGCGAAAGAAAGTTGGGTCGACAGATCCTTGCTTGAACTTGGATTGCTTAAGGAACCTGGTTAAAGTCTCATACCAAGCTCTTGGAGCTTGTTTCAGGCCGTAAACAGCTTTGTCTAATACATAGCAATGATCAGGATGTTTACTGCTCACAAAGCCTGGTGGTTGCTCAACATAGACTGTCTCTTCTAATTCTCCATTCAGAAAAGCGCACTTGACATCCATCTGATAGACCTCGAACCCTTTATGTGCTGCATAAGCAAGAAAAATCCGAACGGATTCAAGTCTGGCTCCTGGTGCAAAAGTTTCTTCATAATCAATTCCTTCTTCCTGACAGTACCCTTTGACAACCAGTCTTGCTTTGTTTCGTATGACATTCCCTTCTTTGTCCAACTTGTTTCGAAAGACCCATTTCATTCCGAGAACGGATGAGTTTTTCGGTGTCGGAACCAATCGCCACACTCTGTTGCGTTCAAATTCGTTTAACTCATCTTGCATTGCTTGAACCCAGTCAGCATGATCAAGTGCTATTTTAACTGTTTTAGGTTCAACCTTGGAGATAAACGAATGAAACATGCAAAATTCCACTTTAGAAAATAATGCGGCTTGCTTTTCTTTAGCTTGAGCTCGAGTAAGAACACCAGCAGAAGTCGTTCCGATGATTTGAGATTTTGGATGATCTCTTGTCCATTTTATCATTGGAGGATAATTTGGATCATATTCAGGATTAATTTCTGAAATGATTTCTTCTGCTTCCGAATGTACCTCTGACTGTGTGTCAAGGTCATTATTTTCAAGGTCATTCTCCCCCTGGAAGATTGCATCGTTTCTATTATCAGGATGATCTTGTTCAACTGGCAGAGTGGTTGATTCGGACTCAAGAGTCATACTCTCCCCTTGACTAGTTGATGAACTCTCCCCCTGGATTGGCTCATCTGCAATAGGAGTTGGACTCTCCCCCTGGATTGGTGCATCAGGAATGGGAGTTGGAGCATTGTTCAGAATCGGAACATCAGAGGAGTTTACTTGTGGAGATTCGTTTTCACTAACTGTATTTTCTATAAGCTTCAACACTTCATCGCCTTGGTTATCTCTTGCGTTTGCTTCTGATGTTTTTGCGATTTCTTGGTCATCAAACAAATTCAGAAATTCCTCATATAGATCCAGAAGAGGAATTGTAGACGTATTGGATTCAGGAAAGATTTCTTCAGACTTGATTCTAACGTGCTTTGCTCTGGAATTGTATCTATCATCAAAGGTGATGTTGTATGTTTCTTCAATCTTTCGAGATCGTTTGTTCAGAACACGATAGGCTTTTGAGGTAAGAGAGTAGCCCAGAAAAATACCTTCATCAGCTTTTTCGTCCCATTTAACTCGTTTTTCTTTCGAGTTAAAAATGAAGCACTTGGATCCAAAAACATGAAAGAACTTCACATTCGGTTTTCTCTTGTTGAGGATCTCATAGGGAGTGAGATTGAATCGTTTCGTAATGTTTGATCGGTTCTGAGTGTAACAAGCAGTTGCGATGGCGTCGGCCCAGAAATATAAAGGAAGTTTTGCGAAAGAGAGCATGGTTCGAGCAGCTTCACACAAAGAACGATTCCGTCTTTCTACAACTCCATTTTGTTGAGGAGTGTAAGGGGCAGAGAAGTTATGAGTGATTCCTTTATTGACAAGAAAGTCATCTAGAACTTTATTTTTGAATTCTGTCCCATTATCACTTCGTATCATTCGAACGTGTTTTCGGAGAAGGAGTTCTATCTGCTTGATAAAGTTAATCATGTTGATTGCCGCTTCAGATTTTTGCTTGAGGAAGAACACCCATGTGAAACGAGAGAAGTCATCCACCACAACCAGAATGTATTTGTTATGAGCGACGCTTTCGATGGCAGATGGACCACAAAGATCAATATGCAAGAGTTCCAGAGGTTCGATGATCTTTGTGTTGATGATTGTAGAGTGGCTCTTCCGACTTTGTTTTCCTAGCTCGCATGCGTCACAGAGTCGGTCTTTGTCGTACTTGAGTAGCGGTAATCCACGCACAAGATCACCAAGTACCAGTTTATTAATATCACGAAAGTTCATGTGAGACAACCGCCTGTGCCAGAGCCAACTATCATCGTTCGTAGCTTTAGTGAGTAGGCAAATAGCAGGTTTTCCTTGAATAGGTCTCATATCCAAGGGAAACAATTCTCCTTTTCTCTTTGACTTCAATATAATCTTTTTGGATGCTTTCTCAATCAGTTCGGAACCTTCTTCATCAAATGAGACTTTGAGACCAGTTCCGACAACCAGTTGTGAGACACTGATCAAGTTGTGCTGAAGTCCTTCCACATATGCCACTTTGCGTATCGAAATTTCACCATTTGTGATCATGCCATAGCCTTTGATGTTGCCTGTTGCATTGTTCCCATAACTGACTTTTCCTCCATTCGTCAGTGAGCGATATTCTCTTAATTCCTCCTTCCTTCCAGTCATATGACGTGAACAGCCGCTGTCAATGTACCATTCTGGATCATACTGTTCGTCACGTAGGACCTGCACAAGTTAGAGAGATTTAGGAACCCAAACCAGTGTGGGCCCATGTGAGAATTTTCTTGCGATAGGAAAAGTGCACGATCTTTCAACCCAAAAAGATTTTCTCACAGATGGTACATTTTTCTTATTTTCAATTCGGAACACTTTTATTTTTGTGGGTTGCCATTGTTGTTTAGCAAAACGAGATTTCTTAGGAGTAACTGTGTTCGAAACTTGATAATAATGAGTTTTCTGAGTGTGAGAGCTAGAAAAAGAATTTTGATTTTTAACTGATTGAAGAGAGGGTTTTGATTTGGAAGCAACAGTTGGATGAATCTTGTGGATTTTAAGATCCTGAGTGGTTTCAGGATAGAGTTTTCCCTTCCCTTTTGAATCCATTGAATTGGGAACACGTGTAGGAGTCTTTGTTGTGGTTGTTGAGACAGATGGTTTAGGTACTGGTTTTGGTTTTGGAGTGGGCTCAACTTTCCGAGTAGGAATTGGGTTGGCTTTCTGGGTTGGGTTTGAGTTATTTTTGTTTCTCCAGAACTGTTTTCTCTCTTTCAGATTCTTTTTATACCTGGCATTCATCTGTTTCCTTTTGGCAATCAGCTCTTCAGGAGACTTATGAACACAAGATGTTGAGCCGTGATGGGAGTCGGATTTGAAAGTATTCAATTTAGAGTTCGGAGAGATAGGTTTCAAGTTCTTTGCACCCCATGAGCCATTTTGAGAAACAGGATTTTTACAGTTCAATGAACCAGAAATATAATTGCCACGAGACTTCCACGAGGTCATTTCGGAAAGACCTTTAGTCTCATCTGAGTTGTCAATTGGTTCCGACCAAAAGAAAGAATCACAAACATCGGAATTATCGTTATCGACTAGGACTTTGAGTTCAGTTACATCTTTTGTGTTTAAGCCTGGTTTAACAAAAACTTGATTTGGTACAGTTTGAATTTTTGGAAAAACAGTAGCTTGTTCGGTTAAAGTGTGCGATTTTTCACTTTCAACAATTCTCGCAAAAGTAACTGAATTTTCAGAAATGAGATTTTTCTTAATTTCAGTAGAGTTTGATACGAATTCCGAACAATCAATTTCATCCTCAACAGATATTTCACTCATATCGCTTTCATCAAAGTCAGAAATATTCTCATTAATAAGAATATTATCGGAATTTAGTTTAGAGCATAGTGAATGAAAATTCTTTAGAGTTGCTGTTTTAATTTCCTCGTGATCATTTTCTGAAAAATATTCTTTGACCATACTTTTATGTTCTTTGGACTGTATATAGCTTTCAATTTTATCAAGTCCAATTCGATAAGCTTCCGAAACCTCATCAGATGAAACAATGGTTTCACACCTATGACATTCTGCATCGATTTCATCCTCTTTCAACTCAAGAAAGGGCAAAATCATTTTGTGTAAACCCCTGCCTATGTCACAATCAAGATGTAATTGAGTAATATTATTGTAAAGACGTTTAGCAATTAAACAAAAAATGTTTCTCTGTTTGACAAGAACTAAATTATCTCGTTTGACATAAATGATATCATCCCGTGCTTTAACTAACTCACTATCCAACGCCTCGATTCTCATTCGTCTCTCCTCATTCTTATTCGATATCCTGCTCAATTGATCATTTAGGTTAGAATTACTTAGACGTGTTCTTTTTAAGCTATCACTCAAACTGGAAACGGTAAATCTAAGATCATCTAATTCTGTATCATAACTAGAAGAGCAAATATTTAAAGAATTAAGGATAGAGCGTACCTTTTTGACCACAGCCTCACATTCTTCAACTTGTTCATGTATAGGCTTTGCAGCAAAGCAGTTTGCTGATGCAGGACATCCATCGGTAGAATAGCCTCTGCTTTCGGAATGATTAGCTTTCACCATCAGACATCGACCATGTGTTGGATTCCTTACCTCCTCATCTTCCGAATCCGTTGACCAGACTTCAACGGCACCAAACTCGCTGTCTTCTTTCACCACGAAAGCTGCCTTGGTAGATGAAGTATCATCCTTTTTTAGCTCTGCAATCTTCTTTGCATAATAAGCTTCATCTTTTACCTGCTCCTTCTTCTCAGCTTGTTTTCGGAGCAAACAGTCTTTCACAAAGTGATTATTGCCGTTACAGTAATGGCAATCATATCCTGAGTCGCCTGCTAGTTTCTTCTCTTCATCATTCTTCTTTTTCTGACTTTCTTCCACAGTCTTTTCAGCATGGAAGCCTCCTTGTCGATTCCTGTTTTTGAATTTGGAGAAGTTTTTCTTGAAGAACTTCTTGGGATTTGATACCATCAAAGCTTTGTCTTCTCTGGTCAAATCGTCATCGGAAAAGTCAGATTCGGAATCAATTTCTGCCGTTTTCTTTCCAGCAGCGACCAGTGCAAGGGAGCCGAGACTGGTAGTTGCTTTGGCTTCCGAAATGATTTCCTTTTCATGGGATTTCAGAATTCCCACAACCTTAGCCAAAGTGTAAGTTTTGAACTGTTCATGGGCTTTTATTGTTGAAACAATAGCCTTCCATTCAGAACGAAGACCATCCAGAAAAGTGACCTTTTGCTCAATGACAGTTCGAGCCAGATTGTATTTTAATAATCGACTTAGAAGATGATTATATCGATTAAAGGTCTGGGTCAGAGTTTCTTCCGAACCTTGTACAAAAGATCCGAAATCGGAAAGAAGAGTGGTCTGAATAGAGTGCTCAAGGTCAGCATCTCCAGAATATAATTCTTTAAGTCGATCCCAGATCTCTTTAGCTGTTTGGCATGAACTAACTAGACGAAGAGTATCTGCTTGAAGAGCAAACCTGATAATTCTAAATGCTTTAATGTTGCACATCAGTTTATCTTTTTCGTCTTGAGGAATGTTTGTGTGAGTGACAAGCAAGTTGTTGTACTCTTTTAGGGTTTTAATAACCCTTCTTGTGTCTGTGTGGACATGGGTTTCTTCAGTAATAGCTTGCCAGATCGTTGCACCATGTTCTTCAATGCCAAGAACATAATCTTCAAAGTGTAACGCCCAGACTTCATACTCTTGAGTGAATAGAATTGGAGTCCTGGTAGTGGATCCAATACTGCTTGAAAGATTAAAAGACTGAGTATGTGAGTCGTCAAAAGCCATTGATACGTTTATTTTGAATGAATCAGTAGTGTAGGTAGAAATCAAAAGGAAGAGTTGAACGTAAAAGATCAAAATTTGATATCTAAGATCGATTGTAGCGATGAAGATAATCAAAAACAGATCTGAGAATAACACTAACTCCCGCTCTGATACCAATTGTTGAATTGCAAGAGTTGGATCGTGATTCAAAATGCGGAATAATGTAAATAAACTAGATCAAAACAGACGATATGAAGAACTGATGTTGAATGATTAACAATGCAACTCAAGAACAATTCAATGAGAACTATTCTGTATGAGCGCCGTAAAGAGATTACAAAAGTTAACCCTAACAGGGTTACGAATAAGCTATATAAACAAAAACTAAGTATGGAATGACAGACCCATTCCATAACCGATAGCTAAAATATAGGCTACAAATCAGGCAACAGATCCGATTAGCATATTTGACTCAATCTTAATTAATGACTCAACAAAATAGATGGCCAATGAAAACTCAGGGATAAAACCTAACAAAAATCATGTAGAAACTAGACCCAAGTTCAAGAACATAGGGCCTGACCTCAATTCATTTGGATTTTCCATTTGCAAATGAAAAAGCTACCAAGTCAAAACAATTCACAATATCAACCACAGGACCTACCCCCAAAGATATAAACTAGGAAATACAATTAAAAGGGATTAGGTTCTGAAATTTGGTGTGAACAAACTAGACACTTATATTGAACTATTCCCATTGACCGTGCCCCTAAATGATTCTTCTACAATTACCTATAAATTTTACAAGACAGAAGTCACTGTACAGTGCACCCCTGGACCAGTCAGTGAAGATTGCAACTTTCACTAGACTTATGTTCCGAGTTAGTCCAAGGGCTTCTGGACCAAGAAACTACACACTTAGACCTTTTCAAAAAGGTATTATTCACCCCAAAAGACCAAACACAAGATTTTATATGCATTTTACAAGAAACCCCAAGATCAGGAACTTTACAACTTTTACATAAAATCACATTAGGGTTTAGGGTTTCAACTCCAAACCCCATAAGACATCCATTAAGACCTTTTAGGGTCTTAAAATAATCTAATAACATCAACAAATTAGAATACTTGGGGTAGGATAAGATCATTTGAACCTTACACCGCACAATCACATTCATGCACTCACAAACGTGTGTAAGAATTGGCTAGCACATAAAATCACAAGGTTTCAAAATTGGAGCTTGAGACAAGGTTTTTAGAACATTAGAAATCAGAAGAGATTCTTGAGACACACCATACACTCACATACACACATAGTGAGGATGTGGTGGTGGTGACATGGTTTTACCGAGAAACAAGGAAACATGAAAAGGAACAAAGGCATACCTTGATGCCACCATCAAACTACCATAGCCCAACCCCACTTGATCTATTGCTTCGCTCACAATTCTTGACAACAGCAGCAACAAGAGTAATCGAGGGAGAGATTGACAAGAGAAAGAGATTAACGAGAGTGAGAGAGGGAAAGATGGATTGTTCACGGTTGTAGAATAAGAACGAAAGAGAAGATTTACCTCAACGAGTCTCTTAACAGCCCTACTATTCACGTGCTCCTTCCCTCCTTCCCTTCACGTACGACCTCTCTCCCTTCATCCCGATCTCTCACTCAAACCCGTAGGACAGCAGCAACACGAGGTGGGGGAAGGTTCACGGCCCTTCAAGGTCCTCGATCTAGGGCTAGAAAATCAAGACAGGGGAAAATACGAGCTGTCCTAAAAAAACATGGGCTGGAGGAGTTAGGCAGAAGGCCATCGGCCGTCCATTCTCTTTTACGCGACACACATCAGCCCAAGGAGAAGAGTATTCATGCATATTTAAAGAATTACACAAATGGTCCCTATACTTTGGTCTTATAATTTTAATTAACCCAATCTCCATATATTCCAACAATTTAAGTTTATAAATATGACATAAACCCCCCTCTACTTATAATTTCTAATTTAGAATCATTATTACTATTATTTTATTTTTATTATTAATATTGATATTTATTTTTCGTTAAAATAAATACTTAATTCGCCGAAAAAAAAGAATCGGGAAATGGGGCGTTACACAATTGATGCGAACGTGTTTGAAGGAGAATGGATATAATGTTTGCAGTAATAGGGAAGTGATTTGTACACAACAATTTTTTTCCATACACAACAATTTAGCATTTTTGTTGCACAATGTACAACACCCTTAAAGCATGAGTTGTTGTGTATGTAGAAAAATGTACAAATCACTTCCCAATAAAAATCGGAGAGAAAGAGACTTTTGAGTGTGGCAAACATTTCGCATAGCATGCGTGTCTAGTAAAAAGCATCTTTGTACTGTGTGTGAGTAGCTTTTACATGTCACAGCCCTATGCAAGCTGTCCCATTTTCAGTTGTACAAGAGAAAGAGAGAGGAAAACCGGACAGCTCATGGTCGAGTAGGTGGAGACATTAAAGACGGTGACATCTCTATTACTTTTTCAGTCACCTATAGTGCTTTCTTTCTAGCTTTTGACTTGTCAATTAGAAAGAGAGGGACCGGTTAAGTGTGTCAGTACTTTTCCTTGGCATTAACCGGATAATAGCCAACCTCTCGTCCAGATGACCGTTGCATTAAATTATATAGTTGAAATAATACAAGAAAATGCTATTTCTAGTCAAAAGAGAACCAAATGTGTAACCAAATTATTCCACATAGTTGAATATGAACAAAACGTGTATCAAAAATCATGTAATCGTGTCAGCGTGTTTCAGATGTCAGAAAACGTGTAATAGACTTTGTTTTAGACTCTTGGTGTGTTCCCATATTACCGAGTAATGAGGGTAAACGAGAGAATTTCTTTTCAGCTTGTTCCTTGTTTACATGAGTGAAAATATTCATCTAGTTCAATAATTTCTTTTCTTTTGAATAATGTTTCAAAATCTTCTAAAGATGAAAGCAACATGGATACATCAGAAGAAGTGAGGTATCTGAAGTGAAGATGAAGCATTATGGAGATGAGGTGATCAGAACTGACTTGATGATCCAATGAATATCCACATATGATCTGAAGTACAGAGATTTGCATTGATCTGATGAACAGAAATCATGTAAAAGAGGTTCATAATTACCTTCAGATGAAGTTCGTGTTGGATTAGGTGTCTAAGCCATGACTTATAATTGTATTTATCTTATTAATTGAAGCAAAGTCCATTTGGGTTGCCCTCATAGCTGGAGGATTAGGATAGAGTTCAGTAGAGTAAAAGGTTGATTTATTAATTGTTTAATAAATTAATAGAATTAATTAAATGGTTTATTAATATATTTAAGTGGTAATAAATTAATTAGAAACTATTATAATTAAATAATATTTAATCTAGAATTAATTGGATTTAATTTAGTGATTAAAATAATTAATTAAAAGTGCAGGGACTGGTTTGTATTTATTCAATAGTTGAATAACTGGCAAAGAGAAGTCCAGGGGCCAAAGTTGGCGCCACCCTGGAGGCTCCTCCAGGGTTTGGCGAAACCCTAATTAGGGTTTTGGGGAGTCTGGTCCAAGTGGTCAAAAGCCTTGTCCATTTGGAGGCTTTCTAGGGTTTCAGGTGTAACCCTAGGAGGCTATATAAGGAACCCCCTGGGCACCCTAAATCCTGCGCCAATTTCATTATCATTACTCTGCTGGACTGTCTTCTCCATTGCTTTGGGTTTGACTTGCATTTGAGGCAGGATTCATTTGCTGCTAGCCTCAAGGATCATAAGATCAAAAGGTTGGTTTTCTCAGTTTTGATCTTTAGAAATAAATTGCTCCTTTAGGTTTTTAGTTTATTATCTTCATAGAAGAAAACATAGATCTTATTAGGGTTGCATGTAAACCATAGGAATTTTTGTGTTCTTGATTGCATAGAAACCCTTTAGTGGTATCAGAGCATAGGCTTGTTTTCTTATGTTTGATATAAACTGCATGAACTGTTTTGTGCCTTAGGGTTTTTGCGAAATTAAAACCCTTGTAAAATGGTTTTGTCGATCTCAAGGCTAGGGTTTCCTAACCCTAGCCGCCAACCCCATACGGTCCCCCCCTTAGCTGCTTGATTTTCTTGCCATAATAGTATGTTGTTATTTTTGGTAATTGGATTAAATAAAATAACTTGAACCTTCCTTGCTTGGGTAGTGTATTTCGATCACCATAGGGACCATGATAGAAAATTAATTTGATTAATTTGGTAATTAAAAGATAAATTAAATCAGCTTAATTTAATTAATTGTTAATTAAAAGATAAATTAAATCAGTTTAAAGAATTGATTTAAATTTTCGAAAAATAGATTAAAATTTGAAAAAATTCTAATTAAATTAATTCTAAAAATATTTTAATAAGATTAAAATATATCTTATATATTTATGATTAAAAGTTAATATTTATGTATAAGAAAAAATTGGTTAGTCTTACCATTAGTAGGCCTCATTCACAAAATTGTCCTATAAAGAGAGTATAAGGCGACTGACTACAAAATGGCAGTCTAATGAGTATCCACTCTTACCCACCGCTCTCCTGGTCAGTCGAGTGTCGTTAGCCGAACGGGTTTGATAGAACCGCTAAGCCTCTTAAAAGTATAATGCTATAATTGAAAGTACTAGAACCTTAATCAAAATCCCAATCTAGTTACTTTAGGTCAAAATGTGAATTAGTTGCTAATCCATGAAATTGCACATTGCACTTGGTGGAACGTTGGCGGAGCGTGTGTGGTTTATCGGCACGCCAACTGGGGTCCGCAAAGAGTCGCAATGGGTTTCCCGATTTTGTCATTATTAACGGAGCGTGTGTGGTTAACCGGCACGTTAATTAGAGATGACAATTGACTTCGAGAGTACCAAGCGAATTTACATGGTTATTCACACCCGGTTTATGATGCTCGGCATCCCAGTCATAAACAGTGGGGCACATCCGAGACTAAACATGCCATTGAATAGTTCAATGTGTCTCAACAGATCTAGGAATTTCATGAGATGAAATTGATAAGTGTATTATCTACCTTAATGACCATTATGTTATGATTACGACATCCCGGTTCACACCATAGTTGGGGCATTTTGGGTCCTAGCCTTAATAAATAATAAATTAGGTAAATATTTAAAAGGATTAATTAAACTAATAAAATTCTGTTTATTGTAGATGTCTGAATCAAGTGCTCATTCTCATCCCTCTCCCCCTTCACCCACTTCTGAGAGCATCAGAATGCACCTGCCAAATATGGAAAGGCTGACTGGCCTTAACTGCAAGGAATGGCTTCGCAATTGGAGACTTGTTCTTGCCATTACCGGCAATCTTAATCTGACCGTGTATCCGCTACCACTACGACCGGAACAAATTATCATGAAAAGCTCTCATGATAAACAAAACTTCTTAACTAATGAATCCGAAGAGATTCGTGACCTCATGTTGTTGACCATTGACCCCGAGTTCCGCAAGGATTTTGAATCCTTGAGACCATGTGAGTTAATGAAGTCGGTTGAGGAAAGGTTCCAAAAATCGGTTGAAGAGGAACAATCTAGGATCTTCAAAATGCTTACAGAGTGTAAACTAAAAGAAGGAAGTAGCATCGATTCACATGTTCTTCAAATTAGAGACTACATGAGTGAATTGTACAACGTTGGCTTTCCCATGAGTCAAGAGAAGAGTGTTGACATTCTGCTCGACTCATTGACTAGTGAATACGATCTGTTCGTTCAGATGTATAGGAAGGAAAACCGAAAAGGGCTTTTATGGAAATGCGTACACTATTGAATTTGTACGAGTCACTGTTGGATAGGCATAGCTCCAGTAATTCAGCTACTTCTGAATTAAGCCCAGTAAAAGGACACTGCCAGAAACGAGCCAGATTGTCTGGATATGTCTTTAGCTGGGAACCATTAAAATCGGATACGGTCAAGGAAAGATTGGAAGACGCTCCAAAGTGAGAAACTTCTGAAAAACTCAGGTATATCTAAAAACCTCAAAACTCTTGTTCCATAATTCCTTGATACACAATGTGATAGTCACATTTCTGTCTTGTATGCAGGGAATGAGTAAGGTACAAGATTTGGCACATGGAAGCACACTTGGATTAGATTTCTGGCTCATGCAGTTTTGAAGTTTAGTTAGATATCAAAATATTGTTATTAGTTTTAGATGCGTATGAAATTGTCTATCACATAGTACATTGTTCAAGGATTTCGTTTTCTAATAAAAGTGTCGTTTAATTTCTATTTCATCTGTTGTTTGAAATTATCCTTGAAATGTTGTATGATTGTGTTGTATGCATGACTGATAACAACATGAATGTTGAATGCATCCAAGTGTTTGGATTTTAGGAATTGTGTCCCTTATGATTGTTAAGTTAAATATTAGAAGAATCAATTCAACCATAGATCCAGTTGGACAGGACCTTGGAATCACTTGACTTAGAGTCACTTGATGAATTGAGTTCTTAATGTGTCAAGAAATGAATCAACCAAAGATCCAGTTGGACAGGACTTTGAAATCATTTGACTTAGAGTCAAATGATGATTAAGTTCTTTATAAAGCACATGTGGCAAGAAATGAATCACCCAAAAGATCCAAAGGATTTTGGAATCAGTTGACTTATAGTCAACTGAAGATTGCAAGTCTTGAACATAATTAACAAAGTCATAAATTTGCATAGATATGTAAAAGGCATTGAGATTAGGAGCAAGGGACACATCAGTTGCTGTGTACTGCTCGAGTCTTCAAACAAAACATAATTGCTTGTACTTCACGACATTTATCATTCGATATGACGAATATGGCTTCGCTTATGAGAATAAGCGATTGAATTGAAACCTTGAACTGTTCAAGGACCTCAAAGGAAGTATAAGGATCCAAAGAACCTGAGTGACAACATAAACTGGAAAAATGTTTCACAGTTCATTCTCTTCCAAGAACATTAATAGTCATAATGTGTCTTAGGGAAGATGATGGAGCATTGGTCGAAAGGGTTCGACCTTCGATGTGTGAGATACATCGTCAATTGTCTTCCGATAAATCGAATACTAAACCAGTCAGACCGTATTCCGACCACGTTTTAGACTAAGTAGGTTTTAGAGACACTGCCTGAAATGTGAAGCTGGGATTATCCCACTTGCACATAGAAAGTCCAGGGTCTTGTAGTGTTCGATCGAACCTCACGACTAGCCTGAGCTTGATCAGCAATGTCACTTCACTGGCTATCCCACTGTACCTGTAAAAGAAGAGTTCCTTTTGAAAGAACTCATGTTCTTAGGAAACAGTGGGAGTTGGGACAGTCCTGAATGAGTTCAGGATCAGCCAGGAAAAGAACCCTTTAGTCACCACTAGGCTTAAAGCAGAAACCAGATTCCTGTTTTCAAAAACTGACATTATCTTCTCTTGACCAGTAGTATTGATCACCATCATGAGTAATTATGATAGAGATCACATACCGATTTATGGTTAAACACTATAGTTGGTACGGATTTATAATCCGACTACTTGGAAGCATTGGTGAGCCCGGTTACTGCCAATTAAGAGAACCTTAGGACGAGACACAATCCATGTGACAGTTTGATTGATTTTTACACCCGGTCTAAAAACCAGTGGGAGTAATTGAATATTCAAAAGAAAGCAGCATGGACAGAAACGTACCTTCAGAACATCTGGTTGAGTGAGACGATACCCAGAGTCAAACAATTGATTCCGGGAGAAGCACTCTCAATAGAAGATGAAATCCGAGAGGATTCTGCATGACAAATTGTAAGTAATTAGTGGAGCTCGTGTGGATCACCGGCACACTAATAGGGACTCACAAAGAGTGTCCCAGTACAAAGGTATATGGGCCCGGGATTACCTCACGGGCGTCTCGCAAGAAAGGAAATCCAGATTCTCAAAATATGCCAAAAGATTGGATTTTGAGAATGTACTGAAAGGTTTCCATTAAGATGTCAGAAAAGGGTTTAGATTCACAGAATGTGCCAAAAGTTCTGGATCTTGTGAATAGTCCATAACCGTGTCAAAGCCAGTGGGAGTATCGCTGTTATCTACTATCTCCATATGTAAGTTACATAATGTTCATAGGAAATGTCTTTTTTCATTACAAAGTGTAATGACTTGGTGTTAAGAGACGGATCGCTATGAAAGACTTGATAGAGATATGGCATACTCAGGTGGTTGCAAACGTCTATGAGATATATCAAAACTATGCCAAGATGATCTTGATGAGATTCAAGATGCATAACCCCATGAAAGAAGTTTCCTATCATTACAAAGTGTGATGATGTAAAGAAGGTGCAACATACTCACATGATCCATAAACATCTATTAGATAGATGTTGCAGTCAGTATAGACCTAACCATATTAAGCATGATCTTGATTAGAATCAAGATGCATAAGAAAAGTCTCCGAAAGGAAATAATTACTGAAAGTCATAAATAATCCTAATATTCCAAAAGAGTTTGGAATAGGAATAGATCGAATCCCACAAAAGGTTCTTGGATCGATTAGAAGTGTCAAGAACATGTTCTGATGACTTAATGCTTACAGCATAGTAAGTCAGTTTCAGGACATGACCTGGCTGGGAATACTTAATGGATTCTGTACATATGTGAGAAATCATTGGAAATTGATTGGGGTAAATGTTAATAATTTGAAAAGAGTTTCAAATAAGTAAAAGGACTTAATGGTTAAAGTGTTTCGGTGGTATTCCGATGGAGCGCGTGTGGGTCAGCGGCACATCGTAACACCTCGAAATAGTCTTGGGGTGCAGTCATGTGGACTAAAGATCCCGAGAACCATGGAAAGTCACGGTTCATAGAATGGAGTTGTTAATGAGAATGACAGTATGACCAAATTGAAATATCATCGGAAGAATGTCCGATTGGATAAGGTGTATAAATGTATGACATTTGGATACATAGAAAGAGTGTAAAGTCATGTAGACATAGATACATAACACGAATTAAAAAGTTTAAAAAGAATCTAGAAACCGATAATAGTTTTATGAAGAATCCGACTTGGTGATCACCTCGTGGAGACTTGGTAATTAGACAAGAGTAGCCACCAGTCAGATTTTATATTTCGTTTTTTGCATGTTTCACTTCCCGAATAATTTGATTATTCAAAAGTCCACAGTCGCTCATACTTTTTGGGAGTAAGTATGAACGAAGACTATCGTGAATTGGTTTGTAGATTGTCTAAGGAGTTAGACATTGCAGTAAGACTGCTACAACGTTCACGAGTACTTAGAAATAGAGATTTGAGTATTGGATAAACCCGCGCTCAATAGATTGCTTCATGGATTACATCACGAGCAATGATTGAGACGATAATATCCTATGATCTTAAAAGCAGAGACATATGAGTTGAAATTTGCGAGTCGGTTGTGCATTGATAATGCGTAAACGCATCGGTAACTCGATGTTATAAAACGCATTGTTGTATGCGATTTTGACAAGTAAAAGACACAAGCATATGAGTCAAAGCTTATTCGTTCCTTGACCCTGATAGAGAAACAGATATCTGTAGGCCTCTCGATGATTTTGAAGTTGACTAAAGTGCTGGCC
The DNA here is from genome assembly GCA_023525715.1 of Cichorium intybus. Classification (NCBI taxonomy): domain Eukaryota; kingdom Viridiplantae; phylum Streptophyta; class Magnoliopsida; order Asterales; family Asteraceae; genus Cichorium; species Cichorium intybus. Next base: position 64,075,290 of record CM042014.1, read on the forward strand.
AGCCAGGACTAAATTGATGTGTTCAATTAAGAGTCTTAAAATCATCAGCAGAATCAGAGATCGGGAAACACAGTATCGGACAGAGATTGATCTCAATCCATTCAAGACATTCAGGGGAGCAACATGGTGAGGTCTATTGTTGAGGGGGGCAGGTTTCAAAAATTCAAGACATTCAGGGGAGCAACATGGTGAGGTCGTTGATGTTGTATCTACTTTAGTAACCGATCATCTTACTCCAAGATTTCATATTTGGAAAAAGGATCATCCTTTAAATTAAATCATTGCAAATCCACATGTTAGTGTTCAAACTCAATCCGGAAAGGCAATCCAAGATGATTCTCATTATTCTGCTTTTGTATATATGAACGGACTGAAGAAAATTCATGATGCTTTAGAGTATTCAGATTGGATCAAACAAATGCAAGAAGAGCTTGATGAGTTTGAAAGGAACAAGGTATGGATATTGGTTCCTCCACCAAAAGGCCAAGCAATCATTGGCACAAGATGGGTTTTTAGAAACAAGCTGGATGAATCTGTAGTCGTTATTCGGAACAAGGCAAGACTGGTTGCCAAAGGTTAAACTCAAATGGAAGGAATAAACTACGATTAAACCTTTGTGTAAGACCCGATCCGCCGAGTCGCGGCCTGAAGGAATCCGCGGCGCGGCTTTTAGGAAGAATCTAGAATCGCGAAGGATTTGTACGCGTGGCGCGGCACTAAGGATCCCGCGACGCGGTGCGCCTCTAAAGTGAAAAACCCTAATTCGGATTTAAACGCCTATATAAAGGAACCCAGCCCTAGGGTTCGTGTTTTTGGGAGTTCTCTGGAGCAGAGGCGTCTAGTTTCAGCAAAGACTCTTTGGTCTCGAGGCTTTGGAGGTTTTGGGAGATTAGAAGAAGGAGATCCAACGCGGGAGAAGGTTTAGGACTGATCGTGGGCATCACTCCGTCCTTCAGAAGTAAGGTAAGAAGATTTACTCTTCTGACTTTCCTTTTTATCCCGTCATATGGTGTTACCAGTTGGTTTGTAGCTTTAGACGATTTGTAGCACTTAGGGTTTGAACCAAGGACATGCATGGACTTGCATGTCCATAAGGAAGTGACCTTAGGGTAGTTTCTGATCCCAAGAAGGGTGTAGAAAGGAACCCTAGCCGATTGATGTACTGTTAATCGCTGAAAAACATTTTGGAATGTTACGAGCCGCGACGCGGACTGGCTATGTCAGCGGCGCGGACTCGGCTGAAACCTCGTAATTGTGCAATGGTAGCCGCGGCGCGTAGGTCTAAAAGCCACGTCGCGGCGAGCGACTGTTTGACCAGGAATTTAGTTTTGACCACGGTTTGATGGCAAATAGTGAGCCTAACCTTTAGACAGGTCTGTAAGAGCCTAGTCAGTAATTGATATGTTGTATGTATGTAGGATATAGGTGTGTAGACGAGCTAGTGGAGATATTAAAGTATATCTGTGCGGTTACAAATCAGGTGAGTATCCTCACCTTACTATATGATGTTGCATGTTAGGCATCTTGTGTGTTATTTACAGTTATATGATTTTCTCTATATCTGTGGTTATTTGTTGTTGGGCTTAGTACTGATGCGTGTCCCCTCGTAGCTGTTGTATGACGAGTTGGACTATTGCCTTATCCCATAGCTGTTGTATGATGGGCTGGGCCATAACCGGGAACCCATAGTTGTTGTATGATGGGTAAAACCTTCCCGTGTCCATAGCTGTTGTATGATGGACGCCCGTAGCTGTTGTATGGCGGGTAGGGTCGGGTCGTTCTCGAGGACGGGTTGTTTAATGTGTGGGCATGTATGGTAATTTGTGGACTCACTAAGCTTTAAGCTTACCCGTTGATTTTATAACATTTCAGGTAATTCAAAGGACAAAGGGAAGGGCAAGGTTTGACGGCAGCGCATCGCATTCAAGAGATTGATATCAATGAACGATAATAGTATTTTTAAATGTTTCCGCTGTTAATTTAAGTATCATGTTGAACAGTTTTATGTTTTGGAATAAATGTTTTATTGGAATCTTGGTAATAAATTATTATTTTTTTTATTTTTGAAATTGGGGCGTTACAAATTGGTATCAGAGCCTTGGTTTGAGGGATTTGGATGAACTGTATTGGGAATCCAAACTCAAACTTAGGACTGAGCGATTTTGTTAAGAAAATGTTTTTGGAAGGTTAAATTAAAGTAAAAGAAGATGCGATGTGAACCGTCAGCCGAGCTTAAGTAAGTTTTGTGATTTCCAATTACCCATGCCAAGTTTGTGTTATATGATAAAATGTATTGTGCTAGGATGTAAAGCTGCCTGGATAATATACTCTGTAGACTGTTTTTGTACCATATGTGCTGCTTTGGAATTTTATGCTACTGTCGTTAGGTTGCTTAGTGAATGCTGGTAGGTTATATACAATTAGGGTAAGATAGCCTAAGAATTCTTGGTCTGGCCTTACTAGCTGTTCCTTGTTTGGTTGTGACTTTAGGGTAGATCAGTTATTCAAACGCCTATCTTATTCCTGATTGTATACGGCTGTGCGTCCGTGAGGCGACTCGATGACATTAGCAGTGGTTTTCCTAGGCACGTGTGAGATGGAGAGTTAGATCAAAAGATTAGGCACCACGGTGAATGACCGCAGGAGTCATAGAAAATGGTTTAGTATGTGTGTGACATTTTAGGAGGATGATTGACGAACTTGGAACAAGGGCGAATAGGTGTGGAAGGTAGTACCAGGCCAGTATTACCGAAAGCACAGGATTCACGCTTGAGTCAAGAGTAGTCAACCGAAGTCCTAGAAAGTCAAGTAGTTGGGTAGATAGGAGTGACCCGAGTATTGATATTAGAACTGTTGCGTATTTCAGAATGGCAGTCACTCGAAGTAACGGTGGGCCAGATGCGGGTGCCTCGAGTGGGGGAGGACCGACTGATGAGAATCTCCGTAACCTGATAGCGGAGGAGGTTTCGCGAGAAGTGTTGGCTGCGATACCTCAGTTCTTTGGTACGATTAAGGCTGAGTTATGGGCAATGCTCGAGGAACGACTGGCTACTCAGGGTACCTCACGTGCTAGGGATGCAAGTTATAAGGACTTTTCGGCTTCTTCGCCTCCGATGTTCGATGGGGGCAGGGATCCGATTGTTAGCATGCGGTGGATTTCCGCAGTGGAGGGTGCTTTCCGCACATGTTCCTGTCATGAGAATTCCAAGGTAACGTTTGCGGCAAATCTTTTAAGAGAGGGTGCGAAGGATTGGTGGGAGATACGAACGAAAGATCTCACTCCTGCTCAGTTGGATGCCATTACATGGCCGCAGTTTAAGGAACAGTTCAAACTAGAGTATGTTCCACAGGTGGAAATGGAACGCTTGGCGCAGGAATACCTAAATCTGACCCAGACTACTGAGACGGTGACGGAGATCACCAAGAAGTTTAATCAACGGGCACTCTTCTGTCCAGAGTTTTCGGCAACCGAGCGCATGAGGATGACACGATACTTGGCGATGCTTCGCACAGACATTCGGGAATTTGTGTCTGCTGCTAGGCACCAAACTCTTACTGATATGATACCGGCCGTGCGGGCTCGAGAGTTGGAACTGGAAACCCAACAAAAGCAGAAGCGTCCGGCGCCTACTCAGACTCAGCAGGTGTCGAAGAAATTTCGAGGGGCAGATCAGGGAAAGCAAGGGCAAAGGAGCCAGGGTAAGTGTGGTAAATGTGGAAGGAATCATGAGGGGCGTTGCTGGGTGCTAATATGCCATAAGTGTGGAAAGGAGGGCCACTATGCTAAATATTGTCGGCAAGAGGTCAAGATTTGTTTTAATTGTAAACAGGTAGGCCACTTCAAGGCCCAATGTCCCCGTCTGACTCAAGGAGTGGTTCAGAATCCGGCACCCACTACACTCCGGATTACCGATGGTAGGCAGGGGAAAGGGGAAGCCCCTAAGACCAAGGGTCGAGCATTCGTCATGACCGCCGAGGAGGCACAGGATGCGCCCGACGTCGTCACGGGTACTCTTTCTTTACTTGCCTCGTGTTTGTGGTGTGTGTAATTAATATGTCTATTATGCTTTGATTAGGAACATTCTTAGTCAACTCTACGCCTACCTTTGCACTATTTGATTCGGGTTCTAGTCATTCTTTTGTGTCTGCCGCATTGGGAAAGAGTTTCGGTATTGCTTTAGGAACTCTTCATCAGCCGTTAGAAGTGGAAATTGCGGATGATAAAACCGTGCAAGCGACTAGTGTTTATCGGGGATGCGAAGTAGTGATTCAAGGAATAAAGTTTCTGATCGATCTCATCCCTATACCGTTGAGTGACTCCCGAGTCATCATCGGTATGGATTGGATGGGACAGAATGAATCATGGATCGATTGTAAGAACAAGCGAGTGTGGATTCAAACCCCAAGTGGGGGAGAGCTGGTTGTGCAGGGCGAGAGAAACAATCGAGGTGCAGATTTCTGTTCAGCTGCTAGGGCACGCAGACATTTTCAGCATGGAGGTTCGGGATTTGTGGCTTATGTTGTAGACGCACGAGATAGGAAGCCACAGCAGAAAGCAGGTGATGTACCAGTGGTTCGGGATTTTCCTGATGTTTTTCCTGAGGACCTTCCTGGCGTGCCGCCAGAGAGACAGGTGGAATTTAAGATCGACTTAACTCCCGGTGCAGCTCCGATAGCTAAAGCACCGTATCGTCTTGCGCCTCCGGAGATGCTGGAGTTGTCTATTCAACTTCGAGAATTATTAGATAAGGGATTTATTCGACCCAGTTGCTCGCCGTGGGGAGCGCCTATTCTGTTTGTTAAGAAGAAGGATGGTTCCAATAGGATGTGCATAGATTATCGTGAGTTGAATAAGCTTACGGTGAAGAATTGATATCCGTTGCCTCGCATCGACGACTTATTCGACCAACTGCAGGGCACTTCGTGGTTTTCAAAAATTGATTTGCGATCAGGTTACCATCAAATGCGAGTACGGGAGGAAGACATCCCGAAAACGGCTTTTAGGACGAGGTACGGCCACTTCGAGTTTGTAGTGATGCCGTTTGGACTGACCAATGCCCCTGCAGCTTTTATGGATTTAATGAATCGGGTGTGTCGACCGATGTTGGATCGGTCGGTTATAGTTTTCATTGACGACATCTTAGTCTACTCTCGGAGCAGGGAACAACATGAACAACACTTAAAGGAAGTATTAGAGACCTTAAGGAAGGAGAAGCTTTATGCAAAATTATCCAAGTGTGACTTTCGGCTACGAGAGGTCCAGTTTTTGGGTCACATTGTGAATGAGCAAGGAATCATGGTAGACCCGGCTAAGGTGGAGGCCGTGATGCGGTGGGAGGTTTCGAGGACTCCCTCTAAAATTAGAAGTTTCTTGGGTCTGGCTGGTTATTATCGTCGTTTCATCCAAGACTTCTCAAAGGTTGCGGTACCTTTGACTAGGCTAACTAAGAAAAACGATGCTTTTCGGTGGGGTGAGGAGCAGCAGCAGGATTTTGAGACTTTGCGGCAGAAATTGTGTGAAGCTCCGGTTTTGACGTTGCCTGAAGGCATGGAGGACATGGTAGTTTATTGTGATGCATCTATCACGGGATTGGGGGCAGTCTTGATGCAACGAGGCAGGGTGATTGCATACGCCTCGCGACAGTTGAAGTCCCATGAGGCTAACTATCCTACTCATGATTTGGAATTGGGAGCGGTCGTTTTCGCTCTCAAGATCTGGAGACACTATTTGTATGGAGTGAAGTGAACCATCTTCACGGACCACAAAAGTTTGAAGTACCTGATGGACCAGGCAAATCTTAATATGAGACAGAGAAGATGGTTAGATGTATTGAAAGACTATGATTGTGAGATACACTATCACCTTGGAAAGGCCAATGTGGTAGCTGATGCGTTAAGTCGTAAGGCTTCGAGTGCACCCCTTCGGGGCATTTGTCTAAGGATGACAATTGTGACACCGCTGCTTGAACTGATTAGGAAAGCCCAGGTGGAAGCAAGCAAGAGCGAGAATCAGAAAAGTGAGAGGATTGTGGGTTAGTTGGCAGCTATGGTCAAAGATAGTAGGGATTTGTTAACTTGCCACGAGAGAATTTGGGTACCGAAGCTGGGTGGGGTTCGTCAAATCCTATTGGAGGAGGCACATAAATCCAGGTTCTCTATCCACCCTGAGCAACTAAAATGTATAGGGATCTGCGCGAATATTATTGGTGGCCAAGCATGAAAAGGGAAGTAGCTTGGTTTGTCGAAAGATGCATGACCTGTCGTAAGGTCAAGGCCGAGCACCAACGGCCTCATGGTAAGTTGCAGCCTCTTGAGATCCCAGAATGGAAATGGGAGCATATCACAATGGATTTCATCACGAAGTTGCCAAGAACCCCTCGTCATATGGACACTATTTGGGTTATCGTGGATAGGTTGACTAAAAGTGCTCATTTCCTCCCCATCCAAGAGACTTACTCTGCAAAGGAATTGGCTAAGGTCTTCACAGATGAGATTATCTCTCGGCATGGTATACCGGTCTCGGTGATATCCGACCGGGATGTCTGATTTACTTCTAGGTTTTGGAAGAAGTTTCATGAGGAATTAGGCACTCGCCTTCATTTCAGCACAGCATATCATCCTCAGACGGATGGGCAGAGTGAAAGGACGATTCAAACGCTGGAGGATATGCTTAGGGCATGTGTCATCGATTTTGGCGGGAGTTGGGATTCCCATCTCCCTTTAGCTGAGTTTTCTTACAATAACAGTTATCACGCGAGCATTGGGAGAGCTCCCTTTGAAATGTTGTATGGAAGAAAATGTCGGACACCTATTTGCTGGGGCGAGGTTGGCCAGCAGGTATAGGGTAGTACAGAGGTGGTGCTCAAGACAACTGAGTTAATTCAGAAGGTTCGGGAGAGATTGTTAACCGCTCAAAGTCGACAGAAAAGTTATGCGGATAGGCGACGGTCCGATCTCGAGTTTCAAGTTGGGGATTATGTTATTCTAAAGGTGTCACCTTGGAAGGGAGTGATTCGTTTTAGGAAGCGAGGAAAGCTTGGCCCTAGGTACATTGGACCATATCGAATTGTCGCCCGTGTAGGTAAGGTAGCTTACCGGTTGGAGCTGCCTGAGCAGCTTAGTCAGATCCACGACACGTTTCACGTTTCGCAGCTCAGAAAGTGCGTGACTGAGGAATCCACAATAGTACATTTGGAGGATATTCAATTAGATGAACGCCTAAATTATGTGGAGCGACCAACTGCCATCATTGAAAAGAAGATAAAGGCTTTACGAAATAAAACAATAGGATTAGTTAAGGTTCAGTGGCAGCATCGAAAAGGGTCCGAATGGACTTGGGAACCGGAGGAGGAAATGCGGAGGCATTATCCAGAATTATTTACTGGCACGGATTTCGGGGACGAAATCCAGTTAAGTGGGGGAGAATTGTAAGACTCGGTCCGCCGAGTCGCGGCCTGAAGGAATCCGCTGCGCGGCTTTTAGGAAGAATCTAGAATCGCGAAGGATTTGTACGCGCGGCGCGGAACTATGGATCCCGCGACGCGGTGCGCCTCTAAAGTGAAAAACCCTAATTCAGATTTAAACGCCTATATAAAGGAACCCAGCCCTAGGGTTCGTGTTTTTGGGAGTTCTCTGGAGCAGAGGCGTCTAGTTTCAGCAAAGACTCTTTGGTCTCGAGGCTTTGGAGGTTTTGGGAGATTAGAAGAAGGAGATCCAACGCGGGAGAAGGTTTAGGACTGATCGTGGGCATCACTCCGTCCTTCAGAAGTAAGGTAAGAAGATTTACTCTTCTGACTTTCCTTTTTATCCCGTCATATGGTGTTACCAGTTGGTTTGTAGCTTTAGACGATTTGTAGCACTTAGGGTTTGAACCAAGGACATGCATGGACTTGCATGTCCATAAGGAAGTGACCTTAGGGTAGTTTCTGATCCCAGGAAGGGTGTAGAAAGGAACCCTAGCTGATTGATGTACTGTTAATCACTGAAAAACATTTTGGAATGTTACGAGCCGCGACGCGGACTGGCTATGTCAGCGGCGCAGACTCGGCTGAAACCCCGTAATTGTGCAATGGTAGCCGTGGCGCGTAGGTCTAAAAGCCACGCCGCGGCGAGCGACTGTTTGACCAGGAATTTAGTTTTGACCACGGTTTGATGGCAAATAGTGAGCCTAACCTTTAGACAGGTCTGTAAGAGCCTAGTCAGTAATTGATATGTTGTATGTATGTGGGATATAGGTGTGTAGACGAGCTAGTGGAGATATTAAAGTATATCTGTGCGGTTACGAATCAGGTGAGTATCCTCACCTTACTATTTGATGTTGCATGTTAGGCATCTTGTGTGTTATTTACAGTTATATGATTTGCTCTATATCTGTGGTTATTTGTTGTTGGGCTCAGTACTGATGCGTGTCCCCTCGTAGCTGTTGTATGACGAGTTGGACTATTGCCTTGTCCCATAGCTGTTGTATGATGGGCTGGGCCATAACCGGGAACCCATAGCTGTTGTATGATGGGTAGAACCTTCCCGTGTCCATAGCTGTTGTATGATGGATGCCCGTAGCTGTTGTATGGCGGGTAGGGTCGGGTCGTTCTCGAGGACGGGTTGTTTAATGTGTGGGCATGTATGGTAATTTGTGGACTCACTAAGCTTTAAGCTTACCCGTTGATTTTATAACATTTCAGGTAATTCAAAGGACAAAGGGAAGGGCAAGGTTTGACGGCAGCACATCGCATTCAAGAGATTGATATCAATGAACGATAATAGTATTTTTAAATGTTTCCGCTGTTAATTTAAGTATCATGTTGAACAGTTTTATGTTTTGGAATAAATGTTTTATTGGAATCTTGGTAATAAATTTTTTTTTTTTATTTTTGAAAATGGGGCGTTACACTTTGCCCCATTAGCACGACTTGAGGCCCTACGCATCTTCCATGCGTACGCATCACACAAGAACATCAAGGTTCATCAAATGGATGTGAAAAGTGCTTTCCTCAATTGAGAACTTAAAGAAGAAGTATATCTCCAACAACCTCCCGGTTTTGAAAGTGAAGAACATCTGAACCACTGCTGCAAACTCATGAAGGCAGTTTATGGGTTAAATCAGCCCCAGAGCTTGGTATGAAACTCTCACCAATTTTCTCGAGGTTTTCAGATTCGTTCGAGGAGTTGTAGATCCAACACTGTTCAGACGATCAAACAAAAAGCATCTCATGCTTGTGCAAATCTATGTGGACGATATAATATTTGGTTCTACGGACGAAGCTATGTTTGCAGATTTTCCAAACTTATGGTTAGTAAATTTCAAATGGGTATAAATCATGAAAGAACTTCTTTTAGGTTTGTGGGTCAAACAAACCAGTCGAGGAACGTTTCTTCATAAAGAAAAGTATAAAACTGACCTGTTAAAGGAATATGGTATGCACAAGTGTGCATCTGCTAAAGTTCCCATGTCCTTCGGTTCGAAGCTTGCTTCATATCCAACCGGAGAATCTGTGGATCGGAAACTTTACAGAGGCATGATTTGGTCACTCCTGTACCTCACTGCCAGTCGTCCGGACATCAGGTTCTCCGCAAGATTATGCCCTCGATACCAAGCCGATCCGAAGATTTCTCACCTGACCACAGTCAAACAAATCTTTCGATATCTCAAGGGATCAAAATCTTTAGGGCTTTGGTATCCCATTGGAAATGAGTTTAGTCTTCAAGCCTTTACCAATGCTGATCATGTCGGTTGTCGTCTCCCTCTACGGTCGAAGTCGAATATGTTGTTGCGGCTAGTTGTTGCTCATAGGTTCTTTGGATGAAATCCCAACTCTTGGATTATGGATATCGTTTTATCAATATTCCTATTTATTGTGATTCAAAAAGTGCAATAACGATTTCACATAATTCACCACCCATGACAAAACACATAGACATCAGATATCACTTCATCAAGGATCATATTTTGAAATAAAATATTCAAAATTATTTTTTTCCCTCAGAGGAAGACTTAGTTGATGTGTTCACTAAGGATTTTGATCCTGCAAAGTTTATCACTTTCTTAACAAGTTAGGAATGTTGAATCCGGATCCCTAATTCTTAAAATCCTAAACATTTCGTCCTGAGCAATGTCTCCTTGGACGAAGGGATCTGTTTACTTTGTTACTTGGATAACCTCTCATATGTTTTTGTCTCAACTTATGATACAACCGTAGTTGACTGACATGTCATCCGAAGCTCTCTCTTTCGGACGAAGCTAAGTCATTTCACGCAATAAATAAGCTCTTATGATTGGCATTTGATATTTCATATTTATTTTCCTCATAGAATGTTTTTAGACTATGTTATATTTATTATGACATATTAAATGCTAATTATTCTCTTCAAAAGAAATGTTTAATAAGATAACCGTTTTCAAAAAAGATGCCAACAGTCAAGTAGAGTCTGTGATTGGATGTGTAAAGTAATGCGTCTTCCTATGTCAGACTATAATCACGGTTAAGGGTTTTTATCATTAAATGAATTAAATGCTAGGCGGTGAGTACATAATTTTATAATATTTTTTTTTTGTAAATCAGCTCACCAAAAATGTTTTTACATCCTTTATAAAAACCGTTCCCTCCACTCTCGTCTCTTACGCTCTTTTAAACTCTCTCTCTCTCTCTCGCCCTAAGATATGTAAATTGTTCATATTCATCTTCTTCAATCTCTCTCTTCATCCATGGAAGTAGGCCTTCCATGTTTTGAGGCTAGGTTTTGGGCTCTGTGATTGAAGCAGGTGTACAAGTCTCTATAGCTTCCCATCGAAGTAGGCCTTCCATGTTTTGAGGCTAGGCAAATCAGAAAATACAATGTGACCACTAACCAATCTGGGCAAGTAAAGCTTTTTCGTCTTCCTCCTTCTATGACGAACTTAGTACCGGTCAACTATAAATTTCTTGCTCTACATTTAGCGGATACGACTAAATCATAAACGATTGAACCTTCTACGTCTGCGTCTGCGTCTGCGTCTGCGTCTGCGTCTGCGTCTGCGTCTGCGTCTGCGTCTGCGTCTGCGTCTGCGTCTGCGTCTGCGTCTGTAACGCTCGGTTTCTCATATAACGTACACCCAAAATTTTTCAAACAATAAGACATCAAAATGGGCATACTTGTACTCAAACCAAGAAAACAAGATGTTATGTAACATCCTTATATTGGGGCAAAAAGTTTAGGAATTAGAATAAGATTAAATTTAAATAACTATAATAATTAATAAAAAGAATAAGATGAGAAGTCTCAATTTAGAAGAAATATTTAGTCTAGAGTAAATAAATAGGGGTAAAAATGGAATTTACCATGAAAAGTTCTAGAAGGGGGACTCTTATGCAAATATAAAACTTCAAGTAGTGGTGGGGTGGGGTCTTATAGCAAATATGCAAGAGTTAGTTGTGCTGGAGGGACTTGATTGCAAATAAGGGAAAACTTGAGGTTTAAGTTGGGGAAAAACCCCACACTCTCTTCATTTCACGATTTTTAAAGAAGAGAGAGGGCTAGAGGCGATTTCAAGGTGGATTCAAAGGGAGAAGATCATTTCCATCAAGATCTTAGTAGTTTTCATCAATCCTTTGAAGAGCTAAGGTAAGGAATCAAAGCTTCTTGTTAGAAACCCACTTTTGGGGAAAATTGAGTATGAAATTCGAGTTCTATGTGCTAATTGTTGCATCAATCCTATGTGTGCATGGCATTAAAAGAGTCATTTCAAATATGTTTTCCAATAAAAGTATTGATGTAGTTTTGAAAGATGTTTTGAGCATTCCTTTGTGCATTGCATTGCATATATGATGGGATTGACAGTGAGACTCCTAAAGATGACTTATGATGTTTTGGGCTTGATAGCCACCTTATGATGTTATAACCATGTAGAGGGCCTTTGGGCTGGATAGCCACCCTCAATGATGTCTTGGGATTGTTTCTGACAATAGGAAACCGCATGAGGGAGTTGCTACCCCTTATGAGGGTAGTGTGATAGCCACTAGTCTTAGTTTAACCCATACGGAAATTTAGTACTATGCTTTGTGCGTTTTACTTGTGAACTTAGGTGGGTGACATTGGGGTGAGATGGACTTTGTTAGTACTGAAAGTCAAATCGTTGACCAACTCGTAGTTTGATGTATTAGGATTGTAATATCAAACTTCTTATTTTGATGGAATGAATTTACCTTTATGTGAATGTTTTAAGGAATGAACAATTGCTTTTATCTTGTGTATGTTGTATACTCTTAACTTATATCTCGGATAAGTTGTGTTTGGATAATACAGTAATCATCCGAAATCCAGTCTTGGATTTCGGAACTCCAAAGGAACTCAAGATCAGAAAGTACCTCACCCAGAAGAAAAAGTTCCGAAGACCACACTCCGAACTAACTCAGAAGACCAAGACATACATGACCATATTTCCAAAGATACTATGATTATACCAACCAGGACTCCGAAATCCACTCAGGATTTTGGACTATCTATATCAACGAATCCATGGAAATATCATACTTAATCATTCAACAAAGAAGACTGAAGATCAAAGAACATCTAGAAGATAAGGCAAAGGATAAGCACTTCAACGTATAGGATATGATTAGACTAGATCAGGCGTGGCCCCCTAGAAGCATGTCTGTTGTACTTTAGAGTATTATTATATTATGGACAAGCTACCCTAGTCTGACATTGTATTATTATATTAGATTCACCCTTTCTTATCTGACTAAAGAGATACGTGTTGTCTCCTCTTCAGTCCATAGGTTATTATCCGAAGGTCCTCCCTTAGTCTATAAAAGGGAGACCAAGTTCATCTTCAGTCCTCATGGTTTTGAGAGACTTTATGTAACACTTTCACTTATCAATACAATCTTTCATTCCATCAACTCTAACGTTCTTATCTGCATTTCTTATTGCCCTTACATTTCTAGCACTCTTTAATCTTAGTCTTTACATTTCCGAGTCATATAACTGTTAATCTCTATTATTCATTGTTGAGCTATCAAGATCTGTTCTAAGTATTAATTCTCCATTATAATTCCGCATCCATCTCAAGTCTTCGGACTTGTCCATCTCCGAAACCAACTAGTTTCGGACTCTTACTTTCCGCAATCTTCCTTTCCGCACTTACTTAGAATATTTGGTGACAACAATTAGTATCAGAGCCTGAATAGCTGTCTATAAGATTCTAAGTGCCTAGTTTGCTCAAAACCCTGGTTGCAGCAACAACCTTAGAATCCTCTGTGGATCATTGCATGCTATTATAGCTCAAAAAAAATCTTAATTTCTTTCTTTCATTCCAAACAGTTCGGAATCTTTTCTTCACAGTTCCCATAATGCAGATGAACTACTCTCTGAATGTTGCTAACAGTGTCGGAGGCTCTAATCGAGCTCCTATACTCATTCCTACTGAGTATAATGGCTGGGCATCTCGTATGCGCAACTATCTCAAAACCAAAGGAAAAGACATTTGGCGTTCAGTTGAAGAAGGACCACATCTTCCAACGTACACCCCTAGACCAGACACTGCAGAAGAAGCTCTAGGTGGTACTTCTCATGCAAGGCTAACTCCTCTGGATATAGAGAAAATGGACAACGACCAAATCGCATTCACCGAAGTCCAATGTGGAATTCCTCCGGAACTCTTCGATCTCATACAAAACTGTACAACAGCCCAACAAATATGGGTTCTCTTACAAAATATGTTCTTAGGAACGGATGAAGCGAAAGACCAAAAACTGGTGTCAAGTCTCTCCGAATACAACCACTTCTCGTCATTTCCCGGAGAATCACTAAGACAGGCATTCACCCGGTTCTCCATAATTATTACCAGACTTCTCAGTTCGGGAGCAGAAAGAACCAATCAGGAGATCAATCATCGATTTCTTGAAGGACTTGGAAAAGACTGGATGCTAGTCAAAATGATTCTTCAAGATTCAGGAAAATTGAAAACTTTCAATATGTACCGACTGTACAACAATCTCATTGGACAAGAAAATGACATAAAAAGCAATCAACAGCAACAACAACTTGGTGGACCTCTAGCTTTAGTTGCTGGGCATAACTATCCAACGATGGGCAACACCCCTCAACAACTGGTACAATATCAGCAAACAACCCAGCAGCAAATCAACCCAAACATTTCTTCACCTCAGATTGCTCCCACTCAAAACTCACCTCAACCTCAGCAACCAAGTCCAGTACCTTCATATCACCCTTCTCAACCACAAATTTCTTACCCTTCACACTATCAAACTCCTACAGTTCAATATCAATCATCTCAAATCTCACAACCATCTATTCAATCCAAAACTACTCTTGCACTTCCAGCTTCCGTACAAACCACTGAATCATGCTATTCCGAATATGACGATGCTGAAGAAGCTGCATACCAAAACGAAATTGCCATGATTAGTCAGAAGTTTAACAGAATACCATCCTACTCTGGTCCCAAGAAGAACTTCCGCTCCTCTAACCAAAATGCAGGATATCAACCCAGAAACAACTATCAGAAAGGACACCAACAATATGGTCAAAATCGTTACTACCAGAAACCCGAAGAACAGCAATAACAAAAACAAAGCCAGATCCAGCTATCAGCACTAATCAAGTCCTAACTCCTAAAAAGAAGGAATTAGATGTGATCAAATGTCACAACTGTGGAGGTCTATGGCATTACGCTGCTGACTGTAGAGCTCCGAAGAACTATCCGAAGGCAAAAGAAGAAGAGAAAGTCAAAGCATTGTAGCATCCAGAAACGTCGAGATCTGGTCCTTAGGAGACGATGATGAGCAGTTTGAAAACAAGCGAAAAAGAGGAAAAGGATTTGGAGAATGCATGATGGTGCAAGCAAATCGAGAAACTCCAATCCCAGGGTTGGCAAGCTCCAAACATCTTGAGAACACTGATGAATCCTCATCTTCCTACATGCCGAAGAACTATGCCTTTATGGTCAACCACAAAACAGGCAAAGGTGTAAGCATCATCGAACAAGTACGTAACATGCTTCATACACATCAAATTTACTCTAATAATCTAGAACCTTCTCTAGAAAAAATATCTAACACTTGTGCAGATGCCTTAGCTGCATATCAGCGGGTTCTGGAAGAAAGGGATGATGGGTATGACGAAGTGATAAAGTTGAAGAATAGGCTAGAGGATAAGAAACTATTTTGTGATAAACTTACTGCTGGTTTGAAGATTGAACAGACTTCTAGGACTTTGTTAGAAAATTCAAATCAGCTTTTGACATCGCAAAGGGATTTAGCCCGAAGCGATAATGTAAGACTAAACAAATTAATAGATCAGTTGTATCATGCAACTGAAGTTTTCAAATCTCCTGCTAACACTAATTCTTCAGAAAATACTTTTAATTGGGGATGGGCAAGAAAAACCACTAATAAAAACTATCCTATTTACAACAGAAAAAGTCCATTCTTTCAATACCCTTCAAATGAATATGATGACAAACACGATAAGGACACAACCAAGAACCTTTCTAAAACTCCTGCCGATGAATCAGAAAATGCCATTTTTGAGTCAAAAGAAGGAGTTAACATTCCCTTTTCATATTTCTCAGAAGCAGACACTACTGAAATCAGCAAATTGTCTACAGCTTCAGTCCCATTCATGCCTAGACACATGGCCACGGTCCCAAACTATCCATCATCAAGTTCTGAGCAACACTCTTTATTAAAAAATCAACAAAATAACCGTGTTACTGAAGAATGCATTCCAGATTCTAAGAACTTGGAAAATTCAAATAAAGAAAAGGTTGATGAGAAAATTGAAATGGAGAAGTCCCCAGGCAGCATCATCATTAAAAATGATTTTAACAAAATTATAATCAGAAATCCTAAGGTTGCTGATATGTCTAACATGACCTCTGAACCTTCGAGTTCTGACACAAAGTCATACGAAGATACATCAAAACATAATTTTTCAAATAATCCGATCAGAATTTCGCTCAAAAAACTTAAAGTTAATCAAGAAGAGACAAGCTCTTTAAATGATTCTTTATCTGACTCTTCCCCAAGAGATATTTTTCAAAAAGGAAAAGGAAAGAATTTAACCAAACAAGGAGTAAAACCAATTTTAAACAAAAAAGATCTCTGATCACCTCGATCTCATTCAAGATTTGAACAGAAAAAATGCTTCTACACTCAGAAACGATCAGAAGCTAATTCAACTTTTATCACTCCAAGCCATACTCAGAGATCTACTTCCAGACTTAAGACTAAGACGAGTCCTCTTAGTCTAAATTTTACTTGATTTTATAAGACTAAGACGAGTCCGCTTAGTCTAAGTTTTACTTGATTTTATAAGACTAAGACGAGTCCTCTTAGTCTAAAAATTTCCAGCTTCTTTATTTATTTATTTTTTTCGACTTTGCAGGGGCATAACGTTTTCGTACGAAATCCAAAACTTGCAAACTTTATACCTCTAGAAAGGTGGGAACGAGATCTACAACTTTGCTCTACTGACTCAGGTCTAAATGTGTATAGATTTTCTGTTATTAACCCTTGAAATTGACTATTTGGTCATTTTTGTCACTTTTGGGCCATTTTAAAACGTTCATATCTCCTTCGTTACAACTCCAAATGGCCCGATTCTTTTTCCTATATTTTTGCTATCTCAAATACTACCAAAGTCACCTTGATGACCCTTTCCTAATTCCCTTTATATTGAGAGATATTAATTTTTAAAGATTGCTAAATAAAAATTTCTCTTTAGGTCCTTTATGCGATATAATTTCTACTTGAGTTCATATGTTACTATTATTTGACTAGAGTTACTTTCTTAATAAAATAAAGCCATTATGATACGTTTATGCACATATAAAATATTAGATTTAGCGAAAACTAAGTTCATATAACTCAAGAAAATTTTAGTTGTCACAATTACCTCCCCCTTAAGCGGATTCCGTCCTCGGAATCGAATTATAGTCCACAAGATTGGGGTATCTTCTCATTATTTCGTCATTTGTCTCCCAAGTAAGATTGGCACCAAGAGAATGCCTCCATTTGACTAAGACTAAGTCAATTTCCTTATTCCTTAACTTCTTAGTCTTGAGTTCCAAAATTGCTTCAGGTTCTTCCACCAATCTGTTGTTATCATCAACCTTCAATTCCTTCCAAGGAATTGTCAATTCTTCTTTCCCAAAGTACTTCTTCAAGTAACTCACGTGAAAAGTATCATGAATACCTTGAAGCTCTTGTGGTAGCTCCAATTTGAAAGCTTTTGTACCAACAACCTTTGATATTTTAAAAGGACCAACATATCTCAGACTCAACTTGCCCTTCTTACCAAACCTCATCACTCCTTTCCAGGGTGAAACTTTCAGCATCACCAAGTCTCCTACATTCAAGTCATAAGGTCTTTGCTTTAAGCTCGCGTAGCTTCTTTGTCGATCCTGGGCCGCCTTCATATTTGCTTGTATGACCTTCATCTTTTCATTAGTGATTGGAACAATGTCAGGACCTGTAAGTTTATTCTCTCTGGCTTCAAGCCAACAAAGGGGAGTTCTACACTGCCTTCCATACAACGCCTCAAAAGGCGGCATTCCAATGCTTGAGTAGTAGCTATTATTGTAGAAGAATTCAATTAAGGGTAGATAATCATCCCATCTCCCGCCAAAATCAATCACACATGCACGAAGCATGTCTTCCAATGTTTGGATAGTTCTTTCGCTTTGACCATCAGTTTGGGGGTGATAAGCTGTACTCAAGTGTAGCTTTGACCCTAACGCTTCTTGCATTGCTTGCCAAAACCTCGCGGTGAATCTAGCATCTCGATCTGACACTATAGTCAATGGTGCCCCATGAAGTCTCACCACTTCATCCACATAGACCTTAGCAAGCTCTTTTAGAGGAGTAGTCTCCTTAATAGCTAGGAAGAGTGCACTTTTGGTTAATATGTCAACAATGACCCATATGGCATTATGTCCTCTGCTCGTTCTTGGCAATCCCATGACAAAGTCCATAGTAACATCATCCCTTTTCCTAGCTGGGATCTGAAGTCATTGCATCTTTCCGTACGGCACTTGGTGCTCTGCCTTGACTTGAGCACAAGTGGAACATTTGGAGATCTACTTTACTATTCTTGGTTTCATTATAGGCCACCAAAATTGGCTTCTTAAGTCCCGATACATCTTAGTTCCTCCTGGATGGATGGAATACTTGGATTTGTGAGAATCATCCAAGACTACCTTCTGCATTCCTCCATGTTTAGGGACCCAAATTCGTCCCTTGTGCGTTTTCAGCCCTTGAGTGTTCGATTCAAAATCAATCTTCTTTCCAAGCTTTTCCTTCTTCACATATTCCTCCTTCAAGGCATCATTTTGTGCTTCTTTAATTCTTTGAATTAAGCTTGAAACCACTTCAATTCTCATAGATCTTCCTTTCACGGTTCTTTCACGAACCTTTCGACTTAAGGCATCGGCCACCACATTGGCCTTTCCTTCGTGGTAGATAATTTCACAGTCGTAATCGTTAATGAGATCTATCCACCGGCTTTGCCTCATATTCAACTCTTTTTGGGTGAAAATATATTGAAGACATTTATGGTCCGTGTACAACTTGCATTTGGTCCCATAAAGATAGTGTCTCCAAATCTTTAGAGCAAAAACAATTGGTGCCAACTCCAAGTCGTGAGTGGTATAACGAGTTTCTGCATCTTTCAATTGTCTTGAAGCGTAAACAATGACTTTGCCTCGTTGCATAAGTACACAACCAAGACCTTTAGCGGATGCATCACTATAAACTACAAAATCATACATGCCTTCCGGTAGAGACAATACAGGAGCTTCACAAAGCTTCTTCTTCAATGTCTCAAAGGCTTCCTGTTGTTTCTTATCCGATACGAACTTCACGTCTTTCCTTGTTAGTTGAGTTAATGGTACCACTATTTTAGAGAAATCTTGAATAAATCGCCGATAATAACCGACCAATCCAAGGAAACTTCTAACTTCAGTGGGAGTTTTTCGGCGGTTCCCACTTCATAACTGCCTCGACCTTCGAGGGGTCGACCTTGATCCCTTCGATTAAAACAACGTGGCCCAAGAATTGAACTTCTCGCAACCAGAAGTCACACTTAGAAAACTTTGCATATAATTGCTCATCTTTCAAGGTTTGCAAAACTTTTCGTAAGTGGGTCGCGTGCTCCTCCTCGGTTTTTGAATAAACCAAGATATCGTCGATGAAAACGATAACGAACTTATCAAGGAAAGGTTTACAAACCCTGTTCATAAGGTCCATGAAAATAGCCGGAGCGTTTGTGAGACCAAACGACATCACCAAGAATTCGTAGTGACCATAAAGGGTTCGAAAAGCGGTTTTGCAAACATCATCGTCTTTTACCCGCACTTGATGATAACTAGAACGAAGATCAATCTTGGAGAAATAATCAGCTCCTTGGAGCTGATCAAACAGATCATCGATCCGCGGCAAAGGGTAGCGGTTTTTGATGGTCACCTTGTTGAGTTCCCGATAGTCAATGCACATACGCATAGTCCCATCTTTCTTCTTGACAAACAACACGGGGGCACCCCACGGAGAATAACTTAGACGAATAAAACCTTTACCAAGTAGTTCTTGCAATTGAGACATAAGTTCTCTCATTTCTGTGGGGGCAAGACGGTATGGTGTACGAGCGATGGGGGTCGCTCCAGAAGTAGAAGTAAGATCAATTCGGAACTCGACTTGCCGAACGGGTGGCAAGCCGGGCAGCTCATCCGGAAACACTTCAGAGAAATCTTTAACAATCTTCACATCTTCTAATTTCTGCTTTTCTTTCTTCCCGTCGAGCACATAGGCGATAAAAGACTCGCATCCTTTATAGATACCTTTTCGATCCTTGATAGCATAAATGATACTTTGCATATTGTTGCGTCGCTCGCCATACACATACATTTTGTCACCGTCGGAGGATTTAATCGACACCATTCGTTTTCCACAAAGGATTTTGGCTTCATGAGCACCAAGCCAATCCATCCCTATGACTACATCAAATCCTTTGATCCCAATTGGCAATAAGTTAGCCATAAGGATCCTCCCATTAATTTCAATAGGACAATTTTCGTACACGTGTCTCACTATTACCAACTCTTCATTTGCTATCTCTTAGACACAGGCATCATTTAAGGGCTTAAGTGGCACGCTAAGACGTTTACGAAATTCATGTGATCCGAAAGAGAAATTTGCACCCGAATCGAAAAGAACATAAGCAGGCAACAAATTCACAAGTAATGTACCTGCAACCACATCGTGAGTTTCTTTAGCTTCCTCGTGGGTCATCTGGAATACTCGTCTCTTTACTTTCGTTGGTTCAGTCTTCTTGTTACTGGTAGTGGAGACCAAAGTCTCATTTCCTTTCTTCGGGCATTGAGAGCTATAATGTCCCTTTTCATGACAAGAGAAACATTCGATCTCCCGTGCGTCCTTCAACTTGCAATCCTTAGCCTTGTGGCCAGATTGACCACATTTGAAACAATTTCCTAGTTTCTTTTTACATTCACCACCATGTCGTTTCCCACATTTTTTAAAGTCTTTCACTTCTTCCCACTTTGTAGACCCTAAAGAAAAACGGCTCTTTTTACTAGATCCCGAAGGACCTGATTGCTTTCTCTTCTCCCCGAAGGCCTGACGTTCCTTAGCCCTTTTCTCCAGCATACTCTCCACCCTAGCGGCAGCCTCAATGGCCTCGTCAAGAGTAGTGGCCTTCCCGACCTCCAAAGCATAATCACTCGGTAACCCATTTGCATAACGATTAATTCTCCCCGCTTCAGTTGGGAGGGTGTATTCCAAGAAAGGAAGCATGTCATAGAACTTTTTCGTGTATTCATCTACCGTCTGTTTATCCTTGCTAAGGGCAAAGAATTCATCTACCAACTTCTCCCGATGCATGGCTGAACAGAATTTTCCCTTTAGGCGCTTGGTGAATTCCTCCCAAGTAAAGGAGGAAACCACTTCACTCCCAAGAGTTCGATCAAGAGTACTCCACCATGTAAGAGCATTGGCTTTTAACATTTGGGAGGCGAATTCCACTTTCAAATCTTCAGGACAACGACATATTCGTAGGATCCGTTCAGTTTCAGCAATCCAAGTAACAGTCACCTTTGGATCCATCTCTCCATTAAACTCCTTTGGTCGACAGGACATAAAGTCCTTAAACGTACCATCCTTTGCTATCTTACGGGGAGGCGATGGAGGTGCTTCACGAGAGGACGATTGAGTTTGAGTAATGTTCTCAGGGGTCTTACTTTTGACACTTTTCTCCGACAAGGACTTAGATCCTTCCCCCAATCGTTCGTCAAGAAGACGATTCATATCAGCTTGAGTTTGAAGTCGTGAATCGTCTAATAATTTTTGAATATCCTGGTGTCTCCACATGTTTGATTTTTATACTTAGGATAATCAAACATAGTGATTTTCCCAAGTCTATACTAAGATGGAAAGAACAAGATCAGTCTATCCTAGCATCATGTGTTTTAGGACATCTACTTCGCGAAGGGGAAGGTACCACCCCAGTAGACTCCTCTATATTCCGTTACGAGAATATCATGGCCCTTGGCAAAAGTGGGTAACATACTAACTTGCATTGCTACATTCATTCATCTTTCAAATACCAGTCATAAAAGAAAACATAATATGATTTGACATCAGATTACTTGCTGAAATCACATTAAGGCTAGTGCCAAACCAATCTTTTCAAATTCCAATTCAATTTGATGTCAAATCACACTTTCTAAAGCATGTTAGGCTTAATGCCAAAACTTGCTTTCAAACCATTAAAAACTTTGTGTCAAAAATACACTTTTCAAATCACTTGGGCTTAATGCCAAAACTTGCTTTCAAATCATTGTGACATACTGCCAAAAATACTTTTCAAATAACTTTCAAATCGTTATGGCCTGATTGCCAAAACATGCTTTCAAATCATAGTGTGAGACTTTAAACAAAATCATGTCATAGGTAAATAAATTTGCATAACATTTCATGCTCGAAAATCACATAAACTATAAAAACATTTTGCCATGTACCCCAAAGAGGGAAAATGCCACATGTACTCACCTCGGTCCGCTAGTCTTTGCCTCTACTTGCTTCTGCGCACTCCTTAGCTTCTATATTAATAATATAGAAGATTAGTATTATATTCACATATTAACATTCTACATATGTTAACTAAGTCTCATATCTACAACCCTTATCAAAAGAGTTCATAATAGCAATATTCTAAAAATATTCAATTTTTGTCAATTAATAAGTTAAACGTTCTTTTGGCAAGTAATAATCTAACATTTTCTAATATTAACTCGTTAGCGACAATTTCTCCTTTTATGGTCTAGTTTGACCAAATTCGTGAAACCAACAACTTTGTTTATTATTTACCCCAAAAACTTCAAGTTTATAACTCTAACGTCAACAATTATCTTTTATTAAATCCTTTATACTTGTAGCATACTTGTGTTCTTGAGTCCACAATGACCAATTCCATTCCAACCTTCCTTTCCAATTCCCATGTCTAACATCCATGTGCATTGAAACATTATTCCATCTAGTTTAGCGAACTATTAACTCAAAACAGAAACTTTTTGACATAAAACCCCATTATAAGTGATAAATATTCCATGATTCTTTACCAATCCAATATTTGCTAACATGCATGTGAAAATCCAACTAAAATCAGTTGACATCTAACATAAACTCAACCATAGATGTTATAGAACTATAATTTCTTCATCTTTTCAACTAATTGCCAACATGCAAGAAGGAATTCAAACCCAATACTCAATATTTTCATTCCATAGGAAGTTTTTGACTCAAAATCGAGATATAAACCAAGATTCAAGCTCAAGTTCAACATGCATGAGCAATTTTCAGATTTTAGGAGCTAGGGTTTACCAAAAATCAAATATACCTTTCAAATCTTCTATTCAAGATCTTAAATTTCTGAAATTGAAGATGGATTTGACTAGAAATCAAGTTACAACAGCCCCCTTGACCCTCCCATACGGTTCGCCGGCTACCACCGCCACCGATACGTCGGAATCGCCGCCGAAATCGCTGTTTCTCACCCTCCTTACAACTGTCGCCGACCTGCTACTGTGCAGCTCATTCTCCCCTCTCACGAGCTCGAAATCCTAGACCAGACCTGTTGCTTTGTCTCTCTCGGTTGGGGGTTACGTAAAAGATCAAGAACGAGGTGGTTTAGCTCTTTTCTTGCTCCATTTCTCGATCTCCATTTTAATCTTTGAAGGTGTTTGAGTGTTTGGGGTTTTACGCAGGTCACAACAAGACAAAAGAGCCCATTGGCTGATTTTAAAAGAGAAATGACGAAAATGCCCTTAATTCCAGACTTAAGACTAAGACGAGTCCTCTTAGTCTAAATTTTACTTGATTTTATAAGACTAAGACGAGTCCTCTTAGTCTAAGTTTTACTTGATTTTATAAGACTAAGACGAGTCCTTAGTCTAAAAATTTCCAGCTTCTCTTTATTATTTTTTTTTCGACTTTGCAGGGGCATAACGTTTTCGTAAGAAATCCAAAACTTGCAAACTTTATACCTCTAGAAAGGTGGGAATGAGATCTATAACTTTGCTCTACTGACTCAGGTCTAAATGTGTATAGATTTTCTGTTATTAACCCTTGAAAATGACTCTTTGGTCATTTTTGTCACTTTTGGGCCATTTTAAAACCTTCATATCTCCTTCGTTACAACTCCAAATGACCCGATTCCTTTTCCTATATTTTTGTTATCTCAAATACTACCAAAGTCACCTTGATGAGCGTTTCCTAATTCCCTTTAGAGTTAGAGATATTAATCTTTAAAGATTGCTAAATAAAAATTTCTCTTTAGGTCCTTTATGCGATATAATTTCTACTTGAGTTCATATGTTACTATTATTTGACTAGAGTTACTTTCTTAATAAAGTAAAGCCATTATGATACGTTTATGCACATATAAAATATTAGATTTAGCGAAAACTAAGTGCATATAACTCAAGAAAATTTTAGTTGTCACACTAAATTCTGACTCTGACTTCTTCAGAGAATGATATTCGGTTTCTGACCATCATCTACTCAGCAAAACATTCCGTTCTGAACAATCTCTGACTATACTCTCAGAACTTTAAGTCTTCCGACTTCTTTCAAAATAGCCTCAGAAAATCTCCCTCAATATTTTTCAAAAGTTAGGGCTACTCACACACATAAAAGACAAGCATACTTTCATTAAGATAACAAGAAGTTACATCATCTGAATCCATTAAGTCGTAAACACAAACATATCAAAAACAACGACTTAAGATTCTATTACAAGAAAACAGTTAGAAAACATCAAAAACAAAAGATCACTTCTTCCCCCACCTTAGTGCTTGTTGTATTGCCACTTGGGAGGACTGTCATACGTAAAGGTCTGTGTGATTAGCACAGACAAATCACACACGCGCACAGTCCTCCCATCCAACAGCACCACATCATACACGTGACATGCCTAGGTCGTCGTGCGGTCAAAAATAAAGAGAAACCTAACACACACACTAGTACAGTGGTAGTCAGGGTCGATCCGCAGGAGCTTCGTGGTTAGACCAGATGACAGATTACCAACTAGTAGTGTCACGCTACAGTCGAAGGGTCTAGTTTCTATTTTCCTAACTACTAATACCAAAAAGCAATAATCAAACGAATCTAAGCCAAGCATAAACTAAGCTCAAACCAAACAAAGCCTAGTCACTTTCTGAAATCAAAAGTACATCTCTGAATCAGAAGCAAACAAAGGTATCCAAAACATCCACACAAAACAAAGCATAAACTAACCAATAACTAAGGTTCTGACTGAACAGTTACTAGCTAAGGTTCAATGCCTAAGACTAACCTAGTTGCCTACTGATTTCAGCAAAGGAAAACAGTCCAAACAAGGTCAAAATAATATCCAAACACAATTCAAACGTTCAAAACATAAAACAAACATCCAAAACACCGAAATACCAATATTACTTGTAACCAAATGCTTCTCAATACTCAAACTCAATTCCAAACATCCAAACAGTAACCAAATGTTGCTAAAACAGAAACCAAATCTCAATATCAGTGGGTGTCACTCCCAAGGATACAAGCCAATGCTTACTACTATCTAACTAATTGAAAATAAAATCTAAAACATGAAAATACCAATTGAGAAGTTGCTGGAACGAAATCTTGGAGTTAAAGAGCTTCAAGGTCGATTTTACACCCGGTCTTTGCTAGGGTTTTCGGCTGGAAATGCCTGTATTTATAGTTGCAAATTTCCCGCAGCCGCGCCGCGCAAATGAGAAACCCGCGGCGCGCGTACTAATCTTTTCCCGTGTCTTCGGCATTTGAATGTGTTCCACCGCCTCAAGCCCACGTCGCGTATTGTTGAATTCCGCGGCGCGCGTACGTATTTCCTTGATTTTTCATTCTTTTCCAAACTTCTTCCTTTTGCACGCTTTTAGTCCCTGTTTCCATTCTTTTCTTCCAAACAAGTCCTGGCACGAAAAGTGAGAATACCAAGATATATCTGATATAATTTTACCAAGAATAGGGCTAAACAACGCCTAAAATACTTGATATCACTAGGCGTTGTCAAACACCCCACACTTGTGCCTTGCTTGTCCCCAAGCAAGAGAGTTTTTAACAAATTATAACAAAGACTCAAACAATTTTTGACTGTGTTCAGTTTCAAAGCTTATTGCTTTATGAGTTAGAGTAAAATAGTTCGTGAAAACATAATCAGACTGTTCTTTGGAATTCATGGCTTTCTAGAGAACCCTTGATTACAAATTTTCTGTCCACAATGAAGTGTACTTACTCATTCAGATTTTAAAGGCCATTAAGGAACTGTCCATGACTTTCGATGTTGTCCGTGTAACGAGCTTTCAGAAATACCATCGCAAACCAGGTGGTAAGGTGCATAAATGCCTCTTCGAGGCCACCCTTTTCGGACCTACCGGCTCGAACAACAAAGGCCACAGATTGATATTTCCTTCCTAAACTCCAATCTTAAAACAACTCAATCTTCTAAACTCATAAAAATCAACATATTTGACTAAATAATAGCATGATTACAACTACATAGTATTTCTTGAAAAATACCACTGCTATCAACAATCATAAACCATTCGTTTCAAAATTGCAATTTATTAAAAAATTGAAAAAGCTGCTAAAAATTTTAAAATTACTTGTTTTCTGCAAAAATTTCAAAAATTACTCTTTCGACCATCCACACCCCACACTTAAAACCGTACAACGTCCCCGTTGTACAAAAATTATTTCAAAACAAGGGAGAAAGAGTTACCTCTTTTTGGACAGTAGATTGCTCGGTTGGTACTCAGTATCACAAGTATAATTGCGAACAAACAGATCCTTGATCTCGTATTCCGGAGTTGTAGCGCTACAGTGAACACACCGGTGGTCAAAACAAGTGGAGGGGCACGGTGACCCCACACTTGTTTGAAACAACTCCTCCCCATTTGGTACAACATGCATGACTCAACAAACAATTAAACGCAAACATGACAAACAAAATATAAACAAAATAAAGATAGTGATGTCATAGGTTTAGTACATTTTTTTTTCAAAAGAAATAAAAAGAAAGAAAGAAAAAAGTACATCAATCGCCACCTGGTGGCCTGGAGGGTCCAGCCTCGTGATCATGGGCTCTGGCTGGAAATGGTCGGGGATGTCGTCCCTGCTGAGTGGCCAACTCTAGGAGTACCTCTCCTATCCACTCCAGCTGGTCCTCGATCCTAGCGACCCTGGCCTCCAATCGGTGGATGGCAGATGGATCCTCCTGCTGTGGCTGAGGCTGTGGTGCTGGCTCGGCAGGTGCTGGCTGAGGGTCCTGGGGTGGCTCTGTCGGTGCCCTGACAAATCGGCCTGGACGCTGCTGCTCGATCAGCCCCATCTTTTCCAGAGCTCGCGTCATAGTGGGAGAAGGAGGTAAAGCAGTGAAAGAGGCAGCAACGGGGGCAGTGAGGATCCCGTATGAACGGGCTAGGCGGGTGATGAAATACCCCTGGGCCAATGGACTGCTGGCAGATGCTCCCGTCGAATGGGTGGAAAGGGCGACGGCTAAGGCTTAGGGGAGGTGAAGGAACCTGGAGGGATCGAGAAGGACCCAGAAATACATCATGTCCTCGCCTGACACCTTCTGGAGGCGGTGAGGTGGATCGTGGAGATGGCTCTCCCTGGAGGTCCCGGCCTTATAAATGACGTTGGACAATGATGCCCAAATCTCCATGTTGCCAGGCCTCTCCGGCTGACCCTGAGTACATGCCTCCAAAAACTATGCGAAATGGCGGTACTGAAGATCCGCCGGGGTGTATAAACCAACTCGCCTCCCGAACTCCCGGAGGTTGCACTCCCTCTGCTCGCCTCCCAAACGAAACCGTAACATCATGGAACGCGGGTCTGACGCCCGAGGTGCATACTGGATAGTAGATAAAAACTCCAGTAGCAGCTCGGTGTAGACAATATCCTCCTCGGTGGCCATGATCCTGTCCCAGCCCCGGCAAGTAAATGAAGCCTCCCCATGAGTCCAGGTGCGATGTAAAAATGGCTCGATCGCACCCGAAAGCCCGGCATCCCTCAAGATGTCCCTATCGATGACTGTCGCCTCGAGAACCCGCCGACCAATTAATGCCTCTCTCGTCGAACTGTACTCCACTGAACTGGCGGGTCCCTCTGGAAACTGGAGGAAAACGTGATCTAGTCTGAACATCTGCACAAAAAGACATAGCCATGAATTTTTTTTTTGCATTTTTAGTCCTTTTCTTCCCAACCGCACCGCGGCGCGGCCCAAGAGCAGTGGCGTTTCGCGGCGAGCGGCTGTTTGAAAACCCAAATTGAAACTCGCAATTCAACCTGTTTAAACTTGATCCAATCACACCACAAGGTAGCCTAAGTGCCGACTAACTCATCTAGGGTCTCTATTTGGCAAAACAAACACCCTATGAGTTAGCATTGGCGATTCTAAGTTTTGAACTTTTTGAACAAATCACTAAAATTAACCACCTAATCGCTAGTTTTAACAAGTAATAGGTAGTTAGAATAGCGTACCTTGATAGTGGAAACAAAATGAGCAAGAAAAAACGCGAGAAAATTTCGTCGATCAGAGGCCCGAGTCGTGGTGTGGGTGAGTTGTGTCACGGCTTACCTTAGTATACGAGAAAACCGACTGATCGTTTTCCGCGTTGCGCAATTACACATCTCGCGGCGCGCGTGTCACCAAATCAACCCCTGCGCATCGGGTTGATTTCCGACCCCGCGTCGCGCAATTAAGAAACCCGCGGCGCGGTCAATAAAATTTCAAAAACTCTTCACACAACCCCACACTTGTTTTAGACCACTAATACCTGCTGAGATTGATGCATTTTCCTAATTAATTCTAAGAAATATGAAACCTAACCTATGACACGATTGGTTGCCTCCCAACAAGCGCTAAGTTTAACGTCTTCAGCCAGACGTGCTATTACTCTGCCAATTCTTCTTCTTCTTGGACTCTTGATGACATTTGCTTGAATCCCAGCACAAAGTTATTGACCATCATTGACATGAGGGATGTGAGTTGAGTCATTCGATCACTCACACCACTTATCCACTGTTGTTGAGATTCCAGGAGCTTAAAAACTTTTGCCTCACTTTCTCTTGATTCCTTCTCGTATTGCTGATGTCTCGCTTCTAACATCTCCATCATATCCAACAATTGTTCTTTGTCAATAGTAGCCAACGGATGGTTCCTTGTTTCCTTCAAAATCTCTTCCTTTCCTCTTTCCCCCGTTCGCGTCCAGATTTTTCTGTTATTCTTGATCCCTGACTCCATTAACACACTTTTGTCCAGTTGTTTGCCATCATCCTCTGAGGGTAATGATACAGGGTTTCCGAACATATTCAGCCTTCGTTTCCTTGTCCCAAAAGAGATGTCTATGTCCCCTGTCTTGCAGTCAATCACAACGCCGACCGTAGCTAGAAATGGACGTCCTAAAATTAGTGCAGGCGCGTCATCTAAGCTTTCATATTCCATGACTAAGGAATCTACAGGATAGAAGAAGTCCCCAACCTTTACTATAACATTCGTCAGTTTTCCCCGAGATACCTTTGTGGACTGGTCAGCCAGCTGCAACACAACTTTTGCTGGTTCTATTTCTTCATTCTTGTACTTATCGTACAGGTATCCTGGCAGTATATTTACACTTGCTCCCAAGTCCAGCAAGGTGTTCCGAATGACCACATCTCCTACAGTAGTAGTGATCAATGGTGATCCAAGATCCTTCTCCTTTTTGGGCAATGTCCCCAA
The DNA here is from genome assembly GCA_023525715.1 of Cichorium intybus. Classification (NCBI taxonomy): domain Eukaryota; kingdom Viridiplantae; phylum Streptophyta; class Magnoliopsida; order Asterales; family Asteraceae; genus Cichorium; species Cichorium intybus. Next base: position 64,104,594 of record CM042014.1, read on the forward strand.
CAATGCCTCACTAGCCTTCACAGTCAACCTCACAGTATCTGGTGTGGGAACTTTACTTTTTCCATTTCTCTCACACATCTCCTGAAGAATTCTGGTATCCTCAGGAGCATCCTTAAGCTCATCCCACAGAGGTTGGTTTATCAATGGCCCTGTTGGTTTGGTTGCTTCCTGTTTCTTCTTTCCTTTCTTATCTTTCTTTTTCTGCTTGATTCCTGCTACTGTCGACTGCTCTTCTTCCTGGGCCTCTTTGTCTACTTCTGGTTGAGTTCCCTCCTCAACAGGATTTTCCTTACCCTTGCTTTCTTCAATTTCCAACTTTTTTGGAACTTTTTCTCCTTTCTCCAGTTCCATTTCACTTCCTACTTCAAACATATCTTCCAATGTGACTTTCCGCCATTCAGACTCAACAGTGCTCACATGTTCTTTTCCAGCCCGCTGCCCATGAGTTGGGTTGATTTCAGTGGTACTTGGCAACTTTCCATCATCTCTTTTTCGTTGATTCTCGGCCATTTGTCCAATTTGCCGTTCCATGTTTGCGATGCCCTTCGCATTTGCTTGAGACTGTTGCTGAGTAGAACTAAACATTTCATACATCATGGCAATCATCTCTTCTTGAGTCCCCGTGGCATTGTTAATAGCATTATTGGGCCCCCTGTTGTTATTGTTGCTACCATTTCCATTTGTATTTCCATTATTGTTGTTGTTTGCAGGCTGATATGTTCTAGGCTGATTGGTCGATTGACCTTGGTAGTTATTTTGCCTAAAATTCTACTGCTGTCCTTGATTGTATGGCCTGTAGGGTCATCCATTATTATACTGGCCTTGACCCTGGCCATAAACTTGGTTCGCCTCCTGAGTTTTCGGCCCTCCTTGACCTCCTTGTGATGGACTCGGCGGTCCATTCTTCAGCGTTGACATTAGCCTGTCAAACTTCTTATTCAGTTCACTAATTTACTTCTTTACTTCCTTTTCCCAGTCAGCATCGGCTCCCACTGCTGCTGCCGTACCTACAGTCTTCCTGGTGGAGAAGTTTGCCTTGGAACCATTGCTTAATTGCTCCAAGAACTGCCACGCTTCTTCTGGATCCTGTCACATAAATGTCCCACTTGATGAGGCATTTATCATGGCCTGGTGCGTTTCACTGACTCCTTCAAAGAATAACTTAACTAACTGTCACCTAGGAATTTCGTGATGCGGGTAGGATCGTAATAGTTCCTTCAGCCTATCAAATGCTTCATGGAAAGCCTCCCCTGGCTTTTGCTGGAAGTCCTGAATAATCCTCCTAATTTCGGTTGTCTTGCTAGCTGGATAGAATTCCTGTAGGAATTTAGCCTTGAGCTGATCCCATGTTGTGATGCTATTAGACGGTAAGGAAGTAAACCAATACTTGGCCTTATCCTTAAGAGTAAATGGGAATAGTCTAAGCCTAAAAATATTCCTATTAGTGTTTCTAGGGTTATTAGCATTGGCAATCGCTAAAAATTCATATAGATGATTGTACGAATCGTCTTGCTTATACCCCCTAAACTCTGGCAATATTCCTAATAACTGAGGTCTTATTTCTACTTGAGAATCAATGTTATCAGGAATATAGATTGGCGATGAATCATCATATTCCCGTGGTTGGAAATATGATGCAACCGATTGCCTTCTCGGTTGTGCGAAATGTAAAGGTTGAGCATGGTTACCGTATGCATGATTATCGTTGTACCCTTGCTGACCTGGTGGTTGCTGATATTGTGGTGCTCTTCTCAGAGGTCCTCGACCTTGGTTCTTGGGTTGCTGTGGTGGAACCCATCCTTCCTCTTCTTCCTTGTATCTCTCCTCCGTCTCTGGATAATGCTAGTGTTGTTGAGGAGGTTGTTGGTATTGTATTGGTTGTGTTATGGGTTGAAAAGTAGGTTGAGGTTTAAATAGAACTGGTTATGGTTGGGAAATTGGTTGAGAAGTTGATGTTTGCTGTCTAGTCACTAGGGTACCCTCACAAGTCGGCACTCCCCAGGACATAGCAGAAGTGAATAGGTTGGTAGATTGTGGGTGTGAAACGGGTGTAAATGGTGGCACAGATGGCGGAGTGCATGATGGTATGGGTGCAGGGGCTGAAACTGCACCACCAGAAGCACTCGTACTCCCAAATTGAAACTCTGACACTGGGGGAATAGAAAACATCCCCGTTGCCTCACCTGATGGTTCCTGGGCAACACTTACTGGACTGCTGCTAACTTGACTAAAACTCATTGTATTCAAACGTCTACGTGTACGGATTTTGCGCAGTATGCTCAATCTCTGAGTCAAAATGCAATGGGGATAAGTGCTCACCCCTGCGGGTACGCATGCACTAGTGCAACACGCCCACAAAACAAAAAGAAAAACCAAATGAATCTCCAAGAAAATCAAGAAACTAATGCTCCTACTAATCACCTAATCTAAGCTCACAGCTCCCCGGCAACGGCGCCAAAATTTGACACGCCTAGGTCGTCGTGCGGTCAAAAATAAAGAGAAACCTAACACACACTAGTACAATGGTATCAGGGTCGATCCGCAGGAGCTTCGTGGTTAGACCAGATGACAGATTACCAACTAGTAGTGTCACGCTATAGTCTGAGGGTCTAGTTTCTATTTTCCTAACTACTAATACCAAAAAGCAATAATCAAACGAATCCAAGCCAAGCATGAACTAAGCTCAAACCAAACAAAACCTAGTCACTTTCTGAAATCAGAAGTACATCTCTGAATCAGAAGCAAACAAAGGTATCCAAAACATCCACACAAAACAAAGCATAAACTAACCAATAACTAAGGTTCTGACTGAACAGTTACTAGCTAAGGTTCAATGCCTAAGACTAACCTAGTTGCCCACTGATTTCGGCAAAGGAAAACAGTCCAAACAATGTCAAAATAATATCCAAACACAATTCAAACGTTCAAAACATAAAACAAACATCCAAAACACCGAAATACCAATATTACTTGTAACCAAATGCTTCTCATTAGTCAAACTCAATTCCAAACATCCAAACAGTAACCAAATGTTGCTAAAACAGAAATTAAAGCTCAATATCAGTGGGTGTCACTCCCAAGGATACAAGTCAATGCTTACTACTATCTAACTAATTGAAAATAAAATCTAAAACATGAAAATACCAATTGAGAAGTTGCTAGAACGAAATCTTGGAGTCAAAGAGCTTCAAGGTCGATTTTACACCCGGTCTTTGCTAGGGTTTTCGGCTGGAAATGCCTCTATTTATAGTTGAAAATTTCCCGCAGCCGCGCCGCGCAAATGAGAAACCCGCGGCGCGCGTACTAATCTTTTCCCGTTTCTTCGGCATTTGAATGTGTTCCACCGCCTCAAGCCCGCGTCGCGTATTGTTGAATTCCGCGGCGCGCGTACATATTTCCTTGATTTTTCATTCTTTTCCAAAATTCTTCCTTTTGCACGCTTTTAGTCCCTGTTTCCATTCTTTTCTTCCAAACAAGTCCTGACACGAAAAGTGAGAATACCAAGATATATCTTATATAATTTTACCAAGAATAGGGCTAAACAATGCCTAAAATGCTTGATATCACTAGGCGTTGTCAACACGTCATCGCCGATCACGTTGTCGACGACGCCACTCCACCACCCTTGTCGATCCCATGCATCGACATAATCTCCAACTTTGTATTCCACTATCACGGTAGGTGGAATAGGGCGAAGAACACCGTATTTGACCTTCACGAACGTCATCTTCCCAGTTGTGTTGTCTGGCAAACACCTAAGCTGAACCTCACAACGTCTCTTCCACGTCTTTGTAATCACTCCTTCATAAAACCCCTCAGCAAAATCTCCCTGAGCAAGTTTCACTTCGACTTCATCAAAGCAGTTGAAGAAGAATCGAGCCAGTTTGAAAAGAAAATTTGTGTTCATTAAATCAAACCTTAGATATGTGAGTTTAACAATTAACCGGAAAACCCTTTTTATAAGCCAACCGCATGGCCATTCACCTTCTCTAAATCAATTACTTAGAGGTAATAATGGCCCTAGTGGGCAGTTAATGCACCTGTCACATCAACATAATGGCCCAAAACGGTTGATTAGACAGTTCGGCAACTTTGACGGCGTAATGGATAAACCGTTCTCGATTCTCTTCGTTTTCCCAGAACTAACACATGCTCACCAAACTCTCTCTCTCTCTCTCCTCAATATACGACAAAATTCTCTCTCTTTCTGAATCCTCTTATATCAGAAATCTTTCTAACCATTTTCAGAGTATCACTCTCTGATTTTCTTCGATTTCATTCATAAAATTAAAAGGTCATAATACACTTTCATTAACATCACACAAAACATTACAAAAACATAATGAAAGCAAGACCTACACAAACCTAAAAGAAACACACAAAACATCAAACCACAAGTCACTTAATCTACTAATCGCCCAACATCTTTCTTCCACCATCAGAGCTTATAATATTGCCACATCGGAGTCTCTCCGAGATGATACCTTTGATGAATCCTAAGTTCCGAGTCATCCACGAACAACCGAGTTCCATCCACTAACACCACATGGAACTGGTTAAATGGAGTCTTCCTCGAAATGGCAGCTGGCCACCATCCTCGACGGTACTACACCTCCACAAAATCATACTGCTTGAACTCCACCAAAACCTTAGGAGGCATAGGTTGAAGATATGCAAAATCCACGTGCACATTAAAAGGACCACCAGTGGATCCATCTGTCAGAGTTGTCATCTTCACTTCATAGCGATGATTCCACACTGACTTGATCACCCCTCCATAAACAGCACCAGCAAACTCTCCATCTTGCATTCTAACCTCCACCTTCTTATCGTGGTTAAACGGACGTCTTGATGCCATCTCAAGCATCAAATCTTCTATCGAATGACTTACTTGCTTCACAGCAACCCCTCCTTTTATAGCCAATCACCCCTCACCACTTCACGACACATCATCGCTTCGAGATCAACAACATAGAGATATGCTACATGATTTGACTGCTTAACTCAAACAGTCGGCGCCATTGGTTATCTCTACAGAACTGACATGACAACTCTTCCGTTATCCATTAAACAAACCACACTCAGAACGCAACTTCTGAGCCTTTCTCTCCGAACTACAATCAGAACCTTCATGACAATACCACTTCTGATCAATCTCTCTCAGAAATAATAACCCCTCTCCGAACTTTCAAATTCAGAACCCCACTAACACTCTTCGACTTAGTCTTTCTGATATCTCAGACCCCCCTTTACATTCCAAACCACACTCAGAACCCAAGCTCAGATCTTCTCACTCTCTCCAAAAACCTAATTCTACAAGTTCAGAATTCTACTCAGAACCTCTTTCCCTCCTAAACAAGTTAGAACTTCACTCTTCAAATATATTCGTACCTCATACACCTCACCATGACATATTTAATGGTGGAATGTGAATTAAATACGAAAAACATTTAATACCCAATAATTAAAATCCACATGATCCATTTTTCTCCAACGGATATTCTCCCTGCCACACATGTCTGTCCTTTAATGGACCATCTATTTTCATCATTTCTTTGCATTTAATGCCAAGCCTACGCTTTTCTGACAAAACTGGTCACACGTCCCTTCATTCCCTCAACCCGACGGTTTATTACACTTTTTCAAATTGTTATAACCGTTCCCTCTTATTCTTATCTCACATACTTCTTCATCTTCTCCAAATTTCCCATCTTGCCGCCTTCTCCCATCTCTCAACCCTAGAAATCTAAAGCCTCCATTACTCCTTGTCTCTCACAAATCACACCTGCTCAATGGCTTCATAATCAAAAGGCGACAACGACACAGTACTGGTTGCCATCTCTAATCTCTACCTCTCACATGATCTCAAATCTTACAAGGAATATCTACGCATCCTCATTCACATTCTGTCAAGACACAAACTCGTTAGAGCTTTCTTTCATCCACCCCCCTCTATACCGGTCTCCTTACTTCACGATATTGTCTCCACCGCCACTAAATGTTCCACCGGTTACACCCTAACCCTACATGACGGTCAAACCATCATTATTGATAAACAACTATTTGCCGCAGCACTCGAACTCCCTTACTACACATCCTCCTTTGATCAACCAACCGATGCAGATCTTAAATCCATGATCTACAATATGGGATATATGTATGATTTGTCAAAACTGTTCCACATGTCTAAAGGGCACATCTCGCCCTTATGGCAATGTCTCATTCACTACATCATTAAGTGCTTAACTAGCAAAATGGGCGGTACAGACCAATTGAGCAAACGCCTCATGGGACTTCTTTGGAGTCTCTACTCCGGTCGTGAAATGGATTATGCAGCGATTCTGTTTGACGATTTTCTTTCCTACATACCCACTTCTCAGAAACCCAAAAGTCAAATTCATTTAGCACGTTTTTGGGCATGTGATCCAACACATCTATTAGACTCTTAATATCTCAATCCCTACGCGATCAGGTGATGCATTAATAATGCCTAAAGCCAAACCCTATGCCCCAAAAGCAGACCCCATATTTGGAAAAATCCGTAGACTACCTAAATCGCTTCTGAACCTAGCGGATCTGACAGACTCTTCTGTAACTTTCCACCTCTCTACAACAGAAGGAGTTCCCGAGTATCCCCCTCACTCTCTTAAACAATGTGAGGCCCCCAAGAAATCCAAAAAGAAAGCTTCCGGGTCCTCACCATCCAAACAACCACCCAAGAAGAAGCAATGAAAAAGCAAAACGGTACCACTTTTCCCCTCTTCTTTCTATTTTCTCAGATGTATATCACTTTTGAAAACCCCCCTTTTTCTAATTCTCAGAAGTTTCGTACTTCTAAGATCCCCCCTCTTTCTAAATTCTCGGAAGTTTATTACTTTTGCAAAATCCCCCCCTCTCTATGATTTCTTAGGACTCTCTTACCTATTTTTCTGAAATTTCCACTTCCTAAAAATCTTTATTTTCCAACTTTCCTGACTAATACCTATAAAATAAAAAAAAACAAAAAATAAATAAATAAATAAATAAAAACAAAAAAACATATATATATATATATGTATATATATATATATATATATATATATATATATATATATATATATATATATATATATATATATTGAGAAAGACTCACAAACTATTGGAACTTCAAAATCCAGAATAATTCTGATCATCAGCACTTACGATATACAAGTATCACATTACTTGGTTATTGTGTTCTACTTCACAATTTTAACACAATGAAAATCTTAAATCCATAATATTGGATATCAAAATAATGGTTGAATCAATCTTCTATTTAAGACTTGGCTCCCTCAGGTATGTATTCCATTTGACATCCGAATTCACAATCTAATCCGTGTTATCTCTTGTTAGACATCTCAACCGTCTTCAAGTGATTTCGAGTCAGAACATCTGGAAGAACGACAGAACTCTGCAGACTCGGAAGATACTCAGGAAGATCTGATATTGGAGGACCAACAGAACTCACCTCCAAAATCTACAAAGCGAGCAACAATCCTTCAGGATGATCCTATCCCCGATCTCACTAAACCTCCAGCTGATGCATCCGACTTTGCCAAATGGAAATTCCAGACTACTATTCAAGAACAACAATCTCTAGTCGATCGTCTTAAGCATCAATTTGAACTTAAGAAAAAGGAACTTCAAACTCTCTCCACATTTGGACCAGCATCCGACGATGAATCCGCAACTATCAAATCTGAACGAAAGCGGATCAATGCACTCACTCTCCAGATTGATTCCTTTCTTAGTGCTTCTCTCCACAAACTGGTAGACACCCCCGTCTATCTCTTTGACACCACTGAAGCCAATTGGTCAAATATTGCCTCAGCAATTGTCCCCCTCACTTGGGACAGATTTCAAGCCATAGAACTTCAGAAAAAGGCATTACTGCAGCCTACCGAGGAACAACCCACTGCGTCAGGCTCCAGACAGCTTATCTCCGACACTCAATCAGTACCTATTGGAAACTCCGTCTTTGGTGCTGATCAAGAAGTCGATCAACGTTCTCCATCCCAAATGCATCTGGTCGATCTCAGTGACACCAATTCCTCCTCCGAAAAACCTCCTACACAAACCCACCCTCAATCAGTCACTTCCGTACTGAAAGATGACTCTCTCCATCAGAAGGTTGATGCCTTAACCACCCTCCTGACTGACTTCAAATCCTCACAAAATCAGGAGGCTCTGATAAAAGAACTGGCAGAACTTAAAGATCGAGTCACTGCTCTAGAGAAGAAAGATAGCGACATCCTTCTACATTGCGACAGTCAAGCAGAAAAAATCATTCACGAAGGTATCGCAACAATTGATGCTCAACGAGCATCCGATGCAGCAAATATGATGAAAACAGCTCAGAAAATGCTTGACGAGGTTGGCAAATATCAAAAGCAAGTTCCCGAACTTATTGACATCGTGCAAACCAAGCTCACCGCATCAATAGAGCATATGGCCAAGTATTTTAACGCAGTTCTGGCCGAGAACTCCTCCCTCAGAAGAACTAATGCCCTCCTCCTTCAAATGGTTACACACACATTGCAAGCCATCACTGGCACAATGGAAGGTCCGGTCGAGCAAATCAAACTCTGCACAAAGCTGAACATCGAAGCCATGGAAGCTCTACAAACCATGTATGATACACCACTTCCTGAGTGCATCAAGAAGGAAGTGACCATTGTCTCTGACAAACATGATTCCATTCTGGCCCGCCTGCCTGTGACCCCTTCCGTTCTTACAGGTGCCCCAGGAGGGCGAAAGGCGGATGATAAAGTAGAAATAAATTCCCCAAACGACCGACATGATAATAGACACCATTGCTGGCCCAAGTGGAACAAAAGACCAAGGAGACACTCAGCAAGACGACATAAATGTTGATAAGGGAGGAACCCAAGAAGACACGGACATTGATGAGGATAAAACTCATAATAAGGAATCAGAAAATGATCATCATATCAATCCTCCTCCGAAATCCCCTCCTCCGAAATCACCTCCTCCGATTTCACCTCCTCCGAAATCCCCTTCTCAGAAATCTCCTCCTCCAATCCCCACCTTCAAAATCCCCTTCCAAATCCCCTAAAGATCAGAATACAATGGATGAGGATCACTCAGAAGAAAAAATTCTTGTATACTCACCCATCAAAGAATCCGATCCCCCAGAGGTCAAGGACAAGAAATCGAAGTTCTTCGATTCTCTTGAACATGCTAAAAATTCTAGCACAGAGTCAGACCCTAACCTAAACCAAGACAATCCAACTGGTCCTAATAGACCCAACTTTTCAAGTATCATCAATTTCCGAGCACTGACTGATTCGGATTACCAACCCTTCAAATCATACAATCCTCCCCCCACGTCCCAACACAACTGGGACATACCGTTGACTCCCAATGGAGAAAAATACCGTTACACTCTGAACTTCACTATAGAATCAGGAGCTCACAAAGAGCTGGCTGCTTAATACAAAAATCAGCAATTCTTCAAGAAATGGACCAAACCTCAAATTGATACATGGTCAAACGAAGTTGTAACAGCCGTTCGAAGTGTTAAAAGGAAAAAGTTCCAAAAATCAGAGTTCTTCGAATATGAGCTGGTCAGAAACGGCAATTACGCCAACACGATTATGATAACAGAAGCCGACTTCCGAAACATGAATCCAACTGACATCTTCTCAATTGTTGTCAAGTTGTCCCATAAAGAAAAACAAGATGCCAGAGAAGCCTATGTTGCAGCAAGAAGATTTCTACACTGCCTAGTAGAAGAATTCTGCTTTAATGATGCAGAAATGTACAAACTCCTCAAGAATCATCCCGATCAGCAATTGATACCCAAACCTGACTTCTCTATGCCAGACAATCGAGCCAACTGGAAAAGAGGTGCCACCTTTGATCCAGAACTCGGATTGGTATACATGAATCCTGCAGAAAAAGGATCTTTCATTTTTCTTCGTGCTGATCAACTCAGAAGAGTTTCTAATGCAATGCTGATAGAGTACATCAAGGCCGTGCAAAAGTCAACCTCATCAGATCCTGATGCTAAGAAAGAAATACTTCTCAGAATGCAATGGCTACTGGAGATCATGAAGTTCTCGGGATATGCTGTAAGACAAGGTGTAATGGACCAACGTTGAAGATGCTGAATCAAACCCCTCGATTGGTCACCGAAGGGGGAATTGTTAGTACTGAAAGTCAAATCGTTGACCAACTCGTAGTTTGATATATTAGGATTGTAATATCAAACTTCTTATTTTGATGGAATGAATTTACCTTTATGTGAATGTTTTAAGGAATGAACAATTGCTTTTATCTAGTGTATGTTGTATACTCTTAGCTTATATCTCGGATAAGTTGTGTTCGGATAATACAGTAATCATCCGAAATCCAGTCTTGGATTTCAGAACTCCAAAGGAACTCAAGATCAGAAAGTACCTCACCCAGAAGAAAAAGTTTTAAAGACCACACTCTGAACTAACTCAGAAGACCAAGACATACATTACCATATTTCCAAAGATACTCTGATTATACTAGCCACGACTCCGGAATCCACTCAAGATTTCGGACTATCTATATCAACGAATCCATGGAAATATCATACTTAATCATTCAACAAAGAAGACTGAAGATCAAAGAACATCTAGAAGATAAGGCAAAGGATAAGCACTTCAGCGTATAGGATATGATTAAACTAGATCAGGCGTGGCCCCCTAGAAGCATGTCTGTTGTACTTTAGAGTGTTATTATATTATGGACAAGCCACCCTAGTCTGACATTGTATTATTATATTAGATTCACCCTTTCTTATCTGACTGAAGAGAGACGTGTTGTCTCCTCTTCAGTCCATAGGTTATTATCCGAAGGTCCTCCCTTAGTCTATAAAAGGGAGACCAAGTTCATCTTCAGTCCTCATGGTTTTGAGAGACTTTATGTAACACTTTCACTTATCAATACAATCTCTCATTCCATCAACTCTAACGTTCTTATCTGCATTTCTTATTGCCCTTACATTTCTAGCACTCTTTAATCTTAGTCTTTACATTTCCGAGTCATATAACCGTTAATCTCTATTATTCATTGTTGAGCTATCAAGATCTGTTCTAAGTATTAATTCTCCATTATAATTCCGCATCATCTCAAGTCTTCGGAATTGTCCATTTCAAGTCTTCGGACTTGTCCATCTCCGAAACCAACTAGTTTCGGACTCTTACTTTCTGCAATCTTCCTTTCCGCACTTACTTAGAATATTTGGTGACAATAGACTTTTATTTGGTAGACGTGGGTTGGGATAGTTGCATTGCATTTTCATATTATAAATATCTAATTTGAGAAATCTTTATGATGTTTTTATACAAATCTCAAGTGCGTGGAAATACTATTTTGGAGGTTGTCTCGAGTGTTAAGGTTATCCTTTCACTCTTAATGAGGTAACCTCGAGTAACTCACTAGGCATTTCAATTGCCTAACTGTTTCGATGTGTACTCAGGTTAAGGATAAGAGCTAGTGGCGAAGCGAGGACATTTAGAATACCACGGAGTGTTTGGCCATTTGGACCATGTTATGTTACATGAATTATGGCATTTCCTCGCTATACGTTTGTTAAGATTTTTATATGATGTTTTGGGACCTATTTTTCCGCAAATGATGATTAAACCTTTAAGTAATATTCAAAACATGATAAATAACGTTTTTATAAATATACCCTAGCGAGGGGCCTCACAATTTGGTATCAGAGCATCGGTTTAAGTGAACTAGGTACTAGGATTAGTACTTAGACTTAAACTTACGTGCTCACGAGTGGAGAATTTTGGGTTAGTTAAATATTTGTATATTATAAGATTAATGTTCATCTTTCTCAGAATGGTGAACACTCGTAGCATGGTTCCGTTGGTTGAAGTTCAAGGGGGTGGGGCCGGTGATGAGGCTCAATCTCAACCCACTTCCCTTGCAAGCAATGAAAAGATGATGCTTGACCTAATGGCAAAACAGGAAGAAAAGATGGTAAGCAAGATGAAAGAGTTACTTGAGGATCAAGAAGTACGTTTAAGAGAAGAAGTGAAGAACTTGTTCGGGGATAACACCCATTCGGGCTGGCAAGAGACAAGTAGCTCGTACGATAGCATGCATCATGAGCCTCCTAGTAACAACGTATCCCAAGACATGATAACACCAAGGAAGATATGTAACTTTAAGGACTTCAATTCTTGCAAGCCACCAACCTACAATGGGGCGTTGGACCCGGTTGTGCTTCATAATTGGGTGATTGAGATTGAAATGGCTTTCTATGCTTGTCAATGTGGAGATCACCAACGTGTGAACTTTGCAATCACTACTCTCAAGGAAACGGCTCTTGAGTGGTGGTTGGAAACTAAAGAAGTGTAACACCCGGTTTCTCATACAAAGTACACCGAAAAAATTTTCAAACAATTATACATTAAAATGGGTATACTTGTACTCAAATCAAGGATCAAGATGTTATCATCACAAGTAATTATACAAAAGGTCCTTACAAATTATAACCAAGCATTACAAATAAATCAAATACGACTAAAGGACAGGCTCTAAACTTGTCCATCATTCTTTGTCACATGTCTTCCCCTATCACAGCTACAGATACCTGCAAAACAACATACAACTCAAGTGTAAGCTTATAAAAAGCTTAGTGAGTAATCTCAATCACACTCCACAATCTCTCTCAGTAAACCTTCTCATCATTCTCCTTTGCTAGACTCATTAGCAATTATTCACTTTCTGTTACTCTGAAATCTGCAAACATATTAGCTTTACACACACCAGCTAATTAGTAGTAATATCAAATCAATAATAAGTATCACAACTGATACTACTCATAAACTCAATCACACACACACTCGCATATACCCATTTCTCAATCAATTATACTCAATTATAACACCCATCATGGTTGTAACAATCAAACTCAAAGACTCTTTAACTCACCGCTACATCATATACTTTACTCTTATACTCAATATCAATATAACTCACACATATATACACATATATATTACCTACAACAAGATATGACTCTTATTTCTCATACGAACATAATCTCAATCGTGTATTAAATCACACTCAAAATCTCATTCTCGTATGTTAAATCACATGTTTCTCAATTATAAACTTGGTTATCTCAACCAATTTAAAATCAATAATAACCTGTAAATTCACAATTTAATCATAAGAATGAATTATAGTTACTCACTTGATATCGGTTTAGTATATGGAAATCCCAATTTACAAGTACCGGGCTCCTGTTCGCTAGACTTGGTTATATCACCATAGTCTAAATCAATTTTCCAACACCCACAAGTATCTCAATAACATCTATCTCAAAGATGTATAAATCAAAAGAGGAAAAAGGAGTATAAACGGTAAATATCAACTGTATATTTACCGAAACCCTCAAATCCGCGGTTCTACTCATTCAACCGTAGGAACTCGACAATAATCACACCAATAGCTCAAAAGACATCCACTAACAACATATTTAACAAATTATAGCTAAATCACGAAAATTGAAGCTAGGGTTTCAAAACCCCCAAAACGAAGAAATCACTCACCTCGACAAATTCGAAAGCAAGACCACGTTTACAGGGTTAGATCCGCATTAACTTACGCTTCCCTAAGAATCTTAGGCTTTAATTTGACCCAAAATGTGCTCCCTAATCTCTGAAAAATCGATTTTGGAGTTTTTTGTTCGAAAATGATGTTTTTTCCACTTAAATGAGTAAACTGCGTATTTAAATGATCTGCAGCCGAAACCCGACCCGGGTTACAGAACCCGACCCGGGTTGCTTTTACGACTTTTACTTCCGTTCGTTAAATTGGCACAATACGACCCGGGTTGGCTCTTTTTGGCATTTTTCAAACTCAAACTTCTTCCAAAAGGTCCTCTAACCACACTAACACATATAACAACTTATATAATCTTAATTAAACTAAGATTAGTACGTAAGAGGGATTCCAACCTCTTCTCACTCATAAACAATCTCAAAACTCGAAGGAAATCACAAGGATCGCCACACCTTTACGCTAAGCAACTCATAGCTAGAATCTCACCGAATATAAGGTAATAACTCTACTTACCTTATAAAGCATCTAAATTTAAAAATGGGTCTTACAAGTTCTCTCCTCCTTCAAAAGATTCCGTCCTCGGAATCTCTTAGTTAGGGCACGGTGTATACAACTACCTCATCACCGCAATCACAGATCCATGCAATAATGATATCCTCTCGTCAGCTCATATGACATGTATATATCACTACACCTCATCATAATATAGCTAATGCCCGCTATCACTCTCATAAGATGATCTCTATAATCACATTGGTTATCACCATCTCCACGTAGACAACCACTCACAATGTACAAGAACTGGATAATAACAAGTTTATCCAGAAGCAACCCAAGTAGCATAATTAAACAAAATGTATGTGTATTAGTTCAGCTTGTCTCAAATAGACATCTTGAACTCAACTTCTGTTTCAAATTTTATCGAAATGATTTACTCTAACTCAATAAGGAAAAACAGTCCCATTGTTTCATAGCTCATTCTCTTTCAATTTACTCATCCAATCACGACACGCCAGTTATTGATTTCTCTTACTTGCACATTCTCATCGATTAGAGTAGGAGAAACACTAATACAACATAAGAGACGCAGACACTCAATTATTTCATTCACATCACACGACTCATTAACAACATAAAAAAATTTCATAATTAATTAGAATATTAGGAACTATCTCAAGTTTCACTCACGCCTCCTCTGAATCAGTTATTTAACTCTTGACACTTTAGTCACACAATACTCGTTTCAATTGTCTCATCACCACAACCGAATTCAACTTCTCTGAAAACTCATTCATCTCTACTCCCACCTCATCACACATATTAGGTTTTTCACCTAATATACAACTAACAATCTTCCACCAATTGGTTCCTCTTTATCTCAGTTCAACAACATACCTCATGTTGTTTCTCTCGATGTACTCACTTATTACCTCCTCACTTATGTGGACAATCCACATCATGCTCTCACTCAATCGATAATCATAACAAACTCAGCAATTTATTATCAAATAATTTTTCAACACAATCACATATATTTCTCCCGACACATCGTCAGTAAGAATTCTCCCCTCGCCATTTCTCCATCATTCTCTGCTATATTTCTAATTCATCATAATGACACGAAATAAATTATACATACATAGGCTCACCGTAATATCTACACACAACTCGCAAAGAATTAATAATGTTTAACACCGCAATCTCTACGGTGAGACCATATCTCATCACTCGACTAACTCATTAATCTCAAGAAAATAACTCAACATTATTATAACAAAATCTACTATCGATCGTTTCATACGAATAAGTAGTTTTGTCATCTCGACATTCACACATTTCTCTTATCAACGGTAATCGATTTGATTGCTAAGGAACAAATCCTATCAATCACAATCACAATTATTTTTTATACTCTTTTTAACTCATTACATAGTTATACAACTTTATCTCGTTCAACAATCAAGTAAATTTCACACATTCTCAAATTAATATGTTAACACATAATTATAACTCGATATCATCCTCAACATCGTCTAAACACAACTCACACATACTCAGAATATTACAGTTTCAATACTTCATATCATCATCATATAGTGCATGCATGTATACACATAAGCACGACACTGCAACATCACTCCAGTTCTGCTTATGGTACCCCGTACCATCCTCCTATCTCATCACTCACACTATCTTATAGTACCCCGTACTTTCCTCTAAACTCACTACTCAACATTATCTCATGGCACCTCATACCGTTCATTGACCTCATTGCTCAATACTCTCTCACGATACCTCGTATCGTTCTCTATTCTAACCGCTCAACGATGTGTCACGATATCTCATACCATTCTCTGATCAAATCATGGTACCTCGTACCATTTTTTTCAATCCATCTTCTCTTTGACTCTAGTGGGTCTGCCCTACGGTCTCGAGCCATATAGACTCACCGTCACTCCTCTTTTTATTTGAGTCACAAATGTCCCCACTACTCTAACCACAAGATGCTCGTTATGTGGTTCGACAGAAATATGTGGTCTCAACCTCAACTACCCAATATGTGACCTCACAAAATATGTGGTCTCAATCACATTTACTCATTATGTGGCCCACAAATATATGTGGTCTCAACCACTTTGCTCGATATGTGGCCCCACGAAATATGAGGTCTCAACCACTTTGCTCGATATGTGGCCCCACAAAATATGTGATCTCATCCACATATATTAGGCAATTAACTCAATCTCTAGGCCAATAAGGCTTATATGAACCACTCTAGGTTCTCTCAATTATAACGACAAGGTACTCTTTATGTGGTTACTCAAATGCCATCTAACATTTCTGTCACAATTATCTCATTATGTGACGATTTCAAGTCACAAAAGTTCAATACTCAACATACCTATTTACAATCAGGTATAATAGGCATTCAACCACACACTCACCGTCTTTCTCAACTCATACTCTTTTAGCTATCTCAGCCATTCGTTTTGATAAATCATAAGTACTAGTTTTGTGGCCCTACAGAATACGTGGTCTCAACCACAAAGTACTCGTACACAGAAATCTCGTCACACTTGTGAAACAACAAGCAATATATATAATATCATAATTTATATTTTCCACTATGTATATTCTCAATATACACACTTTCCCATGGTTGCTAAGTATTCGCCAAGCAACCACTTATAATCTCAATTATACATAATCACAAAGCACTCGTTATGTGATATGTAAACCTTTTCTCAAGTGGACACGAGATTATCTTCTCGATTCCGGTTACTACACTTTATAATCACGCTTCTTTAACACATATTTTACTACATGTATTATTACAATTTAATACACACAACACTTTACAACGAACATGTTAAGTAAAGTTACACACATACCTCATAACAAGAAAATCACATCTCGTCGTTAGCTAAAACTTGCGTACTTCGGCTCTCAACTCATGAGTGTAATCGAATACACTCACATATCTCAACTCTTAGCTCATGTTCAGCTTATGCTCATACTCTTTCTTATCATCAGTTGGAATTTCGCATTAACCGGGATCTCATTTCATCTTCAACTGGAACCTTACCATCAGCTGGAAACTTATTTCATCATCATTTGTAATCTCACCTTGTCATCAGCTGGAATCTCGCCATCAGCTGAAATCTCATCTCAATTAGTATCTCATCTCATATTCTGTTGACATCTCATTATCAACTGAAGTTCTTGTCTCCTCGTTAGCTGATATCTCATATCAACCAAAATATCGTCTCATCATCCGCTATAGGTCTAACCGACTGTGACCAATTTCTCAACTCATCCTTCATCTAACTCAATACCTGTATTCACACACAGAATATAACAATTAATAAATATGATAGAAGAGTTATACTCAACTCATACTCTAAGATCTGCAGTGGTATCTTTTCCAAGCATGTGATAGGGGATCTCTCCTCCTTGGTTCAAGTCTAGGACTCTATACTCAAAGACCTAGTTCACTTAAACCATGCTCTGATACCAACTTGTAACACCCGGTTTCTCATACAAAGTACACCCAAAAAATTTCAAAATATATATTAAAATAGGTATACTTGTACTCAAATCACGGATCAAGATGTTATCATCACAAGTAATTATACAAAAGGTCCTTACAAATTATAACCAAGCATTACAAATAAATCAAATACGACTAAAGGACAGGCTCTAAACTTGGCCATCATTCTTTGTCACATGTATTCCCCTATCACAGCTATAGATACCTGCAAAACAACATACAACTCAAGTGTAAGCTTATAAGAAGCTTAGTAACTAATCTCAATCACACTCCACAATCTCTCTTAGTAAACTTTTTCATCATTCTCCTTTGCTAGCCTCATTAGCAATTATTCACTTTATCTTACTCTGAAATCTGCAAACATATTAGCTTTACACACACCAGCTAATTAGTAGTAATATCAAATCAATAATAAGTATCACAACTGATACTACTCATAAACTCAATCATACACACACTCGCATATACCCATTTCTCAATCAATTATACTCAATTATAACACCCATCATGGTTGTAACAATCAAACACAAAGACTCTTTAACTCATCGCTACATCATATACTTTACTCTTATACTCAATATCAATATAACTCACACATATATACACATATATATTACCTACAACAAGATATGACTCTTATTTCTAATACGAACATAATCTCAATCGTGTATTAAATCACACTCAAAATCTCATTCTCGTATATTAAATCACATGTTTCTCAATTATAAACTTGGTTATCTCAACCAATTTAAAATCAATAATAACCTGTAAATTCACAATTTAATCATAAGAATGAATTATAGTTACTGACTTGATATCGGTTTAGTATATGGAACCCCCAATTTACACGTACCGGGCTACTGTTCGCTAGACTTGGTTATATCACCATAGTCTAAATCAATTTTCCAACACCCACAAGTATCTCAATAACATCTATCTCAAAGATGTATAAATCAAAAGAGGAAAAAGGAGTATAAACGGTAAATATCAATTGTATATTTACCGAAACCCTCAAATCCGCGATTCTACTCATTCAACCGTAGGAACTCGACAATAATCACACCAATAGCTCAAAAGACATCCACTAACAATCTACTAACAGCGTATTTAACAAATTATAGCTAAATCACGAAAATTAAAGCTAGGGTTTCAAAACCCCCAAAACGTAGAAATCACTCACCTCGACAAATTCGAAAGCAAGACCACGTTTACGGGGTTAGATCCGCATCACTTTACGCTTCCCTACGAATCTCCGGCTTTAATTTGACCCAAAATTGCCTCCCTAAGCTCTGAAAATCGATTTTGGGGTTTTTTGTTCGAAAATGAAGTTTTTTCCACTTAAATGAGTTTGCTGCGTATTTAAATGATCTGCAGCCGAAACCCAAACCGGGTTACAGAACCCGACCCGGGTTACTTTTACGACTTTTACTTCCGTTCGTTTAATAGGCACAACACGAACCGGGTTGGTTCTTTTTGGCATTTTTCAAACTCAAACTTCTTCCAAAAGGTCCTCTAACCACACTAACACATATAACAACTTATATAATCTTAATTAAACTAAGATTAGTACGTAAGAGGGATTCCAACCTCTTATCACTCATAAACGATCTCAAAACTCGAAGGAAATCACAAGGATCGCCACACCTTTACGCTAAGCAACTCATAGCTAGAATCTCACCGAATATAAGGTAATAACTCTACTTACCTTATAAAGGATCTAAATTTAAAAATGGGTCTTACAAGAAGTGATGGAAGCTCCCATGTTAGAGAACCTATCGTGGGATATGTTCTTGGAGAAAATGAAGGAGATGTTTTGTACCAATGAAGAAATCTGTGACCTTGAAAGGAACTTCCTTGACTTGAAGAAAGACAAAATGACCATCACGGAATACAATGCCAAATTTCGAAAAAATTTGAGCTTTTCTTGAAGGTTGGCTCCGGATGAAGCCACTAAAGTGGATCAATATGTGGGAGGTTTGCCTTGGAACTACCGACTTAATTTTGAAGCTGCTACCCTTGAAGTTGTCATGAGAAAGGCAAGGAAGATTGAGAATACATTGGAAGAACAAGACAAGGAGAGACCCCAATTCACGAACAAGAGGAAGGAAGGCCACGATTCGCATGGAAACGGTGCTACCGATCAAAAGAAACCAAAGTTTGAAGAATCGGATAAGAGTGGTGAGGGGCAATTCAAGGAAAGAGGCGAGTTGGTGTCTTTCAAATGTGGAGACAAGGGTCATATAGCGAATGCATGCAGAAAAGGGATAGAGTGCTTTAATTGTGAAGGTTTTGGTCATAAGTCTAACGAGTGTACTGCTAAGAAGAAAGAGACTAGTGGAGGTGAGAGGAGGAAAGCACCCCGTACTAGATGAAGGACTTTTTTGATGATCGAAGAGGAAGCTAGAGAAAACGCGGATGTTGTGTCAAGTATATTTCTTGTAAACTCTTTACCCGCTTCTATGTTAATTGATTCGAGGGCTATTCATTCTCATGTGTCATCTAAATTGTAAAGTGATTAAGTTTACATTTACGCAAGCTAGAGTATGAGATGGTATTTGATATAGCGAGTGGTTCAGGTAAGGTTGTTGGTAAGGAAATGCCACAAGTGGAAGTAGAATGTAGTGGGACTGAGTTTTGGGCTAATCTTATTCCTTTGGAGATTAGAGAATTTGATGAAGTTCTAAGGAAGAGTTGGCTAGCAAAGTATGATACCGAAAGTTCATGCAAGGAGTGTGAGAACAATTCAAACTCTTGAGGACGATTGACATGGCACTTGTCATGTGGAAGCATTCTTCGGGGGTAAATCTCACATGGGAACTGGAAGAGGAAAGGCAGAGGAGATATCGACACTTATTTGAGGAAGCCCAAATTCCGAGGACGAAATCTTCTTAAGGGGAAGGTAATTGTAACATCCTTAAATTGGGGCAAAAAGTTTAGGAATTAGAATAAGATTAAATTTAAATAACTATAATAATTAATAAAAAGAATAACATGAGAAGTCTCAATTTAGAAGAAATATTTGGTCTAGAGTAAATAAATGGGGGTAAAAATGGAATTTACCATGAAAAGTTCTAGAAGGGGGACTCTTATGCAAAGCTAAAACTTCAAGTGGTGGTGGGGAGGGGTCTTATAGCAAATATGTAAGAGTTAGTTGTGCTGGAGGGACTTGATTGCAAATAAGGGAAAACTTGAGGTTTAAGTTGGGGAAAAACCCCACACTCTCTTCATTTCACGATTTTGAAAGAAGAGAGAGGGCTAGAGGCGATTTCAAGGTGGATTCAAAGGGAGAAGCTCATTTCCATCAAGATCTTAGTAGTTTTCATCAATCCTTTGAAGATCTAAGGTAAGGAATCAAAGCTTCTTGTTAGAAACCCACTTTTAGGGCAAATTGAGTATGAAATTCGAATTCTATGATGGGGAGATGAAATCAATGATCCCAATAGTTTATATAACGAATTCTAGTAGTTATTCTTCCATATTTTGATCATTGAATGCTTGGAGAACCATTGTGGGTGTTAATTGATTCGTATGGACCCTAACTTTTGGGGGAAACCCATCTATGGGTGAATCCTTGGGGTTTGAGTCAATTCTATCCTTCAATGTATTTCTATGAAGAGATTAAGTGATTCCTAATGATTCCAAGTCATTGGAAGAAGGAATTCCCTTAGTTTTGGGTCAATGGATTGTTTGGAATTATGTATTCCTTGAATTAAGCTCATTAAGTGAAGTTGTAATCATAGCACGGATTTGATTCATTTCAAATGATTTGGATGGTTTAATTAGGTATAATAAGGCATAAATTGGGTTAGAATAATGTCATTTGAATGGTTATGGGTTTGGTGAAGTGTTAGAACTTGATTTGGGTCAAAAGGGGTGAAAAGGACCAAAAATCGGAACTACTGTATGCTGTACACGACCCCGTGCCAGGACCACACCACCCGTGTAGATGGGTCTGGACCTTCTGGTCATATCCACACGACCCGTGTCAGAGGGACACGACCCGTGTGAGTCTGGGCAGTCCGGAATTGTTGATTTTTTAGCTTTAAGAGTTGGGCTATTGGTTCTAATGTTCAAGTAAACTCCTAGGACATGTTTAACTAATATTTTACCCTATTTAGTGAGGTCAAACTAGTCTTAGAGTCATTAGTAATGCTGAATGAGAAGTTCTATTGATTCCTATTTTTTGTTTCTAACTTTATTCCTAACCATTTGAAATGATGACAAGTGGATTAAAATATTATTAATTTTACTAAACTTTATACTTGTCATCTTTTTAAATGGTTACGAATAAAGTTAGGAACAAAAATTAGGAACCAATACAATTTCTCATGTTGAATATTATTTCTTGTAGGAGGGGAGTAATTGAAGTAAAGCAAAGTAGTAGCATCCTTCTTTGGGACTTAAGGAAGGTGAGTTAACAGGAGTACATATCCCTCTTCTAACTCTTGTGTGTGTTTTATACTATTATCATGCATACTTCATATGTGTTAATTGTTGCATAAATCCTATGTGTGCATGGCATTAAAAGAGTCATTTCAAAGATGTTTTCTAATAAAAGTATTGATGTAGTTTTGAAAGATGTTTTGAGCATTCCTTTGTGCATTGCATTGCATATAGGATGGGATTGACCGTGAGACTACTAAAGATGACTTATGATGTTTTGGGCTTGATAGCCACCTTATGATGTTGTAACCATTTAGAGGGCCTTTGGGCTGGATAGCCACCCTTAATTATGTCTTGGGATTGTTTCCGACAATAGGAAACCGCATGAGGGAGTTGCTACCCCTCATGAGGCTAGTGTGATGGCCACTAGTCTTAGTTTAACCCATATGCGAATCAAGTACTATGCTTTGTGCGTTTTACTTGTGAACTTAGGTGGGTGCCATTGGGGTGAGATGGACTTTTTATGAGGTAGATGTGGGTTGGGATAGTTGCATTGCATTTTCATATTATAACTATCTAATTTGAGAAATCTTTATGATGTTTTTATACAAATCTCAAGTGTGTGGAAATACTATTTTGGAGGTTGTCTCGAGTGTTAAGGTTATCCTTTCACTCATAATGAGGTAACCTCGGGTAACTCACTAGGCATTTCAATTGCCTAACTGTTTTGATGTGTACTCAGGTTAAGGATAAGAGCTAGTGGCGAGTCGTGGACATTTAGAAGACCACAGAGTGTATGTCCATTTGGACCATGTTATGTTACGTGAATTATGACATTTCCTCGCTATACGTTTGTTAAGATTTTATATGATGTTTTGGGACCTATTTTTCCGCAAATAATGATTAAACCTTTAACTAATATTCAAAACATGATAAATAACCTTTTTTTAAATATACCATAGCGAGGGGTGTCACATGTTATCAACATAAATAATTACACAAAAAGTCCTTACAAATATGACGAGACAATACAAATAAATCTAACACAACTAAAGGACAGGCTCTAAACTTGTCCATCACTCTTTATCACATGCCTTCCCCTATCACAGCTACAAATACCTACAAAACAACATACAACTCAAGTGTAAGCTTATAAAAAGCTTAGTGAGTAATCTCAATCACACTCCACGAATCTCTCTCAATATATATTCTCATCATTCTCCTTTGCTAATCTTATTAGCAAATATTCACCTTCTCTTAACTCTGAAACTTGCAAACATATTAGCTTTACAAACACCAGCTAATTATTAGCAACATCAACTCAAGAATAAGTACCACAATCGATACCACTTGTAAACTAGACCACATTCTCACATGTACTCATTTTTAACAATCAACTATACTCAATCGTAACAATTCTCATGGCTGTAATAGTTACACTGAAAGGCTCTTTAACTCAAACACTCTATCATATACTCTACTCTTATACTCAATATAAATTGCAACTCATCTCTTGTTATCCCAGATGACAGAACCACACCAACTCTAACTCACCGCAGTATCAACATAACACACACACACACACACACACACATATATATATATATATATATATATATATATATATATATATATATATTACATACTGTAAGATGTAACTCTTACTCAAGTACCTGAAAGTACTCACCTGATATCGGCTTAGTATGTGGAACCCTCAAATTACGCATAACAGGCTCCTATTCGCTAGACTTGGTTGTATCACAATACTCTAAATCCAATATGCTCGATCATCTCAACAAACATCTATCTCAAAGATGTAGAAATTGAAAGAGGATAAACGCGCATAAACAGTAAATATCAACTCTATATTTACCAAAACCCCAGTTACGCGGTTCTACTCATTCAATCGTAAAATCTCGACAATAATCACATCAATAGCTCAAGAAAGTATCCACTAACAACATAAACAACAATTTATAGCTAAATCACACAGTTGAAAATTAGGGTTTGAAAACCCCAAAACCGACAATTTACTCACCTCAATGAATTAGGAATCATGAGCATGTTTACGGGGTTAGATTCAATTTCCTCAAGCTTTCCTATTGAAACCTCCTGTTCAATTTGACCTAATTTCGCCCCTAGAGCTCTAAAAATCGAATTGGGTGTGTTTTTGTTCAAAATGAAGATTTTTTGCATCATATATGGGACTGCACGCAGTTAGTGGTGCTAACATCTAAAGTTAGCATCACTAACTTTTAAAAAATCATGCTCGTGCTGATATGCACCCCCTTTGTGACTCACTGTGTGTCCCCACTGCATTAGTACACGACCCGTGTGATTGAACACGACCTGTGTTGGTCCGGCAGAAGCTACAATCAGTTTCTAAAGCATCTTTACAAGACCCGTGTGACTCTATACGACCCACGTAACCTCTTTTTGGCATTTTAAGACTCAAACTTCTTCCAAATGGATTTCTAATCACCCAAACTCATACATCAACCTAGTTAATCTTAACCACAACAAGATTAGAAGATAAGAAAGAGTTCAACCTCTTCTCACTCATCAAACAACTCATAGGTAGAACCACACCAACTATAAGGTAATAATTGTACTTACCTCGATAAGCATCTCAAAAGAAAATGGGTCTTACAACGTCCGGGCCAACAACTCCATCATCGTCCGGATTAACCAAGAGTCAAGCAAGAAAATCGACAATCCCTATGAAGAAGGTATCCGAGTCCCATGTACCGAAGAAGGCGATTCCTCCACCCAATGCCGACGAACCGAAGAAAAAGTTTAAGCGAATTATAAAACAACAGGCAAGTCATTCGATTTGCTTGTTCTATCGTTTATCCTTCATTCCAATGGTAGACCCTGTTGCACACCATAGACTCCGAAACTTCTAGCGATGATAATAAATGTACTGTCGGATCAATACTATCCTAAGCCTGCTATTTGAACTATCACTGATAATTCATCTCAATATATCACAGAGAAAACCTTATTAAAAAGCTTGTTGTTCTCTTTATAGAACTTCAAGTGATTCGTCTTTAGTCCCCATACACTCACATGTTAAAAAATTTGACTCTGTTAGAGAGAATATCTCATTTCTTGTCACTACACAATCAAAGCCCACTGCTTTGTTGCGGATATTTATATTTGCCAAAACTTTGGTTACGATCGAAGGAAATTCTGATGAGCTCAACATCAAAAGCGGCCTATATTAATAGGTGGTTGTGTTAGGACCTCGTTCTAACATAACTTGAAAAAAGTTCCTTGGAATTGCTGGTTATGAGTACCAATTGAGTGATTATTGAGTGTCTAATGTTCACTTTCCTTTGAACATATATTTGTCTCATTTGATGAGCAAATAAAGGATGACGATTTGATCTCCGTTCTAAAACCGAAGAAGCTAGAGAAGTAGAAGAAGAAGAAGGCAAAGTTATCGTTTGTTAAGCGTGCTGTCGACATGCCAGTCGAAGATGATCGATGGGAATTCGAAATTTTGAAGTTTAGGCTACACGAACTTGCTTGCAGCAAACGTATATCCAAAGAAGACAATCATGCTCAACTTTATTCGTTAAAAGAAAATTTTTGAATGGAAGCAGAAGAAGCACCACACCATAAATATGATTGGCAACTGGCTGAAGACATAATCCATGCTGAGCGAACTGAGGCTCAAAAGAAAATATTGCATGAGATCATGCAGAAACAGATGCATGATGACCAGCTTTCCAAGGAAGCCGAAGATCAAAGGAGAGAAACTTTGGCGAAACTACAAGTCGATGCACAAAAAGAGTCTGTGCCTCTACAGCGAAACCAAACAAATATTCCTCTTGATGAAGGATCTGGAGAGAACACAGTTGGGCGTATCTTTCTCTCTCTCTCTGGATGAGAATTTAATGGTTAGTGATCGATCTCCCATTGTCTCTATCAAGCCCACATCCATCCTTCACCGTATGGTCACTTTTGATAAACCGCCTTCACATCATTCTGATGCGCATTCCATGCCATCCCACAAGAAACCAGATAATAAAGCCTCCTCGTCGGATGCAAAATTTCAAAAACTTGAAGAGAATCTTGATCTCATTCTTTCCAAGTTGAATGCTCCAGTTCCTCCTCCTACAAATTGACCGAAGTTCGGCTGCAAGCTGTAATCGAGGCAGCTACTGCAAAGATTGATGCTGTCAGACAGAAAACTATTGACAAGTACAGTGAGGTATGTAAGGAACTATATACTAAGGTCAAATCTTTGAATGAGGTACTAGAGTGTGTTCACAAGGATACAAAGGAAAATGGTCACCGAATTTACAACGTGCATAGGGATATGGATATGAACCTTAATGCACTCGTTAAAGTTACAAGCACAGGGCATGTAGAAGAACTTAAATGATATGATGCCACACTTAAATTCACCGGTTCTCAAGTTGCAGCCATTCATCATATGAGCCAGGAACTTCCAAAAGTTATAGGTACTCTGAATTCGGTCGATGAACTTATCCTACAGATGCAGAGAATCATGAATATTCTCAAAACTCCACCGATATGTAATGGGATTGATGCTTCGTCTAAGGTAGTTCAGACATATTTCCTTGAGTTATTTGAGAAATTGGACGAGCTCAAGCCAAAGTTTGTAGATGAGGCAGGGCCTTCTTTTGAAAAAGGGGGAGAATATAATGTTGACGGAGCAGGCAATGAAAATGCCTCACATGGTCCCCCCCACTAGTACTAAATATGATCAACAGAAGACCCCTCCTGTCAATCCCATTGACATCGCATCTGATTCGGACGAATAGAAGAAAAAGGATGAGCCGGGGAAGATAGAAGAACCGGAGAAGACCGATAATTCGTAGAAAATGATCCAGAGCAAGGAGATGAGCAGACCAAAGATGACTTCATCACTCCTTCTCCATACACCGAAGAAACCGCTTCGCCCTAAACTCCAGTTAAAGATAACCGGAAAGCAAAGATGGGAGAAGATGAGCCCGGAAAAGACTTGGGTCAATCATTCAATGATGAAAACCTTACCCAAGATCAAAGGGGTTTTCTTATTTCTCAAAAGATGCAAGACGAAGAAAACCAAAGAAAATCCCATCCCAAGTCCATCCCCGTCGCCATTCTAAAGATTCCTCATGTTACCATTTCTTTTATCTTGGACAAGCCTGGAGAAAACCTGTTCAGACCGTTGGCGGATAAGGACTTTCGTTTGGCCACAACATTTGAACCCGCATCCTTCAGAGGTCAATAATGGGATTATCACAACACTCTGAACGGAATCTTTGTTTGGATCATTGAGCCAATGGCAGGAGATGTTCTGGATCGAGATTACCAAGAGCGAATATGGCAAGAAAGATTCATCTCGGCTCATCAACGCTATTTCATTAAATGGAACAGATATACCATCATCAACATCAAATCGGTGAAAGAGAGAAAATTCATGAAGGCATCATATTTTGAATTCGATATTGTCAGATACGAAGATGTCTCTATAGTCATCTTTGCCGCTGACTTTCCTATTGCAGCAGACATCTTAGCAATCGGAAAGTATCAGTTTAAGAAGACGAAGACCAATCCAATTCTTTCTGCTCCCTTCGATTACGTTCGAAGATATTTTTCGACGTCTTCGACCGACATGTTCCAATGACATATTCCGGAACCGCGCTTCATGATCATCCTCTGGTTTGCGACCGAAGCATTCGCTTTGCTTCACACCTACAACATTGCGTCCGCAACCGAGGATCTTGTGTTGGTCTTTCATCCGCTCTTCAACATATATAGCACATGTTGTTTTAGCAGACGTACTTTATCGTTTCATCGATATTACTTGATTCAACATAGCATACCAGAATCGACCAACTACAGATGACCGTCTTGTTTTCATCGAGACCCTTCATATAACTAGGGGAGCATGCGAAGCTCCTGGTATCCGAGATTCTCCGGCCCGGATTTTTTAGTTTTGCTCGACATTTGTGATAAAAAATAGGGGGAAGATATATGATGAGCATCTGAACCGGGAGCGTTTTGTTTCTTGCTGCGGACGAGGAGATTTTTATTGCTACGATGCGATGTGGCACGAATTTTTAGTCATCACTGATTAAATTTCTGGCATCCCTTGGATTCTTTTCGGACACAAATTATTCTATGACGATTCAGGACACTTCTTATTATTGTTAGAGTTTGGATTTCCGAAGACGTCCAACGACAAAGTATTATTTAGCGATGCGACGTGACACTTATTTTTGGTCTTCCTACATCAAATTCATGGTGTTGCTAGATCATTTTGGGATCATGATTACTTATTGTTCAGACTTAGGATGTTTATTATTTTTCTGCAGGTTATTCTCATTGACCATTGGTGCTCTATGGCATTCTTCGGTAATTCGAGGAACAATAGACATTTTAGACTTATGATGACGATGTGATCATTGGGATCTTCAGTTGTGGAGTAGACACAGTCCTCCGGGCTTGATCAATTTTTAGGGTTGATTAGTTGTAGATTGAGATCTCACTTTTCTGACTTGATCAATAATCTGTGGTTGGGAAACACTTTCCCATTACATGATTTTCATTTATTTACGTTATTAATTAAATCTTGTTTACTCATATTATTCGTTATGATTATTACAGATTATTGTTTAAGAAGTATTATCATTTCGCACTTCGCTAGCACTATCGAGTCCTAACATTATCTATTATCTTTAGCTACATAAATAATTGGAAGCACAACTAGATTGGAAGCACAACTAGACTGACTTGGCAAGACTATGGCCATTTGTACTTTTTATACTAGTGTTGCTTTTGCCAAATTCATTTAACATTATGTATCTTTAGATATAAGTTTATAAAAGTATTAAATGTATTAAACATATTTTCATAATCAAAGAGACTAATGAAAGGTCATTTTGATCATATTGTAATTATTACTCAAATAAGTTTACGTTTGTGTATTTATTATAAAAGTCATGTGACGCTTCTTCCGACGTGCATGCAAATTCACAGTCTTTACGGGTACCATAACAGATTTGTATTTTTTTCACAATAGACCATATTACTTCTGTCGATTGCATGTAAATTCACAGTCCTTACGGTTACCATAACAGATTCGTGTTTTTTCACAACAGACCATATCACTTCTGTCGATTCCACTATAGTGAACACACATTGGTTTTTGTATGGACTCTTTTATCTCACGTGTGCCACCTATACACACATAAAAAGAATGTTGTCATTTAGAGTAACATGATGTCGAATAAAATTCTCATTAAGTGAAAATGATTTTTGTTTCTCAAAATATAAAGAAATTGATAAAAGATTATATATTTAATGAAAATTTTAAGATAAATGTCTTCAATTAAATCAACTAACATCGGTAAACTAAATAAGGTTATGATATAAATTGTATACTGAAAATTGTTTTTACTATAAAAGACCAAGTTTTGATTCTAGAGAAATTTAATGTAGTTTTTTTTTGACAAAAGATAAGATATATTGAAGATTATTTATGTTATACTTGGTACAGAAAAATGTTTGGACAACTTTTTGATCATGGAACTCAAACCTCACTATGATAACAAAAACCTTCAGCCTCTCGCAAAGTGCATTGAATTACTTATTTGAAACTTATAATGGATGCTCTTATGCGTTTAATGTAAAGATACAATACTTATTCATCATTTTTTTCTTGTGCCTTTAGAATAAAACTTATTAATTTTTATTTTTTTGATCGTAATGCATTATTTTTTAATCATAACATACTATACTTAGGTCAAAGTATTTTGAATTTTAACATTTTGGAACATAATATATTAAATCAAGTTTTTGTCTCAAAGCATGCTGGATCATAACATTTATTTGAATCAAATAATTTTCAATCATAAAAAATACAATTATGGATCATAATATATTTGAATCAAAAAATATGTGGATAAAAAAAATTAAGAATCATAAAATTATTGAATCATGATATTTTTTTTATCATAAATACTATCGATCATCTCATTTTGGATCATATAATTTTTAAACTTAATTTTTTACATCATGCAATCTTTTAAAATAAAGTCTCATTTCTAAATACAGTTTTTTATTTCTTTTTGAAAAAATTCATTATATAATATATATATATATATATATATATATATATATATATATATATATATATATATATATATATATATATATATATATATATATATATATATATATATATATATATATATATATACACCCACGTTATAGCTGAATGTATTTAATAGTTTACCTTTAGCCATAGAACTCATAAGAAGAACAAGAAGAAAACTGAGCATAGGATAGTTTGCCATATCGCTTTCTAAATGTTGAATGATACAAAAGGGAAACAGCACCAAAACAATATATAAAGCCCCTCGAATTTCACATGAACGAAATTTTAGAAATAAATGTGATTTGCATGTTGGGAGACTTGGGGTTCGTGTACGTGTGTATATCTATATATATATATATATATATATATATATATATATATATATATATATATATATATATATATATATATATATATATATATATATATATATATATATATATATATGGTTCGCATTCTATGAATCATTAATTTCACAAATGGAAAATGTCGTCCTATGACATGACTCGATCACGTGCGACACATGTCCGTGGAATGTAGTAAGGACTCGAGGATACAATCACATGGGAATATGTGATACAATCACATGGGAATATGTCCGTACAACGTGATTCATTTGAGTAGTTTTTTTCTTTTTTGTTTATTTATTTATTTTGAATATAAAAATTAGTTTTTTATGTACTACTAAACTCGATTTACCTTTATTATTATAAGTTTTTTATAATTTAAATATTTTTATTATTTTTTTATTTTTTTAAATGCTACAATATTTGGTTTTGTGTTTTTTTTAATTTCAAATATTTTTATGAATATTTTGATGTTTTTTATTTCATTTTTATTTTTTTTGTGTTTTTGAATCATAACGTTTGGATCATACATATCATTTTGATTTATACCTTTTTGCATCATATTAATTTGGATCATAAAACATTTTGACTTATATGATTTTAGATCATATAAGTTGAAATTGTAATATTATTCAAATAATACAATCTTTTGTCTCATAACATTTTTTAATTTTTATTTTTTGGATTGTAACACATTATTTTTGTATTATGACATATTATATTTAAGTCAAAATATTTGAATCATAGCATTTTGGAACATAATATATTCATCCAAATCAAGTTTTTGTCCCATAGCAAGTTTTGGATCATAACATTTGTTGAACCATAAAAAATTCAATCGTAAAAACTACAATTATGGATCATAATATATTTGAATCAAAATATTTTTGGATCATAAAAAATTAAGAATCATAAACTTATTGAATCATGATATTTTTGGATCATAAATAATCTCGATCATCTCATTTTCGATCATATCATTCTTAAAATGTTTTTTTATATCTTGCAATCTTATAAAATAAATTGTGATATTTAAAATACAGTTTTTAAATTTCTTTTTGAAAGGTTCATAGACTAGGATCAAATGTATCTTGATAAATATTGTGTTACCTTGTAACTAAATATGCACCAATCATTTTAAATCCGGACAGGGATATAATAGTAATTGACATATAAATCATTTAATTTAAAATAAATAAACTCCTAGAAATCCGGTAACCGCTCTTATAATTACGAAAACTAACATTTTTCTGAATTCTGATTGGTACACACAGTCACACAATAATTTTCAGTTTTAAAATAACCTAACTCTCTCTCTCTCTCTCTCTATATATATATATATATATATATATATATATATATATATATATATATATATATATATATATATATATATATATATATATATATATATATATATATATATATATATACTATATTATAATACATACATAACTTACAAGCATCTTAATGCATAAAAGTCTTAAAAATTAATATAGTACAAGTATGTATTGCTGGGTAAATTAAGCGCTCAAAATAGGCTTTAAATCCGTTTTTGAAAATATTTGAAATACCTCAGGTAAAACAAACGAACTATTCACTGACTTTCTATTCATGTACCCTTTTTAAAAGAAGAAACCTAGCCACTCTTTTTCATTTCAAAACTCTACCGTCTATAAAACCTAAATCCTGCCTCCGCCATTCTTAGCCAACATCTCCCCATCACTCACCACCATACCTCTACTTCTACTCCACAAATCTCTCTACCACCGGCGTATGTCTACCACCGACTCCACCTCCCCATACTGTCATCGACAACCCGCCTACGACTCTACCTCCGAGTTTCGAACCCTCTCTTTAGAAAATCCAAAAGTACCCGGTCACCTCTCCTCCTCGATGCCTCTCTTTCGTTCTATCTAAACCATATCTGTAAAAAAAAACACTAGACGACCCCATTTGCTGAAAACGACGGTCTGACTTGCTGAAATCGATGACCCCCAAACAATGAAAAATCTTGCTCTAGGTATTCCATTCATGGTAAGGTATAGCCCTGTAAATACAATTTTTTTTTTTTGGAAACGGCAAATAATACATTACACCTATTCTACACCTAAACACCCTATTCATATGTTACAAAGCTAAGAAATATTATGCGACCCCGTTTGCTGAAAATGGCGGCCTGACCTGCTGAAAACGACGACCCCCAAGCACTGAAAAATCTTGTTCTCGGTATTGCATTCATGGATAAGGTAACGCCCTGAAATCACCGCAAGATTTCACTCTAAAAACTCTAGAACGTGCCACTACTACACTTTGTATTCATATTGATATGTTACAAATCTAAGAAAAATGATGGGACTCGGAGAATCACAAAGAGGAGTTAATGGATAGATGAGTTTCGGGTCTGATAAGAAAAAAGGGTTTCAGATCTGAAAGTAAATTGGTTTGAAACTCTGCTTTTTTTATCTTTCTGTTTAGTTTCTGATATAGATTATGTTATCTCTTTATTTTTCTTTTGTTTTTGGGTTATTGACCAGATTTTAAATGTTTAGCGGTACATATCAAATGAGCAGTTCATCAAAAGGTATATGGTTTTTCTTTTATTTTAGTGAAAATGTAATAGCCAAACGTTTTTCTTGGCTTCATTTGTATGGTTTAGTTGGTAAATGGATGTGTGTGTATGTACGAGACTCTTCTTTATGTAAATGGGTGTTTGTGGCATATGGTTCGAGTGTTGTATATCTTTTTATCATTGTGAACTGTAATAGAAATCGTATCTCTTTTTATTGTTGTTATTTGTCCACTAGACTCTTATGTTTATACTACACCTGCATGCCATCATGTCTTCTGACTAAAGTCAAATGCATTTGTTGTTCATTGTACCATTATCATTTAGATTTTAATATTTAATTTTCTTTTGTGTAAGATTTTAGCTTTTTAGTTTTATTGTATATTAATTATAACCTTTCCTTTATATTTCTATTCTATGTTCCATGTTTTTTGTACCATCATGTCTTCTTACCATGATATATATTCTATGTGGATAGTTCCAAAGCAAAAAAAAATCAAATACCAATCTTTGTATCAATGTAAGTTATCTGTTAAAGATCTGTGTATTTCAAATTTTTTTTAAAAATCGTAGAGCTAAAATCTCCAATTTATTTCAAATGTTTTCGGTTTATGTTTTTTCCAGATTCTTTTAAGTACATATGCAATAGTACTCATATCTGATTAATTTGAAACATTCTCATTACTGGATAAATTTACCCCTGGCTCCTCACCAAAAGTATTGAAGACAATTTTGATACACGGTGGTCTATTTAGCCTAAAATATGTTAAGCTTTTGTGGCTTGAGTGCCCCTTTAGTTGCCAAGATCATTCACTCAGGCCTTGGTGTTTACTAAATATGCTATCGACCTTTCAAATCACAAGTTTTTGTGCCTGGTAAATAATAGCAGGTTTTTGTTATAAATAAAAATTATCTTAATGCTTGTAATGGAGTTTTAGCTATGTACAAATTAATAAACCATAGTCATTGAAAATTATTCATAGTTATATGTGGGAGGAAAAAGTTGGCAGCGGTAGGTTCAATCAACACCCACAGTTGTATCCTATTACCACTTCTAATAGATCAAATTAACATATACATTATTTGTCTAAAGTTAATTGATTATTATAATAATATCTTTAAAAAATTATTATGAATAGTTGTTATAATATTATCTTTAAAAATATAATAATATCTCAGTTCAAACGTATTCGTAACTTTTAATGATTATTAGAATATTATTACTTTCAAATAATAAATAGATATAACGTAATTTTTAGATACTGTTTGTATCAGTTGTGCATGCTATATAAGCTATTTGATTTATATTGTAAATGGATCTAATATCTAAAACAGAAATGCTCATCTTGCTTTTCGCCCGCACCACTGTTGTATTACCTAACTTGATATTTAATTGGAAATTTAATCCTTGAAGGTTATATTTTGATAATTTGGGTTTAAATTGCCTCATCCAAAAAATTATAAAGGTTTGACCTACTTGTAAATTATTTAGTTGCTGATATTATTATATTATTAATCTATCATTAAATTTGAGACACAAGAGTATTGTACATGAAGATACTATGTGACAATTCAAAAGTCTTAGTGAAACCTCATGAAAAATTCAAAGGTGATAAAGTGTTTACATCAAATGTGATGTGTATAAAGAAGTGTTGCGTGATTAATAATGTATAATGAATCATCTATAATTTAAAACTTCATATGCGGTTTATTCTTATATAATTTTGTTAATTTCACCTAAAATTGTATTAGTTTTTTGTTCGTTTTAGCGAAACATCAAACCGAATAGTGTCACACCCCCAAACCGTATTGTCGGAAAAGTTCAAGGGTGGATGACTTCATGAACAATATCATAACAAAGTTGAATAATAGTGATTCCAAGCAAACAACCATCATTAAGTAATTGCAAATGTTACATCGTTTAAATGTTGCATGTTTTAAATACAATTATAATGATATCAAAAATAAGCAAAAACGACGTCGTAACGTCCCTCCGTGTAGCCTTGTGGTTTCCCTTATCAGTTTCCTGAGAATACAAGTAGTTGAAAAAGTGTCAACAATTAAGTTGGGGAGTTCATAAGATTTTTGCGTAAGAAAAGTCCTTTGTTTATAAGCGATAGTGTTGAAAACCAAGAAAATCCAATATTTTCCCATAAAAGTGTCCAAGTCTTTAAATCCCAAAGACTAAATGTAATATGTAAACTGTAGTATGGATTCTTTAGAAAATATATGTTTTCACATAAACAATTTATAAAATTATTAAGTTGATTATTTTCCCATGTAAGATACCCTATAACCATACTGTGACTAGTTGGCCTGCTGCGACGTTCTTCAGGCGTCGGAATGTTAGACATTTGGTAGCTAGCAGCTCAGGTGCGGGGTTGTCAAGCACGTATAGATCTATACTCAAGTATCGCGCTCTCTTACCGAGACTCTGGTTATGAAGTTTCAGGACTTATAGTAGGTACTTATAAAAGTACTGTGAGGATTCATCTCACAAAATGTATGTATTCCAATCAACTTGTGTACATAAAATTTGTATATAGAAACTCTTGAAATCATCCATTATCATTTTTCCCATGATAATATAGTAGTGTTTAATAATTATATAATTTGATATAATTATTTTTGTCATGATCAAATGTCCTAATAACATTGTGTTCATAAACTATTCCAATAACAGTCTATTTTTAGTATTCCGTCGTAATAATCATAATTTTGTGAATAATAACGAAGTAACTTATTCAAATGATTATAAATATCATCTTTTAAGATATTTCTCACAAAGATGGTGTAATAACTTGGTTATAACCATTTTTGCTAGAAAATAGTACTTTCGTTTATAAAAACATAGTTTTTACTAGTTTTCGTTTTTATAACGTTTTTATCCAAGATCTAGTATTTTTGTACACTTTATTTATAGTTTTGTAACTTTTACACAATTTAATATGTCATAGTGTTTATAATACATGGATCTATCCATATTTCATGTCAATATCATCTTTACACATTTTCTAGTTTTCGTTTTTATAACATTTTTATCCAAGATCTAGCATTTTTACACACTTTATTTATAGTTTGGAAACTTTTACACAACTAATATATCACAATGTTTTAAATACATAGATCTAACCATATTTCATGTCAAAAACATTTTTACACAACAACTAGTTTTATAAATTTGTGTAAAACATCATATATAGCATTTAAACACATATAATCTTGAATAAAATAACATTTATAGTAAATAAACTTGTATTCTCCCCCAAAAAGGTTAGAAAAGATGAAAATGAGGGGTATGAACTCACCCTTGGAGCGTGCTTGACTTAAAAACTAGGTAGTTCTTGGAAGATTGATGGTAGGAACGAAGATCCAAGCCTTGGAGCTCGGAGGACCCTTTGACAATGTTATTACCCAATGGTTTTTCATAGATGTTAGTGTGTGTAAATGGTGTAAAACTTGTGTAATATAGATTAGAATCATAAGGTGAAGGTGTCTTACCACTTGGACTTGCAAAAGAACTTGGAAATGGAGGTGTGTGATGGTTTTGGATGGTGGCGGATTAGAAGAGAGGAAGAGAGGGAGAGAGTTTGAGCCGAGAGGAGAAGGAGAGAGATGTAGGAGAGGAAAGAGCTAGTTAGTTCTCAAATGAGTGTATCTTGGTATAAAAGTTAAAGCTTGATTTTGTGTAATTTTTTTAATCCTAGCATCCTCCTTGCCTAGATTGGGAATAGTAACCAAGGATTTGAGATTTGATGGCTTGGGTGGCTTGTGGCTGCCGATGGGGGTGGGTTAGGGGGGTGGGGTGGGTTAGTTTTTATAAAAATAGCAATATACTTATAAAAATAGGTGATTTTTATAAAATCGTAAGACGTTTTAGTGAAATTTTATGAGTTTTTGACGAAACGAAGTTCTAAATAATTATTTTGTATAAAAACATTGTCAAACATTTATTTTGATTGAATTATAACTCGTTGGATGTCGAAATACGCGTTTAACCGGAAATTGAATTTGGCTTTGGAATTAAATACTAGATATTATTACGTTCCATATTATATGAAATGTTATTTCATATTTGATGTTTAAGGCACCACATTCTGTATTTTGAGTCCAAACCCTGTGTACATTTATCTGTTCACAGTGGTTTAATCGTTATAACTTTCACATACGAACTCCGTTTTCAACGTTCTATATATCCACAGGCTCGTATTTACGAGTGGATTGTTTTATGAATATTATTATTCTCAAAATAATAATTGTACGATTATCGAGTTTTTACGCTACAATAGTTTGCTGTCCGCATTTTCGGCTTTTAATCGATAATTGTTTTGAATTAGCATACGTAGTATTATAATATTTAATAATTCATCGCAAAAGTTATGGAAAATAACTTTTCAACATATGGATTAACGTACGCTTCGTTTGACCACAGTTAACTTTTGTTGACCAAAATTTACAATTGCCACATCATCTACCCGTTAGAAAGAATTTCGTCTCGAAATTTAGCTCTTGAGTGGATCCTCAAGGGTTTGGGAAGAGATGTGGATACTTCTGCTTCATTTGGTCTTCGCGCTCCGAAGTAAATTCAGGTCCACGCTTGGCACTCCAACGGACCTTGACTATCGGTTTGCGGCTCTGTTTCGTTCTCTTGATCTCTCTGTCCATGATCTCTACGGGTTCTTCTATGAAATGAAGGTTCTCGTTCACCTCGATCTCGTCGAGCGGAATGAAAAGAGTCTCATTGGACAGGAATTTCTTTAAGTTGGATACGTGAAAGGTGGGATGGACATTGTTGAGCTCTTGCGGTAGTTGAAGATTGTAGGCTACTGGGCCGATCCTAGCAAGGATCTCAAAGGGCCCGATGTATCTGGGGTTCAGCTTCCCACGCTTTCCAAAGCTTATCATTCCTTTCCATGGTGAGACCTTCAACAACACTCAGTCACCAACCTGGAATTCCAAAGGTTTGCATCGTTTATCTGCATAGCTGTTTTGTCGGTCACGAGATGCTTTCAATCGTTCACGGATCTGAACGATTTTCTCCGTTGTCTCTCATATGATCTCCGAACCGGTGAGAGTGCTGTTAGGTACTTGACCTCTGGCTAGTTGGGTATCACCCACTTCAGCCCAGCACAGAGGGGATCTGCACTTACGTCCATATAAAGCTTCGAATGGAGCAACCTGGATGCTAGTGTGGTAGCTGTTGTTGTATGAAAACTCAATGAGCGGTAAGTGGGTGTCCCACACCTTACCAAAGTCTATCACACAAGCTCTCAAAATGTCTTCCAGCGTTTGAATGGTTCTTTCACTCTGTCCGTCTGTCTATGGATGGTACGCTGTGCTCATGTCAAGTCTGGTCCCCAAGGCTTTTTGCAGTGATTGCCAAAATCGTGAAGTGAATCGGCTATCTCTATCTGAGATAATTGAAATTGGCACACCATGCAATTGTACTATTTCTTTGATGTATGTCCTTGTAAGTTTCTCCATCTTGTCGGTCTCCTTGATTGGTAGGAAGTGAGCGGATTTGGTTAACCTATCGACGATTACCCATATAGTGGCTAACCCGCCAGTTGTCTTTGGTAACTTGGTTATGAAGTCCATAGTTATCCGCTCCCACTTCCACTCGGGTATTTCTGGTTGTTGTAGCAGACCCGAGGGCTTTTGATATTCTACTTTAACCTTGGCGCAAGTCAGGCACTTGCCCACGTAAGTAGCAATTTCTGCCTTCATGTTTGGCCACCAATACAGTTTCTTGAGGTCCAGGTACATCTTGTCAGACCCAAGATGAATGGAGTATCTAGTCTTATGAGCCTCATTCATGATAATGTCTCTGTATCGGCCGAATCTCGGTGTCCAGATTCGGTTTAGGAGGTAACGAGCTCCGTCATCTTTGACTTCAAGATTCTTATCCATCCCTCGCAAAGCTTCATTTGCGATGTTCTCTGGTTTCAAGGCTTCTAGCTGCGCCTCTTTGATCTGAGTGAACAAATGGGAATGGATCGTTATCGTTAATGACTTTACTCGGCGGCCCGAGTACTCCTTTCGACTGAGGGCATCAGCTACCACATTGGCCTTTCCTGGGTGATAACAAATTTCACATTCATAGTCACTTAGTAGCTCTACCCATCGTCGTTGCCTCATGTTGAGCTCTTTTTGATTGAGGATGTGCTGGAGACTCTTATGGTCAGTGAAGATCGTACACTTAGTTCCGTAAATGTAGTGTCTCCAGATCTTCAATGCGAACACTACTGCCCCCAACTCGAGATCATGCGTCGTGTAGTTGACCTCGTGGGTTTTAAGTTGTCTTGAAGCGTAGGCAATGACTTTTCCTCTCTGCATGAGTACGCAACCCAGAACCTGATTTGACGCATCACAATTGACCACAAAGTCTTCTGTTCCTTCTGGAAGGGATAGAATAGGAGCGCTACACAAGGCTTTCTTCAAGGTCTGGAAGGCGGTGTCTTGTTTATCTTCCCACTTGAACGTTACACCCTTCTGTGTCAGGGCAGTAACTGGCTTCGCAATTTTGGAAAAATTTAGTATGAATCTTCGGTAATAGCCAGCAAGACCCAAAAATTGACGGATTTCTGTCGGCGTCCTTGGTGCTTCCCAGTTTTCGATGGCTTTGATTTTGGAGGGATCCACATGTATCCCTTCCTTGCTGACTACGTGGCCTAGAAATTCCACCTTTCGAATCCAAAATTCACATTTTGAGAATTTCGCGTATAGCTTCTCTGCCCTTAGCATCTCTAAAACTTGTCGTAAATGTTGGCTGTGTTCCTCCTTACTTCGTGAATAGATTAATATATCATCGATGAATACTATCACAAATTTATCTAAGTAAGGTCGGCATACGCGGTTCATCAGATCCATGAACACTGCGGGCGCATTGGTCAATCCGAAGGGCATCCCAACGAATTCATAATGGCCGTAGCGAGTTCTGAATGCCGTCTTAGGAACATCTTCTTCTTGAACTTTGAGTTGGTGATACCCCGACCTTAGATCGATTTTTGAGAAATAACTCGATCCTTGGAGTTGATCGAACAGGTCGTCAATTCGGGGTAACGGGTATCGGTTCTTGATGGTGAGCTTGTTTAATTCTCGATAATCAATGCACTTACGAAATGACCCATCCTTCTTTTTCACGAACACGACCGGTGCTCCCCAAGTGAGAAGCTCGGCCTGATGAACCCTTTACTTAGCAGTTCATTCAGCTGGCTGGATAATTCTTGCATTTCTGCTGGGGCTAACCGGTATGGCGCCTTTGCTACTGGTGTGGCTCCAGGAATCAAGTCGATTCTGAACTCGACTTGTCGTGCGGGTGGTACTCCTGGAAGGTCTTCTGGGAATACGTCAGAAAAGTCGCAGACCTCAGGGATCTCTTTGATGCTCTTTACTTCTTTCTTCTCGTCGACAACGTGGGCTAGGAAGGCATGGTATCTTTTCTGTAGGTATTTTCGGGCTTTTATGCAAGACACGATTCGAAGGCTGGTACTGGGTTTATCACCGTAGACAACAAGGGTCTTGTCGTCCGGTAGATGAAGTCGGATTCCTCGTTCGTAACTCATGATGTCGGCATGATGGGGAATTAGCCAATCCATACCAACAATCACGTCAAATCTTCCTATTCTAACAGGCATCAAGTCAATTTAGAAGGAGTGATCGTCCAGAGTAAGTGTACAGCCTATGTATATGTCGTTTGTACTTTCCGTTTTGCCATTTGCCATTTCTACTGCAAATGTTTAATTGAGTGGTTGGGGTTTTTGTTTTAGTAAATATTTAAACTCGTGGCTTACGAAACTCCTCTCTGCACCGCTATCGAATAGTATAAAAGCATATGAATTATTGACGAGGAACGTACCGGTAACCACAGTGGGATCCTCCACCGCTTCCGTGTGTCCCATAGTTAGGACTCTTCCATTTATCCCATTGGTCTTTGTCTTTGGGCAATCACGCTTGTAATGCCCCGTCTCTCCACAACCATAGCAAGCTTGACTCACCCAGCATTAGTGGCTTGGGTGTTTTGTGGGGTTGGCGCCTTGCAGAATCGGGCGGTGTGCCCCCTTTTTGTTACAGTTCGAGCAGTGCATTTCCCTACAGGCTCCAGTATGGTGGAAATTGCACTTGTTGCACTTGGGTAGCGTCCCATTATATTGGTTGGTTGCTGTTAGGGTAGTCGGGACAGTGGCTGCACAGACTGCCACAATCTGTTGTCTCTTGGCACCTTCTTGGTTAGGCTAACCCCTTCCCCTGTACCAGGGTTTTCTTTTGTGATCCCTCTCTTTTGATTTTTCATTTCTTGGGGTCATGGTTCCCTGGCGAACCCCATGGTCGACTAATCGTTGGGCCAGTCGTTTGGCGCTGTCGAAAGTGGCGGGGCTCACTGCTTCTACATTCCCCTAGATCTGAGGAGATAGCCCCCAGATATAACGTTCCACTTTCACAGATTCTGGCGTGACCATAGCAGGGCAGAGGGTTGCCAAGTCATTGAATCAGTTCATATAGGTGGTCAGATCTGAACCTTTCATGGTAAGGTTCCACAGTTCCTGTTCTAGCTTTTGGACTTCTCCTCTGGGACAGTACTCTTTCATCAGCATGGTCTTCAATTCCTCCCAACTCATTGAGTTGGCCACGGGAAGTGTCTGAGCCTTAACATGACCCTTCCACCAGGATATGGCCGTCTCAGCAAAGGTGCAAGCGGCGAATTTGACTTTCACCTCCTCGGGGCATGCAGAGACATCAAAGATTGATTCAGTTTTCTCAATCCATCTTATGAGAGCAAGGACACCACCAGTACCATGGAAAGTCACAGGTTTGCAATTAGCAAAGTCCTTGTACGTGCATACGCGCGATTGGTTTGGCGTTTCTCCATTTGTGGAGTCGTTGGTGCCATTCCTACTTCCGTTTCCATTCGTCCCATTGGTGTTAATTTGGGCAATAACGGCTGTCACGGCTGCTGTGACGGCGGCTTGGAAAGTTGCTGAGTCCATCATAGGTGGCTCTGGTGTTTCGATGGGTGCGCGCCTGGTGTTCCTTCGACGAGGTGGCATGATTCTGCCACAAGGATTCAAGAATTTACGTTGGTTAGTTTCTGAAAGGACCGTTATAATTATGTTATCATTAGGATGCGACGCTTATAAGTTTATCTTTGTTCTTTTCTTTTCGTAAGTTGTAACTATAATCTAGTATCAAACATGTATGTCAAACACTCGTACATCATCTTATAGATAAAACATGTCTACATATTAATAATAATCTGTAGCGTTACATAAATTTGAAATGGGAAAACTTGACCTTCGCAGAGGTCTATAATGCAACAATAATAAACGGCGTAACGACCTACAAAGAGTGTAATCACTTAATTGTAGAGTAGCGCCTACATACAATGGTGAGCAGCGTATAACGCTCGCTCATAGATTTCCTAATCTATAACAAAACTTGAGTAGTATGAGTACTACTCATGGTGATCCGGATCTCCCAGCTCCACGAAGTGCATCCACCTGTGCCCTAAGGTCAGCGGCCTCTCGCACGGCCTCCTCGGCCCTCTGCTCTATGTCCCGTATCCTTTGCTCGGACTCTGATATCCGCACAAAGGCCTCCCGAAACATTCCCATAGCTGTCCTTCCATCCTCCTCGAGCGAGTCGACCCGCCCGGAGGTATGGTCATGGGCCTCGTCGAGGCGTCAAACGCGTGCGATAGTGACCTCGATAGTGGCTCCCACGTCCATGACTTGGCTGGAGGTTGCCCTGATCCGCTCTTCCCGACGGCTAATGCCCCCGATCATGACTGGTAAGGCTCGGTCTGCAGAACCTCCCCTGCTGATATCGAAAAAGTCTCGGGACATGCCATATGGGGGTCGTAAGCCCTGCTCGTGGCTCGAGTGGCGTAGGCGCTCTGCCCACTCTGGTGTCGGGTCCTGAAGAGGTTCGTCTATTAGTAATGGACGGTGGATGGGAAGTACCCTCTTTCGAGGAGTACGCATCCATAGTGGGCCACCAGGGTGACGGTATACCTGGAAACTCAGCTCCGG
Organism: Cichorium intybus; assembly: GCA_023525715.1. Lineage (NCBI taxonomy): Eukaryota > Viridiplantae > Streptophyta > Magnoliopsida > Asterales > Asteraceae > Cichorium > Cichorium intybus. The sequence continues at coordinate 64,147,693 of CM042014.1, forward strand.
GGCGGTGCATGATGCTCGCGGATTGGGTGACGGGGGTTGACAACCTCAGGCTCGTCATCGGTCTCCTCCTCGTCCCATTGGCCCTCATAATCTGACATCTCCTCCGGTTCTTCTTCCGAGTAGTAAGGGTCTCTTGGTAGATGATATCCGGCCATGGCGTCTGTATGAGAATGGGGTATGAGAGGAGTGTAAGAGAAAATCTAAGGGTGTGGGTTCGTAGTGTTCATATAATACACCCGTAGTATTTTAAATTTACGTTTTTGTTCTATAGTGTTATAAAATACTCCTATAGTATTTTAACTTTTATTTGTTTAATTATTTGGTTATTGGTAAGTATTTGGACTTGTTGTTCACGACGACTATTCCTAAGTTTCCATTAGTCATACCTTAGACCGATACAGTTGATCAGGCTTTATCTATCCTAGATATGACTATCTAAATACTTAGGTCTAATCGTAGTGTCTAATTCGTCCTACCACTTTTGTATGTTCTCGTTATAATATCGTTCTAGTGTGTATGTATGTATTTATACTTTTATAAAATTTTCGTTGTAATTTTAAAAGTATAATTGTACGAAAATATTTTAGAGAGTTTTAGTCCCATTGTATTTATAGTTGTATATCTTTAAATGGATTGATATACTTAGTTCACTATAAACAATGCTCTGATACCAATCTGTGACACCCCCAAACCGTATTGGCGGAAAAGTTAAAGGGTAGATGACTTCATGAACAATATCATAACAAAGTTGAATAATAGTGATTCCAAGCAAACAACCATCATTAAGTAATTGCAAATGTTACATCGTTTAAATGTTGCATGTTTCAAATACAATTATAATGATATCAAAAATAAGCAAAAACGACATCGTAACGTCCCTCCGTGTAGCCTTGTGGTTTACCTTATCAGTTTCCTGAGAATACAAGTAGTTGAAAAAGTGTCAACAATTAAGTTAGTGAGTTCATAAGATTTTTGCGTAAGAAAAGTCCTTTGTTTATAAGCGATAGTGTTGAAAACCAATAAATCCAATATTTTCCCATAAAAGTGTCAAGTCTTTAAATCCCAAAGACTAAATGTAATATGTAAACTGTAGTATGGATTCTTTAGAAAATGTATGTTTTCACGTAAACAATTTATAAAATTATTAAGTTGATTATTTTCCCATGTGAGATACCCTATAACCATACTGTGACTAGTTGGCGTGCTGCGACGTTCTTCAGGCGTCGGAATGTTAGACATTTGGACACCTCAGACCTGCCGGTCTAGCTGTAGCTAGCAGCTCAGGTGCGGGGTTGTCAAGCCCGTATAGATCTATACTCAAATATCACGCTCTCTTACCGAGACTCTGGTTATGAAGTTTCAGGACTTATAGTAGGTATTTATAAAAGTACTGTGAGAATTCATCTCACAAAACGTATGTATTCCAATCAACTTGTGTACGTAAAATTTGTATATAGAAACTCTTGAAATCATCCATTATCATTTTTCCCATGATAATATAGTAGTGTTTAATAATTATATAATTTGATATAATTATTTTTGTCATGATCAAATGTCATAATAACCTTGTGTTCATAAACTATTCCAATAATAGTCTATTTTTAGTATTCCGTCGTAATAATCATATTTTTTAGAATAATAACGAAGTAATTTATTCAAATGATTATAAATATAATCTTTTAAGATATTTCTCACAAAAATGGTGTAATAACTTGGTTATAACAATTTTTGCTAGAAGATAGTACTTTCGTTTATAAAAACGTAGTTTTTACTAGTTTTCGTTTTTATAACGTCTTTATCCAAGATCTAGTATTTTTGTACACTTTATTTATAGTTTTGTAACTTTTACACAACTTAATATTGTCATAGTGTTTACAATACATGGATCTATCCATATTTCATGTCAAGATCATCTTTACACATTTTCTAGTTTTCGTTTTTATAACATTTTTATCCAAGATCTAGCATTTCTACACACTTTATTTATAGTTTGGAAACTTTTACACAACTAATATATCTCAATGTTTATAATACATAGATCTAACCATATTTCATGTCAAAAACATTTTTACACAACAACTAGTTTTATAAATTTGTGTAAAACATCATATATAGCATTTAAACACATATAATCTTGAATAAAACAACATTTATAGTAAATAAACTTGTATTCTCCCCCAAAAAGGTTAGAAAAGATGAAAATGAGGGGTATGAACTCACCCTTGGAGCGTGCTTGACTTAAAAACTAGGTAGTTCTTGGAAGATTGATGGTAGGAATGAAGATCCAAGCCTTGGAGCTTGGAGGACCCTTGGACAATGCTATTACCCAATGGTTTTTCATAGATGTTAGTGTGTGTAAATTGTGTAAAACTTGTGTAATATAGATTAGAATCATAAGGTGAAGGTGTCTTACCACATGGACTTGCAAAAGAACTTGGAAATGGAGGTGTGTAATGGTGTTGGATGGTGGCGGATTGGAAGAGAGGAAGAGAGGGAGAGAGTTTGAGCCGAGAGGAGAAGGAGAGAGATGTATGAGAGGAAAGAGCTAGTTAGTTCTCAAATGAGTGTATCTTGGTATAAAAGTTAAAGCTTGATTTTGTGTAATTTTTTTAATCCTAGCTTCCTCCTTGCCTAGATTGGGAATAGTAACCAAGGATTTGAGATTTGATGGCTTGGGTGGCTTGTGGCTGCCGATGGGGGTGGGGTAGGGGGGCGGGGTGGGTTAGTTTTTATAAAAATAACAATATACTTATAAAAATAGGTGATTTTTATAAAATCGTAAGACGTTTTAGTGAAATTTTATGAGTTTTTGACGAAACGAAGTTCTAAATAATTATTTTGTATAAAAACATTGTCAAACATTTATTTTGATTGAATTATAACTCGTTGGATGTCGAAATACGCGTTTAAGCGCAGTATTCTTCCGATTTCGCGATTTTTGGCATTTTACCGGAAATTGAATTTGGCTTTGGAATTAAATACTAGATATTATTACGTTCCATATTATATGAAATGTTATTTCATATTTGATGTTTAAGGCACCACATTTTGTATTTTGAGTCCAAACCCTGTGTACATTTATCCGTTCACAGTGGTTTAATTGTTATAACTTTCACATACGAAATCTGTTTTCAACGTTCTATATATCCACAGGCTCGTATTTACGAGTGGATTGTTTTATGAATATTATTATTATCAAAATAATAATTGTACGATTATCGAATTTTTACGCTACAGTAGTTTGCTGTCCGCATTTTCGGCTTTTAATCGATAATTGTTTTGAAATAGCATACGTAGTATTATAATATTTAATAATTCATCGCAAAAGTTATGGAAAATAACTTTTCAACATATGGATTAACGTACGCTTCGTTTGACCACAGTTGACTTTTGTTGACCAAAATTTACAATTGTCACAAATAGCATGATGCTCCCCTCTAACAACTTGTGTCCCGCTGCATTGCGCGGGTACACAACTAGTATATATATATATATATATATATATATATATATATATATATATATATATATATATATATATATATATATATATATATATATATATATATATATATATATATATATATATATATATATATATATATATATATATATATATATATATATATATATATACTAGGTGCGTACCCGTGCAATGCGGCGGACGTAGAGTAATTTTCTTTCATGCAAATGATTTTCTTTCGACGTTTTTTTTGTAGGTGTCGAATAATTTTATTTCGGCGATTAGTTTTACTTCGATGGGATTTGACAAACAGAATCCTTTTGGCAATCGGTTTTCTTTCGCCAGTTTGGCTTTATGGTTTAGTTTTGGGGGTTAGGTAAATAGTTTATACGCAAATGTTACCGCTACAATGCAGCAACAACAAATAGTTAAAAGATTACAACACGTATTAAAGCTATTAAAAGTATCTAAAATTAAGAAGCTAAAAGTTATTTTTTGGGTGTTAAAATAACAAAAATCAATGCTTCATAATATGATACGTTTCTGTTTTTGGGTTTAAAATAAAAACATGTTGTTATGTTTCTTTGAAATATGATACGTTGTTTTTTAGTTGAAAGCAAATGATCATTGGTCTTTTTTGTTAAAAATAAAAATACAATATCCTTTTGAGTTAAAATAATAAAATATGATTGGTTTAGTTTGACTTTCACACTATTTAACATTGAGGTTACATGATATTAAAAAAACATTGTTGTTTTGTGTTAAAAAAGTATGTTGCTATTTTGGGTTAAAGTTAAATTTGTATTGCTATATTGGGTTAATGTACGTACATATTTGTATTTGATACTTTGTGGAATGTCTATATCTAGGATCGTATATAATATATGGATTTTGGCAATGCGGCAGGTGTGTTTGTATGGGCGTAAAAATTACTTAACATGGAAAAAGCGATGAACCGTATTTATTTTTAGGTTATATTTTTTTAACTTTTTCTAGCTTATATAATAAAATCGGTAAAATCTTAAGTTTTAGTTCAATTACGTTAGCGTTTTTAGAAATAGACGTTTTATATGAAAAAACATTATTGTTATTATTATCATTATTATTATATTTATTATATAATTGAATATTTTTAAATCTAGTTAATTTATATACGATACATATTTTTAAATATATTATCTTATGTGAAAGTACCATTATGAAAATTGTTCTTAAGTTCAAGCAAATAATGTAATGATTGTGTTAATGTTCTTGCTCCTTATTGCAAATTACAAAACAATACCGATTATTAAGAAGAACATCTACTAAATAAAGAAAAAGTACAATCATGCTTTTATCGAAAATACAATTTGGATGGATTTCGATTCATTTAGGGTGCGTTTGATAGTTGCTGACTGAGTTAGATCTGATTGAGTCAGAGGGGTGAATTTATGAGTTTGTCTACATACTTGTTTGACTGATTGAAAAAAAAACATAAATGTTATCAAACTAAAAAAAGAAAACTAATTATATTTATCTATTAGAAACACAATACCTTCGCCTCCAATTCCCATTCTTCGCCCGTTAGGTTAAATGTGTTTGTTATGGGATTATAAATGTGATTGAAAAAAAAAACATAAATGTTATCAAACTAAAAAAAGAAAACTAATTATATTTATCTATTAGAAACACAATATTGCGCGTTCTATTTTTTAGTTTCACCCACACCGCATACTTTCCTCTAAAGTAGTCGTATTGATTTTTCATTTGTTTTTTTATCAACTATAAAATCGTGTTCGACTTTTAGTCTATCACCTTCCATGAGGTTGCTTTCAAGCTACTACCCATCCGACCATAAGTTGTCACTTCATGTATACATGTTTCAAGAAACGTTTTGACCAAACAATCTTGCTTCCAAGTAACTCTAGTCCTCTTTAGTGACATGACTAGTATAGTAATATCACATACAATTTAGAAACACCAAAAAACATACAATGGAACATACAAATTTCAACAACAAAACATATTTTCAGCAACATATAATTTGATTTCAAAAACCAATTTAGAGCAACAAGCAATAAGCATATAATCTGATTTCAAAAACCAATTTTTAGCAACAATCTATAATATTATTTCAGAAACTATACAAGTTCAAAACAAAAACACGTATTCATCAGAAAAGAACGGAGAATCTGAAATCTGATTTATGAAAATTGGTCCATAAAATTGGTTCAACAAAAACACGTATTCAACAAACATGAATGGAAGTAGAAGTTTAGAAAATTGGTTCAGAAATGGAAGTAGATACAAGTTCAGAAAACGAAATGGAGATACAAGTTCAGCAACAAATGGAGATACACGTTCATAAACCGAAGTAGAATTTCAAGAAAATGAGATGTTTTCCTCTAAACCGATGAAGGCTGCAGGCGTGCGACAGCGATGAGCTGCAGGTGTGCGACGGCGACAGGGTTGGACGCCAGCGGTAGCAGAAAAGGCGTGAACAGTGGAGGCGTAAGGAGGAGAGAACACGATTTTTTTTCTAGGGTTACCAGGTACCTCAGGAAGTGGCGAAGGGAAAAAAGAGGAATACGATCGTTTTTTTTTCTATTCAGCGAGAATGAGAAGCGGACTCGGTCAGAGGCCTAAGGACTGAGTAATATGTTTGTTTTTGAGCTATCAAACAGTGTGACTCGGACCGAGTCAGACATTTCCTCTTACTCGACCCAGTAAGAGGTAAACCAAACACACCCTTAACCTTTTCGAAAAATTATACACATTAAAATATTATACCTATTAATACAAAGTATAATAAATCGGAGACTCATAGCTCACTAAATATATTCATTTTTAATAAAAGATGACCAATTCTCGAACGTGTTTTTCGTAATCACTAAACTGATTTTTGTGTACTTCATGTTCCAAGAATTTAATTAGCAATTTCAAAATGTTGAAATTTTATTAATTTTTTATAAGGACCATTACACCGCCAAGTATCACGGGTATGTTTGAAAAATAAAATATTTCGATTAAAATGTTAAAACTTTTATATAATGACCATTGTATCCACTATTGTCAACAGTCTTGTGGGCTGCCAATGCTACTCCCCACATGCTTCATCGTCTTTCCTAGTTTCTTTGTCACAAATTGATACACAATTTTAAAGTTCCAATTTCATTAAATTGTTATTAATCTTTTACAATCTTGACTAGATAAAGAAGCAGAGTATATATTGTGAGGTCAAAAGCTATATAAACATTATCCCTTCAAAAGAAAGCTACATAAACTCCTACTATTACATACATTTAACAACTTAATAAACTTAGATGAAACATCAATAAAACATATTGATACTTTGGCCAAGCATCAGACATAATTTCCAGAATATAATGGGTGGTACATCAAACTACAATGTCTTCATTCGAACATCGGGGGTTAACACATGAGGTTCGGGGGCAGATATTCCACTAGTTAAAGAAGAAAGCATCTACCCTGATTTCTCAAGGGCAAAACAGTCCAAAGTATGTGAAAAATGATCAATTACTCCATGACCCACCTCCAAAAGTAAGCAATATCTCTAATCCTCAAGGGCTAACTATGACAACTCTTTAGTGCAAAATTCCCATTTTGAAGTAGGATGCTATTTCAGAAACACAATTTTAAAGTTACTTCTCCTTTAATGCAATTTGTGACTTTTGGCAGTATTTACAAACTTTGTAACCCCAAAACTGAAATCAAAGCTTATAATCTTGAATAAAACTACAAATATAAAATGAAAACTAAAATCAGAACAGTTACCTTGAAGATTCTCTATGGCATTATGTTGAGCACTTGGGGTGCATCGCCATTATTAAGGGTAACAATACAGTAAAAATAACAAAACAGTCATCTAAGAACATACAAATATAGACCGAGTTAAACATAAACGACTATAGAACAATTAAACTGAAGTCACAACATTGAAGATAACAAAGGGGCAGCAGGGGGAGTGCGCGCCTTATCACTTTGCACATCAGACTTCAAATACAAAAGCTGAAGCCAGTAAAAATGGTTGTAGTTCAAGAACTATACATCAAAATAAAGATTTTCAAGTTAAGTATTTCAAATAACCTTTGGATACCATTAACCCAATAACTCATAGAGAGTAATAGAAGAGCTTACAGAGACACAATGAGAGATTACAGGGGCAGGCTGGTCAATTCTTTTTGTAGTCTTGTTTTAGGTTTCAGAAGTGGCTATCGGTGGTAGAGCGAAAGGACGGTGGCGTTAGAGCATGTCGAATACTGGATGAGGGATGTGTTGGTCAAACGACAGATTAGGATTACAAAGGAGGATAGCGTAGCAGGAGGTTGAAGGTGGTGTACCATGGTAACGGCAGGTCATGGAGGTGGGTGGAAGTTTTGCTGGTGTACTGAAGTCAAAAACTTTTGTTGTTGCCACCTCCACCTTCGCCGACCACCCTTTTAAAAGAACCTACAAAATCCAACCGTTTCACTATTGTCGTTTGACAAACATAGAAATCCAACAGTATATGTGAAGTTTTACCTACACAAAAATTTGATGGTGTAAAAATCACATGAAAACATTATTAGCAATTTACTTGGGTTTTAAAGGACAAAAGCTTACGTAAAAGCATACATGGAGACACAATGATCGGTTTGTTCTTCATACCGAAGCGATAGAGCATGAAATTTGGAAGCTTTAAAGAGGCGATCTTGTTACACGCTTACATGGTGATCTGAAATTTTCCTAAAGTTTATGGTGGGTAGGGTATGTGAATATAGGGGTGGGTAGGGTATGTGAATCTAGGGTTTAGAGAACACGGTCCGTTGGTAGCATAGAATTACAACAACCTTGCCAAAACCCCTGTATGGCTTCTTCGATTTCTCGATAAAGAGAAATATGACCAAGAGTGGTTCGAATATATACATAAAGAATTTGTTTTTTTATACTTCGTACTATTAGATAGTGTCCATAAATCTCATAATAGGTCCCCACAGATTCATAGTGAATTTCGAAGGGAGCTTCTCTTGCAGCAATAACGCGTTGATCTAGTCGCCACCGCAGCCACAAAGGACTACCTAAATTGATTCGTTTTTGCCGATAAGCTCCAATTGTATCATAGGCATTACAAAAAAAGGGTTCTTTTTGTATACTTATAGTTATTATCTTCATTTTGATTGTTTCTACAATTACATGGATTATACCTATTTACACAAATACCCTGACGATTTCCACTGGTTAAGACATAGAGTCCACTAAGCATATCTTGAGTTGGTGCGGAAATGGGATCCCCAATAGTTGGAGACAAAAGATTCATATGAGAAAACATAAGTAAACGTGCCTCTGCTTGAGCCTCCAAAGATAAAGGCACATGAACAGCCATTTGATCCCCATCAAAGTCTGCATTGAAGCCCTTACAAACTAATGGGTGTAAACAAATAGCGCGCCCTTCCATTAAAACAGGTAGGAATGCTTGTATGCCTAATCTATGCAGAGTAGGCGCTCTATTCAGCAATACAAGATGGTCATCCAGAATTTCCTGAAGTATTTCCCATACAATCAGTTTTTTTTTTCCGAATTTGAATCTTAGCAACTCCTATGTTCGAAGCAAGATGTTTTCTAATTAGGTCACTGTTAAAACACAAGAGTCGGATCGAGATTCAAATAATGCGGAATAATATAAATAAACAAGATCAAGAACAGACAATATGAAGAACTGATGTCGAATGATTAATATGCAACTCAAGAACAATTCGATGTGAACTATTCTGTATGAGTGCCGTAGAAAAGATTACAAAAGTTAACCCTAATTAGGGTACGTGCATGCTATTTATACAAAAACTAAGTATGGAAGGACAGACCCATTCCATAACCGATAGCTAAACTAATGGCATAAAATCTGGCTATAAATCCGATCAACATATTTGACTCAATCTATATTTATGACTCAACAATCTCCCCCTTTGAGTCAAAAATGCGACTTGTCTTCATTCTTCAGGTTTCACTTCATTTGTTTGTCTATCAAACACCCTCGGAATTATGGCCAGGATCCTCTTTCGAAATTCTATGTACCATCTCAACATGTCGTTGATGCATGTTTTATCATCAGTGGTGTTGGATTGGAGTTTGTTGGTGATGTGAAGAATGTGTTCCAACACTGGAGTTCTGTGAAGATGTTTGTCCGAAAGATAGAATATCCTTTTAATATTCTCAAGCCCTTCCTTTGAGTTGTATGCCACACTCTAATTTGAGTTGACAATTTTACCGATTTTACGCTTACTAAGATTTTTGGGAGGAGGGTGTCTTACAGTCAGAGGAATCTTGTCCAGAACACCAGCAACTTAAACATCCAACTTTGCAACTTCAAGAATATAGTATCCAATCATTCTTTTGAGATGGTCAGAAAGAGGATGATATTTTTGTTCTCTTGACAAGATGTTGAACAGAGATATCCAGTCGAATGGATTCATGAATGGTAGATCAGCAAGAGAAAATTCCATCTTCTCTTTATCATCGCCTCTGAATGCCAAAAATCTTGCGTTTTTGAATGGAACATTAACCTCAGGAAGACGGGGAGTCAGTTGTATAATCTTCATCAAACTCCAGGTTAAATGTTGAGCAAGCGCGTTTTTCAAATAGAAGGTGAACAACAAGTCATTCACTTCCGAATTAGAAAGACGGGTGTTTTTGAGTTCCTCAAACCCTGGGAACAAAAGTGCTTTCGCCGTCATCGGAAAATCAAGCTGAGAGTTTACGTCATTGCTTGTGTTATACGAGGTCACTGGTTGAAGCCAGTTCTCCATAGGCTCAGTAATTGCTTCCAATGTCATCCTTTTATAGTGCTAGGGAGGAAATAATGACATCTGAGTTTTCAAGAGTAATTCAGCCTCTCTCTTGGCGGCTTCCTTAGCATCAAGTTTGCGAGTAAGGTTGAGGATTTCATCAATTTCCTTTTCCCTAGTTGATTTGGCAGCATCCTGATCAGAGACTTGTTCTTCCAATATCTCCTTTCCTTTACTTTTTGATGGATCTGTAAAGGATCGACCAACATCTCCTTCAACATTCATCCTTTTGAACCAATCGGAATCGGGGTTCTGAGTAGTATGTGTAGCCCCTTTTTCATTGGCTTTTCCGATAGTAGAAAAGGAAGTTTTGATCGGGTTGTCTTTCTTCGGAGTGTCCTGATTGAATGTACTTTCTTCATTGGTTTCGTCTCCCCTTGTTTTGGAGAGACAATACCTTCCGAAACACCCTTTAATGCGGCTAAAAGATTGAAGACCGGATGAAGCTTAAGAGTTAGATGTCTGCGCACCTGAGGAGTGAGAATTGGATCAGTGTCTTCAACAATCCGATGAAGGAAAGAGTTAATTTCAGATACACTGTTCCGAACAGCTTTGTTTTGAGAGACAGCCGAGGTGAGAATGGCAGACTTGTGTCGGAGATCCGACTTGAGAACCTGGATTTTGGTTTCTTTGGCTGCTAAAGTATCCATAAATGAATTTTCCGTGGCCAAATCCGTTTTCAGTTGGTCAAACTTTGTATCCATAGAGGATACCCATTCGGAATATTCTGCCTTCATTTCCGAACGTAAGGTGGAAAGCTCCTCTCTTTCTTTCTTCAGAATGCTCCCAAAGTTGGAGATGACCTGTTGCATTCTTTCATTGTTCCTGACATGAGAGTCTCGGAAGTCCTGAGTAAATTTGAGAACATCTTTTTCCAGCCTACCGATAGAGGTGGCAGAATTTTGCATTTGGGTTTCTGATTTCTCTAGCAGGGAGGAGAATTCACGCATTAGTTTAACATTTTCGGTGATCAAAGTGTCCACCGAGTCCTTGTGAGCATTCAACTGGGATTGCCAGTCGGAGACAGAGGGATTCGCCTTGGATTGAAGAAGTAAATCCAGTTTCTCAGAAATTTCCTTGAGCTGATCAGACGCCATCGGAACAGAAGAACTGTGGGTCTTGAGTTTAACAGTGGATGGGGATTCAAGGAAGTCTGAAAGATCATCCTGGTCATCATTAACCAGAATATCTTCCTCTGCATCATCGTCTGAAGGAGGGTTGTCATGAGGCGAATTTGAAATGGTAGTTTGTTTGGGTGATATGGATGGAGACTTTTGAGTGTTGGTGGTTCGGAGGGGTGAGCATTCAGGAGTTGATTGTGGACTAGAATGAGGAGTGGTTTTTGGTGTGGGGTCATGAGGCGGCGATAGTAGAGGAGGAAAAGGCTTGGTAGGGGGTACATCTTCAAGATTTTCTGTAATCGAAACGTCGTGTGGGGAATTCGGAATATGTTGAGTATCAGAGAGTTCGTTTTCGGAATCAAAAGACTGGACAAGCTTCTGAAGCCTCCTTGGACGTTTGGGCTGTTTTTCGGTGTCAGACGCTGCAGCTTTACCTTTTCGTTTAACCATTTTCTTTGGATTTTCAAGTCTGTCAAAAGCGTCTTGATGTGCTTGGTCAACATTACGAACTCCCGATGGAGATAACAGTCTGTATTCAGTGATGCATTGAACGTCCTTCGGAACTCGGTCCAACATCGTGATCGGAATTGATCCAATGAAATCGAAATCCTCCGATTTAGTGGTTGCAAACTGAGTGGTTGACAATGTCGGAATAACCGCTAAGACAGAATCAGTTATGACATGGAGATGATTTTGCTCAATAGCCCGTTTCACCACAATAGACCAAAATCGAGCACAAGATATTTCAGAGTGACGGTTCTTGTAGTTTACGCTCTCGACAAATTGGCTCCAGAGAATAGACCCGTAATCAAGATTGATGTCATGATATAGTCCATAGAAGATAGAGTAAAAAAGCTTACTTGCACTGTCTGTGCCTGTCGTGTGGTCAGAGAAGCTTTTGAACAAGATGGTGAAAAGAAAGTTCCACATAGGCGGTAGACCATTCTTTGTGAACTTGGAGAGTTGCGTTATGTCGCCCTTGTAGCCTAGTTGGTAGAAAAACCATGGAAGAGTGGCAGGCGGAAGGGAATCAGGATCAACAATATCATTTTGATCAGTAAACCCTAGCAATTTTCCAAAACGTAACTTGGAAATGCGCGTCTTGATAGATCCAACTTCAAAAGTAACAACATCATCAGCCTTGTTGTAGAATGCTGATGAGTATGCAGAGGAGAGATACACTATTGGAACCTCCTCTGAAGCAGTTAGGGCTTTGCAGATTCTGGAAAATTTGAGACACTCGATCATCGGCTGAAGAACTTCATTATACTTGGAAGAGTGAAGATCAATAATCATATTCTGATTTTTTTTGATCTTCAGCATAAGAGATGAGGATGTATTGTCGTTTGCAGAAGATGAACCAGCCATTTGAGAGTTCTTGAGAGTTCGCGAGAAAAAGAGGGCTTTGAAGATGGAGAGTTCTTGCGTGAGAGATGAAAAGCGGAGAAGAAAGAGAGTAACCCAAGAAACCCTTTAAATATCCTTTGGAGAGTATTTGGAAAAGGAAATCCCGCATCAGTCGATTTCGTTTCCCAAGAATCACGCCGAATCATCATGAGTGGCCCCCAAAAGTCGCATTGCAGATGCGTGAAAAGCGAGAAAGTAGCTGCTGTGGAGATGACGTTGTAACGGCCACGTCTTGATTACCTCATTCAAAATTTCAAAAATTTGATGAGTAAAGAAAAATGCCAGGTCATCAATCGGAATCCTTATCATAAAATCAACCAGAGTTAGAAAAATCAATAATGATTTTCGTGCAAGAGTGTGTCAAAGATAAAGAAGAAAATCAAGATTTATTTGGTAATGTGTGATGTCGGAATGACATAAAACTGATTGACCCCGGGCAATGATCTCTTCCTTCGGAATCATGAGAGATTCGAAAGTGATTGTGTGGTATCCCGTTGAATTACGATCAATTGATTGATAAGAATCATTGAAAGGTTTCTTTTAAGATTTTGGCTTTATGAGGCGGGTTTAACTTTCTTTCGAATTCCGAAAACGTGAGAAATGTTCGAAATTGGAAGAAAGGACTTGGGAAATATTTTGAAATCTCAAAAAAAAATATTTTGACTGGATCTCTTTGGATAGAAATTACTTTGGTGGAGTAGATTTCATAAAGATCACGCAAAAATAAAAGATTGAGATTTCCTTTGAAGTTTTCGTCAATTCGTTAGTGTGTTCGGATTTTTGGGTTTCATTCGAAATTGTGGCAGAAACAATTCCGAAATCATGAACACAGAGTTTGTATAACCATCAGTTTTCAGTGGTAATGCTGAAAACCTTCATAAGGGTTACAGTTATATGGAAATGTATTAAGTGTGGAGAATTGATAGAAGGGTCGAGAGAGGTTGTTTGAGTCTCACAGCGTCTCATGGTGAAAATGAGTTGCGATCTTTGACTAGACTTTTCGAAATCATATATTGAAATTGGTTTTAATTTCAATAATCATAGATATTCATTAGACAGATAGACAGGTGGAGAGAGAGAAGAATTTTCTGTGAAATACCTCTGAGAGAGAAAGTCATTATGAGAACTCATTAAATGCTCAGGAGAAAAGAGTGGTAAACGTCTAATCAGCTGCTAATCAGCCGTCTCTTCGTGGATGAGTGTGAGGTGCGAATCCATCAATCCTTCCACCTTGGTGATCCTCCGATGTGGCACTATTTTAATTTGTAGGATTTAGTAGTTTTTGATGTTTCTTTTGTTGTTCTGAACTACGTTCCTGCAGTTTTAAATAAAAAGTACTTTGGTATGGTTTATGAATTTTCTCTTCTCTTTGTATTCCGTATCTACATTCTTAAGTATATGAAAAAAAAAACACACAACATAAAAAAATTTTAAAGAACTAGAAAATATTTTTGATATTTTGATATATATAAAGAAAGTGAAACACACTAAAAAAATTAATTTGAAGGACAGTATTTTTGATGTTTTGTTGAAAGAAAAAAAACAAAAATTCAAATGAAGTAAATAAAAAAATAAAACAAAATAAAATAAAATTTTAGAAAGGATACATGCATTCCGAATTATTCTCGTCTGAATTCCGATTCCGATGCATTCCGAATTTCGGAATCAATCGGAAAATTAGTTGGATTTCGGAACAGATTCAGCTTCCATCATTCTGAGGCCTTGAAGAATTCTTTTAAATGCTAGCTCTGGAAGTGCCTTGGTGAAGATGTCTACCAGTTCATCATTTGAGCGAACAAAATGAATCTCGATGTTGCCGTCTTCAACATGATATTTGATAAAGTGATATCTGAGTGCAATATTTTTAGTCTTTGAATATTGCACTGGATTGTGACAAATCCGAATCGCACTTTCGGAATCACAGTAAAGAGGAATACATTTCATACTGACTCCATAGTCTCTCAGTTGGTTTTGAATCCATATTATCTGAGAGGTGCATGAAGCAGCACTAATGTATTCAGCTTCAGCTGTTGAGAGTGACACACAAGTCTGTTTCCTTGATTGCCAGCTTACGAGTTTTCCATCGAGAAGTTGACATCCTCCTGAAGTACTTTTGCGATCCAATCCACAACCACCAAGATCAGCATCAGAAAATGCTTGAACAAAGAAGCCAGATCCTGACGGATACCACAGTCCAAGAGACGTTGTTCTTTTGAGATATCGAAATATGTTTTTCACAGCATTGTGATGTGGCTCTCTAGGATTAGCCTGAAATCTAGCACAGTAACAAACAGCAAACATAATGTCAGGTCTACTTGAAGTAAGGTAGAGAAGTGAACCTATCATTTGACGATAAAGAGTGAGATGTGTTGCAGGTTTGTCTAGTGAAGGGGTGAGTTTGGTTCCGAAAGCCATCGGAACTTTGACTTTAGAATCTCCCTTCATTCCGAATTTCTCTAAGAGAGACTTGGTATAAGCTTCCTGATTGATGAAGATCCCTTCTGAGCTTTGTTTGATGTTGAGGCCTAGAAAGAAATTGATTTTACCCATCGAGCTCATTTCAAATTTTGTCTCCATCAGTTTTCGGAATTCAGCCGTTAGGCTAGGATGAGTAGATCCGAAAATAATGTCATCAACATAGATTTGAACAATCATCAGGTGACTTCCTTCCTTTTTGCGAAAGAAAGTTGGGTCGACAGAACCTTGCTTGAACTTTGATTGCTTGAGAAACCGAGTTAAAGTTTCATACCAAGCTCTTGGAGCTTGTTTTAAACCGTAAACAGCTTTATCTAACACATAACAATGATCAGGATGTTTACTGCTCACAAAGCCTGGTGGCTGTTCAACGTAGACTGTTTCTTCTAATTCTCCATTCAGAAATGCACACTTTACATCCATCTGATAGACATCAAAACCCTTGTGTGCTGCATAAGCAAGAAAAATCCGAACGGACTCTAGTCTGGCAACTGGTGTAAATGTTTCTTCGTAATCAATTCCTTCTTCTTGACAGTAACCTTTAACTACCAGTCTTGCTTTTTCCGAATGACATTCCCTTCTTTGTCTAATTTGTTTCGGAATACCCATTTCATTCCGAGAACTGAAGCCTTTTCCGGAGTCGGAACTAATCTCCACACCCTGTTGCGTTCAAATTCATTTAGTTCATCTTGCATTGCTTGGACCCAGTCAGAATGATCGAGTGCTACTTTAACTGTTTTAGGTTCAATCTTGGAGATGAACAAATGAAACATGCAAAATTCCACTTTTGAAAATAATGCGGCTTGCTTTTCTTTAGCTTGAGCTCGAGTGAGAACGCCAGCAGATGTCGCTCCGATGATTTGAGATTTTGGATGATCTCTCGTCCATTTTATCATTGGAGGATAATTTGGATCATATTCAGGATTGATTTCTGGTATAATTTATTCTGCTTCCGATTGTACATCTGACTGTACGTTAAGGTCATTGTTTTCAACTTCATTCTCCCCCTGGAAGTTTGCATCGTTTCTTGTATCAGAGTGACCCTGTTCAACCGATGGAGTGGTGGACTCTGATTCAGGAGCCATACCCTCCCCATGAATGGGTGCTGAACTCTCCCCTTGGATAGAAGCTGGGTTCTCCCCCTGGATGGGAGCTGGGTTCTCCCCCTGGATGGGAGCTGGGTTCTCCCCCTGGATGGGTATATCAGAAATGTGAGTTGGACCATTGTTCGGAATCAGAACATCAGTGGAGTTGTCGTGTGAAGTTTCGTTTTCACTGACAGTACTGTCTATAAGCTTTAACAACTCATCTCCTTGGTTATCTCTTGCGTTTGCTTCTGCTGATTTTGCGTTTTCTTGTTCATCGAACAAATTCATGAATTGCTCATATAGATCCATAAGAGGAATTGCTGATGTATTTGATTCGGGAAAGATTTCTCTAGTCTTTGTAGTAAAGTGCTTTTCTCTTGAATTGTATCTATCATCAAAGGTGATGTAGTATGTTTCTTCAATCTTTCGAGATCTTTTGTTCAGAACACGATAGGTCTTTGAGGTAAGAGAATATCCCAGAAAAATACCTTCATCAGCTTTTTCATCCCATTTAACTCGTTTCTCTTTGGAGTTAAAAATGAAACACTTAGATCCGAAAACATGAAAGAATTTCACGTTCGGTTTTCTTTTGTTGATGATTTCATAGGGAGTGAGATTAAATCGTTTGGTGATGTTTGATCGGTTCTGAGTGTAACATGCAGTTGCGATGGCATCGGCCCAGAAGTATAGAGGAAGTTTCGCAAAAGAGAGCATTGTGCGAGCAGCTTCACAAAGAGAACGATTTCGTCTTTCTACCACTCTATTTTGTTGAGGAGTATAGGGGGCAGAGAAGTTATGCGAGATTCCTTTATTGACAAGAAAATCATCTAGAACTTTATTTTTGAATTCTGTGCCGTTATCACTTCTTATCATCCAAACTGGCTTTCGGAGAAGATTTTCTATCTGCTTGATGAAGTTAATCATGTTGATCGCTGCTTCAGATTTTTGCTTGAGAAAGAACACCCATGTGAAGCGAGAGAAGTCATCTACCACAACCAGAATGTATTTATTGTGAGCAGCGCTTTCGATGGCAGACGGACCACAAAGATCAATGTGCAGAAGTTCCAATGGTTCGATGATCTTTGTGTTGATGATTGTAGAATGACTCTTCCGGCTTTGTTTTCCTAGCTCACATGCATCACACAGTCGGTCTTTGTCGTACTTGAGTAGCGGTAATTCCCGCACAGGATCACTAAGTACTAGTTTATTAATATCACGAAAGTTCATGTGAGATAAACGTCTATGCCATAACCAACTATCATCGTTCATAGCTTTTGTGAGCAAGCAGATGGCAGGTTTTCCTTGGATCGGTCTCATGTCTAAAGGAAACATCTCTCCTTTTCTTTTTGACTTCAAAATGATCTTCTTGGATTCCTTTTCAACTAGTTCAGAGCCATCTTCATCAAATGAAACTTTAAGACCTGTTCCGACAACTAGTTGCGAAACACTGATTAAGTTGTGCTGAAGTCCTTCAACATATGCCACTTTCCGTATCGAAATTTCACCATTTGTGATCATGCCATAACCTTTGATGTTTCCTGTTGCATTGTTTCCATAGTTAACTTTTCCTCCATTCGTTAGCGAGCGATATTCTCCTAATTCCTCCTTCCTCCCTGTCATGTGACGTGAACAGCCGCAATCAATGTACCATTCCGGATCATACTGTTCGTCACGTAGAACCTGCACAAGTTAGAGAGATTTAGGAACCCAAACCAATGTGGGACCATGTGAGAATTTACGAGAGATAGGAAAAATGCATGATCTTTCAACCCAAAAGGATTTTCTCACAGATGGTTGATTTTTCTTATTTTCAATTCGGAACACTTTCATTTTTGTGGATTGCCATTGTTCTTTAGCAAAACGAGATTTCGTTGGAGTGAACGAGTTGGAAATTTGATAATAATGGGTTTTCTGACTGCGAGAGTGATAAGTAGGATTTGGAAGTGTAACTGACTGAGATGAGAATTTTGGTTTAAAATTAATTGTTGGGTGAATCTTGTTGGTTTTGAGATCGTGAGTGGTTTTAGGATAGAGCTTTGCCTTCCCCTTTGAATTACTTGAACCGAGAATATGAGTGAGATTCTTTGTTGGTATTGTTGAAATTGATGCTTTGGGTGTTGGTTTTGAGGTAGGCTCAAGTTTCTGAATTGGAATTGGATTGACTTTCTGGGTTGTGTTTAAGTCGTTTTTGTTTCTCCAAAACTGTTTTCTTTCTTTCAAATTCTCTTTGTACCTGGCATTCATTTGTTTCCTTTTGGCGATCAGCTCTTCAGGAGACTTATGAATACAAGATGTTGAGCAGTAGTTAGAGTCAGATTTGAAAGTACTTGTCTTAGAGTTTGAAGAATTGAATTTCAAATTCTTTATACCCCATGAACCATTTTGAGAGACAGAATTTTTACAGTTCAACGATCCAGAAATGTAGTTACCACGAGACTTCCACGAAGTCATTTCGGAAGCCAAAGCGACTATCGGTCTTGGTTCACTCGCACTGGTTGCTGCTGGAAAGAAATCGGCTGAAATCGATTCCGACTCAGATTTTTCAGACGATGATCTGACTAGAGAAGACAAAGCATTAATGGTATCAAATCCCAAGAAGTTCTTTAAGAAAAACTTCTCCAAATTCAAAAACCGAAGTCGACAAGGAGGTTTCAATTCTGAAAAGTCATCGGAAGAAAGCCAAAAAAAGAAAGATGATGAGGAGAAGAAACTCGTTGGTGCGCAGACATCTAACTCTTAAGCTTCATCCGGTCTTCAATCTTTTAGCCGCATTAAAGGGTGTTTCGGAAGGTGTTGCCTCTCCAAAACAAGGGGGAGACGAAACCAATGAAGAAAGTACGTTCAATCAGGACACTCCGAAGAAAGACAACCCGATCAAAACTTCCTTTTCATGGGACTTGAGGATTCCCACAACTGTAGCCAAAGTGTAAGTTTTAAACTATTCATGCGCTTTTATGGTTGATACGATAGCCTTCCATTCGGAACGAAGACCATCAAGAAAGGTAACCTTTTGCTCAATAACAGTCCGAGCCAGATTGTATTTTAATAATCGACTGAGAAGATGATTGTATCGATTGAATGTCTGGGTTAGAGTTTCTTCCGGACCTTGTGCAAAAGATCCGAAATCGGAAAGAAGAGTGGTCTGAATTGAGTGCTCAAGGTCAGCATCTCCCGAATACAATTCTTTAAGTCTATCCCAGATCTCTTTAGCCGTCTCGCATGAACTAACCAGGCGAAGAGTGTCTGCTTGGAGAGCGAATCTGATAATTCTGAATGCTTTAATGTTGCACATTAGTTTATCTTTTTCGTCTTGAGGAATTTCTATGTGAGTAACAAGCAGGTTGTTGTATTCTTTTAGGGTTTTGATAACCCTCCTTGTGGCCGTGTGGACATGAGTTTCTTCAGTAATAGCTTGCCAAATTGTTGCTCCATGTTCTTCAATGCCAAGAACATAATCTTCAAAATGCAGCGCCCAGACCTCATACTCTTGAGTAAATAAAATTGGACTCCTGGTAGTGGATCCAATGCTGCTTGAAAGATTGAAAAACTGAGTATGTGAGTCGTCAAAAGCCATTGAAACTTGTTTACTGTTTGAATCAGAAGTGTAAGATCAAATCAAAAGAAGAATCCAACGTAAAGATCAAAGTCTGATATCCAAAATCGATCAAAACGATAAAGATAATCAAAACTGATCTGTGAATAACACAAACTCCTGCTCTGATACCAATTGTTAAAACACAAGAGTCGGATCGAGATTCAAATAATGCGGAATAATATAAATAAACAAGATCAAGAACAGACAATATGAAGAACTGATGTCGAATGATTAATATGCAACTCAAGAACAATTCGATGTGAACTATTCTGTATGAGTGCCGTAGAAATGATTACAAAAGTTAACCCTAATTAGGGTACGTGCATGCTATTTATACAAAAACTAAGTATGGAAGGACAGACCCATTCCATAACCGATAGCTAAACTAATGGCATAAAATCTGGCTATAAATCCGATCAGCATCTTTGACTCAATCTATATTTATGACTCAACAGTCACGAATTACAAATGCCTGGAAAAGTTCTATTGCTATTTCGCGAGGCAATCCACATCGATGTAATGAAAGTGAAGGGCCCACGACAATCACAGACTGCCCTGAATAATCGACCCGTTTTCCAAGCAAAGTCTCGCGAACTCTTCCTTCTTTGCCTTCAATTACATCTGAAAGCGACTTGTAAACTCTATTATGATCATCCATCATTGGTTGTCCGCAGATTCCATTATCAAGAAGTGCATTCCCAGCCCGGGGGGAGTGTCCGTGAGTGTTGGTGAACGGTATACGTAGAACAGGTGAGTAAAGAGTTGTCCTTTGAGTTCTTAGCTCTTTTGGTACCGTTGGTATTGCTTCTTTGTTTCAAGTTTTCCTAGGCCTACATCCCTTGGTCCACAGATTAGCAAAGCGGGCCGATGAGATGAATTGGTTCCGAGGTATGCCTGCCGAGGTAGGCAGGGCAATAAGGGCAAGGCTACGGGAAGAGTTTCAGAACTAGGAGAGAGTCCTTCACTGCACTCACTGGAGAGAAGGGATCATCTCCAATCTAGTTGTAAGGTCTTATCCCCTTATTAGTAACCGCAATGTAGGCCTGCTAATTAAAGAAAAAACTTTCACATATGCATCGGAAGACTAGAACATGTTTAATAAGCGTTAGTCGACCTCCGGAGGACAACAATTTTATTTTCCAACCTGAGATTATCTTTTTCATTTTCTCCACTAGAGGAAGACAATGTTCTCCCTTTATTGAGCTTGGAGAAAGAGTGGGTTTTATTTTGAGACATGCTATCTGGAATGACATAGGGAAATACACCTAATTTGAAATTTGAATAGTCCGCCTAATTTTTAGTCGCCTGTTAATAACGCGAATGGTGGGTGAGCCGATTGGAAAGGAGGGGAGGGGAGAGAGAGGTGTTGGGATGGTAGGATGCATAAAGAGGTTGTACTATCTTAAAAAATTAGGACTTTGATGCATTAAGAGTGTTGTAATTTATATATGTATTATATATGGTTTATATATATATATATATATATATATATATATATATATATATATATATATATATATATATATATATATATAATGGAAACTTGATTTCTAATTAAAGAAACTCAATATAATAATATATTTTAAGAGATCCTATTTATTATGCATAATGTACAAATACTAAAACCATATACAATTAAATCTTAGGGTTATTGCTAGTGTAGCACCACGAACTTTCGAAATTTACTCGATTAGGTCCTTAAATTATTTTTTGCGCAATAGGCAATTTAACTTTTAAATAACGTGTCAAATTGGGTAACGGGTTCAATTGTTACGAGTTTTAACCGGTTTTGGATCCGGTGGCTTAGTGATGTGGAGTGAGAGGGTCCACGTCAAAGCCCACACACCTCCACATCAGTTTGGACAATAAGACTCACAGTCCCTTAAACGAAACACAATCGAATTTCTTATTCCCATTTTTGCTTCCCAAGAAAACCCTAAAAGCCAAAGTCACGATGTCTTCGTCCTCCGAACGCTCACGAACTCAAGGTCGACCTCTTGGATTTCGTCAAAGGTACAACAAGCTTGGGGAGCCACTGGACTGCTACTGTATGCCACCGTTCAAACCGATTCAGCACACGTCTTGGAGTCCCACAAACCTAGGAAGAAGGTTTTGGAGCTGCCAAAACTCGCTGGTAAGTGTTTATTCCATGTTCCTTTTATGCTAATCAGTTTAGATTAACAATGTAAATGTAGAAAGACAGCGGATTTCAAATTCAGAAAATGCTAATTTTGATAATGGTTTTTGTGATTTCCATCAGACCCCAAAGAAAAGTTGTACGTATTTTGAATGGAAAGATGACGTACAAGAGGATGGGTATTACAAGGATCTTTTGTACACGACAAAGCACAGGGCAGATGGGCAGGAGGATCGTATGGTGATCGGTAATTACCGGAGAAGAATCAGCAAGCCGGAGTCGGTTGTTTTAAAGCAAAAAGAAGAATATAGGGTTGATATGTTCAAAAGAGACGAGGAGATTGCGATGGAACGAGCGAAACACGATCAAGAAATTCTGAAGCTCAAGAGTATGGTTTGGAGGTTGAAGAAGGTTGTTGTTTGTTTGACTGTGGTGCTGGTGGTAAGTTTGTTAAATGGATAGTGTGAATCCGATGGATGGGGGTTTGGTAAGCTTGGTGGGATTATGGTTAGGGTAGGTTTAAGTAATCGTATGATGGTTGATGGATAATGATTCCAGCCCTCTTTTGGTAATCCAGATATTAGCGATGGTGGCAATGGTAGTTTGGTTAGCTAAGGCAGGTTGGTTGGTGATGGTAGTTACTTGGGGATGATTAGTATGCCCGCATAATTTTGTGTAATTCATTGCATGTGTCAAAATAGTGCATTGACCCCTTACGAGGGGCATTTTGTAATAAATATATATAACTTATATACTAACCATATGCAGAAACATTTTATATGTAAAGTGAATCTATTTTGGAAAATGTAGGTTGTGTAGATGTGAATGTGTGTATATGCATGTGGCCTACCAAAAATAGAAAGTTAGAGTGTCTCATGTGAATGTGTGTTTAGCCGACCAAATTTGGAAAGTGAATGTGTCATGTTTGTCCAAATTAGGGCAATGGTGTTCATCACTGCTATGTGTGTATGTGAATATGGGTTTAACCGACCAAAATTGGAATTTATATGTGTCTGTATGTTAAAGTACAAACCATGTCTAAAAAGCACAAACACAAGTGCTGCTTTATCCCATGGTACAATATCCAATGTCATAAACTAGTGTTTATTGGACCCCATGTGACCAAGTTGGTGCATTCTTTATAGCTTTACAGGACATTGTGGTCCACATGCACATTCAATTTAATCATTTAAAAACTAACATAAGGTACCATGTGAGTCATTTTCATGCATGCAAACTTGAATAGCTTATATTACATTCCAAAAGTTGCCATAAAGGCGTCAAGTTTGGTACATGCAAACCATGCATTTTTAATGTAGAAAGTCAAATAACATAACTAGTCCAACAAACATTCCCCACAAATGTGCAATTGAAAGTACACTGTCCAAATAACATTCAACATCCCTATTAAGGTAGCATATACAAGCTACAGAGTGGACACACCCATATCCATTATGTTGCCAAATTCTGCAAGAACATGTTTTTCTTTCAAGATCAAGCTCAAATGTGTTAGATGTACCTCTAACCTCAAACTGGTTTAAACCACTGGGTAGAACATGTCAATGCCTCTGATCAACTTTAAGTTCATTGAGTTTGTACCTTATGGCTGGGCATACTTGATTACCCCATGTATGTCCCTTAAGCTTCAAGTTGTACAGTCTATCCATCATGTACAACCTTAGCTCCTCCAGCATTGTGAATATTGGCTTCTTCCTCGCTTCCACGATTATTGCATTAAAGCTTTCAAACATTCCGTTCTCAATAGAATCACAACATTTTCTTGGTTAGAAATATGCTTTACACCAAGTCTTTGGGTCTCTATCCATAAGATACTTATGAGCATTTGGGTTCAACAAATGAAACTCCTTCATGGTAGCCTTAAAGGTTGCTTCAGTGGAACAATTGGCAGATCTCCAAAACAATGTTTCATAGTGGGCACCACTATATCTTTTCTTTAGGTTTGAATAAATATGCCTAGCACATTGTCTGTGCTCTACATATGGAACCATCTCTTTAACAGCCTCAATCAAACCATGATAAGATATAACATTAGCAAGGATATATAACATTCCAAATAATAAATGATATTAAAGTGAAAATCATACCTTGTGTTGATCTGAAATTAAGGCAATGTGTGCTCCTAATCGTAAATCAAGATCATCTATTAGATTGTCGAGAAACCATTTCCAATTTTCTTTGTTCTCCACATTAACAACTGCCCATCTAATAAGGAACAATTGGTTATTAGCATCCGTTCCCACAGCACTTAGCAATTCTCCTTTAAAAATGCCCTTTAAAAAACAACTAGCAAGACCTATGACCGTTCTACACCCTTGTAGCCAACCCTTATTCACTCCATCAAAACAAACATAGAACTTGCTGAAGTAGTTATTCCCATATGGCATGCAATTCACATTAATCTTCACATTAGACTCGTGATTTTATCTCCTTATCTCCTCACCATATGAACATAGCTTCGCATAGTGGTCAACAATATTTCCTTCAATAAGTTGAAGCGCATAAGTTTTTGCGCTTCTGCATTGGTCAAGACTGACGTGAATACCAAATTTCTTCATAACTTCAACTCTCAATTTCCTTACACTCAACTTCTGCCTAGCTATATATTCCTTGGTATAGTGACTCCCTCTCCATGAATATGTTACTAGTGAGCCTAACTTAAAATTTCTTGCACAATTATGGTCAATCTTTAAAGACTTAATCTGGAAAGTTTCCTCTTCAGTCATCCAAGAGGCCCATAACCTGAAGGAACATTCACCCTTACAACACCTAACCAACAGCCTTTTAGTATCATTTTTTTCAAAGCATAGTTGGTACCCATTCGCTGCAGCATAGTTGCACAACATGTGTTTTAGTTGGGCAGGGATCTTAAACCTCATACCAAGTACCGGTTTTTGCTTTTTCCAGGGTAAAGAATCATTTAAACTTGCATGCTCTTGGATTGTTCCTTCACTTTCCCCCTCATCAGCTTCACCAATTTTGTTGTCCTCCTCATCCTGAGCATAGAGTTTACTAAGGAACACATCACTTGAGGTTCTGTTCATACTGATTGAATCGTCAGTATAATCCAAGGCAACATCCCTAAGATTCGTTGTATCATCTCCATTTTCCCCACCCATAATACATGAATCATGTTGCTCAATTTCTTTCTCAAAATCAACCCAATCTTCTAATTCATCACCAATATGATTTACATACATCGATATTTTGCCATCGGTACCATAAGCATAAAAAAATAAAAGTTGCATAATCATTATCAATTGCAACAAGCCGAAGGCCTTTATAGAGGGGTTGTTCTGGCTCACAGTAGTAAAGTTTCTTACAATCTTCATGCATGATTTTTTACAAGAAAGTAACACACTCGACATAGGTCATATCAGAAAAATCATGTTCTGTAAAAGTAAATGTTATACCGTCATCGTAAGAGAAAGGACATCGACGAAACACCCCTTGATAGTTGAGCTCCACAATCGCGTATAATCCGTAAGGCTCAAGGTTCGAACTCTTCATTTCTTCAGCTTCTCTGCTCCTCCCCATTGATTCGCATATAAACGCTAGTTTCATCTTCGTTGGTTTTTGTGGTTGTGGGTTCAGTGATTAGGGTCTCATTATATAACCTTTAATTACGTGGCAATTCAACATTAATAAGAATAAAAACAAGATTCCATGTAATTACGTTCAACCGGCTAACCTGTTAAAACCCTTTACTTTCCCTTAATTGACACGTTATTTAAAAGTTTAATGGCCTATTGCACAAAAAAAGTTTAGGGACCTAATCGGGTAATTTTTGAAAGTTCATGGTGCTACAGTAGTAATAACCCTAAATCTTATCACTAATCACAAATTCCAGTCAATTTGAAATCCCAACTTCCTGACCCCAATCATGGCCATTCCCCTATATATTCCCTCATATTTTGGTACAACCTCATAGAGTCACAATCTCACCATCTTGCTCAGTAAAACGTGAATCAATTTTTATGTACAGGTTTTACTTGACAGCAACTAAATTTCAGATTCCTATGTAGCTATGTTTACAATTTCATATTTATGTTCAAATTATTTCTCAGTTTTTGTGTTCCCAGTATCAAATTTCCAATTGTATCAAAATCCGGATTCGTGTGCACCGTGTTTTGGATTTCAAGTTTCTTGTGTTTATTGTATCAAATTTTAGGGCAGAGATAGTAGGGGTGTGGTCTAGGAAAGAGGGATTAAGAAGTGTGATGAGATAAGAACGAAAACTGAATTTCTATGCCCTAATTTTGAAGGATGAGATCACTAAATTTGTGATTGAATAACGAAACTTCAGATGGATCCAAGCAATAGTTTTGCTACCAATCCTGGGTTTGTTATTTCTATAAAATGTATTTGTTTTATTTTAGTGTTTACCTTTCTTTGTAGATCTCATACCAATCGCCATTTATTCCCATCAAAGTTGGTCTCAAAGAAGAAGAACTAGAGGTACCTATTTACATTTATGGTTTACTTGTGCTTAATATCTATCCATGCACCTCGCCCTTCTCTTTAGACAATCCTAATTTCCTTGGCTAATTATCCAATTTTACCTTTCAGAATTGCAAAAGCTAGGTGGAATTCGCTATACAGCTTAGAAGCTAGATGGAATAAATGAATAATGCTGGTAAAATGTTTTGTTTTGAGATGTAATGTATATGATTGTTGATGATGAAACTGGTTAATTTCTCCCTCTTTACTAATTCTAGGTGTCAATCATGGTGGATTGAGCCCAGACCAGGTGTACTAAGGGAATGGTTGAACATTCTTGAATATCTAGTAGATACAATGTTTAACATTTTCCAATATAGTTTTATATGTGTATGTGTGTGTTATTCAAAAAAATTAAATAATGGTGTCATACACACACACTATACAACACACACACACAAAGTTAGGGTGCTGATTGTGTTGGATTTTGATATCCGAAGTTCAAGTATTCCTGTCCAAAGATCATGAGATAAACAAAGTTGAAGTGCTGATCCGAAGCTAATGCAGGCCGTCATATTTTGAGTTTATCTGTTAAGTTATAGATAATGTCTAGGGTTTTTGTACTTATCTGTAATTGATAAGGTTTTGTGTTTATCCTATTGATTGTTAGTATTTAAACACAGGCAACCCTAGATAGTGACGTACGTTCATTAACAGTCTTGATATTCATTGTAACGATCTTCATAGTTGCTCGTCATTCTGATTTGGAGCACTATCTCATTTACAGTGAATACAATCATTCGACATATTGAATACTCAAATAAACATTGTTCTCGTTGTTAGCTTTATTGATTATTCGATCTTACAAGTGGTATCAGAGCAGCTTATCTGCAATCTATTACTAAGTTCGATTTTCATTATTTGATTCGTGGTTCTAAATTGGTCTTGGATCCACTCTTCTGTGTTTCGAAGATTTGATCTTGGTAATTTTTTTGCAACGATCTATAATCCTCAATGACCTACAACGCGAACAACGCAATGATGAACTATGCCACTTTACTTGGTTCCAACAACAAGGCACCCATGCTTATTCCTAAACATTAAGATCAATGGGCTGATCGTATGGAAGATCATCTGTCTGGAATCAATGAAGACCTTTTGCAATCTCTTAGGGATGGTCCCTTCAATGCCAATGTTCTAACTAGATTTGCTGCCAAATCTGTTGAAGCTTCTACACCACCAGTCGAGACTGAAGCCACTATCGTAGCTAACAAGAAGAAGGTTGAAAATGATAAGCGATGCATGCATGAATTGAAGAGTGGTCTTCCTCCAGTCTCCTTTAACCTGATCCGAGGTTCTAAGTCTGCAAAAGAGATTTGAGACAGATTGAAGATGAGATACGAAGGTGATGATGTTAAGAAAAAGAGTATTGTTAATAATATTCTTGTTGATTTCAGTAATTTCAAACAACTAGAGAACGAGAAGATAGACCAGACCTTTGAAAGGTTCAATGATGTGGTCTATGAACTGGAGAAGTATGGTGTTTCAAAGACTTCGCATGAAACAAACTTTAGATTCGTGCAATGTCTCCGAAGGGAACGGAAGCAAATCACCATGATGGTGAGAGCTCAAGAGAAGATAAACTCGTACTCACTTGAGGAACTCTACAATCTGCTCAAATCTTATGAGTATGATGTTTTAGAGTCAGCTGGTGATCTACCCAATGCTGGTTCTTTGGCTTTTGTTTCTAAAGCTGAATTTGAAGATGTCACTGACACTGATGATGAAGGTGAAGATGATGAAGAAGGTGAATCAAAGGCCTTGTATACAAACAACAATAGAAACTTTCAAAAAAGGCCCCAGAACAAACCAAACTTCAATCGAAACTTCAACAGTGGAAAGCAGCCAATGAAACCTACTGATCAGTCCAACAAACCGAAGTCAGATGCAATTTCACAACCAGAAAAGAAGTTACTAGGAGACTTTGGATACGACTGCAACTACTGTTTTGGTATGAATTATCTGGCCAAAGACTGCATGTTGAAAAAGGCAAACGAGAAGAAGGAAAGAGTCAAGGACAATGCATACTACACAAAGAAACTGAAAGAAGTTCGTGCGAAGACTCAAAATCTTTCTCTTGTGGCACCAAAAGGAGGAGATGGCCCCTATCAAATCTGGTCATCTGGTTCAAGTACGTAAACCCACTCATGGTGCAATGTTTACTACATACACTGGGCATGGTGTATGGTCCGAAGAAGATAGTTCAGATGAAGAAAAAGAAAGCCACATTACTGGAGTTTGTCTAATGGCACAAGGATCAACCTCATCAATCAATTCTCGTCTCACCATCCCAGAACAGGTGTCACTCTTGCTTCAAAACTTTAACGTAACAGCAGAACTTTTTATTAATGACCTTAACAAATTTACTTCTGACTTTCTGCATATGAATCAACTACTTGTTTCAGCAAATAGTGATGTGTGTCAGGCAAGGGATGAAGTAACTTCGCTTAAGGGAAAGCTAGAAGGATTGCGTGGGGCACTAGAGAAAAGTCAATTACGTATAGAAATTTTAGAAGAAAGTAGAGAACAGTTAAGAGAAAACAATGAACTTTTGTTAAAACAAAGGAATGTTTTTTGTGAAACAACTAAAAGATTGTATTCTCGTATTACTCGTATATATCATTCTTCAGATATTTCATTAGACCATCATAAAAAGCTTTTTCCATTTATTGAGTTTAAATTACAAGATCTAGATTTTATTTCATATGACTGAGAATCTATTGTGGCATCTGCTGATTTACCAAACCAATCTTATGCTCATGGAATTGTTTCTTTTGAAAAAACTTTTAAGCTTAAATGATCTTCTAAAAGTAATGGATAATTCTCTACCCACCATCCCTCTAGAAAATAAATCCAATTCCGTGAATGTTATTGTTAAAACTTCGGATACAAATGTGTGTGATGTTGATTCTTCTGACTCTAATTCTAATATTGAGGAAATAGACTGCATTGACTTATCTCAACAAAAATTCGCCTTAGTCTGTTGCTCAAATAAAACGCATCATGTACCACAGAACAAAGCAAAAACACTACAAATAATTTTAAAAATTGTAATTCTGAGGTTATAGAAGACTCTTCGATTGAAACATCTAAATCTGTTAATGTTATTGATCCTTCGGATGACTATACAAAATTCTCATTTGACAAAACCAAAACGTTTTTTGAACTTACATGTGCGTATCCAAAGGTTACTAACTTTAAAAACATGGTTTTCATTAAACAAGGAGTACAACTTGACGAGAGCTGTAAACTACTCTTAATTATGAAAGAAGATAATGCGAAGTTGACACCCGATGGGTTTTTCTCAACTGATAAAATGCTTCAAAACAATTTAAATGAAAATATGGAGCTCAAAATCAATAAACGAAAACAAGAAATGTATCAGTTGAAGAATCCCTTAGGACGTAATCTAAATTTTCAAAATCTTTCAAATATCCGAAAAGATTAAAATGGAACATCCTCCTTCGAAAAACATAAAAGATTTTACGATAATAGACGAAGGAGAAACTATCGAGAATTTCAAAACAAACAGAAGTCTTTTAAAAATCCACAGAAAACTTCCTCTACTAAGAAACCTTCGGACTACAATCAAAAAGTTGCATTTGAACCAAATAAACCTATATGTAAAAATCAAAAATTTGAAAAGTTCTCAAAGAAGATGTTTACTAAAGGAAGCAACCAAATCGATACGCTTCATGTATGGTTAGACAAAAACATGGATCTTTTCAAAGATAAAAACCTAACCATTCAGGATTTTAAATTAGCCTATAAAGAATTCGTATGCGAATCTACTCAAGGTAGTTCTTCGTCTGAAAAAACTTCAATCCCAAAACAAAAATGGGTTCCTGTCTGACCAAAACCTCTACCAATCATTAAACCCAAAGACCAAAAACCTAAGAAAATTTTGAAATGGGTACCTAAAGTCACGATAACGCATACTTCCGAACCATCCATTTTGTATAATATTGCTTCTACATCAGGAACCAAAAAGGATGACTTGGTTGCATCATGCATCTATGTTCCGTATACTTACCCTCAAGGACCCAAACCATGTTGGGTATCTGAACTTACTCTCTAATATGTAGGTAATGATAGATGAGCAGTACGATAAGGAATGGTACAATGACAGTGGTTGCTCACGACACATGACATGGAGAATTGAATATTTGAGGGATTTCAGAAGCTTAGAAGATGGAGGAGCTGTAAAATTTGGAAACAATGATACCTGTCCCATCCAAGGGTATGTGAAAATTGAAAGGTTTTCTGCAATCTATGAACTAATAATCCTAAGTTCACATGCAACCTAGAATAAGGATCTATGCTTTTCTAACAATGAACATATAACAAAACCTAGAAGGCCAATAATAATTTTCTAAAGAATTAAATGAGAAAAACCAACCTTTGATTTTAATCCAGAAGCCAGCAGCAGAAATGTCCTGCCTCAAATGAGATCACACCCAAGCAAGGAGGAGAAGATAGAATTCCAGAGAGGCAGAGAGACTAAAATGGCGCAGGTATAGGAGCCTCCAGGGCTTCTATTTATAGCCTCCAGGTGGTGACAGTGGAAACCCTAGAGGAGCCCCTTAATGGACAAGCATGTTACCCATTTGGACAAGCCTCTAAAACCCTAAATATGGTTTCAAAATCAAGGGTTTGGCCACCCTTAATTTCCCCAACTTCACTACCACTTGGCCATTGATCACTTAACTATTGAGTAATTACAAAATCAGTCCCTGTACCTTTAATTAATTAAATTAATTACCAAATTAAATCTATTTAATTCTAGATTAATTTCTAATTAACTAATATAGTTTCTAATTAATATATTATCACTTTAATATATTAATAAACTATTTATTTTATTTCTATTGATTTATTAAACATTTAATAAATCAACCTTTCTCTCTACTGAACTCTGTATCAAACCTCCAGCTATGAGGGCAACCCAAATGGACTTTGCTTCAATTAATATGATAAATACAATTTATAATTCGTGGCTTAGACACCAAGTCCAACAGTCTCCCACTTAGATAAGTCTATCACTTTAGTTATCCATTTATCATCATATTAAACAGCAACTTACAGCTTCCATAGAAACTGCTGCCAAACTCTGACCCAGTCAGTTCTATCCAAAGATAAGTGATCATATGATCCTCCGTCCAACAAGATATTTTCAGAGATTAGACATGGATTGAGATCAATCTCTGTCCGATAATCTGTTTCCTGATTTTCGATTTTGCACATGACTTAAGACTCAGTTGAACACATCAACTCAGTCCTGGCTAGCCAGCACTTTAGTCAACTTCAAAATCATCGAGAGGCCAACAGATATCTGTTTCCCGTCAGGGTTGAGGGACGAATAAGCTTCGAATCATATGCTTATGTCTTTTGCCAGACAAATCATTCACAACAGCACATTTTATAACATCGAGTTACCGATGCGTTTTCGTACTATCAATGAACAACTGCTTTGCAAATTATAACTCATATCTCTCCACTTTAAGATCATAAGATGTTATGGTCTCAACATTGCTCGTGATGTAATCCATGAAGCAATCTATTGAGCGCGGGTTTATCCAATACCCAAATCTCTATTTCTAAGTACTCATGAATGTTGCAGCAATCTTATTGCAATGTCTAACTCCTTAGACAATCTACAAACCAGGTCACGACAGTCTTGATTCAATGTTGAGTCATAATTGAAGACTGAGTCAAAGATGCTGATCGGATTTATAGGCAGATTTAGTGCCTTTAGTTTAGCTGTCGGTTATGGAATGGGCCTGTCCTTCCATACTTAGTTGTTTGTATAAATAGCATGCATGCACCCTGATTAGGGTTAACTTTTGTAATCCTTTCTATGGCACTCACACAGAATAGTTCACATCGAATTGTTGTTGAGTTGCATATAAATCATTCGACATCAGTTCTTCACATTGTTTTTTCTTGATCTTGTTTATCTTTATTATTCCGCATTATTTGAATCTTGATCCAACTCTTTTGTCTCAACAATTGGTATCAGAGCGGGAGTTAGTGTTATTCACAGATCTGTCTTTGATTATCTTCATCGTTTTGATCGATTTTTGGATATCAGACTTTGATCTTTACGTTAGATTTTTCTTTTGACTCATCTTTACACTTCTGATTCAATCTATAAACAAGTTTCAATGGCTTTTGACGATTCTCATACTCAGTCATTCAATCTTTCGAGAAGCATTGGATCCACCACTAGAACTCCAATCCTCTTTACTCATGAATATGAGGTTTGGGCGCTACACTTTGAAGATTATGTTCTTGGTATTGAAGAACATAGAGCAACAATCTGTCATGCCATTACTGAAGAAACTTTTGCTCACACAGCCACGAGAAGGGTTATTAAAACCCTAAAAGAATACAACAATCTTCTGGTTGCCCACAAAGACATTCCTCAAGACGAGAAGGATAAACTGATGTGCAACATTAAAGCATTCAGAATTATCAGATTTGCTCTCCAAGCAGACACTCTTCGTCTGGTCAGTTCATGCGAGACGGCGAAAGAAATATGGGATAGACTCAAAGAATTATACTCTGGAGATGCTGACCTCGAGCACTCTATTCAAACCACTATTCTCTCCGATTTCGGATCCTTTGTACAAGGTCCGAAAGAAACTCTTACCCAAACTTTCAATCGCTACAATCATCTTCTCAGTCGATTGTTGAAGTACAATCTTGCTCGGACTGTAATTGAGCAGAAGGTCACTTTTCTTGATGGTCTTCGTTCCGAATGGAAGGTCATTGTTTCGACTATAAAAGCGCACGAACTGTTTAAAACTTACACGCTGGCTAAAGTTGTGGGAATACTCAAATCCCATGAAAAAGAAGTCATTTCGGAAGCCAAAGCAATTGTTGGTCTTGGCTCGCTTGCATTGGTTGCGGCTGGTAAGAAATTTGCTGAAATTGATTCCGATTTAGACTTCTCAGATGATGATCTTACCAGAGAAGACAAAGCCTTAATGGTCCCAAATCCCAAGAAGTTTTTCAAGAAAAACTTCTCCAAATACAAAAACCGAAGTCGAAAAGGGGGTTTCAATTCCGAAAAGACATCGGATGAGAGCCAGAAAAGGAAAGACGATGAAGAAAAGAAGCTGATTGGTGATTCTGGTTATGGTTGCCACTACTGTAACGGCAAGAACCACTTCGTGAAAGACTGCTTGCTCCGAAAGCAAACTGAAAAGAAGGAGCATATAAAAGATGAAGCTTACTACGCAAAGAAGATTGCAGATCTGAAGAAGAACGATGCTTCAACTACCAAAGCAGCTTTCGTGGTGAAAGAGGACAGCGAGTTTGGTGCTGTTAAGGTCTGGTCAACTGATTCCGAAGATGAGGAGGTAAGAAATCCGACGCACGGCCGATGTCTGATGGTGAAGGTCGATCATTCCGAGAGCAGGGGGGACTCTACAGATGGGTGCCAAACTTCAGCAAGCTGCTTTGCTGCGAAACCTCTTTCGGAACAGGTAGAGGAATGTGAGGCTGTGGTCAATAAGGTACGCTCTATCCTTAACTCTTTAAATATCTGTTCTTCCAATTATGATGCTGAATTAGATAATCTTAGATTCACTGTTTCCAGTTTAAGTGATAGCTTAAAAAGAACACGTCTGAGTAATTCTAACTTAAGTGATCAATTGAGCAGGATATCAAATAAAAGTGAAGAGAGGCGAATGAGAATCGAGGCGTTGGATAATGAGTTAGTTAGAGCCAAGGATGATATTATTTATGTTAAGAGAGACAATTTGTTGCTTTTGAAACAACGGAACATTTTTTGTTTAATTGCAAAACGTCTTTACAATAATATTACTCAATTGCATCTTGACTGTGATATAGGCAGGGGTATAGATAAAATGATTTTGCCCTTTCTTGAGTTGAAAGAGGATGAAATTGATGCTGAATGCTACAGGTGTTAAACCATTGTTTCATCCGATGAGGTTTCGGAAGGATATCGTATTGGACTTGATAAAATTGAAAATTACATTCAGTCCAAAGAGCACCAAAACATGGTTAAAGAGTACTTTTCTAAAAATGATCAAGATGAAATTAAAACAGCAACCTTGAAAAACTTTCACTCTTTATGCTCAAAATTAAATTCTGATGATACTCCCATTAATGAGAATATTTCGGATTTTGATGAAAGCGAAATGAGTGAGATCTCGGTTGAGGATGAAATCGACTGTTCAGAATTCATAAACTTTTCTACTGATACTAAGAAAAATCTTATTTCTGAAAATTCAGTCGCTTTTGCTAGGATTGTTGAAAATAAGGGACCACAAATCTTAAACGAACAAGCTACTGTCTTTCCCAAAATTCAGACCGTACCAAACCAAGTCTTTGTTAAACCAGGTCTGAACTCTAAAGATGTAAACGAACTCAAAGTCCTGGTCGATAAGGATAATTCCGATGTGTGTGATACTTTCTTTTGGTCGGAACCAATTGATAATTCGGATGAAACCAAAGGTCTTTCCGAAATGACTTCTTGGAAGTCTCGTGGTAATTACATCTCTGGATCGTTGAATAGCAACAACTTTGTTCCACAAAATAAATATTGGGATACAAAGGTTCTTTCAGACAATTTCAAATCTGATTCTAATCACTGCTCAACATCTCGTATTCATAAATCTCCTGAAGAGCTGATTGCTAAAAGAAAACAAATGAATGCGCGGTACAAAAAGAATTTGAAAGAAAGAAAACAATTATGGAGAAACAAAAATGACTCAAACCCAACACAGAAAACCAAGCCAATTCCGATTCAGAAATCAGTTAAAACTCCGAAAACTGAGCAAAAGCCGATTCCTATCCACAAAGCCTCGACTTCAAAACCAAAGAGTCCCACTCCTACCCTCAGTTGAAGCGATTCAAAAGGGAAAGCCAAGCTTTACCCTGAACCCGAAACCAAACCGATTCTCAAAACCTACAAGATTCAACCAACAGCCACTTCTAAACCAAACTTCTCACCTCATTCAGTTAGACTCTCGTATCATAACCTTCAAAATCTGAAACCTACAGTAACCAGCTATGGAAACAATGCAACTGGGAAGATCAAAGGCTATGGCATGATTACAAATGGCGAAATTTCCATCCGAAAAGTGGCATATGTTGAAGGACTTCAGCACAACCATATAAGCGTTTCGCAACTTGTTGTCGGAACTGGTCTTAGAGTATCATTTGATGAAGATGGTTCTGAACCGGTTGAAAAGGAATCCAAAACGATTGTTCTAAAGTCGAAACGGAAAGGAGAGATGTTTCCTTTGGACATGAGACCCATTCAAGGAAAACCCGCTATTTGCTTACTCACAAGAGCTGCAAATGATGATAGCTGGCTATGGCACAGACGCTTATCACACATGAACTTTCGTGATATTAACAAACTGGTACTTGGTGATCTTGTTCGAGGATTACCGCTACTCAAGTACGACAAAGACCGTCTGTGTGATGCATATGAGCTAGGAAAACAAAGCCGTAAGAGTCATTCTACGATCGTCAACACAAAGATCATCGAACCTTTGGAACTTCTGCACATTGATCTTTGTGGTCCATCTGCCATCGAAAGCGTTGCTCACAACAAATACATTCTGGTTGTGGTAGACGATTTCTCTCGCTTCACATGGGTCTTCTTTCTCAAGTAAAAATCTGAAGCAGCCTTAAACATGATAAATTTCATCAAGTAGATAGAAGTTCTTCTCCGAAAGCAAGTTCGGATGATAAGAAGTGATAATGGAACTGAATTCAAAAATAAAGTTCTGGATGATTTTTTGGTCAATAAAGGAATCTCGCATAACTTCTCTGCCTCTTATACTCCTCAACAAAATGGAGTGGTAGAAAGACGAAATCGTTCTCTTTGCGAAGCAGGTCGTACCATGCTTTCTTTTGCGAAACTTCCTCTATACTTCTGGGCCGATGCCATCGCCACTGCATGTTTCACTCAGAACCGCTCGAACATCAACAAGCGATTTCAACTCACTCCATATGAAATCATCAACAAAAGAAAACCGAACGTGAAATTCTTTCATGTCTTCGGATCTAAGTGTTTCATTTTTAACTCAAAAGAAAAACGAGTTAAATGGGATGAAAAGGCAGATGAAGGTATCTTTCTGGATACTCTCTTACATCAAAGGCCTATCGTATTCTGAACAAACGGTCTCGGAAGATTAAGGAAACATACTATATCACTTTTGATGATAGTTATAATTCAAGAGCAAAGCACTCCACTACGACGACTCAAGAAATCTTTCCAGAAACAAACAGAACAGTGATTCCTCTTATGGATCTATATGAGGAATTCATTAATTTGTTTGATGAACCAGAAAAAGCGAAGTCAGCTGAAGCAAAAGCAAAAGATAACCAGGGGATGAGTTGTTAAAAATAATAGACAGTGCCGTCAGTGAAAGCGAAACCACTCCTGACCACTCAGCAGACATTCCGATTCCGAACACTGCTTCCTATTCCGATGATCCCTCTCCAATTCCTATTTCTGATACACGGGTCCAGGGGGAGAGCTCTGCAACCATTCGAGGGGAGCGCTCCACACCTATCCAGGGGGAGAACTCAGCACCTATTCCAAACGAGACTGAATCTTCTGTATCCGCGACAAGCACTCCTTCCATTGAGGCAGGTAATTCCGATCTAGTTGATACCAGAAACAATGCAACCTTCTAGGGGAGAATGAGATGGAAAATAATGACTTTGACGCACAGTCAGAAGCACAATCGGAAGCTGAAGAAATTGTTCCAGAGGTCAATCCAGAATATGATCCAAATTACCCTCCCATTATAAAATGGAGGAAAGATCATCCACAATCTCAAATTCTTGGAGAATCATCTGCTGGCGTTCTTACACGAGCTCAAGTCAAAGAAAAACAAGCCGTATTGTTTTCAAAGATGGAATTTTGCATGTTTCACTCGTTTATCTCCAAGATCGAACCTAAAACGGTCAAAGTCGCACTTGATCATGCTGACTGGGTTCAAGCAATGCAAGATGAGCTAAATGAATTCGAACGCAACAAAGTCTGGAGACTAGTTCCGACACCCGAAAAGGCTTCTGTTCTCGGAATGAAGTGTGTATTCCGAAATAAATTAGACAAAGAAGGGAATGTAATTCGGAACAAAGAAAGATTAGTAGTTAAAGGCTACTGTCAAGAAGAAGAAATTGATTATGAAGAAACATTTGCACCAGTGGCTAGACTGGAGTCAGTTCGGATTTTTCTTGCTTATGCAGCTCACAAGGGTTTTGATGTCTATCAAATGGACGTCAAATGTGCATTTTTGAATGGAGAATTAGAGGAAACGGTCTATGTTGAACAACCGTCTGGCTTCGTGAACAGCAAGCATCCCGATCATTGCTATGTATTATATAAAGCTGTCTACGGTTTGAAGCAAGCTCCAAGAGCATGGTATGAAACTTTGACTCGGTTTCTCAAGCAATCCAAGTTCAAACAAGGCTCCGTTGACCCAACCTTCTTTCGCAAAAAGGAAGGAAGCCATCTGATGATTGTTCAAATCTATGTCGATGACATCATTTTCGGATCTACGCATCCAAGCCTAACAGCTGAATTCCGAAAACTGCTGGAGACAAAATTTGAAATGACCTCCATGGGTAAAATCAATTTCTTCCTCGGTCTTAATATCAGACAAAGCTCAGAAAGAATTTTCATCAATCAAGAAGCTTACACCAAGTCTCTCTATTGGAGAAATTCGGAATGAAGGGAGATTCTAAAGTCAAAGTTCCGATGGCATTCAGAACCAAACTCACTCCATCACTAGACAAACCCGCAACAGATATCACTCTCTACCGTCAAATGATAGGTTCACTTCTCTACCTTACTTCAAGTAGACTTGACATTATGTTTGCTGTATGTTATTGTGCTAGATTCCAGGCTAATCCCAGAGAGCCACATCACAATGCTGTGAAGAATATATTCCGATATCTCAAAAGAACCACCTCACTTGGTCTATGGTATCCGTCAGGATCTGGGTTCTTTGTTCAAGCATTTTCTGATGCAGATCTTGGTGGTTGCGGATTGGATCGCAAAAGCACTTCAGGAGGATGTCAACTCCTTGATGGAAAACTCATTAGCTGGCAATCAAGGAAACAAACTTGTGTGTCACTCTCAACAGCTGAAGCTGAAGCTGAATACATTGCTGCTGCTTCATGCACCTCTCAGATAATTTGGATTCAAAACCAACTGAGGGACTAAGGAGTCAGTATGAAACGTATTACACTTTACTGTGATTCCTAAAGTGCGATTCGAATCTGTCACAATCCAGTGCAACACTCAAAGACTAAACACATTGCACTCAGATATCATTTTATCAAAGATCATGTTGAAGATGGGAACATCGAGATTCATTTTGTTCGTTCAAATGATCAACTGGCAGACATATTCACTAAGGCACTTCCTGAGATAGCATTTAACAGAATTCTTCAAGGCCTTAGAATGATGGAAGCTGAATCCGTTCCGAAATCCAACTGATTTTTCGACTGATTCCGAAATTCGGAATGCCTCGAAATCGGACATTACACAAGCATGATTCGGAACGTATGTATCCTTTGTATATTCATTTTCTTCTAGTTTATTTTACTTCAATTTTAATTTCGTTTTTCTCTAATTTATTTTAATCTTTGCTTCACTTATCAACAAAACATCAAAAATACGTTTTTTTTATATATCAAAAATATTTTTTACTCTTTGTTTGCTTTATTTTATTTATTATTATTTTTTTGGACTAACTTTGAGATTGCAGAAACAAAGGGGATATGATAAACTGCACATTTTATTTATTTCATAGGAAGAAAGTTTGATACATCAAAAGACAAAACAAAAACTTTTTCTTCCTAAAGTTTGTAGTAGTGCCACATGGGAGGATCACCAAGGTGGAAGGCTTGATGGATTCGCATCTCACACTCGTCCACGAAGAGGCGACTCTCATCAGCCAGTCCCACCAAGAACTAGTTGGGTGGAGTTGTGCGGATGATCACCGCCGGCCACCATCCCCGCTTGTGCCAGTCCTCCACGAGGTCAAATTGTTTGTACTCCACCAAGATTCTTGGTGGGACAGGCTGCAAGTAGGGATAGCTGGTCTGGATCGTAAGTGGACCACCACCATCACTATCCTTGAGGGTGGTCATCTTGATCTCGTACCAGTGGTTTCAAGTCGCCATGATAACCCCACTATAAGTACCACCGGCGTATTCACCATCCCGCATCTTCACCTCGACCTTGTCACCATGGTTGTAGGGACGTTGAGCCATCTGATGAATCGTCTGAAGGTAATCTCTCCTGAGTGTGTTTTGTTTCTTCTAATGACATTTCCCTTTTATAGGCAAACAAGACACCATTTAGGCTTCCCAATAGTGGATATTAAATTACTTTTTGGAGTAATGATGCAGTCTGCAGTAATTATTATGCATCATCAAAGCAGAGACGGCTGATTAGCATTTGATTGGACGTTTCCCACTCTTTTCGCCTGAGCATTTAATGAGTTCTCATGATGGCACCATTCGTCAGCAGCATTTCTCAGTAACCTTATTTTTCCTATTAAATTTATTTTCTCTTTCCACCTTTTCAATTATCTAACGAATATATATGATTATTGAAGTAAAAACCAATTTCAATATATGATTTCGGAAATTCTAGTCAAAGATCGCAACTCATTTTAACCATGAGAAGCTGTGAGACTCAAACAACCTCTCTTCACCCCTCTATAATTTCTCCATACTCAATCCATCTCCATATAACTGTAACCCTTATGAAGGTTCTCAGCATTACCACTGAAAACTGATGGTTTCATCAAATCTGTGTTTATGATTTCGGAATTGTCTCTACCATAATTCCGATTGAAACCCAAATATCCGATTACACTAAGGAATTGACGAAAGCTTCAAAGGAAATCTCATTCTTTTATTTTTTGCGTGATCTTTATGAAGTCTACTTCATCCAAGTAATTTCTAACCAAAGAGATCCAGTTTTTCATTTTTTTTGTGAGATTTCAATACATTTCCTAAGTAAGATAAACCACTCGTTACCCTACATGTTTTTATGACTACACTTGTCAAAAAAAAGTCCTTTCTTCCGATTTCGGACATTTCTCACGTTTCGGAATTCGAAAGAAAGCTAAGCCTACCACATAAAGCTAAAAACTAAAAAGATACCTTTCAATGATTCTTATAAATCCATTGATCGTAATTCAACGGGAAACCACAAAATCACTTCCGAATCTCTCTTGATTCCGAAGGAAGAGATCATTGCCCGGGATCAATTAGTTTTATGTCGTTCCGACATCACACATCCCCAGATAAAATTTGATTTTCTTCTTTATCTTTTGCACACTCTTGCACGAAAATCATTTTTGATTTTTCTAACTCTGGTTGATTTTATGATAAGGATTCAGTTTGATGACCTGGCATTATCTACTCATCACATTTTTGAAATTTTAGATGAGGTCATCAAGACGTGGCAGTTACAATGCTGTCAATCTAGACTACGGGTCAGTTCTTTGGAGTCAATTTGTCGAAAGTGTGAACTACAAACTTCGACATAAAGAAATTTCTTGTGCTCGATTTTGGTCCCTCGTTGTTCAACGAACAATTGAGAAGCATGATATTCATATCATGAAAGATTCAGTGATGGCGGTTATTCCAACAATTCCAACAGCGACCTTCGCCACCAGCAAGGCGGAGGATTTCGATTTTATTGGAGCTATTCCGATGGAAATGCTGGATCGTGTTCCGAAAGATATTCCATGCATTGTTGATTACTGCAAAGAGACAACTTTTGCTGTTCGGAACCTGGATGACACAATTCAACAAGCCTTTGAAAAGCTTGAAAACCCCAGGAAGGTAACCAAGAGGAAGGGCAGGGGTGCCGCTTCCGACACTGAAAAGCAACCCAAGCGATCCCGAAGACTTCGGAAGATGGTCATGCGACCTCACTCGGAGGATGAACACTCCGATGACCATATTGTCACCAATCCACTCGATGACGATCTAGATGACAATGAAGACACCAATCAAAGGCCTCCAACACCTACACCCGAACACACCCCCAAACGCACTCCTATTGTCTCTCCAAAACGACAGACTCCACCACAAAAATCTCCACCTCACAAACAATCACCACCAAACTCTCCAAAACAAAAATCCCCTCCAAGAAAATCCCCAACACCTGAAGCATCACCACATAAATCTCGAAAATTTCCAGAGCCAACTTCTGAACCGGAAGATGAAGAGGTTCTGATCTACGATGATCAGGATGACTTAGCGGATTACATTGAATCTCCATTCAATGTACACTTTCATGATTCCGCACCTTCCGCTCCTTGTCTACGAAATTGGACAAACTTCTTGAAACACAGCAAGGCCCCTCCACTTCCGACTGGCAATCCCAGTTGGACACTCACAGATCGCAAGTTGAGACATTAATTTCTGCAAATGTCAAACTTGTGGAAGATTTCTCCTCCAACATGAAGAAGGCCAATAACAGCGTGGAGGAGAATGCCAAGAAGGTTGTCAAACTAGAAACCCAAATTCTGGATTTCATGAAGGCATTCACCGATTCTACTGACTCCTGGACTGAGCAAATGAAAAAGGTCATTCATGGGTTTGCGGAGACCCTAAAAGTTGAAAAGGAAGCAATTGCAACTCTTCGCTCCGAACTCCAGAAGGAAAATTCCAATCTAGCATCAGCTTTACAGTCCAAGATTGATAAATTGCATGATGATCTGGCATCGGAAAACGAGTTGACGGATCTCGTGGCATCTAAAACTACGAAAATCCAACTTCTAAAGGCCAAACTGCAGAACACCAACGCGGTCTTGTCTTCCGCTGTCTCCAAATCCCATGCAGTTCACAATTGTTTCACCAAGATTGACACATATATCCGACGAATGGTCGAAGATGAAGATCCAGTTCTGACTCCTTACCTTCGTGGTCACATTACAAATAAGCTCCATCCGGTCTTCCTCTTATTAAGCAAAATTCAAGGTGTTTCGGAAGATGTAGCCGTTCCAAAACAAGGGGGAGATGAGGACAAAGAGGATAAATCCGATAAGGATGAATCCGATAACAATGATGTAGATGATGGGCCTGAAAAACCCAATGATAAAGAAAAGGAAAATAGAGACGATACTGCTGATGTCTCTAAAGTCGACAAGGGAGAAGGAAAGAAGAAGGCTACTGAAAGCCCGGTTCAAAAACCGAAATTCACTACTATCACTAACCTGAAGAAACCAGGGACTCAAGGGTCTGCTGATGACTCTCAAAAACCAAAGGCTGATTGGTTTGAGAGAATGAATGTTGGTCATACATCCGCCGGTCCTTCGAAACGAAAGACCAAGAAGATCGGTGAAGATGATGTAGATGAAGATCTTCACATGTCGGAGGCTGCCCAACTGGCCAGGGCAGCAAGGGAAAAAGAACTAGATGAAATTCTTCGGATCACCAAACAGCTTGATGCTTAAGAAGCAACCAAAAGATAAAAGGAAATCGAACTGGAAGCTCGTAGGACTCTGTTTCATGACTGGGACTACGAAACCATGAAGAAGGAAGCCATCATTCAACCCTTAGAGAATTGGTTGTAGCCAGTTTGCTCTTACGATGTCGAAAATTATGTCGATTCTCAGATGGACTTTCCGATGACCTCAAGAGTATTTCTTATCCGTTGTTTTGATGAGCTGATATCAAACAACGAACCTCGGGCAGTCGTCAATGATACGTTGTTCAACTTTTACTTGGAACACTATAAACCGCAGTATATGTCTTGGAGCTTGAAAAAGATTGTAAAGCTCACTCCAAGGATGCCTCATGTGATTTCCCCGTTTTGATATGCCATCTTTTTTGCTCGCAGAGGTTCAGATGATGAGAAAGATGAATTCACCTTGGCCGATCTTCCCTTCATGAACCCATTCGACTGGGTTTCTCTGTTCAACATCCTTAAAATGAGGGAAGACCATGCAATTCTTCATGAGCACATCAAGAAGTTACTCATGGGATACATTTTGGAGGTATCAAATCTTTATGTTGAAGTGGCTTCAGTTTTAAACACCATTCCGAAATGCTCGGCTGAAAAACGTCCTTCTGATCTGAAGAAACGTCGTCTCGGAAAGATCAAAAAGGGTGACTGGAACGTGGCATATCCATCCAAGGAGGGAAAGAATTCGGTGAAAAAGGTTTTCTATCTGCGAGACAAACATCTTTACCAAACTCCTGCATTGAAGAAAATTCTAGAGCTCGTCAACAACACAAAACTGAATACCGAGAATGACAAGAGATGCTTCAATGATATGCTGACCTGGTACATCGCCTTTCGGAAAAGAATCCTGCTCTTAATTCCGAAAATATTCGAGAGGGTTCAGAAGGATGTGAAGCCAGAGAATGAAGAACAGGATCTGTTCGCATTTTGACTCAAAGGGGGAGATTGTTGAGTCATAATTGAAGATTGAGTCAAAGATGCTGATCGGATTTATAGGCAGATTTAGTGCCTTTAGTTTAGCTGTCGGTTATGGAATGGGCCTGTCCTTCCATACTTAGTTGTTTGTATAAATAGCATGCATGCACCCTGATTAGGGTTAACTTTTGTAATCCTTTCTACGGCACTCACACAGAATACT
The DNA here is from genome assembly GCA_023525715.1 of Cichorium intybus. NCBI lineage: Eukaryota > Viridiplantae > Streptophyta > Magnoliopsida > Asterales > Asteraceae > Cichorium > Cichorium intybus. Next base: position 64,191,948 of record CM042014.1, read on the forward strand.
TCACATCGAATTGTTCTTGAGTTGCATATAAATCATTCGACATCAGTTCTTCACATTGTTTGTTCTTGATCTTGTTTATCTTTATTATTCCGCATTATTTGAATCTTGATCCAACTCTTTTGTCTCAACATTCAATACTTACTTCCCATAGTATGATTGACTGTGGACCTTTTGAATAATCAAATTATTCGGGAAGTAAAACATGCAAAAGCGAAACACAAAATCTGACTGGCAGCTACTCCTGCTTATTACCAAGTCTCCACGAGGCAATCACCAAGTCGGATCTATCATAAACTATTATCGGTTTCTTATTTCTATTAAACTTTCAATTCAATTTTATATCTATGACCTTCACTCTTTCCATGTATCCAAAATGTCATGCATCGATACATATTGCAGATGACCTGATCGGACACTTTTCCGATCATATCTCAATTTGTCATTTATATTCTCCATTCCGGAACCGGTGGTGTGAACTGTGACTTTTCATGGTTCTCGGGATCTTTAGTCCAGACGAATGCACCCTAAGGCCATTCGAGAGGTTATGAAGTGCCAGTGAACCACATGCGCTCCATCAGAACACTAACGAAACTCTTTAACCATGAAGTCCTTAATCACCACGTACTGCTAATAACAATTTCAGAAACCTTTTCTAAAATATTATTATATTCACCCCAATCATTTCTCAATGATTTCTCGCGCGTGCTTAACTAATCCTTTCAGTACTCCAAGCCAAGTTGTGTCCTGAATCTAACTTACTATGCTCCAAGCATTAAGTTATCAGGATAGGTCCATGACAGGTCCATGACATTTCTGATCGATCCAAGAAGCTTGCGGGATCAGATCTATTCCTTTCTGAATCTTTTCAGAACATAAGAGTTATATATAACCCTCGTGTCACGACCTTCGGAAACGATTTCCTTTTACAGACTCTTTCTCATGCATCTTGAATCTCATCAAGATCATGCTTACACTGGCTAGGTCTATACTGACGATTTCATCTATCCGATAGATGTTTGTGAACTACGTGAGTGTATGTACCTTCTTGATATCTCTCATGCCAAGTCATTACACTTTGCAATGATAAGAAACTCCTTTCCTGAGTTTATGCATCTTGAATCTCATCAAGATCATATTGGCAGAGGTTTCATCTATCTAATAGATGTTTGCAACCACTTGAGTATGTCATATCCCTATTGAGTCTTCCATAGCGAATCATCTCTTAATCCCAAGTCATTACACTTTGCAATGATAAGAGATGTTTCCTAAAACCATTATGTAACCGACATATAGTGATAGGCAGATAATAACGATGCTCCCACTGGCTTTGACAAGGTTATAGAACTATTTAGACTATCCAAACGTTTTGGCACATTTGAGAATCTAGAACTCTAAAACCATGGGACTCTTTCAAACTATTCCAAAAATCCAAACCCTTTTGGCATATTTCGAGAATTCCGAAATCCAAACCTTCTGACATAATCCCATGAATCTTTCAGGCTATTCCTAAAATCCAAACTTTTGGTATATTTTGAGAATCCAAATATCCTATCTTGCGAGATGCTCGTGGGATGAATCCCGGGCCCCTATACCTTCTGCATTGGCATGTTCTTTGTGATTCCCTATTAGTGTGCCGATAAACCACAGACGCTCCACTAATGACTCACACTATCCCACTCAGTATCCATTCGGATTTCATCTTCTATTGAGAGTGTTTCTCTCAGAATCAATTGCTTGACTCCGAATTGGCATGTTCTTTGTGAGTCCCTATTAGTGTGCCGGTAAACCACAGACGCTCCACTAATGACTCACACTATCCCACTCAGTATCCGTTCGGATTTCATCTTCTATTGAGAGTGTTTCTCTCAGAATCAATTGCTTGACTCCGAGTATCGACTCACTCAACCAGATGTTTGGTAATTACAATTTCTATGTTGCCTTCTTTTGATGATTTAATTACTCCCACTGGTTTTTAGACCAGGTGTAAAATCAACCAAACCGTCACATAGATTGTGTCTCGCCCTAAGGTTCTCTTATTTGGCAGCAACTGGGCTCACCAATGCTTCCAAGTAGTCAGTTTGAATATCCGTACAAACTTTAATGTTTTACCACTAACTGGTGTGTCAACCAGATCATAACATCTTATGACGGTGACCAACTCTACTGGTCAAGCGAAGAGATAGGTATGTCAGGTTTAACATGAATCTAATTCCTGTTCAAGGCCCAGTGATGACTAAGGTTCTATCGCTTGGCTAATCCCTGAACTCCTTCAGGATTATACTTGCTCCCACTGTTTCCTTAGAACATGTGCTCTTTCTAAAAGGACTCTTCTTTCAAAGGGCAACTGGGATGGCCAAGGAAACGACACTGCTGATTAGCAATAGGCATGTTATGAGGTTCAGACGAACACTTACATAACCCTGGACTTTCCATGTACAAGTAGGTTCAAACCCTGCTTTACATATCAGACGGTGTCTGTGCAACCTACTTAGTCTAAGATGTGGTCTGCATACGTTTTTACGGTCCGACTGGTTTAATATCTAATAATAACGATAACTAATTGGAGGTGTATCTCATACATTGGGGATCGAACTATTTCGAACAATGCCCCATCATCTTCCCTAGGATACATTATAACTATTAATGTTCTTGGAAGAGGATGAATTGTGAAACCTTTTCTCAGCTAATGTCATTACTCAGGTTCTGTTGATCTTATACTTCCTTTGAAGTCCTTGAACTGTTCAAGGTTTCAATCAATTGCTTATTCTGATAAGCGAAGCCATATTTGTCATACTAATTGGCAAATACTATGAAGTATAACTAATTGCGTTTCGTTTGAATATTCGAGCAATCTACAATAACTGATGTGTCTGTTGCTCAAAATCTCAATATCCTTTACATCTCTATGTAAATTTATGACTTTGTTAATTTTCTCAAGAAATGCAATCATCACCTGACTCCAAGTCAACTGATTCCAAAATCATGTCCATTGGATCTTTGGGCGACTTATTTCTTGCAATAATTAATTTTTATTAAGAACTCAATTCATCACGTGACTCTAAATCAGACGATTCCAAAGTCCTGTCCAACTGGACCTTTGGTTGAAATGATTCTTATAAAATTTACTTTAACAATCATAAGGAACACAATTTATAAATCCAATCCTATTGGATGTATCAACATTCAAGTTATTACCAATCATGCTATTAACATGCTCATACAACATTTTGAGGATAACTAAAACAACCTTGTATTAAAAGAAAAACACCATATTGTAAAATACAAAATATCCTCGAACAATGTGCTATATGATAACTAATGTCATGTGCATCTAATAGGCAAATAACAAGATCATAATATCTAACTAAACTACAGACTTGCACGAGCTCCAGATGCAATCTGAATATGCTCCTGTGCAACAAAGTCCTACATCCTACTAAGTCCATGCATACAGAGCAATGTGAAGAACACATCCTGTACCAAGGAATTAAGGATCAGGGATTCTGAGTTTTAAGATATGTCTGAGTCGCCAAACTGTTTGACTTTGGAGCATTATTCTAATCTTTTGTGACTGTGTCCCACCCTGTGGATTCCAAGTTTGAGACATCGAAGAACCGGTACAGACAATCTGGATCGTTTCTTGATATGTTTCATATTACTGGGCTCAATCCGGAAGTAGTCAGATCAATGGAACTATGCTTCTCCATAAATGACTCATGTAGAGTCAACATGGAATACATTTCCTTGCTTGCCTTATTCTGGAACTATGTTTCACTATATGTGTCTCATATAGGGTCAACAATGAATACATTTCCATGATAGTCTTGCACTGGTTCCTTTCCCTGTTCATTTGATGAATAGGTCAACGAGTCGAGCTAACGCTCAACTCCCAACTAAAAGGGTGGCCAATTTTATGCAATTCGCCTATGTGTCCCTCAATCTCGAGAACATGCGAATTGACGCTAATTCCTTCTTTTAGCTTGTACACTTCAAGCTCTTTACAGATCCCAGTTCGTTCTATTCACCCGGTTCAAGGAACCTTTCCTCAACCTGCTGTGCTAACTCATTCGACCCCAGGAATTCTAAATCCCTGCGGAACTCGGGGTCAATGGTCAACAATATGGAGTAACAAACTTTCTCGGGTTCAAGAATCAAGAAGTGATGCTTATCACAAACTGCTGTGTGATACCATGCTTCGGTAGAACGGGGAGCAGACACTCAATCGGATATGGTATGCCAGCAAAACTAAGAACTATTCTCCATTTACTAAGTCATACCAGATAGTTACGGCCAGTCAGCCTTTCTGTAGACTTTCTATTTATAATAGGTACATTATGACACTCTAGAATTTTGGTGAAGAGGGAGGAGAACAGAAACATTCTAGGACATCTATAAAACTTGAATTTAGTAGTTTAATTAACCCTTTTTAAATAATTACCCAATTTATAATTTAATAAGGCTAGGACCCAAAATACCCCAACTATGCTTGTGAAGATGGATGTCGTAGTCACAACACAGTGGTCATTAAGGTAGATAACATTTATCAATTTCAGTCTTATGAAATTCCTAGATCTGTGAGATTCATTGAACTGTTCAATGGCATGTTTAATCTCGGATATGCCCCACTGTTTTTGACTAGGATGCCGAGGATCACAAATCGGGTGTGAATAACCATGCAAGTTAGCTTGGTACTCTCGAAGTCAATTACCATCTCTAATTGACGTACCGGTTAACCACACACGCTCCCTCAACAATGACAAGATCGAGAAACCCATTGCCACTCTTTATGAACCCCGATTGGTGTGTTGGTAACCCACGCACGCTCCACCAACGTTTCATAAAGTGCAATGTGCAACTCCATGGATTAGCATCAATTCACATTTTTCCTAAAGTAACTAGATTTGGATTTTTATTAATGGTTCTAGTACTTCCAATTACAACATTATACTTTTAATGAGAATTAAGCGGTCCTATCAAACCACTTCGGCTAACGACACTCGACTGACCAGGAGAGCGGTCGGTGAGAGTGGACACCCATTAGATTACCATTTTATAGGCAATTTCCTTATACCCTCTTTATAGGACAGTTTTGTGAATGAGGCCTACTAACGGTAAGACTAACCAATTTATCTTATACAAATAATATTAACTTTTAATTATACTATGTATAAGATGTATTTTAAACTTTTTAAAATATTATAGGTTTAATCTTTTAATTTTCGAAAAATTAACTTTTTAATTTATAATTAAATTTAAATCTTTAAATGATTTAATTTATCTTTTAATTAAACAATTAATTAAATTAATTAAATCTAGATAGGCATCACAAATTAATCCAATTAATTTAATCCTATCTTAAACCCCTAATTTAGAAAATTGCAAGTAATGGGTTTAAGGTTTCCTTTTATTAATTAATCATAATTACCAAAAATAAGAAACTTGCAAAACCCTAAGGCCCAAATCGTAAACAAGGGGGGAAGGAGGCTAAGGTTTCCAAAACCCTAGCCACCATCGAAATTTGGCCTCCATGAATGGTTAATTTTCGATCAACCCATCAAACACACAAAAACAGTTATAACAATTCAATCAGAAAAACAGCCAAAGCTCTGATACCACTGAAAGGTTTTCTGTAATTTATGAACTAATAATCCTAAGTTCACATGCAACCTAGAATAAGGATCTATGTTTCTAACAATGAACATATAACAAAACCTAGAAGGCCAATAATAATTTTCTAAAGAATTAAATGAGAAAAACCAACCTTTGATTTTAATCCAGAAGCCAGCAGCACAAATGTCCTGCCTCAAATGAGATCACACCCAAGCAAGGAGGAGAAGACAGAATTCCAGAGAGGCAGAGAGACTAAAATGGCGCAAGTATAGGAGCCTCCAGGGGCTTCTGTTTATAGCCTCCAGGTGGTGACAGTGGAAACCCTAGAGAAGCCCCTTAATGGACAAGCCTGTTACCCATTTGGACAAGACTCTAAAACCCTAACTAGGGTTTCGAAATCAAGGGTTTGGCCACCCTTAATTTCGCCAACTTCACTCCCACTTGGCCATTGATCACTCAACTATTGAGTAATTACAAAATTAGTCCATGTACCTTTAATTAATTAAATTAATCACCAAATTAAATCCAATTAATTCTAGATTAATTTCTAATTAACTAATATAGTTTCTAATTAATATATTATCACTTTAATATATTAATAAACTATTTATTTTATTTCTATTGAATTATTAAACATTTAATAAATCAACCTTTCTCTCTACTTAAGGGCAACCCAAATGGACTTTGCTTCAATTAATATGATAAATACAATTTATAAGTCATGGCTTAGACACCAAATCCAACAAAAATCACAAATGGAAAGTTCACAATAAATCGAGTAGCATACGTCGAAGGCCTCAAGCACAATCTAGTTAGTGTTTCCCAACTATGTGTGGGAACTAGGTTAAAAGTCACATTTGATGAAACTGGAAGTGTCATTAAGAAGAAAAAAACCAAGGACATTCTGCTTAAATAAAAAAGGAAGGGTGAAATGTATCCGCTCGACATGAAGCCAATAGTAGGGGCTCCTTCCATCTGCCTACTCTCAAGAGCACCTTCGAATCTTAGCTGGTTATGGCATCAAAGACTATCTCATCTGAAATTCAAGAACATCAACAAGCTTGTTGCTCTTGATTTCGTACGAGGGATGCCAACAATTAAATTTGACAATGACACTCTGTGTGCTGCATGTGAACATGGAAAGCAAAAACGTCATGTACACCCAATTACCATTGACTTAAAGATCATTGAACCACTTGAATTACTTCACATTGATCTATGCGGTCCTTCCACAGTTGAGTCTCTTGGTGTCAAAAAGTACATCTTGTAATTGTGGATGATTTTTCAAGATTCACATGGGTCATTTTTCTACGACAAAAATCAGATTCTCCAGCTGAACTTATTGCCTTCATCAAGAATATCGAGCTACATCTCAAGAAACCTGTTAGGGCAATCCGAGGTGACAACGACACAGAATTCAAAAATCAGAGAATTGACTCGTTCCTGAAGGAGAAGGGCATAACTCACAACTTCTCTGCCACTTACACTCCACAGCAAAATAGAGTTGTTGAACGAAGAAACAGATCTCTATGCAAAGCGGCCAGAACTATGCTTGATTATCCAAATCTACCGATGTACTTCTGGGCCAATGCTGTTGCAACAGCCTGCTTCACTCAAAACCATTCTTACATTCACAGACGGTTTAACATTACGCCATAGGAAGTCATCAACAAGAGGAAGCCAAATGTAAAGCTTTTTCATGTCTTTGGATGCAAATGCTTCATAATGAAACTTAAAGAAGGCACCACAAAGTTTGCCTATAAGTCTGATGATGGCGTTTTTCTTGGCTATTCCCACTCTGCAAAAGCATATCGCGCTCTTAATAAAACAACAAGAAAAATAGAGGAAACGTTTAATCTGACATTCGATGATCACCATATAAAGAAATCAGAGACAATCTTTCCTCATTCCTCAATTTTTCCAAACACCCAAACCGATGTTAGACCTCTTGATACGTTTAATCATGATTTCTCCTTTTTGTTTGACAGTCCTGATCGTGCAATAGATGCTGAATCAAATGCGAAGGAAAACAATACACCATAAATCAACAAGCTAAATGACGATCAATCTACTACAGATACTTCAAGGGAAAAGACTTCTTCGGTTGAGGGGGAGCAAAGAACAACCAAAGAAAACGATCATTCGGTTGAGGAAGAGTCATCAACTTCTTCTTCACCTAAAGACATTCATTGTAAAATCGATGTGGAGCCACCTAATACTTTCACAGGCACATCATCTACGAATACCCCTGCTCCGATTGAGGGGGAGCCATCCAACAAGTCAGCTCCAATCGAGGGAGAGCAACCAATTCTTGACTCTTTAAATGACGATAATCTGTCAACTTCGGATTATCCATCTGATATGGAGGAGGTGCAAGGAGAAACACTGCCTGATCCAGCATACCCACCTCTTGAGAAATGGACTCGTGATCATCCGAAGACACAGGTAATTGGTAATCCAGATGAAAAGGTACTTACACGCTCACAACTAAAAGCAAAACAACAAGAATTAAACAAACGTTTAGATTTCTTCATGTTTAATGTTTTCATTTCCAAAGTAGAACCTAAAACTGTGAAACAAGCTTTTCTACACTCAGATTGGGTTGAGGCCATGTAGATTGAGTTGGCCGAATTTGAAAGAAACAAAGTTTGGCATTTTATTCCTAAACCGGCTAACTCCTCTGTAGTAGGTCTCAAATGGGTTTTTTAAAATAAGCTTGATACTGAAGGTAACATTGTACGAAACAAAGCTAGACTTGTTGTTAAAGGATACTGTCAACAGGAGGGGATCGATTATGATGAGACCTTCGGTCATGTTGCGAGACTTGAGTCCGTCCGAATATTTTTGGCATTTGCTGCCCATAAAAACATTGATGTCTATCAAATGGATGTCAAATGTGCTTTTCTTAACGCAAAACTCGAGGAAACAGTGTATGCGGAACAAAGCAGTCTATGAATTAAAGCAAGCACCAAGAGCTTGGTACGAAACTTTAACCGGTTTTTAAAACAATCAAACTTCAAACAAGGCTCTGTTGACCCCACCTTATTCCGAAGGAAAGTCGGTACTCATCTAATGTTAGTTCAAATCTACGTGGATGATCTCATCTTCGGCTCAACAAACCCTGAACTTTCAAAAGAATTCGAAACCTTAATGAAAAGTAAATTTCAAATGAGCATGATGGGGAAGATAAATTACTTTCTTGGACTACAAGTCAAGCAAACCTCAGAAGGTATTTTCATAAATCAAGAGAAATACACACAAAGCCTTCTAGAGAAATTTGGAATGGAAAACTGCTCAAAATGCGAAGGTTCCCATGACTGCTGGTACACGTCTCTCACCTTCGCTTGACAAACCGGCTGTTGATCAGAAGGTCTACAGAAGCATGATCGAATATCTACTGTACCTAACTTCTAGTCGACCAAACATAATGTTCTCTGTGTGCAACTGTGCACGATATCAGGCGAATCCAAGAGAACCTCATTTAGCCGTAGTCAAGACGATCTTTTGATATCTCCATCGCACACCCTCACTTGGATTATGGTACCCTGCCAACTCAGGCTTCTTTCTTCAAGCCTATTCTGATGCTGATATTGGTGGTTGTGCTCTTGATCGTAAAAGCACTTCAGGTGGATGTCAGTTTCTTGATGGAAAGCTCATCAGTTGGCAATCCAAAAAGCAAACATGTGTTTCCATCTCCAGAGCCGAAGCTGAATACATTGCTGCTGATGCTTCTTGCACATCCCCGATGATATGGATCCAAAGCCAACTTCGTGACTATGCCATTCATATGTGAAGGATCCCACTCTTCTGTGACTCACAAACTGTCATACAAATTTGTCATTATCCAGTCCAACATTCAAAGACCAAACATATTTCTCTATACTATCATTTCATTAAAAGTCATGTAGAAGAAGGAAATATTGAGGAACTGACACGCCTAGGTCGTCGTGCGGTCAAAAATAAGAGAAAAATACCTAACACACACTAGTACAGTGGTAGTCAGGGTCGATCCACAGGAGCTTGGTAGTTAGACTAAATGAGAGATTACCAACTAGTAGTGTCACGCTACAGTCGGAGGATCTAGTTTCTACCTTCCTAATCACTAACAAACTAAAGCAATGATCAAACACATTCAAGCCAAGCTAAGCTAAGCTCAAATAACCTAGTCACTTTCTGAAATCAGAAGTACATCTCTGAATAAGAAGCAATCAAAGGCATCCAAACTAGCAAAACCAAGCAAAGCATAAACTAGCCACTAACTAAAGTTCTACTGAACAGTTACTAGCCAAAGTTCAATGCCTAAAAAACTAACCTAATTAGCTACTGATTTCAGTAAAAGAAAACAATTCCAACAAGGTCAAAGCAATATCCAAACATAAATCAAACATTCAAAACCCAACACAAGCATAAAAACACCGAAATACCAATATTAAATGTAACCAAATGATTTTCATTCACCAAATCCGAATCCTAAACATCCAACAGTAACAAAATATTACTAAAACAGAAGCCAAAGCTTAATATCAATGGTTGTCACTCCCAAAGATACAAAACCAAGCTTAATCCAAACTAATTAATTACAAATAAAATCCAAAACATGAAAATACCACTTAAGAAGTTGCTGAAACGAAATCTTGGAGTCAAAGAGCTTCAAGGTCGATTTTACACCCGGTCTTTGCTAGGGTTTTCGGCTGGAAATGCCTCTATTTATAGTTGTAATTTTCCCGCAGCCGTGCCGCGCAGATGAAGAATCCGCGGCGCGCGTACTAATCTTTTCCCGTTTCTTCGGCATTTGAATGTGTTCCACTGCCTTAATCCCGCGTAGCGCGTACCATAAATCCGCGGCGCGCGTACGAGTTTCCTTGATTTTTCATTCTTTTCCAAACTTCTTACTTTTGCACGCTTTTTGTCCCTGTTTCCATTTTTTTCTCCAAACAAGTCCTGACACGAAAAGTGAGAATACCCAGACATATTTGATATAATTTTACCAAGAACAGGGCTCAACAACGCCTAAAATACTTGATATCACTAGGCGTTGTCAGGAACACTTCGTCCATACGAACGACCAGTTGGCCGACATCTTCACCAAGGCCCTTGACAAAAAAGCTTTCACACGAATCGTCCATGGGTTAGCCATGCTTGAGTCATCCGCAGTTCTAGTAACTTAATCAGATACGTACTTTAAAACCTGTACCTTTGATATCTTTTTATCTTTTACTTTTTAAATTTTTTTCTTAAATTCAGCTTAAATTGTTTTAGGACAAAATTTGTTTAAATTTAGGAAACGTTTTTTTTTTCATCAGAAGGGACACTATTCATTAACGAACCTTCGGTTCTATTCGGGTAACATATTTCAAACGATGCAATACAGCATCCTACTGTTACCTTTTCAAACTTACTATTCACATCCAAATCTTCGGTTCCCTTCTGATAAAGTTTTTTTTTAGTTCTGCTACTTACATGACTCATGGTTTCTCTCATCCGAATCATCCTTTGCAATATCAAACACTCCATCTTAAAGGAGAAAACGTTGATTTTAGAATCTGTAAATACATATCCCATTGTACTAAGGGATATTTTGGATTCGACTTGCAACATTGGTAAATCTTCGGATGAACTGATCAAGGTTAAAGACCTTCTTACAGATTCATTCTTCGGATATTTGTGGCTGAATTCCTATGGTCACATCTTACTTGCACCCAGTGGTTCTCACCTTTGCTTCAGTAAATAACTAATCAAAAAGACTTGGTCTTTTCAGGATCCTAAGTCTCTTATCTTGCATGGTACTGTCCATTTGACTATTGTCGAACCAAAGAATTATCAATACACTTTCTCTCAAAATCAGCTCAGGGGATAAAATCTATTTCAAGCGAACACAATTTTAATACCAGTTTCCATCTATCAAAACAATACAAATTATCAATGCAGGTCCATAACACTCTACATGCAATTACAAACGAAATTAAATTCGAAGGGACCTGTGTTAATTATTCAAGGTGCTCAATAAAATTTTCAAAATTGGAATATCTTTGGATACCTTAAACTTTGCACCAAATACTTCGTCTGGTGAATGGAGATATATTTTTCAAAATTGGAATATCAAGGTGCTCAATAAAATTTTTGAAAATTGGAATATCTCAGTAACCCGTCTTCAGCTACATGGGTGGACTAGTGCACGATTCTCAAAGGCTTGTCATCCGATAAAAGTGTCCAAATACTTCCTCTGGTGAACGAAGATACATTTTTCTGCTTCTTCAAATTTCAAATATCCTCTGCAAACATAACCTTAAAGTGTATTGATGCTCTTCGGTTTGGGAAATGTCATCTAAGGTTGTACTGGGTTCGTATTTGAGATCACAAAATGCAAAACACTATTTAACCATGCGAAGGTGGAATATAAACACGGGGTTCAGTTATCATGCGATTGATAAGATCATTCAGACATATTTTAGAATGAGTGTGTCAGTGGGACTTCCTAGAATCATCAGCTCTCATCCTCCAACTCAACCAACAAATTGGTTTTCACAATGCTAAATCAGTCCTTTTCCTTTCACCTTCGGATGATGAATCATGCGGTCATTATAGCAAACTTCGGTTGTATACTTAATATTCAAAAATACAAAAAGACCTTCGTTTCTTAGTATTTTTTAAAGTTATTTATGCTTAACGAATCGTCTGGTTACAAGGGTTGTTGGGATTATACGAGAGATCAGGGATTTAGCTTGAGCCTAGTTTGCCTTGGGAAATGCAGGGACCAATCATATTGCAGCATAACGGTTACTTCAGGATGACGCACCTGTCACGCGACAAAAAGGGAATGTCCCCTCAACTTACGGGTGACGTGGATGAATTCTATTCGACCATTTCAAACGAGCATTAAATGCTCACACTCTCTCTCCATTCATGACCCCACTATAAATACTGAATAAACCCTTCCGTCATCCCTTCTGGTTCCAAAACATTTGAACCTGCAACTCTTTTCCTCTCTTCTCCAACTCGCAAATCTCCCAACACTCACCATGTCTGTCGATGCTATTTCCTTCACTGCCGCCGATGCTGATTCTGTTCCGGATCTCAAACCAATGTCGGCTAATCATATTACAAATCTGTACCCTGAAGCTTATTCCTCTACAATGGCGATGCTCGTCGTTTGCTTACAACATTCACCACTGCACTATGCCATGACTGCCAATCCTATCGTTCCAAAGATCTAGGTCGATCGTGCACATCATACTGCATGACTGAATGCGGACAGTCAATCAATAGCTTTCGAGATCGTGACTGCCAAAAAGACAAAGAAGACGATTACTATAGGTAAAGAACAATTTGCAAGGGTTCTTCGTTTACCAGTGGCTGGAACGTTTCAAATGGCTTCTCAATCTAAAATTCTGAACATGCTGAACGAAATGGGTCACACTCCAGTTACACGATCAATGAGTCTATTCAAGAAGAAGCACTTGCCTTCGGTCTGGGCATATTTCTTTAGCATCATTCTGAGGAGCCTCTCTAACAGGACCTCAGGATTGGACTCTGCTTCATACTATAACTGTCATGTTGATTATGATACCATATTATGGACAAACTTCCTTGTGTATCTAAACCATGCGAAACGAGCCACTAAGATTGTTTCAGCACGTTTCTGGGCTCTGATTGTCCAAGCCGCGTATGCACATGAGAAGTTTCCCGTACCTTCGGATATACCCGCTCACGACTTTGGACTAGCTCAAGTTCCCACATGCTCACCTTCGGATGAAAACATGGATTTTGTTGCACAAATTCCAGAAGCAATGCTGTGTAAAGTACCTACTGAGAATCTAACCTTATTCGCTTACCGCCAAACACTCACCATTCCACACCCTCTTCGAGTTTTTCAAAGGGTGATTGAATCTGAGCTGCCTAAGGCCAATGGTGGAAAGCGAAAGGGCACAGTTGAACCATCCGAACCCCAGGCAAAGAAACCCAAGACAAAGAAGAAGGGCCAGCCGAGTAAACCAACAAAGAAGAAACATGCTCCGTCTTCACGCCCAACGACACCCAGATCCGAAGAAGAAGAAGAACACTCTCATGCTGAGGATACTGTGATCCTCACCAACCGAAGATACTACTACCACGGTACCACCTTCTGATCTAATTATCTCTTTATTTGACACTCTAGTGGTGTCCGCACATATGACCTCTGTCGAAACATCCAATATGGAGACAAGTCATATTGAGACCCCTGTGCACACATCTTGGACACACTTCTCACTCTGGACGATCAAAAAACAAACGATCAACCCTCACCACCACCAAAGCATACAATGCCTCTTGATACTGTGACAACCGAAGTCCCTCTCAAAAATGCATTCTTTTTGGACGATCTGGCCGACTCTCCATCTCCACTTGGATTTGAGAATGCAAAAGAAGATTACTTTGAAACGGGACCAGTTCAGATACAAGATGAAGATGATGATGAACCAGAAACCAGCCTCGTGTCTATGAAACAATTTCGTCAACTCAACAACAAGTTGAATCTTCTGATTCAAGCCCAGACGACATACACTTCGGACAAGGTGTCTGGAGTTACTGCTGAACTTTTATCTGAGTCTCTTAAATCCTTTGAAAGTTCCATCACCACCACCATAAGTAAGAGCATTGATGATGTAGTCAAGTTGATAGAAAGTGATGTGAAATAGATGACACGCAATGTCTTGGAGAAAGTCGACTTGCGTTGTAAGACATTTGAAAAGATGATTGAAGATAAATCCCATCACCTTCTGGAATAGAAAAATGAAAAACTCAACGTAGTGGTCACCAAACTGAATACTACCCATACTGAAGTTCAAGCAAAGCTTACTTCCATGACTACTTCTGTTGAAAATTTATCCAAGAGAAGTGCCAAGGAATTTGATGTACAACTCACTAGCCTTCGGACAGATCTTGACACCGCCAAGAAGACTATAGGTGAGTATGAACCAAAGGTACACGAGCTATACGTATAAAGAGGCACAAAGAATTTCGGATCAACAAATGAAGATTATGGTCTCTCAGACAACTGATTCTATCTTAAAGGATATTGCGACTTTACTTGCGTTGGTCAGTCGATTACCTGGTGCTCCGAAGCCCAGCCAGCCTTCGACCAACCGGAAGGTCAACACATGGAAGACAAACCACCTTCGTACCAACAGCTACAATCGCACCAGTAACAACCTTTGCACCAATCACTCAGATAACAACCACCACTGTTCCCATAACAACAAACCCATTCTTCGGTTTTACTTCAGCTCCATCATCTACAACCGTATCCACCACCACACCGGTTAGTACAAATACACTTTCTTGGGGATGTTTATCTTCAACCCCAATTTCAACTGAATCCACCTCAAGTATCAAAAAAAGATTCTCGAGTGCAATCAAACTTGGAGTAGGTTCTGCATCGACAACCACCACAACAAAAACTACAACTTCACAAGTTCCTCTTGAAACCACCTCAAGTATCAAAAAAAGATTCTCGAGTGCAATCAAACTTGGAGTAGGTTCTGCATCGACAACTACCTCAACCAAAACTACAACTTCACAAGTTCCTCTTGAAACCGGATCATCAATTGACAAGGGCAAGAAAATTGCACAAGAATTGTCCAAGTCTGAACAGAAGCAACAGAAGGTGGAGGAGTATGAGAAGTTGAGGCACTTGTATGTGATTTCCCGTGATCGGATGGGAAAGAAAGAAGTGATGGGTCCAGTGAACAAAATCTGGACGTATGAAAAAATTATGTCTTTGGCTTTCACTACTGTGGAAATGTTTGAGAGAGTACCTATTGTCTATTATAATGTTGAAAACACTATACAACTGCAGCTGGATATTCCGTTCAATCCGAAGCTTTATGCTGCCAATGTCTATGACATTGAGTTTGATCCTGCGGAGAAAAGAAAGTTTCAAGAACAAAAAGCCTGGTTTCATGCGAACCTTGCTGCTGATCAAACTCATGTCTGGTCTTGCTTAAAGATTGTGGGGATAGACAGAATCGAGGTGGATAGTTGTTCGAAGATGTCTATCAGAATTATACTTACCATGTCCGAAGAGGAAAAGAGAAGATAGAAAGTTCATTTACAGTTGCTGATTTTCCCTTGACGAATCCAAATAACTTCATTGTATTGGTTGAAAGATGCTACAACTTGACTCAGACGAGGATCTCCAAGCAAGTGAGTCTAACACGAAGTCAGAGAATAATTGGAAGATTTAAGGGTTCATCTCTCCGAAACTTCTCTCAGTATGATTATGACATTGCTAAGCTTTTCAAAGAGTCTGATCCTACTGCTGATAAAGAGGTCACTGGTATAAGCAAAATTAGTGATGGAAAAATTTTACAAGATCCGTGGGGAGTTGTATACAAAGGAAAACTCACAAGGAAAGCAGCATTAAGGAAGTTATTTTTTGATATTAATTAGAAGGAAAAGTTTCCTACAACTTTTTTGGAGGGAATGTTAACAAGGGTGACTTTGAATAATGAGAATTCGGATAACGCGAAGAACGAACTGTGTGATCATCTTAAATGGTGGATTGTTGTTCGGAAGGATATGACCAAAGCTTTTAGTATGTTATAGACTTCGGATACCTGACATCTTCACCACAAAGGGGGAGAATATTAGGGTGCTGAGTTGGATTTTGATATCCGAAGTTCAAGTATTCCTGTCCGAAGATCATGATGTAAATGAAGTTGAAGTGCTGATCCGAAGTTAATGCAAGCTGTCATATTTTGAGTTTATCTGTTAAGTTATAGATAATGTCTAGGGTTTTTGTACATATCTGTAGTTGATAGATTTATGTGTTTATCCTATTTATTGTTTGTATTTAAACACAGGAAACCCTAGATAGTGACGTACGTTCATTAACAGTCTTGATATTCATTGTAACGATCTTCATAGTTGCTCGTCATCCTGATTTGGAGCACTATCTCATTTACAGTGAATAAAATCATTCGACATATTGAATACTCAAATAAACATTGTTCTCGTTGTTAGTTTTAGTTATTATTCGATCTTACACACACAATAACAATATAACTTTTGTGAATTTTGAACTTTTTCTAAAAAATATTCTGAGTGTAATGTGTAAAGTCGGATTTGACGTGTGCGGGATAATTATAACGTAAAGATAGAATCAAATATCCAAGGTGTCGAATGATTAATTATCAAATATGTGAGGTGTACAAAAGATCTAGCTCCAATCCCTAGGATGAGCATAAGCAAATACAATCTCACATTGTGAGCTCTAACCTAACAATGAATATTACATGAGTATATATAGGTAGGCTACAAATTAGGGCAAGGCCCAATAAACAAGGTTTTACAATGGGGCGACCAAGCTTGTCATGCATCACTCCATGAGGGCCTTTGTACCCCAACAATCTCCCCCTCAAACGACGGAATGGATGATGTATCGCAAGGTGGCAAATGGGTACTAGCGGAATCACAGATGATGAAAACACGGGATCGCGAATCCGGTCACCTCATATACGTAAAAACTCCCCCTTAACGTGTCACCGGTCTTTATAAAATGTGATCGTGAAATAACCCGCTAGATATGAGAATGCGCTCAATCGGGAAATTCAATAAAAACTCCCCCTCGACTTGAGCGTATTCGTCAATGCCTAAAAATTCGGCAATTTCTTTGTAACAATATGAATTATGGAATTCAAAAAATTTCTTGCGTTTTTTATTCTTCTTTGTTTTGTTCACCGTTCACCAAAAAAATCGTTTACTGTGGGGGTTTGCCTTTGTTTTGAGTGGGGTTCCAAAATTTTACAAATTAGGGTTTGAATTTGGGTTTAAATGGGTTAAAGAATTGGGTTTGAATGTATTTTTGTTTTTGGTTCTGATGGATTTGTGTTGAGTTGTGTTGGGCTAGTATGATCCAAAGGTTTGAACTTTGAAGGCTAGGATCCGAAGGTTTGAGTTTGGGCCTGTGTTTGGTTGGGATCCAAATTAGGTGTTAATCTGCGGTAACCCTTTTTAGATGCAAAGCCTTTGACTTGCCTTTTTAACCACAAAAGAATTACTTTTGACCAATTCATCTCATTCTTCATCATCGTTCCCCTTCAACATCATTCTCGCCTGCATTCATTCTCCACTTTCAATTGTTCTGATTTCTTTCTGTCGTATCCGAAGGCAACAACTCTTCGTAGTCATCTTCTCCACTTGATCCAATTTACTGTTCTGATTGACATCCCTTCGGAACCATTATCATCTCCATCTGTTTCTGATTCTGTTCCAATCGACCAACATCACCCTTTATACATTTGAGGCGATTTCGTCTGATTGAATCACTGATCGACATCAACACTACATCACCTTCGATTCCAACTTCATCTATCTGATTGTTCATCCAAAATCATGTTCCGAAGGCAACTTTCACACTGATTTTATATCTGATTCATGTTCACCGCCATTGAAGACCATCATCAGTTCCGAAGGCTTCATAAATCATCTTTCATTGCTCATTTTCTTTTCGTCTGACCAACTGATCAAACATACGAAGGTTACTTTGGTGTTAATCACATCGTCAGATTTCTTTGGCTTTTCTGATTCATGTTTTCTTTCTTTTCTTCTACGATTTCTTACATCCAATTCTGTTCATCCCCGTTTCATCATCTCTTAGTTCCGATTTCAGTTCCTTTGTTTCAATCGGATCATAAGCATCTTAGAAGGCTTCAGATCGAAGCTTACATCTTCCGACCGCAATACACCCTTCGTCTATTTATATCGCCGATCTCAGAAAGAAATGAAGCCTTCGTAACTGCACTTCAGCATCACCACATCACAAACAACATTTTCCAGTTTATTCGAGTGATTGAGGATCTGTTATGTCATACAACGCCACAATCACCGTCAGTTTCAAGATCCTATCGACTAACATCATTTTTATCACAACTTGAAGGAAAAACGAGAATATGGTCTTCGTCTTTTTCGTCAATCTAATCCAGCGAGTCCATTATTAAAGCCCAAATCGATATTTTGTTTCTGTTGGTCAAGAACACCATTGAATGTTCTTCCTGAAATGTCTCAAAGAATCAACACCATTTTAACAAGACCAACTCAAATCAAAGAATTGGTATCGATATCATGAAGAATGTTACCGTCAAGGTATTAACACCCTCTCAAGTTCAACATTGTTTAACAAGAAGCATCGTTTACCCAATAAAACAGGAAGCAAATAAAAAAACATTCTTTAATCTCAATGGAATTTATCAGCTTGTACAAGCATCAATCTCGCAAGAATCTTATCTTCAAACCCAAACTAATCGAGATAAAAAAATACTGAGCAAATAGCTTTAAGAACCGATCAATCGAGAATAAGGAATACGTTTCCATAAAAGTCAATAGAGACATAGACCAAATCTCAAAAGGAATTGGAATTGGATAATCAAATGAATAAAGACTCAATAAATATCAACCGTGGCGCTTCAGTAAATCATAAAATCGGAAACTAAAATCACTTTTGACGAACGTATAACTATCGAGTGAAGCTAGAAATGAGAACAGTGATGTTGATTGTGATTTAGGGGTCAATTCTTGGATTGGTCTATTGAATAAACAAATTAGGCATATATTTGGATAATGAATAGAAGGTAAAATGGGTTTTATCTCAGATCTAGATCTAGAAAATTTGGGCTAAAAAAGGGACAATGAACACTACATGAACAGATCTGATGTAAACATGAATATCCAACAATCAAGATAAACTATAAAAGAAAGGATGAGCCAACTCTTTCAACAATAAAATATTGATTATGAACAGTAACATGAACACTATGATGAACAGTAACACCAAGAACAAGCAAGATGAACAATATCCCAAAAAGATAAATGAATCCAAAAACTCATGAGAGACTCACCAACAATCCTTGAAATATTGAAACAATCTTAAAAAGTTGTCAAATCGAGATCGTTCCCTTGACATAATCGCAAAATCTTCCAGGTACGGCTCTGATACCAATTGTAAAGTCGGATTTGACGTGTGCGAAATAATAATAACGTAAAGATCAAATCAAATATCCAAGGTTCCGAATGATTAATTATCAAATATGTGAGGTGTGCAAAATCTCTAGCTCCAATCCTTAGGATGACCATAAGCAAATACAATCTCACATTGTGAGCTCTAACCTAACAATGAATACTACATTAGTATATATAGGTAGGCTACAAATTAGGGCAAGGCCCAATAAACAAGGTTTTACAATGGGCCGACCAAGCTTGTCATGCATCACTCCATGAGGGCCTTTGTACCCCAACATAATGTGTATTTGTGTGTGTTACGTGTTTCTGCATGTCTATGTGTGTGTTCTGAGTGTATTTGTTTAAAAAATGATTGTGTGTGTTATTAAAAATAAATAAATAATGTTTTATCTTTTAATATATAACAATGTACTTTTATTTCTTTTACATATATAGCAACGTACTTTCATTTCTTTTTATGTGTGTGCTAATATCTTTCTGTGTGTGTATGTATTTTTGTGTGTATGCCTTTAAAAAAAACTTGTTGGGTCATAATTTATTATGGTTTAATCTTTGCATTTTGGGCTTAAAGGAATATTTAATCTGGGCTTAAAATAGAAAATAAAGGCTAAATTGGATATTTCGGTTGGGGACCGAACAACGCTTGGTTGTTCAGTGTAATGGACCGAAGTCCTCTTCCTTGTTCGGTTAGGCCTTGTCTAGATGGGCTTAGAGTTTTTGTAGACTCTATAAGGAAATTATAGCCTCATTAGTCATGTTGGTTGCCTTGAAGTGTGTGCTAAGTAGAGAGAGAATCTTCTTTGTTCTTGCAACCAAACAATCTTATGTACTAGTCTTTGGATTAATCAAAGAGTGCATTGAAGGTGATAATCTCCTTGTTGTTATTGTGTTCTTGTGATATGATTGATACCAAGTAGATCTAGAGAGTATTGTGGACCTACAAAACTTTATCTTACTGCCCCTCTTATAGATATCAATAGAAGCTTACAAAATCTACCGATTTGGTTCTGTTTTACATAAAATTTTACAATAAATAACAACCAACATTGCAAAATATATCAGTAATAGCAACCAACGTTGTAGAGGTTAATCAATTTTTGGTTAGTTTTCCAATTTTGTTATTTTCCAGATTTGGTCTAGGTGACATTGATACAATAATGGCCTAATGGGTTAAATGCGAGAAATAACTACATGCTTTAATTCTTATTTTTTGCAATTAGCCCATATTTATAATCTACACACACTATGCGCTCAAAACTTATATTATCTAATATGCATTAAAAAATAAATAAAAATATGTGCTATTTTTACAATTACCCATTTTTAGGTAAATGCACGAAATAGCAATGTACTTTCATATGTTTATGTGTGAAGGTATCACTAAAACACCAGATCTAAATTAGAATGATGCAAGATAAATACAATAAAAAACATACCTCCTTTATCTGTATGTTATATGTCTGTGTGTGTTTTATATTAAAAAATAAAAAATAATGGTTTACCATTCCTTTTATAGATATATCATCGTATAACACATAGGCACACACACAGTCTCTCTCTACTCTCTACAAGAAGACAAAAAACCCTTGTTCTTGTTATGCAATATTTCCTTAGGAAACTGTCTGGCTGCTTGGAACCTAAGGCAATTTGTCTATTAAATTTCCATCAAGGATAAGGCATGTGCCTATTCAGTTTTTGCAGTCTTTTTAAACAAGGCCACTATTCATGTAAAATAAAACTGTTATTTTAGTTTCTAATGTTTTGTTAGATTTACTATTATTTTTTTATTTATTTTTACTCAATATTATTTATTTTAAGTCATTGAATATTTAGATTTGTGGAAGTTTGACTTTTTATGATTTTGATTTTTAGTAATTTTAAATAGTTTTTAAAAAAAATTAGTTTTATAACTTTTTCAATCTTTTTTAGAAGTTTGTTCTTGACGAATACATTCTTATAAAGTAACTTTTTTTTGAAATAAATTTTTATATATTCTTATTTTTGCATTTTTTTAAATATCTTTTTCATTTTACATTATTTTTATTCTTTGATTTACGATTTTTCCGGTTTCACAAAATAGTTGTTTTGTTAGAAAATCGTTTTTCATTTTAGACTAGACTTATAAATAACTCTAATGTGATTTACAGCCATCATCTATTCTATATTATTTTATTTCTACCTCTAATATTCACCGTCTTTTAATTACTTATTTCTACTTAATATTTTTTGTTTGAAGCCATTAAATATTTAGGTTTGTGGAAGTTTGTTTTTCACAAAAAAATTTGTATTTTTTTTAAGAAATAGTTTTTTAAGAATTTTGTTTTATAACTTTTTTGTAAGTTTTTTTGTCCAATGCGTTTTTTACAAAATAATTTTTTACTGAAATAATTTTTTATATATTCATTTTTTTGCATGTTTTTCAATATTTTCCTCATTTTACATCTTTTTTATGTTTTCCATTTACGATTTTTTAGGTTTCAGATAATAGTTTTTCGTTAGAAAATAGTTTATCAATTTCTTAAAATTATTGTTGTTCATACATTTAAGGTTATAATAACCTGTATATTTTATACATGTTTTTCTTCCTAAATGAAAATGGAATTATTTTATATAATTAAACTTAAGTCTTTTATTAATTATATTTTGACTGTTGCACATATCCCTGTTCATACATTTAAGGTTACAATAACCTGTATTTGGTAAATTATGTTTTGACTGTTGCACATACATAAATTCTCACGGCAATGCGGGAAATGCATAACGTCTAGTTACTAACAAATTGAAAGATATCTTTGGTAGGCGTAATAATCGGATAGGGGTATTATAGAAACCGAAAATGATCATTAAACTGCAAACTTTAAAATCAGCCAAATCAAAATCAAATAGTAGCTCTCTTTCTCTCTCACATATATCTCTCGATCGTGTTTCTCTATTTCCATCTCACCTCCCGCTTCTCCACTTCCGATCAAGCTTTCCGTACACCACAAAGGCTGCTTCACCGTCGATACCACCACCGCCACCGCATGTGATTGCGATACCACATGATTCCCCACCGTCAACCGTACCAACCTATGCACTTTTATCGAGTTCAGTCACCGGTATCTTTAAAGAAAGAGTCGGGATCGTATCCTGCTAGGGTTCTCATCATTGCCCTCACCGGTGTCGGATTTGTGCCCTTTTCTTTACCCGCAGCCACCAAACCAATCTAGATTATCTGATTATCCGATCCAAAACAATCATCTCTCTCCCTCCCACTCTCTGATTATCTGATCCAATGCAATCCAGATTGTGGCAACATCCCCCTTTTCTTTACCCGCAGCCACCAGCACAAGTAGAGAAGGTAGTTTTGCTATCTAGTATTTTCGTAAATAATGGTGTTTTTATCAATCTTTCTGATTCGTATATCTCTACATCATAGTTATGTTTTTTCAAGGTCAATGACCACATCTATTGCCCAACAGGTTTGTACGGCAACCTAGTCTCTTCTTCACCGTCACTGGGCAAACTCTCGGTCGCCTCCCTGTTCATTTGGGAAAACTCAAGATCACCGTCGCCCGATGATATATTCAAGGTCTCTGATCGACAAGCTGTATCATGTTTAATTCGGAGGAGAGCTTTTGCGGAAATTTCGTTATCGCCTCCGTGTTCGTTTAGCTCCTCCCCCTGATTTGTGCCACGTAAATCGACTAAATATCATTCCCTAGTTGTAAAGTTTGGATTTGGAGGATTACGGCTTCTTAAAGGCTCCCAATTGCCAAAAGTATCGCTGATGCTTTGCTATCGTCGGCTGGTTTCTGCTTTTGGGGAAAGGGACGACGTGTTTCAATGGTGGTCTGCTTGGGTTCTCTTTTCACATTTTCATGTAACGAGGTTTATTTACCTTTTAATTTCTTTTTAATGGATGCCGACTTTAATTTCTATCTTCTCTTTTTCTTGGTAACATTGGTGTGCACATGTAAATCATTCATAGGCTTCATGTATCTTAATACTATTTACTGTCCATAAACATGCAAATCATTTTAGGGTTAAGTAAGAGATAATGATCTTCTTTATACTAATTTGGACTGTGCACATATACATACTTTGTTCTTGGTGATTTTATGCACAAATGTGTGCATATGTGCATATGCATAAATACATATGTATATATTTTAATGTATGTACAACTGTATATATTCACATGTATATATGTGCATAGATTCATTGTGTTCGATTAGGTGTCTAAGCCCATAACTATAATTGGTATATACTTGAATTGATAGTAGCAAAGTTCTTTTGGGTTGCCCTCATTAGTCCAACTGGTATTAAGGTTAATAGAGAGAGAGAGAAATAAATAGTTTATTAATTTATTATGTGATGATAAATTAATTAGAAATTAGTTTGGAATAATCAGAATTAATTGGAATTAAATTGAGATTAATTAAAAGTGCAGGGGCTGGATTGTAATTTTTCAATAGTTGAACAATAGAAACTTTTGGTCGAAGTAACACGCGCGGCGCGGGCAAGGAGTGTCGTGGGGCGCGCGTCGTGTACAGCCGAAAAGGGTTTGGAGATAAGATGGTTATCTCATTTGAATTCAAGTAAGGTTTATCCTTTATCACCCTTGAAGCTATAAATACCCGTCACCTGTCACTATTATAAATACCCCTCACCTGTCACTATATATTCTATGCCCCATTCTTGTAGACAGTTCTCTGGAATTTTCTCTTCTCTCTCAAGCAGAATCTATCATCCTTCTGTAAGATTTTATATCGAGCTTTTCTTAATAAGATAATTAAGATAATAACATTTGCTTGGACATTTGGGTGTAAACCATTAGAGGCACGACACTTGTGGTGCATGCTTCCGAGAGATCAACAAGACAAGGAATAATTGTTATTTGCTATAATAACAATAAGGTATTGACAACGCCTAGTGATATCAAGTATTTTAGGCGTTGTTTAGCCCTATTCTTGGTGAAATTATATCAGATATACTTTGGTATTCTCACTTTTCGTGCCAGGACTTGTTTGGAAGAAAAGAATGAAAACAGAGACTAAAAGCGTGCAAAAGGAAGAACTTTGGAAGAGAATGAAAAATCAAGTAAAAATGTACGCGCGCCGCGGGCTTAAGGCGGTGGAACAAATTCAAATGCCGAAGAACCGGGAAGGGATAAGTACGCGCGCCGTGGTTTTCATATATGCGCGGCGCTGCCTCGGGAAATTTGTAACTATAAATAGACGCTTTTTCAGCCGAAAACCCTAGCAAAGACCGGGTGTAAAATCGACCTTGAAGCTCTTTGACTCCAAGATTTCTTTCCAGAAGACTCTCATTTGGTATTGGTTAGTTTTAGCTTTTATTTTCAATTAACTAGTTAGTAGTTAGCCTTGTCTTGTGTCTTTGGGAGTGACAACCATTGATATCGAGCTTTGGTTTATGTTTTTGGATCATTTAGTTACTGTTTTGACGTTTGGAATTGAGTTTGGTGAATGCAAAGCATTTGGTTACTTTTAAAATTGGTTTTTCGGTGTTTTGGATGCTTGTTTGATGTTTGGATGTTTGGATTATGTTTGAATATTGTTTTGGACCTTGTTGGGACTGTTTTCCTTTGCTGAAATCAGTAGCTAATTAGGTTAGTTTTTAGGTATTGAAGCATAGCTAGTAAATGTTCAGTCAGAACCTTAGTTATTGGTTAGTTTATGCCCTGTGTGATTTGGATATTTTGGATGCCTTTGATTGCTTCTGATTCAGAGATGTACTTCTGATTTCAGAAAGTGACTAGGTCTTTTGTTTGGTTTGAGCTTAGTGTATGCTTAGCTTATACTTGTTTGCTTATTGTCTTTTGGTGTTAGTAGTTAAGAATATAGAAACTAGCTTCTCCGACTGTAGCGTGACACTACTAGTTGGTAATCTGTCATCTAGTCTAACCACGAAGCTCCTGCGGATCGACCTTGACTACCACTGTGCTAGTCTGTGTTAGGTATTTTCTTATTTTTGACCGCACGACGACCTAGGCGTGTCAAATTTTGGCGCCGTTGCCGCCTCCCTGACTGCTTTACCTCTATCTCGCACTACGGCGCGAGCTCTGGAGAAGATGAGGCTGATCGAGCAGCAGCGCCCGGGTCAGTTCATCCGAGAACCGACAGAGCCATGACAGGACCCCCAGCCAGCATACGCCCAGCCGGCCCGGAGACGACAGAGACGAGAGGCACCTGCCGAGCCTGAGCCCGAGCGACAGCCGCAGTTATCCGAGGTATTAGCAGCCCTCCAGGACCTCCGTCAGAGGATGTCCGCCAGGGAGGCACATGATCGGTGGATGGCGGAGACGCAGAGGATGATCATGCTCCAGATGCAGTTCGATGATATTCCACCTCACCCTTCTGGAGGTGATGATGGGGCAGGTCCATAAGGGACCCGCCATGATGATTGATATACTTTTTCTTTTTCTTTTATTTTGAAAAATATATACTGAATTTATGATATTATTAGTTTATCTTTTATGTTGCGTTTAATTTGTTTGTTGAGTCATGCATATTGTACCAAATGGGGAGGAGTTGTTTCAAATAAGTGTGGGGTCACCGTGCCCCCTCCAGATATTTTGACCACCGGCGTGTTCACTGTAGCGCTACAACTCCGGAATACGGGATCAAGGATCCATTTGTTCGCAATTATACCTGTGGAACTGAGCACCAACCGAGCAATCTACTGTCCAAAAAGGGGTAACTCTTTCTCCCTTGTTTTGAAATAAATTTTGTACAACAGGGACGTTATACGGTTTTAAGTGTGGGGTGTGGACGGTCGAAAGAGTAAATTTTTTGAAATTTTTGCAAGAAACAAGTAATTTTTAAATTTTTAGCAACTTTTTCAAAATTTTTAATAAATTGCAAATTTGAAACGAATGGTTTGTGATTGTTGATAGCAATGGTATCTTTCAAGAGATACTATGTAGTTGTGATCATGCTATGATTTAGTCAAATAAGTTGAGTTTTAGGAGTTAGACGATTGGCTTGTTTTAAGATTGGAATTTAGGAAGGAAATGTCAATCTGTGGCCTTTGTTGTTCGAGCAAGTAGACATAAAATGGGGCCTACGGGCATTTATACTCCTTATTACTTAGACCAACTAGTTTGGGATAATATTTTCGAAAGCTCGCTACACGGACAGCATCGAAAGTCATGGACAATTCCTTAATGGCCTTTAGAATCTGAATGAGTAAGTACACATCATTGTGGACAGAAAGTTTGTAATCAAGGGTTCTCTAGAAAGCCATGAATTCCAAAGAACATTCCGATTAGGTTTTCACGAACTATTTTTCTAACTCTGGGAACAATAAGCTTTGAAACTAAACACAGTCAAAAATTGTTTGAGTCTTTGTTACAATTTGTTAAAAAACTCTCTTGCTTGGGGACAAGCAAGGCACAAGTGTGGGGTGTTTGACAACGCCTAGTGATATCAAGTATTTCAGGCGTTGTTTAGCCCTATTATTGGTGAAATTATATCAGATATACTTTGGTATTCTCACTTTTCATGCTAGGACTTGTTTGGAATAAAAGAATGAAAACAGAGACTAAAAGCGTGTAAAAGGAAGAAGTTTGGAAGAGAATGAAAAATCAAGTAAAAACGTACGCGCGCCGCGGATCTCATAGAGGCGCGACGCGGGCTTAAGGCTGTGGAACACATTCATATGCCGAAGAAACGGGAAGGGATAAGTACGCGCGCCGCGGTTTTCATATATGCGCGGCGCGGCCTCGGGATATTTGTAACTATAAAAAGAGGTTTTTTCAGCCGAAAACCCTAGCAAAGACCGGGTGTAAAATCGACCTTGAAGCTCTTTGACTCCAAGATTTCGTTCCAGAAGACTCTCATTTGGTACTGGTTAGTTTTAGCTTTTATTTTCAATTAATTAGTTAGTAGTTAGCCTTGTCTTGTATCTTTGGGAGTGACAACCATTGATATCGAGCTTTAGTTTATGTTTTTGGATCATTTAGTTACTGTTTTGACGTTTGGAATTGAGTTTGGTGAATGAAATCAGTAGCTAATTAGGTTAGTTTTTAGGTATTAAAGCTTAGCTAGTAGCTGTTCAGTCAGAACCTTAGTTATTGGTTAGTTTATGCCCTGTGTGATTTGGATGTTTTGGATGCCTTTGATTGCTTCTGATTCAGAGATGTACTTCTGATTTCAGAAAGTGACTAGGTCTTTTGGTTGGTTTGAGCTTAGTGTATGCTTAGCTTAGACTTGTTTGCTTATTGTCTTTTGGTGTTAGTAGTTAGGAATATAGAAACTAGCTTCTCCGACTGTAGCGTGACACTACTAGTTGGTAATCTGTCATCTAGTCTAACCACGAAGCTCCTGCGGATCGACCCTGACTACCACTATGCTAGTGTGTGTTAGGTATTTTCTTATTTTTGACCGCACGACGACCTAGGCGTGTCAAATTTTGGCGCCGTTGCCGCCTCCCTGACTGCTTTACCTCCATCTCGCACTACGGCGCGAGCTCTGGAGAAGATGAGGCTGATCGAGCAGCGACGCCCGGGTCAGTTCATCCGAGCACCGACAGAGCCACGACAGGACCCCCAGCCAGCATACGCCCAGCCGTCCCGGAGACGACAGAGACGAGAGGCACCTGCCGAGCCTGAGCACGTGCCACAGCCGCAGTTATCCGAGGTATTAGTAGCCCTCCAGGACCTCCGTCAGAGGATGTCCAGGGAGGCACATGATCGGTGGATGGCGGAGACGCAACGTATGATCATGCTCCGGATGCAGTTCGATGATATTCCACCTCACCCTTCTGGAGGTGATGATGGGGCAGGTCCATCAGGGACCCGCCATGATGATTGATATACTTTTTCTTTTTCTTTTATTTTGAAAAATATATACTGAATTTATGATATTATTAGTTTATCTTTTATGTTGCGTTTAATTTGTTTGTTGAGTCATGCATATTGTACCAAATGGGGAGGAGTTGTTTCAAATAAGTGTGGGGTCACCGTGCCCCCTCCAGATATTTTGACCACCGGCGTGTTCACTGTAGCGCTACAACTCCGGAATACGGGATCAAGGATCCATTTGTTCGCAATTATACCTGTGGAACTGAGCACCAACCGAGCAATCTACTGTCCAAAAAGGGGTAACTCTTTCTCCCTTGTTTTGAAATAAATTTTGTACAACGGGGACGTTATACGGTTTTAAGTGTGGGGTGTGGACGGTCGAAAGAGTAAATTTTTTGAAATTTTTGCAAGAAACAAGTAATTTTTAAATTTTTAGCAACTTTTTCAAAATTTTTAATAAATTGCAAATTTGAAACGAATGGTTTGTGATTGTTGATAGCAATGGTATCTTTCAAGAGATACTATGTAGTTGTGATCATGCTATGATTTAGTCAAATAAGTTGAGTTTTAGGAGTTAGACGATTGGCTTGTTTTAAGATTGGAATTTAGGAAGGAAATGTCAATCTGTGGCCTTTGTTGTTCGAGCAAGTAGACATAAAATGGGGCCTACGGGCATTTATACTCCTTATTACTTAGACCAACTGGTTTGGGATAATATTGTCGAAAGCTCGCTACACGGACAGCATCGAAAGTCATGGACAATTCCTTAATGGCCTTTAGAATCTGAATGAGTAAGTACACATCATTGTGGACAGAAAGTTTGTAATCAAGGGTTCTCTAGAAAGCCATGAATTCCAAAGAACATTCCAATTAGGTTTTCACGAACTATTTTTCTAACTCTGGGAACAATAAGCTTTGAAACTAAACACAGTCAAAAATTGTTTGAGTCTTTGTTACAATTTGTTAAAAAACTCTCTTGCTTGGGGACAAGCAAGGCACAAGTGTGGGGTGTTTGACAACGCCTAGTGATATCAAGTATTTCAGGCGTTGTTTAGCCCTATTATTGGTGAAATTATATCAGATATACTTTGGTATTCTCACTTTTCGTGCTAGGACTTGTTTGGAATAAAAGAATGAAAACAGAGACTAAAAGCGTGTAAAAGGAAGAAGTTTGGAAGAGAATGAAAAATCAAGTAAAAACGTACGTGCGACGCGGATCTCATAGACGCGCGACGCGGGCTTAAGGCGGTGGAACACATTCATATGCCGAAGAAACGGGAAGGGATAAGTACGCGCGCCGCGGTTTTCATATATGCGCGGCGCGGCCTCGGGAAATTTGTAACTATAAAAAGAGGTTTTTTCAGCCGAAAACCCTAGCAAAGACCGAGTGTAAAATCGACCTTGAAGCTCTTTGACTCCAAGATTTCGTTCCAGAAGAGTCTCATTTGGTACTGGTTAGTTTTAGCTTTTATTTTCAATTAATTAGTTAGTAGTTAGCCTTGTCTTGTATCTTTGGGAGTGACAACCATTGATATCGAGCTTTGGTTTATGTTTTTGGATCATTTAGTTACTGTTTTGACGTTTGGAATTGAGTTTGGTGAATGCAAAGCATTTGGTTACTTTTAATATTGGTTGATGTTTGGATTGTGTTTGAATATTGTTTTGGACATTGTTGGGACTGTTTTCCTTTGCTGAAATCAGTAGCTAATTAGGTTAGTTTTTAGGTATTAAAGCTTAGCTAGTAGCTGTTCAGTCAGACCTTAGTTATTGGTTAGTTTATGCCCTGTGTGATTTGGATGCCTTTGATTGCTTCTGATTCAGAGATGTACTTCTGATTTCAGAAAGTGACTAGGTCTTTTGGTTGGTTTGAGCTTAGTGTATGCTTAGCTTAGACTTGTTTGCTTATTGTCTTTTGGTGTTAGTAGTTAGGAATATAGAAACTAGCTTCTCCGACTGTAGCGTGACACTACTAGTTGGTAATCTGTCATCTAGTCTAACCACGAAGCTCCTGCGGATCGACCCTGACTACCACTGTGCTAGTGTGTGTTAGGTATTTTCTTATTTTTGACCGCACGACGACCTAGGCATGTCAAATTTTGGTGCCGTTGCCGCCTCCCTGACTGCTTTACCTCCATCTCGCACTACGGCGCGAGCTCTGGAGAAGATGAGGCTGATCGAGCAGCAACTCCCGGGTCAGTTCATCCGAGCACCGACAGAGCCACGACAGGACCCCCAGCCAGCATACGCCCAGCCGGCCCGGAGACGACAGAGACGAGAGGCACCTGCCGAGCCTGAGCCCGAGCGACAGCCGCAGTTATCCGAGGTATTAGCAGCCCTCCAGGACCTCCGTCAGAGGATGTCCGCCAGGGAGGCACATGATCGGTGGATGGCGGAGACGCAGAGGATGATCATGCTCCGGATGCAGTTCGATGATATTCCACCTCACCCTTCTGGAGGTGATGATGGGGCAGGTCCATCAGGGACCCGCCATGATGATTGATATACTTTTTCTTTTTCTTTTATTTTGAAAAATATATACTGAATTTATGATATTATTAGTTTATCTTTTATGTTGCGTTTAATTTGTTTGTTGAGTCATGCATATTGTACCAAATGGGGAGGAGTTGTTTCAAATAAGTGTGGGGTCACCGTGCCCCCTCCAGATATTTTGACCACCGGCGTGTTCACTGTAGCGCTACAACTCCGGAATACGGGATCAAGGATCCATTTGTTCGCAATTATACCTGTGGAACTGAGCACCAACCGAGCAATCTACTGTCCAAAAAGGGGTAACTCTTTCTCCCTTGTTTTGAAATAAATTTTGTACAACAGGGACGTTATACGGTTTTAAGTGTGGGGTGTGGACGGTCGAAAGAGTAAATTTTTTGAAATTTTTGCAAGAAACAAGTAATTTTTAAATTTTTAGCAACTTTTTCAAAATTTTTAATAAATTGCAAATTTGAAACGAATGGTTTGTGATTGTTGATAGCAATGGTATCTTTCAAGAGATACTATGTAGTTGTGATCATGCTATGATTTAGTCAAATAA
Organism: Cichorium intybus; assembly: GCA_023525715.1. Classification (NCBI taxonomy): domain Eukaryota; kingdom Viridiplantae; phylum Streptophyta; class Magnoliopsida; order Asterales; family Asteraceae; genus Cichorium; species Cichorium intybus. The sequence continues at coordinate 64,223,408 of CM042014.1, forward strand.
GTTGAGTTTTAGGAGTTAGACGATTGGCTTATTTTAAGATTGGAATTTAGGAAGGAAATGTCAATCTGTGGCCTTTGTTGTTCGAGCAAGTAGACATAAAATGGGGCCTACGGGCATTTATACTCCTTATTACTTAGACCAACTGGTTTGGGATAATATTGTCGAAAGCTCGCTACACGGACAGCATCGAAAGTCATGGACAATTCCTTAATGGCCTTTAGAATCTGAATGAGTAAGTACACATCATTGTGGACAGAAAGTTTGTAATCAAGGGTTCTCTAGAAAGCCATGAATTCCAAAGAACATTCCGATTAGGTTTTCACGAACTATTTTTCTAACTCTGGGAACAATAAGCTTTGAAACTAAACACAGTCAAAAATTGTTTGAGTCTTTGTTATAATTTGTTAAAAAACTCTCTTGCTTGGGGACAAGCAAGGCACAAGTGTGGGGTGTTTGACAACGCCTAGTGATATCAAGTATTTCAGGCGTTGTTTAGCCCTATTATTGGTGAAATTATATCAGATATACTTTGGTATTCTCACTTTTCGTGCCAGGACTTGTTTGGAAGAAAAGAATGAAAACAGAGACTAAAAGCGTGTAAAAGGAATTAGTTTGGAAGAGAATGAAAAATCAAGTAAAAACGTACGTGTGCCGCGGATCTCATAGACGCGCGACGCGGGCTTAAGGCGGTGGAACACATTCAAATGCCAAAGAAACGGGAAGGGATAAGTACGTGCACCGCGGTTTTCATATATGCGCGGCGCGGCCTCAGGAAATTTGTAACTATAAATAGAGGCTTTTTCAGCCGAAAACCCTATCAAAGACCGGGTGTAAAATCGACCTTGAAGCTCTTTGACTCCAAGATTTCGTTCCAGAAGACTCTCATTTGGTACTGGTTAGTTTTAGCTTTTATTTTCAATTAATTAGTTAGTAGTTAGCCTTGTCTTGTATCTTTGGGAGTGACAACCATTGATATCGAGCTTTGGTTTATGTTTTTGGATCATTTAGTTACTGTTTTGACGTTTGGAATTGAGTTTGGTGAATGCAAAGCATTTGGTTACTTTTAATATTGGTTTTTCGGTGTTTTGGATGCTTGTTTGATGTTTGGATGTTTGGATTGTGTTTGAATATTGTTTTGGACCTTGTTGGGACTGTTTTCCTTTGCTGAAATCAGTAGCTAATTAGGTTAGTTTTTAGGTATTAAAGCTTAGCTAGTAGCTGTTCAGTCAGAATCTTAGTTATTGGTTAGTTTATGCCCTGTGTGATTTGGATGTTTTGGATGCCTTTGATTGCTTTTGATTCAGAGATGTACTTCTGATTTCAGGAAGTGACTAGGTCTTTTGGTTGGTTTGAGCTTAGTGTATGATTAGCTTAGACTTGTTTGCTTATTGTCTTTTGGTGTTAGTAGTTAGGAATATAGAAACTAGCTTCTCTGACTGTAGCGTGACACTACTAGTTGGTAATCTGTCATCTTGTCTAACCACGAAGCTCCTGCGGATCAACCCTGACTACCACTGTGCTAGTGTGTGTTAGGTATTTTCTTATTTTTGACTACACGACGACCTAGGCGTGTCAGGTATGTAATCCTAAAACCATCTTAGTAATTTTTTATTATACTTAGGGTTTCCTTTAGATGTTCTTATTTTTAAGTTCAATAGAGAAAACATAGATCCTTTAGGTTGCATGTGAACTTAAGAGTCTTAAGTTTATCTGTTTGCCTTTTTCCTATCAGTAGTGGTATCAGAGCGTTAGTTTTGTTTTCTATTGAATTGTTATAATTGGAGAACTTGATCAATTAGTGTTTAGTGAGATTTAAAGGCCATAAATTTCGACTTGGGCCAGGGTTTTTTGGAAACCCTAACCGCCTCCCCTGTTTTTCGAAAATTGGGTAGGGTGTTTTAGGATTTTCTTTTTTGGTAATTATGATTAATTAAAAACTAGATAACTCATATACCCTTATTTTTGAAAAAATTAGAGGGTTAGGATTAGGATTAAATTATTTATTTAATTTAATTACTTAGTCCTTATCTGATTTAATTTGTTTAATTAATTGTTAATTAAAAGACTTATATTAAATCATTTGAATTCTCGAAATTTAAACCTAGTATTTTAAAAGTTTAAAATACATCTTATATATATATTATTAACTATTAATATTTATATGTATAAGAATCAGTCAGTCAAATCGCTAGTATGTCTCATTCACGAAGCTAATCTATAAAGGGGGTATAAGGAAACGGCCTACAAAATGGCGGTTGAATGGGTGACCACACTCACCCACCGCTTCCTTGATTAGTGGAGGGTCGTTAGCATAACAGATGTGATAGGAAACTAAATCTCATTAGAAGTATAATGTTATTAAAAGAAAGTACTAGAACCTTTTATATAATAAAATCCCAAATCTAGTTACTTTAGGAAAAATGTGAAATATATGCTAACCCATGAAATTGCACATTACACTTTATTAGTTGTTAGTGGAGCGTGTGTGGTTTTCCAGCACACTAATAGGGACTAATAAAGGGTTGTAATGGGTATCTCATAAATTATCATTGTTGATGGGGCGTGTGTGGTTTACCGGCACATCAATCGGAGATGATAAGCGAAATTGAGGTTACCAAGCACATTTGCATGGTTATTCACATCATATTTGTGATCCTCGGCATCCCAGTCACAAATGGAAGAGCATAATTCGAGATTAAACATGCCATTGAATAGTTTCAATGGATCTCAAAAGACCTAGGAATTTCACTTCATTTGCTTATCTTCCGCAGTGGAACTGATAAATCGTCATTTACCTACCTTTACAAAATTTACAATTAGATTACGGCATCCCTCTTCTAAGTTGTGAATTGTATAGTTGGGTCCTAGCCTTAATATTTATTTTTGGGTTAATATATTAAGGATTATACTTATCTAATTAAAACTATCTTACTTTTATAGATGTCTACTTCTGCTACTCCATCCGCTCCCCACAATAACCACAATAACTTCACTTCGATCCTTTCGCTCTGCTCGAAGGTGCCATTAGATGGCTCCAACTACAACGACTGTGTGCGAAACATTAAGATGGCTCTTAGATTCGAGGACAGAGAGTATGTTCTCGAAAAATAACTCATCGAAGTCGATCAAGAAACAACTACTCCCGAGGAATATGCCTCATATAAAAAACATTACGACGACGCGACCAAAGTGGCCTACATCATGGTCGCTACTATGGTCCCGGAATTGCAGAGATTTAATGAGGACTATTGTCCATACGAGATGAACAAGGACCATATGGAAAAGTTCTGTATGCGAGCTCGTCAAGAAAAGTATGAAGTAGTTAAGGCCCTCATGGAGTGCAAAATGAAAGAGGGAGTGTCTGTCCGCGCCCACGTGTAGAGAATGCAACGATACGTGGAACGCCTCGTGTAGCTGAATGTGCACTTTGACGAGGAGCTGGCTATTGATATAGTCCTGAACTCCTTGCCTAGTTGTTATGGTCAGATTATCTTAGCTTATCATCTAAACAACAGCGAGACCACTTTGGCTCAGTTGCACAAAATGTTGCAGACCCGCTGAAGCGGGAATGAAGGGTAAAAGTTTAGCCTCCACTTCCGCAGTGCACCCGTTCTGGCCATTGGACATGGAAAGGGGAAGAAGACGAAATGTCCTCCTAAGCAGAATTGGAATGGCAAGGCGTATGTCGGGTCATCTAGCAATGGCCCAAAGGCGAGGCCCAGTTCTGACATTCCTTCCGTCCCAAACCCCAAAGAGGCCGATTGCTTCTACTGTAACGAGAAAGGGCATTAGAAACGGAGCTACCCAAAATATCTGCAAGATCTTAAGGATGGCAAGATAAAGTCCTTATCTGCAGGTATATACACTATTTCTAATAACTCATCATCTACTCGTTCTTGGGTCCTCATACAGGATGTAGTTTTCACATTTTTTCTGACTTGCAGGGACTATGAGAAAGTGAGGAGTTGGAGCATGGAAGGATAAACTTGATCATGGGGAATAGGCAATCCTCTCTTGTTACCAAGATTGGAGTTTATAGTCTAGTACTTAGTAATGATGTTAGATTAGATCTATTAAATTGTTGTTACTCGCCAGAAATGGCTCGGAATATTATATCATTTCATGCATTGTTCGGACAAAATTATAGACATTCTTTTGATAATTTGAATGGTTCTATTTCTTCTTATAAAAATGGTGTTTTTATATTTGAAGCTTTACCTTGTAATGGTGTGTTTGAAACTGTGACGTGTGTAGAAAATTTAGGCAATAGTGTATTTTAAATTGATTCATCTAATGGTATAGAAAAGGCATGCTTGTGGCATTGTCGTCTTGGACACATCAACAATAAAGGCATTGCCCAACTCCAAAAGAACGGAGTGTTGGAATCATTCGACCTTAGGTCGGATGATGTATGCGAATCATGTCTTTTGGGAAAGATGACAAAATTACCTTTCACGCGATCTTGTGAAAGAGGTGAAGGTTTGTTGGATCTAATACACATGAATGTTTGTGGGCCCTTCAGATCAACCACAAGGGATGCTAATCGATTATGTTGGGTGTTGAAATAAGAGATTAGATGAACTAATATAGATATGGAATGAATTACACAATCAATCATACAATGATAATGCAACAGAGCTTAATTAAACAATAAGATATGATTAACATGTGCCGAATGATTTGATTAGAACTTGGCTTTACAATTGGGTTTTCTATCTTGGAGATATACAATTCTCGTAAGCTAATCTTGTAATATCTCATTTGACACGGTATGGTATCACTGATATTTATACTGAATCAGTGATACCAATAGTACACTTTTTACAGAGAATATACTGTCAGTGTATGTTGAGTCATTAATTAAGATTGAGTCAAATATGCTAATCGGATCTGTTGCCTGATTTGTAGCCTTTATTTTAGCTATCGGTTATGGAATGGGTCTGTCATTCCATACTTAGTTTTTGTTTATATAGCTTATTCGTAACCCTGTTAGGGTTAACTTTAGTAATCTCTTTACGGCGCTCATACAGAATAGTTCTCATTGAATTGTTCTTGAGTTGCATTGTTAATCATTCAACATCAGTTCTTCATATCGTCTGTTTTGATCTAGTTTATTTACATTATTCCGCATTTTGAATCACGATCCAACTCTTGCAATTCAACAATTGGTATCAGAGCGGGAGTTAGTGTTATTCTCAGATCTGTTTTTGATTATCTTCATCGTTACAATCGGTCTTAGATATCAAATTTTGATCTTTTACGTTCAACTCTTCCTTTTGATTTCTACCTACACTACTGATTCATTCAAAATAAACGTATCAATGGCTTTTGACGACTCACATACTCAGTCTTTTAATCTTTCAAGCAGTATTGGATCCACTACCAGGACTCCAATTCTATTCACTCAAGAGTATGAAGTCTGGGCGTTACACTTTGAAGATTATGTTCTTGGCATTGAAGAACATGGTGCAACGATCTGGCAAGCTATTACTGAAGAAACCCATGTCCACACAGACACAAGAAGGGTTATTAAAACCCTAAAAGAGTACAACAACTTGCTTGTCACTCACACAAACATTCCTCAAGACGAAAAAGATAAACTGATGTGCAACATTAAAGCATTTAGAATTATCAGGTTTGCTCTTCAAGCAGATACTCTTCGTCTAGTTAGTTCATGCCAAACAGCTAAAGAGATCTGGGATCGACTTAAAGAATTATATTCTGGAGATGCTGACCTTGAGCACTCTATTCAGACCACTCTTCTTTCCGATTTCGGATCCTTTGTACAAGGTTCGGAAGAAACTCTGACCCAGACCTTTAATCGATATAATCATCTTCTAAGTCGATTATTAAAATACAATCTGGCTCGAACTGTCATTGAGCAAAAGGTCACCTTTCTTGATGGTCTTCGTTCTGAATGGAAGGCTATTGTTTCAACAATAAAAGCCCATGAACAGTTCAAAACTTACACTTTGGCTAAGGTTGTGGGAATTCTGAAATCCCATGAAAAGGAAATCATTTCGGAAGCCAAAGCAACTACCAGTCTCGGCTCCCTTGCACTGGTCGCTGCTGGAAAGAAAACGGCCGAAATTGATTCCGAATCTGACTTTTCTGATGACGATTTGACCAGAGAAGACAAAGCCTTGATGGTATCTAATCCCAAGAAGTTCTTCAAGAAAAACTTTTCCAAATTCAAAAACCGGAATCGACAAGGAGGTTTCCATGCTGAAAAGACTGTGGAAGAAAGTCAGAAAAAGAAGAATGATGAAGAGAAGAAACTAGCAGGCGACTCAGGATATGATTGCCATTACTGTAACGGCAAGAATCACTTTGTGAAAGACTGTTTGCTCCGAAAACAAGCTGAGAAGAAGGAGCAGGTGAAAGATGAAGCTTATTATGCAAAGAAGATTGCAGAGCTGAAAAAGAACGATACTTCATCTACCAAGGCAGCTTTCGTGGTGAAAGAAGACAGCGAGTTTGGCGCCGTTGAAGTCTGGTCAACGGATTCGGAAGATGAGGAGGTAAGGAATCCAACACATGGTCGATGTCTGATGGTGAAAGCTGATCATTCCGAAAGCAGAGGTTATTCTACCGATGGATGTCCTGCTTCAGCAAACTGCTTTGCTGCAAAGCCTATCCATGAACAAGTTGAAGAATGTGAGGCTGTGGTCAAAAAAGTACGCTCTATCCTTAATTCTTTAAATATTTGCTCTTCTAGTTATGATGCAGAATTAGATGATCTTAGATTTACCGTTTCCAGTTTGAGTGATAGCTTAAAAAGAACACGTCTAAGTAATTCTAACCTAAATGATCAATTGAGCAGGATATCGAATAAGAATGAGGAGAGACGAATGAGAATCGAGGCGTTGGATAGTGAGTTAGTTAAAGCACGAGATGATATTATTTATGTCAAACGAGATAATTTAGTTCTTGTCAAACAGAGAAACATTTTTTGTTTAATTGCTAAACGTCTTTACAATAATATTACTCAATTACATCTTGATTGTGATATAGGCAGGGGTTTACACAAAATGATTTTGCCCTTTCTTGAGTTGAAAGAGGATGAAATCGATGCAGAATGTCATAGGTGTGAAACCATTGTTTCATCTGATGAGGTTTCGGAAGCTTATCGAATTGGACTTGATAAAATTGAAAGCTATATACAGTCCAAAGAACATAAAAGTATGGTCAAAGAATATTTTTCAGAAAATGATCACGAGGAAATTAAAACAGCAACTCTAAAGAATTTTCATTCACTATGCTCTAAACTAAATTCCGATAATATTCTTATTAATGAGAATATTTCTGACTTTGATGAAAGCGATATGAGTGAAATATCTGTTGAGGATGAAATTGATTGTTCGGAATTCGTATCAAACTCTACTGAAATTAAGAAAAATCTCATTTCTGAAAATTCAGTTACTTTTGCGAGAATTGTTGAAAGTGAAAAATCACACACTTTAACCGAACAAGCTACTGTTTTTCCAAAAATTCAAACTGTACCAAATCAAGTTTTTGTTAAACCAGGCTTAAATACAAAAGATGTAACTGAACTCAAAGTCCTAGTCGATAACGATAATTCCGATGTTTGTGATTCTTTCTTTTGGTCGGAACCAATTGACAACTCAGATGAGACTAAAGGTCTTTCCGAAATGACCTCGTGGAAGTCTCGTGGCAATTATATTTCTGGCTCATTGAACTGTAAAAATCCTGTTTCTCAAAATGGCTCATGGGGTGCAAAGAACTTGAAACCTATTTCTCCGAACTCTAAATCGAATACTTTCAAATCCGACTCCAATCACGGCTCAACATCTTGTGTTCATAAGTCTCCTGAAGAGCTGATTGCCAAAAGGAAACAAATGAATGCCAGGTATAAAAAGAATCTGAAAGAGAGAAAACAGTTCTGGAGAAACAAAAATAACTCAAACCCAACCCAGAAAGCCAACCCAATTCCTACTCGGAAAGTTGAGCCCACTCCAAATCCAAAACCAGTACCTAAACCATCTGTCTCAACTACCACAACAAAGACTCCTACACGTGTTCCCAGTTCAATGGATTCAAAAGGGAAGGGAAAACTCTATCCTGAAACCACTCAGGATCCTAAAATCCACAAGATTCATCCAACTGTTGCTTCCAAAACAAAACCCTCTCTTCAATCGGTTAAAAATCAAAATTCTTTTTCTAGCTCTCGCACTCAGAAAACTCATTTCTATCAAGTTTCGAACACAATTACTCCTAAGAAATCTCGTTTTGCTAAACAACAATGGCAACCCACAAAAATAAGAGTGTTCCGAATTGACAATAAGAGAAATGTACCATCTGTGAGAAAATCTTTTTGGGTTGAAAGATCGTGCACTTTTCCTATCGCAAGAAAATTCTCACATGGGCCCACACTGGTTTGGGTTCCTAAATCTCTCTAACTTGTGCAGGTCCTACGTGACGAACAGTATGATCCGGAATGGTACATTGACAGCGGCTGTTCACGTCATATGACTGGAAGGAAGGAGGAATTAAGAGAATATCGCTCACTGACGAATGGAGGAAAAGTCAGTTATGGGAACAATGCAACAGGCAACATCAAAGGCTATGGCATGATCACAAATGGTGAAATTTCGATACGCAAAGTGGCATATGTGGAAGGACTTCAGCACAACTTGATCAGTGTCTCACAACTGGTTGTCGGAACTGGTCTTAAAGTCTCATTTGATGAAGAAGGTTCCGAACTGATTGAGAAAGCATCCAAAAAGATTATATTGAAGTCAAAGAGAAAAGGAGAATTGTTTCCCTTGGATATGAGACCTATTCAAGGAAAACCTGCTATTTGCCTACTCACTAAAGCTACGAATGATGATAGTTGGCTCTGGCACAGGCGGTTGTCTCACATGAACTTTCGTGATATTAATAAACTGGTACTTGGTGATCTTGTGCGTGGATTACCGCTACTCAAGTACGACAAAGACCGACTCTGTGACGCATGCGAGCTAGGAAAACAAAGTCGGAAGAGCCACTCTACAATCATCAACACAAAGATCATCGAACCTCTGGAACTCTTGCATATTGATCTGTGTGGTCCATCTGCCATCGAAAGCGTCGCTCATAACAAATACATTTTGGTTGTGGTGGATGACTTCTCTCGTTTCACATGGGTGTTCTTCCTCAAGCAAAAATCTGAAGCGGCAATCAATATGATTAACTTTATCAAGCAGATAGAACTCCTTCTCCGAAAACAAGTTCGAATGATACGAAGTGATAATGGGACAGAATTCAAAAATAAAGTTCTAGATGACTTTCTCGTCAATAAAGGAATCACTCATAACTTCTCTGCCCCTTACACTCCTCAACAAAATGGAGTTGTAGAAAGACGGAATCGTTCTTTGTGTGAAGCTGCTCGAACCATGCTCTCTTTCGCAAAACTTCCTTTATATTTCTGGGCCGACGCCATCGCAACTGCTTGTTACACTCAGAACCGATCAAACATTACGAAACGATTCAATCTCACTCCCTATGAGATCCTCAACAAGAGAAAACCGAATGTGAAGTTCTTTCATGTTTTTGGAGCCAAGTGCTTCATTTTTAACTCGAAAGAACAACGAGTTAAATGGGACGAAAAAGCTGATGAAGGCATTTTTCTGGGCTACTCTCTTACATCAAAAGCCTATCGTGTTCTGAACAAACGATCTCGAAAGATTGAAGAAACATACTACATTACCTTTGATGATAGATATAATTCCAGAGCAAAGCACGTTAGAATCAAGTCTGAAGAAATCTTTCCTGAATCCAATACGTCCACGATTCCTCTTCTGGATCTATATGAGGAATTTCTGAATTTGTTTGATGACCAAGAAATCGCAAAAACATCAGAAGCAAACGCAAGAGATAACCAAGGCGATGAATTGTTGAAGCTTATAGAAAATACAGTTAGTGAAAACGAATCTCCACAAGAAAACCCCTCTGATGTTCCGATTCCGAACAATGCTCCAACTCCCATTACTGATGCACCAATCCAGGGGGAGAGTTCATCAACTAGTCAAGGGGAGCGTATGACTCTTGAGTCCGAATCAACCTCTCTACCAGTTGAACAAGATCATCCTGATAATAGAAACGATGCAATCTTCCAGGGGGAGAATGACCTTGAAAATAATAACCTTGACACACAGTCAGAGGTACATTCGGAAGCAGAAGAAATCATTTCAGAAATTAATCCTGAATATGATCCAAATTATCCTCCAATGATAAAATGGACAAGAGATCATCCAAAATCTCAGATCATCGGAACGACTTCTGCTGGTGTTCTTACTCGAGCTCAAGCTAAAGAAAAGCAAGCCGCATTATTTTCTAAAGTGGAATTTTGCATGTTTCATTCGTTTATCTCCAAGGTTGAACCTAAAACAGTTAAAATAGCACTTGATCATGCTGACTGGGTTCAAGCAATGCAAGATGAGTTAAACGAATTTGAACGCAACAGGGTGTGGCGATTGGTTCCGACACCGAAAAACGCATCCGTTCTCGGAATGAAATGGGTCTTTCGAAACAAGTTGGACAAAGAAGGGAATGTCATACGAAACAAAGCAAGACTGGTTGTCAAAGGGTACTGTCAGGAAGAAGGAATTGATTATGAAGAAACTTTTGCACCAGTAGCCAGACTTGAATCCGTTCGGATTTTTCTTGCTTATGCAGCACATAAAGGGTTCGAGGTCTATCAGATGGATGTCAAGTGCGCTTTTCTGAATGGAGAATTAGAAGAGACAGTCTATGTTGAACAACCACCAGGCTTTGTGAGCAGTAAACATCCTGATCATTGCTATGTACTAGACAAAGCTGTTTACGGCCTGAAACAAGCTCCAAGAGCTTGGTATGAAACTTTAACCAGGTTCCTTAAGCAATCCAAGTTCAAGCAAGGATCTGTCGACCCAACTTTCTTTCGCAAAAAGGAAGGAGGTCACCTGATGATTGTTCAAATTTATGTTGATGACATCATTTTCGGATCTACTCACCCAAGCCTAACAGCTGAATTCCGAAAACTGATGGAGACAAAATTTGAAATGAGCTCTATGGGCAAAATCAATTTCTTTCTAGGCCTCAACATCAAACAAAGCTCAGAAGGCATATTCATCAATCAGGAAGCTTATACCAAGTCTCTCTTAGAGAAATTCGGAATGAAGGGAGATTCTAAAGTCAAAGTTCCGATGGCTTTCGGAACAAAACTCACTCCTTCATTAGACAAACCTGCAGCAGATATCACTCTTTATCGTCAAATGATAGGTTCACTTCTCTATCTCACTTCAAGCAGACCTGACATTATGTTTGCGGTTTGTTACTGCGTAAGATTTCAGGCAAATCCTAGAGAGCCACACCACAATGCTGTGAAGAATATATTCCGATATCTCAAAAGATCAACCTCTCTTGGGCTATGGTATCCTTCAGGATCTGGTTTCTTTGTTCAAGCATTTTCCGATGCTGATCTTGGTGGTTGTGGATTAGATCGCAAAAGCACTTCAGGAGGATGTCAACTTCTTGATGGCAAACTCGTAAGCTGGCAATCAAGGAAACAAACTTGCGTGTCACTCTCAACAGCTGAAGCTGAATACATCGCTGCCGCTTCATGTACCTCTCAGATAATCTGGATTCAAAATCAACTGAGAGATTATGGAGTTAATATGAAACGTATTCCTCTTTACTGTGATTCTGAAAGTGCAATTCGGATCTGTCACAATCCAGTGCAACACTCAAAGACTAAACACATTGCACTCAGATACCACTTTATCAAAGATCATGTTGAAGACGGCAACATCGAGGTTCATTTCGTACGCTCAAATGATCAACTTGCTGACATCTTCACCAAAGCCCTTCCTGAACTAGCATTCAACAGAATTCTTCATGGTCTCGGAATGATGGAAGCCGAATCCGTTCCGATATCTAACTAAGATTCCGATTGATTCCGACATTCGGAATGTCTCGGAATCGGAATTTAGACAAGAATGAATCGGAATGCATGTATCCTTTCTGAAACTCTGTATCTTTTCTATTTCAGCTATTTTTTTCTTTTCTTCAAAATATTTTCATTAAAAATTTTTTTTTTACTTTCTTTTTATATTTCAAAATATCAAAAATATTGTGGCGTGTGTTTCATTTTCTTTTTCTTCTTTGTTTTGTTCTCCTTGCTGATATCCATGCCAATGCAGAAACAGAATTAAAACAGAACTCATCAAACAAAAGAAAACAACATTTTATTCAAGCTAAAGGAACAAAGGTCATTACATCAAAAGGCAAAACATTAACAACTTCAACCTAAAGCTTGTAATAATGCCACATAGGGGGATCACCGGGATGGAAAGCTTGGTAGAGGCGCAGTTCACTCTCATCAACAAAAAGACGACTTCCATCAGCCAGTCCCACATGGAACTGGTTGTGGGGAGTGGTCCGAATGATCACCGCCGGCCACCATCCTCTTCTATGCCAGACCTCAACAAGGTCGAACTGCTTGAACTCCACCAAAATTCTTGGTGGGACAGGCTGCAGAAAAGGGTAGCTTGTAGGGACGATCAGTGGCCCGCCGCCCTCGTTGTTGTTGAGTGTGGTCATTCTGACCTCATACTGGTGATGCCACGCTCTTGTGACAACCCCGCCATAGATTCCTCCGGCGTATTCACCCTCCTGCATTTTGACCTCCACCTTGTCATTACGGTTGTAGGGTCGAAGCGCCATGTGTTTTCTCTTTTGGTGGTAAATTTCTGGATATGGATGTTTTCTACTAACCATGCTTCCTTTTTATAGGCAAGTCTGACACCGGTTAAGCTTCCAATTGTGCATATTTAATTACTTTTTGAAGTAATGATGCAGCCTGCTGTCATTATTATGTGTCATAAAGGCGAAGACGGCTGATTAGCAACTGATTGGACGTTTTCCTTTCTTTTTCGCCTGAGCATTAAATGTTTTCTCATGATAGCCACGTCCTTGTCAGCATTCATCAGCACAAATACAATTTTTTTGTAACTATTTTGAATTGATGGGTTTCTTCTTATCCTACTTTCTTTGTACCAAAAACGAATATCCATGATTATTGAAATCTCAACCAATTTCAATATATGATTTCGGCAATTCTAGTCAAAGATCGCAACTCATTTTTACCATGGGGCGCTGTGAGACTCATCAACCTCTCTTACCCTTTCTATTATTTCTCCATATTAATTACACTCCCATATAACTGTAACCCTTATGAAGGTATTCCGCATTACCACTGAATACTGATGGTTACACAAATTCTGTGTTTATGATTTCGGAATTGTTTTTACCATCATTCCGAATGAAACCCAAAAATCCGAACCCACTAAGGAATCGACGAAAACTTTAAAAAAAAAAAAAAAAAAAAAAAAAAAAAAAAAAAAAAGGAATCTCTATCTTTCACTTTTGCGTGGTCTTTATGAAATCTACTCAAACCTAGTAATTTCTATCCAAAAAGATCCAGTTTTTTTTTTTTTGAGATTTCCTAGCCTTTCCCAAGTCAGACAAACTCATCCTCACCGTTACTTGTTTTCATGACTACCCTGGTCAGACAAGTACTATCTTCCGATTTCGAGCATTTCTCCCGTTTTCGGAATCCGAGAGACAGTTTAACCCAACCCAATGAGCCTTCATTTTAAAAGAAACCTTTCAATGATTCTTCACAATCACTTGATCGTAATTCAACGGGAAACCACTCAACCACTTTTGAATCTCTCTTGATTCTAAAGGAAGCGATCATTGCCCGGGATCACTCAGTTTTATGTCATTCCGACATCACCGACTACCAAATAAAACTTGATTTTTTTTCTTTTTCTTTGACACACTCTTGCACGAAAATCATTATTTGATTTTTTTTCTCACTCTGGTTGATTTACCACTCAACCTCTTCAAAAAAAAAAAAAAAAAAAAAAAAAAAAAAAAAAAAAAAAAAAAACGGTTGCAACGTCATCTGTGCACGTCATCTGTGCAGGAGCTACTTTATCGCTTTTCACGCGCCTGCAATGCGACTTTTGGGGGTTACTCATAATGATACGGCGTGATTCTTGGGAAACGTAATCGGCTGAAGCGGGATTTCCTTTTCCAAATCTCCTCAAAGGATATTTAAAAGGTATTTGGCTCATTCTTTACGTTTCTCCGCTCTTCATCTCTCACGCATAGAACTCTTCATCTTCAAAACCCTCTTTCTCTCCCGTACATTCAAGAACTCTCAAATGGCTGGCTCATCCTCAGCAAATGAAAATACTTCCTCTTCTCTAATGTTGAAGATCAAACAAAATCAGAACATGATTATTGATCTTCACTCATCGAAGTATAATGAAGCTCTTCAGCCGATGATTGAATGTCTCAAATTCTCGAGGATTAGCAAAGCCCTAACTGCTTCAGAGGAGGTTCCAATCGTGTATCTCTCATCTGCATACTCCTCTGCATTCTACAACAAGGCTGACGATGTTGTTACGTTTGAGGTTGGTTCAATCAAGACACGCATTTCCAAGTCTCGATTTGGGAAATTGCTAGGGTTTGCTGATCAAACCGATCTTATTGACCCTGAATCCCTTTCGCCTTCTACTCTTCCACGGTTGTTCTATCAACTAGGCTACAAAGGTGATATCACACAACTATCGAAGTTCACAAAGAAGAGCCTACCGCCTCTGTGGAATTTTCTTTTCACTATACTGTTCAAGAGCTTCTCTGAACGTACGACAGGCACAGACAGTGCAAGTAAGCTCTTCTACTCTTTATTCTATGGCCTCTATCATGATATCAACCTGGATTACGGGTCCATTCTTTGGAGCCAATTTGTAGAGAGCGTGAACTACAAAAATCGACACTCTGAAATCTCTTGTGCTCGATTTTGGACCATTGTGGTAAAAAGGGCCATTGAGCAACATCATCTCCATATCATGACCGATTCTGTCTTGGCGGTCATTCCGACTCTCTCAACCACACAGTTTACAACCACAAAATCGGAGGATTTTGATTTCATCGGATCCATTCCGATCACAATGTTGGACCGCGTTCCGAATGGTGTGCACTGCATTGCTGCATATCGACAAATACCTCCATCCGGAATTCGTGCTGTTGATCAAACTCATCAAGTCGCCTTTGACAGACTTGAAAATCCGAAGAAAAATGTCAAACGAAAGGGCAAAACTGCTGTATCTGACACGGAGAAACAACACAAACGACCACGAAGACTCCGAAAGTTTGTTCAGTCCTATGATTCGGAAAACGAAATCTCCGATTCTCATCCAATTCCGACCCCTCCGCGAGATGTTCCGATTGCTGAAAACCTCGACGATGTTCCACCTCCCAAACCTTCTCCTCCCCAATCACCGCCTCATGACCCCACACCAAAAACAACTCCTCATTCAAGTCCACAATCTACACCTGAACATTCACCTCTCCGACCTACAAACACTCAAAAGTCTCCATCTTTATCTCCAGAACAACCTTCCATTCCTAATTCACCTCTTCACAACCTCCCTACCGACGTTGATGAAGACGAAGATATTTTGGTTAATGATGATCAGGATGATCTTTCTGATTTCCTTGAATCTCCATCTAATGTCAAACTGAAGCCACCCAGCTCTTCTGTTCCGATGACATCTGAACAGCTCTCGGAAATTTCTGCCAAACTGGATTTACTTCTCCAATCCCAGTCCCATCCTTCCGTCTCCGATTGGCAATCCCAATTGGATGCTCACAAGGACTCGGTGGATACCTTGATCACCGAAAATGTCAGTCTCATGCGTCAATTTACCTCCCACTTAGAGAAATCTGAAGCACAAATGCGAGACTCAGCCAACTCGATTGGCAGACTGGAAAGAGATGTCCTTAAATTCACTCAAGATTTCCATGACTCTCATGCTCGGAACATTGAAGGTATGAATCAGGTTATCTCCAACTTCGGCACCTCTCTGAAGACTGAAAAAGAGGCACTCTCTACCTTACGTTCGGAATTGAAGCAACAATATTCCGACTGGGCATCTTCTATGGATGCTAAGGTTGATCAACTGAGGACCGATTTGGCCTCAGAAAATTATTTGATGGATAAAGTGGCCGCCAAAGAAACTAAAATTCAGCTCCTAAAAAACCGATCTCCGTCACCAGTCTGCCATTCTCACATCGGCCTTGTCACAGAACAAAGCTATTCGAAGCGGTGTATCGGAAATTGACTCCTTTCTTCATAGGATTGTTGAAGACTCTGATCCGATTCTCAACCCTCAGGTGCGCCGACATCTGACCCTCAAGCTTCATCCTGTCTTCAATCTTCTTGCCGCATTGAAGGGTGTTTCGGAAGGTGTTGCCTCTCCGAAACAAGGGGGAGACGACATACATGAAGAAAGCATATTTAATCAGGAGTCTCCAAAGAAAGACACTCCGATTGAATCAAACAAAAATGCCGAAGGAATCCCTGGTCCATCTAAAGACAAAGGCAAGAAAATTGTGGAAGAAGATGAATCGAATCAGAACGCCACCAAATCGGTCAGGGAAACGGAAGTTGATGAAATTCTCAACCTAACTCGGAAGCTTGATGCTGAGGAAGCTGCCAAAAGAGAAGCTGAGTTACTTCTTCAAACTCAAATGTCGTTGTTTCCTCCATGGCACTACAAAAGAATGACAATGGAAGCAATTACTGAGCCTGTGGAGAACTGGCTTCAACCAATAGCCTCGTACAACACAAGCAATGATGTAAACTCGCAGTTTGATTTTCCGATGACTGCAAAAGCTCTCCTGTTCCGAGGATTTGCGGAACTTAAAGACACTCGCCTTTCCAGTTCGGAAGTGAATGATTTGTTATTCACTTTCTATCTGAAGAATGCTCGTCCTCAACATTTGACATGGAGTTTGAAGAAGATTGTGCAGCTGACTCCACGTCTTCCTGAGGTCATTGTTCCTTTCATGAACGCAAGGTTCTTGGCTTTGAGAGGAGATGATAAAGAAAAGATGGAATTCTCTCTTGCTGATCTTCCATTTCTGAATCCATTCGACTGGATATCTTTGTTCAATATCCTATCAAGAGAACATAAGTATCAACCTCTCTTTGATCATGTCAAAAAGATGCTTGGATACTACATCCTTGAAGTGGCAAAGCTCGATGTTGAAGTTGCTGGTGTTCTGGATAAAGCTCCTTTAACTGTGCGACGTCCTCCTCCCAAGAATCTGAGCAAGCGTAAAATCGGAAAAATTGCCAACTCAAACTGGAGTGTGGCATATAATTCTAAGGAAGGCCTCGAGAATGTTAAAAGAATATTCTTTCTTTTGGACAAACATCTTTACAGGACTCCAGTGTTGGAACATATTCTTCACATCATCAACAAACTGCCTTCCAACACCACTGAAGATAAAACCTGTGTCAATGACATGTTGAGGTGGTACATTGCGTTCCGAAAAAGGATCCTGGCAATCATTCCGAAGGTGTTTGACAGACAAACAAGCGAAGTAAAACTTGAAGAATGATGAGAAATCGCATTTTTGACTCAAAGGGGGAGATTGTTGAGTCATTAATTAAGATTGAGTCAAATATGCTAATCGGATCTGTTGCCTGATTTGTAGCCTTTATTTTAGCTATCGGTTATGGAATGGGTCTGTCATTCCATACTTAGTTTTTGTTTATATAGCTTATTCGTAACCCTGTTAGGGTTAACTTTAGTAATCTCTTTACGGCGCTCATACAGAATAGTTCTCATTGAATTGTTCTTGAGTTGCATTGTTAATCATTCAACATCAGTTCTTCATATCGTCTGTTTTGATCTAGTTTATTTACATTATTCCGCATTTTGAATCACGATCCAACTCTTGCAATTCAACAGTGTACTAGCCAATAGGATAGGAGATTCATGCAACACGTATTGTACTATACGCGTGCACACAAAAGACAAGAGGACAGGCTGTGAAGTCTTCGGATCTTTTATGCATAGCACTTCGGAGTCTTTAGACTTCGGTGTCTCCTCTTGTTTATTCACTTCGGGGTTTCTTGTGGGTAGGACTTCAGATGTATCAGCACTTCATCACAAAATATCTCAACAATCTCCCCCTTTGTGTGAAGTGCATCCGAAGCCTATACTCGAAAGTTTATTTTGTATGCCCGCTTCAGAGTCTTTCTCACAGCAAGATACCAGTTCATATGGTCTATGAACTTCTTCTTTTTCTCAGTGGAATTTGCATGGCAGGCGTTCACATGAGAAATCTCCCTGTGATGAAGGAGGAGGGATGGAGGCCAATGTAGTCTATATCAAAGAACTTAATTGTGACTTCGGTTTCATTTCGAAGTCCTTTGAAGACTACGCCATATGGTTCGTCTAAGATCTCTCCATTCTTGAATCTAGCTATGTTCCGAACTACAACAGGAGGAGTATTCAAGGGTTGTCTGTAGTAGGAACATAGCTCTAGGTCTTGTTTTGAAAACCGGAGAAGATAATTGTTAAGAAAGCCCAGTAGGTGGTTTTTGATGGCAATGGAGGTCATTTCAGCATGAGCAGCACCCCCGCTTCGTAGAAGATCAAGAATCTGGATGAAGTCCATAGGATTCATGATTGGGAAATCTGCAATTGAGAATCTGGATTCAACTTCGTCCGCCCCCTAAGAACAAGAAATTCATAATTTCTGAAGCCCAAATAGACTTCAGCTTCTTTAATTGAAATGATTCTCTTTATCTTGTTTAGGCTACAAACATAGCTTTGCCGTTGAATATATTTGGCATGAAAGTTTATTTTGTTGGTCCAAAAACTTGCTTTCTGATCCTCCGGTACCTAAGAGACAAATTGAAGGAAACCGAAGGTCTTCGGATTGAATGGTATATCAAGCTGGATGTCTTCGGTGTCAACAACTACAAAACTTCGAAGAGGAAGTCTGTTAAGTACATTTGGATTTTGAAATCCAAACAGCTTGATTGTCTCAACAGTCCATTCACCATTATCTCGAGCAAATTCATTTATTTTGATCATCAAATTGTAATCTGCTCGTCTGGCCTTATATGTTTCTTCCATGTGTGGGGCAATTATATTTTCTAGTGATCGGTCTATAGAGCTTCCGGCTCCAGCCGATCCACTAGCACCCATGCCAGTGGTTGTGATGGTTGAGGTTGTAGGACCTGCTGTGGCTACAGGGATCTGTCTAGGCATGCCTTGTGGCCTAGACAATCTGTCAGAGAAATTTATCAGAGGTTGAAGTGCAACTCTCAACTTTGTAATCAAATCTTGTGTGAGAGCTGCATTTGTTCGTTGCAGTTCCTCTATAAATTTAGTGACATCCGAAGTGGTTTGGGCAGCAGTGAGCTCTTCAATTTTTGCTCTGGCCTCATCAAGCTGTTTTTCAAGCTTGGTACTTTGCTGGATTTCACTCCGAAGTCCTTGCAAGGTTTTCATGACTTCAGAGTTTGTTTTATCGGTCTTCTCAGTGAGAGCATCAACCTTTTTGTTGATGGAGGTGACAGCGGATTCCAACTTCTTTTCGAAGGAAGATTGGATCTTAATTTGTTCATCCAAGAGCTACTTCTCAATACGATCCACAGACTCTTTTATTTCTTTGGATAGAGTGAACTCCAAAGACTCTATCTCTTCTGTGATGTCACCAATGGTTGGTTTTGAGGGGTCAAATCCTATTTGAGCTTGAATGAGAGTGTCAAGCTTGGAGTTGAGGACTTTGTACTGTTTCATTAGTACAAAGCCTTCATCCGGTAGGTCTTCTTCTGATGCTCCTTCAACATTCAAGGGCACCATGTGGAAGGCTTCGAAGAAAGCTGCTGAAGTGGGGATTTGTCTTGTTGGTGATATGGGTGAATCAAACTCTGGTAATGAAAAATCAATACCAGAGATGGGTATTTCGGAAGTTGGAGGAGCAGTTGTTGGTGGAGGTGGAGGAGGAATTGTATGTGGAGGTGTGTCAGGTCTGGTTGATTTTGGTGGTGATGGAGGGACAGTTGTTTGTGGTGGTGTAGGTGGTTTAGTTGTTTTAGGTGGTGATGGAGGAATAGCAGTTGATGTAGGAGAAGGAGGTTGATCAGCAAACATTTCTTCTTCTTGTTCTTCTTCATGGACTGTGGATGGAGTACTTTGTGAGTCCGAAGACTCATCCACAACCATGATCTTTCTTTGCCTCTTCGGCTGTTTCCTCTTCGGTGTGGTTTTCAACGAAGTCTTTCTTTTCTTCTCTTCCTTTTTAGGACCACTGGGTCCACCAGCCATTTTCCTCTTCCCTTTTCCTTTAGGGATCTCTTTCACAGGTGCAGCCTGACTCATATCACGAGTTGGGTAAGGAATTATTAAGGTGTTGCGATAGGTGTTTACCTCATTGCATTCCAGGGGAACTTTGGATAGCATGACATTTGGTATTTGAGCACAGAAGTCAGCAGGCTTGTCATCTAGAATTGGAATAGCAATGGGAGTGAACTTCATCTCAGGGAGTGAAGGGTCAGGAACATATCTGGCCTTTTGGTAGTGGGCATGTACTACAATCGCCCAAAATCTAGGGTTTGCAATTTCAGTTCCCTTCAAGCTGTGGTTTATATGGGAGCAAAAATCAGACCAGAGGATAGATACATAGTCTACCTTTACATCGTAGAAGATCCCATACAGGAGACTTTGGAAGGCCACACTTGCCGAATCTAAGCCTGAAGTTCTTCCAGAGAGGCATCTTAGGAAGATACTGAAAAAGTATCTCCAAAGATCAGGAAGCTGGTTTTTCTTGAACAGACTGATCTTCTCCAGCGGAGGGTCATATCCCATTTCATTGAACATGCCTACGAGTTGATCAGCAGAGGGTACAACCATTTCTTTGGAATTGTAAACAGGAAGGCGAAGAGCTTCAGCGAATTTTTCTCTAGTTAATTGTACTTTCTTCGTTTTCCCTTGGAGTCGACAACTTCATAGAATACTGACTTGACTTGGTTCTTGGAGTCAAACAGAGCATTGGACGTGTAGTGCGCCCTGTGAACCAGAGTTGCAGGGATGGAAGGAGTGCAGGTTAGGGCGTACCCAAGTACCGATCTTTTCATGCATTCCACCAATGCATCGATTGGTTTAGGGTAAAGAGATAGATCGTTTCGTAGAACTAGGTTTGCTGATTGATTCTTGAGATTTGGAATAGACATGGCTTCAGCAGTTTGCGATGATGCTTCAGTTGCCATTGAAGGTTAGATGAAGAAGATGAAGAAGATGAGGAGTTTGTGGATTTCTTTGAGAGTATGTTTTCAGAGAGAAATGGGAGTTGTGTTCGCGTAAAGAGTGCAATGGAGGAGGTGAGAGGTTTATATAGCATTCGTGGTCCCTAGGCCATTGAAATGGTCCGGTAGAAAGTTGACACCTCAGCACCTGCTTGTCCCACTATCTCTGCAAAAAGGAGAAATATACGGCTGTCAGTTACAACGATTCAAAATTTGAACTGTTAACTTTTTGAGACGTCATTATGATTAATGTTTTTCATTTAATTCTTATTGACAGCTGTAAGCAAACGGTTAAAACTCAGGGAATGCTTGTCTCTGTTATTTATCATAAATGTGGAAATCATTTGAACATTTAATTGACTTCGCAGTTATGAAAAATTATGACCGTTGAGGGTACGCTTCGGAGCATAAAGTTCCTCACTTTGGTGTGTTTGCTATTGACTCCGAAGAGTGTTCTGTCACTTCGGTGATTGACAAATGATTGCAAAGTGTTCATCACTGTACCGGAGTCCATATGTTTTTCTCTTTGTTTTTCTATAAGTTTTTGATTTTTCTTTTGACTGATGCGGTATGTCGTTTAACCTTAGTTTTCATGAATATTATGAAAAGATGATTTATTCGAGTTAATGTTCAGAGTCGTTCGAATCATGTTGGAAGTCCATTTTTCATTTGGAAGTTTGTTTGATTCAATATCGATCATGAATTTTTAAGTCTAATCACCCCATCACTGACTTGATTTCGCATTAGGAAACATGTTTTGTGTTGTGCTTATGTGCTTCAAAATTTTCAAATATAATAAAGATAACATCCTTTGTATTTGAAATTTAAAGAAGTTTTCATTCATGAATTTAACATCAGAAGTGTTTCAGAAGGTTTGATTGGATTGTTTTGAAGATTCATTTGAAAAATTTATTCCTTTTCATCAGTTGAAGTGTTTGGATACTAAGCTCAGATGACAAGCCTTTGAGCTTCGTACACCACTCCTACTTTATCATTTAAGACAGACTACTTGAAATGTTCATATTCCTCTACAAGGTACTCGACTATGTTATAGGAGCTCCTTGTACTGTTATTTAAAACAGAAGAATAAGCTTTTGAATGCTGATTTTTCTTTTGCATTCCCTTGGTTATCTTTTGATCTTTGTTTGTCTTTGTTTCTTTTGACAATTGTTTTCTATTTTTAATTTCCTTATCAAAAGATATAGAACATCACCATATGTTTTCTTTCTTTGATGCTTTTTGTTTTTGTTTTAAACAATCCCTGTGAGTGAAAATCTTCATATAGTTCAATTTTGTATCATTTAATGAAAAGAGATTTAAATTTACTTATCAAACGATGTTGGTTCTATTTTTTTTCTTGATGAAAACTTCGGAGCACTTGAATTATCCTGTGTAGTTTTGAGGCTACATTATTAGTTTGAAATTGAAGCGAGTCAAGTTTCGAAGGGTGGTTAGAAATAGACATTATGTTAAGGTTATTCAAATCAAACAAGGCTTCAAAGTGTAAAATAGCCTTGACCTCATTTCGAAGTCTGTTTTCTTACCAATGTTTCAAGTCGATTCCCAAATACCTTTTAGTGCAATGAGGTATGATTTTCAGAATCTAAAATCAAAGTTTTGTCCTTTACTTGGTTAATTCATGAGAGTAAAGTTAAACTTTATCATTTGCATCAGATTTTTCTTTTTGTTTGGTTTAAATTTTTCTTGTTTTTGAAATTCCTTAGTCTTAAACAACTCTTTATTTTTGTCTTTAAAGGATGAAGTTAACATTTGTTCAAGTGATTTTCACATTTGAAGAATTTATTTTGAAGAAAAGTTTGTTCCGCAGACCTCCGAAGTGATATTTTACTTCGGAATACTGCTGTGAAGCAGCAAGTGTTCCGCAGACCTCCGAAGTGATATTTTACTTCGGAATACTGTGGTGAAGCAGCAAGTGTTTTTGCTTGTTTTTCTCCGATGACCTCCGAAGTGATATTTTACTTCGGAATACTGCGGTGAAGCAGCAACTGTTTTTGCTTGTTTTTTTCCGATGACCTCCGAAGCCAGAATTGACTTCGGGGGTCTGCGGAGTTTATTCTTTTTGGAAATTTACTGAACAGAGTAAGAGTGAACAAATCTAGAATTTATTGAAGAGTTGATCCATCTATCATTCCAAGTCCCCAAACGATTCTTGTGAATGCTTCTTCATTTAGAGCCTTTGTGAAGATATCTGCCAATTGTTCTGTGGTGTGAACAAAGTGCACCTCAATATTCCCCTCCTCAACATGACTTTTGATGAAGTGGTAGCGAAGAGCTATATGCTTCATCTTGGAATGTTGAACCGGATTGTGGCATATACGAATTGCACTTTGAGAGTCACAGAACAAGGGAATTTTTCTCATGTTAATGGCATAGTCTTTCAATTGACTTTGAATCCAAATGATCTGCGAAGTGCATGCAGCAGCTGCTACATATTCAGCCTCTGCGGTGGAGATAGAGACACAAGTTTGTTTCTTGGATTGCCAACTGATAAGTTTTCCATCTAAGAATTGACAACCTCCTGAAGTGCTCTTGCGATCAATAGAGCATCCACCAAGATCAGAGTCTGAATATGCTTGAATGTAGAAACCATAGTTTGCTGGATACCACAGACCATATGCAGTAGTTCCATGAAGATATCGGAATATTGTCTTAACAGCAGCCAAGTGAGGTTCCCTTGGATCAGCCTGATACCTTGCACAATTGCAGACTGCAAACATGATGTCAGGACGGCTGGCTGTAAGATAGAGCAATGATCCAATCATACTTCGGTATTGCTGTATGTCGGTCTTTGGTTTATCCAAAGATGGATTTAACCTTGTACCTGCAGGCAAAGGAACTTTTGCTTTGGAGCAGTTAGTCATTCCGAAACGTTCAAGCAGACTCTTCGTATATTTTTGTTGATTGATGAATATCCCCTCCTTAGATTGTTTGATTTGCAAACCAAGAAAAAAGTTTATTTTTCCCATCATACTCATTTGAAATTTGCTTTTCATCAGTTTTTCAAAGTCTTTTGACAAATTGGGGTCAGTAGATCCAAAGATTATGTCATCCACATAAATTTGGACTAACATCAAGTGAGATCCAACTTTCTTTCTAAAAAGTGTTGGATCCACTGATCCCTGTTTAAAGTTTGATTCTTTTAAAAATTTAGTCAAGGTTTCATACCAAGCTCTTGGAGCCTGTTTTAAACCATAGACTGCTTTGTCTAGCACATAAAAATAATTCGGATGAGTTTTACTTTCAAAGCCAGGTGGTTGTTCAACAAAAACGGTTTCCTCGAGATCACCATTCAGAAAAGCACATTTAACATCCATTTGATAGACATCAAAATTTTTGTGTGCAGCATAAGCTAAAAATATCCGAACTGATTCGAGTCTGGCAACAGGAGCAAAAGTTTCTTCATAATCGATCCCATCCTGTTGACAGTAACCCTTGACAACCAACCTAGCTTTGTTCCGAACTACGTTGCCTTCGGTGTCTAGCTTGTTACGGTACACCCATTTGAGACCGACAATTGAGGCATTTGCAGGTTTTGGAATTAGCCTCCAGACTTTGTTTCTTTCAAATTCTTCTAATTCCAACTGCATTGCTTCAATCCAGTCTGAGTGATCAAATGCATCTTTGACGTTCTTAGGTTCTACCTTAGAGATAAAGACATTGAACATGCACAGCTCAGAATTTTTGTTGAGATCTAGATTCTTTTGGTGAAGTTGTACACGAGTCAGTACTTTATCTCGAACATCACCGATGACAAGTGATGGAGGATGATTTTTCGTCCATTTGTCCAAAGAAGGATAGTTTGGATCAAAATCAGGAGGTCCTTCAGCATCGATGTCCTCAATGTCTGAGGGATATCCCGAAGTGGAGGGAAAATCACCCATTAGCAAGTGATTATTCGAATTTGTGTTGGTTTGTGGTGTGTGTATTTGTGAGGTTGAGTTTGATATGTGCTCCCCCTGGACGTTTGTTGGTGTTGAGGAAGTTGTAGCTTTATCCGAAGCGATTGTTGTGGCTGAATTCGGAGTCGCAATCTCTGGCTCCCCCTGGATTGTTGGATACATGGATATGATATTTGAAATTGACTGGGGAGTAAAGACAAGAGTGTTGGATCCTCTTGGACTGTTGGTTGATTCATCATTAGTCCTTAAATATCCAGCACATCGGTTTGATGGCTCCCCCTCAACACTTATATTTTCCAAACTTTGGTTAGATGACTCTTCCTCAATAGAATATGGTCTTTGTATGCTACTTCTAGAAGAGTCATCGGGTCTGTCTGTGAGCTTGGAGTGTTCAGACTCATGGTTGTCTCGTGCTCTGACTTCGGAGTCCACAGCTCTTACAGGTTGATCAAATAAAAGTGAGAAGTCTGTGTCGAATGTTGTGATTTGAGCAGCTTCTACAGCAGGGTTTGGAAAGATTGAAGACATAGGAAATGGATGCAGAGACTTCTTGATGTAGTAGTCATCAAAGCTTAGATTAAAGGTTTCTTCGATTTTGCGAGTTTTCTTGTTCATGACTCTGTAGGCTTTTGAGTCTTGAGAGTAACCAAGGAAGATGCCTTCTTCTGATTTGTTATCGAACTTGGTTAAGTGATCCTTCATGTTTAAGATAAAACACCTACAACCAAAGATGTGAAGGAATTTGACATTTGGCTTTATTCGGTTGAGTACTTCGTAAGGTGTAATATGGTATCTTTGGTGGATGTAGGATCTGTTTTGAGTAAAGCATGCAGTAGAAATTGCTTCGGCCCAGAAGTACATGGGCAAATTTGCAAAGTTGAGCATTGTTCTTGCAGCTTCACACAGGGAGCGATTTCTTCTTTCTACAACACCGTTTTGTTGAGGAATGTAAGGTGCTGAGAAATTGTGGTTAACCCCTTTGTTTCAAGAATCCATCAAGAGTCTGATTTTTAAACTCTGAACCGTTGTCACTGTGCACAGTTCGGACTTTCTTGTTGAGCATCAATTCCATTTTCTTTATAAAGTTGATGATTTCTTCAGCTGCATCGGATTTGTTTCGGAGGAACAACACCCAAGTAAACCTTAAATAGTCATCAACGATAACCAGAATATACTTCTTCTTCCCTATTGATTCTATAGCAGATGGTCCACACAAATCTATGTATAGAACAGAAAGAGGTTCGGTGATTTTGGGGTTGATCACTGTAGGATGTCTTTGTTTTGTCTGCTTGCCATGTTCACATGCAGAGCAGAGGGAATCATTGTCAAATTTGAGAGCTGGCATGCCTCGAACCAAATCCATGGCCACCAACTTGTTCAGATCTTTGAAGTTCAGATGGGCAAGTCTTCGGTGCCATAACCAGCTGACATCGGAGTTGGCTTTGGAGAGAAGACATAAAGATTGCCCACCGGTTACTGGCTTCAGATTTAAGGGAAACATAGATCCCTTCCTTTCTGATTTCAGTAAGACTTCGTTTGTTGCTTCTTTGGTGATTACACTCCCTTGGTTGTTGAAAGTTACAGCGTTTCCCGTTCCAACCACCAATTGAGATATACTCACAAGATTATGTTTTAATCCTTCAACAAATGCCACTCGGTTGATAGTGAATTGGCCATTTGTTATTTTTCCATATCCCCGAATTGGACATGTTTCATTATTACCAAAGCGTACATTTCCAGCATCATCCAAATTCCTGTAATCCCTGAGATATTCCTTCCTCCCAGTCATACGTCTTGAGCAGCCACTATCCATGTACCATTTTGAATCATACCTCTCATCAGACATAACCTGCAATCAATCAAGAAGGAGTTGGTACCCAATCAATCTTGGGTCCTCAGGGTAAGCAAAGGATTCTTGAATCCATTTTTCCACGACCTCTTCAGAAATTTCATTTGCATTTAAATTAATCAAATTCTCTGAAGCCTCATGTGATGAGCATAATTCCGAAGTGTTTGAGCAGTATTCAGAAGAGTTTGTATTTGAAAATGATGAGTCCGAAGTGACTGACAAAATGATAGACTTCGGAACCCATTTTTGAATAGAATGTTTTGATTTAGAGGATTTTGAAGATTTTGAAGTTTTTGTTTTTGCAGTTAAGTTTTCTTTAAGATCATTTCTTCTCCAATTTTGTTTTGGTATTTCCATTTTTGACTTTGTTGAAATTGAGCTACACAACGTAGAGGTACAAAGATACTCTTCGTATGCCAATTTAAAGTCATTTAATGAGAGATCCTTATCCTTGAACATTTCCAAATTGTTGTCCAGCCATTTGTGGAATGTATCTATCAGATTTTTTCCTTTGAAAATGTTTTCTTCGTCGGTTTTCGAAATTTAGGATTTGGAAAGTTAGGTTTCGTTGGTGTAAAGGTTGGTTTTTCATTTCGATTTTTAACTTCTGAGATTTTTGAGCAAACAGGCTTTGTACCAGAAGTGGAAGCAATTGCTTCATTTTGTTTCGAATCTCTAAAAGGAGTTTTTCTTTTCACAAGATTTAGGGTTTGCTTGGTTTTTGAATTCTCAACAGTGGGTTTTTGAGATGGTTTTGAAATCTTCACTGCTGATTTTGACTTTTGTAGAACTTGTTGTGCAGTTTTGTTTGTTGAAACTTTTGATTTTGAAATTTCATTTTCAGGATTATGTGAAAAAGGGACACATTCACAAGATTCCATTAATTCCAATACATCCATCTTCGGAACTGTGGGTTTTTCCACAACCTGAATTTGTTTGTAGTTTCGATTAATGTAAATGTGATCGTCGTTCTTGAGATTTAGTAAGTGTGACATGTTTTCGGGCACTTTCTCCTTTTCAAAACAAAGACGATTATATACGTTGTGGCCGTATAGTTCTTGTTTCCTTATATTTATTTTTACTTCCATTTTCTCATTTATTTCATTCTCAACCATTTTCGATGATGAGAAAAATCCTTCATTTGTAACTGTGGAGTTATCCTTTTCAAGAAGTTTTTGCAATTCATTATCGATTAAGGATAGTCCACCGGGTTTTACGAAAATTGAGTTTTTGAAGTAAGAAACCTTAGGATAGATACATGCCAAATGGACTAGCCTTTTTGAGTTATCCTTGAGATATTGATCGTAAGAGACAGATTCATCTGTGATTTGCAGTTTAAAATTTGAAGTTTCTTTGGTTTCAAGAGTTTTCGATTCACAATTCATTTTTGTTTTTCCTTTGTTTACCGAAGACATTTGTGAGATGTCTTCGGAGGTCGATTCGGATATGGAGGATGACTTTAACAAAATCAAAGAGGAACAATCAATCTCCTCCATGTCCGAGTCACTTTCAGAATCCTTTTCAGACAGGTTATTGGCAATTTCTTTTTCTTCTGTTTCAATTTGAGGTACAGCCTTATTCAGGATTGGAATCTCTTGAGGCAATATTTTCAGCAATTTATCAACAGTTAGATGTTTTTCCACAGATATCAGGCCATGTTTATATGATGGATTAGTAACTTCGGAGCCTGATACTATAGATTCGCATTCATAAGATATACTATCGACTTCCTTTAATTTAAACTCAATAAAAGACAATAGTTGTCTATGCTGGACATTACAAACATCGGCTGAATGATAAATTCTCGTAATATGCGCATATAATCGTTTGGCTGTTTCACAAAATATGTTTCTCTGTCTTAAGATTACATCATGATTGTTTAAAAAATTTTCTCTATTTTCTTAAAACAAGGAGATTCTAAGATTAGATTTCTCTAATGCTAGCTTCAGGTTCTCTACTCTCCCCCTTAAGCTTAGAAGCTCCTGTTCACTCTGAGTATTTCCCTATTTTTGGCATCAATGAGTAATTTATTCATGACAGAACAATCACGAGTTATTTCACTTATAATGGGAGCAGATTGAGAAGTAGGAATTTTAAAAGATGAAAGAAGTTTTGATACCTGTTCTGGGATTGTCAAACGGTTGTCATTTGCCATCAAGCACACTTCCTCATCATCATCAGAAGAGTCTTCGAACCAAGTCTTCGGAGTATTAGCAGCAGTTATTTTTAGTTCCTCCGAAGTCACAAAGCCAAGACCCGCAGTCGCTTCAATCTCCATCAGTTTTTCTTCATTCAACTTTTCCGAAGTGTCTTGTAGAAAGCTCTTATCGACATCATAGGCCATGAAAGCACTATGAGATGGCTTTCTCACTTCGTCATCATCTGAATCCGAAGACCAAACTTGATATGATCCTTGACGATCATCAGCAGCCATTAAGGCTAGGTCTTTGGTCCTTACTCTAACTTCCTCTATTTTTCTTGTGTAATAGGCTTCGTCCTTTACTTGTGGTTTCTTTTCGTTTTGCTTCCGAAGCATGCAGTCTTTTGCAAAATGATTCTTGCCATGACAATAATTGCAATCATAACCAGAATCACCTGAGATTTTCTTCTCTTCGCACTTCTCTTTGGATAACTCCGAAGCTGGTTTTTCAGATGGCTTCGGGGTTGACAGTTTCAGGTTATCCTCTTTTAGAGTGTACATTTCAGGTTTGGGCTTGGAGTTGAAGTTTGATTTGTTAAAGTTTTTCACAAATGGCTTTCCAGAGTTGTTTTTGAGGAATGGTTTCTTGAATCTTCGATTGTTGGCGGCATAGAGAGCAACAGTATCTTCGTTATCATCTATCATGTAGGCAGCAATGTCTTCATCACTTGATTCTTCCTCTTCTTTTGACACGAGAGCTAGTGGTCCAGAACTATCCATCTCACTTCTTCGACCTACCACATCGGGTTCATGTGATTTTAATAGATTGTATAGGGCAGCCAGCTTGTATTTCTCAATATTCTCATAGGATTTGACCATGAGCATGATTGGTCTCCATTCCTTGCGAAGACTGTAGAGAAATTTGATGTTTATCTCTTGTTGGCTTCTTGTTTCCCCATACTTATCGAGTGTGTAAATCATGTTGCTCAAACGTTCATAACAGGCTTCTAAGGACTCATTTTCTTCTTGCTTAAAGTTCCCGAAGTCTGCAAGGATTTCTTGAACTTTGCTAGTATGAAGAATTTTATCTCCTCCGAAACGAAGTTCGAGATTGTCTCACATCTCTTTTGCAGATTTTGCATCAGCAATGTGGTGACAGACATCGGGACCCAAGCCACTTCTCAGTTCGCGCATGGCCCTCTCGTCGTTTTCAAGCTTCTTCATATCTGCAGCATTAAGAACAACAGCTTCTTCACCGTCAGGAACAACGAATCGACCAGCAATGTCTGTGTGTGGACCTTCAGTCACAGACCTCCATAGATCTTTGTCCAGTCCTATAAGGTAATCCTTCATTCGACCAGCCCAATAATCGTAGTAAGAAGTTACTAGAACAGGGGCCTTCGTTGCTGAACCGATGAGGTTGGCATAGTTAAGCATATTAGCATAAGTTGCTGTGGAATCAGTCATCTTGATGTATTTCAACAGGATCTTTTCAGTAAAAATGGGTGGTAGAGATTTGCAACAGATGCGGAAGACTAAATCTGAGAATCGATTCAAATTTAGAGTAGAAGAAGGTCACCTCATCGTGAAGACGGTATCATCTGAAGAGAACCCTGCAGATCCTTTGACGAAGGCTCTGAGTAGGGTCAAACACAGTCAGCATGCTAGGAGCATTGGTCTGAGAGATGATATTAGTTTTTGTAGTTAGATAATTTATTTTGAAACTTGTAACAATATAAATGTAATTGACTTCTGGTGATTAAATAATAGAGAATTATTTATGAGTATTGTTTACTGCTACTTGTCAATTGTTTATTCATGTGTTTCATTTTGCATGTTTTACTTCCCGAATAATATGATTATTCAAATGTCCACAGTCGTTCATACTTTTGGAAGTTAGTAGTGAATTAAGACTGTCATGAATTGAATTGTAGATTGTCTAAGGAGTTAGACATGCAATAGTGTTGCTGCAATATTCATGAGTGCTTAAAAATGGGGATTTGAGTATTGGACAAACCCTTGCTCAGAGAATTACTTCATGGATCATATCACGAGTAATTTTGAGACGATAATATCTTATGATCTTGAAACGGAGATATATGAGTTGTGATTTACAAGTCGGTTGTGCATTGATAGTGCGTAAACGCATCGGTAACTCGATGTTATAAAAAGTATTATTGTGCGTGATTTGATGAGTAAAGGATACAAGCATATAAGTCAAAGTTTATTCGTTCCTTTTGCCCTAACGGGAAAAGCGATATCATTGAGCGCCTCGGTGATTTGGTGTTGACTTATAGTGTTAGGCCCAGCCAGGACAAAATTGATGTGTTCGATTAGAAGTCCTATATCATCACAAATCAGAAATCGAGAAACAAAGTCTTGGACAGATGAGATTGATCACAATCCATGTATCATGTCCGAATGATATCTTGCAGAACGGAGGATTATATGATCACATATCTTAAGACGTGTAACTGACTGGGTCAGAGTTCGGAGAGTTCGGCAGCAGCTTTTGGAAGCTACAGTTTGTTGACCGATTTAGAAGTTATACTGGCAGTTATAGTTATTAAACTTATCCAAGTGGGAGACTGTTGGATTAGGTGTCTAAACCCATAACTATAATTGGTATATACTTGAATTGATAGTAGCAAAGTCCTTTTGGGTTGCCCTTAGTAGTCCAACTAGTATTAAGGTTAATAAAGGGAAAGAAATAAATAGTTTATTAATTTATTATTTGATGATAAATTAATTAGAAACTAGTTTGGAATTAATCAGAATTAATTGGAATTAATTTGGGACCAATTAAAAGTGCAGGGGCTAGATTGTAATTGTTCAATAGTTGAACAATAGAAACTTCTGGTTGAAGTAACACGCGCGGCGCGGGCAAGGAGTGGCGCGGCGCGCGCACGTGTACAGCCGAAAAGAGTTTGGAGATAAGATGGTTATCTCATTTGAATTCAAATAAGGTTTATCCTTTATCACCATTGAAGCTATAAATACCCCTCATTTATCACTTTATTCTCTGCCCCATTTCCTGCAGATAGTGTTGGAGAATAGGCAAACAAATAAACTTAAACTCTTAAGTTCACATGCAACCTAAAGGATCTATGTTTTCTCTATTGAACATATAAATAAGAACATCCATGGGAAACCCTATGTATAATTAAAGTTACTAAAGAGGGTTTCGGGATTACATACCTTATTGTTATTATAGCAAATAACAATTGTTCCTAGTCTCGTTGATCTCTCGAAAGCGAGCACCACAAATGTCGTGCCTCTAATGGTTCACACCCAAAATTCCAAGCAAAGGTTATTATCTTAATTTATCTTATTAAGAAAAGTTCGCTATAAAACCTTATAGAAGGATTATAGATTCTGCTT
Source organism: Cichorium intybus (assembly GCA_023525715.1). NCBI lineage: Eukaryota > Viridiplantae > Streptophyta > Magnoliopsida > Asterales > Asteraceae > Cichorium > Cichorium intybus. Next base: position 64,255,864 of record CM042014.1, read on the forward strand.
GAGAGAGAAGATAATATTCCAAAGAACTGTTTACAAGAATGGGACAGAGAATAATGTGACAGGTGAAGGGTATTTATAACTTCAAAGGGAATAAGGGATAAACCTTATTTGAATTCAAACTGAGATAAACACCTTATCTCTAACCCTTTTTTCGGTTATACATGGCACGCATTGCGGCATACCTTGCCCGCGTCGTGCGTGTTACTTCGTCCAGAAGGTTCCATTGTTTAACTATTCAACAATTACTATCCAGCACCTGCACTTTTAATTAATCCCCAAATTAATTCGAATTACTTTTGATTAATTCCAAACTGGTTTGCAATTAATTTGTTATCACATAACAAATTAATAAACTACTAGTTGGACTACTGAGGGCAACTCAAAAGGACTGTGCTGCTACCAATTCAAGTACTTATATCTATTATAGTTATGGCTTAGACACCTTAAACCAACAGATAGTTTGCAATTAATTTGTTATCACATAACAAATTAATAAACTACTAGTTGGACTACTGAGGGCAACCCAAAAGGACTGTGCTGCTATCAATTCAAGTACTTATATCTATTATAGTTATGGCTTAGACACCTTTAACCAACATACAGTTCTCTAGAATATTCTCTTCTCTCTCAAGTAGAATCTATAATCCTTCTCTAAGGTTTTATTGCAAGCTTTTCTTAATAAGATAATTAAGATAATAACCCTTGCTGTGCAAAACATTAGAAGCACGACACTTGAGGTGCTTGCTTCCGATAGATCAACGAGACAAGGAATAATTGTTATTTGCTATAGTAACAATAAGGTATGTAATCCTAAAACCCTCTTAGTAATTTTTTATTATAGTTAGGGTTTCCTTTAGAAGTTCTTATTTATATGTTCAATAGAGAAAACATATATCCTTTAAGTTGCATGTGAACTTAAGAGTTTTAAGTTTATCTGTTTGCCTTTTTCCTATCAAATTGTGCATGTATCCATCAAATGTGAGTACATGTATACAAAAGTATATGCATATGTGTGTATGTGTATATGTGCATAAATGCATATATGCATAAATGTATATGTGCAAATATACATATCTATATAAATGCATATATGCATATATCTCAATTTGTTTATATCTATGTTTGTACATATGTACACATGTACACATGCACATATATATACATTTACACATGCATACTTGCATATGTGTAAGACCCGTATCCTGATTATAACATATACTTAAAATAAGAGTGTTAGGAATTATATGATGTTGGTAGTTATAAAGCTAAGAAAAACTTTAGTTACAATTTCATATGAAAATCAGCATTTTGTGTCGTTTTTAGAAAAATCATAATTAATTCTAGGAAACTCGTTTGGACCTCAAACCAATGCACAAAGTTTAAAAATTGAGTCTAGTATAATTACCAAAAATAATAGTAAGCTTGAAAATGACATTATCTATGGTAAAAAATGCAATCTTTACTGATTAGTTCGGAATTGACAGATTAGATAGTCTGTTTTCAAAAATTCATAATAAATCATAGAAAAATCGTATAAATACGTAAAATACATCCCTGGAAAGGTATTGAGATAAATTTCTGGAATATTAAATAAAAACGTGAATTTCATGGGTTTGAAGTCAGCTAAACCAGTCTTGAACAGACTGATTCTAGAAGGTATTAATTTCACAAAGTTATATTATTAAAATCTTTTGTCAAAAGTGTCATGCCATTTTTTATTCAAGAATTCAAGTATAAATACCCCTCAAAACATCTCATAAACCACACAACTAAATCTCAATCCAATATATAGAGGTTTCTAAGCACTAGAGTGTAATCAAGTGAGCGGAAGGAAGCTCAAAAGCCTAACGAATGAGTTATAGATCTCGACGACTGGTCATAAGGTAACTACAAACCTTTCTATAGCTTAATTAGGTATTGTAAAATAGTTTTTGTTAAGAAGTAGAATATTTAATAAGTATAACATATGTTATATTATACTCATTTCTAACAATAGTAAACAAAAACCTTAAAATGTCGTTATTATAACAATTCGTAATTTTCGAAAATAATACCGATTGATTTACTTACGAGGACGGTGACTAGGCCGATTACTTGGGATCTGGTTGTTGGATTTTCCGAAAGGCTAAAATGCTGAAAGGATCCTGCCATCCCATATAATCTTCTACCTGGCCGTTCTTTACTTCATAAATCATGGAGTATCATGTTGGAATTATTGAAGGGTTTTATGATGCGACTATAATATAGTTAAGGATTAAGAAATGATAGATTTCTTATTATGTTAACAGTTAAAGTTGAAAGGAAATACAAAGGCGAGAAAGATAAACGATATAGTCAATTACAATCAGGTGAGTCTTCTCACTATAATATAGGTGATATTACATGCGTAGGAAGGAAGATATGTTAGACTAAGGTGATCTTACCTGTTATGATAATTGTATGAATTATTGCTATGATAATGATCTTGCTTGAGTGATTGATCAGGTCGTGTGGGTTGAGAGTCTGGATCACTCGCTCGTGATTGAGGTAACTGACGATAGAGGTGTTGACTAGGGTCGCAAGCGGATGAGTAACATATGGTGGTTGATGTAAACGTCTTTACATTATCGAAACATGTTTATTGAGATGGTGTTTGCCCCTGATGCAAGTTGTTGGCTGAGCAAAGTGGGCTTGGTTTTTGTTCGAGAGTAAGGGCTCGTAAAAAGAATTATAAATCGAATAAACAGACTTGGACTTTAGTCCAAGTGGGGGAGGAATACAAAATTAAGGGAACAACATGAATATTATATTGAATCGATGAAATTATTAAAATTATAGTAATACGTCAATATATTTAATTCATTACTACAACTTTATATTAATACGTTAAGAAAAGTTTACAGAACTACTAACCTAAACCAGTGAATCAGAAAGAAGCGAGAAAATATCTTCTACACTCCAATCTTTGTCATCATTAGGTTGACTTGTACCTTCTCGAGGATTTGGAAGTGGTATGCTTTCAGTTATTGGAGGAGGAGCTCCAATGTATGGGGTCTCGATAGGGTTGGAACCTGTAACCCCATGATTAGGGGCTAAATATTGACTCATTTGGGGCGTGTGTAAGTAGGGCAGTGATGAGGAAGGGCTCTAATTCGGAACCAGTTGGGGGTAGCTATAAGAAGGAGGAAACCAGGCTAGGTCACCTACAAAGCCTCAAAAATTCTCCTCACTCGAAGACTTGAGTAAACCAGGGTTAATACTACTCATACCAGAATTAGATGGCAGAGATTGCTGCTGTGTATGAGTTCTTGATGAAGTTTCCCCCTTTTCCTAAATTTTTCTTTTCCTAAATACAACCTCATGAGCAGCTTGTATTAGCTTCTTTGTGCTGTCTGTTAGACCCGATTGTGACCCTTCAATTATTGCTTCTTTTTCTTTTTTTAGGTTGGGTATTAAATCTCCCGATAATTCTGTTGCCTCAATAAATTCATTACCAAATTCCTGTGGCACAAATAACTTTAGTAATTTCAACCTTATGATATAAAGGAATTAAAAAAATGTAGTTCTTTACCTCAGCACGATCAATAAGGGTTTGCAAACTCGTAAGTTGTCGTTGGGGCCAATGATTGATACCTAATTCTCTACAGCGTTTTTTTAATTGTGTCGTTCCAATGTTGAGTTCCTTCGCAGCTTTCTCAATTGGTTCGTTAAAGTGTTCAGCTATTATTTCCCTACTTAATAAATGTCTGAAACCTCTTCCACTGCCACCTGCTATGTTTTCTGAACTAGAAGGTTCAAATCCAATTGTATTGTTATCATTCTGGATCATTTGAACATGATCCTGATTTTTTGACCCAAAGATGGACATTGATTCATCAAAATTAGTGGCCTCTATCGGTAATAATTGTTGGTTTTCAACTAAAATCTCAGGATTCTGAAATCCTTCTAGATTCCTTTGAATCAACCGAAGATGATCTTGATCTTGATATTGAACACCAACCCCAAACTCGGGATTCAATTCAATATTTATGTTATGAGTCCTCTGTAATTGATTCTCATCCTGAATACCAGCCATGAATTCTTGATTCATGGGGACAAACTCACTACTTGTTGGGTGTACGTCCATGAATGGATTGTACTCAGTTAGACCATCCACAAATGGGTCTACAAATAACACATGTCAAATGATAAAACAAAATAGAATACTTATAAATGGATCATTCAAAAGAATTTAACCTGGTAGAAGGCATGGAGTCTGATCAAGTGCAAAGTCAGATGCATGCACCGGATCATCTGAGTTAATGTTCAACTCGGGAAAAATTTCCGGCTCATCGTGGAGATGCTCTATTGGTAGTATATCTGGAAGACTGTACCATAATTCAAAATCAAACAAAACATTAGAAAGGTAATCGAAGTATGGATGATAGATGTCTAGAATGTTAGAGTCACCGAACTCTATTAAGAATTCTTGGTTTGAAGTACCCTCTCCTTGCGGAAAACCAGGTCCAGGGTTCGACAGATCGCCCATTAAAGATATGTTTTCCATGACTCGGCTTTAAATATGAGTTCGTTTACAAACAAACTAGTGATAAGAGAGGATGAGACTGAAAATGAATGATACTACATACCTGTATATATAGTATCTTGCAGTTGGAACCGAAAGGACACACGGAACTGAAAGGACACCTCACGTTTAATTACCGAAATTCAAACTAACTACAGTAGATGCGACTTTTCACTACCCCAAGTGACATTTTTTCAAAATTCCCTGCTTCACTCTGGTGAGAACGAGATAATAAAGAGACTTTTGAAATAAAACAAAATTTTATGTCTCCATATAATGGAAATAGTTTAAAGAGTGTTCAGTACTCAAAAAAAAACTTACAAAAGATGATGTATATTTTATATTTCGGTAGAACACAAAAATTTGGAGATTCTACAAAAAATATATTTATTTAGCCAAAAAGTATTTAAAAAAAATGTTGAATTGAGGCAAATGTGTGTTGAAATATGACGAATTCATATAAATACGAAATAGTGTTAAAAATTAGGTGTTGCAAGTTAACTAGGTTAACTATGTATATAGGTAGATTAGAAAGTACTAAATATGTACTGTAGATAGTGGCCGGTCAAGTCAATGTGTGGGACTGTGAGAAACAGTTCGAGTTTTTTTTATGCATCTAGAGTAATTAGAAGAAAAGAAGTATGGAGTGAATGAGAATAATAGGACCTTAAGCATTATTACAGAGGTATGTGAATGTTGAAAAGGAAAGATAATTAAATCTTGTAAGGGTTCGGCAATAAGACGAGGAGGATTTTTGAAGGACATAAGGACTCGATGGGAAATACATAGAGGCGTTCGAGAATGCGGATTTCGGGACGAAATCCAAATAAGTGGGGGAGATTTGTAAGACCCGTATCCTGATTATAACATATACTTAAAATAAGAGTGTTAGGAATTATATGATGTTGGTAGTTATAAAGCTAAGAAAAACTTTAGTTACAATTTCATATGAAAATCAGCATTTTGTGTCGTTTTTAGAAAAATCATAATTAATACTAGAAAACTCGTTTGGACCTCAAACCAATGCACAAAGTGTACAAATTGAGTCTAGTATAATTACCAAAAATAATAGTAAGCTTGAAAATGACATTATCTATGGTAAAAAATGCAATCTTTACTGATTAGTTCGGAATTGACAGATTAGATAGTCTGTTTTCAAAAATTCATAATAAATCATAGAAAAATCGTATAAATACGTAAAATACATCCCTGGAAAGGTATTGAGATAAATTTCTGGAATATTAAATAAAAATGTGAATTTCATGGGTTTAAAGTCAGCTAAACCAGTCTTGAACAGACTGATTCTAGAAGGTATTAATTTCAACAAAGTTATATTATTAAAATCTTTTGTCAAAAGTGTCATGCCATTTTTTATTCAAGAATTCAAGTATAAATACCCCTCAAAACATCTTATAAACCACACAACTAAATCTCAATCCAATATATAGAGGTTTCTAAGCACTAGAGTGTAAGCAAATGAGCGGAAGGAAGCTCAAAAGCCTAACGAATGAGTTATAGATCTCGACGACTGGTCATAAGGTAACTACAAACCTTTCTATAGCTTAATTAGGTATTGTAAAATAGTTTTTGTTAAGAAGTAGAATATTTAATATGTATAACATATGTTATATTATACTCATTTCTAACAATACTAAACAAAAACCTTAAAATGTCGTTATTATAACAATTCGTAATTTCCGAAAATAATACCGATTGATTACTTACGAGGACGGTGACTAGGCCGATTACTTGGGATCTGGTTGTTGGATTTTCCGAAAGGCTAAAATGCTGAAAGGATCCTGCCACCCCATATAATCTTCTACCTGGCCGTTCTTTACTTGATAAATCATGGAGTATCATGTTGGAATTATTGAAGGGTTTTATGATGCGACTATAATATAGTTAAGGATTAAGAAATGATAGATTTCTTATTATGTTAACAGTTAAAGTTGAAAGGAAATACAAAGGCGAGAAAGATAAACGATATAGTCAATTACAATCAGGTGAGTCTTCTCACTATAATATAGGTGATACTACATGCGTAGGAAGGAAGATATGTTAGACTAAGGTGATCTTACCTGTTATGATAATTGTATGAATTATTGCTATGATAATGATTGTTTGTGGACGGAACGGGATAGCCCGCAAGCCAATAGGCGGAATGGGAAAAGCCTGCGAGTCATTTGACGGAACGGGAAAAGCCTGCGAGCGATAAGACGGAACGAGAACCGCTCGTGAGTCTTCAGGCGGAACAGGGATAGCCCGTGAGTCTCACAGACATATGAATGGTTATGATGTGTTCTATGTTGTGTGATGGATCGTATGGTATTTTGATGAACTCACTAAGCTCTGTGCTTACCCTTTTCCCTATAAAAACTACTGTTTCAGGTACATCAGGTACAATGGATGGCAAGGCGTGACGTGTATACACTGTGCTGCTTCATTGGAGGACTGTTTTTTTTTGAATTAATATTCCGCTATATTGTGATTTCATTAACTTGTGTTATTTCTGGGGTGTTTCCATTAAACTTATAAGTTATGAAATTTTATGAAAATTAATTAAGTGGCTTTTCTTATATTGAAGTTTTCGTTTAAAAATTTGTAAATTTACTCAAAAATTTTGGGATGTTACAATATGTATATCAATTTGTTCATGTACACATGTGTGCGTCTTGCATATATGCATAAATAGATGTGTATTTATTCATATGTGTTTATGCGTATCTATTTTAATGTTTTTGAATATACATTTAATATGTATTTTTATTAATGTTCTTGTAGGTTTTAAAAATTTATCGAGTAAATTGAAAAAGTGAGAAGCGATAAAATGAAGAAACATGAAAGTCAAGGAATAAACAATGGAGATATTATCAATTTTTTTTGTATTTTTTATATTTTATGTATGTATCGTTCAACACAATTGTACGTTATTGTTTTTAGTAAATTGGTTTGTTTATTATTTGTATTCAACTATTATACATAATAATATGTTTTTATGAATTTTCAAAATATTCATATATGCACCTGCTTACAAATACATGAACGTGATACATGAACGTGTATGTATTTATCGAGCAAATTGAAAAAGTGAGAAGCGATAAAATGAAGAAACATGAAAGTCAAGGAATAAAAAATGTAGATATTATGAATTTTTTTGTATTTTTTATATTTTATGTATGTATCGTTCAAAACAATTGTACGTTATTGTTTTTAATAAATTGGTTTGTTTATTATTTGTATTCAACTATTATACATAATAATATGTTTATATGAATTTTCAAAATATGCATATATGCACCTACTTACAAATACATGAACGTGTATGTGTTTCTAATTCTAAAATCGGGTTTTTTTTTAATTTAAATTTTTTATGTTTTTTTTCAAATTTCGAAAAATCGCATATTGAAAAAAGAAAATCATATGTATTTTTAAATTCAAATTTTGAATTTGATTATGCTTATTTTTAGGAATTGTTATTATTGTTGCCAAAAATAAAAAACATCAAAATTAAATGAGATTTGTAAAATGACGAGCATACCCTTATCGAAAGAGATAATGATCTAATGGTCTACAATGAGTTCTCAAGATCTCATGAAAAAGGGTTCTCATTAGCTCTCAATATATATATATATATATATATATATATATATATATATATATATATATATATATATATATATATATATATATATATATATATATATATATATATATATATATATATATATATATATATATATCATTATTATATACAATCATGTGTTTACTTAGGTTTTCAGCAAATGGACTCATGAAATTGAAAGGTCGTGTTCTTAGAATAGCGCGTGGTTTCTTCTTTGAGCGCGTCTTTAACGTGTTTGCAAAGTTTTTCCTCCCGACGTGAAGGTTAAGTAAACAGCTGTTCACCACCGTTCCACTTTCCTGCCACGTTTTCCCCCACCAGGACACCTGGTCTCCACCGTCTACATGAGTATACATCACCACGGTTACTCTTCATATTCTCTTCTGCATACACCCACCTCAATACCTTAAAGCAAGATTCAAATACTTTTTGCTCCTTGCTAATCAAGTAACTAATATCTACAAAATTATGAGGATTCAAGCATGGTATCTGCACAATCAAGAAGGGTGGCATTTTCTGATAAAAGAAGAGGCGTTGGTGGAGTTCTATTTCTTACTCCATCCAACATAAAGAAAAAGAAAAGAAAATGTCATTCATGTTGACTCCCTAATTTATTAATGGGTATGTAAGTCGTCTTAATTTCTGTTATTCAATTTTTTTCTATAGATGGAGGACTCATCAATGAATTTAGACTTCGGCCCTTCTTTCAAAATTTGGGTTTCCGATCCCTTCTGTCTTTCACAGTAACACACCTGCTTCGCCTCTTTTTCCTCCCCTAACGTTACAAACCACCCAAATGAGAAGGTAAATTTTTCTATGCAAAACCCTAACTTGTTATGTTATTGATCCTATATTACGGTTTGATAACCCGATTTTCTTCTTGATAATATAAGATACCTGAATATGACATGTTGGTCGAACTCGTTGATGTGGTTGACAAACGATCTTGGGATCCACAACAATCATTTATGCTCTCTCGATTTTCTGGCAGTTTTTTTTGTATTGAGTTGGGTTTTGCTTTAATTTCTAAAATCTTATCTAATTAATTAGAGAATTACAGACTTTTACTTTATGATCTTGTTGGCCATCGTCTCCTCGTGATTGATAATCTAACTTAAGTGTGGATCTATTCTTTGGCCAATAGTTAAACTACATTTATTTGTTTGATTGCTTGTGCTTAATTTGTAGGTGTATTTGAGATTGTACATGCTGATGCAAGGTAACTGTCTATTTTTTCTTTCTTATTTGACATTACCCTATCATATGGATCATTACGTATGAATTAATCTTTCATTAAAAAGCATGTAATTGGGCTACAACTAAGATTCGTGGATTTGAATAGTAGTAGTACCTGTGTCTGCGTGTGTTTTGTTGGGAAAAGGCTAAACCAGAAATATTCATTTAAACTAAAAGGTAAGATACAAGGTGGAAATAGCCAAGACCGAGTTAACATCAAACCCTAGGTAAGTGTTGTCTTTCCACAGATGTATTATGTTACCTTATAAAAAATATTTTATAATAACTTGAATTCAGTTTCATCGTCATATGAAAGCTTAATTTGTAGAAATTGTTGAACATGATGATGCATTTTCATGCAATTTTAATGGTTGTCGTGTCCTATAACTTTTCCTGAGATCGTCTTGTGAGTTCTCTCTTTAAAAATCGATACTTACGATAATCGACTCTGCCTCCTAATCTCTTGCTCTTTCTATCTGTAGAAAATTCTCATGGAAAATTTAGCCTGATAACTTAATTAAAGATTCAGACGTTGATCACACTAACCTTGAGTTTCTATTCATGAACTCAGATATGTATACGTATAAGCGAGTAATTAGGGTTCTACGCTTCCGTTTCATTCACATCAAACTCACCAGAAATCAACAAAGGTAAGTAAAGACGTTCTTTTAATCGGTTTGATAACCGGGGATTTTGAATGTAATTTTGTTGTGCATCGATTTCCCATCCTTTTCATTTTCTAATTTTTTTAATTTTTGAACAAAATTCAGATGCTTGATATTTAATTTTGGAGTTTGTTTTGTGGTTAATGTCGAAAACTGATGAATCTTTAATGCCTTATTTGTCTGGGCTAAATATAAGATTATAGCAGTGTTGAATTGCTTTAACAGATTTTCAGAGTTTATTACAAGAAATTTTGAATTATGGTTTAGTCTGATCCGTTTTCCTTTTTCCTCTTTTTGTGACCCTAATATTATCTTTAATACTTGTTGATTGAAGGTGATATAAGTACGTGGACTTTCGTTTTGTTTTACTGGAGCTATAATTTTTAGAGACCAACGAACAACATTGTCTAAACTCTTAACCTTCTAATGACTTGATTGTTTCTTTTTCATTGCTTCTTTGATTCTTTATTGGTTTGATGAACGACAATGGTTGGAATTTTATGGGAAACTAAGAACTTTGTTTTTGCTTTAGCTAATATTTTACTTTTTTTTGTTATTGAATTATTTTTTGGTGTTCCGATACTTCTCTCTTTTGAAACTATGTTGGAATAGTATGCCTCAATAACAACCAAATAAGATTAACACACATAAATTATTCGAAATGTAAATCTCAAGTATAAAATTCAAGCTATTATAATAAAAGAAGTATTTAAATCTTTAAAGCTTTCAAGAGATGATGAAGGTTTTTTGCGAGGTATGTATTTTTATAGTAATTGACCATGCTCATAGTTTTGCACCTCAAAGGGTTTCCTTATTTATGTTTTCCGTTTAATTTCCAGGTTGATGAGAGTACAGAAATTTCTTGTTGGTGCTTCAACTTTGGAATTTATAGGAGAAGAAGAATAATGAAGATCAACCAGGACCATCAGATGTCTCTATTAATGTGTATGCTCACATTTGTGAAGAATGCTTAGGGCCTTTTTTCTTTCCTTGGTCGAGATGAAAGAAATCATTCCATATATCGATTTATCTTTATTGTAGCAGCCTACTCTTGTACATTTGCTTTACCAATGTTAGCAATATAATTTCATTTCATCATTGGTAATAGGAATATACTTTTATTTTTTATGCAAATCATCCTCCATGGGTCGTGCTTAGCACGGTCCTATGACTTACCTAGTATATATATATATATATATATATATATATATATATATATATATATATATATATAGAATCAGGATCGGGTGAGGACTCTTCTTAAAGTGAGGACTTGCGAGGACACCTTAAAAAAATTGAAAAAAAATATAAAAAAAATATAAATAATAAAATGGATCATAATACTATATCGGAGAAAAAAAAGATTCAAAAAAAAACTTTTCGATCATTATTTTTTTTATAATCAAATAATGATCCAAAATAAAAACAGAAAAATTGCATCATTACGTTTTGCAATGATGCAAATTTTTTTTTCAAATTTTTTTTTGATAATGATATAGTACTATTCTTGATTTTATGATTTGTATTTTTTTAATATTTTTTTTCAATTTTTTTAAGGTGTCCTCGCGAGTCCTCACCGAAAAAAGTGTCCTCACCGGAACCGGACCCTATATATATATATATATATATATATATATATATATATATATATATATATATATATATATATAGGTAGGTTCATTTAAGAACAAGAAAAAAGTTGAGAACGCGAGGACAAATCAGAACAGTCTAAATAAAGAGATTTGTTGCTAATATCAGGCGGGCCAAATATGACAATTGTAAAACTAATGGCATCAATTTGTAACATTTAAAATGATGTTAATGGTATATCAGGAACGATGACTAGAGATGAAAAACGGGTTTGCATCGATGATTGGAGATGGATCTCGATTTGCATCAATGACTGGAGATGGAAAACGGTGATTGAAGATGACGAACGCCTTTGCACCGCCGTCCGAAAATGGAAGACGATGATTTTAAACCCTAGAAATATTCAACCGGCCACCTCTAATACGGAGATATAAAAATATCGTTGTTTTGTTGGTGCATGGCTGCTGGAAAAATAAAAATGGTGGTCTTTGCTTGATGATGGTTTTGTGGATTGACAATGGCTTTGTGGCCTTCAAAGGTAATCACATTATATGTGTTTTATGTTTTTTTTTTAAATTATGCATACTTATTCATACGGCATATACTAAGCATTTGATTAAATATATTATAAGTTTTACTAATTCTTAATCCTAAACACTAATTGCAGTTTGGGTTCTTTATTTATTATTTCTTAACCTTGGAATGAATATGGATAAATACTATAAATTCGATTTGGGATTTGTCAAAAAAACGCCTGCCATGTATTTTGGTTTTTATTGTGATGTAAGATTACAATAACATATTTATAATTTTTTGTAAAAGTAGAAATGTATTATTAATCATGAATTATATCTCTGTTTAATCGTTATCTTCTTTGACTTCTTTGTTGTACCTTTCTATAACTGGGTTGTTGTCAAATGCCTATATTATAAGATTAATGAACTATAATTTGGTTTTTTTCAAATGCCTACATTATAAGATTAAAAAAATACATTAATGGATGAAAACTAAAGTCTTAATTATCACAGATGAATATCTTTCTAATTTTACATTCATTAGTTGTTTAGTTCTGTTAAATTCATTGATAAATAATCAGATTTCTTGTTGATTTTGCATCATTCATTGATGAATTTAGGGGTTTAGTATATCCAAACATTGCATTTATTGATGAATAATCAGATTGCTTGTTGATTTTACATTCATTAGTATAATAAATCATTGTATTCATTGAAGAATTTATGGGTTTAGTATAACCAATCATTGTTTTCATTGATGCATAATCATATTACTTGTTGATTTTGCATTCATTAGTTGTTGAGTTTTGTTAAATGCATTGATGAATAATCAGATCACTTGTTGATTTTTCATCATTCATTGATAAATTTAGGGGTTTAGTATAACCAATCATTGTATTCATTGAGGAATAATCATATTACTTGTTAATTTTGCATTCATTAGTTGTTGATTTTTGTTAAATTCATTTATGTGTCAGGTTGAGCCAAATTTTCCAGATTGCACAAAAGTAAGATACATACAAGAAGGAGCAAACATAAGCAGGCTTAGAAGATGATCGGGGGCATTTTCTCTGTGTTGTGTTGTATAAATTTATGATTATAAAAACATACCTAATTATGACATTGTATTTGTTTCATTTGTTGTGTTATTAATTTATGAATAGATGTATACACATTTATCAACTATTAAAAAAAAAATTCTCTAACTTGTTTTTTATTCATTTATGATTATAATTGTACTCATTTCTAATTAAATTTATTTTTTATTCAGCAATGATTACAAATATTACGATTAATGGATAAAAATTAAAAAAATTAAAAAATCGTATTAAATGACAATTTTGTTAATTTTTTATAATTAAAAAAATGGAATTTATATATTCCGAAAATTGGGAAAAAAATCTTTAAATTAGATTATATCCAACTATTTTAGGAATTAGATAATAATCTTAATTATTCATATTTAAATGTATTGTAAAATTTCATTTATGTCCATATATAATGATTGGCTCAGATTAGTCCTCGCGTTCTCAACATTTTAATTGTTCTCTATTGAACCTCTCTCTCTCTCTCTCTCTATATATATATATATATATATATATATATATATATATATATATATATATATATATATATATATATATATATATATATATATATATATATATATATATATATATCTATACTATACTATAAACCATATATAAATTACAACCCCCTAATGCACAATTGACTTAATGTCTTAAAAATGTACAACCCTTAATGTTGTAACTAGACAACACGCATGATTTTCAGACGACAAGAACCTTTAAGTGGGCAAACGAAAACTGAAATCTCACTTTCACAATTTGAAAAATGAAATCTCCCTTTCAAAATTTGAAAGCCCTCTCTCACATTCTATCTCCTTCTTTGATCTCCCGACAACCCTAATCACCGCCTCCTCCATTTACGCCTGCTACCACCTCCCCAATCGGGCCACCAACGCCACAATCGGTCCACCATCGAAAGATACACAGATGAATGAAGTAGAGCTACCACGATTTTCGAAGGATTCAACATGGGTATGGTGACCTTTCAGTGCAGATCTTCTTGGCTGTCGAAAAACCTCCACCTACTTATTTTTCATCTTATTTTTCTAAATTTGGAATCCACCGACGCGTTCTTGACTAAGAAACCCCAACGAAACTGTCGAACCACTTTTCCCTATGGAAAGCTTTTATTTTCACCGTATCAAACCCTCGATTCTTTGTAATTTTAGTCAAATTATGACATTTAGATCTATTTTATGGAGAAAGGAGGGTTTGATTTAGGATTTGGGTTTGATTTTCTGATTGGGTTTGATTTTAGATTTGGGTTTGCTTTTCTGATAGATACGGGAACAACTGAAAGACAATTGATTGTAACCCAACCCGAGAAGGTTTGGTAGCTTCAGTTGAAGCATATATCCACCTCGATCTTCATTCAATTAGTATAATTTGAACCTAAAAATTAACTGTTGTGATGTTTGATTTCCTTGGTTTGATCTAAGGTATTGACCGGTTTTTTTCTTCTTTTCATACTTTACATTTTTCTCTTCCATTAGTTCCAATAACTTAACCTTTCCATACATCCTTTCTATGTCAAAGAACTGTGTTAGACATTCATAGTCTACAGGATTCATATTTGGCAGATCAGCAACTGTTAAAAGTTGTGATCTTCCATTATTTTTTACCAGCTTGTACTCATAGAATTCAAAATTTCTTTCAAATGTTATTTTCTCGCAATCTTGAACATTTGACCAAACATATTGTTTTTCTTGAGTAAAATTCTTACTGAATCTGTCTTTCTTCCTTTCATAAACATGCCAGCTTCTTGTGCTCTTAGGAGTAGTTGCAAGTAATCTTGAAAAACCTTCTAGAACGATAAAAACTGGGAATAACTTTGTCATCGCATCTGAATATCTGTCTAAAGAATGTTTGAGTTTTTAACTTTCTTTTGAGAAGATGATATCTCTTGAATATCTGTCAGTTTCTATTTTGGAGTAATATCTTCAATTTCATCTTGTTGTTCTTTTTAGGTGATTTTGGAACTGGTGCAGCTGAAACTGATGTGGAAGTTGGATCTGGAATCATCTTACGAATATCCTTAATTAAGGCATTTGCAGCTTCAGTTTGAGCTTTATGAGTTTTAGTCTCTTTGTACTTCCTTGCATTCAAAATATGTTGACCCATAATTAAAGGCTTTGCTGGAAAATTTGAGAACCATTTCTAGCATCTGTCAATAAAATGGGAGCAAATAGACAGGTTCCAAATCCTGCAAAGTCAACTGTGGTTGACCCTGGTCAATCCAAATTGGGGGTCACGACAGAATGAAAAATTGATGGATATGCACCAGTGTTCCTAATGGAAAATTCTGTGGGATTTGCCGGAATTGGAATTCAATTCCGTTCCATTCCATTCCATTCCGGTGTTTTATTGCAAATGAGTATGGTGTTGGATTCCGCTGGATTTTAGAAAATCCAATCCTTCCTCTTTTTGTTTGAATTTGAAAAGTCTGAAAAGTTTAAAATTTTGAATGATTTTGAAAATTTTGAATAATTTAAAATTTTCGATATTTGAAAATTTGAAAATTTTCAATAATTTGAAAAGTTTGAAAATTTCGGAAATTTGAATAATTTGAAAAGTTTGAAAATCTTAAGATTGAATAATCTTAAAAGTATGAAAATTTTGAATAATTTGAAAACACTGAAAATTTGAATGATTTTGAAAAGTTTGAATGATTTAAAATTTTTGAAATTTGAAATTTTTGAATAATTTGAAAAGTTTAAAAATTTCGGAAATTTGAATAATTTGAAAAGTTTGAATATTTTAAAATTGAATAATTTTAAAAGTTTGAAAATTTTGAATAATTTGAAAAGTTTGAAAGTATGAAAATTTGAATGATTTTGAAAAGTTTAAAAATTTCCACTGTTTCCTTTTCTCCTTATTGCATTTAAAGTGATGTATTTAAATATTCAGGGATGCATTGTACTTCAAAGTTAAAACCGATATCATTATATGAATCATGTATAGTTTATTTTCTCATAATAGCAACTTAGTTATAGTTTTATGCCATTAATAGTAATGTAATTACATGTTTTGTTGGTGATAGCAATATATGCTCTGTTATAGCAATGCAGTTACAATTTTCTACCCATGTTAGCAACATACTTACATTGATGTACTCTGATAGTATGATGTTTTTGCCTCTGCTACCAAAATTCTTGTTTTACACATATGTAGGATGGAGCAGTTTTTCGTGTTCTTGTGTACTACCAGCTGTAGTGTCATATTATGTTTTACCAGATGCATGTTGTTTTCTTATGTAGGTCTATCCATAGGTGATCTCTATCATGCTACAAGTTGCTTTACCAACTACTTTCAGTATCATGAACACCTCAACAGTTGGAGCAAACCTAGAGATTTCCAAGTACACAATTAATCCTTGTCAGAAATCATATGGATCTTCATTTTCTGTGTT